>JAMJEW010000023.1:0-1448105 GCA_024713625.1 Morchella sp. 2018-W30 | reverse complement strand
TAACTAACCCTAATGCGGGTTACCCGGCCTCCTTGTGACGGGTTACTTGGCTGTGAGAAAAAAGTTAGCAAGCGGTTAACACAACGGGGGTTACCCGGCCAACGGTTAAGCGAGCACGGTTAACCCTAGCAAAAACAGCACAACACGGGCTCACGCACAACAACGCAAAGAGCACTCACACACGAAAAAGACAAGTCACGTGACCTGGCCTAGCAAGCGGCTAAGCCGGGTAACACCTACACAAGCGGCCCCTCCCGCACCGCAGCCAAAGCCCGCCACGGGCAGCGCCCCGAAAGGGGTGAGGAACAAAACTTGCTGTAAAGCGGGTTCCTGGGGAGTGGAAGCGAGTGAAGAACCAATGGACACTCAACCACACTCGCGGACACAGCAGCAAACACAAAGCCACAACAGTTAACCTCAGTCAAGTGATAGCTAGTTACCCGGCCCATGGTTAGGCGGGGACGGTTAACCCTAGCCAAAACAACAGCCTTGGCTGGACTCACAACGGCGCAAACTAAAAAGCGCGGGAAAAACACTTGCACACGGATTACTAGACACAAAAGCGGGTTAGCGGGTTCTTGGAAGGTTGGAAAAGGTTGGAAACTTGTACCTGCGACTCTAAAAAAGCTAAAAACTAATCTCCTGGCGAGTGCCGTCATTTTGGTTGCTTTGGCGGCTCGATAGCTCAAATTTTGACAAAGTTATCGGCCCGAAAAACGGCGGCGTCAAGACAACGGGTCTCGACAACTGTTGACAAAATAGCCTCTTGTAGCCACTTAAACAAGTTCGTGAAAACGGGTTGCTCCAACAGCCCCCCAAACTGCTAAAACGGGTTAGCGCGTGGTAAAGAGAAATGAGGACACGGAACTAACTTAAAACATCCAGATAGCCACAAATGCATAATCTACTCCCAGCAGATGTCTGGCCCCAAGAGAACCCTGCACGGGTTACCAAAACAAGCAAAAAGATGCCACGTGGATCAAACGTTCATCACTATCGAGAATGTTAGTAGAGAAACTAAGCGGTAATTAGAATCGAAACGAAAAACTGTCAAACACAACTTCACTAGTGACATACAGATGACAAGTGTCATATTCGGAAGCAAAACCAAATGATCAAAGCCCAGCGATCTTGAGTGGTGGCGGATTCAAAGAATCACTTGCAAAAGACTGATATCTCGTGGGATCACACTAGCCAATGGATAATAAAACCCAGGAGGACGAGATTTTTGATATAGAATATAGAAAGCCGGAATATGGATACCAAATTAAAAGTATATCACAGAAAAACCATGATGGGAAAGGAAAATCATGGTGGTGATATCTCTGGATGTGAGGATGGGAAGAGGAGAAGCGGCGGAAAAAGTCAAGATATAGCCCACCGGGCAACTGCTATGTGGCTTCACGTTGGGAGAGACACGTTTAATGGACAGATATACTGGGGTCTGTGGGACCTGTGTCCTCCCGTATGTTAATCTGGCACTCCTCGGCTCCCGCGCCAAGAGTACAGCTAAGCAACCAACGGAGGACACGATGAGATATTAAGCGAAGAGGAAATTGTCCCCACGGGCTGGCATACTGCGCGATGTGTCATCATCAAGATTGATACCCGGGTCGTCACCACGGTCACGCAGTTCACATAACTACAGGAATATTGGGGTCGATACTTTTATGCATGAAACATGAGTCTTTAGTGGAAATAGGGAGCAGGAGAAGCAGTACTGGATAAGCAGCACTCGTCGGCCCAATTCAAATATAACCAACCATATGTTGTCGCTGTGTACTGTGTATATTAAAGCCAGTGTGACTAACAGAGAAGGATCTCAAAGAGGACACCGCGCTCATATTGAGGATACGTTGATCTAGGCATATATGAGAGGAGAATTAACACGTACCCAAATGGTGCCTCTTCTAGTTGGATTCACCTCGTCAATCTCAAACATTTCATGACAAGGCTCGGATGGGTCACTGGGATATTGACGCAAGTGTGGTGAGATATGCCATTGGTATAGCATTCCTTTTCACTGCTGGTTTCTTCGTCATGCACCGCTAAATTCCGTCAGACGGTGGTAGTGATTTAACAGCCGTAAGAACCGCCACATATCCCGAAAACAACAAGTAGATCATGTCCTGACTATTCAATACCGTACGATAGCAACACATATTCCGCACCAGATATGCTCTTATATGTAGGACTACGTGCTAAGCCCCTCAGGACAGGCACCATTTCGAGCTTGGGACAGGACCACCTTTGACGGCTGCACGGTCTGGCACCAGTCACAAGATGACTGATACGGAACGTAGAATCGCAGTACAAGAGTTGATATTTTGACGTTTGACTAGCTGCTCGCTTATAGCTGGGACCTCAATCACATATGGTAATAGGTGCAATTAGCTGCAGTACCCAATCACACAATCCAGTATAGGAAAGTAAAAGAGAGAAGGATGGTTTTGCGTGAGCTAATGGCACGCAATGCACTTGAATATGCGTCATTAATGGCGGAGATGGTCAGTCATGTAGAGTGATTGAAATAGTTTCACCGCGCACTAACGTTCTCTTTCTGTGGAACCGTTGGTATAAGCTAATAACAGATTATGACGGGATATTAGTACATAGACTCATGGGCATCCCACAGTCATGTCACAGACCGAACCGGAACTCGCACCCCAAAGGTTCCCCCCGGACCAGTTCAAATCGGGTTCCTAACCTGTGAGAACAGCCCGAGACAGTCTAATCATCTCACTATTTGGTTGAGTTTGGTGTTTTGCTTGGGTAAAATCGGTCTAGTACCTATCAGTCAGAAATTATGGACACCCTATTAGACGGCCCTTGATACCATTGGTGCAGTGTTCTTGTTAGGCCAACGCCAGGGCCACCCCGCCCAGCGCAGGTGTAGGCCATTTTATTCACTCGACTTCGGTTTTGATGGAACTGGGTACAGCCAAAACACAGCCCATAGTATGTAGCTATGAGCGTGTACTAATTAGGGCTTGGTCAATCACGCAACCTAAACGTGCTAAATTAATCTCGACTAACAATCATCCATTAAGTATATTTCAACTACTAAACCTAGTAAATATCTCCTACGCAAGAGATAGCGACAGGATATTAGCATTACCATTCGCCTCCTGTTGTTGTGGATATGGTATTGGAGGCTCCCCCTTCTAAGCCAGCCCCCGCGTCGCGTGCATATGCTGGTGAGTCCGAAACCTTCACAAATAACTTAAACTTAAAGCTCTGCAGATATATGGCAAACACCCTTCTTAGTGAGGCTGCCCACATGCTGTCACCCATCAGTCCCAACATTAGTTTCATTCAATTCAACATTACACTTTCCACAACCGCATGTATGAAGTATCAATCAATCAAAACACTTTCCACAACCCACGTCACGGCCACTCGGCAAATGTATAAATCATTTAGCTTCAATTCCCGGGCGCAGCGTACCAGTAATGCGGATGCCGCAAGCTGAGACCCCAAATAACGGTAAATATGTAACACAGTTCATGGCTATATGTTAAAAAGGTTCGTTTATGTTACTGGAGGACTTCTCGTGGGCTACAGAAGCTGTCCTATCCTATTTTCTTTCTATGGTGCGACGCAGCTTAAGGGTAACAGAAATTGCATTACGAATAACCTTTCAACCAGACAAGAAATCAAAATCTATGGTACAAAATTGTAGGTATAGGCGCGATAAGGACCCCGATCCTATAGACCCCCGATATCTTCTTTGGCCGAAAAGCTAGCCTTTTAACTACTCTTGCACGTAAAAAGTGCCAAGACTTGGTGAAGTCGAACAGTATTATACCCATTTATACCCCCTTCATGGCTAAGATGTTATTTCCAGCCATAAGGTGGATTACCATGCTCTAATTGGTTTAAGGGTATTTAGAGCAGCCAAGATTGTTCCAGCTGAAATGCAGACATGTCACCTTTAAAACGCACCGCACCAGATAGAAGCAACAAAAATCAAATGTGGTTTCCCGTAGGTAAACAAAGATCCTCTGTCCTATTCAATTACGAGCCCGGTAGTGGAAGGTGCAGCAGGGATTGCACTCGTTGCAACAGGCAATGGAAATAATATAGAAGATACCCCGTTGTAACCTCGAATAGAACCTAAATAGGGATAAAACAGCTTGGATCACCTAAGGAAAGTCTCTATGTTACTACGCACATAATCCACTGGGAAAGCAACCGAACCTCACAAAATGATATTGTAGTAACACAATCTGTGGCCCCAGACACAAAATTGGGTTCAGTGTGTCCTTTTCGAATCCTAGATTTTCAAGAACCTAATACTCTCGATAGAAGACCTGGGACATAAATATCTCTTCTAGCTACCTGGTCCTTTAATTGTATATGAATCAGCCCTAACCTGTTCCAACGACTTGGGTCGTCCAGTACCTTCGTTGCTTCCTGGTGACGACTGCTTTCCCAGTGAATGGCGTTATCGGCTCTTGGAAAGCGCTCTCATGGTTGATGGCCCTGCTGGGTTACTTTCGGAGAACTGTCTCACTATGAAATGGCAATGATATTGAAGAGTGGCCGACTCCTTTCAAATGCGACATGTCCAATTACCTTAGAACGCGGCTGACAAATACTCAAATAGTCCAATTTAGGTGGAGAGCGCCCACAAAAGATGTATTTCTAAAGCGACGGATCCTATCGACAAAGGTTACACACAACTCTCGTTCCGGGCCATAGAGTGCGAGACAGAACATACAAGACAACTTTCGACAGTCGGTTTTGTTTGTAATAGATATGACGCCTTGTAATCGTAGTTTATGGTAGGAGATGGAGTCCGTCATTTAAAGGGTTTCATGGGAGACGACGGGGTTCCGTGTGCGCGTCTGAAGGGCTCCGTCGGGGTGTTGGTTGGTGAGTGCTGCAAATCCCAGGTGTGTAGCTTGTGATAACCACAATGCAAGGTTCATGTCTATGATACAGACTAATTATATCCTTTGCCACTCACAACAATACGAAAAGCTCGACATGTGCGTAGGGTGTATATTTGGCAGCCTTCGGCGCATCTTAGTGTGATTGGCGCCTGTCCAATAGCCATGATATCACAATGTACCAACTTATCACCTATTTTACAACGAGCCCCGGTATTATTACAGTTGCGAGAATGCCAAGACAAGGGCGATAAACACAGGGAGGCGGGAGAAATTTTCAAGGGTGAAGAATTATAAAGCAAGAGTAAAAGGATCTTTATTGAGGAAGGTGTCAAACCACGACATGAGCCACCCCCAAACCCCTAATTATTTAGAGCACTATTCCTACATTACGGAAGAGGGAGTTGTGTTGTAAGCATCAAGCTTGCTGGGCTGAAGGGAGAGCACGTTTCTGTCAAACAGACCACCTCAGGAAACCCTACGTTATGATTCTCCCGCCCAATATAAAGACACTAGGTTGAAGAAAAGAAAGAATCATACTCCGCCAATCAAGACGTACATATCGTTCAGTTGACACCCTATCGAGCAAGGATCGATTGATGAGCATTTTGACGCATTGTTAATCGATAAGGTGGGGGTTCCCGTGATACGTATCACACTATTTCCTTCCGCCAGATGTGTTAGTGCTGGGTCAATTGTTTCGATGCACCAGAGCCAATGCATAATGAGATAATTTCGACTCTTTCCTGTGACAGACTCATGGACGCAATAGGGATCTTCTATCCTTAAGCTACTGGTGCCGATGCCTATACATAGAGATCCAATCCTTTGAAGGCGATTGTTTGATAACGAGATCCAGTAATGCCACACAGGATATATCTTTTCAACGTTTTACAACAGCTTACACTGCATGTAGGTAGTGATGGGTACGAGCCGGCCGAGAAGATGCAAAGGCCCGATGTTTGCAAGCTTAAAGGGATGCTCGAGCCCAGGTTCCATATCCCATATGTATACTTGACGTACATCTTATAGTCTGCATATAGATTTCAGACTCGGGATGGGTGGTGGGATCGTCTCCATATCACGAAGCCTTGACCTCCTCGCAATTAGTTTTGATAAGGCTCAGAATATGCGCGTAAACCTGACAGGAGAGCTATTACCCACCCAGGATAGATACAGTGCCCTATTCATCATAACATGAACCCTTGAAAGAATCGTCCACTCCACCTATTCTGAGGAATTGAGCGAGTACTTGACCGGATCGACGTCATTGGTAACGGATCAAAGCATGACCAAAGATTCACGGCTCAAATAGGATCGAGCACAATAATAGAGAGCTAACACTAAAAAACTGCATACCCACCGTGAAAGATATGGTTATTATTATTTATTTATTATTTATCTGAAAGATATAGTTGAGTGTTAGGAAACATTAGGAACTGAACTCGTAACTGTACTATGTACTGGATTTTGATTTTCGAAGGGTTTTACAAGAGCCGACAACCAGAACATGATTATCAGGTGTGCAGGCGGTTAGTGGTATGATTGGCCCAATAAGCAATGATGATGTCCAGGCCTTTCCCTACCAAAGGAACTGTTAACAGGCAGCTTGGGCAACAATCCAAAAGAAAAATGTGAACCCAGCCACAGCTCAACCGGATACAATTCAAGGAATCTGACATCGATACAGAGCCGGAAACAGGGTCTCCAATGGGCCTGGAGTTGAAATACCTCTGCCCAGCCCAAAGAGCCCGCCTTCATTGCCATGAGGTCCGGCCCGGCACATATAGTTTATCACAAAGCCCAGCCCAAATAGCCCGAATTGAGCCCAGACTTCACGGTTTGGGTCACGGCCCACTGGCTCCCCTAACCCTACAAGAGCTGGTCCCTAAATCGTAAGCTGGGCTAAGATATAATTCAACTAGCATAAAGAGCTAAAAATATGAACTAAGTGAGGTAGAAAGGGGGGTGGCTGGGACGAGTGTGGCTTGGAGAAACAAGCGAGAGATGGAGGTTTGGGGGAAGTGAGGACTCCCCATGGACCTGATATTTGTGATCTAGGGCAGGGGGGGTACCTATAGCTTGCGAGGTGTCTACCCCGAGTACTATATGCTGGCTTGCTGGCCTTGCGAGCTAGTTTAAAGATCTTTAGAGATTGCTATGACCCATACATAGACTCATGAGTAAATAACCGACATGTAATTAGTGAATATCGGTTTCACAATGGTGTGTTGAGGCTACATACGCGAGTAGTACATTTGCTTCGGGAGCAGCAACATACCGCAAACTAGGAAGCTGCGGATTTCAACCAATCATCCCACTTGGTATCGGCCTAGGCACCACTGCCCATCGTTGCTCCAAAGACAACTGTACATCAGCAGCCCACATCTGTGTCATGTTTGGTTCCTGGCGGCATTCTTTATGACTGAAATGAAATATATATCTGGCCGTCTGACCTTCCTGCGGGTATCCTGCCTGCCACATCATCAGCTCGTCACTGTTACCGACATGTTCTCTCCTTGTATGAGAAAAACCTTCCCTCTCAACATCTCCAATCTCAACATGCTTCTATCAATCAGCTCCAATCCTTCTTCTCTCCCCCAAGGTAGCTCACTGTCGGCATAACACACCACCTGAGCATGTCCAAACTCGCAGACTAACCGCATCTTCCTCTGCCACCTGCTCCACAAACCTGCTTACACCCGAGCGGGGGCAAGAGCTCGCTTCTTCCCTTTACATTAGAGTCTCTTTAGTACTCGCTTGTTCCTTGTACATTAGAGTCTTCTTAGTACGCTGCAGAAGTATATATGTGACTATGCCTTGCTTGAAAGAGGAAGATACCCTTTCTAGGCGTTTGGGTTGAGAGCCGGATTTTTGACAGATTCCTCCACCAAGCCAGGTCCAACATATCTTCTGGGTTGAATGAGACGAGTATGAGTTTGCCTTTTGAATACAATAGCAAGATATGGGCCCGGAAGGGTGGATCTCGGTATGTAAAGATTCTAATTAGATATGGAAGAAGCACGCACCTCGGAGATTTTTACTCGCGATACTTTCTGATTGAAACGTTTCCCCAATCCGCTTAATATACTCATCTTGTTTACTAAATATCCGTGTCACAGCTTAAGGCAAAGTGAGAGATAAGTGTATAAATGGCAAGAAAAGACGAGGCAGGTATTCTACGTTCATGAAACATTCCGTGCCAGGCAGTCGTCCAAGCCCATGTAGCGGATCTAGGGCTTTGAAGCCTGCTCCAAAACATAATGAAAAATGAGAGAATACGTTTAACAGAACTTCAGTCCGTTTTAAAGATGGGGAAAAGCTATGTAGGTTAGTTACAAAACACCTTGATGTCCCACATTTCCTAAGGTGCCGTTCAGATATACTGCAAGCAGGGTTTTACCTACGGATCAATATCTCATGTCCCAAATAGGTTCTTCACGCGCCATACTGGAGCTACTAGATATGTCTAGCTGTGGCAAAAGGTTTCCAGGAGGGTCTAGATCAAGGTACCATAAAATAACGTGTTTCACCGGGAAAGCCACCGTCACCGGGAAAGCAGTCAGGATTGACAGCGGGACTCCGAAGGCCGCTGAGGAAAGCCGAACTCACATACAATTACGGCACAGGGTAGCGAGAAATTCTCCCTAGATGTCCCCCAGCTATCTTTAAAACGATTTAATTCAATCTAGAGAGATTATTGCTTCGGAGAGATCGTTGGCTGTGTTTAGTATAAGCCTTGTAAAACTCTACGCTTCGGAAAAAACACATTGAACCCTCTTATGCCTGGCTTCATATATGTTGTTTTGGTGCTCACACCCCTCTCTATGAGCTTCGGTTGCTTACCAGCTGCTTGCCAGGTGAGAGAGGTTATGTTCTACTAATAGATTACATATTTCTTAGACAGTAACGTATTTCACCGGGAAAGCAATCATCACCAGGTAAGCAATCAACCATGACAACAGGGCTTTAAAAATTTCACATTTTGAGGCTGGAGCGAATCAAGTGTCCAAAAACACCCTTTAGATGTCTTTTGGCAATTTTAGGTGATATTTGCTACGGTTGAGTGGTGAAGGATGGTTGTCATAATACATAATTTCTTCTCCATTTGGGTCTTTTGAAAGTACTCCTACCACACTACCCTAAGTAAATAATGCCCAAAAACAACAAAAAGTACTTCCAACATATCTGGCTTCGTATTAGACTGAAATATAGTCCTACCATCTTTCATCAACGGGACCCAGTTGCTTTCCCGGTGACGATCGCTTTCCCGGTGAAACACGTTATAGCAAGAACCACCAGCCATCGGTCAGGTGGGTACGCATACGGGAGCGGGTGCAAGAAGGGCGCAGCAAAGATGGCAAGAAACGGCTTGCAGAATGTGAATCAATGAACTAACAAGTGTTTAATAGAATATGCAAAACAAAGTACATGAATTCCGAGTATCAGCGAAGTTTCCTGAATGACGTAGAGCCACGTCCACAGCCTAGTAATATTTTTTTGACCCTCACAAGACTGAGATATCTTTTCCGTCAAACATATAGTTTACTTCCGGCTTGAGCATCTCTAACGGGCCGTGTTTGTGTCATTGTGGGTATCACCCGGCGGATACATAATAACCGTGGGAGAGAGCCAGGCATATGTGTTTAAGGCCCATAGCGCAATCGACCCAGTATGAAACCGACATAGCTAGAACCACCTCTCCAATCCCGATTACCCCAGGATTTGCCACATAAAGGTTAGTACTCTACATCGGTATTTGTTTCTACCAAGGGCTTGAGAACCACGTAAGTAATTGGAAAGGCAAGTAACCCAGGGCTACAAGGTTTCTTGATCACAAAATATCACTCGTTCACCCATAACATATGGAAAGTTCCGATTCTATTTTCTCTTTACATATCATTTACGCAAATCTCCCGGAGGGTGACAATACAAACTAACATATGCAACATTCCTTTCGGAAAGAAAGCATTTTAACTGCGGGTGCAGAGAGACTGGTTATCGTTCTTTACACTCCTGTAAACGACAGGTTGCCGGCGGACCAGTTTAAAATATTATAGTCTTTACTATACATGTACCTGGACTGGTACTCGCTATCGCACTAGAGACATCGAACTCTAGCCGAGGGGATAACCTTCTAGAGGATTCATTTTACAGCGCTCTGGGTTAACGGGGCTCCATTGTGGTGCACGCATAGAGTACTACCGAGGGGTTAGGGCTAGGAAGGCCGTAGTTGACGATCCGTCACCAGGAGCTGGAATACAAAGGACCAGAGGGATTGTAACAGCTTTAGGGCGCCATACCTTGCTATGGGCCCTACAAATAATTCCTTCCTAGATACAGATCCATGCCCACTAGCCCATAATTATTATGTAAGACAGAGGGCTGTTTATAGGCACTCCCCCGGACCGGAAGGCTTTTACCAGGTTGGGTGTCCAGACACTCCAATAATCACCAGTCGGGCAGTCTATACCAAGTTGGGTGCCTAGGCGTGATATCCAATATATATATCCTAACCAGTTGACGACATAGTAACATCACAGACCGAAACTATTGATATATAAAATACGAGGGAGGTATACAAATACAGGCATCATCATAGAGCATAGAATAGTGATCAGACAACAAGTGGGGGTGCAAGGACCAAAATTCAGTACTCGGTGCATCGGCTCAAGACACCTTTGATGTTTTTACCCCTCGATCGGCCCCTGATGCGTCAGAAAGCGACACTCCATACCTTGTTAGTCGAGTTCAAGATTTTATCACTAAACCCAGGAGGTAAACTTGGAAATAGCTTGACTTTAACCCATCACATCTTCATCCTCCCGGGACGACGGGGCATCCCTACTGTCATCCTAACCCAAATTTTCGCCCCAAGAGGTCTTAAAGCTGGTGAGGGTGGTACGGGTCCTTTTGGAGGCTGGAGTGATCTAGGTGTTCTTTTTCCTGACTGTGTTGAGAACCGCCCTCCGCAAACCAAGACCCCCAAATACGAGGCCACAAACCCAAAGAATACAGCCATGGGAGATTTCTAGGGAAACGTACGGAATCTAACAAGAGCTAAACATTGCCAGAGGCAATATGAAATGGTGAGCTTACAATTATTGGTATGAAAGATTCATCCGGTACCTGGATGTGGATTCTCCACGGCAGAGGCTATGTTCAGTTACTAATGGTGTTTTGTTTATTTTACAGCTCTAAAAGGATAATAATAATAACAGAATAGAAATAAAGTTTTAAATGAACGCAATTGTCGAGCAAGAACCATAGAGCTGTTTCACTGCAAAGCAGGAAAAGCGAAGTGGTCCTGAGCCCAAAGCTCAAGGTAACTGGGCGGACAAACAGGGCTCTAGAAGAGGTGAAGGCGATCCAGATTATTCGTTTCTCGTTTCCTTTTCCGCCCCCAGCTTATTTAACCAGCAGTCATGACTTGATCAAATTTGGCGAATTAAATCTATCTTTTTCACTCGTTATCCCTCATTGACTTCAATTCCAATCTATACCCACAACACCCCCACAACCACAACTCAAGAAAACAACGACAACATAACCATAAATGAAAGAAAAAAACACGATGTAACTAACCGGATGACCGAGAAAAACTGAAAGCAGGTCATTACGGATTATGACGTGTTTCTCTCCTTAGTCGGGGTCGGCAATTTTATTCCCCAGCGGTGTGGGGTACGCTAGTGAGGTTTCCAGGGGCCCTCCAAGACCTCACGAGATAGAAAGCCAACTCAAAAGCTATCATATAGATAAATGAGACATCGATTTGCAATATTAGTTGGAATGGTGTGCTGGTGGTTTGTTCGGGGTCATTGTGGAAACTAACCGACAACTTATAGGACCTAGGTAAGACATTGAGGGTTATAGATTAAGTTGGGGTATTAAGAGTATTTCCGCAAGCCAAAGGTTTCCACTGGGCGAGGGAACCTTCTGGGACGTAGCGGAGAGACGCGGAGGGGGTGGCCATTAAGACGTCGTTTTCGGGAATTGGAATCAAACGAGTGATAGGTCGTGATCGAGATACGAGTGATAGTTGGTGATCTCAATTGTGAGTGTTATTTCACGAACGGAACCTAACTTCCTCAGTAGGACTAGGTATATTTCCACTCAGTAAACCAGTATAATACAGTGCAGCGATGTGAGATTGCAAATTCTGAGCGCCTTAGATCTTCCGCAAAACCTTTTACCATGCATCACCCAATCAGTTCACGAAGAGGATGGAAAGCCATTCTGTATGGAAAGAGTAGGCCCTTTGCCTTAGGCTCATGGTCCCGTGAAGGGTTTATAGAGGTATAGACAATTACAAAACAGAAGAAAAGGTCTAGTGTTCGGTGATATAAGCCAGATGTCGAGTACTTTTGCACCAAACACAAAGGACAGGAAGGAAATTGTTTCAACCCAGAAAAAAAAACCTTACCTCTCGAGGCATAAAAGTATATTTAACACAACCTAACCCGGACAGTTCATTCTCGGCCGGCTGTTCCCGTCTATATACTACCTCATCATTCGAGGGTGATTGCTCATACTACACACTACAGGGTGTGCAGACACACTCAGGGACTGCCCTCTTTTACCTCCGACGGCAAGTAAACTGTGGCCTTTGAGATATCTAGAGTCTCAAACACACATCCAAGAACCCTTTTGGAAAAGAGCCGAGAAAGAGGAACTACAATGACCAAAGATATTGTCGCTGTTTCTTCACATTACATCGCATAACTATGAGGTGCGACTAGTCCTCATACGTTGCAGGGACTATCGCCTAGCCTCGATGCATCGAGCGAGAGCCGCGGCTATAGTCACAGGGAACAGGCTCGCTCAATATAATACAAACGTTACTTACTAAGTAGGTGGCGCCTGGGGTGGGCACTATGCTGGACTGGTTCAGTCACGGGCGTCGTCCCGTCCGGGGGGGTGGGGGGTGTTTGTTCCGAGAAGAAATTAACTTTCGAAAAGGGTGCTCACACGAGGTTAGTCAAAACTCAATTTACCCTGGAGATACTCCACATATCTCTATGCGCTCAGTACAAGGCCAGATAGATATTTTAAAGCTTAAACTGATATACTTCTTACAGCACCTTTGAGAGCTAACCTTTGACCAAGACCAATGTCCCCGGATTCCTTTATTACACGGTAATGGCCATGGAGGATTGGTTCATTCGCTAGAAGCTCTTGATGCACAGGTAGGCCAATACTCACCCTCATTCTGCACTGAGAATTTCAAAAATTAAACTTTTAATTTTCTTCGATTATAAATATGCACATCTTGAGTGCAACATAGCTGTAGCCCGCACACCCGCTTTGATCAGCTGCATTCCGGCCTTGTTTTGATCAAGGGTTATGCGACGCTGCAGTATCATATGCTTGGTGACTGTGGCCGTGCTGTACCGTGTTCTACGATCGGCCTGTAGTCTTGTGGCTAGAAGAGCTGTTAAGCACTCTACGCGCCGGAGTGAAGTAAAGGCCTTTAAAGAATAGAGAGTAAAGAACTAACCGACACATCAGATACGTATACACGCCATGCGAAGCCACAGATTCGCTGGATACGCTAGATTCACTGGTTGATTCTCAAATTCGCTTTGGAGAACAGGAACCATTACCCGAAGTGAGGACAGGAGGGAGAGCAGATGTTTGAAGGAGGAGATCCCTGGCAATCCATTCTCTTCTATCGGACTCCAAGTTTCAAGTAAAACACTGATTTTTACACAGACTGGTGGTAAAGTTCATTATTAGAGGTTAGGGTTTAGTTGTTTCATACAAGAGATGCAGGCACTAATCAGAAAGTTATTTATTGCGTCAAGGGCATAATCACAAACCGAGTGATATCTCATGATTCGATCTATATCGAAGGACAGGAGATGCCCTACCACATGTTGTGCATGATGAGACGAGTTATTTGAGCTCCTTGAAATTTATGATGATTTAAACATTGAAATATTTGTTCGTGGTGTGGTATGGTGCGGCGCGTTTTAAAGGTGACATGCCGGTATCTCAGCTGGAACAATCATAGCCACTCCGGCTGCTTGTTGACCAATAAGAGCCTTGGATTCCAGCCATGTTATGGCTGAAAATTACATCTTGGCTGCAAGTGTGTGATGTAGGGGGTATAAATGGGTATAATACTGTTCCACTCCACCAGGTATTGGCACTTTTTACATACAAAAATAGGTAAATGGCATCTCTTATAACTTTTTCAACGGACAAGATATCAAAAATCTAACACACAAAAGTCTTCATCATACCTGTATCTACAATTTTGTGTGTTAGATTTTTGATATTTTGTCTTGTTGAAAAGTTATAAGCGATGCAACTTTTGTCACCTTTAAGCTGCACCGCACCATAGCTAGATATTTATAACCGGCTAACCGGCAAGGTGTAATACAATATCATTGATATGGGAGCTGAGGTCCAGCTTCTTTCAGATGTGTTAGGATCCGCAGAGACCCTCACGCAGCATACCTCGCACTTAGGAGTACAAAATTTGACATGACCCGTCCTGATAATTACCGGGTGACCAGCGGATGTGAAGGCGAAAGCGGGAATCTCGACTGGGTTGGGTGCAGACTGGGGAGTCTGAGTGCCAGAGATCATTGACAAACGCCTGTCATATCTCTTGAGATCAACTGCGGGGGTAGCGTTGAGGGATCTCAACAGGCGGGAAAACAGCTATTTCGGCTTGCTTCAGTTTCTTTTGTGGTTTTGCTTTGTGACAGTATTTCATTATTTCATGTCCACGCGCTGCATAATCATCTAATAATGGTTGCGGTCATCAAGGATGTCATGTGGGCGGATTTCGGGAGCCTTACAAAGAGCAAAGTGCTAGAGGTAAACCGCGGTGTTGTTTGCGGCTGAGAAATCAAGAGTTTGAGGACTGCGTTCATTTTAAGACCTCGGGACGGGCTAAAGCGCCTGTAAATCACATCTAACTGTATGGGTAGCCATCGGGCGCTAATAGGAATACACCCTTTCGAGCATGGCTGTGCTACTAGCTGGAGGTGATAGTCTAAAGCTAGCCCTGCCTCTACCCTTGACACCGCTGACATACAAGGCAGACTGACTATTCCTGACGATATTGCCCTATGGTCCCAAAGCTGCTCACATGAAGCTAAATAGAGAAAACGTTTTAGGAGCATTCCCATACCTTACAGACCTGTATCAAACTGGTTTAGTACACCTTTCTACTCTAGAAAAAGTATTCTGCGCCATATACGGACACCATTTACCTGACATTTACTATAACGTATCCTGATATTCACAACACTTACAGAACACTAGTTGTTATGGATCCATAGTACTTGGGTGACAACAGTGAATGATGCCATTGCATAGTAATGCTGTATCATTGTGTTAATGTCCTTTAAATTCTTGTCCTTTCTTTCCTGAATGATTACTTGTTATTTCCTTATTTCATGTGAGTCTGGTTCTGGCCCCTCGAGTACATTAAATTACGGGGGGTGAGGAGGATTTGGATTGATTTTTGTATATAGCTGTCTGTGGCGGGGGTACCTGCACTCCTTGAATGCTGCAACTGGTGACATAGACTACTATACGTAGGATGGGGTCCGGCAATGCTCGTCTAACCTAAACAGGCGTGCAAGAATCGAGGTTATACAAGGTCCTATCTACATCCAAGTAGTTTCCGCGAGTCAAACAGAGGAATCCATGTATAGTCCTATATGAGTGGACAAACGGCTCGATCATAGGCGGGACGCCGTCACTGTCAACCAGATGTAGGAAAGTAGGTTAGGGATACTTCAGGCCTCAGTATGATTGATGTTCGAAGCACTCTCATGGGTCTAAATTAAATATCATGATTTAAGGGTCGAGTTTTCAGGTGCTGTGAATGGGATTTATGTCCCTACAGCCCATGACTGGGAGGTGGGCTAAGTCTCTTGGTACAGGGAAACGAGTGGAAATATCAGATTTGTGTAAATTTAGATTGTATGCCCTGCGATGCTCTCGGCGGAATAAGGCTAAAATCTAGAACACCCTAAAGACCCTTATGATTGATCCAATAGGATGTGTGTTGCGGAAAATTTTAAAATATGAATCAAACCGCTCTCTGGAAATAGATATACCGTGTTTCACCGGGAAAGAAACAACCACTTGGGAAACAATCAACCATGACGGAGGACCTTAAAAACTTGAGATCTTAAAGCTAGATGAAATCAACTATGCAGAAGGCCCTTGTAGATGTTCCTTTGAGTCATTTAGATGACATACTGATGGTAGTGTGTGAAGGATGGTTGTTTTGATAAACGATAATACCCGGGACAATGCCTCCTTTGGGTTTTTGCACCCCCCCCCCCAAAAAAAAGTGAAAACAAAAACAACCCTGAATAATCATCACCCAGGAAATAATAATGAAAATTCCGCTGAAATATTCGGCTTCATAGTCTGAACTTATCAATGGGACTCGGTTCCTTTCTCGTGACGACTGCCTCCCAGATGAAACACGTTATCGGGCAATAGTATACACCTGTGACACATATAACACACCGCACGGCCATGGAAGTATTGAATATAAGCTCACCGTTTCGAGAAAGTAAGTATAAATATCTCTTTGATATCAATCTCAGAGGCTACTATACGCCGATGACTTGTTGTTGATAGGGGTGCGTGAGCAGGACGAGACATAAAGGAAATGAGGCAAAGAAATACATATATTCTAGTCGTGATAGTGAGGTTGTATACGTAGAGGGTAATAGAGTTCAAGAAAGAACAACTCTTTAGATACCTTAAATTAACGAGTGATGGCTCATGATGGGATTAAACTTCTTATAACAGATGATTAAATTTTCACACCTTAGGTCCTGTAATGGTTAGGGGCCAGAGTATACATGCCGTGGTAGAATTAGACATGAAGAGTAAGAGAACTACTTTAAAACAGCTCCCGAGAATTAGGAAGGTTGCAATCCCTCAACCAAAACAAAAGGTGGGATCTAGTCCTTCTAGAAAAGGTCATATGGATACATAATAATCACCTAAATAAGCCAAGTCCAACGCAAACATGGAAAATGAAACAAATTAATTTGGAAGTGTGTAAACCTCGGTCGAGTGATGGCTCATGATCCCGTTAAATTTGACTAGAAAATCACCATTCCTACTACTAAAAAGAGAAGGGACATGGGATGTGTAGCGCAATTCCACATGTGCACTACTTCCTGGGGACGTTATAGACAATAAGGAGGTCTCACAAACCAGACGCCTGTGATCCGCTGTTGTGGGCCATTTGCACGGCATGAGTGACACTACAGAATTGCTGTAAAGTGCTAAAATGAGCATACAACTACTGGATAAAGTTTTCATAGATAAAATGGTATCCACTGAGCCTTATGTTCTAGTGTTTAATACATGATTTGTGGCATCTTCCATGGTTTATGAACGAAAATGCAAAGAAGAAACCGATCATTCCCTGCCCTAACCGAATGGAAGAGAGCGTGAACGCAAACTTGGCCAGAAGGTCAGGGCACCCACCCGCCCAGTGTAGCCAGGTATACCTTACCAGGGCCTTGAAATGCTTCTGTACTCTAGCTAGTATAGATCGTATATCCAAGAGGTCCGGACTAACTCCGGGATGATGATGGCTTATTCTTGACTTAGCACCTTGAAGGTGTCTAGCCGTGGAATTCTCAAGGTCACTGAAAGCCAGTGTTTCCAACGGTTCTCCGGTTTACCAGTTCAAATCGGTTTACTAGAACCGTTTAACGAAACAGTTCAGTTTAGTTTTGTCTTCTCCCTATTTGGTTCAGTTCGGTTTTGGGCTGGGACAAAACCGGTTTTGTATGCAGCTAGGACTACTCATTAGAGGAACCCTAACCCTGACCACCTTTGGTGTAGGTACAGTTCTTGTTAGACCAGTGCCAAAACCTCAAAACGGTTCTGCAGTATAAACTGGTTCTTATTCGGTTGGTTCATTTGCGGGCTATTTTTATTCACTTCGGTTCAGTTTGGCTGAAAATACCACCCGGTTACAACTGTTGGAAACACTGCTGAAAGCCACTCACCTTTCATTACACATATCTCCACTCGTATATCAAAAGATATAATTCAGGGGGTATATATACGGAGCCTGGACAAGCTATCTCCTTATATATATAGGCAAGAGGACTACCTTACTCCGATGGATATTAGAGAGGAAGTACCCAGGGATACCGGAAGGTGATGCAGCGGCTCGGGATTGCACTGTTAAGTGAGGTCTTAGTGAACTCCCAACCTCCTTGATTTCTTTTGTCAAAATATGATCAATGAGTTCTTATACTCTCTTTCCTCTGTATACATATATTGTTGCTTCATTAGGGAGATTGGGTCGCACGCGGCGGAAATCGTGAGCGGTAAACCGAGTCGTTACATCACCTCTCGGCATCCCCGGGTACATAAAGAAGGAGGGATTGCGCTGGTTGGGTTCCGGTGGTAGAGCAGGAGGGCGGGAATACAAAGGATAAGATGACCAACCCCCACCCACCTAGACATACCAACAAGAAGTCCAAGTAGGGAGGGAAGCAAAGTGAAACCTATAACGCAAATTGATTCCCAATTAAGATATATTCTTTCATTCTTTAAGAAGTAATCAAATCCTTTGGCACAATAAATGCCGATTCCAGGCATGTATGCATCAACCCCCCCCCCCCCCGGTAAGGCGTGACCATAGAACGCGCCCCTAGCACAAACATATCAAGACATCCCACATCGAAATTCATTAAAGCCGCCAAGTTGAATACCTATTTACCACTGCAAGATAGGCGATAGAGAATATAGTATACTGTTGATTCTTACTAATTTTGTAAAATCAAAAACAAGGGCTTTGTGTTGACGTCGAACGAAAACGAGCTCGTCTCTGCTGGATCAGTTGTGCATTCACCAGCATAAAGCAGGCAATAAAGAACTTTGTACAGCTACTCTGCAAGGGTGTGCGTGATTCTGATTTCGGTCATGTAACCGTGGCGGTCTATCAAAAGCCCTAGCTATTTACTAACAACGACGCTTGGAACTAATGAAGAATAAGATCTATGGCTTACTTTCTTTTATATTGTCATGAACTATATTATATTTTCTGTTGCCTTGAATCTCCACGTTAATAACATTCCTACGGGTGTGCCTCACCGCGCGCTGACATTGGGAGGAAAGGGTGAGAGAGGCAAGAGGGCGGGGGGCGGAGTTAGACAGCAAGCCAACTAATAAGGCGAGAGGAGAGGCAGGACCGAAGTTACTGAAATGCGGACTGAGGAGAATGGAGGAGGGAAGGAGTGGGGCGGGGTTATACAAAGCGACAAATAAAACCAGAGGGGGTAGGACGTGAGTTAAAAGCAAGCCGACAAGGAGAGTAACTCAAAGGAGGGGTCAGGGTTAGATGTGTTTTTCTGGTATCACCGCGGGCACAAACTGGCGAGGCGAGAAAATCGCAAAATGGGGCAGACTTACTTGTTTTGGCCAAGCAAGCATATATAGGGCGGGGGCCGGAGATATAAACACCGACAGATAGAGTGCAAGGGAAAGTAGAAGAAGGGGCCGGCGTTACAGGATACTTCTATGAAATTACTGCAAGTGCGACCCAGTGGGAAAATAGCCCAAAAGGAGCCGAAGCCACCGTGACTAATCAATTCGGCTTTCGATAAAGAGGGGGGAAGAAAATAAGAGGTTGTCGGTTTGTGTGATTGTTACTGGATACCCCGAGCCAGCAAGAGGAGAAAAGCCGGGAATGGGTAAGAGCTACTTGAATTAATCAAGCCGACAAACACAAACAAAGAGACTGAAAAGGCGCCCGGCAACCACCGGATAACCCGAGCCAGCAAAGGGAGAGTAACAAAGGGGGGAACGAACCTACTAGATGCAAAGATGGGAGACCAAAAAAGGAGATGAAAGGCAGACGAGTACGATCTAGGCTAGATCAACCATACAATCCTATCAGATTCCCACAAGAACAGTTATTCCTAAGTTGATACGCCCCGGTAGGGCTTCGCTCCATGCACTTGTGGACGGAGCAACAGGCGCAAAACGCCCAGCATTCCCGACATGGAGAGAACCTCAACGCACATGATATTACCAACGGATTATATTCTGCGAGCTGGGTGCATGGTGCGCAGGCGCCCTATATGAGCTACCTGGGAATACTTCGATCCCATCCGTAGGTGATATAATATAAGCATCGGTTTGCCACACGAGATATATCATGCGAGATTTTCTAACCAACGGAAATTAGTCGGCGACAAACTATTTTACGATATTACCCCGACAGGTTGTATGTAACGAACGGCTGCGGGTTTACAACTAATAAATTGACCCGCGATCAATTAATGGGTCATCCGATATCACTCGACTCATGAACGATCACTCGACTCATGAAGGATCACTCGGGTTTAGATTGCTTCGCTTACCTCGTAAGGCATCGCCCTCTGAAAAACTCTCGGTTCATGTATGACGATATGAGATATCATTGCCCTCCATGTGTCAAGGTTGCGGAGCGGGACATAAGAAGGGAGACAATGCGGTGGCGGATATCCGCATCTTGCACGTGACATCTGTATCTCAATATGTTAGACCATGCTGTAGCCCCACATGAATCTTATATTCACCACAACGCAGTTGTTTTTTTGTCTCTTAAAAACATGGTGGTAGTGGGATAGTGGAAGTGTTTGACAAGAAGAGGGAATGGTATTATACCCAAGAAAGATTGTGGGGCGCGGATGGTGTAAGTTAACTTGTCTCATGCCTATCCCTACTTTTGAGTGATTAGTATCACTGGTGAGGATTCCAGGCATATCAAGAATAAACACCCCAATGAGGTCTGGGGACGGGATTGGTGTCTAACTAGTATCGGATGCATGAGAAAATGCCTGACAGCAAGGAATATATTATGAAAGCTTTTCCCTCAGGCGCGGGTAGGAAATACAAACTACTATTAATAAGAACCATTTTATTAAGAAATTCACAAATTCCAACATAGCAAGCAATCATTCATGTGACTTCCGGTCTTCCTGACTAGCCCAAAATGCCTTCCTTTTCTTCAGGTACGGATAGCACAAGGGATGAATTTGATCAGACCCGAGCAGGAGAGGAGAAATATCTGACACCTGCTTCCGTAGCTATTAACTAAGGAAAAGATTTTAGTTGTTGAGTATATGAGAAATACCTTGGGTTTGGCTAGAGTGGTGGTATTTTCCTTGGGCCTGGAATCACCAAGATGAACTTTGTATGGGGTTGGGTATGGATCCCAGGTAGGGTCCTCGTATTCAAAGATTAATGTAATCTGGTCGACTGTCCCCGGGTACCAAGAGTCAATGACTTGCTTGAGGGTGCCAGGGAACCTTGATGAAGGGGGGAGATGATGAGGCAGCTTGACATGATCATTCCAATTGTTTGCTAGGTAACAGTCAACCATCCTGGTCCTGCAGCGGTATTTAGAATGAAAGTATCTTTGCCACTGTGCCCAGGTTGTTGTATGCTTTAGTACATTGTTGGTTAGGAATTGATCCCAAGGCCACTCAGGGGGTTCCGACTCCTCGGGGTCCCCCTCATCAGGATCAGCCCCAACATACTCCTCAAGGATGTTACCCGAAGGACGCCAGGTCTCATAACCCATGATTTTGTAGCGGCTGTATCTGGCCGTGGGCTCGGTATGGGAGAGGTACCTAAATGGAGGGACAGGACCTGAAACTATTTGTAGAACCCGCTGGTATGGATGATCAGGGCGGTAACGACATTGAAAGGTAGAGAGGTAGGGCAGTGCCTGCTGGGGAGAATAATACGGCATATCGAATCCGGAGTTGATGGCTGGTCCAGGGAAGCTACGCTTGGTTGGTTTGAGAGTAGGAAAGTCCGATGCACCCGCGGAAATGGCATCTAATAGTGTAAGTCTTTGATCACTCCTGGATCGAGAGGAGGTCAGGTCTTCCAATGGGAGCTTTATTCATACCAAAGGCAGCTGCATGAGGGGTAGGCCCGGGAGGGGATGAAGGGAAGCGTGAACTTTGGATGATCTCTGTATCTGCCATTCTAACTCGGTGATAAATGTCGATTGTGGGGTGATGAAAGGAGAGGAAGTGTGTTGATGAGGATGATTGTCGAGTGGGAAGATGGGCAATGAATTCAGGAGGGGAAACCGTGGCGTCTGTCGAGCCACGTATAGGGGAAGGCATAATACCACGTTATGGGGGTAGAAATATCTATGTGGCATTTGCAAAGTATCACAAAGGGTTAGGTTTGAGGACGCCAGTCAGCGAGTAGCACATAGTTACATGTATTTCATGATAAACAGGAATTATTTGGTCTGTTGATCGACCGGTCAAATACCAGGAATTACCCAAAAAGGGGTTTGAACATCAGAGAAAGTTCGCAAATGTTTTATAGCTGCTGTCCTCGGAGAGGAATTATCTTCTGGTTTTCCTAAAGCCTAGACTAGTAAGTTGCTGCTGGCCTTCTCTCAATTTTAGAAGCTGCTTTGGCGTCAGTCCGGCTTCCTCCATCTCACGCTTGAGCGTCTTGGACTCTAATTCCTCAATACTTTTGAGCTGAAGTTCGTTCTCGCTGTTTGACCGAAGAGGATCCGTCTCAGACAGTATATAGAGCCCCCGCCCCCCGGATGTGCTTCGTTCTTGGCTTGACGACTGGTAAGGGGCCGGCGAGATGGGCCAGGAAGGGTTGGAATCTTTGGCTTAGCATTGGTAGGGAAATAAGTAGATATATGTAGCTGGAAGTGCCTCGAGGAATCCTGGCTCATTTTAGGGGCTTTAGGCTGTCCGTCCACCTTTTTACGAGTTTCTGTAGTGCGTAAGCTTTTTGATTCATAGGTAATAGGCGCGCGGACATACCTGTCATTATGAGTGCTGTGTGTTGTAGTTTTAGGTAGGAGTAGGCAGAATCTATCCATTTAAATAATGATCCGACCTGGACAAATAAGCAGGAAGGATAAATCTTAGGGCGTTTGTCCTTTGGTAGTATTTGAGGTTGTGTTATCTGCCGCAACCTGTCCGTTGACTTGTCATGTTTAAACGAGGTGGCCAAATAAGACATTGAGTACAGTCTGATACTTTCTCTAGGCAGAAGAAAGCTGAGAAATTGCTTAAACCATCTGTTATTAATGTACACGTGGAGGTTGGTAGAAGTGAGCGTGGTCTTATGTTGCGCAGAGCCATGGGAAAGGCCACCGAGCTGCTTTGCGGGGTGCAACGTAAATCATGATGGCGGTGTCACTGTAGAGGAGCGAACGCACGGAGACAGTACCTTCAACCTAGTAAACATTTCATGAACACGCTTTACCAGATCGTCACACAAGCATATCAGGTAATCTACTTGTGATAGTTCCTAGGCTTTTGATAGTAGCGGAAAGTTTAATGTTAAATACAGGTATCAATGTCTGACGAGGTTAAATGCCCAAAGTGTCAGAAGGTATTTCCTTCTACTTCAAAACTGAATTATCACAAAAAGGTATCTGCGCCATCGCCTTTATCCTATTGCTAGGGTTAGTACTAATTATGGACTTAGGATGCGCATCAGGATACCTTATCAGCAAGTACTTGGGATGATATTTCTATTTCTCTTACAAGAGATGCAGTCTCTGGATTATTCCGTTGCCACTGCGGCTATACCCACTCTAGACCCGAGACTATGCGCAGACATATCAGGGTGCGTAGCAATGTTCATACTATTGGCACAATCGGATACAAGCGTGGATCAGCCAAGCCAAACCAAGACCCGGCCGCCGACGATCCAATTGAGGATGAGGGAAATGAGGGAAGTGCCTGCATCGATCCGTTGATTACCGGAGGTGCGAGAGGTACTCTTGTACATACTGCTATTCCTAAAGCAAAGACACCTACTCCCCGAGTGGCTCCCAGGCGGTCGGATACGGCGCCTACTGCTGCAAATGAATCTATGGCTTGTTCCAATGGAGTAGCCGCTCCTCTGGCCGAATCAAGAGGCTATACTACTGCGCCTGTCGAGTTAGGAGAAAATGAGAGATTAGCGGGTGGTGATTGTGCTGTCCCTGCTGGTAGTAATCCCCCAGTTCCAGGTCCACCCTTGGTACAGGATAGTCAACGCACTTTAGAGATGAGGGATGGAGCAGATGCTACGTCTGTGAGTGACAACAACTTGGTGGGGTGGTTCACGGCTGACCCCGATTAGATGATTACAGTTTCAGACTGGAACGATATGACCGAGCCTGAACGGGTTCAGGTGGAGGCTATTGAAAACCAGAGCGACGTGAGCAGGATACCAGATACCTTTGCCTCAGTACGAAGCAGTTTACAGGTAGAGATAGGAGATGAGACAACTACAATTCTGGGAAACCCAAAGGATAATATCATCATTCCTGCGAGTTGGAGGGTGCACGATTCCTTTTCAAGTGATGAGGGAATTAGGGGGGATATTTTGCATGATTCTGAGGGAATAATTGAAGACGACATATCTCTTATACGTCTTGGGACAAAACTAGGCCTACATTATTGCAAGGAATTTCAAGTAATTGCTTGTTTCCAGTGTCAGAAGGGGCTTGATCCCAGATACATTATCGCTCATCTGACCGGAAATCATAATTTCCCGAGACACAACAAAGAGGTTGATAGGTATTGTGCGTCAGTTAAAACAGTTGCGGTTGGAGAAGTCAAATTACCTACACCAATGTCGCCTGCATTCGACTTTTTGGAGGTTTTTGATGGACTTGCATGCACAGTATGTCCTTATGCTGCTAGGTCGAAGGAGACGATGAATCGTCACTTGCGGACTTCTCACCCTACATCAAACTCTAAAGACTTGAGATACGAGCCAGCGAAGGTTCAGAGTTTTTTCAATAGTCTTGGCAAGAAGTGGTTTACGGTTTCAACAGACTTAGGAAACAAAGTTAGTAAAGGCGCAATAACTTGGGATATGATTGCTTTTGAAAAAGCACGATACTTGGCTCTAAATAAAAAGGATAATAGTGGTATCATTGGAGACGTTGAGAGAGACGAAATATCCCCTTGGCTAAATAGAACAGGCTGGATCGAACATTTCAGACATATCGATATCGGTGTTATCAGAGGGTTTGTGGATATACCAACTGGACAATTCTATCAGGCAATGAGTATAGTCTCAAGAGCTATTGATATGATGATAACTATCTGCGGCAATTTATACGATAGAAAAGCTGGAATACCCACTCGACGATGGATGGCCAGTTATAGCTCTATTGAATGGTCTACTAAGCCATTCGAAAGGATTGAGCGTCCAGGAGAAAGGCGATACGGTAAGGTAGTTAAAGATATAATAGTCTATCTTTTCCATATGTTTTTATCTGGCAAGAACGAACAAGATCCTTACAGTAAGGTAATTACTCATACTTCAGAACAGCTGGAATGGCTCATGAGAGTGAAAACTATCCTTACCGATAACGGTGCTACAAGTTTTGATAACTTGGAACTGGAAGAACTAATACCATTGGTTGAAAAGTTTGTTTTTGGCTTCACCATAAGCCTATTCACACAGACGTTTACAGAAACAAAGTTAATGAAAACGCCTTTGCTTCATTCACTGAGTGTTCTAGGAATTGATCCTGTCGAAGGTATTTTTAGATCAGCTTCCAGTTTTTCTGGAGATTTAGCAGCAATTCAATACTATTCCAGGATTCTACTTTTGAGAAAAGCTTGGGAGATTTCAAACGGGGAAGACGACAAAATATGTTCTGAATTTATCAGTTTGCATCATGCATTTCTCTGCCCTACAGATTTAACACCAATTAGTGAGGTCACCAATCTCCTCGCTTATGCTATCAAAATCGGCAAGTTGGAGGCCGGAAAGCCGCAACTATTCTGGTCTCAAAAGGATAATACAGACACGTTATGCTTTAAAGGAAATGATATTGAAATGAATAGATTTAGATGTATGATACAAGGAGTTATATCTAAAGCTAACAATATTATCAATGAAACATTCGGGATTAAATACCCCAGCTCTGGATCAGCAAAATGGATTGCAGAAATCTCAGATGACATGTCTTGCGGGAATTTGGACTATTGCTTTTTGAATGACAAGAGAAACAAGAACAAGTTTATGGGTCTTTCACAAGCTGAGGTGCTAGATATCATATTTGACGATGATTCCATGAGATCGAAGTTATTGAGAGCGGTCAATAGTGAATTGATATATATGGAAAGTGGAGTTAGGGAACTTCTTTCAAATCAGGAAAAACTACAAGAGTATCTATTGGTTTTATTCCATTTTCTTGGAGGTCAACCTGCTCGCTCGACCGAGATTATTAAACTGAAATGGAGAAATGGAATATTAGGTACTAGGGATATCTTCATTATGGACGGTATACTTATGTGGGTTACATCATATCATAAAGGAATCAACAAGTATGGACATTCCAAATTCATTCCACGGTTTGTTCCCGCTGAGGTCGCAATAATATTTATCACATATGTTCAGAAAATTCAACCATTGATGGATTATATCAAGAGGGTTTCTGGAATTGGCGAAGTAAGAGACAAATCTGATAGAGCGAGATATTATATCTTCTCTAATGACGGACAAATACTCTGGGAGCCAGAACGATTGAGCAAAATATTGACCCAGGTCAGCGGGGACGTATTTGGCGGTGACAATTCCTTTGGGGTTGCTGATTACCGTCATATTGCTATCTCAATCAGTCGGAGATTTTTGAAAAAGACATTTGAGAGCAGTGATAGTGATGAGGAGGAAGACACTGCTTTGGACTTACAAGCGGCTCATGGGACAGCTATTGCTAACAAACATTATGCTATTAGTGCGGCAACACTACATGAGTTGACGGAGGATTCAATACATATATTCGGAAAACTCAGCCGTGCATGGCATAAGCTTTTAAGGCCAGTAGCAGCAGTGGACGGAGATCACAAAAACAACACCAATATTACTCGAAGGGTTTCAACAGCGGGTAAAGGCTGTAGTACAGTCCCAGGTTATGCAGCAGATTTAGTCATACAAGCCGTTAATAGTACCAACGATGGATCTCCCTTACACCAGCTGGGACCAACCAAACCGGAGGACTTCAAGAGACGCTGCATAAACATTCTCAAGAATATGTATGGCGAAATGGCATGTTTTAAGTCAACGGAGCAAAGAGAGGGTTTACTTCATGTGCTATCTATGACAAGTCCCTTGATTGTGATACTCCCTACCGGAGGAGGGAAAAGCCTGCTGTTCGAAGGACCTGCGATCGAGACTGACGCGGGTGTTACTGTGGTTGTTGTGCCTTATATTGCACTATCTGAAGATCTTAAAAGGCGTGCAAGTGAGCATAAAATATCCTGCCAGATCTGGAATAAAAATATCACAAAGGACTCGCCTCTACTTCTTGTAACAGTCGAATCAGCTGTTACAAGTAGCTTCCGTCAATATATTAAGAGGCTTAAAGAAGTAGGCCGTATTGATAGGGTTATTATTGACGAGGCTCATATGTTGGTTACAACAATTGATTTTAGGGAGGCTTTTGCAAAGATGGATTGGTTTTCGTCCATCGGAGTTCAATGCGTTTTCTTGACGGCAACATTACCGGGGTGGATGGAAACGGAATTAGCAAAGACTGCGTTTCTACAAAACATCACCACGGTTAGGAGTAATGTTCCTAGATCAAATATTGCCTATAATGTTATACAAATACGAAAGGAACAATGCCAGCAACAACTTATAGATATTATGGAAAGGTTTCCAAAGGATACACAAGCTCAAGCTTTGATATTCACGCGGACGTGTAATGATGGGGAGGAGCTCGCACGCGTACTGAACTGTCCCGTTTATCATTCCAAAGTTCCCGAAAAGATCAGATACTTGAATGAGTTCACCCGGGGAGAGACAAAGGTCCTAGTAGCAACTACAGCTTTAGGCGCTGGGGTGGATATTCCTAACATAAGACTGGTTATTCATTATAAATTTCCCCATGGATTTGTGGAATTCTCACAAGGTAGTGGGAGGGCAGGAAGAGATGGATCGTCGGCAAAATCTATTATTATTGTTCCAACTGATCAACTTATTCTTGGGAGATTTGACATTATGAGACGGGATAGAGAGGCTTTACTCCAGTATTGTACTACCAAGATCTGCAGACGAATTGTTTTGGGAGACTACTTTGATGGCGTGGGATATGCATGCAAACCTGGGGGGGACCAGCTATGCGATAATTGTCTTAATAGACAGGATTCCGGAGGTCATATCTCAACAGGACCAGAAATGGATATGCACCACGAGAATGAAAATGAATCCTCAGATGATGCTTCACGACCACCTCTAGAGAAAACTAGACAAGGATGCCTGAATTTACCGAAAGAAAACAATGCTACCTTGCCAACCACCCTTCCCAAGAAAAGAAAATCCGACAACAATGGACGGAATGACCTTGCAAAAAAAAGGCAATGTGACGCAGTACTGCCATCGGCTCCTACAAAAGGAATATACCCAATGGAAATTGTTGATATCACGTCTGACTCTGATCTCGATATGCCAAGTAGTTCATGGCTTCAAGATGTTATAGAAAACCTGGATAGCGAAGAAGGTGTCGTTGTTGTTCAATCAGATTCTATACATAGGAAACCCACACATGAAACAGATTCAATCACGCGCAACAGTGGCCCATCCAAGGAAATTATTACAGCATCAAAGGCTAACAAGCCAAATGAAAACCCCCGGATATTTAGACTTTTGGGAGGCGGACCCTGTTCTAGCAGTGCTGCTTCGGGAAGCTGCCAAATCGCCGCTTCGGAAAGCAGTTCCGGGGCCCAAGAACCTCGGGGCGCATCCTACGTTCGAAATTCAAAGATTATTCAGGTGCGGAGTACTACACCGATTGGAACACTTTCAATGAACCGATTTGCTTGCGACGCAATGTACTGGGAAAAAATCGGTAACACTTTACCTATACTTGCTGGCTCCTGCACTTACTGTTGGATGATTACGAGGGATAGAAATAAGCTTGATCATAAGCCTTGGCTTTGTACTGGCTTGATGACGATTAGAAGTGTCAAAGATATCAGCAGCGATTGGGATTCTTATAAAATATGGAGGAATAGCATTTCACTGAGCGGTAGCGCTTGCTGCTTTAGCTGTTGTCTGCCGCAACATCTTTGCACTATTAATCCTGCAGGGGGAAAGAATTGTAAATATGGCCCGCATGTCATGTTGCATATTATATACCTGGCACAATTCCTACCTGCTATGAGGATTCAAATCAAAAAAGAAATGAGGGTGGAAAGTTTCGAAAAAGAACATTATTATGAATGGCTAAAACAGGTAGCATGGATTCACCAGAAAAAGGCTACAAATTGGATGAAAATCTTTGCATTAGCGATTGATCTCTTTTGGTAAGCATATATTAGTTTACATGAACCTGGATATAAACTTATTTCTTTTTAGACACCCATGGGACGAATTGAGAGCGGGGCAGGCTTGGGCACGTAGGTATGTCTTCACCCTAACTAATTGAACTAGGATCTTTACTAAGATTATTTAGACGTTATTTGATTAGGGAAGCCAGGCTTGTTGATATTTATGTTGTGTATGGTGGACGCTTAAACTTGGGGATCTTTAGTCCAGTTGCTTGATAGGTCATTGCTTGAATATTTATGGTTGAAATAGCTCTCTATCTCTATTAAGAGAATTTCAATAATTAATGCACACAGCTCAGGGTGGTTCGTTCATATCCTAAATTTGGACTTCCCAATAGAGAGGAAACAGTAGAGTACAACACGGGAACATAGACGGAAACTACTGCAATGGGTAGAGATATTGATGTTGTGATTTGCGGATCCGTTGTCCCTTGATTCCATATATACTAGAAAATCCATGATTGTAGAAACACACAACCCAAATCACAATTACCCCATTACTATGATTCGTCCTAGGCTCTTTTTTGCAGTGGGGGAATGATAGATGGGAACCGTGGAGACCATACACGGCAACATTACTATCCATACACGGCGATGCTAGTTATCGTTGATGGAGCGGAAGGAATATAATATAAGGACTTGCGTGGGGAACAAATGGAATAGAATAGATAACAGTAAACCCCTATGTTTGACATGCTGCACGATTGTTTGCTCAATGTGAACGGCCACTACGTGCGTGCTTGTTTGCAATCCCTTGCTCCTTTGCTTGGAGAGATTAAGTACAGAATACGTATTGACAACAGCGCGGGTTTAAGTATAAACTTCGGTTTCTCCAGGGTTGGACCTTGAGTCTTTGTGATATTTCTCATCTTATAATAGAAGGATTATTCAAAATCCATTCGAGAAAACGGACCACAGGGTGCGTCCAGAAGGCGCCAGAGCAATATCGGGAGGAAAGGAATCAGGAAAGGAATCAGGAAAGCATCTAGAAAAGCACCTAATAGGGAGATGTCTCACATCATTCATTTCCGGAAAGGGATCAACAGGGAATGCATCAATTGATGCATTCTACACAATCTTTTTTAAGGGGATGATGCATTTACCCCCGTGGTAGGGTCTGGTTCAACACTCCTGAGTTTGTGACGGTGTCTTGGGCCTTTGACTGCTGGCCTGGGCAACTGAGTCTAGGTATGTATTGAGGGATGAGCTCCTAATAGGGCGCACCAAAGTGACTAGAGGCATTATACAAATGTGGCCTCTAAAGTACGCCAATATACGGTGCCGTAGTTAATACTGGAGATCAGTTAAATAAACACAAATTGCATCCTGAGATTTGACTATATTGCTAGTTTTAACAAAAAAAAAGGTGTGCTTAATCGGATCCGGTTGTCTATCTGGCGACCTCACTCATGTACAATGTGGGGTTGGGCAAGATAAACAACCGGGTCCTTACACTCTTGGATCGTAATGAATAAATTCACTCCCCAAGCGGACGAACCTCTCCCTCAGCCGGCCTTCCTTTAGGGAGAGGTGGCACCAGCTGAGGCCCTCAATTCTATGATGATCACTAAAAACCCATCTCAGGGTGAATAGCTTAGGCCAGGGTCGAACCCTGGCCCGCCCATACATAGGTCAGATGTTTACCACTACGCTAGGTAGCGATTTGCACATGAACCTAACCGAGCAAGCGGTTCTTAGCTTCACCCGTCATTTATAGTTTATAGTCCCTAGTGCGAAACCTTAACTTAATCTATTCCCTATGATATAAAAAGGCTAGTTTGTCGGTCGTATATTAGGGGAGGTCAACTATGTACGCGAGGGTTACCGCGGAAAAACGAGCCGGTAGGGCAGAATAGGAGAGAAGAGGGAAACGCCAGAGCTACCGGCGCGAACCAAGCTGGCGGGCAAAAAGGGTAAACAATCAATAAAGAAATGGGGGCAGAGTTACGCCGGGGTTACCGCAGAACAACGAGCCGGCATGGGAAGGGGGGGGGGGTAACGCCAGAGTTACTAGTGTCAATCAAGCTGGCGGGCGAAAAGGGTAAACAATCAATAAAAAAATGGGGGGCAGAGTTACGCCGGGGTTACCGCAGAACAACGAGCCGGCAGGGGGTTACGCCAGAGTTACTGGTGTGAACCAAGCTGGCGAGTAAATAGAGGGGGTAGAGCTACGCCGGGGTTACCGCAGAACAACGAGCCGGCATGGGAGGGGGGGGGTAACGCCAGAGTTACTAGTGTTAATCAAGCCGGCGGGCAAAAAGCGTAAAAAATGAATAAAAAAAAGGGGGGGGGGCAGGGTTACGCCGGGGTTACCGCAGAATAACGAGCCGGCAAGGGAGGTGAGGAGGGGTAAAGCCAGAGTTACCGGTGGAACCGAGCTGGCGAGTGAAAAGAAGGGGTAGAGTTACGCCGGTGTTACCGCAGAACAACGAGCCGGCAGGTGGTTACGCCAGAGTTACTGGTGTACCAAGAGTAAAAAGAGGAAAAAATAAAAAAAAAAAAGGGGGGGGGTAGAGCTACGCCGGGGTTACCGCAGAACAACGAGCCGGCAGGGGGTTACGACAGAGTTACTGGTGTACCAAGCTGGCGAGTAAAAAGAGGGAAAAAAAAATAAAAAAGAGTGGGTAGAGCTACGCCGGGGTTACCGCGGAACAACGAGCCGGCAGGGGGTTACGACAGAGTTACTGGTGTACCAAGCTGGCGAGTAAAAAGAGGGGTAAAAAAAAAGAGGGACTAGTTACATGGGAAAGAGGGTAGCGCCAGAGTTACTGGTGTGAACCAAGCTGGCGAGTAAAAAGGGGGGGTAGAGTTACGCCAGAGTTACTGGTGTGAACCAAGCTGACGAGTAAAAAGAAGGGATAGTTACGGAGGGAAGAGGTCAACGGCAGAGTTACTGGTGTGAACCAAGCTGACGAGTAAAAAGAGGGAGTAGAGTCACGCCAGGGTTACTGGTGTGAACCAAGCTGGCGAGTAAAAAAAGAGGGGGTAGTTACAGAGGAAAGAGGGTGATGCCAGAGTTACTGGTGTGAACCAAGCTGGCGAATAAAAAGAAGGGATAGTTACGGAGGAAAGAGGTCAACGGCAGAGTTACTGGTGTGAACCAAGCTGACGAGTAAAAAGAGGGAGTAGAGTTACGCCAGGGTTACTGGTGTGAACCAAGCTGGCGAGTAAAAAAAGAGGGGGTAGTTACAGAGGAAAGAGGGTAATGCCAGAGTTACTGGTGTGAACCAAGCTGGCGAATAAAAAGAAGGGATAATTACGGAGGAAAGAGGTCAACGGCAGAGTTACTGGTGTGAACCAAGCTGACGAGTAAAAAGAGGGAGTAGAGCTACGACAGGGTTACTGGTGTGAACCAAGCTGGCGAGTAAAAAGGGGGTGTAGAGTTACGCCAGAGTTACTGGTGTGAACCAAGCTGGCTAATAAAAAGAAGGGATGGTTACGGAGGAAAGAGGTTAACGGCAGAGTTACTGATGTGAACCAGGCTGACGAGTAAAGAGAGGGGGAAGAGGTCAACGGCAGAGTTACTGGTGTGAACCAAGCTGACGAGTAAAAAGAGGGAGTAGAGCTACGCCAGAGTTACTGGTGTGAACCAAGCTGGCGAGTGAAAAGAGGGGGTAGAGTTACGCCAGAGTTACTGGTGTGAACCAAGCTGGCGAGTAAGAGGGGGTGGAGCTACGCCGGGGTTGCCACAGAACAACGGGCTAGCAGGAGAGGAGGGGAGAAGAGAGGAGAGAATAACGTAACGTCAGAGTTACTGGTGTGAACCAAGCTGGCGAGTAAAAGGAGGGGGTAGAGCTACGCCGGGGTTACCGTAGTACAACGAGCCGGCAGAGGATGATGCCAGAGTTCTTGGTGTGAACCAAGCTGGCTAGTGAGGAGAGGTGGTAGAGTTACGCCAAGGTAACAACGGGCCGGCAGGGGAGAAGTAGAGAGAAGAATATAAAGCCAGAGTTAGTGGTGTGAACCAAGCTAGCGAGTAAGAAAAGAGGGGTTGGGTACTTACAGAGGAAAGGGAGTTATTGGTGTGAACCAAGCTGGTGAGTAAAAGGAGGGGCGATAGAGCTACGCCGGAGCTACAACAAAACAACGGGCCGGAGGAGCTGGAGCTGTGGAGAAGCCACGAGCCAGCGTTGATAGAAAACTGCCAGAATTAGCGATGTTAACCGAGATTGGATGATGGAAAAGCATTCCTATTGAGAGAGCTACGATGTGGTGGGATGGCATTGCTATTGGGAGAGCTACGAGATGATGGAAAGATTCCTATTGAGAGAGCTACGCTTCATTCTCGATGGAAATTGATTGACGACTTTAAGGTTGATGATTGAAGAATACATGTAGTGGACAACGAGCCGGAGGAGCTGGAGCTGTGGAGAAGCCATGAGCCAGCGTTGATAGAAAACTGAAGGACTTCCAGAATTAGCGATGTTAACCGAGAGGAGATGATAGAAAGGCATCCCTTTGATGGAAATTGATTGACAACCCCAAGGTTGATGATTGAACGATACATGTAGGGGATAACGAGCCGGAAGAGCTGGAGTTGTGGAGAAGCCACCAGCCGCCAGTGATGATAGAAAACTGAAGAAAGCCAGAGTTAGCGATGTCAACCTAGGGGAGGTGATGGAAAGACATACCTATTGGGAGGGCTACGCCTCATTCTTGATAGAAATTGATTAAAGACCTCAATGTTGATGATTGAAGGATACATGTAGTGAACAACGAGCCGGAGGAGCTGGAGCTGTGGAGAAGCTACGAGCCAGCGTTGACAGAGACCTGAAGAAAGGACTGCCAAAATTAGCGATGTTAACCGAGAGGAGATGATAAAAAGGCATCCCTTTGATGGAAATTGATTGACAACCCCAAGGTTGATGATTGAACGATACATGTAGGGCACAATGAGCCGCAAGAGCTGGAGTTGTGGAGAAGCCACCAGCCGCCAGTGATGATAGAAGACTCAAGAAAGCCAGAGTTAGCGATGTTAACCTAGAGGGGATGATGGAAAGACATATCTATTGGGAGAGCTACGCCTGATTCTTGATAGAAATTGATTAAAGACTTCAAAGTTGATGATTGAAGGATACATGTAGTATAAAGATGGAGTTGTGGTGGTGGAGGCGGGAACGGTATGTGTTGAGGAGATGGAGGAAAGAGAGAGAAGTGGGAGAGAGGTGGGAAATATATAGAGCTGTACATATGTAGATGTAAGGTGGCTACTACCCGATTAAAAACGTGTACTTACATACATGTAAACCTTTACATATTTGTATCGTATTTAGTGTGGCACCCTTCTCCCACCCTGTATGCCTGCTCCCGCTCCCACCCACATGTAAAATGTATACATTTATGTATAGTACGGTACAACCCGGGAACATGGCTCCCACGTATACATTTATGTATAGTACGGTACAACCCGGGAACATGGCTCCACGTATACATTTATGTATAGTACGGTACAACCAGGGAACATGGACTTAAGGGAAGGTCTTTGCCTCTACGTCCCCCTCCAAGCATCATCATAAACATGGCTCGCCACGCACTCCCACCAAAGCCTATATCCCAAATCCCTAGTGATCAGCGTCCTGAACTGATTGTCATCTCCGATTTACCGGGTTTTCAGACTACCGGCGGGGATGGAAACTGCCAAAACGCACCTGGGGCGGTCATCTATTCTCCATTGACTAAAATCTCGAGCCCCAAAACCTCTACCCCCCCGTCCACTGGAGCGGTTCAATCGCCTTTGACGGGTGTTATAACAGGTTCGTTAGCATCAGTGGTGGATACTGCCAATCCAGACTGATCCCACCAACCTTACAAGACACCAACTAAAATGGTCGTTTCAGGTACTATAGCGGCGGGGGTGCCTGCATCGTCATACAATGTCACCACTATATCAATGGGAACAGACATTGCGGTCGATCAAGGGGATACCGGAGAGGAAAGAGTTATCGACCGACAGTGCAGATATGCTACCATGTCCTATCCCGTTCCTCCTCGCCCTGCTACTCATATGCCGATGACATATTCCCCAGCGGCCTCTGAAGCATCTCAACCTCTGATTTTCCATGGGCAGGCACAGACACCCCCAGGGGTGTCAGTAGCTTTTCCTCCGCTGCTGCTACCTCCTCCGCTACCTCCAGGTACTTCATACAGGGTACCGGTCCCTGCAACACCCCTTAAAACTCCGACTTCCAATAAACAAGCACCATGGATTGGATATAATTTACAGGCTCAGCAGAATACATTTAGAACCGGTGGAGGGCAGCGGAAATCTTTGAAGCGCCAACAGGAGAGGAAGGAGCACCAGGAGCGGGTACAGATGCGAATGGAAAAAAGATCCAAGAGAGAAGAGAAGACCTCCGAAATCGAGTGTCAGTGGAGGATGTATGGGTGTAAGTATGTTGGGAATGTTTCCGGTTGTACTGCTCATGAGGATATCTGCCCTTATAGATGTGATCCTACCGTCACCGAGCTTTGGAAAGAGTTGATCGCGTACCAGGAAAGTTATCCTGATATGAGACCCGATATTTGGGGTTTGCTAGCAACCAAGGCGTGCAGTTTCAGGGGTGTTGAGCGGCATGATAAGACCTCAAACGTTACTATGGATGTTCCTCTGTTGTTTGACTCCAGTGATATATGGGACAACGGAGAGCCAGATGTAGACGAGGCAGGTCTTGCATGCTTTCAGGCACCACGGCTGGTAATATCACTACTCCCACTCCGGGATCAACACATGCTAACATCTTGTAGCCCGGAACGGTATTGGAACCGGAAGATGCGGACTATTACACTATAATATACCAGCTTCATGGTAAGAAGCATAGTCCTGCCGAGGTTCAATACGCGATTGATATGTATCCAAGCGAGCTTTGCCGTGAATACCCCATATCCCTACCTGTCTCTCTTGAAAGAGGTCACCGGATAGGATGTGTTGGGTACAATGCGACCCCCCTTCACTCCTGGGTTGATTTGCATGTGGACCGAGGACAGGACAATATTGCTTCACCAATTGAAGCAGAGAAGTTTTGGTTTCTCTGGCCACCTACCCCAGAGAATGAGAAGCAGTTCTATGACAAGGCATTTCTACATAAGAATATGGAAGAAAACGGTCACGGTAGTGGGGATTCTCGCCGGGTGAGATCATTAGGATCTAAGCTTGTCATGATTGCACCTTTTTTGACTGGCGGGAGGATTGTAAAGACATCTCCAAAGTCTACTTTATTTATCCCAGCTGGTTGGATACATTGCGTCCTTACCACAACCGGCGGTCTCCTAGCAGGCTACACTTGGAGTAGCACAGCGACAGACAGGATTGAAACTTTGCTCCGCTGCCTGCAATACGAGATCAAAGGTGGTAATGAGCTGAAAGACCTAGAAGGGTCGGTGGTCTTAATACTAGACTTACTTAACCACAAGTTGATGAAGGAAACGGACAGTGAGCTTTTCATAGCCATAAAACAATGGATCGAATTGATTGCTATATTGGAGGACCATGCCTGGAATAGTGATTGGGGTGTACAGATTGAAGAGAAGACTGTACTAGCTACTGAAAATTTGTCCAGACGTGGGAAAAAGGTTCTTCCATGTTCTTGCCCCTGCTCGACCAAGAATATAAAATTCGACATGGTTATACACATCAAAAGCCACACTTATGAGATTCAAGTTGCAAAGGAGAGAAGTAGGCCTCAAACGGCAAAAAGAGGTGGTAGAGGGAAGGCTCCGGCTAAGGGGGGAAAAAAAAGAGTAATTCATATTGAATCTGACGGCGAAGATGTGGGTGTAGTCGAGGAAGATGAGCGTTCAGACAGTACTGGTAGAGGTTCGGAGGAAGAGAAAGAACCGGTTGGCAATAAAAGGGGGGTCATTTCTGAGGACTCAGACTATGAAGTTCCTAAGAGGACAACAAGGTCAAACGCAAAAGAAAGGCGCGGTGGAGGGGGCAGGGGTGGAAGGGGAAAACGAGTTGGCAAGTAACATGGATTTACTGATGTCTAAGGATAGATAAACATAGCTTTTACAAATAGGTAAAGATAGCTTCTGTACCAGAAATGGCATTAAAATGCACAATATAGTAGCGATGCTAGCTGAGATATTTTATAATAAATTCCGTAGCCATGGAGCGTACTGCAATCATTTACATAGTGCAGTGAGGCACAGGCCTTCACTACTCTAGGGGAAATAAAATAAGGGAACATCTCTTGTCTACATTGAAGCAACGTTCAGACGGAAGTACATAAACCTATACAACAATGCAGCCAATAAATCACAATCATATACCACTACTCGCCTATCTGCCTGTCCGACCTTTCGTAATAAGAATAAATATATCGTTAGTGAACTTGATTATATCGGATACAAAAGGGATGCCCTATATAGATATAACGTGCTTCACCGGGAAGGCAGTCATCACCGGCTAAGCAATCAACCATGATAACAGGACCTTGAAAACTTGAGGTTTTGAGGCTGGAGTAAATCAATCTTTTGATTGCGTTTGCTAATGTTGAGTGGGGAAGGGTAGTGGTCGTGATACATTTGTAATTCCTCCTCCCCTCCTTGCATGAGTCTTCTGAAGGTATCTCCCACCACATACCCTAAGTAGTAAATATCACCCAAAAACAACGAGAAGTACTTCCAGCATATTTGGCTTCATATTAGATTGAACTTTAGTCCTACCATCGTCCGTCAACTGCACCCGGCTGCTTTCCCGGTGACGATTGCTTTCCCGGTGAAGCACGTTATAAGACAGTCATATATATATATATATACTGGACATAGATACAATTGATGACTATGCTCAGAAGCAATATCGATTACAACACGATTGATTTCTGGGGGTAGGAATCGGGTGGTATACTGCCAGGGTCGAAAAAGTATGATTCTATATAGATATGGAGCAGGCTAAAAACCACTATTCCAAGCGCGAAAAAAAATCATCTTTCCAGGTAAAGTCATGTATTCAATGCAGAGTCCTGGATTATCGCTAACTCCAGAATCGCGCCTCCACATCTAGGGTCGCGAACGAAAGTTAACAGCGCCCGCCCATTGTTAGCAGGAAGTAATTTGGCTGAGCTCCATAATGGCTCCGGGATATAGCTCGGGCTTAGGCTCGAGCTTTCAGAATTGTAGCTGAAGATAGTCAAATCGATATATATTTCATTCCTAGTTGACTCCCAGAGGTACTATCCTTGCTATATTTGCACTTTTGCCAATATCAATCTATTACTAATAAGTTAGATTACTCAAGCCTTAGCTCGAGCTTTTCTAGTATCAGCTCAAGCTGATTTGGGCTCGAGGGGGCCATCGGGGTTTGGCTTCCAAATAGCCTCCATGGTGTGAGGCAAGTGTGGAGGCAGAGTGTCATTTGGGTGTGGCTTCCTAATGGCTTCCCTGCGCCAAAAAGGTATGCTTCCATACACAGGTGAAGCCGTAGAAAAGCGGTGCAATCGATGCACAATCGTAAACTATCACTCGCTCCATAATCGCACCACAGTGCATGCCTCCATATGGAAAGGTGCAGGAGTTCACTGCGCCTGCGCCCAATAGGTAACCATTTGGGTATGGCTCGTAGTGCCTTCCCTGCGCTAAAAAAGCATGATGTCGAAAAGTCTGAATACCACAATTCCAGGGGCCAGAAAAGCCTGTTTCGATGCGCCAAATAAGTACGCTTTCATGTAAATCTAAAAAGCATGCAGAACCATCAATTACCACCCGTCTCAAAACCGCGAGCCCATATGGGAGGGAGCGAAGAAGAGTTCATTCTGCTCGCCTGCCGTTGGTAGGAAACCATTTGGATGTGGCTTCCTAATAGCTTCCAGAGTGTGGAAGCGAGTGTAGAGGCAGGAAGTCATTTAGGTGTAGCTTACCATAGCGTCAAGGGTCCCAGTTTTCCCAACGGTCAGGTCAAGATTATAGATATCTATAGATGACTTGGCGGTCCTCTCAGATTGGACAGAGTATCTGGTCATGGTCCGCCCAGTTCCTGACTTTGCCAGGACTATAAATAAGGCGCCAGACTATAGGTATCATATAGTCATGAGTGATAACCTGGTTTTGGCGGCTATAAGTGTGGGTGGGTTGATATGTTGAGCTCCTGTACCGAACACGTGGATGGAAAGACTCACCCACTTGCAGAATATAGATCGGTGCTAGGACCGCAGATATCTGTAGATATCAATGCGGGTCTGTATATATCAATGCAGGGCTATGGATATCTACATGGCAGCGCCAAAGCCTATGCCAAGATATCAACCTATAACCCAGACTATAGTCGGTAGTTCTAGCCTAATAGCCAGTAGGCGGTCCCGGATATCTGCTCAAGGTCGAATACAGCCCGTAATCGATGTGGTTCTTACGCTCAGGGCCGACGGATTGCCCCGTTGGGAACACTGTAAATTAAGTCAAGACTCCTGGGATGGAGTCATGATGGGATTATGGCATGTGAAGGTTGCGGTAGAGGTGATGATGACAGTAGATATGATGATGATGATGATGGTAGCAGTGGTAGTAGTAGTGGTTGTAGAGACGGTAGTTGTGCTTAAGGTCACGGTGGTGGTCGAGGACAGGGTGGTGGCAGAGGACACGGGGGTGGTCGAGAACACAATAGTAGATGTGGTTGCGGTAGAGGTGGAGGTTGAGGTGGTGGTGCAGGTGGATGTGTGGTGGTGGCCGGGGCCGAGGTCATGGTCATTGTTGGGACCACTATAGATGTGATGGTGGGGGTGTTGGTAGTAGGAACATGGTGGTGGCGGTATAGGTAGAGGTGTGGGTGAAGACACAGGTTGGCGTGGGGGACGCAACTGCTCGCAAGCACAAATGTAGGAGCATGGCTTCAAGGGTGTTGAGGCTGATACAAAGGCTGAAGCCATGTGTGTGTGGCTTCCCAATGGTGTCCAGTGTGTGGGAGCGAGTGCAGAGGCAGGGAGCCATATGGGTGTGGCTTCCAATGGCTTCCAGACTCCAGGGACGGAGGGTGAGTGTAGAGGCAGGAAGCTCTCTGGGGGTAGCTTCCTAATTGCCTCAATGTTGTGGGGGGGAGTGTAGAGGCAGGATGCCATTTGGGTGTGGCTCTATAATGGCTCCGATGATGTGGAAGCCAGTATAGAGGCAGGAAGGGGTTTGGGTCTGGGCTCCAGGGTGTGGAAGTGAGTTCAGATGTAGGTGGCTATGTGTGAGTTTGGCTTCCAGGGTGTGGGAGCGAGTATAGAGGCGGGAGTAACTCGGGTGTGACCAACTAATGGCTTCCGTGCGCCAAAGGAGCATGTCCCATATGGGTGTGAAGCAATTGGAAAACAGTGATTTCGAGACTGTGGGAACCATGTTTTCATGTACCTAAAATATATATTTCGACACGCGGGTTAGACAGACTAAAAAGTATGCGTTATTGCAGATTCATGGATTATCCGCCACTATTGTGCCGTGGTGTATGCCTGCACATGGAAGGGTGCGGACGGGAGCTCACTGCTCCAACCCCCCCCCCCCCAGCCTTATGGGTGTGGCTTGCTGAGGGCTTCCATAGCTTCCATAATGGGAGCAAGTGCAGAGGCGGGAGGCCAGATGTGTATGGGTTAGAGATAGCCTCCATGGTGAGGGAGCGACTGCAGACGGAGGAGGCCATTTGGGTGTGACTCCATAATAGCTCCCAGGGTGTAGAGGCAGGTGTAGCGGCAGGGAGCCTTTTGGGTGTGGTATTCTAGTAGCCCCCATGCACCAAAGAAGCTTGATACCCAGCGGTCTAAAAATTATGTTTTGACGCGCAGGAGAAGTAGTCGCGGAAGCATGATCCCAGGTCTAGGTAAAGCAGTCTAAAAAAGATACATTTGATGCAGGACTATGGATTATTACTCGCTCCGCAATCTCGCCATAATGGATGCCTCCAGATGGAATAATATGATCGAGGATCCACTATGCTACCAATCGCTGGCAGAGTGCCATGTGTGTTTAGCTCCGTGACGGCCTTCAGATCTGGAAGTGAGTGCAGAGGCGGAAACCATATGGGTGTGGCTTCCTAATGGTTTCTATGGAGTGAGAGCGAGTTTAGAGGGCGCCATTTGGGTGTGGCAAGCTAATGGCTTTCACGCAACAATAAAGTATGATATCGAAGGATCTAAAAACCACGACGACAAGATCCAAAAATCTTGATTTCACGCTAGAAAAAAACATGTATATGATCTACAGTTATCACCTAACTCAGGATCGTGACTTCACATGGAAGGGTATGAACGAGGATTCACTCCGCCCGCCTACGCATGTGAGAAGGCCATATGTTTGTGGCTTCGTGATGGCTTCCATGGAGTTGAGCGAATACAGAGGCACAGGGCCATACAGGTGTGGCTTCCTAATAGCTTTCATTCACCAAAAAACCATTCTCTCGAAGAGTCTAAAATCCACAATTCCATACTCCAAATAAGCATAATTCCATTCTACAAAAAAGTATCTTTCCAGGCGCAGTTGGAGCGGTTCAAAAGCATGCGTTCGATGCATATTTGTCACTTGTTCTTGAACTGTGACTCTAAATAGTAGGATGCGAGAGAGAGTTAATTGCACCCGCCAGCGCCCGGCGAGGGAATGTGTGGAGGTGAAGCGGTCAAAAAAGGATGTATTCGATGCCCAACCACATACTATTACCTGGTTCCGAATCACGCATGTGGTACATGCTTCTACATGAAAAGTCGTGAATAAGCATTCACTCTACCCGCCCATCGCTGGCAAGAGGGCATGTGTATTGGCTCTCAAATCAGCGGGCAGAGTCAGGGCGAATTTAGGGGTAAGATGAGTGTAGAGGGGGTGGGTGCGAGGCGTGTTGGGAACGAGGATAGACCTAATGGAGATTAGGGACACGAGTATGGGTGCGTTGAATTTGCATGCGACCCGTAGTTGTCCAGCGTGGCAGTATTTTGTATGTGTGTGACGCGAACTGGCCTCAGGATATTGTATGGTGGGGGCGCAAGGGGTACACGATTGCGGGTCGGAGTAGGGGACGGGGTTTTGACAGGGTGTGTTGACTTTGTATGCGACCCGTAGTCGTCCAGCGTGGCATCAGTTTGTATGTGTGTGACGCGAACTGGCCTCAGGATATTGTATGGTGGGGGCGCAAGGGGTACACGATTGCGGGACGGAGTAGGGGGTGGGGTTTTGACAGGGTATGAATGAGGATTCACTCCGCCCGCCTACGCATGTGAGAAGGCCATATGTTTGTGGCTTCGTGATGGCTTCCATGGAGTTGAGCGAATACAGAGGCACAGGGCCATACAGGTGTGACTTCCCAATAGCTTTCATTCACCAAAAAACCATTCTCTCGAAGAGTCTAAAATCCACAATTCCATACTCCAAAAAAGCATAATTCCATTCTACAAAAAAGTATCTTTCCAGGCGCAGTTGGAGCGGTTCAAAAGCATGCGTTCGATGCACATTTGTCACTTGTTCTTGAACTGTGACTCTAAATAGTAGGATGCGAGAGAGAGTTAATTGCACCCGCCAGCGCCCGGCGAGGGAATGTGTGGAGGTGAAGCGGTCAAAAAAGGATGTATTCGATGCCCAACCACGTACTATTACCTGGTTCCGAATCACGCCATGGTACATGCTTCTACATGAAAAGTCGTGAATAAGCATTCACTCTACCCGCCCATCGCTGGCAAGAGGGCATGTGTATTGGCTCTCAAATCAGCGGGCAGAGTCAGGGCGAATTTAGGGGTAAGATGAGTATAGAGGGGGTGGGTGCGAGGCGTGTTGGGAACGAGGATAGACCTAATAGAGATTAGGGACACGAGTATGGGTGCGTTGAATTTGCATGCGACCCGTAGTTGTCCAGCGTGGCAGTATTTTGTATATGTGTGACACGAACTGGCCTCATGATATTGTATGGTGGGGGCGCAAGGGGTACACGATTGCGGGACGGAGTAGGGGGTGGGGTTTTGACAGATGCAGGTAGTGTTTAGTGATGGTGGTCCCGCTTAATCCTGATGCGACCGGTGGTGGTGGTGGTGATAGTGGGTGTGGTGGTGGTGATGGTAGCGGTAGTAGGTAGGTAATGGGTGGGTAGTGGAGGTGGGGTGGGGGTGGGGCTGAAGGCGGGCTTGGTTAATTGTGGTGGGATGTGACTGTGGTGACAGCGGCGGACACGTAGTGCTGAAGTGCCTGTCTCGCTTAATTGATAGGGTGTGGTGGTGGTGGTGGCGGCGGCGGTGGTTGCACTTCGTCTAGTGGTGGGGGTATGGGTAGTGATGTTGACGACGGGGGAGCCTGAGGGGGTGTGGTGGGGTGTGGTGGGCTCGTTTGATTTTGGTGATGGGTGGTCGTGGTTGTCTCACTTAACTTGGTAGTGGTGCGAGTGATTGCGAACGTGGTGGTGATGCTACCTGGGCCGGTGTGCTGGGGGTGCGTTGACTTTGTATGAGACCCGTAATCATCCAGCGTGGCATCAGTTTGTATGTGTGTGATGCGAACTGGCCTCAAGATATTGTATGGTGGGGGCGCAAGGGGTACACGATCGCGGGGCGGAGTAGGGGTCGGGGTTTTGACAGTGATATATGGGACAACGGAGAGCCAGATGTAGACGAGGCAGGTCTTGCATGCTTTCAGGCACGACGGCTGGTAATATCACTACTCCCACTCTGGGATCAACACATGCTAACATCTTGTAGTCCGGAACGGTATTGGAACCGGAAGATGCGGACTATTACACCATAATATACCAGCTTCATGGTAAGAAGCATATTCCTGCTGAGGTTCAATACGCGATTGATATGTATCCAAGCGAGCTTTGCCGTGAATACCCCATATCCCTACCTGTCTCTCTTGAAAGAGGTCACCGGATAGGATGTGTTGGGTACAATGCGACCCCTCTTCACTCCTGGGTTGATTTGCATGTGGACCGAGGACAGGACAATATTGCTTCACCAATTGAAGCAGAGAAGTTTTGGTTTCTCTGGCCACCTACCCCAGAGAATGAGAAGCAGTTCTATGACAAAGTATTTCTACATAAGAATATGGAGGAAAACGGTCACGGTAGTGGGGATTCTCGCCGGGTTAGATTATTAGGATCTAAGCTTGTCATGATTGCACCTTTTTTGACTGGCGGGAGGATGGTAAAGACATCTCCGAAGTCTACTTTATTTATCCCAGCTGGTTAGATACATTGCGTCCTTACCACCACCGGCGGCCTCCTAGCAGGCTATACTTCGAGTAGCACAGCGACAGACAGGATTGAAACTTTGCTCCGCTGCCTGAAATACGAGATCAAAGGTGGTAATGAGCTGAAAGATGTAAAAGGGTCGGTGGTCTTAATACTAGACTTACTTAACCACAAGTTGATGAAAGAAACGGACAGTGAGCTTTTCATAGCCATAAAACAATGGATCGAAGTAATTGCTATATTAGAGGACCATGCTTGGAATAGTGATTGGAGTGGACAGATTGAAGAGAGGATTGTACTAGCTACTGAAAATGTATCAAGATGTGGGGGAAAGGTTCTCCCACGATCTTGCCCCTGCTCGACAAAGAATATAAAATTTGAAATGGTTATACACATCAAAAGCCATACTTACGAGATTCAAGTTACAAGAGAGGGAAGTAGGCCTCAAACAGCAAAAGGGGTAGCAGAGGCAAGGCTCCAACGGGGGGGAAAAAGAATATTCACAGGGAGTACCGAAAATACTCCACAAAAGAAACCAAGAAGAGTAATCCAAATTGAATCTGAGGACGAGGATCTGGGTGTTGTCAAGGAAGATCCACATGAGCGTCCAGACAGTACCGGCAGAGGTTCAGAGGAGTACAAAGAGCCGGTTGGCAATAAAAGGAAGGTTATTTCTGAGGACTTAGACTATGAAGTATCTAAGAGGAAACAAGGTCAAAGGTAGCAGAAAAGAGCGGTGGAGGGGGCAGAGGTGGAGGGGGCAGAGGTGGAAGGGGAAAGAGAACGGCTAAGTAACATGAATTTACTGAACTCCGAGAACAGAGAACCAGATAAACATTGCATCTAGAAATAGATAAAGATAGCTTCTGTACCCAAAATTCACAATCTAGTAGCGGTTCTTGCTTACTTGGATATTGTATAATACCTTCCGTAGTCATTGAACTTAATAATGCGCTCATTTCTCAACGTGTAGTTAGATCTCAACTTCCACACCCTAGAAGAAGAATAAATAAATAAAGCAATAGGCCCGCCTGCGCCGAAGCACCAACGCTCAGCCTGATAAGTACATCAAAATTCTTGACCCAATTGTATACTACAAAGGAAATTATAAATAGCGATAGACTATCACTCAACTGTCTGCCTGCGCAACCTTTTGTAATTAGAAGAAATATATGGCACAGAAATACGCAGTAGACCTCGTTACTTTAACAATATTGAGTACAAAAGGGATATCCTATATAGATACATACGACAGTGATATATATATATACCGGACACATGATCCGAAACATAATCACTTTGACTAGGCACGAAAGCAACATTCATTTTACGATTGATTAATGGGGCAGGCGGCATACTGCCAGAGTCGAAAAAGCATGTTTCCATGAGGTTGTAAAGCAACCTAAAAACCATTATTCAGGGCGCCAAGAAAGCTTATTTCCAGGCGCAGATGAAGCCAGGCACGCTATACAGAGTCTTGGATTATCACTTGCTCCAGAATTGCGCCTCCACATCTAGGGTTGCGAACGAAAGTTAACAGCGCCCGCCCATCGTTAGCAGGAAGCAATTTTGCTGGGCTTTGTAATGGCTCCCAGGGTATGGAAGCGGGTGCAGAGGCAGGGAGACACTTGGGTTTGGCAAGGGAAGTACTGGCAGGTGCCTACCTTGAGTTTGCAGATAAAATTTAGAGGTTCTCAACGCACTCATCAAAAGCAGAAATACTAGATTCGGCGGATATGAGATTCGGGGCGGAGGCTATCTGGGCGTTTACCGGGGCAGAGTGCGAGGAGAATACCTTTCTTTTGATATAGTGGTCGGGGAGGTGGTGGTAGAGGTGGTGGTGGTGATCGGAGTCGGAGTAGAGGGCATGCTGGGAGTGGAGGCGGTCGTCGAAGACACGATGTAAGCGGTAGTGATGGTTGAGATCACGGTGGGGTTGAGCTGGTGGTATACATGATTGCGGAGATGGAGGCAGTGGTGGTGGCGGTAGAGGTGGTGGTGATGGTGGTAGTGGTGAACGTGGTGGTCGAGGTCGAAGTCACGGTGGTGTAGAGATGTCGGTTGCGGTAGAGTTCGTCCTGGTTGCAGTAGAAGTGGAGGTCAGGTGGCGGGCGGGGGCAGGGTGGTGGTGGTGGTGGTGGTAGAGACGCAGCTTATTGTGAGGGCACACGTGTTTCCAGAGCCCAGGTATAGTGGCCATGAAAGTACATGTAAGGTCACGGACAAGTGTTACCTGCGCCCGCCCTTCGTTGGCAGCGAGTCATTTGAGTTTGGCTTCCTAATGGCTTGCATGCGCCAAAAAGGTATGCTTGCACAGGTGAAGCCGTTGAAAGGCGATGCATTCGATGGAGAATCGTGAACTACCACCCGCCCCACAATCGCACCACGGTGCATGACTCCATATGGAAGAATACAGGAGTTCACTGCGCCTGCTCACACCCAATAGGAGACCATTTGGGTATGGCTTATAGTGCCTTCCTTGCGCTAGAAAAGCATGATATCGAAAGGTCTGAATACCACAATTTCATGCGCCAGAAAAACCAGTTTCGTTGCGCCAAATAAGTACGCTTTCATGTAGATGTGAAGTGATCTACAAAGCATGCAGAATCATCGATTACCACCCCCCTCAGAACCACGAGTCCATATTGGAGGGAGCCAAGCAGAGTTCATTCAGCTCGCCCGCCGTTGGCAGGAAAGCATTCGGGTGTATCTTCATAATAGCGCGAATAGAGAGGCAGAGCGCCATTTTGGTGTGGCTTCCTAGTGGCTTTCATTCACTAAAAAAGTATGATTTCGAAGATTCTAAAACCCACAATTCTATGCTCGGAGAAAGCATGATTACATTCTACAAAGAGGCATATTTGTAGGCGCAGCTAGAGCAGTTGAAAAAGCATACTTTTACGTGGATGTGAAGCCGTTGGCAAAGTATGTGTTCGATGCACAATCACATATTATCACTTGCTCTGCGATCGTGAGTAGACATGGGGGAGTGCGAAGGAGCACTCACTGCGCCCGCCCGTCGCGGGCAGGAAGTCAGGTGGTGTGGCTTCCAAATCCGGGACGGAGTATAGCAAGGGCGTGTAGGGGCAGGACGAGTGTAGAGTCGGGGCAGGTGTAGAGGCAGGGTAGGTGTAGGGGAGGTGGGTGTAGGGGGGTGGGTGCGAGACGCGTTGGGAAAGAGCTTGAATGCGCTGGAGATTGGGGACACGTTCCAATGGCTAGGTGCCTACATGCATGGGGCGCGTTGAATTTGTATGCGACTCGTAGTTGTCTAGTATGGTAGGATTTTGTATGTGTGGCGCGAACTGTCCCCTGGATATTGTGTGGTGAGGGCGCAAGGGGTACACGATTGCAGGGCGTAGTAGGGGACGGGGTTTTGACAGAGCGATAATTCATGACCAAGTATAATTATCGGGACCTTCCTTCTATGCTGACCCCCACGGAAGAGGATTTAAATTTGTACGGAGCTAAGCATTTTACTGATTGGAGATGAGATAGGCTAGAGAAATGAGGGTGAGTTTAGAGTTAGCCATGAAGTTTTCTGCTATTGATAATTTAAATTGTATGTGTAGAGGAGTGTGATAGCCAAAGCCAGGCGCCGAAGAGTCAAAAGTAAACAAACAACCAAGGGATGCAGAAACGCAACCGGTAAGGAAGGATAACTGATGATAACTTGAGCGGGACAGGAGCGTGAGCGTGTAAGCAGAACTAGCCCAACCAAAGAAATAGCGCCGTCCCCCACCAAATGAGCACCCAGGTCCGCCCCGCCCCCCTAGATGGCCCGTCTGGAGATTAATCTGCCAAGGTAACTCCCAGATAGTCTGCTATCTGCCTCCTACGCAACGCCACCGTCGGGTTCGCTAGTGGCGGGAGCCCAAGCGCCACGGACGTCACCCGACATCGTTCGCCTGCCCAGCGATTACCCTGGATTAGCAACCTGATCTAGCTAAGGGGTGGTGGGAGAGAGAAGGTAAGCCTACTACTCAGGGTCAAGACATCGCGTCTCCGTGACTGGCATACCTCGTTCAACCGCCACTCCGTTCGGGTAGCGGAGGGGTGCCCCGTCACTCGCGGTGGCATTGTGAAGCCGCATCGGTAGCAGTAGTTGGCTGTTTCTTGCTGTTAATTATGGCAGGAGGAGGCGGGATGTACTTTGTGGGCAGAGGGAGGACAAGAGGGCTGGGACGAGAGGGTTTTGTTGCAGTGTAGAACATACCTTTCGCGAAACTCCCAGCGCAGCTCCCCGACCTCCATGCGGATCCCGCCGATCTCCTCTTGCATCCGGCCCATCGCAGCTCGCATCTCGCCTATCTCGGCACGGATCCCACCAATCTCGGCTCGCATCTCGGCACGGATACCGCCAATCCCGGCTCGCATTTCGTCACGGATCGCGCCAATCTCTGCCCGTATATCGGCCCCAAAGACGCCCAAAATATTCTGCATTTCCTCCCGGAACGTAACTGCAGTGAGCGGGACGATGTTCGGGATGAGCGCGACCTCATCTTTGATCGCGTCGAGGTTCTCGGCAATGATTAAGAAGTTGGGTTGGTCGGCCATATCGCTATATTATACGGTGAAGGTATTTAGTCGTGCATGAAGTGGTATAGTGTTATGCAACTTAGGAGAGAGCGAGAAGGCGATGGTTATATATTGAGACGCGTAGACCGGGTAACCGACCAAGCATTGAAATGATTAGTAACTTTGTTTCAAGGGCTGACAACCGAACAGAAATGTTGATATGTCAACGTGATTGGAAGATAGGATTAGAATAGTGAGATCTCTATTCTAGATGCTTAAGGAGAGAAGAAGGTCCCCCACCTTCCTCTTCTCCCACTTTTATACCCACTAGTTCATATTTGGTTACAGGTGTCCCCTTCCTCGGGACGACACTTCTCCTCTAATCTATAGTACAATTGTGGCCATTCGCCTAGGAATTTCCGCCAAGCAACACGAACACCTGCCATGTACTGTGATGTACCTACATGTGCTACGGTGTAGGTAAGTCTGTAGACACCTACTTCTGTTGCAACCACGACCACCGTCTACAGACTTACCCCTACCCCCGTGCTAGTTCAGTTTGCTAACCCAGGGTATCTAATGAGCAGACGAGTTGTCATCATCTATCCCCCCCTTACTATCAGGCTTTCCGCATGCTTGGGCTACTTTTTTTCACTTTGTAATAGGCATTATATTAATCTCGTTTCTAGACTCTAGCGGGATTTTTTTGGTTGTATGGTTCAGTACCAGAAGGGTCTAGTGTGCTTGCCTAATAGGTTTGTATTAGTCCTTTTTTTTTGGCCTAGTTGCTGTGCCAAAACTCGGGTTTCTGTGCCAAAGAGCCCCGAAAAACTCCGGATTCTGCACCAACAAAAGTCCGGTTGCCCTCCAGAATCCCCGGTTGCTATGCCAAAACTCCAGGTTTTTTCCCAAAAAGCTATTGCTCCAGACCCTACTGTTATACACACCACCTCAACTAGCATTACCGTATGAGTTGGGAACAAAACTAGCATTATATATATGAATACCGATGATATAGAATATCAATAAACGTCCGAAAGTCAGAAACACATCCGGGATGACAAAACAATTTCTGGGCGTCTCTATCAGGGTACGCTTTTGTAAAAGACACTCAGATTCATTTATTCCATGCCTTTCTATTATGCCTTGTCCTTTCCTATCATAGTACTATTGTTGATATGTTGCCTGACGGCATAAGTGATAAGCTACTGGCTTAATATTTGAGATGGCTGGTCATAGTGTATCACTCGTCTCACCCGGAGTTCCTATCGCATGTCTACTGTACGATGGCATTACTGTGACCTATAGCTATTGTACTATTGTACAATAGCTTTTCCAATGTTTATTCTTTATACGGGAGCATTTGTTAGGTTATTCTCCATATCTTCCCATCGTGCGACCTCTACCACGGCGAGACGTGTATCGCAAATGTATCGGAAATGCATCAGTATATGCATCATATCAATAATGAATCTATAAATGCATCTCACAATGCATCAATAATGCATCACAGTCTCATTTTGCCAAGAATTGTAGATAATTTAACAATAAAAAGATATGCAGGAGATTTGAACTTGTGTCATATTTATTCCTGTAAGTATCCTCCCACCTAAGCCATGGTAACATGAATAACTTATACTTTATCTGCTTAATATCCGGTTTAAAGAGATAAATCATCAGTAAAATCATCAGTAAATGTATCTAGATCACTAGATTCACCTTTTACAGCTAAATGCATCACTTAATGCATTACGCGTCATTCTTGTGTGGGTAATGTATCAAGTGATACAGTAATTCCCGTGGTAGTCGACAGCTTCTGCTCCAATACTGTATGACTTGTAGCTATCGCGCGATAGCCTTTATCTCAATGTTTTTTAACATGATTCTGAGCGATGATTAGTGATCGAAAGAGCATAATTCTGAGCGCCTACTAGGGGTCAAGGGAGTCATGTTTCTCTGCGTCGTGGGTTATCACTCGACCTACCCACCTACCCACCTACTCACCTACCTACCTGCCGACCTGCTGACCTTCCGACCGCGGTCCTTGGTAGGTGATTCCCGGCAACGGAGCGCTGGGGGGGGGACCGTCAGGCATGGGTGAAGCAGTTGAAAAAGCCTGCTTTCAAGTGGATGTAAAAGTATGGAAAGGTGTGAACGAGTATTCACTGCACCCGCCGTCGCTCCCAGGAGGCCATATGGGTCTGGCTCCATAATGGCTTCTAGGGTGTGGAAGCGAGTGAAGAGGTAGGAAGATACCTGGGTGGGCTTCATAATGGCCCCCGTGGAGTGGAAGCGAGTGTAGAGGCGGGAGCCACTTGGGTGTGGCTCCATAATCGCTTCCATGGTGTGGAGGCGAGTGCAGAGGCAGGGAACGATCTGGGTGTGGCTATTATGGTGCGAAAGCCAAAGTAGACGCAGAGAGCCTTTTGGGTGTGGCTCCCCAATAGCTTGCATGCGCTAGAAAAGTATGATCCATATCAATTTAAAAACCAGGATCCCCCGCTATAAAACAGCATTCTTCTACGTGCAGGTGAGGAGGCTAAAAACCATGATTCCGGTCGCACCTGAAGCTATCTAAAAGACTTGAAGGGAGGTCATATGTGTGCCGCCGTGGGATGGTTGCAATGGTGTAGGAGCGAGTGCAGAGGCAAGAAGCCATTTGGGTGTGGGTTACTAACAGCTTACATGCGCCAAAAAAAGAACTCCCAGCAGTCTAAAAGCCACGTGTCCAGGCACAGGTGAAGCAGTGAAACAAGCATGTCCTAATGTAGGTGTAAAAGCATGCATTCGATACAGAACCATAGATGATCATTCACTTCAGTATCAAGCTATATAGCCTGCCTCTACAGGGAAAAGTGCGAACGAGGATTCACTGTGCCCGGCCTTCACTGGCAGGGAACTATTTGGGTATGGCCCCCTAGTAGCCTCCAGGTTGAGGGGATGGAGTCGGCTTGAGTAGAGGCAGTGGGTGCAACACGTGTTGGAAAGGAGCTTTAATGTAGTGGAGATTAGGGACATGCACATGTGACTAGACGCTTGTGAGCTTGTGTGCTGGGGGCGTGCTGAATTTGGATATGACCCGTAGTTATCCAGCATGGCAGTATCTTGTGTGCGTGTGACGTGAACTGGCCTCTGGATATTGTATGATGGGGGCACAAGAGTACACAATTGTAGGGCGGATTAAGGGGTGGAGTTTTGACAGGGAGCCATTTGGGCGTAGCTTCCATGATGGGAAATGGGAGCGAATGCAGAGGTGGGGAGCCGTTTGGGTGCGGAGGCAGGGAGTCATATGGGTCTATCTCCATAATGTCTTCCGTTCGCCAAGGAAGCATATTTCCGGACACAGGTGATTCCGAGGGGAAGCAGCCGAAAATGCATGTTCTCATGTAGATGTAAGACTATGTATTCGATGCAGAATTATAGGTTATCAATTGCTGCACAATCGCGCCATATTGCATGCCTCCATGAGAAAGTGCGCGAACGAGGATCCACCCAGCCCGCCCGCGCCTAGCAGGAGGCCATATGGGTGTCATTTTCTAATGACTTCCATGGCTTTTATGACATGGAAGCAGGTGGAGAGGCGGGGGGCCGTTATCGCGGCGTACTATGGACTTCCTGGAGGAGCAGGATATTGGAGAATAGGTTTTTGGTTGCGGTGTTCTGTTTGGGTTCTTGGAGTTTCCATAGGTTTCCATTACACGAATCATGAGTCATGGCTGTACAGGAGTTAGGAGTAGTATATATACTCGGCTATAGATCTTTCCTTTGTCTTTTTCTTTTTCTTTCTCTTCTTACGTGCTCTTCCTGTTATCAACCCTACGGTTTAGGTTTCTTATGTCTTTAGTTCGTTATGTCTGAATATATATCGTCATACCCTTAGTCATCGCCAAGGCGTCTCTGTTATCCCAAGTGGGATTTTAAGAACACTCTTCGCCTTCCTCCCGCTTATAGTTCTCGTGCTCGTCTTCGCCTCGTCTCGTTCCATCTCGCCTCGCTTCGACCTGCCTCGCTTCGCCTCACCTCGCCCCTAGTCCATGACCGTGGAAGGTGTTATCTACTAGTACCTCCGCTTGCACGTCTTTATCCAGGAATCCCTTTGGACCTTCTGCCCGACCTTGCTGTTGCTCGGTTAGGTGTCGTTGCCCTCGTTGCCCGTCCTCGCCCTGGCCCGGTTGTGCACCTTTGCCCTCTTGCCTCTTGTCTCCGTGTTGCTCCGTAACAGCCATGTGTTTGTGACTTCAAGAGTACTTCCATGGTGTGGGGCTGAGTGCAGAGGCAAGAGACTATTTTGGTGTGGCCCCGTAATGGCTCTCGGGTGTGGAGACAGGTTTAGAAGTAGAGGGTCATTTGTGGCATACAGGATATGGAAGTGAGTGCAGAGGCAGGGAGCCATCCGTGTATGGTCCCATAACAGTCACCATGTGCCAAACAATAGTCGAAACAGAATGTTTCCTGGTTCGGGTGAAGAGAGAACATTTCATATGGATATATGGCGATCGAAAATCATACATATAGTACAGAATTATCAATTAACACACACTTCGGGACTGCGACCGAATATGGAAGGGCGCGAACGAGGATTCGCTGGAGTCACCCATTGCTGGCAGGAAGCAATTTGGGCCTGCCTCCCTAATGGCCCCCAGACCCTGGAGACAGAGCCATGGCGAGTAGAGGCAGTAGGTGCAAGATACGTTGGGAAGGAGATTGTATGCAGTGGAGATTAGGGAACACATTCCTATGGCTAGGGCCTGGTTGCGAGCTCAGGGGCCAATGCTGCGTTGTATTTGTATGCGTGGCAGTATTTTGTATGTATGGCACACAAACTGGCCTCAGGATATTGAATGGTGAGGGCGCAAGGGATACACGATTGGAGAGCGGAGTAGGGGACGGGGTTTTGACAGGATCTGAACGAGATATAATTGCACCTGCCCGCGCCAGGTAGGAGGATGTGTGGAGGTGAAGCTGTCGAAAAAGAATGCCTTCGATGCAGAACCACACAGTATCACCTGCTTCGGAATCGTGCCATGGAGCATGCTTCTACATGTAAGTTTGCGAACGAGCATTCACTGTGCCCGCCCGTCGCTGGCAGGAGGCCCTATAGGTATGGCTTCAAAATCAGGGGGCAGAGTCAGGGCGAATTTAGAGGCAGGGTGAGTGTAGAATCAGGGCAAGTGTAGAGGCAGGGCCAGTGCAGAGGCAATGGATGCCTGACGGGTTAAGGAGGGGGATGGATCTGATGGAGATTAGGGACACGCTCTTATGGCCAGGTGCCTGCGAGTATGGTGGCGAGCGTGATGGCGAGCTTGGGTGCTGGAGGTGCGTTGAATTTGTCCGTAGTTGTCCAGCGTCACAGTATTTTGTATGTGTGTGACGTGAACTGGCCTCCGGATATTGTATGTTGGAGGCGCAAGGGGTACATGATTGTAGGGCGGAGTAGGGGGTGGGGTTTTGACAGAGAAGTACAGTCGCGTCCGCAAAGTTTTGGTACACCCAGTCTCAAAGCTCATGAGTTCAAACCGTGCTATAAACAACCAGATAAGAGTGACTGCAATGACAATTTATAGTTACATATCCCTATCCTGCCGTCTATCACAACCCTTCACAACCCTACCTTTTGATAAAGGGACCAGATATTTTGTTTGTTGTAATGGCAGATGTTTCTACAGGGTGCCAAACCTTGCGGACGCGGCTGTACATAAGAATTCTTAAGCCTATAGATCGTGATCATAGACTATCACTAGCCACCTTCCTGCGCGATCTATCTGCGTGGGCAGGAATCAAACCGCATATTGCCAGAGTCAAAAAGGCGTGTTTCCATATGGATGTGAGGCAGGCTAAAAACTTTGATCCCAGGCACCAAAAAAAGCATGTTTCCAGGCGCAGGCGAAGCCACCGGAAAAGCATGCATGGTACAGAATCACACCTCCACACTATATAGGGTCGTAAACGAAGATTCACTGTGTCGCTGGCGGGAAGCGACATGGGTGTCGCTCCATAATGGCTTTCATGATATGGAGGCGAGTGTAGAGGCAGGAGGCGATTTGGATGTGATTCCATAATGATTTCCTTGCACCAAACAAGCATGATTCCCTATGGATGTGAATGGGTCTAAATGCCATGATTCCATGCTCCCAAAATTCCTGTTTCCAGGCATAGGTGACGCGATCAAAAAAGCATGCATTCAATGCAGAACTACACAGTCTCACTCGCTTGAGAATCGCGTCTTGGTCTATGCTTCGACGTGTAAGGTCGCGAAGGAGGATTGACTGCGCCCGCCCGTCGCTGGCTGGAGGCCATATGGGTGTGGCTCCATCATACATTCCATGGAGTCGAGGCGAGTGCAGAGTTGTGTGCAGAGGCAGAAAGGTATGTGGGTATGGCCTCCTAATGGCTTCCATGCGCCAAGGTAAAATGATTTAAAGCAGCCCAGAAGCCGCGTTTTCGTGCGCCATAAAACCTTGCTGTGGATGTGAAGCAGTCTGAAAACCAGGATTCCATACTCCAAAGAAGCGTGCATTTGATGCAGAATCATCAATTATTACTTGTTCTACAATTGCGACTCCACATGGAAGCATGCGAACGAGAGTTAACTGCGCCCGCCCACGCCAGCCTGGTGGCCATGTGGGTGTGGCTCCATAATGGCTTCCAGATTGTGAAACCGAGGGCAGAGGGAAGCCATTTGAGTGCAGAAGCAAGTGTAGGGGCAGGGAGCTATTTGTGTCTGGCTTCCATGGTGCGGAAACCAGTACAGAGGCAGAAAGCTATTAGGGTGCGGCTCCCTCGTGGCCTACATGCGCCAAAAAAAGCATGTTTCCACCCACAAGCGAACAAGTCGAAAAAGCACGTCTCCATGTCCTTCGAAAAGCATGCATTCGATGTAGCCATGGATTATCGCTCGCTCTGGAATTGCGACTCGACATTGAAGGGTGCGAACGAGGACTCACTGCGCCGGCCCGTCGCTAGCAGGTAGCTATTTGGGTGTCGCTCTCTAACAGCTTCTATGGTATTAAAGCAAGTATAGAGACAGGAACGTACCCGGGCGCGGCTTCCATAAAGTCGAAGCGAGTGCAGAAGGAAGAAACTATATGAATGCGGCTCCATCATGGCTTGAATTGTGTGGAAGCGAGTGTAGAGATAGGGAGTTATTTCGGTGTCCTTCTAATGGCTTCCATGCACCAAAAAAAATGTTTCCACATGACAAAAAAACCCGCTTTCATGTAGATGTGAAGCTATCGAAAAAGAATGCAGAACCATCGATTATCACTTGCTTCAGAACCGCGAGTCCATATGGGAAGGTGAGACAAGAGTTCATTGCGCCTTCCCGTTATTGGTAGGAAATGATTTGGGTGTAGCCCCCTGACGGCCCCCAGGGTGTGGAAGTGAGTGTAGGGGCAGGAAGCCATTTGGGTGTGACTTCAAGACTCCCGAGGTTCAGTCAGGATCAGTATTTTGCCATGTGAAGGTTGCGGTAGAGGTGGTGGTCATGGTGAATATGATGATGATGATGATGGTGGTGGTGGTGGTGGTAGTGGTGGTGGTGGGGAGGCGGCAATGGTGGTTGAGGTCATGGTGGTTGTCGAGGACACGGTGGTGGTAGAGGTCACGGTGGTGTGGTTGCGGTAGAGGTGGAGGTGATAGTGGTGATGGTGGTGGTGGTGGGGGGGTAGAGTTGGGGCTCAGGTCAGGGTGGAGATCACGGTAGCGGTGGGGGTTGAGGTAGTGGTGCAGGTGGAGGTGAAGTGGTGGTGGTCGTGGCCGATGTGGAGGTCATTGTCGAAAGGATGGTGAAGTTGGAGGTGGTAGTGGTGGCTGTGGTCTTGGTCGTCGTCGGGTACACGGTGGAGGTGGTAGTGGTGGAGATGGTCTCAGGCGAGCTCACGGTGGAGGTGATGGTGGAGGTGGTAGTAGGGGACATGGTGGAGGTGGTGGGATAGGTGGGACTGGTGGTGAAGACGCAGTCGGGCGGGAAAAACACACATGTTTCCAGCAATCGCTGCGCCCGCCCGTCGCTGGCAAGGGGCCCTATGGTGTGGCCCCATAATAGCCATGGAGTCGAAGCAAGTACAGAGTCGAAGCAAGTACAGAGTCGGGTGCAGAGGCAGGAAGGCATGAGAGTATGGCCTTCTAATGGTTCAAAGCCATGTGGACGTGACTTCCAAGTCTGGGGGGAGGGGGGGGGAGTTAGGGCGAGTGTAGAGACAGGACGACTGTAGGGGCAGTGGGTGCAAGTCGCGCTGGGAAGGAGGCTGGATGCGGCCGGGATTGGGGACATGTCCCTATGGCCAGGTGCCCGCGAGTATAGGTGCTTTGAATTTGTATGCGACCGTAGTTGTCTAGCTTTCCTCCTTAACACATTCTTGCTTTTTCCAGCCGAGTTCGCTTCTACATTGCCTTGCTAATTCTAAACCTCCAGTTGACCCTGCTTCACCTTCATCAAGTAATCTACTGAAGAAATCGAAAGGCCTAAGGCCAGCCCCCACTCCCCGTAGCTCCTTGCTACCCCGCCCTTACCATATCAGCTGTAATCCCGCCTCTCATTTTTTCTTCCTACCCCCCCATATAATCCATGAGATTAAGTTCAGGTTCCGCCAGTCGCAACTCAGTATTTTATCGGCATCATATCATAGACATTTGTTTTCCCTGTCTGGTATATTTAGCACCTCATCGCGGCAGATCGCAGAATGTTGTCTTACCAGTCCGTTAAAATTCGCAGTTTTCATGAGAGAGCTTGACGAGTCTTGCCTTATCGTCACCCGAATCTCTATTCTTTGCTTTCCCCCTTTGCTGTCTTTGGTGCTTGCGCATCCAGGTAGGCAGCAAAGAAGGAGCGAAAGTGGGATTATTCCGATTTTTCATTGTCAACTCGTGTGCTTCCAGCCCAGCAATCTCTCCGCTGACTTGCTGTCCAACTAGGGAGGAAAAAAACCCCTGATCGGAGAGCTGTGAGGGTGTATGCAATCCCATGTTAACCGGGTGATCATCAACTTGAGTATTATCGAAAGTGATATTGCCCAATTCTTGTTCTGCACTAAGGGTCTATCACCCGAGCTCCAAAGCGTGTCAAGGAGGGTGAACGTCTTATCCCTATTCTGTCCATGTGGAATGATGGGCCTAGACTCTAGCTGTGGCTTTAGCCGGCATTATGCAGAACCTATTGCTACATCCGAAGGATCCTCCAAGTCCTTGATCCTCTTAAAATGGTGCGAGCCCCGTTACAGAACCGTTCTAATGAAGGCCAAGCGATAGCTCATATTAATGAATTAAACAAAATAGGGAAAAAGCGATGGATCATGAAAGGCGAGTGATAAAATGTGATCGAGTGATTTTCTATGAGTAGTCGCCTGACGTTCACTAATCTGATGCGGGGGCAGAAAACTGACTAATCAATGAACCCCGACTTTGTCATCCAACTATTCGATCAGTTGTTTTCATAACAAATGTCCTTCCAACCCCAAAACACGGCCAGTACGTGGGGAAAGCTCCCACCGGGCTCACCTCCACAGCCCGTCTTCGTGCCGACACTCCGCCCCGAGCAAGCCCGCCTGATACCGCACATGCCCTGGCAGCCCCACACCCAGCTCACCCTACAGTGCACCGAGGCCGCCACCATCTCTCTCCTACAATCACCCCCCACGCCCTCCCCGCCGCCGTACCCAGCCTCGCACCAGCCCCGTCCACACAACCCGCCCACCCTTACCACCCTTGCCTCCGGTGCCGTCCAGGCCACATTCTACATAACGCACACGTTGACGCGCCACGTCGCCGTCCTCGCCGACCTTCACAACCCTACCCCCGCACGCTGGATCGCAAAGTTCTACGCCACCCACTCCGAACCAGCGTACCGCCTCCGCCGCGAGCTCGCCGCATACACGCGACTGCAGCCCCTGCAGGGCTCCGAGGTCCCGCACTTCTACGGCGAGTGGCACGTCGTGGCCATGCCGCGGGGCGCGTGCTCCGCGCTGCTGCTGGAAATGGTGGCTCCCGGGACGACGATAGCGTCGCTGCGTGAGGAGGCGGCGGCAATGCCGCCGGGTGAGGAGAGGAGGAGGGCGTGGATGCGGCTCGCCGACCTGCATAGCTCTGGGACCAGAGCGGTGGATCGCATGCAGGGGCTGGAGGTGGCGCATGGGGGCTTGGGAGGGGAGTGTATGGTTGTTGCTGGGGTGCGTAGGGGCGGAGGGAGGGAGGGGGTGGTGCTGGTGGGATTTGCGTGGGCCATGGTTAATGGCGTGGATAGGGGGTGGAAGGTCTGGGAGCATTGGGGCCTGTTTCATGCGGCGTTTATGGAGGATGCCGGGGACGGGAGGTGGTGGTACTAGTGTATGGTGGGGGGGATGAGGGTGAGCGGTGACAAGGGATTTGGAAATGCTCCCTGTCCAGAGACGGTGCTGGTAGGGCAGGCAGCCCTAATATTACTGCGGGATATATACTGTCACGTATCAAAGCCTCCCTTGTCAAGGAAATAATACACCAGATCATGAGCTGTTCTATGAGCCTTATGAGATATAAGAATATATACCTCCAATCTCTGGGCCGTGTCTCTGTCCTTTCTACCATATTGAATAAGGCCCAACTAGAATATCCATAGGATACGTAGAAATAGTAGATAACCCTAACCCTGGTTCGGCACTGTTTTTTTTTTTTTTCGGTTATGTCATTTATTGTATGCGGAAATCTTTACGTTCGGTCCCACCGTAAAACGGAGTGCACGGTACTTGGTTGTTAGAATCAATTGAGGTTTTGAAGCGATGCGTTTGACGATCCAGCTGTAGGTATGTACAGGTGTACTTTTTAAATATTTCGTGCATGCGTGCCACCCTAAGGTTTGTGTGTGCAGGAAGTAGTTGGTGCGCGGAATAGAGCCCGAAAACGCCGCCAGGTACACGCGGTTGGTGAGGTTTTAGTGGCCTCGGGGGAGGGGGGGGGCTCACAAATGGAAGGCGGGGGCTTCATCTACTCCATATATTCACACCACATATATGTCCTCACTAATCTATCTCTCTCTAGATATACTAGCCTAACTACACAATTGCGACAACATTAAAAAATCAATTTCTCCCCTAGGAAGCATCCGCATCAAACCCTGTTACGACATAATATACGTATTGAGCACATTAATATCCATTCCCGTTCCTCCGCACTCAGGGACATCAATTTCTACCCTAACTACAATGTCCACCATCGAATCTCAAATACTGGGGCTTCCGTTTGACCCAATATACGCTTCCTAGAAAGTCCTACTGAAGGCACCGGCCTTACGCCAAAGTTTAAGTTTCTTATGTTTATTTCATTTGTTGGAGTTGGTTTGATTTAAGTTTCTTTTAGGGGATAGTAGTTTTGTGGAGGCACAGAGGTTTTTTATGTCATAGTTTTAACTTTATGCAATGTTTTGTACCTTAAACAAATACAACTGATTTAAAAAAAAAAATATCCATTCCCGCGAGGGTCACAAGTCCAGGGCAATTCCCACATGGATAGCTGTACACCCCTTCACGTTCCAATGCCAATGTCCCAGCTGCAATCTCCTGTGGGCTCATTGGTTTCACCTTATTAATCGTTATCGGAAAACTCTAATCGTCAGTGTGACGTCAATTCCCAGCGAATATTAGCGTCAAGGTTCTGCCATGACCGCTAGCCTGGCAAAAGGTACAAGACGAGGTTTTGGAGACCAATGACGGAAAGTGCGTCTTGGGAGCCCAAGACTATCTTGCGGCGCCGGGGCGCGGGGATGCAGGTAAGCAATTGATTTTTGTGCGTCTTTGACGTCTTCTGCATCTTGTGCCAATTGTGGCGCCCAGGCGCCAAAAGACGCAAGCCTATTTTTTGCTGATGTAGTATTTTATTCTAATACTATTAGATATAACTCTTGATTTCCAAACATATTCTAAATTCAAAATGCTCTGGAACATACTAGCATAGGTTAGAGTACCCAATGGCGAAGACTACGCTTTGGCGGGAGGCGAGGTGCAGGGGGCTGAGTCGTGACAGGCGTATACTGCTCGGTCATAGGTACATAGTCTGGTACTTCTGGGAGCGTAGATTGTAGAGATATCGAGGTTTTCCTTCCGCTTTAACAGGCGAGTGAGATGTCGTGATTGAAGCGGCTTTTAACTTCCGGGAGTTGACAGCCGAGGAGGAGTTTAAAGGTGTTGGTGAGGTGCTGTTTGGTGTTGATACATGGTGTATATTTGCATTCCGAGGCCTCAGGACCCTTGTTTCCATACTTGTTCTTTGAAAAGGTTTCTAATAGAGTCAATATATATTTGTAGTATCCTGAATCAGGACTTTTATACCTTTTTAACCAATGGCTGTAGTAGATAAACGAAGCACTAGATATGCAGAGTACTTTAGGCCGAGTAAAATGACCCAGTTCTGGAGGCAAACGGAGAAGAGATGGTGTTTCTGTTGAGAATCTCTTGGTTGAGTAAAAAAGGTAGATTTTATGGTATACTTATAATAGGCAGCGGCTTCAGATGCACAAACAGCAGGGTAAGATTTCAGGTAAAAATATGTCATAATGAAGTAATCTAGATGATTGCGATCATTTAAATTTTGGGGAGGCATGATTACAGTATGACGTAGTGGTTGTCCTCTACGCAATTATGACCTCAACTTTGCACCACATATGGTGCAAAACCTCAACGCTACAGTCCGGGACATAAGAAGACTATTTATAAACGCCCTCCACACCCCCCCCCCCCAAGAAAAAGCCAACCCACATAAACCCACCCTCTCACCACCCACCACACCCACCACCACAACCACAATGTCCCCTCCAACCCCCAAAACACTCCTCTCCCTCCCCCCCGAGATCCTCATCTCCTGCCTCCTCCTCCCGCCCCCAGCCTACAGCACCGAGCCCCCCCTCCCGCCAGTGAGCGTCCTCCTCGTCTCCCACTACCTATACCGCCTCGCCGCACCATACCTCTACGCCCACCTGCACGTCCAGCCGGCCGAGACAACCCTCGGCGCATCGCCGCTAATCCCGTTCCTGACCGCGAGGCAGCGCACCGCGCTCTCGCTCCCACCCTGGCCACGCATGGCCGACCCCGCGTGGGTCCGCGAGCTCACGATTTCCCCCAACTACTATGCGCACGCCGCGCACCTGTGCCGCGTGCTCCGCCTGGTGCTGCCGGGGATGCGGCTGCGCGCGCTGTCCTGGGAGGGGCGCCAGGGCGATGAGGGGGTGGCGCACACGGTGGCGCAGCAGCCGCGGCTGGAGCGCGTTCTTTGTAAGGTTGGCGGTCCCCTATGGCACTGCGGCCTCAAGGGACTGACGGAGGCTATAGCGTGGTACGATGAGAAGTTCCCGTATCACACCGTCGGGCGGGGGCTGCTGCATGGGTCTGCGCATACGGTGCAGACGCTGCACCTGACGGCGCAGAATCTCGGTGGCGCTGGCGAGGCCACTCGGCGGATGCTGGAGGGCGTGGAGGGGCTGCCGGGGGTGAGGGTGCTGCGGCTGCAGGGGTTCGATAAGGAGGCGATCGAGGCCGTTGAGCGGGTTGTCGCGTTCCCGGCAGTTGAGGAATTCCGGTTTATATACGAGGATGGGCTGGGCGGGCTATTGGGGAAGGATCTGGGCAGTGCGTGGAGGCTTGCCGGGACTGCGACCATAAGGGGGTTGGTGGCACTGTTGAAAGGGCTCACGACTGGCCGCCTCAGAGAGCTGCGAGTCAAGTTGGACTGGGAAGTGCCCCCCCCCCGCCGCCGCTGCCGAATATGAGCAATGTCATAGACGCCATTGGTCGGTGTGGGGCGGCGCTCACTACGCTTATGCTAACACAGGAGGAATGGACGAATGTTGCCGCACTGCGGGAGAAAGAGGTGGCGCGGTTGGTTGAATGTTGCCCGTCCCTCGAGGACTTGTCTATCAAGGTGGAACTTGAAGATGTTGTAAGCAATCCTTCCGGTCATGGATATGATAGAGAGAGAGAGAGAGAGAGAGAGAGAGAGAGAGAGAGAGATAACCTCCCCCGCCTGAACAGATCAAAATCTCGCCCCTCCTGGGCAGCCTCCCCCACCTCGCTCATCTATCCCTAGCAATCATCCACGACACCCCCCCCACCACGGCCCCCCTCTCCAGCACGCCCCCCTACCGTCTCCCACCCAGCACCACCACGCCGCTCTGGTCCCTCGACGAGGCATGGTTCGACCCTGGGGGTGATTGTTGGTGTACGCCGCCCAGTGTCGTCACGCCGCTCGAAGTCGTCCTCTCTCACCTCCTCGCCGCCGGACCCCCAAGGTTGCAATCGGTCTACATCGCCATAGTCAGCACTGCCCCGGGTGTGGTGCCCAAAGACCACATCCGCAACGTCTACGAGATGCGCCCGGGCACACCGGCGGACAGGGGGCCCGTGTATGATGGCATGGGCTTGCGCGCGCCCATGGGCCACAGGTATGCTTACAGAGGGGGAGAGGTCGTGGTCGTGTCGTGGGATCGGCCCAGTCGTCGGATTGGCTCGTATATGCCGACTTCGCGTTCGATCTCGGGGTTGCTGGGGGAGAAGATCCTTATGTAGTGGGTATGCGCTGGTGGGGAAGCTCCCGAGGCGTGATCTTGTAGTATATGTAGAATCTTTATAGTTGCAATTGATCTCGCTGCTATAATAACAGGTCCTTGTGCAAAAGTCGGTGATCAGCGCAGCATCAAAAGGGGTGATGCTGATGTAAAAAAGTACAAAAGACTCATTTCCGGGGACAGCGATTTTTTTTTGCAATTTTTTATGTACGCTTCAAGAGCATATATAACCTACAGTATAAAACAAGATATGGTGGAATTTAGCGACGAATACCGGGGTGAAGCCGGCACCGGATGAGGGGTACTATACAACTATGTTATAGTGTATCAGCAGTGATAGCACCGTAGTGATCCCCGGTGGCCCCCGTTATCGGGTGGGGTGGGGAAGGATGGGATGTTGGTCTTTGCCAATAATATACTGGCTGTATGGGTGGTGGGGGGGGGGGTGTGGAATCGCCTGATGGGGGTAAGGTGGAGAGGATTGAGATGCGACTGGAGGGGCCTGGGCCGTGAGGGGTGAGGGCCTGAGTCAGGGTCGGTGGTTTGGCTATATTATAGAGCCCAGTTAGATGTTTTTTCATAATCTACACAAAGATGCCACCAGGAGACCTGGCCTGCATGGGCCACTTAGCAAAGACTACTAGAGACGATCATAAATAGGTGGTAAAGGACTCAATCGTACTTGCTTGAGAGCGCCTTACTCCCTGCCATCAGCTGCGATACAGGTTATTGTTGATCAACCTCTGGTTATGATGGCGAGCGAGTAAAGTAGTTGTGTATCAGATGTTTGTACTATTAATTAATTGATCACCAGTACGAACTCCACTTCTGGAAAAGCCAAGTCTTGAGGCTCTGCGGGCGCGGGGTAGTTAGTGCCTCATTCCATCACAACATCAACAACATCAACAACATCAACAACAACTCCACCTGAACCATCATGAACACTCAACCTCCTTTGACCGTCTAGACCGTCCTCGCTAGAACGTATCCCGGAAGTGCTCGGGTTTTCGATTTGGAGTTGGGTATGGACTCGACGTGTTCGTTTGCCGCGGGCGGGGGGCGTCTCCGTCATCCCCTCAGTCGCCAGTAAATGCTGACTCCTATAAAAAGCGCGGGCCACCCGGTTTTCTAACGGATCCCGCCACCTCCAGTACCCTCCTACATGAACCCTGATAACAACGTCCGGACGGAAGACCAACGCACAACACCGCTTCATCGGTTGGAAGGTAGGGGGCAGCGAAACACGCCGACTGCTGGTTCCTTGGGCGGGGTCCATGGTTCGATTACTGCAGGCCATTGCTACACCCAGCGCTGGCGTCAGGTTCCCTCTACCTTGGTGGCGCACAGGAACAACGGCCCGAGAAATTTCGGAAAAGGCCCCCCAGGGGTGGAAATATGAAGAAGGAGGGATACCGTGATTCCGTGGAGCGCTCTCGGGGGAAGGGGGTCACTCGTTCGGTGGTGGTACCGTGGTGGGATTGGATTTTGGGATTTAGCGAGGCCCATAACGACTTCCCCCCCCCCCGAAATTGCAACTCTACTACGCATCCAGTGTTCTGTGTTTCGCTAACAGATACCACTCTCTAAATCCCATCCCTGCAACACCCCCAGCAAGGTTAGGTCACCGTGCACGTGGAGGTGGAGTTATGTCGCGAGTGGTAGCGGAAGGAGCGGTTTATGGAGAGATGGCTAGTTGGTCATGATATTTCCCTTGCCGTGCTTAACTATGAAACCTATCGCCGTGATGTGGTGGATAGCTGTTGGAAACTACTTCTATACTAGATGCATCCACTATCCAAGGAGCTTTTAAAGGAGTGCGCGTGAGGCCGTGTAAGGATACATAAAATAAAAAAACAGATCGTCGGGCCATGCGAAACCTCACCCCGATATGTAGGCACTAGCCTGAATTGTGCATAATCACCACCGGAAGGTAATAGGCTTTGAAGATTTCAACAGCCACGCAGGATCCAGAGGAAATTCTCCATTAAAGCCAAGCAGAACAGGTTATATCTATCTACATATTCAATTCCGACGCACCTAGGGTATCTTTAAAGTGCTTGTTGATCTGGTTCCCACGCCTGCCTGTCTGGTTTCTATATGGTGAAATACAAGGGTAGTATTTTAAAACCAAAGTGTCCGAGCGTTGTGATGCAAATAGAAAAAATGCCAGGTTGCCCCTAACTCGACAAAAGATGTCCGGAAAGGTTACTTAGAAACGCAAACCTTTTCCGAAAGGCTATTTCTCGATCCGGCGCTTGATTCGCTGCCTAATCTCACCCCTCAGTTCCTGAATATCTAACACCGCTTTCCATTGAAACTAAGAATTGAACTACTTCACGAACCATCACTCGCTAGTGGCCTTCATGACTAGTCACTCGGCAACCTCATTCGCCCTGTAATCCGACTATAGAAAGGCCTGAACAGTACGAGACGATTCACTGGCTACATGACCATAGATAAGTCTTATATACCAATAAATGAAACCTACTGTGTCCTTATGGTTATGGCGTATGTATTGAAGGGGTCTAGGTGCAATGGTTGTCCCATAGGCACGGAAGCAATGCGCATTCCAACATTCGCTGCTGTTTGGACTAGGTAAGCTATGGAAGGTCTTTGGTCAGGACTGGGCCTAAAACCAGTGAACTGTTTGCCGAATGGTACTAACCCTAACCCTAACCTATCAACGACCCCAACCTATATTTGTCATCTAAAACGTGCGAGTTTCAGAGAATTACTTGCCCTGTCATTCTATGGGTTGTAGTATAGCGTCAAAGATATTTCCCTGTCGAGGGTAGGTTTATCCCGGCTAGCAATCTAATAACCTTTGGGCGGGCACATGCGGTTGCTGCGTTTGTCGTTCCGCAAGTGCCATAAAATTAGGGAGTGGGGCGCAGAAAAGACGAGAGGCTAAGACTCTGGGAGAGGAGAAAACATTGAGGGTTCTGGTAACTGCGCACGGCGGACTCAGTGCGGGAGAAAGCTTGGCCTCATATCGGCTGGCTGGAGCATTTGCTAACGCTCCGGATCCGTGTTTTCCGCGAGGCCTTGAGGTCGTTTAGAAGGTTCAATCTCAAGACAAAGAGAGAGCATATATAGTAAACCGGTACTTAATCACTAGCAATGGCCAGCTCGCAACTGCAAGTTGATCCAGTAATAGGGGACAGCGACAGAGTCAATAGGGAGCAGCGGTAAAGAAAGTATAGGAACAGCGGGGGGGGTTAACATGCTCAGATTTGATGTGTCGTGCTTAGTCTAGGAAGTGGCGCTAGGAAGTGGCGCTAACCGCCTGTTTGTCTAAATATTAGGCTCTTGGCATTAACCCTGCCAGACCAATCAAATCACGTTGATTCTGTCTCACACATGTCTCACTATTATACTTTCTATCATTAGCGCGCCTAAATAGCAAGTGGCGCTAACCACCTCTGTGTCTAAATATTAAGCTCTTGGCGGTGCTGATGGTGGGGGTCGGGAGGACGTCTTCTTGGTTATATCGGCAGTTGACCCAGTCTTTCTGTTTGGGCACCTCCGCGCAGACGGTTCCGTAATCATCCATTGTGCCCTGTGCTCTCGTGGTGGGATGGGGCGTCCGTGGCCCCCTTATGTCTTGGTAGTGCACTAGGAGGAGCATTCAATCCCTTTTTGTTCTCAACCCACTCGTTAGCCTGTTCATCAAGGCTTCTAAATCCCCCTCTAGTGTACCCTCCACTTGAGGGTTGATATCTGTGGGAAAGAATTGTGGCCTACGCCCATTCCCAGTGATGCTAAAAACTTTAATATCAGATAAAATGGCGGTTGTACGTGACTTTTTACGTCTCGCTAGCAACTAGTCCCGCATTATTGTCCGTGGCGAACATACCGCTCAAGGACGCGGAAAAGGTATCCTAGACAGGTTCTTCCCAAAATTGGAGCCCTTCCTAGGGCGAGTCATTCCTCTTCCGGTCATAAGGAAGGTGATTCTTGATTCTAGGATTTTTCTCTGCAGGGGAAGGTTTGTTTTTTGCCCTGGTACTCCCTTCAGGTGTCCCTGCGAAGGTTTCGACGACAGCAGCTGCTGCTGTGGCTGTGGCGGCGGCTGTTAATTCGATAATTTTTCCTTTGGCAATGCCGCGTTTGACATTTTGGATGACTTCTGTTCCTGGTTTGTAGATAGACCAGGGGTGTTTGGCGCGTGCTGCACGTATTTGATGATGATGATGTAGTTGCGCTGGCGAAGGGGATGCTTGATCAGTCTGTAATCGCAAACGTGGCAGTTCGAAGAGGTGGGTGCGGGTGACTGTGAAAGAAAGGAACTAAAATTAAACGGAAGCCCTAAACCCTAACCCTATAGCAATGATGCAATTTTGGAAAAAAGGTGTGACTGCTTGTACTGTTCAGAGAGTTTTATTCTTAGATGAAAAATCATTATTGGCATTCTAAATCTTCCGTACAATGCCGGCCGTACAGCTATGAGGAATATTATTCTATCTATTAGCCTAGAACCGTCCTTCTCAGGACTAATTTTTGCAGTGAGAGTTTTCCTAGATCTGCAAAAGTACTCAGTCAAGCAAGCCGGCATTTATCTACCCGCGACAACCTCCACCACCTTCACTATAGCATAGATTATCCTCCCCCTCACACCTACCGCCACACATTGGCGCTCACCACCCGCCCCATCACCACACCGGTTCCCACCTGTGAACCATTGTCATAGTATCAGAAAGGTTTCCCCCCGGAGGTGAGTATTTTCTTGGCGGATTTATTGGAGTAATCACAAGTCTGGAATGCAGCGTGCACTAGACGGGGTGTTTCTCGGCTTGTGGCCGATAGGCTGCATAAGAGCAATGAATTAAACAAACAAGGAATGGGAATTTAGAAATCAAGATAGGAGCTCACAACCATCAAGACGCCCCAGGAGCCACTACTAACTATGTCTGGCACGACATCCAGTTACCCTGGTATCTTACCTCTGACTTCGGTATCGATCGCGACTGAAAAACAGAGGTCTTCCTGGTCATGTGTGCCTCCGTGGGTGCATTCTACATACATTTACCTTCCTCTCCCATAATGAAGCACTCTACACGCTAGTGGTCGGTTACAAATACTCAAAGGTGCCACCAATTCTGCCGAGTCTGCAGGTTCTCTTAGTCCTGACTTCACACACATCCCCCGACATTTTATTTTAAAATACGGCCAGAGGATAGTAGCGAACACTACCACTTGTGCGTTTCCCCCCCTGCCCATTTCCTTTTACAGCGGTAGTTAGGTAATGAGTGGTGGAACACAGTGCTACATGTTTTGGTAAAACGCCACCAACAATTTGTGTTTGGCTCTCAGCGGGTTCCAACACTTATTACCTGTTGCTCGCTGTACTTATTCTTCTTTGGTCGTTACAAGTGGAGGACGCTGATGGGTGGTTCCTGGAAGAAGACTGGAAATACATCAATGAACTTAACAAAAAATAAAACCAATGACTGGAGATCACAAGTGGTCTTGACACCGAGTGATAGATTATGACTTAGATACTCTCCCCTGGAGCAGGGATGGTCTATCTACTTATTTGATAAGTAGAGATTGGTTTGCTAGTTGACTAGGATACTATGGTTACCCAAATGACGCTACTGTGGTTATATATACAGATTCTTCGAGAAAGAAAAGGGTCTGCCACTGGACGAATCGGCAGTGGCGAGTGGGTGCTGGCTCCAAGAGGAACTGCCAAGAGTCACAAACATTTAATTATTGATATCATGCCCCGCTAATTGCAGTATGGCGTAAAATGGGCCTTGTCACCTCCATCGCTATCACCTCTGTCCTCCTCTGACATGACCCCGCCTCGTAGTGCCACTCCGCAAGAGGTAGTTCATCTAAAGCCACACTCCCGTAATCTCTGGCTTTGGTTCTGGAGCGCAGCGGTCACAAAATTTATCAATTCAAATATTACACGGAGCTGCTGGCTCCTGTCTGGGAATCAAGGAGTTCCTACGCAATGCACGCCTACTGAATGTTGTCGGCAATTAAGGAACGGCGTAAGAAATAGCTGGAGGACCGCATTTTCTACTCGGCCAATTGATCAATTAATCAATCAGCCAGTTAACAACATGTGGGTGAGTGCTCTTGTCGCCAACCTTCGAGGAGCCGAGCGGTGAAGTTTATGTCCGACCGATCCGGCAGAAGTTTGTACTATTTCAATGAGTACTAGAATCTGTTGGTTTGAACCTACATACGCTTCAGGTGCACTCATTAGAAAGTCCTAGTCCTTTTTTTTCCAAGAACCCCGCCCGCGGGACTTGTTTTGCGGAATCTCAATCACTAAAAGGAGGGTTATGGCGCCCTAAAGAAAATCAAAAGCTATATACATTGATCTACGCGTTAGTTTCCTGCCTCAGCCGGGTTACCAGATGACCAGACGCTCACTACCGAGTGGAACAGACTACCGCATGTGCTTCTGATCCAGATATGCTGATAGTCAGATTGGCGTATTTCTACTTGCCTCTGGGCGATTGTCACTCCTTCATTCCCTTATGCTGATCATGTGAATTGAGATTGAATAAATTGACTTTACACTCGCAACGAAGAGAAACAGCAGCCCCATAAGCCCTCTCTCTTAACAGAGCTCCCAATCATCCAGATGCATCACCGACCGATCCCCCCATGTCACATACTCATGCCACACCGTACCTTTACACTCCCAATCCGTTCCAAACATGCCCAACATATCACCAAACCTAAAGTCCTTATCACCCCCCGCCATTCCCGCTACCAACGGGTCAACCATAACCAGCTTATTATCTCCCTCCCCCATCCTCACCACCATGCCCTTCGCCTGCGGCGACACTGTCGAGATCCGTATCCGATCACTCCTAATCAGCACTGTCCCCGTCTCATTCTCACTCGCCTCGGCAAGCCTGACAAAGAACTTTGTCTTCTGGCTGCTCGACGCCAAGATATGGTCGTCCCCACCTCCAGGATGATACCAGTAGATCTCCGGCTGCCGCACATTGCGTATGAAGTAAGTACGACCACTAAGCCAGTCGCGGCCGGCCACCGCCGGTACCTGCACGTATCCATTACGCTCCCCAAGGTCGGGAAGGTTTGACATCATGACGCCTTTATGCATGGGGGTGTTGGCGTTGTCGGGCTGGATGGTTAGCCGCAGGCTGTCATGTCTTTCGTACTCCCAGAACTGGGCGGAGATGCGCTTGAGCTGCATGCTCGACTCGAAGGCGCGGAAGAACTCGTCAGCGTGGTAGCGCGAGGCGCATGTCAGAAGGTAGCGAAAGTGGCGCAGGTACTTGTCGCCACTAGTACTTGAGCAATTGTTCAAGCGGACGTAGACGTAGTAGAGGGACATAGCGGAGGTGTCGCCCCTGTTGGCTGAGATACTGAAATTGGAGTGGTGTCTGGCTAGAGGCGGAAGATGGGAGACGGGTGGGGGGAGTGGTGAAGCGATGGGTGGGTATGCTCAGGCTTAAGAGGGGAAAAGGTTCTATGCATGTGCGGGGTCACACACTACCAGTAAATGATCTACGCCGTAACCGACGTGGACTTGGCGCGTATTTGTATGGCATGCAATAGCAGTCCCTTTTACAAACGTCAGGAATCCGCGAGTACTAGTAAATCCATCGCGTTTCCAGACACGACCACTATTGCATGCTTCTAGTTAGGTCCGGAAACGCTATGAATTTACCAGTATCGCCTGGTAGGCCGAGACATGCTCAGAATCTGGTGCCCTGCAGCCTTGGCAATTTTGAACAAAAATACTGTTTGCAGAAATTTCTTGTTTCAAACCCGACTGGGTGATTACTCTATATAGCAAGACAAGCACCAAGTTTATATAATATGCACAGTACCAAATTCTGAGCATGTCTCGGCCTACCAGGCGATAGATATTCTAACACCAAAATTGGCTGTGCATATGAGATCAGAACTTTTCTTAGCAGTCATAATCCTCTAGTAAAGGCGTATAAAATCGATGCTTGATTCGGTTTGATACTCGACGGTCAAGAGAGCCTATTCTCATAGCCAGCGACATAAAACACAAATAGGAAAACATAAAGCAAATGAAATACAAAGAGAATGCCCCATTGTCCAAACAGGCCTGTGCTTGCCCATGACCCGTTATGTTATAGCCGTCCTGCCAACATCCTTTCCATGTCCCTTTGACCTGCCCTTCCCGTGTTCCTTGATCCTGCCAGCATCCTTCCCGCATATCCCTTGAGCTCCAGGAAACAAAGCGTTTCGTTCATTTAGGTACAGGGCTCTGACATTGGGTGAGTGAATGGATCCTAACCTGTCAATACCTACTTAGGTTCGCTCACTTGATAGAGACTTTAACCCACCCTACCCAGAAGTCCCCGTGGGGGCCTAAACGCAGTTGAGTGGCGAAACCATACAAATCTACCTAGCAACGGGTTCTCCACTTAAATATTTTATTACACCTTAACCACCTCTTCTTACCAATTCAAAAATGTGCAAAGGGCTTCTCCCAAGGGTCAAGGTATTTTAACCCTGTTCATCGTTATAATTAATTGTGTTGTGGTTCTACACTTGGAGCCTGGTTCCACCTAGTTTGGAAGCTTTTGGGTAGGGGCTTTACTATTCATTGTTAGGCTTCCATACTTTCTCAAAACCCGACTGGTTGAGAGCTGTGACCCCCAACCCTGCCTGGCAACCAGCGCAGCGCGTGCAACAAAGTTCGTGGAACACGACTTGGTAACTTGATTATCCCTTAGTCTGTCAGTAGAATGCTGACCCCCCAAGAAGAAGCAAATTTTGTGTGGCTTTACTGATATATCCCGTTATCTCCCATATCAAATAATAGATCCTCCATACAAATTTAATTCCTCTATTATAGGGGGGTCAGCATTGACAGACTAAGGGATACGATGTGAACAGAGGTGGTGGGTGGGTGCCGGAGACAACTGGAAACGGGTCGGGGTGGAGGGGGGTGGAGGGGGTGGAGGGGGGTGGAGAGGGGGGGGGGCGGAGTGCGGGATATTGTAAGATGAGCAACTACTCAAGGCAGCCACAGGCAGAGATGGTCAGCTGCTAGTACAGAGACAGGTAATAAGTGATGGAACGCCCTGAGGTACAAACACCAAATGTTGGTGGCGTTTTACCAAAACAGGCATCACTGTATTCCATCACTTATTACCTACCGCTGTACATGTGCGCACTTCATTGTAGGCATGAGTTGGAAACTCACAAGCAAGGACCTTGCGGTCACGGGGTGGAAACGAGGTAGCCACTAGGTACTTGCATAGACCAAAAAGCTCACCATAATACTGGTTCAAGCGGAGATACCACCAGCCGGATAATGAGGCAAAGGGCACACCGCTGTTCCCCGAATAAATATGTCAATTGAAGAATGGGGGTGGGGGTGTAATTCTACAATTAGATGTTATAGTACTTCAAATTCTAAATACAATTATTACCAATGCGGCCCCGTGTTGCAGTCTAGCATTATGCCGGCCGCATCTCAAGAGCCGGCCGTAAGCTTCTAACTCTTTCTCGAGGCTGTCTCCCGAGCGGTCCCGTACCCGATCCTCCGTTGCTGAGCCTAGGGGGCTTGTACGCCAAGTCACCAACCCTTCTTATGAGTTGACCAACATCTGGGGAAAACGATAGTGTCGTTGAAGACGTGAGAGTTCCCAACTCATACAAAAGTACATGAAAACGACGATGGAAATTTATCTCCTCTACGTTGACCCAGATGTGTGGCCGCCGGATTAGACTATCCGTTCCTTCGATAGCCTCAGGGCAACCACCACCCAAAACACGGACGCGGGGCCTGGGCGAAACCACGAAAAATGTTCGACATTGGGCACTATTTTATTCACAATTGTCAGCTCGGTCCTTATCCATAGCTTTGGTCAATCTTACCACCTAACTCGCTCGAGGCGGTCGCTTGTGGTCCCAGGATGGGGATGATAACACCTAGGGCATTTGTGTTGCGGGCTGTGTCTGCTCTCTGTGTTAAGTACGACGGCCATTGAAATTCTCATGCCGGGTTTTAAGTTTTCCCTCCAGTTTTCCCAGTTAAGCACTAATCCCGATCTTTCGTCAGTGATTCGATACCTTCTAGCCCGGACCCAGTAATCCCCTTTTGCGCCTTTAAACCTTAGCATTAATAATGTGTGGAGATCCTGACGACGAGGAAAAAGTTAGATCCTGATACCCATTGACTCCTGTCTATACATACCTCCCAGTTCCTACAAAGGAGCGTTGAAATCTTCCATTCCTAGTCCATCGCGTCTACTAGTTGGATAGTATTCTCCTGGTCGTTGACGGGAACGGTTAAAAGTCTATTGTCCGGAGTAAGAAACACCCGTCTTCCCGCGGCTGCTTTCCTATATATAACTACAGTCAATCGTCGAACCAACACTCTCAACCAAAAGGAATACCTGCATTATAATCATTGTCCCCAGGATCTTCATTCTCTGGTTAGCGGCGTCCATGTACTCCATAACTCTACATCTATCACACAAAGCCCATCTTGCGTGTCTCGTTCCCTTTCGGGAACACCCATTGATGCGTTTATCTATCTTATCCAGGAGCTTATAACATTCCACCATTTGGAACTGTCCCATTCTCGAGGCCTCCAGCGAGAGAGCCTGGCCTTCAAGCCTTCCCGAAAGCTTCTCCAACGCCGGTCTCCAAACGGCCAGCTCCTTTCGCATCGAGTCGTTGTCCTGGGAGTAGGAGGCAATGGCACCCCAGCCCGCCCATACACCCTGAATCACCAGGCAAATGCCACCAATACCTATACCGAACGACATGGCGGAGATTGTATGTATGATGGGTACCGCTGATGCTAGCTAGAAATATAAAGACTGAGGCCGCTGGTACGTACTAACGGGTGATGTATCCGATATTATGTTGATCTTGTGCTGAATTGCGGAGGTTAACCCGCCGCCTGAATTACCCCGCATTGGGCTCAGCTTGAACACTGGGCGATCTCACTGGTCAGAAGCATGGAAACTTGCTCTTTTGTGTTGTGATTGGGGCTCCATTGATGATCAACACCCCATCGACAGATAAGAAAGTAGTATTCACCCTGCAACAGTGTGGTCCACGATGACTTCCTGCCTGGAAAAACACCTCGAGGTGATACAAGGTATACCCTTCCATGAGCTGAAGTACCTCGAGATATGGTTTGCCCCTCGACCCGAGTCGAACTGGTTAAGAATATATACTCTTCGAGCTGCCGGAGCAGAGATGCCTTTTTTTTTATGCGTGCAATTAGTGTTGGGCACGAGCCTGTTCGAGACGAGCCTGGCCTACCGCTCGAGCTGGCCCGGATTGTGGGAAGAAAGGCTCGATATGTTCGGGCTCCGGGATATAGCTCGAGCTTAGGCTCGAGCTCTCAGAGATGTAGCTAAAGATAGTCATATCGATATATATTTCATTTTCAGGTGATTCTCAGAGGGTCTATCCTTGCTATATTTACAATTTTGCCAGTATCAACCCACCCATTACTAATAGGTTAGATCGCTCGAGCTGGCTTGGGCTCGTGGGGAGGAGAGCTCGGGGTGTCCGAGCCTAAAGCTCGAGCCTAAAGCTCGAACTAGCTCGGCTTGAGCCCAACACTACGTGCAATGAAAACTATGGCATGGGAGCGGAGATACTTGGTACGTGTATTATAGATCTTGGGTGATCGAACTTGACAAGAACTAGGTATTGAGAACCCAGTGTCTACGGGTGTAGGGGTAAGTGAGTAGAACGCGGCGGTGCAGTTTGCGTTGCTACGTTCTACTCACTTACCCTTGACACCATAGTATGTATGGCGCGAGAAGGCATAGGGGTGGGTGTGTAAACCGCAGAGGAATCTTTTTTGAACGGGAATTAGACCGTTAGGCTAGGCGCTAGTACAATCATGGGAGTAGATCTCCTAGTTTCTATAGACTGATTGGCTGCAAACGCCGAAGTTTACACACCTCCCCTCCATAGCTTCTCGAGCCATATCTTACTCGGCGCGGGGGTCTTGGCGCGAGTGATGTTGTGTGTCTGGCTGTATAAGTAGGTAAGCGGGACCGGGGTTGACATTCTTCCTCCCCTTATCCTCTTCCGCCCCAAAGAAAAAAAGAAACACCAACGAACGTACATACATGATGGAGAGGTCTTCCAGCGTTCCCTAGAAAATGAAACGTTGGTGTTCTCATTCCAAAGAATGAACCGGACTTCGGGATAAGAGCGCCGGCAACTCAAGGGTATTTCTACCCCTCTCCAGTGGTAAAACGAGTTCCGAAGAACTCTCCCACTAGGGGAACAGACTCCATAGGGGTGTACCAAGCCTTCACTATGAAGCAAGAACAGCAGAATGCCATGCCCCGCACGGCCGCCGGGACTTCTTCGCAGAGGTACTTACCACAGACAAGTCGGGCCACGCTTCTGGTTTCCATCCTCTAGCCCGCCCCACCAACAGCCCCGAAGGACCATTGAATCCAGACTGCGACCGTCGCAGGAGTACTCGTCAGTTACGCGGAACACAGCGTACCTGTTAGGCAGATCTCCCTCCACGCCCTCCGTCCCATTGAACCTACGACCTAGACCAGCCTCATTGGCGTCCAGCGGAACTAGCCCCACAGCGGGCAAAACGCCCCCTCCGGAGAGAAAGCGCCCGACCAACGGGGACCAAGCCCCGCCGATCACCCTCGAGATCAGCCTGAAGCCTGCACGAAAGCACAGCCCCCACTGCGCCTACAAGCTACCCCCACAGGTGACCTCAAGTATCCCAATCACTACGACTCAGGGTCGGGACCATCCCGGCTTCTACTGACCGCTTTACCCCTACCGCATCATGCCTCGGGGCCGTTTTTATCGGTGCCAACAGCGGGTTGGTCGAACTCCGTTACAGCACCAGGTCATCTCGAAGAGGTATAAATGGTCTACCGCTAACAGCAGGACCCATAGTTTGGTCCTCGAAGACCATTGGGAAATACTATCGGTTAGTTTTCAGGGTACCCTGGGACAAATCTTCCTGTGTTCCTCCATGGCATTACTGCCACTTCGGCTGTCTCAGGGCCGTGTGTACCCGCAAGCAAAACAAACATGACCGCCGACCATATAAGTAAGTAGATAAATAAGCACTTAAAAGTAACACCGTCGACATTCTATGCAACACGCCACATTACACATTTCAACTTATTCCCCTACCCTTGGATAGCAACCCGCTTACATAGAAAGGTGCTTGGCCCTTCAATCAGTTTTTTCCCTCCATCTCCGTTAGAGTACGGTTACACCGTTTCATTCCTCCTTTCTCAACCAGCACCCCACCGTTAATTGGGTGATTGAGTGTCCTAGAACACCATGGCACCGGAGGTGGTTCATCCTGCTCCAGCACGCCCATAGGACACCAGTTCATCTCGAGTCCGTAGTTTCAGGGCAAGTTGCATGTGTCAAGTACCAACTGTGATGGTAGCTAACTCTACCATTTAGTCAATCCCCGGAATAAAGACCACAATGTGACTTGATTCCCCAACCCGCTCTGGGATCTAGTGCACCACTCAGCGTGCCTGACTAATCGTGATAGAGCCTGTGCTGGTATAAAGGGGACGCAGGCACATCATCAACTAGTCTATACCAGAAGGTAGACACTAATTGACTACTCCAGCCATGGTAACCAACTATTCAAGAGCAATTATTCGCGGGGGTCCTGGAGCTAGAGGACGTTCGCGTATGTGCAGGTGGTCAAATCTCCATATCAATTTTACGAGTAGATTGTAACTGTGTATCACGTATATAACAGTTTTGAGGTTTTTTGGGGATAATTAAGTTTGTGGTTTCCGTAGAACTACGGTGGGTAAAAGAATTCCGTTGTCTACCAACTACAAAGTTTTATTTAGTCCTTAACCGCTGTCTGGCCAGTATATGTTACTTTAGAAACTACGAAGCATATGAAATGCGATATCAATACATTGGTTTGGAAAACACTGTATATATGTACTAACACTACTATGGCGAACTGCAGCCTAAAGAATACCGCACTGGTACAAGAACAGCCGTGTTTAGGTGAACATGCGAAGTTTATACATTACTGTCTAACAGTCTTCCCTTAATACCTATTTTCCACAATACGTATTCTGTAAATGCACTCCTAAAGTTGACAATAAGGTGTTGTTGTCTTATTTTATTAGAGTGGGCTGTTGGTGTCGTGTTGAAAAAAACCCGTACTGTAATTACACTGGCTTATCCATCTCCGCTTCCTGTTTCGTGCCCAGCCAAATTACTTGGCGCCAAGGTCCGTACAGCTTCTTCGTCCGATTTATTTATTAGCCAATAGAAATCAAAGACAGGATACGAGACAGCTCCTCATCCTCTGCACGACACCAAATTTCCAAACCACAATCCGTTCAACTTTATCTCTACTGCAACTAGCCCTTTCGCCCGTGCTGAGTGAGACATTACCTGGTTCTCAAAGCACGGGTCTCGCCCCGCTCCCGCAGAGCCTCATTACATTCCCGCAGAGCCTCACCACACTTCCGCAGAGCCTCACTACAGTCAGGCCCCGGTTAGCAAGAGGCTCAAACGGAGTTTTCACTCTTGTGGACTCCGTTTGAACTATCTTCTTGTTAGTCCTTGATCCTTGGAAACTCCGTTTCTAGTTGCCAAACGGGCCCTAGGTTTCCCTGGCTCTAACGTGGAGGAGGGCTTCGGGCGGGCGCGGGGTTCTGCGATTCAGCACCAAGCGCGAGAACCTTTCAAGATGGGCAGGCCAGGGGGCACCTAGGCGAGCGCGAGGGTCTTTCCGTCGAGATAGGCACCCTCCAGGAAGGCTGTGATGGATGCGAGAAGGTGGAGAGCTCCGTCGTCTTTGTCGGCGAGTCCTCCTGATGGTGGTGTGTGATGTGACCCCGAGTACAGGCTACACAGGATAGGGGGGGAGAGGTAGATAGATAGTGGGAGTCTTGAGAAAGAAGGGTAGTGAGGATAAGAGCTGGAGCAAGATGTGGCAGAGATCGGGGTGTCAAGGCCGTGTAGAGGCATATTGACTATGATAGTTTAGTGGTGGGAGGGGGCATGGCTTGGCGATGGGGATTATAGTGGTTGTGGGCAACAAGCACAGACAGAAAACATTGGAAGAGATAGCAGATGGGTATGTATATATATTGCGCATAAGTGGAAGAAAATTGTCTCTAAATATATGAAGATCGTTCAAGGGTTAACGTGTCACTATGGATGCTTCCCTCTTGTTTGACCCCAATGATATATAAAAGAATGAAGAGCAGAGATTGAAGACAAGCTTTACTTACGTTCCAGCGCCACCACGGATAACACTCACCCCCGATTCTATACCCCGAATATACTTGCATGATAGGGCGAAATATTGTTTGGGTCGGATGGTGCCAGCTGTTTTAACTGTCAAGACTATTAAAAAAAAGTTTGTACTTTGTCTCAGCCGGCTAGGTCCATGACATACTTACCATATTTGTGGCCGCTAGGAGTTACACTAGGGATCTATAGTACAGACAGAATTTGGTCTTTATTGCGTTGCCTGAAAATGGAGACCAGGGCAAAAGCGGACAAAAAGGTCTTCTAGTGCCAGGAAAATTAACTATACACCTCGACTACAGGGGGGGGGAGGGGAGGGTGGAATTGGGCTTCTCCATGCCGCAGAACGGTAGACCATGTTGGTCGACATGTCGGGGGATCGAGGTAGTGGTTGGAGGAGGGAAGCTGAGGAGAAAAACGTAAATATAATTGATAACATGTCAGAACTGGGGATAAAGTCCTCCCATGCTGCTGCCCCTGGCCTATTAAAAATGTCAAGCTTGACATTGCTATTCATGTCAAATATCATGTTTGCGAGGGACCAGTTAGGACTCCTAGGATCAAAATCGACAAAACTAAACTGGTTGCAAAGAGGATAGGTGACACGGCAACAGCAAAAAGACGTGACAGAGGCAAAGCCTCTATTCTTCCAAGGTCACAGCCTTACAAGAGGGGCCTAACCTGTAGGTGACCCTGACTGAATTATATAATGTTTATTTCTACCATTACACCGAACTCTACACCAACCTGAGCCATTGAACACGACCCAACCTCTATACACGCTTGCCTCATTTGAATAGTTTATGATAAAAAATGTGTAGCAGACCTCGTTGCTCAACCAGCCTTAGATGCAACAGTTCGAGGTGTCTTATATGCTTGGTCCCCATATAAAACAGTCTCACATGCTTACTTATATGTGTACCAGACATATAGTCTTAGACACAATGGTTGTTTATGCCCCATTACATCACACATTCCTTTAGTGATGAGCGATTCCTCCAACTGATCATTATATTTCGAGGTCGCTCCTCATCATTACTATATATATACACGCTTTGTCAGCCTGCACCGTGCCGCATAAAGCGGGGTGCCTAGCTTTGACAGCTAAGTAACATATTTATTCGTCTCGGGCGCAATATCAGGATCACCCATGTTTTTATGACCGCGTCCGTCATCCCATCGTCAGTATAAACCATGGAGTACACACAACCCATACCCGTCTATATGAGCGCCCGCGAATCCCGAAAAAGATCGGCTAGCTCGGAAGAAGAGATACGCCCCAAAAAAAAGCCAGCCCGCCAGGGTCCGGCGCAGGCAAGCAGGCCCGGGGCTACACAGGGAGCCGGGAGCTCCCAACAAAAGCCAACCTACATCGGAGGAGACCAGGGCTCTCTGAGTCGATCGCGCGAGGCCAAAGGCGCGGTCAACCAAGGAGAAAGGAAACCCGCTCCCGGCACCAACGGAGAGCTGCCCGGGGCTACACAGGGAGCCGGGAGCTCCCAACAAAAGCCAACCTATATCGGAGGAGAGCAGGGCTCTCTGAGGCGATCGCGCAGGGCCAAAGGCGCGGTCAACCGAGGAGAAAGGGAACCCGCTCCCGGCACCAACGGGGAGCTGCCAAGCGCGCACAGCGGGCAAGATAGCACTGGAGCCACGGAGAGGCGCCGGTCGGCGGCGAATGGTCTAGGCGAAACACCAACGGTGGGGACGAGCGACGGCGGTCGCCGCGGCCGGGACAGAGGTGTTATGAGAGGCCTGGCCGAGCAGCTCACGGAGAATTTGGCGATGGGCTCCCCAGAAAATCCGGGATTGTTCTCACCAAAGGCAAAAAAGCTTTTGCAGGATAATGAAAAGCTGCGCGGGGAGAGAGATGAAGCAAATACGAAAATGTGCGAGATGAGCGGTGAGAACCGGAAGTTGGAGGACGACTTACGGAAGAGCGGGGAAACTGTGAGGAAACTGGAAGCAGGTTTAGCAGCAGCAAAGGAGCAGGTACGAGAGAAGGAGGAAGGTGAAAGGGCATTGATTAAGGAGAAACAAGCGGGCATTAGTGAGGCCCAGCGCGAGAGTCAGAATATTAAGGACAAGCTAGATCGGATGAAGGAAAATGAGAGTAAAATGAGGGATGAGTTACAAAGAGCAAACGGCGAGTTACAAGAGAAGGACAACAAGCTACGGGGTATAGAAGACAAGCTAGATCGGATGAAGGAAAACGAAAGTAAACTGAGGGATGAGTTACAAAGAGCAAACGGCGAGGTACAAGAGAAGGACAACAAGCTACGGGGTATGGATGACAGGCTAGATCGGATGAAGGAAAACGAGAATAAAGTAAGGGATGAGTTACAAAGAGCAAATGGCGAGGTACATGAGAAGGACGAGAAGCTACGGGATATGGAGCACAAGCTATGGCAGGCGGAAGCTAGGCTAGAAGAGAGGAGGGAAACTACGAAGAAACTGGTAAAAGAAGTAGCAGCAGCAAATGAGCAGGTACGAGAGAAGGAGGAAGGTGAAACGACACTGATTAGAGAAAAACAAGCGGGTATTAGTAAGGCCCAGCGCGAGAACCAGCATATAAAGAACGAGCTAGACCGAGGGAGGAAACGTGAGAATAAACTGGGGGAAGAGTTACGAGCAGCAAAGGGCGAGGTAGAAGAGAAGAATGGAAAGCTTCGGGATATTGAGGACAAGCTAGATGGGGCGAGGAAACATGAGAGTGGGCTGAGGGATAAGTTACAAACAGCAAACCGTAAGGTACAAGAGAAGGAGGACAGGCTATGGGGTATGGAGGTCGAGCTAAAGGAGACGAAGAAGATTGTGAGTAAACTGAGTGAAGAGTTAGCGAAGATGCGGGAAAGTGAAAGAAAACTGAGGCAAGAGCTGAAGGACGCGCAGAAACAGATCGGTGGGGTGCCGGGTGGGGTGTACGACCCGATGGATATTAACACTATGGGCTTCCGCAATTTGGCGTTGGGCTAGTAACAACTGTACCAGTAACATTTATTTATTTATTTATTTATACTTCGAGACATCTATGAAGTACCAGTCTTGTCCTATCTCACCCTGTTTCCTCTCAATCAGTCAGCATCTCCCCCCGAAGTGCAGTCCCGGTCCCCGCCGGCACATCGGAGTAACAGGGTGGTGGCGCTTTGGTGCCTTTGTCAGTTTGTGCTGTCCCACTAGGCTAATCAAGTGAGTTTGAGATCAGTGGGGGGGGGGGGATCGAGTAACGGGACGAATTTGACGGTCTGAGGTATTCCTCCCACTGAGTAGGGAGCTAGACTAGTCCTCACAATACTGCGTAGCATGTTGATAATGGGTAATGGCCTTTTGCGGAGGTAAATTATGTGATGGAGAGACGGGGGAGCGTACTTCATGACTACCTGCTCACTGGGTTGGGCGCTGTAGCCATCTGTCTAGTCGGTAAGAATTCGTAACTGCCGAAGACGAGAGGTAACGATATAGTGTGATTAGGCGGGGTGTGAGGAAAAGGTCTCTCATTTTCTTACGCAGAGTATACTGCCTGCCTGCCGACTATGGTTCATTTAATGTGGCATTCATAATTGAATAGCTACCCACACAAACAATCTATAACGATCTGTTGAAGATAGCACTAGTCAGTCTTCTCGCCCGAACGAAAAATAGCCGGCGAGGGGGGGTTTCTGTCATGTCCATGATTTACATTTTGTTCTCCGTCGCTCCCAATGGCGGGATATTGCCGCGGAGCCAATTTCACCATATTGCCTGGAAGGTCTACTTAATCAATTCACCACGATGGTTTGAGCATATTCAGATTCCGGTGTACCTAAACTTCACCGATTGTTTTAGATTACTAAAAACAGCGCCCATGCCATACTTTCATCCGAATGCAAGGGAACTGGTCTGAAATACATCAAGCAGAGAACAAGAAGAGAACAAATCTGAAAATATATACCATACACACCCGACCCACCAGGCTGCGAACATAGGGAACCCCGCCGGCTCTAATTGCTGGTCGACACAACGGCGGCCATCTTTGCAAGTTCCTTCCCCTTCTCGATGAGGGTGGGGTGAATACTTTCATACACCTCATCCCAAATGGCAGTCGAAAAGTCCCATTCTGAACCTTCGAACTTCATATTCATCTGTATGCTCTGCTCGGGCTTGGAGAACAAACTCCAAAACCAGCCCACCGGTTCAGGATCTATCACAACTGGGTCCATCTCGAAAGTGATAAGTCTAAGCTTCGGATCTATCGTATTGGCTACGCGGTCATATACAAGCACAGCGGCAAGTACTGAATGTCTGACGCGCCCGCCGCCCGCCATTCCGATAATTTCCACTATTGACTTTCGGAGCTCCCCCTCTAGTGTCCCCGTATACCCCTGCGGCATCGGAAATCCCTGGAGTGCTGAGCTTAGGATGTCCTCGGGAGCGTTCGGAGTTTTAGAGTTGAACTTCTTGCTATGTGAGAAGTTGATAGTGTGGGTAAGGCACACTGTACGAGTGCGTAGGACTTCTTCGTGAGCACTGGCGCGGCAGCGCTGTATGGCGGCGTTGCGTTCTAGGCTCCCAATCTCCCCTTTGAAGTCCCCTTCTTTGATCTTGGCCTTAATAGTCTGTTCAGCCTCGCCGCTGGCCCACATGGTGAAGCGTTCAATGCTCGTTTTAATCTCTTTGAGCCTAGGGCGAAGTTCTTCTTCTACGGTGGGGCTGATATTGACGTAGTGGACTGCGTTGATGGCTTTCCATGTCTCGTTGGCGGGGGTACACAAAGGCCCTAGTTGTTGCGTCATACTACTTATGGGGGATATAGAGAGGTCAAGTAGTTGTCTGATGCAAGACTTTGTGGGAGGATTGGAGCTAAGTAAGTGATAGAGGTGAGTGACGCCCGAAAGTTGTGAACTTTCGACTCCGGAAGGCCGTGCTTTTAAGTCAGCGTGATGAATAGCCGGGGGTAAGAACCGTGTATGATATGTCACGTTGCAGTGCGAGCAGGCTCTAGGCATCCGTTAGTTCCACCGCAAAAGATCGACTCTAGCTCTGCATTCATTTGATTTGTGGTGGGGGGCCGGCACCAATCAGGTTATTGGGAAATAGAGCAAAGGGTCTGGGCCGGGCTGGGGTGCTGCTACTCTGACTGGTCAAGCCAAAGGAAACCCCGCCGACCGCGGAGAGAGAACCTAAAGGGGGGGGTCATTCCCCACTTGATAGTGCTACAAAATTACGACGTAGGACTGGTCAGTCCAACTTTGCTTTCAATCAGTCCCGGACCAACTCGGTACTTGGCAGGATTGAACGATCGTAGGAATACCGAAAAATCGGAGAAACTTGCAAGACACTCACTTATGAGGGCAATTGGTACTACTGTAACGTTCATAAGTGAGTGTATGGTTGGGATACCTGTTTAAACCGGAGCATTTGTGACATTGATTTCCGAGGATCACTTTCCTAATGAGGTAATTATTTAATAATTATTTGCCAGCACGTGCCAGGATATGCCGAGACAGCGATTTGGGAGCTGTTGACCCATTGAGCTTACCCGATTGTGATAGATAAGTCCAAATCGATAGTATACCTGTCCCAAATAGATACGACACTCGTTTAGCCACCAAAAACCAAAACCTTTAGAAATTTAATAACTCCACCACAACGAAAGATAAAAGTTATCAGGCTCTATTAAGTTATAGAGAGTAAGCATTTCTATCACCCAACAGAGAGAGAAATAATTCAGGGTGTGGTTGGAGAAAGTTATTAGCGGTTGAAGTTGACCCTCGGAAGTGGTCCGGTTACAGGTGTCTCCAACCAAAGCTAGAAATGCTAGCGCTTCTTTTGGCAAGATCTGACTCACAGTTAGACAGGATTTGATAACAGACTAAGGCATCTTTGCTCGCGTTGGAATTAGGATTAGAAACCTTAGGCCAACCATCACTTTTGGTCAAAATTACTAGTTGCGGGAATCTTTTTGCTGGGTGGGCAAACAACATTTCTCAAAATTAATGCTTGGCCTAAAATCTCTAGTGAGCGGGTAAGGGATATATATATATATCCCCCCCCCCCAAACCACGAGGACGGCTGAAGCCATTACAGTCGGGGTTACGGGGTGCGCAATCAAGTTATTCCTACTAACAGACCCTCTAGTCCTATTCCCCGCCGCACCTCCTCTTCACCTTTCTCCATGTCGAGTACTTCCGAAACCAGCCTCGTCGTTGCTAGCCGGCGGGGTAGTCCCCAACGATTGGAGGTCTGCAACATCCCCACCGACCCGTCCCCAGAGCTTTCGCAGGACGTCTCACTCCTGCTTGAAAATATCCGCCTCACAATCGCATGGGCAAGTAAGATAGCAGACTCCGCTCTCGAAGAGAAGCTCGCCAGCGGAGAGCTTCAGGCGGAAGACCTAGACTATATAGAGAACTACCGCCGTGAAGCGATGAATGCTGCCTTCGACAGGCATGCGACATGGCTCACCCCCTCAGTCCGAACAACCATCTCCTCACCATTAGATATCCGCAATGGTGTCTTAACACCCAACCCCCGACTCACGAGTATTGGGATACCCCCGAATTCTGGCGCATTTGATCTTTTGCGTAACACGATTGAGGATATTAAGATGGCCAGTCTCGGGAGCGAAGCGACGGTATATCATTATAACCATATTGTATCGATCAACTTTGATACGCGCACGGAGGGTTTGGACGCAACGCTACAGACGTTAAGACTATCGTTAAAAGTAACCAAGCGCGCCTCAAAAAATCACTCAAACATGTGGACGCTTGCTTGGATGTCTGGCATAGTCCCCAAGGTAGCCAGGGGTCACTGGGCGTATCCCGCTAAATTCTTAGACTGGCTAGCATCCATGGTACCCGGGGAGGCGGAGGAAATACACGTGGACTCTGAGATTTCGAGGGTACAATATCAGTTCTCGAATAATATGTTTATGGACTTGAAAGATACGGTGATCCGGACGGTGCAAGGAGTGGGTATGGATGGGCCCTCTTGTGGATGATTGAGCCCTTGATCGGAAGGGTGACGTTGGGTTGACCCTCTTTGTGTTATTTTTGGAGTTTTCTTTTCTCTTTTTTTCCCTCATGAAGACCAGGTTAAGCGCCCGGTGTCCACGTTCTGCTTATTATGGCATTCCATTTTTTCTCTACATATCCGCTAATTACTAAATGCTGCGATTGGCAATAAAGGCAACTCCCCACCTAATATACCATATTTGACCTAGTGATACTGTGTGATACTGGGTGGCTTACCCGCCAGGTACTTAGGTGATGCAGGACAAGCTGCGTTCTATTGCTGGTCCTAGCCTAATGTAACACCATCCTATATAATTCGTCAATACTAACACCTTTTCGTAGGTATCACATTAAAATAATACTCGAAGTCAGATATGGATGGGTGGGTCCACTCAGCTTGTATTGTCGGGTGTTGCAACCAAAATTTGTATGCGAGTCCAAATTCAAGAGGATTAAGGGGAAAACTTTCCCGATAGACTTCCTGCGGCTTGTTTTCAGGGTATCTTTAGCTTAAGTGTCCCATCAAGAGCACTACGTTGAAAGTTGTTAAGGTTTAGTGGTTGCTCTTCCAAATTCTCGCTTACTTATGACACCCGACAATACCCCAATACCTAACAGAGATGTGATTGCACCTTCCAACCACCATCAATTCAGTCATCTTCATCACACCACATACAGCCTAACATGCGCGCGCGGGTATCGACAGGGAATGCGGGTGGGAGCTTTTCGCTTCGCCGTCTCCGTTTTCCGGAGACGTGGTTGGCAACGGTCCTGACCTCCGCCAATCAAATAATCAGAATAGAGCTAGTACCTACGCAAATGGAATCTACTCTGGATCGGCGGGGGTAGAGTCATTATTACATTCCGCTAGCGGATACAGATGCATATTATGGGACCAGGAGAGGGCCGTTTCCCAGAGGGGGGTGCTTGTGGCATAATCACTGGCTACGTAGTGGGAATGTCATTGGTCAACCCGATCATGCAGGAGCCAATCCGCTCAGGGCACGCCAAACCAACACACTCAAGGGCGAAAATTTCAACTTGTTTCCATACTATGTAGACACTAGCAGAACCTCTCTCATGTATGTGGAGGGAAAGAAGATAAAGTAATACATAATTTGCAGAGTTCCCGCGCGCCCCAAAGAGTAAATGCGGCAAACTACATACCTACCCGTAGCAAAAGCAGGGGCCGCATGATGTTGGTGCGCGGGCGGGATTTCATTAGTTTGCGGTGATCCGGCTGTATCGGAAGCTCCTACTCAAAAGATGAGCTCCCAGAGCTTCGAACCTCCGCTGGGCCTGGGATACTGTCAGTTGGCCCCGGGCTCGCGGCTGGTGTGATGCCTCTAGAGCGGCAGGCTCATGCAGTAGTACTGTATACCGCGAGGGCCTCCGAGACGTAGTTCGGAAGTGGGGGTGTCGAGTGATATTCCATGATCAAGGCGGAGCTACGGAGCCAGAGCGCACGCTATAGGATGTCGGGGAGCCGTACTGTAGAACTAATAGGCGGTGTTGGGATGCTATGGGTAGGAGCGAGTGATATTCCATGATTCCGGCAGTGTCGTGCTCAATGCTGGAATACGACTGATATTCCATGACAGGCGGGTGGCGGCGGCCAGTACGTTGCATTTAATCAAGTCATGCGGTGCTAGATAGCATCTGACACGTAGCTGATAGGGCGTTCTGCGGTGTGAAGGGCTAGGGGGGGGAGGGTAGTGAGGATGTATGATGGAGGTGTGCGTTTGGAAGGCTTTTAGTCTCGAGATGCACGGCGGATGGGTGATATTAGGTGATCTAGCTTAGGCCACAGTGTTGAGTTTGGGTGGAGCCGATAGGTGGAGGTAGGGGTTGTGTTAAGCCGTATTATAAAAGATCGGTGTCTTGGCGGCAGGTACAGCCGCCGAGTGATACGCCATGACCGCGGTTCCCGCGCAGAGGCGTATGGAGGTGTTATGAGGGCCGTTCGAGATCAGGCGAAGCCACATCGAATGTAGAAGGTTGTACGGTGGTACTTGTGTAGGGCGATCGTGGCACAGGTAGTGGGTAAGTGAGCCGAGTGAGGTTCCATGATAGCGTCGGGTATTGCATAGATAGATTTTAATCGAGCGGCGGAAGTAGGGTACATGCGGGCGGCCTCCGGTAGTGGATTATGCGAAGCGAGTAAAACTGAGGTAGGGGTTGCGCAGCGAGGGTGGTTGCAGAGCCTGGCCTGGTGGTATAGTGCACGGAATACCCATCAGCTCGGACCGAAAGGTGAAATTGGCGAGGTCACTCGCGGGACCTAGCGTTGCTTTGGACGTAGTAAGGGGGGGGGGGGTGATGCGCTATAGGACCGAAGCGCTAGTACGTCAGCGTCAGTCAGTGGGTGTCTAACGGGGGAGTTTGTAGTAAGGCGGTCATACCGTACAGGCCAAGGTTGCAGCGGAGAATGTTGATAGTGGCTTTCCAGTCGAGCTCTGTGGATTCCGACACCTGGGTTCCCGAGAAGTGCGTGGCACGCGTGGACGGGTGGGGTGGTGGTGGTGGTGGTGGCGGGTACCAGCCCGTGGTCAGGTGCAGTAACTATTTTTAACGTAACAAAGGTGTTGCATATAGCAGCTTCATACCAGGGGCTGCTGGCATAGTATCAGGGCTATCTTGTTGGAGCTGTACTGCAGGCTCATGATGCCAACAGGTTTCCGGAAACTGTGGTGTAAAGGGGGGGGGGTAGTGGAGATGCCATGGAGAGAGAGGTGGAGCTGGGATACGGTGGTGGACATGGACGTGGAGATTGGGGATGGTGGAGGTCCAAGTGGGGAAGGGGGGGGGAGGGGGGCTGTGGTGGGGGCGTTGTATGTTGTATGCTACGCAAGGTTGCGGAGAAGGAGGTGTTGGAGATGGATATTGAGGTGCGCAGGAAGCTGGAGGATGATGAAGCGAGGCGCGATTGTGTCTCCTGGTGCCTGTTGGTTGATGTTAGCACTCAGTTAGTTAGTGTTAGTTAGGGGGTGTCGATGCGCGATGTGCGGTGCTTTGTAAAAGTTTGTAAAAGGCGGGGAACTTTCCCAAGGCTTGGCAAATAGTGGGGTCCTTGCAGGTCTTGGCAACCCCACCACGTCTTGGCAACCCACCACTCCTTGGCAACTCCACCACGAGCCCCATCAATCCCTGGGAGTCCTTGGCAACCATGATAGATGTCGCATTTGAGAAAATCGTTGTTACCAATCTGTTGATTTGTTGTTTTTCTCTCAGTTTCTCTGCTTCTACTATATTTTACTCCCTCTACACTAGTGCTTAGGTCCCCGACCCCCTCCCGGCACCCGCACGGGGGGTGCCGGCGCTCACTCGCTCGTATTCGGGGCCTTTTTAGGCACCTATTTAGCTCGTAGGAAACGTGTTGTCGTAAAGACTCGAGCCTGTACCTAGACAATTATCTGTAGGTATGCGAAACATCACTAGTATAAAGACACCGTACCCATATCAAGGCGCCAAACCATCCTTATGATCCACACAGCGATAACCCCTCCCATACCCTTAACGACAAACCTCAAGACAGTCTAGGCACTTACCAGGCTATACCAAGTCCTCACTAAACGATTCTTTGATATGCATCGTCCCCTGGTACTTGGAAGGGGTTAGCAACTCATATCTCCCCAACATACTCACTCATCTTGGCCCAGCGCTTGAGGATTCAACCATGATACCAGCACCAATTGGCATGAGGAGAGCCAGAATTTTCGTATATCTTGCTGGGGTAATGCCTTCTTGGGCGCAAGGGGCTTGGAACTCTCGAGACCTTGCAAAGGTTAGTTTAGCCGATTGTTTCTGCAGGGTTAGGGTTAGCGGAGGATAATATATTAGCCTTATTAGCACTCCATAACTCCGATCAGTGGATCGTGTGCCCCGGAGTATAACCAGTGAAACATCGAATTCTTTCTTGTGTATTCCAAACCCTATTATATAGCACAAACCCCACCCGCAAAACCTCTCTATTACGGTCAGCCCCAGGAGAGGTAAACTACATTTATCTTTTCTATTTGATCCTCATTTATTGATAGTGAAATAAGCGTGAGATCTTTACCACACCTGCGTCCTGGGAGTAACGGTGATGAACTCTCTGACGTTAGCCCTAGTGTGGCTTAATGGGAAGACGCAGATGTAAAGGCACGGATAGTTCCCGGATGCGCAATCAACATATGATAGGATGTCGAAACAGATCGAGATAGGTCCACGGTTCCTGCAAGATCTCTTCTCTTGTCAAAGATTGACCCCTTTGTATTCAGTGCAGGGTGCTAGTACTATTTCCTTTGGGTTCTAGCGTACATCGGGCAGTCACATTCATAGCGTATGATACTAGAACGGGTTACGGGGCTAGTGTCGGTAATAAAAGCGGTATTGCCGGAATAATATCGTGATAGGAATATCCTCGGCGGCGTTGTGAAGAAGGCAAACCTCCAAGCGCTTGCCCCTAACCTGCATATCCGTTGCTTAGCCACTTTACTATCCCTTCGTCTGCAGCTGGCAATGCTGACCCCCCTATGATAGAGGGGTTGGGTTTGTATGGGAGATCTATTATTTTATAACAGGACCTGTTAGTAAAGCGGCATAGAAGGTTCTCTTACCTGGTGAAGCACCTCTAGTTAGGCCAGCACACCCGCATGTACGGAAAGGTTATAGACTGGCCTAGAAGTACCATAAAGCTATCAAGAGCTGACCCGTAAAGGATACTCGTTCAATAAATCAAACAATGAAAAGCCCAGGCGACCTTCGCTCTGCATAAATGGTAAAAAAAAAAAAAAAAACAGCAGGAAGGAAATGTGAATTTTAAATATCTGATGTATATATAGAGTGAACAATTCTCATCGTTGTCTCTGGAATTCCCGTGGCACAATTGGATCTAACTTTACTACAAAGCCCTTCCCACAACCTCCTGTCACGTGTTCAAATCACACTCACGCCTTTTTACCCTTATCCCTTAAGCTAGCGAAAAATGCTGCACACCCTAAAGTTGGTGGAGCTCTGTCACCAATTAACTGACTTCACACCATAATTTTAATCCTCTATTATAGGGTGTGCAGCATCGCCAGACTAAGGGATACTCACATATGAGTCCTATTGTCCACCGGTGGGGAACTTTGGTAAGTTTTAGCATTAATGATTAGTGTAGTATAACATAGCATAAAGATTGAAGTTCAGCGTTCATATTGGCACAAAGACTGAAATTCGGTGCTTATACCATGGCGCCACCCGTGGTAGGGTTGGTTTTGACACAATTACCGCTCAATATTTGGTTCATTTCCTCTAGACCTTTCATAATACACTGTGTTTGATGCATTGATATATCACATAGGAAACGCATCAAACAGGAGTGAAAATGAATCAAGCTTTCGGTTTTATTCAACGTCATCTGGAAGTGAAATTATATAACTCCTGGGGCTCGTTATGTATAGAGCCGGTAAAGCTGATGGGCCCGCCAATACCGTAGGTGTCGATCTCTTCCTGACTGAATGGCACGACGTAGTCAGTAATGGGGACCAGTGGCTTAAGGTCCCGCTCTCCATCATAGCTGGTTTCTTGCTGGCGGCGCCTGCGTGCCTCTGGGCTCGGGTTCCCAGGCCGCGGGGGGAGTCCCATTAAGCTTTCGGCTGACATGGGATCCGCGGCCCCATCTCTTTCGAGGCTGTAAACCGAATCATCACCCCACCTCACCTGACGCCAGGGCGGCTTCGATTCCTCCCGTGGTGACTCGCTTTCAGGTTTAAATTCATGATCTGATATGACCGAAGCTTCCATCAACACGATACACCATGCATCCATACTAAGGAATACTTACCATCCCAAAGAGACGATTGTCTTCTTCTCCTTGGAGCTATGCCCACTCCCTCGGAATGTACTGACTCACTCTCGAGGTTGAATTCAATATCTGTTATCACCGAGGCTTCCATCAACGCCATACACCATGCATCCTTACGAAGGAACACCTACAAGCATCTCGCCTGAGGGCACTCGGGGTTTTATCCGAGTCGCGCTTTCCTATTCCGTTATCACTTGTTAGCTATATCGTCACTGGAGTAAGGGCCTATCACCCCCTTAGTAGTAGCTACAGCCCCAATACAATCTGTAAACAAACGCACCTAAACTATCCCGTGTTTCACTATAAATTGGACGGGTTCTATAGCGATCATATGGGTAAGGGGGAGAAAGAGGGTTAGTTTCGAGATCTGTAAACACCTCCTTAACCTCCGTGCTCCCCTCCCTCGACAGGCCTACATTCTCTGTTCCTCCGCCACGGGTTTATTAGCCAGACCTGAACAAACCAAAGCATATATATACCGAGGAACACCGACCGCGGATATCCACATCCGCCTGCATCGCCCACTCCCTTGTGCCCACGCTATCTATCACCTTGTTCTCTGCAATATAGACTGCCAGTGCACTCCTATCACCATCGAGGGCGCTGCTGGCCCTTGAGCTATCCTCATATTCCCCCACCTCATACTCACGGAGGGCGGGTGGGAGCGCAAACAGGCGGATGTCCTCCATGTGGTGCGCAACATGACTGTAAAACCTTCCAGTGTTTGCACCAAAATTCTTCAGGCAGAACGGACACTCGCTTGTCGTCGTCGAAGCCCCATCCACGGTACTGCCGCCTTCCCGTGGGCTTCGTATGCAGGCGGTATCGTGCGCGACCCAGGCCTTCTTTGAGCCATAGAACGTTCCTGAGATGGGGCAGCGGGCGCGGATGCACATGTATGGAGTGAGGTCGGCAAAGACGTGTTTTCTAGGCGTTTCAGCAGCAAAACGCACATCAATCTTGGACGCGCGCGGAGAACAGGGGGAACCTCAGTAAGGGAGGGATATGTCCGTACCTCCACCTGTGGCCTTGGCTAGTTGGACGCTGGTTCAACCCGCAAAAAGTACATTCAAAGCCGTTTCCATAACGTGCATGCTCGGGAACCCGGGGAAGGAGGCGTCTTTTCCCTGGTTCAGACGAGACAGAGCAGATTGTTGACTGTGAGAAGCCAGAGACCGAAGGGGTTGCGGCGAGGAACGTGTTGGTGGGGGCGACCCTAGGCTGGGGAAGAATAGTAGCTGGCAGCTGGTCGGGGGCGTGAATCGACACTGGTGGGAAGAGGCTGTGAGGAGCGGAGCTCCCGAGCCCAGAGTCCTTGAAAGTGGTGGTAACACCCGCCGATGGTAAGCCTTTCATCCGTTCCAGTGTTTGCTGAGCTGTATGGACATGCATGACAGATTCCTCGATCACAGGTGGTAAATGGACACTAGCAAGGAGGAGCCGTAAATGTTGTGTTGGGGGGCATTATATCCCTTAAGCTTAGGGTGGGGGGGGGGGCACGTACCTTTGTTCGGCAGTCTCGAATGCCGAGTGCTCCTCCTTCGTCTCACTCTGCTCTCTCTGCTCCCCCTGCTCCCCCTGCTCCCCCTGCTCCCTCTCCTCCTCTTCCTCCTCCTTGGCCTCCCGCTCCTTCTCCATATCTTCACACCGCCTCACCAGCCTGTCATAGCAGTCGACGTTTCCCCTGGCCAGCCCCTCGATATCCAGCCGCCCGATCGCTTCCGGGAACCTATCCCGGATGTACTGCTGGTATATTTCCCAGTGGCTACCCATCACAGAGGCCGGGCGTGCTGCTGGCTCCTCCCAGAAAGCCTTCTCCAGGTCATCCTCGTTCTCCTTGTCCCCACCGACGGATGAGGAGTCGTATTTATCCGATGACGCTCCTCTATTACTATCCAGGGACCCTACTACAGCGACTGACTCTCCATCTGCCGCAGCTTTCCCCCCCATTATCGGCTGTGGGGCCGCGCAACCAGTACCAATTTGTAGAGCGTTTATCCCGGCCATGAGAGGCTCCACGAGCCTGGCCGTCGCCACATGGTCCTGCTTCATCTCCTCCATGACATTGTCAAGGGTAGATAGGACGTCAAAAAGCGCATCAACACACTCGCGTAACTCCCCGACGGCAGCGTCCGGCGTTTCCCACTCACGTTTCAACGCGCTGTCAAAGCGTGGGTAGGCCTTGACCACGTCGCTGAGGGACAGCCGCAGGAGCGCGCGGGTGTGGTCGTTACCAACTGTGGATGAGAATATGTCAGCGCTGCCAGCGGCTAGTCATTCTGGTAGGGCGCGTGGGCGACTGGTCAGATATTTCTACCTTTTCGAAGGGAGTTATTGAGAAGACAGCTAGTAAAAGACGCAAGGAGTAGAACCGTGGGCCTCTTGAGGTACTCAGCCTCCTCCAGCACCTCATCCAGTACATTACCGTCCGCTGGGGGTGTATTGTCAAAGCTGTGTGTCCACAGGCGGAAGCGGGCAAACTCGTGGCGGAGTGGTGCTCGATAGGGATACCTGGCGGGTTTATCGGGGAGCTTGGACAACTCGCGGATGTGGGCGGTGCACGCAGTGATGAGACTGCTAGCGATGGGCGGGGCTTCAGGGGGAGACATGTTGGGAGGAAGATATTGTTTCTGATGTAGCTTTTCTCGGCCTAGACAGAGGAACAGAGAGCCGGAAAGGTTCTGCAGGTGGGGCGGTGGTATGTAATCGACTCTAGAAATTTGACAATTGGCGTCGTGACCCTTGTGGAGGCTGGGCTTGCTTGGCCTGTCGGTCGATCATGGCGAATAGGAACTGCGCATCTGCTGGATCCTGATTGGCTGCTTCATTGAGGGTAATGCCTCATCCCTGGTAGCAGTACCGCAAAGTCTCGGGGGGTTGCCAAGGCTGTCTGCTCGGTGGTCTTCAGCTCCTTGCCTCGGCGACCCCCCGAGCAGTACTAATGCTTGACCAGCTGCTTGTCATACACCAAAACCAGAAGCCCGATACCTCTATTCAATCCCTTTCCCCCCATCTCATCCCACGAAGAGACCGACACCTCCATCAGCATGGCCGAGATCGCGCTTGGCGTCCTCCCCCTCACGGTGTTGGTCTTTAAAGGCTACCACCAAGTGACCACCTTTGTGTCAAACTACAAATCCTACGATGAGGACTCACAGCAGGCAATGCGGAGGGTGGACGTCCTTGAATCAGTCCTAAAGCAGAACCTGGACCTTTTTCTCAGGAGCCTTGTCGACAAGACAGTGCGCCGTGCCCTTCTGAACGATCTCAACAGCCCGCACTGGGAGGAGAAGGAGCTCAATACGCGCCTCGAGGACAAACTGCGCGAGTACGTCAATCCGGTTAAGGGCGCCATCCAAAATTGTGCCATCACCCTCAGGAAGATCCACGACTCACAGCTGCTGTCCCAGAGGAGGCTGGAGGCCGCAGGAGCGCCAGCCTCCCTCCCCCCGGTAGCGGCACCGACAAGCAAGCGGGCTCGCGCGCTCCGGTCGCTTGTCTCGAGCGTGCCGTGCATGGGTCAACGCGAGCACCCCTCCTCGCTTGAACGGTTTACCAAGCTCATCAAAGGGTTCGTTGAAGAGGTTAAGAGTCTCTGCCGGGAACTCCGAGAATATATCACTGACCTAGAATCAATCTTCAACGTGATCAAGATGTCACTGCGACTTGGGGGTGGCAGAGATGAGGAAGACGCATCACGTCCAGTGACCTCCGCCTCTGAAATGGCAATGGCACGCCGAAACACAGAGTTTGTCCATGCTACCAGTCTGCGCCTTCACAACGCTATCTCTCATACATTGATATGTCAGTGCCACACCGTGCACTTGTGTCTCGACGGGCAGACCGGCAAGCCACCGGCGGCTGTAGATCGCAAGGGGAAATCAAAGCAGGTACAAAAACCTGAAGATGAGATACTGGCACAGTTTTCCTTCCTGTTCACCCACGGGAGCGAAGAGTCCATGAGACCGTGTTCAACCCTGGTATGCTTCCGGCCCCACGCCAGCGGAGGTGCGGTAGCCGCCTCTCCACTCGGTAGGAGCGGGCACAGCAGTATCTGTGCGGAGGTGGCGGCGGAAGGCGAGGGCTATGAGCGGTATGTGCAAGACCCCGCCGGTAGCGGCGGTAATGCCGGCGGTTTCCGGCTTTGGCTGGAGCCATCGTTACCGTACAAACTCGGACGTGGTGGCAGTACCAATGGTGGCTATATCTCACTTCAGCAGGTTATTACGACACGCCCTCATGATTTGACCGTCCACGACCGCTTGCTGATGACTATATCCCTTGCTCGTTCGCTGCTCCATTTGTACTGCTCCTCGTGGATTCGGGACTGGGGCATCGGGACGATTTACTACTTCATGGCGCAGGAGAACGCGGAGTTTGGGCGGTGGACGCCATATCTAGCACTACGGTCAGTTGACAGTGATATAGGTGACCGCAACCGCGATGTGTATAGGCTGGGATACCTCTTGCTGCAACTCGGGGGTTTGTGCGTGGACGAGCTGCAGGGGACGGTGGGGGCGGTGGGGGCGGTGGGGGCGACGGGGGTGGCAGGAGCGGCGGCGTCGGAGGTTGGGATGGAGAAGGCGGTTAGCAGGGTCTACAGGTCGATGGGAAGGAATTATGTGGCATTTGTGAAGAGCTGCCTGAACGTTTGGGGCCAGAACCGGGGGTTGGATCTGATGCGGGGAGAGAACTTGGGAACCTATCTGGGGCATTTGGTGCAGTTGCGGAAGGACGCGATGTCTCTGTTGGAGGGGTGATCGAACGAGGGCTTCTGTGAATAGTGAGCGTTATAATGATATCTATGTGTAATGGTGATTATTCCCAGAACGTACCTTATATATAAGAGGGGATAGCCGCGGCCTGTCGGTGGTGTTATGGGAAGCAGATAGTAGGTTGATGCGCGTATTTGTATGTGGTAAGTCCTAACTGAATCAAACTTCACGGATACGCGCATCTTCCCACCAAAAACCGTAGGCTTTCTAACCGCTCGTCCGTCTATAAGGCTCGTATGAAGTACCAATCAATCAATCAATCAGTCTATAAGGCTCTCCCCCCCCCCCCAGAAAAGGGAAGGAAAGGAAAAAGAAAAAGAAAAAGAAAAGAGGAGGGGGGGGGGGAGCTCGAGGGAGGGGAGAAAGATAAAATTTGTGCGGCTACTAACAGACCGTTGTTCCTGCATCCATCAAGGATTATGGGAGATCAATCATTTGGTAAAAGAGATAACAATACCTATCTGTTAGCAAAAGCCACCTATCCTTGCTTTTTGCCGGGAGTCAGCATACAGACAGCTTACAGGATAGGGTGGCAGCGATCGACAGCAGGGGGTACTATTTTCCGGGGAAGGCTGTGAATGTGCATTCCCGCTTGGGTTTCGGTAGACACAGCCTTACGACTTTGTAACCATACAGTTGAATGTAACGAACAAGAAGAGGTACTGAGTGGTTGTGCTAGGATAGATCCATGTTTGGCAGAGGACACCCCTGCTGCAGCGCAACGGGTCAAGCAAGAAGAAAAAAAAGAGAGAAAAACGGATAGGTTGGCCTGTGGCGGGCCACCTGTTAAGGAAATCTTGACAGGATTCTGGGAAACCGGGACAAACCTATCTCTCCTTGTTGCCACGCGAATTCTTCACCAGGAAATATAACAAAGTCTGCCAACTGGGCTTGTGTTTGGCAGACCAAAACTTCGTTCTGATATTTCACAGTAAGCAATGTGCTAACAAGACTATCGCTTAACGTAGTTTCTAAACCCCACTTCCCCCAACCGCGGCTTGGGTTGAAGGCCTCTCAATAGTGTTATTTTCTGGTGCGGTTGTGACGGTAGATAATTCAGGTGTATCCGGTACCTATCATCCCTAGGCATCATATTTGTGGTAAGAACCTGAAAAGGGTACAAGACAGGCGATACCTGAAGCAGAATGGCCTGAATGATAATACCTCTTTCGTACTGATGTCCTTGAGAGTTGATCCTCCTCGTACAATTGGCCAAGCACCAGGACATTTGCCACTGTGGCCTACACTAAGGTCCAATGTGGTTGGTCTCCTGAATAACACCTAGCCCTTAGTAGTCATTACCAAAATACCAGATGTTTACAGAATTGCTCTACTGCTAATTTTATAACGTTTCCGAACACGACCAATATTGCATACACACAAAAAAGTGCCAAGTCCCCCTATTTGTATGGTATGCGAGGTCCTGGCGCATAGAGTAACATTGATCCGATTTTCTCTACTCGCATGTTCATGATATGGCTCTACCCCTGATTGGTCACATTTGTTGCATCCTTGCTTGGCGGTGTTGGAACGTGCGCGCGGAACATGCGGGTGGTCGGGTCGGGCCGTCGCAGTGCGGGGTATTGAAGGCCCCACATTTTACTTGCTTACCAGCAATAGAACCCGAAAATGCAATCATCAGCCCAAAAATTTGTCAGGGATCTTGATAGGGATATCATCAACGTCTGTTACCCTGGAGAGTAGGTTCAGATCAATAATGAGGAGCGGGTCAATAGAGAAGAGCAGGTCAATAGAGGGGAGCGGGTTAATAGAGAGGAGATTTGATTTAATTGAGAACAGTAGAGACCGTTATAATATAGAATAAAAGATACATGTAGTAAGAGAAAAAATATTCCGGTCCATGACCACCCATTCACTAGTACCGGGTTGACAATTCATTTCCACTTTCACCACCGGGTATGACCACCCCCATTTGCAATAACTGCAGCAATTCGTTCTGGCATGGTATCGACATACTTTAAAATTTCCTCCGGAGTTATCCTTGCCCACTCTTGTAGAATTGCTTTTTTCATCCCATCTTTTCCACTGGGCCTCGGGTTTCTAGCCTCCAACCTGCCCTTTAGGAGTCACCAAACATTTTCTATCGGATTTAAATCAGGAGAGGCGGCTGGCCAGTCTAGAGTTGGCATGTTATACCAGTGTCTTTCAGCCACACTAGCTTTAGCACGATGTGCTGGAGCGTTGTCTTCCATGACCCAGAGTCGACCACCTAAGTCTAAATAGCTGTGATATTAGAAGGGATGGAGGGCTGGTTGAAGAACTTTGTCGATATAGCTTTGAGAAGTGATCGTCCCCCAATTGTCACGATCCTAAATCACCAAGTCACACTTTGTACCGCCTACAATAGCCCCCCATATCATAATAGAACTTGACTTCTTAAACTTTGGTACAACACAATCCTGTATGAACACCTCCTCTTTACCCTTTTTCCGAGTGATCCAAGTCTTCCCTGATGTACCGCTGAGCCATACATTGCACTCATCCGAAAGGATTGTACGTCTCCAGTCTTGGACTGTCCAGTGTTGATGTGCTTGAGCAAAGTCTAATCTCTTCACCCTGTGGTTACGGCTCAAAAGGACCTTCTTTCTCGCAACGCGCCGAACATAACCTTCCTTAAGAAAGGCACGACGAATGGTTTCGGGGCTGGCAGTGATGCCTTCTTCGCTTGCAATTTGAAAAAGTGGTTTACGGCGATTCTCGGTGTTGAGGGTAGCTCTTTTGACAAGTTTTTGACGAGTAGGTGTATCGATAAGGGTAGGTCTGCCTTTTTTTTTCTTTGGTGTTACGGGTCCACCACAAATAGACCATACTGTGCTGACACTAAGATGTTGGTCTCGTGAGATCTGTTGATAACTCCAGCGGGCTCTGAAGCGTAGTGCATGGATATATGCACGCTGTTTATAGGGGACTTCGTAACTTTTGACTGCCATTATCGATTGCTTTGCTTTACCATTTATTTCTTAGCGGGACGGCCTTTTATGTTCTCAACTATGATCCAACAAGAGCTGATTGAATACTACCATTACGATAGTCCAGTTCCGATTGCAAACGAACACAACTGGACTCTGAACCTGAACGCTACCTTGATGATAGCACAGTTCCGATTGCAAATGAACACAACTGGACTCTGAACCCGAACGCTACCTTGATGATAGCACAGTTCCGAATGCAAACGAACACAACTGGACTTGAATGCGACCACCAGCCTGAGCATGATTCTGATAGCAAACGGATGCAAATCCCTGTCGCAACCATGTCCAAAACCCTAGTCGCCTTAATGCACCTATTTTCTGGTTCTATTGCTGGTAAGCAAGTACCAACCCCGGGTAATGACGTCGGCTGAAGATTTCACTTCTCCAGGGATTACCTCCTTCACCATTGGTTTAGATCAGGTCTGCTTATAGCAATTTTGATCTCATATGCATAGCATTTTTTGAGTATTGGCGGTATGTACTCGTTTGCCAGATCAAGATACAAGTTCGTTACAGAAAGAGATATCTACTATGTACTAGATTAACAGTTTTCTAAACGCTTGCGCTTTTGATTGGTCTAGAGCTGTGAGCCCTAATCCTGGCTGGCTCCATGGCAACCATCAACCCTACCAAAATCACAGAGCAATGCAAAGGAACTCTGGATTTATGGTGCAAATAAAATTCAAAAAGGTCCATATAATCAAATAAATTTAATCAAATAGCTACATATAGTCTTACTATAAGCAGTTAGAGGATGTTGGGGGCAATAGGGGGCGGCGGGGGGCGGGTGACGGAAAGGGCAGTGGAAGGGCAGTAGAGGACGGAGAGGGCAGTAGAAGGGGGGTTAAGTATGTAAAGGGCACAGTTAGATGTGGATATGAGGTCGAGATAGCGGGGGGGGTGGAGGGGATGGTAGGTGGAAAACATTGGAGTGGGGAGGAGATATCCTATCAAATCTAGGCATTGGAGAACCCCCAAAACTGGGGCGTATTGGGGGTTGAATATCGAGAGAGTGAATTGGTGGGAGGTGGACCCCCGGAGCATGAGTAGGCCGAAAGTCTCCCGTGCCTAAAACTGGAACAAATTGAAGCACTCCATCGTTCCCTCCAATCTGTCGCCGTTCCCTTCAGCCTGTCGCCGTTTACTATACTGTCGCTGTTCCCTCTACTCTACCGCTGTTCCCTATACTATCACTGTTCCCTCAATTAAAATGGTGAGAATAATATATTATTGGATCAACTCGCGGTCGCGAGCTGGCCACTGCTAGTGATTTGTACTTCTACATACTAGGGGGGATCATCGACACTCCAGCATTGAGACATAATCTGTGGGAATCATAGGCTTAGCTGCTACTAACGGGCGGGCGTGGCACGCGAGCCAAGAAAAGGCTTAACCTATCCCGTTGGTTTCTACTGCCAAGCTCTCATAATTGCTAACCCGGGCAAGATTTCTCCACCCCGGAAACCTCAAGCCTACACTAAGCACTTTCAACCACCCCCCATACTGAGCGCCAAGAGCGTATGAGTAGAGAGAGCATGATATTTAATTATCTAAAACCACCGCCAGTATGTTTTATCTTCGTCGCTCGACCCACCAAACCGACCATACTTCTACCTCTGAGGCTGTCACCTCCAACCCTCACCCTACCGCCTTGAACCCGACCTAACACGTCCCGAAGCTCCTGCTAGTAAACCTCGACCCCGACTGTGACCGTTCTGACCTCGGCGACACCAACTGCCAACCTCTGGCTAGGGTTAGGGTTGTCCCACAGCAACCCCCAACATACACCCCTGACATGTCCGGTAACTGCTAAGCCACCTCGGTGTCAATCCTATAGTTATCTCAACTCCTACTTTGACCTTGACCTCTACTAGATTTCCAGCAGCTCCCCGGACACCTTAGCCTCGCTATCCACTGCGAACATCTCGACCTCGACTACGGCTTCGACCCTGACTGCCTATTAGATTAGGGTTATATTTACCTCTACCCCCAGCCTTACCTTCGTCCCTCATGCCGTAGCCCATGACGGCATGCAGCGTTCTGTGCATGCACCTAGAATCAACTAGACGTTCAAAACGGGGGGGCGGGGGCGCTTATAATCTGGTTACACCGAGCCAGGCGACGCGACAATAAGTTTAGAGGATGCCATGTAGTCCGGAAACGAAGAAAACTTATGTAGGATCTACATGTAGGTATCCCTTAGTCCGTCAATGCTGACCCCCCTATCCCTTAAACCGTCAGGCCAAATTGCAACGAGGTACTCAAACCCTTTATGGTAACCGTGATATAAGTATCGCGCAGAATTGGAAGCTGCTACAACCTATCACGCATGCTAACAACTACAGATCCCACCCTCTGGCGTTGGTTTCGTCACGATTACCATAAAGGGTTTGAGTACCTCTCATTTCGATTCAGCCTGACGGTTTAAGGGATAATAGAGGAATTAAATTTGTATGGAAGATCTATTATTTGATAAGGGAGATAACGGGATCTGTTAGTAAAGCCACATAAAATTTGCTTCTTCTTGGGGGGTCAGCATTTTACTGACAGACTAAGGGATACCTATTCTAGCATACATTTATCACTCATTCCTTCTTCTCCCCAAAACAACATCCAGCAACCACTGGCCTGACAGCCAGAACAGAACAGACTCAATTTTGCTGTATCTCGGTCGGAAATTTTATTCCTGACATATTCAACCATAGCCGACAGCATTTAGAAAGCCTCCTAGCTGGTCAGTCGGACGCGAGCTCGGTAGTTGGTTATCTTAATTCCGTCGCTACTTTCTAATTTTATTATAATCGCTTGACCCAACTAGATGGAAATATAGAGACAAAGACAAAAAATGAAATCTAATCTCCACTAATTCGGGCAGTCGGGGATGTTTTTCTTTACTGTCCCCGCTGGAAATCTCACTAGTAGAGGCAATAATTTCCGGTTTTCCCACCCTACCCAACTTACTTCCTCCACCCATAAGTCTAATGGCGGAATTGTAGTGTGGATAGAGAGGTGCAAGCGACTAAGCACCACAACCAGGGAATTGTAACCCCCCCCCCCCCGCGCACATACCTACCGAATACCGAATGACATGATCGCTCTTGTAAACTCTATAGATATAATCACGAAATATCACTCGCGCCAAGACAGCCGAGAAACTTTTCGACTGCGCGCCGTTGGCTAAAAGTGGTGGTTACCGACAATTATTGTTGGAACGGTCTATTGTTGTGATGTCTCTGAAGATATGTGTTTTATGAGGGTTGCTTGTCGATCTGGTGAATGGAGGTTGGAGATTATAGTGAGTGCACAGAGCGGGCCAGGGTTGTGGAAGATAAGGGGCGTTTTATTTTTTTATTTTTTTATTATTTATTTACTGGGGAGGAAAATTAGCTGTCTCGATATACAGTTGGTGCATAACCGTAAGGTTGCATGCATGTATGTATGAAGTATCATATGGACAATGGATCTTGCCAATTCGCTGCTTGCCTTTTTGAGAAAGTTCTAGCTGTACGTGGCAAAGGGCTCTGAAGTACTCCCTTACTAAGTGCGTGCATAGTCTAAGCAGCGAATTGACAAAATTCGTCCGTCTAAGGGATAATTGAACAAATAAAGGGATAAAGATATGATGGCCCTGCTAACGTTATAGACGAAGGGTTGGGAAGAGGGGAGACCGCCTGGTTCTAGGTATATAGACGATATTAGAGGCGGACTATCTATAAGTACCAGTCCCGCCGTTGTTCTAAAGCTAACTGCGTACTATTCAGTGTTAGGGGTATATACGTAATGTCCCTACCAGTTTTTTTTTCCCCCTCTGGGCCGCGATTTGTGTTTCTTTTTGCGATCCCTATATTTTCTCCCAAGTAAACCACAACACAATTAATTATAATGATGGACAGGGGTCAAAAAGTTTTACTCTTGGGAGAAGCCTTTTGCACATCTTTGAATTGGTAGAGAGGAGTGGTTACATGAGGTGTAACGTCGAACCCCGCTAGTTACACGTGCCTACATCGTAGTAAGTACATTGTCCAGGCCAGCGCTCTTATCTCTACGCGGGCAGACGTAACCCTAGAATAGATAAAAGGAATACTCGCAATTTCATAGCGTTTTTGAACACGGCTATTATTGCATACACCCCAAAAAACCGCCAAGACTACATTTTTGTATGGCATGTAATAGTAGTGGTGCTTAGCAACGCTATGAAGTTGCGGGTACTCTACATGATATAACTTCACATCGCCATGCCTGCATGCACCCATTCCAGTAACAATTCCCGCGGGCTAGCCCGCTTAAGCGAGGCGGAGACCAGCGACGCTCAACCCCTAGGCCGGATATCAACACTTAGGTTCAATAATACTTGCTCGGTATGGGCGCGTCCTTAATTCCCCCCGCGCCGTTTGCGGCAAGCCTGGTTGGTACCTTCCAGCTTACCTCCGAGGGGCTGGGCGGATTTATTTTACCGGATATTCTGTGTACATCCGCCGGATAACTGGTTATGTGTTCAACACACAAAGTAATGTTTGGCTAAACAAATGCGGAGTAAGAGACCCCATACTGAGCCTGATGTGCTCTGTGAGCTCTGTTTCTGTTTCTCCTATCATTGTGGCTACAGACCCAGCCCCCAACGCACGGCACGGGCAAGCCGCAAAGATGTGATCACCCAGCCTGTTATGTACTCGCAACTTCATAGCGTTTCTGAACACAACCGCTATTACATGCCATACAAAAATGTAGTCTTGGCGGTTTTTTGTGTGTATGCAATATTAGTCGTGTTCAAAAACGCAATGAAATTGCGAGTACTAAAATGTGCAGACCACCCAATAAAATGCGGATTATATATGCTATTGCGGGGTCACCATCGACAGCTTAACATCGGAAATCATACTATAAGAGCGCTACCGCAGCCCCTAGCTAGGTAAAACTCGACACGCAAACATCAAAAACCACCTACTACAGCAAGAAATGAGTGCCGCCTACAAGATAGAACGTAAGTGAATCCACGGCTCCCATCTGTCTTATTTATTAACGGAAGCAGTGAAGGAACGCGAGAAAACGTTGAAATGGTTATCGCGTTGTTCCTTTGAAACCGAGTTACGGGAGTTCGATCGAAATTGGCTCCCTGAAACATGCAAATGGGTATACTCGCATGAATGTTACGAACAGTGGGAAGATACAGATTTAGCTCTTCAAAATCTCTGGATATTTGGGAAGCCTGGCTGTGGAAAAACATTTCTCTCACATGTAAACCCCCGCATCCCTTACTAATCCGAAAATGTTGGAAGAGAATTCTAATGATAAAACAGTCTATTCGGCGGAAGCTGTCACAAGAGGGCGGCATTGTTGCATACTTTTACTTTAACTCAAAACAAAATGACACCAGAAAACAGTCGGCCAACGCATTCTACCGAACGATTATATATCAACTTCTCCAAGCTCTTGAAGGCAAAGAAGCATCAGCCAGCTCCTATTCGATTGCACATCAGTTGAGGAGGTAAGATACTTTGAACCCTGTCGACAAAAAGAATGTGAGCTCATGATGCCTTCGCTTAGACATACCGGAGACAATAATTCCATCACCATCGAAAGTCTTCTCAACACTCTAAAGGGTATCCTAATAAAAATCGGGACAAGGGTCACTATCATAATTGACGCTTTGGACGAGTGCAAGGAAGATGACCAGGAGTTTGTGGAAAGAACCGCCTTGTTGGGCCACGATGTCCGCTCCCTCAAGGTCATGATTACGAGCAGGCCGGAATTAAATATAGTTGATCGTTACAACATGGCATCGGAAATTGATATCGAGCTCCGCGTTCCAAGAGCAGAATCCAATCATGATATCAATCTCTACATCGGGAAACGTCTCAAAAGTTCTAAGACGTTGGGTGACGAAATGTTTCCGGAGATGACGCAGGAGATAAGGAGGAAGCTCCGCAAGAACGCTGATGTGAGTAATCCAATTCCAACCTATACCATCCACCCACGGTATGCTTGGAGTAGCGCGACAATCCGGCAGTGCTAATATACAAGACGGGGTACAGGGCATGTTTCTCTATGTCAGGCTCATGTTCGATATGCTAGAACAGCATGTCACAGAAGAAGGGATACGGAATGCATTGGAAACTCTGCCAGGGGCTCTAGTTGGTCTATACGAGAGAATCGTCCAAAAGATAGAAAAGAATGCCTCCAAAGATCTAGGCGAGATTGCAACGCGTGTTCTTCGTTGGGTGGCTGCTGCACAGCGACCAATGACTATCGACGGGCTTATGATGGCGCTTAGGGCCGAGAAACTGAAGGCCAAGGTGAACCCAACAATCAGTGATCTGGGCCCCTTGATACCAAATTACCGAGAACGGCTTTGGCGGATTTGCTCTCCACTTCTCGAAGTCTGTGAAGATGATACAATACAGATGATCTATGCATCTCTGGGGCAATACCTTTTTCTGGGCCGACCTCTCTCCGGGCACGGAGCTGCCGCGGGCGGAGGCCATGATTACTTCCGATATATGTCCCCGAACGAGCATTTCGAGCTAGCTTCCACATGTCTTACCTATTTATTTGCCCAGCCACCGAGGCCAGATGGCTTTTCCCACATCGATAGTGATGGGAATATGAAAAAGCCAGAGGTGAGATTGATCGATCCCCCCCGTCGCACCAAGCTACATGAGCTAACCAGTGAGGAAGGAGTTCTTTGCGTACGCAACTCTCGAATGGCCCTGGCATTGCCGAATGTCAAAAGGATATTTTGGCTCCGGGAACCTGGACCAGAGGATCTTGAAGCTTTTTCAGGACCAGAATCGATTCAATAGCTGGATTGTAGACATCGCGGCCTTTGATAAAACCTTTGCCATCTATTTTAATTTAGAGGTTGGCAGTGGGGGGCAGATAACGGGTAATTGAACACACAATCCATTACCGGTATCACTTCTTCTTTTATCTGACATACAAACACACCTTCTTAGGCCAACTCCCAAGCCCAATCCAAATCTGTGCCTATTTTGGACTAGGGGGGTTGTCGGCGCAATTGATCTATCAAGGCGCGAAGGAGCTTGATCTCCGGGATGCGACCGGTAGGGCGCCGGTCCACATTGCCGCAGAGAAAGGTTTTGCGAACCTAGTCGATATGTATCTCGAGAAAGGACGAAATGAGCATGATTGGAGTAATCGGGAGTACTATCATCAATACGGGGCTATACCCCCCAAGTATGGGCCCTGGGACCCCAGGGACAACGGGGGGAAGACTGCCCTTCATCTTGCAGCTGCCAGGGGGAACCATCTCTGCGTCATTCGCCTACTCCAAAGTGGATACAGTCCCGACACCCCCGATGACCTTCACCAAACCCCCCTTTTACTAGCTGCGCTATCCGGACACCAGGATGTTGTTCTCGAATTATGCAAGAAACCTGAATCCCTGACCTGGACGATTAAACCCGGACTTACACCGCTTGATTGTCTCATAAAGCGGGGGCATGAGGAGATACTTGAAAGCTTGCTTTTGTTAGGTAAACTGCCGGAAGTCTGGCACAAATCCTCACACTTGGCCTTTACCACTGCGGCACGTAAGGGCCTCATAGGTGTGGTTCTTCTATTACTACGCGCAAAGATCAACGTCGATGCTAGAGATGATATTGAACAAACCGCCCTCCATAAAGCAGCTACATGGGGGCATATCGAGATGGTCGAACTGCTTCTCGGGGAAGAAGGGGGGGCGGATATAAATGCAGAAGACCAGTCCAAAAAAACCCCGCTCCATTTAGCCGCCGCAGGAGGGCATATGGCTGTTGTAAAGTACCTCATAGAAGCTGGAGCCAACGTCGGTGCCCTCGATAGAAGCAACCAAACCGTCCTCTTTGAACCGGCCGGGAGAGGGCACACGGAGGTTGTAAAGGAACTACTAAGCGCCGGCATTCAAGCTAAACTAGTGGATCATCGGAAGCGCTCAGCCCTCCATTATGCCTTTAGGTATGGCCGTAAGGAGGTTGTAGAGTTTCTCCTAAATGCTGGGGTGGATCTGCACGGTGAGGAACGGGAGGAGGAAACACTACTACATTGGGCTGCACAGCACGGGCAGGATATGGTGATTGAACAGCTCATAAACGCTGGGGCCAAGCTTGAGGCAAGAGATGAACAAGGACGAACACCACTTCATCACGGCGCGTGGCGGGGGATGCAAGCTTCCGTGTGCGCTCTCCTGAGATACGGATCCGCACCAGACGTTGTCGACCACGATGGGCGTACACCTCTGTACTGGGGAGTGCTATCTGGAAACTTGGATGTCGTTCAGGGTCTGCTCGGTGCTGGGGCAAACATCACGGCCGGGGATATGTGGGGGATCACGCCTCTGCATATCGCCGCTCGCCAAGGGTATGATACAATTTTAGAGCGTTTTCTTGATACCGGGCCCAACCTGGAAACGAGAGACCACCTGAGCGCAACCCCACTACACTTAGCAACTCGAGAAGGACAACTGAATACGACCAAGCTCCTACTTGATGCTGGTGCATCTCCTACAGCTATAGACCTCAAGGGGCGGACACCGACATGGAAGATTCGAAGCGGGGGGCAGGATGGATCAGATAGAATCGTTTCTCTACTGAATGAGGCAAAGGAAAATGCAGAGTCGAAATATCTTTCGCTACTCCCGAGCATCCACCAGGCCGTCAGGAAGGGCGAAGATGCCAATCTCCGGAATCTCATCGCCGCCGGAACAAATGTCGATGAAAGGGATGCCCGTGGACGGTCGGCTCTGCACTGGGCGGCTCTCGAAGGACATGAAGCAATCTTCTTACGCCTCGTCCTCGGCGCCGGGGCCAATATTCATCTTTCCGATAACTCAGGGCAAACGGCGCTTCATCTCAGTACCGGGAGAAAGCACCTAGCACTAGTACGACAGTGCATAATAGCTGGAGCAGATGCCATGGTAAAGGACGACTATGGGCAGGTTGCGTTGCATCTTGCGGCGGAGGGTGGATCGAAAGAGATTGTTGTGGGTCTCCTGGCGTACGGGGCCAGTCCTGTAAATAGCGGTGATTTTAAGGGTCAAACACCCCTCCACCGGGCAGCACGTAACGGACACCTCGATGTTGTTAAGGAACTCCTCATGGCCGGGGCGAGGGTCGAAATAGCCGATAATAATAAGCGAACAGCTTTGCATCTGGCGGCGAAATATGGACACCATATCGCAGTCGAGCAGCTTTTAGAGGCGGGGGATAATGTAGATGCAACAGATAAAAGTGGCAGAGTAGCTCTCCATCTGGCAGCGGCAAATGGTCACGGCAGTGTGGTGGAAGTCCTTCTCAAATTCAACTCGGAAATCAACGTCAAAGACAGCCAAAACATGACGCCTCTCCATTGCACGGCCGAGAAAGGATTGGTAGATGTGGCCAAACGTCTTTTGTATGCTAAGGCTGTCGTGACATCTCAAGATAGTCTTGGGAGAAGCGCTCTTCACCTTGCTGTCCAGAACAGCCACTTGCGAATGGTTGATGTCTTAGTAAGCGCCAAGGCAGATCTTAATATTAAGGACCGTTGGCAGAAAACACCGCTGCACTGGGCTTCCATGAATGGAAACTATTCAATCATCGAGAGACTGCTGTGGGCATGTGCTAAGACTGGTATCATTGATGATGCACAGGAGACGCCTCTGCAGTTAGCGGTCGGGAGTGGCCGCGAGGACATAGTCGAGTTATTTATGAACGCTGGAGCTGACCCTGACGCTCCACGAGATCAAACGGGCGAAACGCCCCTCCACACAGCTGCCAAGAAGGGTAATATGGCGGTGATGAGGCACTTGCTCGATGCCTGTGCCGAGGTTGGAGCCATGGACGCTTCTCAGGAAACACCACTGCACTATACAGCCCGCGAGGGTCATGCTAATGCTGCGAAACTATTGCTAGAGTATGGCGCGGATATGGACGCACGGAATGCTGAAGGGAAAACACCAGCGGATATTGCAAATCTCTCGCAGAAGAAGGCTGTCATGGAAATCTTTGTCCGGGTCAATTCATAGTAGACTGCTGCAGATAGGAAGGGCCGGATAGAGTGTGAGTTGGGGTATACTGGGGAGTGTGGGAATTGGTGGGTGGTTGATCCGTCTCTTTTGTAGCATATGTGGTTATATTCTTTTTGGTTATTCAAGTTGGAGGTGAGGGAGACCGTTTTGTGGGGTTTCGACTGAGAGGTGAGATGATATGTGATTGGGAGTTCCTGATTTGTTATATGCAGTATGCCGGGATTGAAGCAAGGAGACAGTTTTTAACAGGTCGTAGAAGATGGAAAAGGTCCTCACATTAGCGCCCTGGCGCTTGATTGGACATGTATTATTTCTTCCTCTTGCCTTGACCTCCGGTGCTGCGTATATATTCAATGCAGACTGGGCTATCCTCTCATATTATGGAAGATATTGGAGAGTCCTTAAAAGACGGACCTTCCCTACATGTACTTAATGGTCCTCTGCAGGGGTGCTCATGGGTATGGAATGTATACATGAGTCAGGACACTACATTCATTTCCACCAAGCCAAAACTCTGCTGGCCATAAGGACACAGTTTCTCATTGTCCGGCTGCTTTCCCACCAGTTTATCAGTTCAGGGAAGATTTGTTATACTTTTAATTTAAATTCCCTCTTCCCCGCCATTAGTATGGGTCAAATGAATGGGTCAAGAATATCCTCGACGACCATCCATCCTAAAGTCCAGAGCACATATCTACCCTTCATGCCATTCAGGCATATCGTCAGTTGAAGTCAACAAGGATTTCAGGGTTAGGGTTTCTCTGGAACCAGGATTTGATAGATCTCTTGACGAACGGTGCCTGAGAGGGATTGAGTTAAGGAGAATCCTTTCTTCGCCGAAAGACTACGTAGGAGTACACCAGCATTCACACCAAGACAGTTAAATTTCATGGGTTGAACTTTATTTATTTCCCGATTACATATGTAGGTATATTTATCTGTAAATCCTACTGTAGTCACCTCCCTATACGCCTACGTACCTACCTACATTGCTTATCTGCTTGACTCAGCGGACGTGGTGAAGAAGCTTGATGTTCAAGTTTGTGCTATTCGCCCTTCGGACTCAGGAATCATCACCACAGAAAAAGAGTTAGCTGAGGCCCCAGACCCCGAGAGTGTTGCTTTGGATGATGAACTAGTTATGCATGGGGTGGTTAAGATGAGGGTGATACTTGCGACTCAGGCGACGTCGGGTATGCACCTTACGCCCCGCCCCCCCCCCCCCCGGTGAACCCAGCCCCGGGCTCCCGCCCACTATTTTGCGAGCGCTCCTCCTAGTAGGCTAGGCACCATGCCCTAGAGGAAGTCCTATAGCATAAGGACAGTCCGCTCGCTTTCCTCAAACTCTTCGTCCCAGATTCACATGTTCCAAATGCGTAGGCGTAGTCAAAGAATATATCTATCGGAAGCAAAGGAACCCAATGGAAACTCCCTATACCTTGGTATGCGACTGTGGCAGAAGATGCAATGGTGTGATTCGGGTTGTTGATTTTTATGAGTTTGGTGAGAGCTCGTGGGCAGAGTACTCGTATTGACACATACTGGAAAACTAACACGCAGTACCCGTTTGGGGCCACCGGGCATATGAGGGTAATTAGATTTCAGCAGTTGAAGCGGTTTTTTTCACCTTTCCGGCCAAATCTTTCTCCTGAGTCACCCTGGTATGCAAAGGTTGGGCCATTTCGGGAAGCGATTTATGATGAATCAAAGTGTTTTCTGCCACCGACTGAGCTATCCATCAATGAGATGATAGATTGGTTTACTGGCCGTAGTTCTCAGACAGTTAAGATCACAAACAAACTAATTTCACATGGGTACAAGCTGTTTGCATTGTGTTGGAGGGAATACGCATACTCTTTCTTGTATCATTCCCGTACACATAAACTAGGAGTAGCCACCTCGCGGCCGCAGTTGTAGGGACTCTGTCCTTACGGACACTGGGTCCTCCTGTGCTCTAGTATACCGCTGTTATTGGGGGCCTACGCCCCCCCTTTCCGCCCCTCCATCCTTCTACTCCCTTCCTCTACCTTGATTTTAAGTTGAATTAAGGCCAACTGCGGTACTGGCCTGGGTGACATATTATCTAATGGCGGGTTACTATGCTAGGTTAGGGTTTCTCACTCTTGACCAATCAGCGATCATGAAAGGGCGAAAATCCTGATTCCAGTACATAGTAGATTAGAGGGGTCACAAAGCTATCCGGGCACTATGTTACCTCTTCAGCAATCATAGTCCTTGTTCCTATTCCCCCTTATCAAGAGCAGCAATTCAATCTCTACCTGGATAACTACGTTACCAATATACTCCTGCCCGCGCTCCGGAGAAGGCAAGTAACTGGAGCTATGGGTAACATCGGGCGGGGTTCAAAATCTTTTCATTTATTTATTTATTTATACTTTATACGTGTGTGTAGCCCTTAGGCTATGGCAACTATCTCCTTCAACCTTCGGGGGTAGGTGGATTTTCCTCACGCTTCCGCCGCAAACTCCAAAATGAAACAAAGAGAGGGAGAAAACTAACCCAAACTTTCAAAATCCTCTCTTTCATGTTTCGTCAAAATGAAGACATCAAGGGGTCCTCGCCCTCCATGGAACATGCTGGATAGAGACATGATTGATGTTGTCCAGGCTCTCATGTGAACGAATGACAACTTTGTTCTATTTGTAATAAGAATACATGCCATACAAGGAGTAGGGCACTATATTTGGAGATTGCGATATCGCCCTACTAAGACACGTACAAGCCCAAAGTTCGTACGGCCTGTCTTTGGAGGCCATCATACCCACATGTTACTTACACTTGCGGTGAAATTAAGTATTGTCTCTCGCAATAGCATGGTTGCCAGCGCGGTTGGGACAATAGTTAATTTCACCCCAAGTACGTGTCTTGTTTGATAGGTACAATTTATATATGGGTGGAGTGGATATTACACATCAAAGAAGGAGTTATTGCCCCACACAGCCTTTTGTTTGCCAGAATTGGCTCCCATTGTTTTTTAATGTCTCAATGAGGCTGTTATGATTGCCTATACTCTTTACTGAATTGTTCAAATCACTAGCGGCACTCAATAAAGGATATCACCTCCTATCTGGAAGGCTCATTCAGGAAGGGTCAAAATCACTACGGTATCAGTGTACCTCTAATGCTCATATTATCAAGCGCAACTAGATGGGTTGCATGTATGAAGTATAAATAAATAAGTGCAGCTAGAAGAGATCTTTATCACTTCCCATGTCCTGGTTCTACCTAGCAAATCACTCCCTTAAACCACAGCTTCCTACAATTATTTTGAAGTAAGAGGATTGGGTATACTGTCTGTGGATCTTGGGCAGGGGATGTGAGGGGGGAACTGGAAGGGGAACTGTGGGAACAAGAGGATTTGGGGCTGTTTTAGGGAACGGCGAGCCCACAAGGGCGTACTGCAAGAAAAATCTGCCTGGAGGTTGAGTAAACGTCCTATTCAAACTAGAGGACTCTGTACTATCGAGAACGTCTTCGATATCCTTCAAATTCCATGAAACTAGACCCGAGGTCCCGATATTGATGGACAGTGAACCAGTAGCTCAAGATCCTCTCGAGATCAGCTAAATAGTGGCTGGGACCTGTCGGGCTTGTTCTGACCGCCCCGTCAATACGTCTTGGCCATCAGCGTTTCCCAGCGGGGCGGCCAGCTGATCATCGAGACGGTGAGTAGGACAGCTAGAATAGCCACCTTATAGATCCAGAATCACATGGCATAAGTGGCAAAGAGGGTTAGAACCTCCGTGTACTACGAGCAATGAGTCCAGGGCAGAGTCCTCAGAGAAGCATTTCCTGACTGGATCAATTGGCTTACTACAATAGCCACATGACATCGAATGTGGACTAATATATTTTATTGGCTGGACTCCCACGACTTGAATGTTCCAATCAGGGGACGGTGTTTGCATTTTTGGTCTAACGCGGGCAAATTGTTATCCTAGTAAGCTATGTGGCCAGTGAGGATGGAGGACTATGTGCCATTTACAGGGAGTTATAGAGAAGCGGTTTAGTACAAGTTCTCAAAGGCCCCTTCATGTCTGATTACAAAGTTTCTATCCGAATACACTTTGGCCTCGATCAATATATCAACAAGACACCCAGTGTTCGCTGGAACGCTCCATTCAAGTGCCTTACCTAACTGGAACGATAACAGGACGAGAAGAGAACATACACACCTCACCTGCCGCGTACAGACTCTGACGGTTTTCAGCACACCACGTGCATCATGACGTAGGTTGGCTGGTCTCCCCGCATACTTTGTTGGCTACAGTGTTACACGAAGGTGATGAATATTGACCGATTGGTCCATCCATCCAATTCTCGGTCTCCGTCCCTCCATCGCAACGTTTGATTAACCATCTACAATATCTGGGTTATAGTGAACGATCAATGCAAAATGATTGGTAAAAGACAGGGCATCATCGCTCTTGGCAGAAGATCCTCAGGTATCAGTCTATAATAGGAAAAATAAATAATATATTATCCTCTTCGCAGTCAGACATATACACTTTGATCATTCCCGCCCCTCGCTTCCCGGGGACCCCTCCTTGAGTAGCCTAGCGCACGCTATCTTCCCCTGCCTCCTCGCCATGTCTATTGGTCGCATGAGAGGGCGGTTCCTAGCCTTTCTATCCGCCCGGTGTTCCAGAAGTAATTCGATTATTCTCTTGTTCCCGTTCTTCGCCGCGATGTGCAGTGGGGTTTCCTCGAGCTTACCTCTTGCCTCAACATCGGCCCTGTGGTCGAGAAGGTGCTTGACGACCTCATATGAACCCTTCGTAATGGCAATATGCAGTGGGGGCGTCCCTTCTTTATTTGTTGAGGCGGTAGAAGCTCCATTCTCCAAGAGGCTTTTAACCACAGGTGCATTACTCCTTTTCACCGCCGCGAGTAGTGGAGTTATCTCGTTCGCGTCTCGGGCCTCAACATCGGCCCCATGGCTCAGAATCAATTCTACCAAGTCTTCGTTCATGTTTCCCGCAGCGATGTGCAGGGGGGCTCGACATTGCTTATCGACCGCAGTCACGTCCGCTTTTTTGCGCACTAGTAACTCAAAGATCGGTTTCGAGCCGCTCCAGGCCGCGCAGAGCAATGGGGTCATCCCAAGCCCATTTCTCTTCTCGGTGTCGGATTCACGGTCAAGAAGCTTCTTTGCGATTTTCTCGTTCCGCCCTGCGCACGCGGCATGTAGGGGCGTATTGCGACTCACACCGGGCGCTGCGATATCTGCGCCCTTGCCTAAGAGCATATCTACAACCTCTTCGCTCTCACTCTCGACGGCGAATTGTAATGGTGTACCGCCCAATATATCCCTCGCTTCGACCTTAGCACCATGGGAGAGGAGTAATTCAGTGTTCCTCGCTAATCCACTCATGGCTGCCAGGTGAAGCGCTGTCTTTTGGAGCTTATCCTGGAGCTCTGTATCCACTTTTTCCCCCTCAACCAGCATCTCCAAGACCGAGCTGTCCTTGTTGACTGCGGCAAAGTGAAGAGGATGGTGGTTCATATCTCCTGCACAATCCTCTAGACTTGCATCTCCGGCCTTCGCCAAAATTTCCACAATCTCACGGTTGCCCTCCGCACACGCGAAATGTAGCAGTGGCAATTCATACATCCAGTTATACTTATCCGGACAGGATCCTAGAGGCTGATTTTTTCCGCTGTTTTGAAGAAGCAGCTCAACTAGCTTGACATTTTTGGACGCGATTGCCTCGTGGAGTGCGGTAGAACCGTAACTATTGCGGGCTCCGATAGTTGCCCCTTTCTCGATAAGTAGGTCTACTTTTCTAACACTACCCGTCGAGGTTGCAATCTGAAGTAATGTAGGGGCACCTGGTACGTGATTTAAAGGGGCATTGATGTCCACGGTCCTGGTTTGGAGAACATACACTAGATCGTCGTACGTTCCATTCTTTATGGCGGTCTCAGGAGTCATATCTTGACCTAGTAGCTCTGACACGTTATATCAGATTAGAAGAATGTCGGAGATATAAGTGAGATTGTTCGGGATGGACTATATTACCAGTGTTATTCGTACATTCCTCAAGATGCATGAGAACGCTAGTATACGACAGCTGCGCCTTGTATTGAAACTTTACCAACGTGGAATGGTCCCCATCAATGATTAACGTGTCTTTGATGGAGTCGGGTATATGAGGCACTCCAGGCTCTTGTCCTGCTGCATTGAAGAGGTCACCTGTCTTAGCCCATTCACCGTTCCCCCTCTAAGAAAAGTTTGCCGCATCAGTATCATGCTGCTTGTGCCTGAGGACGGTGGCGAATAAACCCTTATCCACTGACCTTCGTTAAGCTCCGAGTCTGGTCGACTGCCTTATAATTGATGATCCTTGTCCCATGACATGATGAACAATTTATGAAGTTACGCAGTTCACCCTCGGATCTATGTCTTAAAGAGTTAACTAGATCGCCTCGTGTGGAATCATCCCCGATCATGCGCAGGATATCATCCACGACCTTTGCTAGATCTGGTATTGCATAGAACATGGTAGCTTTGGTACTCGCAAATAAGGCTCCATATCTATCGATATTCGCCTTCGCTTTAACGACCGCCTATCATCAAACTCTTAGAACTGAAACTGGGTCGGGGTTCCTACTGATGGATTCAATGCATGACTTACCTCAGCGATGAGCATTCCCCCAAAACCATGGCCAATGAATATGATGGGTCGATTCTTTTCCTGTGTCCTCTTAGCTCTATTCCCAGAACCGTCGACCTAGCAATCAAGGTGCCCACCTCCGGCGCTCGCCGAGCTTTCCTGAGTTCCTCCAAGAACACATCCTTGTAATCTGGCACCTCGCGCAGTCCGCAGGCGCCCCTGAGCCGAGAATCGTAGCCATAAATCATGGTCCTGCAAGAAGGAAGATCTTCCTGCAAAAAGTCCCTTAGCCACATTCGCTCAATTCCGCGGTTATCCGCTTCCCCGGACCAGGACCTATACGCGTGTTGACCCAGATCACACACCGCGACGATACTACACGAGATATCTACATGTTAGCTACATGACATGGAAACGATTGCCCGCAATCTATCTACAGACGTACTCAGCTTTAATCGGGTGACAAGTGGGGTATAGCTGTGTAAGCCCGTAGAAATCCTGGTCAATAGCGATGTCTCCACCGCTAGGATAGGAGATCATATATCCCTTATTCACTCCATCATCAAGGAAGTCGAGCAGCACAGAAGGAACTTTGGCCGGGGCGAACTCAAGCAATGCTGTCTGAGTTCGACCATCGTAGCACGACGGGCAGCACACCAGCCTGTTTGCAAGGGGCAGAATGTTCTCCTTGGTGGTGAACTCACTCATCAGGACGCCCATTAAGTCCTGCTGTGTAGCGCTTGAGGGAACCCCAGTTACCCGAAAGATGGGGGTACTGGTGTCGGTTCTCGATCGTGGCGCTGGGTCAGGCTCTCCGCTCGGGAGAATAGCCGTGGGGGCGGCGGAGTAACTGATCAACGCTGAGTCCTTGGGGGCCTGTGGGATTAGTGGAGGACTACCGGGTCGGCAGGGGCCATCGAACTCATTGTTAGCAGGGAAGGTTGTATGGCGGGGCGCCGGGTGTGGAAGGCGCTGTGGAGACCTAGGAGTAGCCATTATTTGATAGGTGAAGATAGGTACGGGGTACGTCGGCGAACGGCGGGTGCTGGTTAGCGGGGAAGAGGTGGAGGGGAAGAGGGGGGGTGGAAGAGTGTGTCGGTTTGGTGGGTGGGAGGCTTGGCATGGATTGCCACAATTAGGGTATTACTGACCGGTGTTACCCCAGAACCATTGTGGCTAGGGCTTTATGTCCGGTGCATACCTATATGACTGTTGTACCCGGGGGTGCTGGGAAGTGATGTAACGATTTGCACGCGCGACCTCATGACCTCCTAATTTCGCGTAACATCCACTGACCTCAACTAAGCAGTGGGTTGAATTAAACTAAACCCTTTTAGTTCCCCCTTGTGCCTCTATGACAGTCTATAATCACCTAGGCATACTCTCAATTAATGACCTCATTCTTTCATTCCCAACATCATCCCAAGCTTCCTGCAAGACATCTTTGAGGCGAGACACAGTAGTAATTCTAGCATATTTCCTCCCTATATACTTATCCATATCGTTCAAAAAATTCCTCAATTAAATTGAGAGTAGGGGATTGAGCCGGCTAAGGCTAATGAATATGAGCTACTTTATTCTTTTCCCAGCACCTAGTGAAAGTTAGATACTAGAATTTAGAGTACTTAAACTTGAAGTAATATTTACCTATTTGCATACTTCTTATTGCCAGGAGCGTTATCCGCAACGATAGCGTCCAGCCCTGCTTTTCACCATATTTTATATCAAAACGGGATAAGAAAAGGATATAGTATCAACAGTTTATAGTTGCTAGAACCGAAACGGATGTTAGTGGGACTGAGATGAGGGCAGAATATACCCCAAGCCCTGGTGCATGTTTTGGCGACTAGATCCCCATGTTAAATCAAGACAGCCTTTTTTATTAGTTTTCTCCTTTCTACCCTATTCGTATTACAGTTGGTTGCCAGCCAAATCTCACTATTGAAAAGTCGGTTCATCTATGATTATAAGACGTGCTCAGTCCTCACAGGTCCAATGTAGATATTATCTTGCACATGTAAGCCGTTGTGGGCAGGTTTGTTTATCCAGCTGAATATAGGCTTCAGAGTGCCCTGGGTGTAGGCTCCGGCGTGATCTCGGGCGTATCCTATCATTCGAGTACCTGGAATATAGTTTCCAATACTAATGAATCTTGGACCACTCCCCTAATACTTTACGTCTGTTCCCGGTTTTCACAACCTTTTGGCGAAGAAACGGCGTCGTGATAGACATAATCTTAACGATAAGTAGTATACACAATCACTCTTTTGTACAATTTTGCGTGGCAAGTGGGTCTCTCTTGCACCGCCGACAGCTGTTCTTAGCTAGACTCTCATTGTTGTATGGCGAGCCACAGGTTGCCACAGGTCCTGAATACAGACGAAGACATAGGAGTAGGGTAGCGAGTGCTGGTTGGGTAAAAGTAGGTTGCTGTCAAGAAGTCCTGATTCCTGAACCCTGCAACAGCACCTTCCTGATACAGCTAGCCTACAATAATCAACTGGACCCACCCAGTAAAACTTTGGCGGGTAGTTGCGGAACCTCCCATGTTTAACATTCTTGATCTGAAAGAAGGAAATAGTATCTGTGGGTTTGTTTTTGATTAGGGTTCATTGCTGAGCGGTACGGGTACGTAATCCACAGATCCCCGCCCTATCCATCCCGACGCCCGGCACCAACAAAAGCGGCGAAGGACACCGGCCACTAATCTACATGACCTGCTCACACAGCTTGACCTGGATAGGGGCGCGCTGAAGGCCCTATGTATCGTAAAAATGACTAGGGGTTACCACCTCGCGACCGGGGTCAGCGGTAACTAATCCTCTCTCTATGGTACATACATGTAGGGGGCCTTCGGCCCCCCCCCCCCCCAATCGCACCCCCGCCCTTCAAATGGGGTCTTCGGCCCCTCCGCTCCCCGCCTCCGCCTCCGCCTCTCCTTTCATTGCCCGTGATGCAGTTCAGTTCACAGGTTTTGATCTGTCGTGCCTAGTCAATACCCCTGTCACTATCAACCAATCAGATTGCGGTTTTATGCCAAGCGCGCGCGCAAAAAGACCACTTTACAGTACCTAAAGTCTGAAGAATCTGATAAGATAAATACCCTGTTTTATAGCAAAATCGGCTGATCGAGTTCTTCAGACTTATGCTGAACACCCGGTATATAGTAGATTTCTGCTTTGTCATCGTTATTTGACTAAATTATCCAATCGGTCGTGTCCTACAACTTGGGACGGAAAAATTACCCTATTATGCATTTACATGGTAAGGGTGACGGCATAGCACAATGAGACGGGGTATTATGAAACTTTAACCAACATGATAAGTAAACATACAATCCCCATAGCCTTTTATACTGACACCATCCATATCATATACACACTCTACTGAACCCAAATTAGCCCCATAGCCCTCGAACCTCCCCGTTCCTTTCATAGTCTTTTAAAAGGTTTACAATGCTTTCATGGCCATGCTCAATAGCTATATCCAATGGAGTATGATCACCCAAGTCTCGTGCAGTAACAGACGCGCCAGCTAGTAGTAAGATCCGTACAGCCTCATACAAGCATCCAAGCACCGCCGTATGTAGCGGAGGCCCATGCTTCCGGCTTGGAATATTGACATCAGCTCCAGCATCGACTAGTACCTGCACAAGATTCGTATTTTTCGCGGCGATCGCAGCATGCAAAGCGCTATCATGAACCCCCCCTCTCAAATTCACATCTGCGCCCCTTTGCAAAAGCCTTTGAACCACGCTCGTGTTTCCTCTCCTAACTGCGGCCTGGAGTGGAAACCCATTTAGTCGCCCACGGGTATTCGCATCCATCCCCTGATCAAGCAGGAATTCAACCACGTCAAGGTGGCCTGACCAAGCTGCCGCGAGTAGTGGGTTCCCGAACTCGCCTCCCATCACACTGGTTTTGGCCCCACGATTCAACAACCTTATGATACCGAGGTTTCCTCGCCATGCCGCGGCTTGAAGGACATCCCCGAACTTTTCACCCACTATATCGACCCTGGCACCGTGTTCCAAGAGAAACCTGACCACTTCTATGTCCCCACTAAAGCATGCTGCTATAAGTGCTGTGCCGTGGAAGCCGCCATATGCATTTACATCTGCTCCTCCCCTCACAAGGGCCTTGACGACATCACTGCTGCCCCTCTTCGATGCTGCGCATTGCAGCGCATTGAAATACTTTCCGCCCCGGTTGTTTACGTTGACACCATCCTCCAAGAGCAGTGTCACTAGAGGTGTAATATGCAGGGATGAGACAACATATAGAGGCTGAATATGCCGGATTGCATCCTCATAGGTCTCATCCGGAAAATGTAGTTCCCAGTAAGACTTCATCCATAGGTTGAAGTGGGCGCTTTTGGTGTCCAAGAAAATGCGAAACAGATTTTTCGTTTCCTCATCGAGTGGGGCGCTGAGGCGGGCGTGGGTAGGCCATCTTAGCGCCATGTATTGTAAGATATCGACAGGGGGTAGACTTCGTTGATGGTCGATAAACATAAGATATGTTATACACGTCCTTGCAAGTATACAGTTGGCTTCTGGTAAGGGTACATGGTATATCCTATGCCATCGTGGCTCGAATAGAGAACTATGCATCCACAAGTGATCGCTGGCGGTCGTTAAGAAATCCTTAACTGTCTGGTGGATGAGCACAACGTGGGAATCTACAATTTCAACCAAAGGGCTGCATAGCTCCATTATATCGTGCTCAATATTCAATGGGATGTCGTCCTCAATTTCAGCGATTGAGTGAGCGTCAGCTCTGACCGCAATAGCTAGGGCTAGTTCTTTAAGACTTATAGGAGTGGCGGCGTGCGTAATCCACATAAGCAGAACTTTCGCACGATCCCTATTTTCGCTACTAATACTGGCAAGAATACGTTCGTAATATGCGAACAAGGTCTGCGGGACATTATTAAGCAGATGGCGGATTTCTTTGGTTGTGCGGCGCTTGCTTAGTTCGCTCATTGTCAAGGAAACCCAAAGGAACATGTTCCCGGACATTCCTTCAAGTGCCTCCTGAACCTCCGTCTCCAGGCTTGGCGGATATCTACCCCTGATAGCTAGTCTACTGACTTCATCTGAAATATATCGGGCGATGTCTGGAGCATTAAAGTCCTCGAGGCGGATGACAATGTTGACATTTGGTAGGAGTGATTGAATTTGTGGAATCGGTCGGCTACTGAGTGTAATTCTGGCTGTGCATTGTTTTGAGGACTGTGAAAGATATAGCGCATGTAGGTCACGGAGGAGATCCGACCGTCGGTAGTGATTTCCACTCTGATCATCAAGACACTCATCCAGAGCATCAACAACGCAGTACACCCATTCGGCGGCTGGATCAGTGGCTATCTTGCGGAATATACCCCAAAGCGTGGTAGCCGACCAATTGATTTCCTTACCCATCCTCAACTCCCCATATTCTGGCAGGATATGTTGGAAGAATGCTAGGTTCTGCCTCAGTAACTGATATATGAGCGACTTGAGTACCGCTAGCGCTGTGCGATTGTTGTCTTCCTTATCGTTGCAATAAAAGTAGGCGATGCACGATTTCGAATCGGTGGCCAGCTGCTCTCGCAAAAAGTTCATGAGGACCGTCTTTCCAGTGCCAGGATTCCCATGAATCCACAGGAACCGAGAAGCTGTTTTTCTGGAGAACCGCCACTCATTGAAAGCTTCCTGCCCAAGAAGCCATTCGCAAGTCCCTGGGTGAGCTATCGGTGCCTTAGGGGCTGAGTCATTGCCGGCCGGGAGTAAGGAGCGGAGACATTGCTCCTCCTCAGAGGTTCCTGGAACGCAATGCAGCTTTTTATTAGTTTAAAAATTCAACATATCTACTTATTTATACTTCATATATGCAATTTAAAGAGATATCATTTGGGCTTAAAAGGGTTGCCCATCAAATACAGAGTTTACATACTTTCCGTCCTTATGAACCGGTTCCTTATCGCTCGTGGTGCTTCCTTAACACACTCTATAATCTTACTTCTAACCGTCATATAATCAAAATTTGAGCGGCTTCCGAACTTAACGATATCGGAGTGGTCAGCGTCGATGTTGAGTTGATGGTAGATCTTTTCATTTGGGCCCGAGGATGTTGCAGATTCACGCGTAACCATCCGTACCAGTGGACCTGTCTTCTCGTATTTCATCGTGACCGGATTATACTATAAACAGAATAGGTGATGAGTATATTTCCTAGATGTGGATGGACAAGCGAGGGCTACCTCAACAGACCGGGTATCCTTCGACTCGTAAAAGGAATATATTTTGGCATCTTCAAAAACAAATAGACGCTGGAACTCTCGATGTAACTGTGGAAGGAACTGTGACCTTTCACCGAGATCCCTCACGAGGTGCGCGTTTGGCTGACCTCGCACCATCGAGACTAAGTGGGTATTCAGAAGGCCTCTGTTTGGCACCCCGAAGAATAAGGCTGCATAACATGATCGGAAAATGGCCTGGTCTCTAGGGTCACCGTGTGCTGCCTCATTAAGGGCCTAGATGGTCAGCTGGAACGAGGGCTAAGGTGATTAGAGTGACCTCTTACATGCTTGAGAACAAGGCCACCAAGGTCATGTGCGATAAAGATGATTGGTCGACACTCTTCCTAATGAAGGGTAAGTGTGTGAAGCTAAATATATCTACATATACAAAATGCGTAGGTTCTATTGCGGGGTTTCTTTACCTACATTTGGATGAGACCGTGAGTCCTTCAATGTCTCTAAAAGCCTCCTTGAAAATTCGTGTACTGAGGCATCCGATGCACTCCCAACCAGTGTTGAATCGTACCCATATGTCATAATTCGAACATAATGACCGTCCTGAGCTATATCCTCTGCAAGGAAATCACGAAGCCACATCTTTACGCCGCCACGGGCCTTCCAAGAGCCGAAGGCATGCCCCGCGAGGCCAGTAACTGCAATGATACTATATAGCCGCGTGCTAATTAGCCAGGTTATCCTTGATTTATAAAGGAGAGGTCAAAGATATCCAACACACTCAACCGTGGGGTTCTCAGCACTGAATAGCGGCGTTAACCCAAGAAAATGAGAATCAAAGTTGACCTCCGTAGACTCCCGGCCGTTCGATAGCAAAATCGGTACCGTCTCGGAGCGAGAGATACATGAGAGAAGTCTTTCTGGAACCTGACGGAAGGTAACCGTTGCTATCTGATATCGAGTCGAATCGATCCCGGAGTGGGACCTGGCGAGAGACAATATAAGGACATTATCTCCTTCTCTTCTCTCTCCGGCTGGGATAGCTAGCTCTTCCAGGAATCGACGAAGTTGGGATTGCAAAATAGAGTTTGGTATGTCGGAGATACGGAAGCTCTGGCCTGACACTGGCTTCGGCCTGGGTGCGTTCTTGTTATGCTGGGGGGTCAACGTGCTACTATCGCCTGGAGAGGATGCCCGAGACTCAACCTTCACCAACTCCTCTCTCTTCTCATCCATCCCTGTTGTATCCCCGTCGAATGGCCTTGGTAAGAGGCGGATTACGCTCCGGAAACGACTCGAAAGGCAGCAGGTAAAGGAGGCCGGCCCCGGAGACAATAGAGACGGTTACTGTAATTTGATTAGTTCTGGTATTAGGCTTAATCTCCGTTATACTTCTCACGGGTACGTTGCGGGATGTGGACTTCAAGTGAGCGAGATCTCCGGTATGCCTTGGCCTCTGGCTTCAATGGCTCGGAATGTTACTCGTCGGGGAGCGCATATACTTTAGACAATATATGGCGGCGGGTTCCAGTGCACTGGTGTCGGAACATGTCTCTAGCCACCGTTATTTTGAACTGGCGCCAAGGCTGTTGCCTGATCGTCCATGTTTAGTGGCATTGGGGAAAAAGGGATTACTCTAGTTCCCCCTCAGGCCCTAGTACTATATGAAGCTTCACTTGCATTTCGTGGTTGTTCTCTTGGCGTAGAACAAATAAAGGTGATATGGCACGACTTCCCCACCTAAGATCGGGCATACTTCCCAAAACGATCTCGAGACAGTGGGTTGAGGGTTAGGGTTATGAGTTACTCACAAAGCTGGTCCCTCACCACACTAAACAATCTTACCATGGACTCTTTTACCTACCATTTTAACTGGGATGGGGCTCTATCTCTAGCTGTGTCTACAAGAATAAGGTAGTTGTATGCGAACACTACATCCGATATCGCAGAAAGCTAGTATTGAAGGATATTTATCAAGTTACAAATTCTTCCAAAGGTCCCTATGGTAAATAGTTTTCTGGCCTTATCGAAGCAACACAATTGGTTTGTCGTTGCCCACTGCTGGCATGCGCCTGCATGAGTAGGTAGCCGCGGGCGGCGATGTTTTTGAATGGCTGCGATTGTCGCGTTTTGGTAAGTGAGCGTGTGTTGGCCAAGAAGACTACCGAAAGTGATATGGTCAGCGGATATGGGCTCTCCCCCAACCAGGGCGCTACACGGCCCTTCTAAATCCCGAACCCCTGCCCCCGCGTCCCAATAGATCCCTTTAGAGCCTACATACCTCTCTGCCCCACCGATGCGAGACGCGATCTCTTCTGTAGGTCAGTGGGTTTATTGTGCAGGTCGGTTTCAACTCGTTCTTGACCAGTCATATTAGAGAGGTTTCGCAGCTATGCGCGGGCGCGGAGGGCCCGAGAAAAATTAGTGCTCTGGGTTGCGTGATGCCTTGAATTGGACTAGTCTGGAATAATGGCGTGCAGCATCAAGAGTCTGTATCTCGTCCTATACTACCGCAGAATCTCAGGAATAACGAATTGGACTGGGCTGAAATCCTACTTACTCATTGGTTAAGACGACTAAAAGTTACGCTTGGGCTTTGTCGGACTGAGGCTCAACAGGCATTTGACTAATCCGAAGTCTAATATTCCAGTCTAGTTCGATTCGTTATTCCTGAGATTCTGCGTCTTAATCCCGCCCTAATTCAACAATCGAGACAACCCTTGAGGGAGAATAACCGGGGGTCGCATAAAGATACCGAACCCTCGCAGCTTGCAGTGTGATACGTCAAATTTTCAGATTTATGGTGCGGCGCAGCTTAAAGGTGACAAAAATTATATCATTTATCCTAAGCACGTGAGACGTGCGCAACCTCTGAGACACCTGCATTTCATCTGTAAGACGCGCCGCACCATACGCAGCGCAAATGTCATTTTGCCCCCGAATGTCGGATTTGAGCGTGCCTAAAACTCTCCAATACTACCACCCGGTGTATGTCCGGGCCGGGTAAGCTGCTCGCCGCGCTGATGTCAGCCTTCAGGATACTTGTGCATGTGAGATGCTATCTCCTACAGGTATAAGCCATTTGGAGTCCAGGTAAGTAGGGCAGTCTCTAGGATACCCCCAATGTGCCGTTAAGCTCGCAGGTTTATGCATGAGAGAATTTCTCCAAATGTCTCATACGTCCAAGAGATTGACTTATAATTACTTCATTTGTATTGTCGGGTGACAAGAGTAACCATAAGTTTGCATCGCAATCCGACTTTGTATCTCTACTACGCCAGATAATGCATCCCAAAATGAGTCCTTCGCGCTAATTATGAATTGGTAAACGAATCCTAAATGCATTAACGACTGCATCGACAAATGCATCCTAAATGAATCAGCTAATGCATCCCAGTCCCATTGGACGACCCCCCAATCAGGAAAAGGATCAGTGAAGGGACCAGTGAGTCTATAGCTGTTCGGCGACTCCACACGCCTTCCCCTGATGCCTTTCCCAGAAAATGGTGCACGGCGGCAAAGGCGTCATTAAATGCATCATGCATACTGATCAAGAGGGGCCTCGATAGGTAATGCATCAAATGATGGATTTCCTGGCGTGGTGGAGTATATATATGGGAATGTGTCTTGAAACAAGTATACCACAACGATAATAGATATAAAAGAAAGGATTATATAATTAGAAAGTATTAGATTGATAGAACCTACCCCTTGGGTATGACTGAACTTGGGAGTTGGTCGATCTGTCCAACTTTTGGTGGTTGCCACGCAAAGTCACGGTTACTTTGTCGCCCGGCAGTACGCGTGTGAGAGTGACTGGCCATGAACTAAATACAATAGACTTAGGTAGTAGGAGATAGGTATGAAGATCGATAAGAAGATACACCCTAGGTATGAATCCCGGTGATCTATTACCCGCCCTGTATGGATAGTTTGCTGCAGGAGGGTATAGAAGAAAATTGATCCGACAGGTTTTGAGGGAGACCTTGACTGTATATCAGGGTAGTAAAATATGTCTGATTCCTGTGGCGGGGTCCAGAAAGGTTTGGATTAAACGCTAATCTCTAGTTGGAGTGATGAACCACCGATAGTTCTCGTATCGGGGTACTGAAACCATTTACAATTCATTTCGGAGTGGTAATTATGCCCACTCCCGTAGAAAAATAGTATCCCCAATGGTATATTTGTGCTGTGTTGACAACTGATTTTGTGTGACATCCACTATCGTACAAAGTTTATTGTTTAACTAAGACCGTGAGAGTGCGCAGGTTAGCCAAAAAGGGCAATTTTGAATATATAAAAACTTTTATTTATGTGATACTAAAGATATGTATGGCTAAAAAAGACCCCGACCGTCCAACCTTGTACAAACACTACACTATTTAGTATCAATAATGAGTAATACAATATGTATAAAATCATTCCTTAAGATTAGCGACCCACTGAATACCGCATGCCTGATCCCGCTACTCTAATCATAACCTGTCACTCGACCAGCCAGAATCCTTCCCGTATCACGTTTTGCATCGCGCTGGAAGTCTGCTGCCCTGATCTGGGGCTGAGGCTGGTCCTGCTTTCGAGTGCTGTTTTCCATCAACTCCTAGGTCTTTTTCCTCTCATTGATCTTGAGCATAAACTAATACCCGAGTCGAGCCGAAAACCACTCACTAATATTCTCACAGCAGACGTTGAGCGGCTTCTGTTCTCGGGGATCTGCGTTCATCCCCTGGCCCACGGGTTGTCACTAACCTCAACTCACCTGCATTGTTTTTCAATTTATCTTTCAGGGCACTAGCTCTCACAAAACCTAACCCTAATTAACCAACTCCCAGAAGAACGATCACGATCTATTGGGAGGCTACAGACTCTAATGCATCTGCAGACCTCTTGAGACACCATATCACCAACGTATCCTTTAGGCGATTATGCTTTTATTAGCCGTCATCGGGGTGCTCGCCGGCGGGTAAGTTAGTCAGTTGGATAGCGATCAACCTGATGCCCTTAATGTTGGTTTGTAAATCCTATCTGTAAGGTAGGTTTAATTCCCATCGATGCAGGTGCAAGATGCCTTGGTGGCTGGATTGGCAGCTGTCATGGTAGCATTGAGGGAGGAGAAAGTTGATGATTGGTTATAAAGATGATTGTGGGAAGTGCTATATATCCTGCCAAGTCTTCAAGGACACGATCAAGGATGATGGCTTCCACCCGCCCTCGGTGTATTCTCGTCCTAAACCTAAATTGGCTTGTGAAGTAGTACCTACTACAACCCCTAGTAAAGCAAGGCGGGCTTCGGGAAATGCCTACTTCGAGCGCCATATATCGCCGTCTAGGACTGCCGGAATATCTACTATGCAGAGTGGCAGAGTTATCATGCGGCATATACAGGTATATATGTACCAGCAATTCTCGGCCTATCTTCGGCCAGATTTTCTACATAACGGTTAGTTAAATAGTGAGCTATTGCTGCTAATAATGAGCTGGTCTCATATGCACAGCCTATCCTTCTCGATAAGGCAGTGGTCATTGGAGAGATGTCGTGTGGCCCCCACCGCGGATTAGAGTCAGAGGGCTACATCGGCTGGTAAAGGATACATGCTTTAAATTGCGTCGCAGATGCATAAAAGTGACAAATCGATGTGTTTTTTGCGCTTTGCTCAGTTTCAAACTTCAGTCAAACCCACGGACACAGTGTCCTCATAGCTACACCAGCTGTAATGAAAGAATACAGCCAGAGCCTTTATAAGGGTAACATCCTTCGGTCCCGGGCGTACCATTATAGAAAGCCTCCGCTGCCTATATGTATTATAAAACCCGCTTTCGCTCTAAAATCCTAAATAATTGAATGCTGATTACTATAGCCATAGCAAGGTCATGTGCCCTGTTGAGAGAAGGGGGGGTTACCTTGGGTCGCGAGAGCCCAGTGATAGATTTGCCACAGGTTGGTGGAGAGGCTGGAGTAGAGTTATCTAGCGCTGCTGGTCTATTATTTGCAAGACGGAATTAATTTTGGCACGATTGGTGAAAAAACGGAAGCCGTTAAAGGGCTGTGAGCCACTACAGCAGAAGCGGAGGCATTGAACAGTACTTCTCGAATACGACTACTCCCCTTACCCGCTATTTTTCTTGTAGAAACCTCCTGTCCTGTATCTTTCTTTCTGATTCGTGCTGTCTCATCTTTTTGTCTTTCCGAGGATAATTAACACCTCCACCCCCAAAGCTTTAACCTCGCCGACTGCAATAGTTTATGCCTTTAAACTCTGTCCTTTCTTTGTGATATGATATTTGTTATGCAACTTAACGGATGGTGTATTATGAGTGAGAGACCGTGTATGCTAGTAGGTGTCGATGGTCTATATTTGTTGCAAGTCCAGACTTTTTGCGTGATTGTAAAGGTTATGGTATCCGAATAACCAGAAAATCCTTAGTTTCTGCCCACCCGGCGCTAATTGCCATGCTATAGCTCTTGTCTTTCAACCCACACCCCTAGAATCCGTAGTACTGGTCTAAAACACGGGTGCACATGTGAGAACACACCACTTGTTGAGGGTTAGTGATCAGAACTTGATAGGTTTATGTTGTAGCGATTACATGTATTTTATCCTATCGGCTCTGATCAATTTTTGCTAAACCATTATACACCCGATATCCCGGTGTCTGGCCCCGAGGCCCCCCACCACACGCCACACAAAATGCAGTCGAGTTATTTTTGTGGCTGCTAAACCATCATCTTATTTTTCATTACGTTGAGCCTTTTTCCCGTTGACGGATCACCTGTCAAGTCCGTGGCCTCTGGCTTTCAACTACCAGTAGCCTAGTGTGGCAATTGTTGTTTTTATTTATCGTAACAAGGAATATAATTCCTTTGCCAAGTGGTGCAGGTCTAGGCCGCGAAATTACGGTTTCCGCTGTGTGCTGAGTTGTACTGTGTATTACAGTTACTTAGAACCACCCCTTGTGCGAGGTGCCTTAATAGCTAGGGGTATGACCGGTTGATAAAATATATTTTCTGTCGGGGCTTACGACGACTGCTCGTAAGCCCTAAATTCGAGTTACGTTTCCGGAGTTCAAGTGGCTAGCATATCCCGTCTGCTGCTCCCGGCTTGGGTCCCCTTTATAGCCCTGGGTACCTTTCAGCGGTCGTGCTTCAGCGGTAGTAGGTGCGGCGGTAGTAGGTGCGGTGGTAGAGTGTGTGGCGGTACAGCAGGGGTAATACGTCATCGGACGACCTAACACAATTTTGCCTGCAAACACGCATTCTGGCGGCGTTCCGTCCAATGACCTATTACCCACCACTGTACAAGGTACAGAGCTGGTGTGTGCGGCTTAGAGAGTCTTGCTGGACGGTAGTGGTGTGGTTTGGTGGTATGTAACGCGAGAAATCTAATCCCTTTTAGAACCAGATCACCGAAGGTTGCAGAAGCACCCGATTACGGGGGCTAGGAGGGTTCTATTCCTGCCGAAAGATCTTTCATATTCTTTCCGTGATGTAGAGCAGTTGCAGGTGTTCAAAATAAGCTTTCCCGGTGTTTATAATTACCAAGGGCATCAATAGACGACGCTCCAGCCGCGTCCTGACCACCGAAGCAGTCTCGTACGTCAGGCCTGCAGGTCTAAAACCTCCAGGTAGGCCACACCCTCTCTCCAATCCTACCTTTGGCGCTGCAGTGGGTGTAGAGGATACCTTCGCAGCGTTTTCCGCTCGGGGGTGTCGTGCAACCGTTGGAGACGGTGAGGCGGTAGGTGTTTGCCGTTCGGTGGGGCGAGAGAAACGGAGTGTTGGTGTGGCAAGGGGCGTTCAAAAAGACCGGCGATGAGAGGGGTGATTTTCTACTAGCCATATGGCGTTGGTATGATTAGGTAAACGCCGCTAATCGCCGCTGTATGCCATTATCCGTTAGCTGCTAAAAGAGTAAGATTATTCCCCAGAGTAGAAAAGATCTGTTGGTGGAGGGTGACGAGTGTGACTTTTGGTAGATTTGCAAGAAAACTTTCCCAACCGCCCCACGCCACAGTGCTTGAAAACAAACGAAGACATAATGGTATTTCTGATACCATCTGTGTACGTCGCCTCTGTCGGCAGCGTTCATAGTATCATGGGTACTAGCAGGGCCGGCTTGCGACCGCGGAGACCCTCATGCCTACATGTGTTTCCACCTCAGCAGATGACGTTGCTTGCCCAGAGCAGCTGGCCTCCGCCCATTGCCACCTCCACATCTGCAGACCGAGTACCTCATGACACGCTGATATTTTGTCTTTTCGATCCAGTCCGCAATGTACCAACTTGGATCTGTAGACACCGATCACATCTGTATTTTGGTCTCCAGAGCTCGCACTCTATCACCCCCTGCAACTTCAATTCCCCTCCACCACCGTCTAACTCCGGCCCTACAACTCCCACCACCTCGGTTAGAGAATTCGATTAACTAGACCTTTTTTAGATTTCAGATTTAAATGTCATGTGCACCATAGAGCATCCATTGCATAAATTTCGTGTGGCGGACTGGTTCCTAAGGAGGGTAAGGGTTGCCACGGCTCTCAACCAATCAACTGTCTACAGAAAAATAGAAAATCGAAGGTTTTGCCTAGGATCAGCTAGCATAGCATTACAGCACTATTTACCATATACATAACTAGAGGCCTTGTGGAGGTGTCGGTGTCGGTCTGGAAATATTTTTTTTCTTCCGGGCGAAGAACTGAACAAGAAATAGTTTTCAAGTCCAGATAATTTGACAAACGTTCGGCGTGGCATGAACAAAGTCGTTCCAGAGCGCAAGCATCAACCGCTTTGGAGCGGTGGTGGTAGGCTCGGGTCTAAGATCCCGTAACATGATCACAGGCATTTTCTCTCGCACCTGGCACGGTAAGTGGGGAAGGGAGAGAGAGCCCTGTCAGCCGCTACCACTTTGTCCGGTGAAGCATAGGACTATGGAAGTTGAAGATCGCTTAGGCGGGGGTGGGCTCTACATGACGTGTAGGATGGTAGGTAGTCGGCAGTACTCCAATCGCAGCAACGCGTCATCAGGAGACAAAACCATAGCGGATATCCCCTCATGTGTACAAAGGCTAAATACAGGCCGACCACGGCCATACGAATTGCAACCCCCTGCCACCAGAATTCCACCCCTTGCCCGCAGGGCACTCCCGGTGCCAGCTTCGGCTACAGGAGGTTCACGCCGACTGATAGCCCCAGTTCTACGATCTGGTGGGTCTGAACACCGGCTATCTTGCAGCGCGCTGACATTAGCGACGGGATGCTAAGAACTAGTATGGAATTACAAGCTCCCACCCCACTGCTTGGTGTGGGGCGGAGGTGGATGGCTCGTAATATGTACTTCTTGCACCACTCTCGGTCTGAAATCCTTCTTGCCCCAGTCCCGGTCAGGAAACCCAGACCCGCACACGCGCATCTACCCCGGCCCCGGAATAAAAATAATTGAACAAAGCAAGAAAAATGCAGGGTGTACGATACATTAAAAATCTCAATAACATTAAAGATAAGAATGAAAATAAAAATCAAAATGAAAATAAAGATGAAAATAAAGATGAAAATAAAGATGAAAATAAAGATGAAAATAAAGATGAAAATAAAGATGAAAATAAAGATGAAAATAAAGATAAAAATAAAGATAAAAATAAAGATAAAAATAAAGATAAAATAAAAATGAGGATGAGGTAAGGATAAAAATAAAAATAAAAATAAACATAAAAATAGAAATAGAAAGGGTGAGGAAGATAAAATAAAAAAATAAAAAAATAAAAAATCCTTGTCACCACTTAACACAGCAATCCGAACCCTATCTTCGCCCGCCCCGCGCCCTGACCCCCGCGCTACCGCAACCCACCACCACCCACAACGGCGTGACATAAGCATGTGCGCCGGCCATCAAAAAGGCTCTCGTGCCATACCAACCCGCCGGGCATGAGAGAAAACTCCCCCCACACCCGTACTGAATAACGAATGCCAGGGACGTGGATAGTGTCACCGTGGGTATTGCCAGGAGGACTGTGGATATTGCCTTTGACCATCTGGGAGGTATTGCGGGGGTGTCCAAAAAAGAATGGGTTCGCGACCGGTAGACTAGCCGCAGAGGCAGTGGGGGCCACATTTACTTATGTATCAATAGTGGCTGTGTTTTGGTGGTGGTGTAAGGTTGTGTAACATGCGCCGCTGCGAGGTGATGTAAGGTACCAGAGACAGAGAACGTTGATTTAGGGTTAAGCGAGTGTGTTTGACGGTCCCTGCATGTCCCATCCTAGGTCCCAGGAACAACCGCGACTAACGCCCCAACAGCCACTGAATTTTGAGCCACATCTAGTAACCACCACGCCACAAATGAGGCTGGAACTGAGTTGGATCCATCACCTCCGTCCCCCCCAGGGAAAAATAAATTTGGTGTGACTCTCTATCTCCCGTTCCTCTACTAGTCAAATAACGTGCACGTTGAGTGGGGTATATCTGTTGCTCTTGCAGCCATACTCGGTCGTTAACTAAAAGGTCGGACTTCTTGTCGCGATGGTGTCCGACTAGCATAGCGACGGGAGTGCCGGTCGCGACCGATTTTACTTCTTATAACATTGAATAATTTTGCCGGGCCTTCTCCTCTGCCCTCGCCTGCGCTCACCCACATTACCGGAATACCCTATCTACATGGAGGTCATTATTGATTATTTGTTTGTAGTATGCAATGGGGGTAGAGGTGGAATTACCGTGGCTATACCCTTGTGCCACGCATCGCCGCCACAAACCTGATATTACGTGCAATCCACGCTATATACCATTATCATCTCGTGGTTATGGCAGTGTTCGTCGAGTCTTGGCCCAAGGCGGACTTGTGTGTGTACTATATTGAGTCAAAGTCAATACCCGTTATTTGTCGGGTTCGTGGGGGCATACACCTTTACCGCGGACCAGGGGGACAAAGGTAGATATAATGTATGGAGCCCCTTTTGTATTCTATCAGAATTCCGCGTCTCGGAATTCCATCCCTGGGATAATTCGAGCAAATCTCGGCTACTACCAGTAGAATCATGACAGATTTCGCTGTATCCCAAAACATAACAAGCTCCTCTCTGCGCGCTGGTGGCAAAATACAACACTGCTCTACGGAGACTGGATCTGGGAATGCATCATTGTGTATATGGCAAAATGAGCTATTCCTCTGGCGGGGGAATAAAATCCGAGGGGTGGAAAACAATAATGTTGGGCGGAAACCAAGGTCTTTGTTTTTCACGCGCGTGGACAAATAATTGCTTTGTATTTCAACCCGCCAACACAATTCGATGTAGGCGGGTAATGATTTTTTTTTGCACCTACGGGAAATGGGCGTAAATTAAAAAAAAAGAGCTCAAACGGATATTGTCAATCATCATTCCCTAGACGCGGTTCGAACACCCGACTGGGTAAAAACAGGGAAAGAGACCTGGATAGACCGATGGTGGTGGGGCTGGTGAGGGAGTCTGTCTTTGAAGCTGTATATTCCTATTCTTATGGGTGGTTATTAGGTATAGGAATTAGAGAGAGCAGGAAGTGAGTCCAGGGGGGCTAGTAAAGCGGATCGAAGAAGAGCAGGAGATGGATATATATATTAAATGGATCGAAAATTTAAAAGAACAATAAAGGTACCAAAAAAGGATCAACAAGGACACAGTCGGCACGCTGGCCGGAAAGAACACACAATGGGCATCAAAACGCATTAAAAGGGGACGGAAATGGGTTATAGTGGGAAAATATATGTCAAGGGGATGAAAACAAGTGGAGAGGGGTAAAGGGACGCATTCGTACAAAGACATACGCCCACAGATACATTTCCATGTGTTTTTTTCCCCAATCCCCTGTATGTGAAACACACTAATTGATGCATTTCCACCCTCCGTATATACAAAGAGATTAAAACCATACCGGCACTACTCTGCCAAAATTAAAATGCCGCTTGCTTAGTATTTTGCCACCAAATCATACTTAGTTGGGGTTGGTCGGCGGCATTTTAATTCTGGCACCATGAGTAGATCCTTTACCTTCTATGATATTACCTCAAGTAAGGAAATCAGCGTTGGCCAGATAGTGCCTAATCGGTACCACCGAGACTAATAATTTATCATTTAACAGAATATAGGGCTATAATGCTTTACCCCCCGCAAAAAAGGAAAAAAAGCGCCACTGTGGCTAATTTACCACGAGTTCCCGTATTGTAGTATACATAGTTATGGTGGTAGAGGAGATATGTAGTCAATACCATGCACTAGGAGGTTGCTTAGATGGAGGCTAGCCCCGAACCTTCTAATACCATCATCACCGATACCTCTTCCAATACTAGGTATCAGCTGTATCAGCCGCCCGCCTCAACCTACCTAAGTGTATCATGAACATCTCCATATCCAGCCTAAGCGTAAGGTTAGACATTCTTTTCCAACCCTGCACTAAGCACCAGGTTGCAAGGTTAGCGTATGCAGAACCCATTGACTCATCGAGCCTCCGAAACGCCCCCCCCATCACCTCCGGCGTCAAGACCACCGTCTCGGAACCAGGTCCCCAGCCCACCAAGCCCACCTGAAGAAGCATACACCCTAGCCTGACCATGCCCTGATTCCAATCGCTAACGGCATCAACCGCCCCGGCCCGGGGACGTAGCACTAGATGTGGTGTCCACCGCCCAGCCGTTGGCCCTTCTCTGGCCTGCCCGGTGAGATAGTAGATAGCGCCGACGCCCCAGCCCCGCACCCAGGGCGAGCCATACAGGTGCAGGAATGATACAGCTAGTTTGATCCCAATTAGGAGGCGATCGATGGTCGTCAGCTGGTAGGTCCGCGTTGTGATCAGGTGTTTAAGTGAGAACATGCCGCCGTCATCCAAGGCGTAAGGTAACGGATTGTGTAGCCGAAGTATGAAGCCACCGTTGGTATGATGGGGGATCCGGAAGTACCTTTCGTAACCCACTCGTTGACTCTTCACCTTCGCACAGATATTACCTCGCCAGCACCGGTCAGGAGTTTGTGGGGGCACAATGGCAAGACGAAAAGACACCAGTAACGATTCCGGTATCATGGTGGTGTTTCTCCCCTTCGTAAATAGGAACAAAAATTGCGGTTTCACATCCATAGGAGTCTGCATTTCAACTGATACTCCATTCCTGTTGTTTGACGTTTCCGTGACCACCTGCCAGTCGAGACAAAGGTAAACAGTGTGACATTGGCATATCAAAGCGTCGGAGATAGCCACCTGGAGGTGCTGGCTGCGAGTATGTGCCTCGTCCCCCGCCACTGCTTTGGGAACTCGGTAGCCGGTGGGCTCTCCGCCTTTACCTTTACCGAATTGAGAAGCTGAAACACATAGCGGGAGTACCCTGCCAGCTCCTTGCGCCGCTCTCGGAGTTTGACGAGGTCGGAGAGAACGTTTTCCTAGACCGTTGGTTACTTTGAGCCACGCAAACGTTCTTCGGGGTGCGCTACCGCGACTTTCTCGGGATTACCCTCATGCGTTGGCCACTGAGATAAACTAGCCTGTAAATGCTGAATCTGTCCGAGGATTTGCGTGCAGCTCAAAGTAGCGCTCTTTACCGCATCGATAGATTTCCCCAGCGTATTGCTGACTCGGGTGTTGAGCTCATCCCCATGCCAGTGCGGGCTATCCAGGTCATCAAGCATGGTATGCCGTATATGGTCCTCGATGATATCCTGGAGGAAGAATTCGAGAGCACTGCCAAACAGCACTCGAGACATCACCACGGTGAAAGAGAGCAACTGGGCGTCTTGGTCGTGCACCTTGTTATCTAGGACAAATGTCTTGATTCTCCTATAGCCTTGGAGTGTAGTGAGGATAAGGGAAAGGACGCTAAGATTGGAAGTAGTGGATGTTCCGATGACTGTCTCTCTCAGGTCAGGCGCAGGTCCTGGGGCCGTATGGGAGTTGATAGAAGGATCCTCTGCCGGTGGACTATTGATGACAACAAAGTAGTTTGATGGTACCCAACCCCGCTGCCCGCTCTTATCTCTTGCACTCCACCACGCCGAGGCCTTGGAGACGTCTAGAACATCCATTATATCAAACATGGAGAATGACAATACGTTTTGCTTTGATGGGTATCTACCGCTGTCAAATGGGTATAATGCCTTTGCCGTGTGTGGATAGTCTGTTTGTGGGTTGGGCTCTTCCGGTGGGGCCCCAGGGTCAGCCGGTTGGTGCGGCGGCGGTGTACGCTGGGAGCCAGGGGTTGAAGGTCCAGTGATTGTGGGCTCAACTCGAAATCTAAAGTGTTGCTCGGGTCGCAACAGCCAGGGATACTCCAGTGCTTCTGTTGCAGTCACTCGGGCTGCTGGATCGGCCCTTAAAAGAGCTCTCACAACCTCCATCGCGTTCAGGCTGGTGCCTGACTCCTCCAGTGCCTCTATAGGGAGCGGTGCCTCACCCATGCAGTATGCCAGCAATCGAGGCATATCCATGTCGACAACTGTCTGGCTGAAATCCCCCACCGGATATCCATCCGTCATCGTGGTATCCTGACCATCCTCCCACTCTCTAGCGAACGGTAGTTGCAGTGACAACAACTGGTGGATGATACAACCCGCCGCCCAGATATCGACGGCCATACTGAAAGGAACGCGCCGCGTCTTCGGCGGTGGCCACATGCCCTGGATCTCCGGTGCGATATATCCAACCGTTCCCACCCTAGTGCGGTACACTGTGCCTTCCAGATGCTTGGATACTCCAAAGTCAGTTATTTTAACACTAATCGGTTCTAAAGTGGCAACAAGGATATTCTAGACCCATCCCAAGTAAGCAGGAATCACTGAAGGACAAAGAGGCGAAGGGCGACGTATATGGTCCTTACCCGTGGTTTTAAATCTCTATGGCAAATAAGCCTCTCATGCAACACCTGCAGCCCCTCGAGCAGCTGCCTCGATATCGCCTGGCATGTCTGCTCCGGTACCGGTGACTCCCCACGGGCCTTTATGTACTCGGCCAGATCGCCATTTGCAATGAATTCCATGGCGATGTATAGGAAGTTTTTATCTTCATACCACCCAAGGAACTGAACGAAGAGGTCGTGACGCTTCTCCAATTTAGCAACGGACGCGAAAGGGGATCAAGAGGTGTGTTTACATCCGAAACCTTTGATAGGATGATGACCTCTTTCATGTATCTGTCGCAAACATGGACGCGTTTAACAGCGCGGACAAGACCAGATGGCTCTGACTGGAGGTCCACGACCCCATCACCACCGTGTCCTATGGAACGCGTGGTGGTCCAGACAGTGGTGGTGGGCGGAAGATTAGCGTCGACTCGTGTGGTATGAGCCACGGAAGAGCCGTCATTTAAAAACTCTGTCTCGAGGCGGTAGTTGTTGCACTCCATACCGGCACGGAATCCTTTGCGCAAGGGTGAGGTGGTGAGTTCATGAAGCGCGAGACCCCGGATGAATGCGGGGGTTGATACTTCGAACCTATCAGAACACGCGAGGGTAGAATGCATTTCACTCCCGTAATGGAGTCACAGAGAGGTCTCGGCAGAGTCAGGGAAGCTCCCTGAGAGTTTATGATACACTCAAATTCATTTCGATACATTCCTCACCTTGCTCCGGAGGTTAGAACCCACATGATCAGCAGTATGCTATGTAGCACAACGGTGGAGTCTTGGCACCAACATCCTTGCAGGGCCTATCAACCCGGGGCCTTTTCTTTCTCACAGGAGAGAAGAGACAATGATAGTGAAAAAGATACTGTCGTTCACCGGGTCATGATGGATACTGGGTGTTGACGGACCCCACAGAAAGCCAAGCCCATTTTATCTATTGTTATTGGCCAAAAAGCCCCACTACGTCAACCCCAGTGTCCGTCGATATCCGGTGAGTGTCAGTTCCCTTCGCGATCAGAAGGTGCTACCGGGGGTGGTCACACGGGAACCATTCAGCATTGTAGCGAGGGTAGCGCCGATATCGCAGGTCCTAAATCCTTAGTTCGGCCATGCTGTCCCTAGCTGAAAAAGGACCTGTTTCGTCATTTAGGAACTAGAAACGACGCCAAACTCAAAGATAGGGACGAAGATATGAAAGGATGTTGTAATGTGATCAGTGCAAAGGCGATCCGAATGTTCGGCACAGCGTCCGTACCCAAACACTGAGAAGTCCTAAGGGTTCTGCAGATGAAATGCTATGTGTAGTATCCAGTGAGCCGAGGCTGAAGGGCACGTGATTAGGACGCGGGGGACTTGATTGTAACATTGCTTGAAGTTAATTTTCCACGAACAGCGGATATTTATAGGGTAATAATACCAAGACTAAAGGGAAATCAAGAGTGTGGGTGCGTGACTGCAAAAAGACAAGAAACTATAAAATGTTGGTCCTAACCCTAACCCGGCAACAAACTGCATACCAAAAAACAGACTTTGGGTACTTTTTGGTGCAAACGATGCTAGCGAATTTTTCGAGTATCTACGGTAACCAATAGTCCGTCAGTAACATCCCGACCCCCCAGAAAAGTAAACCCAGTGTAGCTCTACTAGCGAATCTTGTTATCAAGTAATAGATTTTCCAAACAAACTTGAATCCTCTGTTGAGTCCCGGGCGCACAAGACAGTGTAAAGAGTCTCTCTCGTGTTTTTGCTACAGATAATGTTCGGTAAGTAGTAATTCACCGGATTATTAGTCTTTAACATACTGAGAAATTCGATGAACTTCGCACGTGCTGCTTTGTTTAGTCGATCATTTCCTTCATAGACCACACTAATGCATGAGAGAGATTTCCTACACTGTCTTGCTCGTCTGGGACATACGGGGGCCAGCACCGACGTACCATCGGATAGTCCGGAATCAGAGGCAACGGAGGCAACAAGTACTGAGACAGCTCAAATAAAGGTAATGAAAAAGACTCCTAAGTGTATAAGAAAATCCCTAGAGCCTTACACCCTGACGGTTGCCCATATCAAAATTCTCCGCTCAAGTTCAATTGCAACAAGCGTAGCAAGCCTTGCCTATTCTGCATTTCAAGCTCCACATCTGCCGCTTCTACAGCGCTCATCAGGGGAGACCTTCGCATCATCCGTATGAACACTCTTAAGGCGGGATTCCTACTCGTTGGATCTAATTCAGCGCGTAATGTCGTTTGAGTTGCTAGCATGACCAACCCTAACCCTGGCAGATCATTCGCAAGGGAGTAACCAAGCACAGCCAAAAATTACAGGTTGCTGATTAATAGAATCAAATCCAAAAAGATACATCCAGAGATAAATTACGTAGAGGCGGCTCATACAGAGAGCTGATGGAAGCGACTTCTATCCCCCATGTATTCACGCGTAGGACACTCAGCCTCATAACATCCTTGCTATTCTTCCCACCGCCACATTACCAAGCCTCATCTCCCTCTCCCCTACCCCTCACCAGCCCTAGCCTCGTTCGCTGCTACCCCGCACACCGCACTCGGCAAGCACCACCAACAACCATACCACCCCTTTGCACGAGAACTCGAGAGAGAATGGATACAACTGCGTCTCCGCGACGGACGGCGATGTCTCCAATTGCTGCTGGGCATAGGGCGGCCGCAATGGGCGCGTTGGGTTTAGCTGCTAGTGGAGGTGTTGGATTGGTGAAATTCGACGGCGCCACGGTCATGGCGCGGGTGTAGCACCTCGGGCCGACAGAAGGGGGGGAATTAATACGCGATCGAGCAGCAGAACGGTGTTGGCGGGTGCTGGGGCACCGCCAGGGGGGGGGGTGGGTGGTGCGAGTTACGGCAAGCTGCAGCAGGGCTTTGGCGGGGTGGGGAATGGGTGCAGTGGGAGGGTTGGATTAGAACTGCAATTAGAGGGACGCAGGTCGGGGTTGGAGGGGGTGGTGGGTGAGATGTGAGATCTGGACGTGGAGGTGGCTGCGGGGGGGTGGGTGGGCGGGAATGCGGGTGTGCTGGTGTGCTGGTGTAGGTTGTCCGGAGCGTCCGCGACGGGGTCTGAAACGACTCCACCTTGGGGAATCAACATGTAGAGGGGGGTGGGGCGGTGGGGTGATCTGTTTCACGACAAAGGGGGCTTGTGATATGGCTAAGGTTTCTCCGGAGGTACTCTGCTCGCCCGTAGGAATCCGCACGCCCATTGGAAACGCAATTTTGGACGGTGATTCGGCCTCGGAGGCATGGGCTGCTGTGTGTCTTGCTCTATTAAACCCTAGGTGGAGGTATAAGGTTCGTTATTCTATTCCTTTACTCACTTAGGTATAAAGAAAAACCGTGTATCCTCTTCGCAGATGCCGCTATCACGAACCCCGCAAATCACTCCAGAAGCACCTGTTCCCTATCATCTATATAGTACTACAGTACCCTATGTCTTAGAAAATATGAAAGTGAACATCTCGATGTGGCTTGGTTGGTGAAGTGGCAGGGTTTGATGAGAGGTTAGTTGACTAAGCACCGCCAAGAGCTTAATATTCAGACACAGAGGTGGTTAGCGCCACTTCCTATATAGGTGTGCTAATGGTAGAAAGTATAATAGTGAGACATGTGTGAGACAGAATCTACGTGATTTGATTGGTCTTACAGGATTAATGCCAAGAGCTAAATATTTAGGCACACAGGGCCACTTCATGACTAAGCACAACACATCAAGTCTGAGCAGGTAACCGAACAGGTTAATCCCCGCTGTTCCTATACTTTACCGCTGTTCGGTCGCTGTCCCCTATTACTGGATCAACTTCGACATTACTAGTAACCTTCCGCACCACGCAGACCGTCGCGCTTGGTCAGTCACCCTTCAGAGTTGTTCCCCGCCTTGATCCGGAGGCCACAACGGTTACCACCAAAACGGCTCGCCGCGCTTGATTATGGTAGTTTCCAGTGAGGGGGGTGGGGGGGGGGAGTAACAGGGAGCCTCTCTTGGGCTTGTTCAGCGGAGTCTCATCCCGCCTTGTTATCGTCGCGAGGTACACAAGCGGTGGTGCAGAGCCGGGAGTGGTTCGGGTCTTGGGTTTCTTTTTAATTCTGGGAGTTATTTGCTGGATGTTTGTGGTGGCCATAATAACCAAGTAATCGTTCTGCCCCCAAGCTAGTCGGGAGGTGTTCGAAGCCTAAGCGAGGAAACCTTTAGACACTTGTTCTTAAATGTGTAACTATTACTTCCCGCTTTTATGAGCGAAAAGAGAGTGTAGAATAGCATAAACTACATGTAGTAACGTGCCGTCATCGTGACCAGACCAGCAGAGTCATCAGCGCCTCCTTAGTATTATCTACATTACTTAATATATCTTCTTCATCAACTCGGTAGTCACCCACCATAATCTCCCCCCCTCAACCTCTAGATCGATAGCTCACCTTCATTTTGGGGCCTTAGTCTTTGCCACTTGGTCATATTCCTTTACCCCCCCCAAGCCTCGGCGTTTCTTGGCATGAGCGAGATTCCGTTTCTCCTTGCGCAAGTTAGCTAGCTACCTCTGCTCCCAAAATAACATTTCTGTACCTTCTGTGCCAGCCACCTTGCAGTAGACGTTGGGTAGGGTTTCATGCCAAATTCCTACAAGTGAACCATTAGCCCCCCTCGCTAGCCGCGCAGGTAGAACAGAATACCGGTGGTACATCACTAGGTATCACTCGTTGAGTTGAAGACTGCGCTGTGTTTTTTATTTGTTTGTTTGTTTAAACTTCATACATTTCTGCCTTCAAATCCTTTTTCATCTTTTTTCATCTGTTTAACTCGTTAAAGACTACACTGTTGGATATTGAGATTTCAGATGATGTCGGGTCCGAATTAAGTAGGTATCCTGCTTGAGGTTATCGATACCGGTCATCACATCTTTCGTGTTTGGAGGTATGGAAGTGTTCGGTGCAAGCCACATAACGGTTTCGTCTTACTTTTCAGCATGCGCCACTTCCGTTTCGTTTCGTTTCGTTTCTTTTTTGAATTGATCAATTGCAGATTCTCGGCTACGGCAATGCCTTTTGGTTAAACCGTTTACTGCACCACTACACCAACGCTTTCGGTCCTAGTCTCACTCGTATGCAGGAGACTGGAGGTAAATTAGATGTCTGCCCCTACTACGCCGTATGATGCATCATAATGTATCTCAGAATGCGTCTCGAAATGCATCGGCATATGCACCCCTATTTCCTACTTTCCAATCAGTAAGGGGGTCTGGAAATAAAAAACCTGATGTGCGGGAGTTGAACCTGGATGCTTCCGCTGAGGGATGTATATCTTGCCAGCTAAGCCATGAATCCGTATAATAATGATATAATGAGCTTTGTTATGCTTTATTAGGTAACAATAAGTTAAAAGATATGATCTCGTTGCGGAGGGGCTTATTCCTGGTGTCTTCAAAGCATATCTCGGTTCGGGCGACCCCCGCTACCACATTTGGCCCAGTTGCTTTTGAATGGTGGGGGTGTTGGTAATAGTGGTGTCCGCTCTACGATAGGTAAGGGGTGGGTACAGAGGCTGCGGTAATGTCTATCCACAATCTTTCACAGCGCTGTGGCCGTAACTAATGAATGAAACAAAAATAACCGCTGCGGTCTGTGAGGTTGGAGCGAGTGATACTCCATGACCCCAGGTGAAGCTTAGCCGAGGTTTTGTTGCATAACTAGAGCGACAGGTAGGGATGTGGGGGTTGAACTACCGGCGTAAGGGAGAGATATGTACAGGAGTTGATATAATATGGGGAGTTTGTAGGCGAGATCCAGTCGGGTGATGTCTGGTGATTACCGGTGGGATGCGCCAGCTGTGTGGTTCCGTGGGTAGAGGTTGGGGGCTGCAATTGCCACGGTCGATATAGTGTATTCGAGCTGGGTGGATGCCGGAGGTGATGGCAAAGATGGAGCGGGGATGATGTGAGGATGTCAGTGGTGGTACGTGGGGTGCCTTGCTGCCAGGCGGGTGGTAAAGAGGTCGGAGGTGTAGAAAGGCGGTATATCGGCGCAGGAGGGGTGCATTGAGCACGGATAGTCCGCCCTACCCGAGAGGCTGCACAAGGAAGGTTTGGTGGAGGGATGGCGGGGAATCGCTGGTAAGAAGGACAAAGGATGTCAGGTTTGCAACAAATATAGTAAGCTTTGGGCAGGTGGCCCATGAAAGTCTTTTGTCCTGGCTAGATAATATTTTTTTTGCTCGGACGGGGCGTAAGGCGGTGGTGTTTTCCTTTCGGGCGCTGGCTAAGGCTTCCCCTGCCTTTGATTAAGGGATTGTGGGTATCTTGGCTCGGAATCAAGAGGGCAGTATAGAATGAATCTGCAGCGGCGACTCTATCTTGGTGTTGTGGTATGAATGAAGTAAACAAAAAGAAAAACAGAAGGCCTCCAGCCAATGTACCGAGAGGGATTTCATGATTGGCACTCTAGTGGCGGTGTGGCGTTGCTAGAGGCTGTGCAGGTTTGTAGACAGCCCAAGGATCAACCCTGACCCTGGAAATATGACCAGTTTATAAAAGGTGATCCCACCCGTCGGGAAACGAACCGAAAAATTAAATAGGTAGGCAATCAGTAGAGTATCATTCCAATTTATTTTTTACAACAACCATGACGGATCGGGCGTGTGGTGTTAGAGCTAGGTGGGCCATTTGTTGGGGACGAAATTGTCCGCGGTGGCTTGGTAAGTTTATTTTATCAGGCACTAGAAAACATGTGGGTGGGGAATAGGGTGGTAGCATAACTCATTTGTAGGTAGCTCATCGGAGGCGTGGTGTCGAGGTCAGCGGGGGTGCTGTGGCTAATGCTGGTTGCCGCTCTTGCGCCAGCGTCGGGTTTGCTTACTTTTATGATTTAGGTAGTATATTTGTACCGGACCTCGTCTTCCATCCGCAATGGGTAGAGGAGAGGCGTCTTGCATACCTAATCTAGACAGTCACACATTCGAGGTCCTAGGCATAATAGCCGACTGAGCTCAGGAGCAACACCGATTACCACGGCTACATTAGCACTGTGGACGAGTGAGAACCTATCTTTTGGGGTGGTAGGCTTGATTCGCAAACCCGGAATGACCTGTCGAGCTTGGTGCCAGAATAAATCAATTAAGCAAAAAAAAAAAAAGCTGGGTGCCAACGATATGGTGGTGAAGCGAGTGATATTTCATGATGAACCGGGTATGTTGCATGAGTACGAGCGTGATATCCCCTCATGAAGTCGCATGTGGTGGCTGGAGGCACCAATCGGACATAAATAACGCACTCCCGGAAGAAACAGTCCTAAATAATATTCAAGACAAATTGTCTACTGGGGTTATTAATGCCTGGAAACGAGTGTTTGTCGATATTTCAGTACGAGGGAGGGGGAGCGGGGTCTGTTGCTTGGGGACTTCTATGATATAGTGGTTGGTTAGGGCTAAGAAACAGTATAGTTTATTGCTCCGAATATCCTTTTCTAGGAATGGCCCATCCAGCTGGTTGATCCGTTTTAATTTATGTCGCCCGTTAATATAATGTTAAACAGGGGCGTCGTTTGAGTAGTTACCCATTCTAGTGAACGGTTTATTGAACTGGTGATGCTTATCATTAACAAATCACCACCCCCTCTATAATCATAGATTTTATGCGAATTTCTCCCGTTTTTCTTTGTATTGTTCTTTTTTTTGGCCTACAGATTTTCTAGCCTGAGCACGCAGGTATTATCGGGTACCTGCACCTCCTCCACGTCCTCGATCCACCATGCCCGATGCGTTAACTATGTAATATGTATCTATGAAGCGCCGTTTTAGTTTCTGACTCTGAGTTAGAAAGGCCCATTTTGGTTAGAAATTTATTGCTAGCGTATGCCACTTGCTGTCACCCCCGAGATCGCCTGTCTTCAAAGACTCGCAATTGATATATATGTGTTGCTAACACCAACGGCCAATATAATGAACCCCGACAAAGGCCTATTCCTTGGCTCGTATTTATCTTTGTCCGCAACACTTACTTGTGCCAAGGGGGCGGTCCCCTAGACACTAGTTTGGGCAAATATTTCCCCGCGGCTGCAACAGCGGTTTGGCTGAATCTAAATATTTATTTCTTGGCGACAAATTATGGTGTGGAGATCCCGCCAAGAGCTCAAATTTTGAGCACTAAATCCGAAAAACAGGGATTGGCAAGACCGCTCTAACGGCTACCCATTTTATCTTCCACGACAAGAGCTATGCGTTATGTTTATGTGTTTGTGATCCGTATTGCTGGAACAGCACCCCCCCCTCACCTCTCCCAGGGTTGACACCCCCGCAGGCATTGAAAATGCAGACAAGCGAGAATAAATAGAGATGTTTTCCGGCAGCCGACAACCAGGCTCTCGCACTTTGGGGACGTATGAAGGCATATACACGGCCCTCCCTTTGCGGTCTAGGGGCATCATATGCTCTGTTGGGGATCGGGGGTGTCGGATGTGTGCCGCGATTGTCCACTGGTAGGGAATTTCACCACCGGTAGGGAACCTACATAAGTGTTCGTAGTAATGGTAGCGCGGCATGTATCTGTGGTGCCGGTGCTAGAAGAATCCACCACCGTTGGTAAAATTACTTTTGACACATTACCCCACCATAGATTCTATCGTATAGCTCTCCTATCGGCCCTCGGAAGGTTTTAAATCCACCTTTTTAGCTCTGACTTCCCTTATAACACCCGGGGTATGTATAAATATAATAACCACAACACCGTCTCCAGCCCTGATCCCATACGCTGTTGATGAAGCTGTCAACTCCGCCTGTCAAGTTTTGTGAACGTGTTTCAATTCTATGCAACAGCTTCTGGAAAGTCTCCTAGCTCGTCCTCCACCCCTTCCCCTTAAGCCGTATACCGCCCGCCGGCAGTGACCGCCGACATCGTCGTTGTCAACACCAACATCGTGGGTCCGGGTTACTAGAGGCCTCTGGGAAAAGTGGCGCCACCGCGAAAGCTCGGCCTCTAGCCGTTTCTTGTATCTGTTGATCAGGCTCGGAAGTGATCATTAGCTGTAGTCTTAATGTTGCATGCATAGCAGATGTTTTGGCTTTGGCGATTGCACCCGCTGGTGAAATAAGCGGCTGGAAGGTTTTCCGGGGAAATTTTCTTTTGGACGGTAGTGCTTGGTAGGGTTGGGGGGGGGTGATCTTCAGTTACTTTGTGTAGTATTTATTTTTTTGAAGGACTACTTGTTCCCAACACTTCCAAGACATTCAAGTAGGATATGGAGATATATTTAACTCTTTATGCCTATGGTTTCCCTCTCCGAGTTTTTGTGGCCCCTATCAGGTCTTCGCATAAGCCACAGAAAAATGGTGTGGCTTACGCCGCGAACCTCTGTTCTTATCCAACGGAATTTTGCGCAAAGCTGGGGGCATACAATTATGGCGCGTATTTGAGCTGGAACAATCCTCCCAATGGTCTGAAGCATTTTAGTCTGGAAACCACGTCTTAGTAATGAAGGGTCCGCTTCACCAGGTCTTGGCGCTTTCTACAAAAATAGTCAAATGGCATTGCTAATAACATCTTAAGACAGGATATCAAAAATCTATGAAGCCAAAACCTTCATAATTATACTTACAATTTGCCTTCAAATGTCCTTAACATCTTACCTGATGGAAAGATTATTCGCAATAGAGCGTGTTGGCCACACTCATATTTTCAAATTTTGAGTTCAAATTTCGAGCTCTTGGCGGGCTATCCACACCAAAAACCAGTCGCCAAGAACTAAACACTTAGACTCAGAAGTTGACGCCCTAATGCACACCTTATGGCGCGCCGGGCCATAAAAAGAAACATTTCGCAGAATCACGTGAGCTGGATAGCAGGAATAATAATAATAATAATTCAATATTGCCAACAGTCGCGTCCGACTACAGTCGATTGCAGTCGACTGTGCCAAGCCAGGGAATCCGAGGCTGAGTTGAAGTTGAAGTTGAAGTTCGGGGTTCTGGCACCCAGCAAAAACGCGATCAAGTTGGTACAGTCGTTCACGGGGTGAAGACGGACACTGGGTGTTGACGGATTGCAGGCAAAACTTGGCTTGGCTGTCTCTCTTTTGGCTTGTTCCGTCAACACCCAGTGTCCGTCTTCACCCCGTGAACGACTGTAGCTACAAAATGTTTTAATCCAATAGGAATTGCATCTCAAGGCTTGCATATTCGGGTACAGCTGCTGGATGTGCTCAACAAGCACCCAACCGATCGGAAGCTCATAGGGTCTTTTTGCCAAGGACCACAAATTGAAATGCTGCCATTACATACTCGAGAGATTGGCTGTGCACATGGGATCAAAATTACTCTTGGACAGTCCAGATTGAAACGATTGCACTAGCTCTTTTTGGAATATACAGATGGAATTAGCGCTTGGAGCAAGATATGTTATATTCCCCCAGAGAATACTTTATCACAATAACCATAGACGGCTAGTGCACTCGTTTCAATCTCATCCAAGGGATAAGCAGGCCTGATCTACGTCCTTCAACCAATCGTGAAGGAGGTAATCCTGGCGAGTACCGCAAAAACTCGAAAAATTGGCTATCTCGGGCCAGGGATTACCTCCTTCACGATTGGCTGTAGGCGTAGATCACGTCTGCTTATAGTAATTTTGATCTCATATGCATAGCCAATTTTTCGAGTAATGGCGGTATTCCTCATATGGTGGCGGACACGACAACGGGGTCGATGAAAATAGATGAAAATAGAACAACACCAAATCTATCCCTTCACCACAATTCAATAATTTTTAAATCCAGCCACCGTACTTCTGTGGGAAGTCAGTAAGAGAATCAAAGTACGGTGTGTAAATTAAATTAGATTGTGTTGTTGTTGAGAAGAAAGGGTTTCAATTTTGTTAGGCAGGACAAAGTTTGTTACCCATACAAATTTGTTAAGGCCGGGTTGGAATCCTCGTAAGTCAGCACTCGATCTGTCCTTGTTAGGCCTAATAACTTCCCTAAACGGGACTGATCAGCGCCTGGAACTTTGTTACTTCTGCCAAGACTGACCCTTTTGTCGTGTCCCCCACCGTACCATGTCCCCCACCATACCATGTAGCCTTTACGGCCTGCTGATGTGATCAGGCGGTCCCTGCAGCGGGTGTGGTTTCAGAGCTAGGAGCCGGCATTAGCTAAAGACATCAGATGTAACCTTTTCCTTGGGATCACTGCCGGCCTAGTGGCCAACAAAATTTATCCTGCTTGATGAGTGGGACACCACTCATAGGTACGGTAGGGATTGACGGGAAGCAACTCTGCATGCATATTCAAAAACCCGTGTACAAAGGCATAGCCCCTTGGTTGGACAGGGTTGGATTTTTCACACGCAGAGAGGATTCTGGGCCCAGAGAAGGGCGTCAATTCTTTCCTTGCCGGATGTTTTTAGTCGAGTTTGAAATTCGACTGCATATATCGTACCAATAACAATTACACAACCCTACCCACCATTTGCCCAATACCCACCCGCATTGCTGATTCTCAGATTGGTGTGCATGGGGTCTCGAGATTAGGGGAAAGCAGGGAGTTCGGCTAAGTGCTATATAATAACCTCACAATCCTCCTTTTCGGCGTTGTTTCTGTCTTCTTCGCGTTAGCACTTGTTCGCTCACCCTCATTATCACCATGGGCTCTGCACTATCAAAGCTCTGCACTTCAAAGGGAAGATCGGGGAAGGGAAAGACATCTCCGCCCCCAGCCGATGCGGTACCACAAACAGACCAGACCCTCGTGGCCTTACAGGAGCCGGATACACCGCCCGACCCGACCGATACTGCAAATTCCGTTGGATCTGAGGGTGTGCCTAAGTATGTTTCTGAGATCATAGGCTCTAAGGGAATGTGTTCTAATTATTTAAAAGAACTCCGACTATAGATGCTATCGACCTCCCGCCTCCCCTGCCTTTACCTACCTCATATCCCATCACCGGGGAAGCAAACGGTGGTGGCAATAATGCATTAGCCCAGACGAATCTTATACCACCAAAAACTACTCTAAACGGAACACAGCTTGAGCCGCCGCCTAGACACATTGCAGCGCCCGATATACTGATACGGCCATCCCACGGTGGGGGGGGCATCCACCTAAAAGAATCATTTGGTCCAACGACCAGGAGCCGCGCAATTGGAGATATGGTGACATTCGACGATTTGATCGCGGAAAATATAGAGCGGTAAGAGCCCGCCTGATATATCAAGAGGTCAGGTTGACCAATACTCATATGCTTCATGGGATATAGATCTTGGTTGTGGGGCGAAGCAATAGCCATCTTGAAAGAGAGTTGCGATGTGGAGCTAGATGTTGATAGGGAGAATGCCCAGCCACCAGTGAAGAGCTTGATTGAGGAGGTGGAGCATTTACGGGAAGGGGTCGATAAGAAACGATTAAAGTATAAAGTCGCAAAGGGTGATGATGTGTTTATTGCCGACAAAATCTTTTCTCAACTCAAAAAGTACGCTAAAATCGGCGATATTGCCCTGCAGCATAATCCAGATGTAGTGGCATTAGTTTGGGCAGGATTTAGGTTCCTCCTGGATGTTAGTACTCACTGAGCCAAGGGTGAACTCTGCTAATAGTTGGCAGGTAGGAGTTGCGTATAGTGAAAATCTTGCGAGGATCCTAAGTAGCCTGGGTTATCTTTCGTGGGTCATATGCTGTGGGGCGATTTACGAGCACCTATACATAGATCTCGAGCAAGGATCGATAATTAACCTACAGAGATCCTTGATCAATCAATATGTCGCAATTTTGGAGTATCTTCTATGTGCCAAACAGCATCTGCAAAAGAATACAGGGGGTACGAATTGTCCGATATCTACGAAATACTAATCTTCGGTATAAGTGGTAAACTGATGACTTTTCGCTCAATAGTGCAAATTATACAAAGCCTCTCTTCAACGCTTGCGGACCTGCTGCAAAGAATACGAGATTCGGAGGAGGAAACCAGAAAACGGGCGGAACTTATTGAAAAAGAAGGTTCGAACTCTATTATCACCGAGAATCCATAACGTCTGATACTGACATACTAGCGAAGCTATGACTATGGAGCGATTAAGTATCCACTCCCTGGTTTCCTTCCGCATCGTTTGGTTTTAACAGCAGATGGGGTTATAGAACAGAATGAATCACGCAACAAGCTTGAAGGTCACTTAAAAGAGGTCAGGGGACAGTTAAGAATGGTGGAGACGATCCTGATATCTTGCCATGAAAGCATTAAGCGGCTCCGTCAATTTGTCGATAGTACGCACGAACGCGATTCCACCATATTAATGAGCTAACTTGAGAAGAGCAAGTCATAACCACAACCCTAGACTGGGTGTCAACTACGCAGTTTGGAAAGACCCACTTGGAACATTGTCGTCGACGGACTCCTAATACATGTCTATGGCTGACGAAAAACCATAAGTTTGACGCTTGGCTTAATTCTTCCAGGACTTCGTCCTCCGTCCTATGGCTCAGGGGTGGTGGTAAGAGAGGCCTCCACATATTCCCCTACTCATAACGATAATCTAATTGTGACAAAGCTGGTACTGGAAAAACAATTCTTGCGTCAGTATAGAGTTCTCCCGACTCATTCCGCATTCCATACTGAGACGGCCCATAGATCTTTTGCTATTGAGCTATTGAAAAAGAACGCAATCCAAACTGGGGACTGTGTGGCGTACTTCTACTGTAGTATAACCCATACGGATAGATCTGACCCTGGTTCCATACTCCGGGCTCTTGTAAGACAGGTTTGTCTTGCATACTCACCTGATGGCTATGGGCTCCCGCACGCACTGGTGGAGCTCAAGGACTCAAAAGAACGGGAGTGTACCGACATATTAAGCGTCAAAGAAAGCACGGACCTTATCATCAAGCTCTCCCGACATCTCACTGGGTTATGGATCGTTCTTGATGCCCTGGACGAATGTGACAAAGAGACACGGAAGGAGCTTTTTTCGGCCCTGGAGGCTATTGAAAAGGGGGGGAAAGGAGCCCGGATATTCGTCACAGGGCGCAACGAGGGAGACATTATTGCATATATGGACGGTTACGAGAACTACCTCATCGAGCCTGGAGATAACCTCATGGACATTGAATGCTATATGCGGGACGAGCTTGATAAGTTATATAAGGATCCTACAAAGAAAGGTATGGTGGAAGATATGAAGAGCGGCGAGAAGGAGATCTTGGCAGCTCTCCAGGAGGGTGTTGACGGAATGTATGTATACGACAAGTTATCATTCAATGTCTCCTGTTCTAACGATACAGGTTTCTTTCAATCCATCTTAGGATGCAGGCTTTAGCTCGTGAAACAACTATCGAGGGCGTAACGGATGCCCTAGCGGTGTTTCCGCATGGTTTGACTACTATGTATGACGGAATATTCAAGAGGATCAGACAGCAGAGTCCTACAGACCAAGCGTCTGCTCAGAGGGTGGTTCAATGGTTATTCTATGCGGTAGATGACTTCTCACCAAAAACGGTACTGCAAGCACTTAATGTCAATCTCCCATCGCCTATCAAATCCGAAGAGACCATTCATTGGAGGATTGACAACCTTCTCCATGTGTGTTGTGGACTCATAGTATACGATTGTGAGACAGGCATCCTACGCTTTTCCCATGCCACCGTTCGACAGTATCTGGACGAAGGGCCAAAGGACTGTGTAAAAGGGGGGCAAGAGTGGATCCTTGACCGTTGCCTCTCAGTTCTTACGTGCACGCCAACTGAGCTTCCAGACCCAAGCTCCTTAACCTCCTCACGTCAAGATCTATTCACTTACGCAATGCGGAATTGGGGTATACACCTTAGCGAACCTGGCATAACTCCTATCCGTTCGTGGTCCAACTTTCTTGACCCCTCATCTCCGCCTTGGGGGTTCTGGGCATGGAACGTAGGGAGACTTATTCCCGCTCTCAAAGCCCCTGCGGGGGAGCCTATTAGTCTGGTCTGGGCAGTCTGTTACTACGGGCTAATAGGTATCGCGGAGGAAAGCTTGCACACTCTTACAGCTAACTGTACAAACCTTGCCGGAAGCACACCGTTCCATTATCTTACTGAGAAGGGAAAACTCACCCTTCTTGAGAAAATGGTGGAAGAACCCACCATTGACTTAAACGCGAGGGATGGTGGCGGCCTTACGCCACTGATAGTGGCGGTTAAATGCAACAGGGTGGACACTGTTCGTTTTCTCCTGGGTAGTAAGAGACAGTCCGTTGTTCCACAGATAGGCGACGTCGGTGTCGCTGCTACATACATGCTGGAGGTGGCTTGCTGTGATATAAACCTGGAAGATAAGAGCGGACTTACTGCGATTCACCATGCCGCTGTGGGGGGGCACTGTACAATCCTCGAAGACTTGCTCCGTGAGCCAGTACTGAATATTAACCACAAGTCTAAAGCGGGAGACACGGCGTTATCTCTTGGTGTTACCGGGGGACATGCATCAGTTGTACAGACCCTTTTGGGGCACAAGGAAATTGACCCGAATTGCCAAAACGGGCAGATGGAACCTCCTCTCTTCACTGCTGCTCGCCTTGAACATCGGGTCATTCTTGATCTTCTCATTACACATGAAGGGATTGATGCAAATTGCAGCATGGGAGCAGATACCCTACTCATCAAGGCAGCGGAGAATGGCCAGGTTTGGCTATTGGAGCTGTTGTTGAAAGGGAATAATCTCGATATCGATCGCCGAGGAGCATGTGGGTGGACTGCGGTGTATAATGCTGTGAGAGCTGGTTCATTAGGGGCGCTGAAGGTGCTACTGTCTCATGGGGCAGACGTTAACGCAAAAGCTGAAGAATTCTGGACCCCACTCCTCGCCGCCGCCAAGAAGGGTGATACGGAGATAGTTGAGCTTTTGCTGTCTCGTGGGGCCGATATTCATTCCTCATTAGAAACAGGCTACACTGCGCTAGACATTGCTGCGGAATACAATTCTGTGGCGTCGGCACAAGAGCTCCTATCGCATGGGGCAGACGTCAACGCAAAAACTAAAGAATTCTGGACCCCACTCCACACCGCCGTCTGGAAGGGTAATACGGAGATAGTTAAGCTTTTGCTGTCTCATGGGGCCGATATTCATTCCTCATTAGAGACGGGCTACACTGCTCTACACATCGCTGCTCAATACAATTCTGTGAGGTCAGCGCAAGAGCTCCTATCGCATGGGGCAGACGTCAACGCAAAAACTAAAGAATTCTGGACCCCACTCCACACCGCCGCCTGGAAGGGTAATGCGGAGATAGTTAAGCTTTTGCTGTCTCGTGGGGCCGGTATTCATTCCTCGTTAGAAACGGGCCACACTGCGCTACACATCGCTGCGGAATACAATTCTGTGGGGTCGGCACAAGAGCTCCTATCGCATGGAGCAGACGCCAACGCAAAAACTAAAGAGTTCTGGAACCCACTCCACGTCGCTGCCGAGTACGGTAATACGGAGATAGTTAAGCTTTTGCTGTCTCATGGGGCCGATATTCATTCCTCATTAGAAACGGGCCACACTGCGCTACACACCGCTGCGGAATACAATTCTGTGGGGTCGGCACAAGAGCTCCTATCGCATGGGGCAGACGTCAACGCAAGAACTAAAGCCCTCTGGACCCCACTCCACGTCGCTGCAGAGGACGGTAATACGGAGATAGTTAAGCTTTTGCTGTCTCATGGGGCCGATATACATTCCTCATCGGAAACGGGTGAAACTGCCCTGCACATGGCTGCTCGGTATAACCGCGTAGAGGCAGTACGAGAGCTCCTATCGTATGGGGCAGACGTCAACGTAGAGACTCAAGGATTCTGGACGCCACTCCACGTCGCTGCCAGGAACGGTAATACGGAGATAGTTAAGCTTTTGCTGTCTCATGGGGCCGATATAACATCCTCATCAGAAACGGGTGAAACTGCCCTACACATGGCTGCTCGAAATAACCACGTAGGGGCAATACGAGAGCTCCTATCGCATGGGGCAGACCTGAATATAGTCGCCCAAGATATTAGGAAGGGTACGAGTTTTACAAAGTATAGCGGCTGTACTCCTCTTTATTCAGCCTGTAGATGGGGTTCAACCGAGGCAGTCAAGTTCCTCCTACAAGACCCAGGGGTAGACTTTAAGACTACCACCAACCACGGTGCAACGCCACTGCTGATCGCTGCCGAATGCGGAAATGTCGAGATATGCGAGATGCTACTCGAGAGGCACGACAAGACGGACAGGCTGCAGGAAATAGACGGTGACGGCGACACCCCTCTTCTCATGGCATCGGGATCAGGTAAGACACGGATCGTTGAGTTAGTCTTGGAGAGGGGCGAATACGACATAAATTACCGCAACCGACTTGGGTATACGGCCTTGACGCTGGCAGCGAGCAAAGGCCATAACGGAGCGGTGGAGATGCTACTGGGGGTGGATGGTATTGACGTCAGTATCACCGACGCAGAAGGGAAATCAGCTTTGGATATTGCACGGGATGGCGGTCACCAAAGTGTCATGAAACTGCTGAGGCCTGATCTCTTCTCTGGGGGGGCATAGTTTTCTTTCGGCAGCGAGAGCCCCCTTTCACGCTACCAATTTCACCCTTTAGACTTATTCTCTGGGTCAAAGGGCGTTGACAGGCGGGGCTGTGATCAGGGAAGGTTTGTGATATGAGGTTTATGGCGCTGTGGGGGATCCGGATGTAGGTTGGTTGGAAGGTGGGATTTGGAGTGTGTCGGAGGGGTTTGGGAAGGTTTCCTCATTATAGTGCACTTTATACTCTCTGTAGCGCTTATGTCGTGTCTGTTTTGTATCTTCTTTCTTTTTCTGCGTATTCAAATATCATTTTCCTTAAAGGAGCATTAGCTCACGGAGACACAGAAAGCTCCTTGCAAGTCTTTCATTTACTTACGAAGTAGAGGATTCCAGTTATCCGTAAACACGGCTCTCTCGCCCCGAGTGCGGGGGGTAAAGGAGGGATATGTGCTTGGCCAGTGCTGTGGCGCCTAAAGTCGTTTAGTACCAACCACCCTAGTAATAGTGCACACCTCCAAGAGTTCCTGATCAGGAGGTTTTATTTGCGGCCAACGTGACGCGGCCGGGTGGGGAGCAGCTCATTGAACTTTAGGGAATTATGAGTGCCAGTCATCCTATCAAGTGCGGGCCACACCTGGGTATTGTTCGAGATGCCCGAAGATCGGGCTACGCCAGTAACAAGAGCCAATTGGTCAGATGGTTTGTCGCCACTTGCCCTGTTGAACCGGTAGTTCCAACGGCTGAAACTGGTTGTATTCGGAGGTCATACCATACCGAACTGAACTGAATGACATGTCCAAATGAACTGAACTGAACTGAACTGGATATTGGTCCTCTAAAATGGTTTAAGAACTAGAACCGTTCTTTTTTCTTGTTTGCAGGTCCACAAACTAGATGTACTCCCAGAGTATTTTTCTTGATTTATCAGGTGCAATTAAGCCTGCCCAAAAGGGGTGAAGGCGGGAAATATGTCCTCTATGTGATGGGTACCTGCATGATAGAACCGTTTAGTAAACCGGTTTGAAGCGGTTCTTGACTGTGATGAACCGTTCAAACCAAATTAACTCAAAGAGAAAAGCTCAACCGAAATATTGACTGAACCGGTTTACCGAAACCGGTTTGTTTGGTAGAACGGGTGAACCATTGGAAACCCTGCCCTGTTGGGTGAAAGGACAAAATTAAGGCCCACCTGTCTCAGGGCGCCAACATTCATCTGGTTAGTAACAAAGTCAGCACCGCTCCTTATCTGGCCGCGGTTTCTAACGCACAGAGCGCTTCTAACATTGCGACGTGCGTGTGATATTAAGGCAGCATTCATAGACAATGCATCCGCTCATTTCATGTCACCATTGAGCATACTCACACTGTACATACACAGAGATCGCACAGGCCCCGCTGTCACACCGAGTCGATATACATACGACACCTCACCGGAACTCAACTCATCTCCACGTTGCTGTGCAACATGGTCAAAAGGACACTCCACAGGTTCTCCTCTCTCTTGGTTGGCGATGATGGCGGTACTACCCTCCACGACGCAGCGCGAAATTATCAATTACGCACTTCAGGAGCACTGAATGAATCGATCAATCAATCAATTCCTCCAAAGACCTCCTGTCCCATGGCGCCGGTTTAAATGCAATACATAGGCAACAATTGGTTATCTTCATGTTGCCATCGCCAGAAAGCATTGCTAGTGACAACTTGCTATGGCCCTCCAGTTAGTCCTAACGGCGGGACGGCCACCCTGTCGAATAGTAGCCATATCATGGCCGCATCCTGTACGATGCAAGCTAGAGAATGGTAAGAAGGTAATTTCGCCAGGAGTACTGGAGTTCGGGTCGACACAATGGTCCAGCAGAGACATGAGGCTGGACGTCTCCGAATGATATCCCATCATTAGGGGCAGACCACACTGGCTTGATGATAAGGGTGTAATACATCAAGCACCTATTGTGTTGCATAGAACATCAAGAACGAATATACTTGAGAGGGTCATACTCGAGCTGTATGCCCTGTGATGGCGCGGATGAGGATTGGAAACATTGGGATTTTCATACTAGCCAATGCAAGCAATGACTCTGGGACGTATGTGGCGATAATGTGTATAGAGGTAAGCGCTGTCGTATTTTAGGGTCTTAGGTGTAGGGCAAGGGTGCCGGGTGCCGGGTGGTGTACCCTAGGCTCTTAGCAGGCCTCCGGTCAGAGGGCTAGACCATTATCGCCCGGATCCTTGGTGAAAATCTCTTTGGTAGCTCCCTGATGCTAGAAATGCTGCTGTTGGTAATCAAGGGCTGTTGGAGCCCAATTTAAAACGTTTGGTTTAGCTTCCGACTGGGAATGGAGGTTCTTTCATGGGAATTAAGATTGCAAATAATGTCTGCTTTGACCCCGATATCACTTTGGGACTGATGTCACAGTTTGGCCCTGCCTATGGGAAATGAAGAGTGTTAGGAATTCTCCCTAGCATCTGTCGTAGGGGAAGGGTACGAGAAGGGCGAGTATATAGTGTGAGGCAAGGGTGAAGAGAGCTACACTCCGCCTCCCTTATGTGTTTATTTATACTTCATACAACTCTGCCTCCCTTGCAAATTGTGAATCGGAGCATTCATGTACTCATCTAGTGACCATCCGTTCAATATTAATATCCATCATGCTTTATATATGAGACCTCCGGTGGTATCTTTTAGCTTCATAAAAGATTGGTTGGCCATCTTTGACCAAGGGATTAAGCTGGTGAATTGTCCTTATCAGCCGAATGCCGGTAGCCTATACACTTATTCTTCCTAGCTGTGTCGTACCAATACCCCTCGCGGTGAAGAGACTTCACAAATAAACGGCCACTGACATGATGTAGTAGCTGAAGCGAGCGGAAACATGGATTTAATCCGCAAAGCACATGGTCGGGTATCGCGGATATAGCAGGCTGTGTATCATTGCATATAAATCTTAATTAACAAATTGACAGCTGGCTGGATCAAAAAGGACTGGACACGGGACTGTGGTCTCACCGTGGCAGTTACCTTGTGATGAGAGAGGGGGCGTCGCCGGTAGAATCCGCCAAGTCCGGCGGAGATCTTGACAACCATATACAACCACCCCAACCAATTGTTTCGCTAGCTCCGGGGGGGGGGGGGGGAACCTTGAGGGGCTCCACATTTGACTCGTCTCTCTGGTTGTAATACCTACCTGTGGTGTCTGTAGTACAAGAAAAGCTATTGCATCCAGCCAAAATATCATGTCAGTACAGCATGGCTACATCGATATAATTGCCGAAAGCCGATCTAATTAGGGGATTTTCACAATACCGTATCGCTATGATAATCTATTACGTAACCCTCTCTGGTATTTTATATAACCTGTATCACGACCGCTACTAAGGGCTAGGTATGAAGACAAATCACAGTAGCTTAGGCCACAGTGGCGAATGTCTTTGGTCCGCCGAATACCCGCCCACCAGCCAGATATTTAGCCAGGGGGGGACCTGCGGCGGCTCTCTCTCCTGTAACGACAAGGTCGGTACACTAAGCTCTTACCACCCAGCCCCCCAGGCCCCAAGCACCCTCGCCCTGTCGGTGTTGGGTGCCGAAACAGAAGGCGTGGGGTTTACTACACGCGTGGTCCCTCCGACCAGAGACATGAGAGTCCGTTACATTTTAATAATGCAAGGGCCTATTTTTCCCCACAAAAAAGCTATCAATCGGTGGCAACGGGTTGTTTGTTCCGCTCAACCTATAGCTATAGGTCCTAGCTAGCTCAACGTCAACCAAAAGGTCCTAAAGCACATCCGGACCAAGAATCGAGAAACCGACGGGATTGAGATATTAGCCACCATGCCACAAACCAAGACAGGAAACCAAAGCTAATTCCCAGCCCCACGAATAAAATGGTCTTTTATAGCCGTTCATGTAAAATACCTGACATATGATATGAGCCCCACCACCAATCACGCCCCGATAATGATACTACTCCGAAACCTCGCCCCTCAGCGTTGCTTCTCGGCGCCTTGATCACTTCCGGATACGTATTGCTAGTTTGCAAAATTAACCGGACACCCGTTGCAACCAAATTTTGTATGGGAAAGCAACTTCAACATCGACTACACCACAACCAAAACAGATAAATGTATGAGATTTTATCTTTGGTGTTCTCTATACTCATATATCTCAATGTGGACTCAATTGAAGCAATTTGAAAATTTGGTTATTGTAGCCCATTTGCATGGTCGCAACGCGAGCGCCCGGTCAACCCCGCAAACCCACAACACCACCTGCCGGATTTTCAAGTTTAGGACGGTTGCCACCCAACTTTTGGTTACATCTCGTCCTAAACTTAAAAATTTGGCAAGTAGAAGGCCGCAACGGCAGGACGAGAGAGGTCTAAATAAAAGCACCGTCCATTTTGCGACGCCGAAAGATAATTACAAAATCCATGGCCGTAATCCTGCTACCCTCGCTAAAAGAAACTACTGAGACTGGCACGGAGGTGTTAGGTGAACTAATTGGAAATGGCAACAATCCAGCGGCTGTAACTACCTCGTGATAATGCAGCCCGTGCTATGCGACACTGCATTCCCGCGACCACTTGGTAGGCGCAGGTGTTTAGATTTGTTTCTGTGTGGGATGACCTCGTGGATCATGGGGCCTGCCTCCCTTTTTTACCAGCAGACGGTTACCAACAAAGCTTTTTCTAAGTGGTTTTGCGGTTCTTAATAGCGTCTTGGCCTCTCTTTCTCCTAGTGTATCAATCACTGTGTACGCAAGCCCTGAATACACATACCGACCTTGTGGTAGTAATGTAGCTACGCTTCCGGCGCCAGTCGGAGCCTCACCGCCTTTCTGATTGGGGATTAACTCCACCCCAGCCCCCGACAACAAGTAGGGAAGGTAGCTGGCGGTAACCCTAACCCTAAACTGGACTACCAACACCTCACCGGTTAAGCTGGCCTATGTGCCGTGACCTTGTAAGGGGGGGGATACCCCTAAGGGTAGAAAGAGATGTTCAATCCGCGACCTTGAGCCTGGAGTTGTTTATCTATACAATGTTAACGATTATTCCCGCTCCATTATAAAGTAAACGTGAGGGCGTGGCGCTGTTGATTCAAGTACAGCTCTGGTGTATATAGTGGATATAATTCAAATCTCGGGAGCTTAACCTTACTCTCAGTAATCGTCGGCTAAATAACCTTCGAGGAGTAAAGCACTGCGACTTTGCCTGATATTAAGACCAGACTGTGCCGACTGGATCGATATTGATAAAGATGTGGAACCTGTGTTACAAAAGAAAACTAGGGAGCCAGCACAGTAATTTCTCATTTTAGATTCTGCCAAGAGAAAAGCGTTTCCAATGTATTGGAAGGATAAAACTTCAAATCCGTGACCTCCCTCTTTCGGCTATTCAGAGCCTAGTGTGGTGATTTCATTGATTCCTCCACTAGACGAATTATACCGGGATTTACTCTGCAAAGTAAACTTGGGAAATGAGTCAAAAGATTCATTAGTTCGGGTGTGTTTTTTCGGGGGTGGGGCTAGTAGTTTGTTTCCCCTGAATCTTGTATTCACAGATTCTTTTATACATTCCGTGGTTCTTGAACTGATGGTAGAAATCAATAAGTGTGTTATGTAGTAATTATATGGTGTTAGTTTGTGCGATAGCTTATCCTCTGCCACGTTAGGAAATAGTTCGGAAATGTATATTGTATCATCGGTAGCCGCTTGGCTTTGAGGGTGGTACTTGTGTTACAAGTATCCATCAGTGAATGCATTTTAAATAAATCGACATATGCATCCCAGCCCCACTTAACGATTTCCCGGCGCAAACGCGCCAATAAATGGATCTATAAATGGATCTATAATTATAAAGGGACCAGTGAATGCTTGCACAGGTTTGACAGGATTAGGATAATCTATTATGTGGGGGAATTGAACGTGCGTTCTTCCCTGAGGAAACGCATATCTTAGAAGTTAGGCAATCAAGTAGTGGTGAGCACGAGACAAGACGAGACGAGACTTGACAGGTCTTGTATTTTCTCGTTCCGGTCTCGAAAGTCTCCTGGTCTTGATAGAGTCTCGAGACCTTGTGGTCATGTGAACTTGATGCCAGAAAAGGTGAGAGAAGTAGAACCACCGGGCCGAAGGCTCTGCCAAACCCTAACCCTGATTTGGAAATTTGTAATTAATATCAGATTGTATGATGGTAAAAAGTTAAAAAGGTCTCGAGACAAGTCTCGAAATATCCATGACCAATCTTGTCTCGTCTTGATGACCCCCAGGTCTCGTCTTGTCTTGCCAATAGTCTCGAGACAAAGTCTCTCGATAACTTGTCTCGTCCCCATCACTACAATCAAGTCGTATAGTAATAACATAAGAAGTGGTTATTATCAAGCTCCACCAGCCATGTAAACGGATCTCAGTATCCAGATGGTCGATCAATGGATCAGAACAAATACAATAATGTCATAACCCCATACACATGCTAATACGCCGAGGGGTCCTCCTCGCTTGTATCGCTCTGAATATGCAGAGGTTGCATGCTTGGAAATACGGAGACCAAATAGGTGCATGACACCGGGGCATATGTTCGCTCCCGGGCACTTTCCTTACACCAGACCCCCTAAGCCTACTAGTCCCCCGACATCTGTCCCTAAGGGGTCCTACAAGCATGAGTTTAACACATCGACGATGTATCAGACCGTTTCGGCAATGCTGAGGTGTTGCCTTTGCAGAATCATGATTTTTTAGTTTGATGCTTAGGTGATGATGTCATTATCTCCGCAGGTCCCAGAGCTTTCAACTCGAGTAGTAAACACCTGCACACATTGTTGTTTATCTTGAACGGCAGTTTGAAGGGAATGGCTAAGCAGGAGGGCGAAGACATATAACAGCATGATTTTTCCCTTAATATTGGTAGGATGGGCAACCAGCGAGTGGAGTGTATCGGTGGATCAACCGGCGCCAATATTTTGCGCACAGAACCGCGTTGCACAATATAGGGTGGGTAGGTTGTGTATGAAGTATAAATAAATAAGTAAAGGGAGAGGTATATCAATCTCTGCAGAGCTTTATCGTCATAGCCTTATAGGCTGGATATGATTACTGATGTAAACAAAAATAAAAAAAAAAATCTGCAGAGCTTTGTGCAGAACGAGTGATACCACATGATGCGAACCTTCGACCCACACGGGCTTAAGTTGAGAGGCAGTGCACAATTATAAAGCTGATATACTACACTACACACTACTACTGATACGCGGAAAGAGACGTTGCTTCATTACCTGAAAGGCTATGATACGGGGGCTGCCTCATTTATATTGGCCTGTTTGATGAGTAGATTTCCGAGATAAGGCAGGTTATATAAACATTTCTATGGCCAAGAAATATTTCGAGGCTGAAGTAAGGTAACAGGCCGCTTGGCCGCATGTTTCCCCACCCAAAAACGCTGATGACCTGGCCTTTACCTGAAAGAAGACAATTAATGAACTAAAGAAGGAAAAAAAAAAACCATCCATGAAGAGATCCATCCGAATATGTCGTTCATCCGTGTATGATAAGACTTTGGGGGCTATAGTGCACTGGAGCCGAGAAATTGTGAGTTCAGCTACTGCTATTGTGGCCTTGAATAAATGAAAGTTGTCATTGGCTATGAATACAGCTTGTTCCGTTACATGCATCATCCATAGACCCACCACCACTAAATACCTCGCGAGACAAAAGGAAAAGCAGTCACCGGAAGAAGCTCGTGTAGATAAGAAAATATCCTCCTTCTTATTCCTGACCTTACTCAAGAAGCAGTACTATTTAGGCGGACGGTCCGAGGTGGAAGAGTTGCTTGCCGGGCCTATACTCGGGGAACCTCCGAGGCATATGTGGGACCAGGCCGGGCCCTCTGCGACCGGAATCCGTATCAAGATCACCAAGGGCCACCTCCTTTGTGGAGATCTCTATGTGAAGACTAGGAACATCCTCCAATGGAACAGGATCGCCATTGGCCTAAGTTGGTTAGCATCCACGCAAAATGTGGGGCGGAATTAAAAAAGTGTGGGATGGGTGCACAAACTAGAGTGATCTGCCATTTCAGGTTCTTCTTTAGGTAAGGGCCGATATTTTCCGGATCCAGTGTACTCCTGTTTCCGTTTTTGCCGAGTCTCTTTAGGAGTGCGACAGTCAACGGGATCTTGACGGAGTCGATCTTGCTGTCCGTCTCTTTAACCTTGCATCTCTCGCAGCCAGTGGTGACGGGGTTGTTAGAGAAGACGGCAAATGTACCGACGAAATACTGGCTGTCGTACCGGGTCTCCCCAGTCTCTTCGCTCAGAAATAGACGACACAAGAAGGATCGGTTGAGGGCGTAATGCTTTGCACTAACAGTTGCAAAGTACCTGTATCTTCTTTTAGCACCATTCTAGACCGGACAGTTATCTAGAGAAACGTTACTCTGTAATAACATTGTTCTCCTTCATCAATCCTGGGAAGTCGTTAAGGATACGGCTCTGCGCGGACGCCTCTGAGTACAGCGCCCTGATGATAGATTTCATCTTGTCCAGTGTCAGTTCCTCGTCGAGCGACTTATAATTACTCCCAAAGTCTGCGCCGTTCCACACCGTCATGATATTCAACAGTTCATCCTGGGTTTGGTGGAAAGGCGGGAGAACTGTGATATTTATTAGTAAGCAAAACGAGGTCTGCCCTGTGTGATTTAAAGACCGTCAAAGGTTTGGCCTGACTTACAAGATTGTTTGCCGTCGTAGAATCCGTGACCATCTTCACTAGCGTCGAAATGCGTTTTATCACCCATGTCGCCTTGTGGATACAGCCCTTGCCAGACTGTAAAGAGGAGATCGACGAACCCATGGTGAAGTGAAAATATGGGGTCGAAGCATGCATAGTCGACATCAGCCTAACATCATCATATCAGTCTCAGCATACATCACTTGAGGCCTTGGGGTGTGCTCACCATATGACCTGTGAAAAAGATAGAAAAACGCCAAGTTAACAGGGTTACAGCCTTCACAGGCGGGAGAGGAAGGAATCAGGGGGGGTTTAGTACCTGAACCCCCGATAATGTTATGGACATGACCATGGATCGATTCAAGCTGGTTGGAGAACTTCGCGAAATCGGCGTACTCGCTATCTGTCAATAAGTAGTATATTTGTTGCTGGATGCTAGTGGAGATTGTTTGTCAAATTTACTCTCATAGTAGGCGCGCGAGCATTTACCTGCTAACTTCGCAGGCGAACTTCTCTTGAAGCCTGTCCGGCTGCCCGACGTCATGGGGGTCAAAGGTTCCCGCGGTGCTCTTCGGATAGCGGACTGTGTTGAGAAATATGCTAAAACCGTCCCGTGTGTTCTAAGAGTTTATTTTTAGCCATGATTTCCGGTTAAAAAGGGACCTGAAGCAACCTGTGGTGATGGAGGGGCGGAGGGAGATTATCTAAAGATTTTACGTACTGGAAACTCGCTCTCTGTAACCTCCTTGAAGTTGAAGCTGTAGAGTGGGTTCGTAATCTCCTCTGTCGTTCCGGCGGGTCCTGGAGCAGCGATCTTTATTCTTCTGTTTAGGAAGACATCAGGAACCGAAGTGTCACCGCCAGGAAAAATTTGAGCCCAGTCCCAGTACCTATTGGATAAAGACAATTAGTGTCTCAACCCCCCGGTGATATACCTGCGGCGAGCATAGGATCCAGGCGCCCCCTCTGTGCCGTAACCCTATCTGCTGGCGACAACTACTCTCGCCACAAGTAGTAATCAGAAGATATGGGATATGGAAGGGTATGCTTACGGCACGGAAAAGGTGGGTAGGAGACCTTTAAGGTGCTCGCCGAATTACCGTTCCTCCTCCCTATCACTACGGCCAAGCTCGTCAACGACCTGTTAAGCACTTTTATGCAGAGTACGCTGAGGGAAATGTGAGCATAAAGAGCAAACTGGGTGTCGGGGCATATGATAACTAACATCAAACAAAGCCTCCCAGGCACGATGCCAGGGGAGAAATAGGAAGCTGTTGCCGTGGGGGCAGTATCCTTGATAACCCTTAGCGTATCTTGGGACTCTGTCCCACTCCCTGAACGGACATCCATGAATTCCACCGATTTCAAACCAGGAGCAAGGGTTCTCCCTCAGGACGTCGTTCTGAAAATGGCGGTAGGCCCGCAAGACTAGACTGAAATAGTCAGGGGCTTTCATAAGCTCACGAATCTCATAGCGATAGGGGAGAGGCTGGCCTGCCTCGGGCTTTATGGGTGGTATCTCGACGTGTTGATACGGTTTTGCCATATTGAATAATCGATAGAAGATTGCAGTATAATGGTTTAGAGATTTGAGGTGGAGAATCGAGCCTCCGTGGAGGAAAGAAGAGAAGGCCTTTATAGTAGAATTTGAGGACAACCCAGTAGTGCGAGAGACAGGAATGAAGTTCCACAGAGCTGAAGACATGCACTATAGAAAGAACATTCCCCCAGCTACATGCAGGTTTAAGCACTGTCAATGGACACCGTCCTTGTCATACACCTACCTATGATTAATTTGTGCAACCACCTCTGAATAAATAGCGCAACAACAATGCCGCTCCCGAAAAATTCGGCGAACTCACGGAAAACCTATCCCATCCAGAGCGCAGCTTAGAGGAAATATTGACAGGGGAGTCACCATTTGACAGACTTGATCAGCGGCCAAGGGTATCCCAATTGCCCTCCCGGTGCCCCAGGCGATCATCAACAGAGTGGAATAGCTCCGTGATATCAAGATTACTTCTATGTGATATCTGATGCAGTACAATGGCCTCTAACCGATTACAGAAGAGGGGCCCTGGGCTAAGCCAGCGAGCTACTCGAGGCTTTGCGGATCTTTAGTGTTCCTATGGGCTTAAGATGCAGTTTGACTCGTATGTCCCACATGCTTTTTGTTTTTGCAAGGAAAGTCAAGTGGGTATTTATGTGGGGTAGAATATATGCGAGTTCGTAGGCGGACAGGGCTCTACAGTGCTTTCAATTGGATTGTTTAACCAATGCAGGAGCCTAGGCCAGGTGAAATGGGGCTTCCACAGGTTCGAGGGGCGACCCGAAAACATATATATGCATAGGAAGGCTGAAGATCTTCTAGTAATTTCTTTTGAGTGGGGACAAGGTTTATGTCCAGGAACTGCTTTGGCTTTTAGTTCAAGGTCGTGAAAACTGGGGCAATCTTTCACGACCTTTTACTGAATGCCTAAGTACTTGCCGCGAGAATAGGTTTCTGCCACCACTTCTGTGTTGCAACAGCGTCTTCTCGCGCAAACCTGGTGGAAACTTATTCTCGCCCCAAGTACAATAATGGAAAATCCAACGATAATAGAGACTTTGCGCAGATGGAGCCAACTCCATTTTCCGGTAACCTGATTGACGCCGATCCCATAGCCTGCCAATTAGATAATCGAAATATAGGGCTGGCTCCATTTGCGCAAAGTCTCTGCTGGTATGGAGTGGCGGTAATAACTCCTACAAATCAACCCCGTTCCTGTCACTTGCATCTCCCGGCATGGTAAACGTGCAGGAGCCGACACAACATTCGTTTCTTTCAACCTTTTCAGGTCGATATACCTATGCTGGAGATCCTTTCCAATTGGAGAATCTATCCCTTGGGCAGATGAAATCCTCAGCTATTCCTAGCCCTATGTGATAACTGATGTTAACTTCTCATTGGCTCTATCATTATTACCACCGTAAGAGCAAAACCAGTTACCTTAGTAAATACGTGCACGTTCCATGTCGCGAGTTGGAGGACTTCATCTGTCCAAGAGATAGGTTGATCAATCTTAATGAGTTGTGGTGGTCTTCGGCGTCGTGGCGTTTTATACGCCAAGCAATGTAATACCTAAAGTATTGGGTACCGGCATAATTATATATAATTCAAGCGTTAGTAAACAGTTCAACCGACCGTGAAGGTCGCCGAGCCCTGCGCAGTACAGCTGCCACAACTACGCCATATATCATCACACATGCGCTGTACCAGGTTCTGTAGGTGGGGCGTTCGATCGCGGATGAATGTCTATGATATGTCTTGCATGCTTACCCGCCCCAGAAATGCTCACCGCGGGGTGTATGTTAAAACCTGCGAGTGTGTCGCACCGCAGGCAAATAGCGGGGTAGGCTTAGCACGCGTAGGTGTGTACTCTAGTATGGTGCGAGAATGCTTAGAGGGTGATATTGTCAGCCCTGTTCAGTGTGATATCTTATTCGCTCTGACGGGCATAGAGTCGAGTTAAAGGTGAGGCTCTTCAATGTTTGCTTCCAAGAGCCAATGAAAGAATTGGTTGAAGTGGTGTGTACAGGGTTGTCAGGATCGCCCCCCCGCACCATACCTGCATGTGACCCCGAAGAGCTATGCGGGGCGCAACACCTTACCCTAATAAGTATAGTATGAAGAAAGTATTTCCCATAATTACGACCACACTAGCGTCAGAAGAGCGGATCTTCACCCATTCTCACTATCACCAGTCAAGGCTGATAAAGTCGGCGAGCTGCTTACCCCGCCGAGATTATCTGAAAGTCCTCAAGACCATGCAATCCCATGCCCACCAAAACTGGGCCCGGGCTGACTCTCTTAGCCTCAGCCTTGTTGGTGTTATCGCCGATGCGGGGTTGGCTAGGGGGGGGGGGAGCTTAGCGGTGGCCGTTTGGGGCTGTTGGGTCCTTTTTGCAGTTGGCCTTTTGCTTGAATTTCATGCGCACGTCGGTGGTAAACAAGGATATATGAATCGGTACCGACAAATGGGTCGAACATATCGCAGGTAATATCTCTTTCTTCAAGTTTAAGATTTGTACTTAAATTGAATGACTATAATTTCTACTGAAATACTATATAATGAAGGAAACACCTTTTGGCCTTGGCGCCGTAACAATGAGCTCGAATTTTGAAATATTTGGATTCAGAGGTCCGCCAAATTGACCTATTGGATGGTTTGCGTATTCCAGAGAACAATTGGCACACAAGGGGGTTATGAATAATAGGAGGCCTCTCTGCTGCCGAGCCTATTCGGTAGGATAGGAGCTAGGCTCCTCCCCACCCCCCCCCATGCTCTCCTACCGGAGGCGCTGGACGGATATCGTTCCGGCATTTCTTAGGATATATTTGGGCTGCGGTCGGGGTAAAAATCAGGCTTCAATTCCAAGCGGGATGCTGGAACTTTATCCGATTCTCCTATTGGGTTACTAAAATATGCTCATTCCCATCCGAAAAAAACCTCATTTTATGCAAAGTGAAAGCCGGACATCACGCGAGCATGGCGAAAAGAGAACGTGATTTAAGCATTCCAACCGGAGGTTAAGCTTTGTTCCAAGCCTATCCAGGCCCCGACCTACCTGGGGGTGTTTAGGCATCCAGACGTAGGGGTCTAGTAGAGGTGGAGGTGTGAGTACTGTTGGCGTCGTAATTCAGTAGAGAGCGGATCAGGGAGTAGTGGTTCTCAATCAATAGTCCCTCTGAAATGTGTGGTGGGGGGTGGGTGGGGTGGGAAGCTGTACTTGCCAAACTAGCAATGGCCAGCTCGCGACTGCAAGCTGATCCAGTAATAGGGAACAGCGACAGAGTCTAGGGAACAGCGGTAAAGTATAGGAACAGCGGGGGGATTAACCTGTTCGGTTACCTAGCTGCTCAGATTTGAGAGAAAGTAGCGCTAACCACCCCTGTGTGTAAATATTAAGCTCTTGGCGTTAATTCCTGCCAGGCCAATCAAATCACGTAGATTCTGTCTCACACATGTCTCACTATTATACTTTCTGCTAGCGCGCCTATATAGGAAGTGGCGCTAACCACCTCTGTGTCTAAATATTAAGCTCTTGGCGGTGCTTAGTCAACCACCTCTCATTAATCCCTGCCACTTCACCAAGCCGAGATGTCGCACTTTGAGATAGGGTACTGTAATATAGTCTCGTTTCCCAGCGGTATATCTTTGGTTGTATGGTTCAATACCGGAAAGGTCTCGTGTGCTTGCCCAAAAAGTTTATACCAGTCCTTCCCTTGCCAAAGAGCCCCAGGAAAGGTCCGGTTGCCCTCCAAAATCCCCGGTTGCTAGGCCAAAAACTCTGGATTCTCTACCAAAAAAAGTCCGGCGGGGTCATTTAGAAACCCGGTTTTTTTCCGAAAAGTTATTGCTCTAGACCCTACTGTGATGAACCTATATTAAACTACTACCACCACTAACACCACCGTATGGGCTGGGAACGAGACTAACTGTAATACTTTAAGTCCAGGAGATATAACCAAAGGTTGTGTGGCAACCGTCTTAAACTTGAAAACTCGGCAAGTACCGTATTATCTGAAAAGATTTGTTGCGAGACAGTAGGGGTATAGGCCAACTAGAGCCCTCAATCTGCAAGTTTTGGTGTAAGTAATTTGCTCCAGTGCAACGAATTCTCTCAGATTTTGCGGTTGATACAAGTGGCCTGGCCACCACCACCACCACCAGCCGTCCAGTTAGGGCGGACTGTACGGGCTGAGCCAAGCCACTCCACCCTACATTCCGGTATGCAGTCCGAAAAAAGTGAAAAGTGGAATATATTTACGAAAATATTTGTTTGGAGCTACCCTACCTGATAGCTCTTTATTGGCTTGCTTAGTTCCATTCCTGCTTCTCCTGCATCAACACCCGGACCACAGTTACAACAACAAACACTAGACTCTAGAAGGATATTGCGGTTGACCCCGTGCCATTAGCTGTCAACATTTCCGATGAGTCTTTGGTTGGTGTATCGACAACCTGAACAAATCCTGGATCCTGAAAAGATATGCAATTTGTAGAACCTTTGTTTGAATTGTTGATTATTGTCCTTAGTAATGAATCAATACTAATGAACTAATGACTCGTATATCCTGATGGTAGTATACGTACATTACAGGCGAGTTCCCGATTATTACTGTTGTCGTTTCATAGCTTTGACAGGTTTTGACAAAGCCATACTGTTTGACTTCCCGGATTCAGGGGTACCTCTTGAGGTTTCCAAGTAGTTGCTTATATTTCTAGGTTCGCTATACCTTTAGGCGAAGTATGAATAACTATAAGCATATTTGACAAAAATATTGTTTTAAATGAACTCTCCTAGAGCTCTCCAGTTATATTCTTTGCTGGATTGGTCCATTGCTCCTATAACCACTCAAAAATACCTTATTACCCAAAGATTGTCCATATCCCGATGGGGAGTAGTGGAAATATATATAATTGCTGAAAGGTCTGAACAGAATGTTATAATCTCGTGGCGCCTGTAGAAACAAGTATCCGATTGAATACATTCCAACAAATGGCGCTCGGATCCGTAAAGGGATGTGAATATAGTTCTGCCCAAGTAGAAGTTCTTTTCCTCTACTTATCCATACTGTATCCGTAGAGGTATTTTAATTTCCTCCTCCTTCCTTCATCAAGATAGTAGGAGTGGTACTTAATTTTCTTGCTAATAATCTCTCAATAGCCTCTTGAGAATCTTCGTCAAGCGATGATTTGTGAGATTCTGTTGACTTCAATTCGTATTCAATGCTATATGATCTCTTTATCATGCAGGATAGAGTTTATTTAGCTCCATGACTTTCCTGCCCCAAGAACCGCAGAAAAAGGTGTTTAGTTTCATTGGCCGTTTGGGTTTTGGAAAATATTGAGACTCATTGGTTTGCGATGATGAATAACGATTGGCTGCCCTTTGTAAAGAGAACAAAGAAGAGACTAAGAGTTTTAGTTGGTTTGTGTTCAAGATACTTGACACACTGCCCTCCCATTTGGATCTATTTTTGTCTTTCTCAGGCTCTGCCGCTCTAAAAAAATCCTTCTAGTTATCGCTCCGTTTGCCGCTAACCTTTTACACAGATATTATTGACTGTCACTATATATAACAACTTTGAAATAACTACCACCCTGACCCTTCTGCTAAGCCTGAATTGATAACGCTACGGCCATCGCCCTTCTCTTTGAACCTGGGCACTGTTACCAGTCAATAGGTTTTGCAATACAGTTCATATTAAGATGAAATGTTGTTACCAAAGTATTGTAGGGACCACGAACAAGAATTATAACTGAGGAAATATCGTGGGATATCTGGCCTAATCCTGCATTGATTAATTCAGAATGAGTGCATCACTAGAAATGAAAGAAACATAGTAAACAAAACCCATACAGGTGGATGAGTGTGGCTCGTCATGAGCAAGAAACCCATTCCGTTCCGCTTTATACAGCAAAATTCTGCAGTGCCCATCATTTTTGTGTTTCCTTTGTTGGTTATTTTGTTTGTTGCTTGCAATGGGGAGAGATAATGAGTTTAGGAAACTCCAAATCTTGATCCTGATCCCAGTGTCTGCAGCGGGACTACGGTTTGGCGGTAAAGCCGGTATTCATCGAATGATAATGAGACAGTGATCGAGTACAGTTTAGCGCAACAATTAGTATGGTTAAGCCGAGATAGCAGCATCTCCAGGCCAGTGCAATCCACATAGCAAATAGTACATGCAATTACCTTTTTGGACTAAATATGGAACGGATTCGCAGAACGGACCCGCCCGTGGAACGATCACCCTAAGGATGGACGGCGCCAGGACTAATGAACCATCTCAACGGCCCCTATGGCGAATAGGACCCCGCCCCGTAGCTGGTAGAGAGAGGTATCCATGGTATAGTCAGCACAAGATATGTCCAATTCTATAATGTTTTCTACCATGGCACGCACTGCCTGCTAGTATAGATTTTAGTGGGGGAGTGTGCCGGAACCATGATGGATGTGCGCTAAATCATTTTGGTAGGATAATAGGAATTGAGTAATGAATGAAGTACTTAGGTATTTGGGTCACTTAGCAAGTTGAGATGAAGGGTATTTGGAATATCAGGCTTGGTCGGATACTATAGCTATAGGTTATGCAAGGGGCAAGGGATTAGACATGATGGACGAGGGCTTGATGGCCATTACTTATTTGTGTTTTTCGGTGTTCTTTGTTCTTTTATTTACTTTTTTCTCCTAGTCATCGCCGCTATAGGAAATATGCTTGGTATTTTCATCATCCTGATCATCGTCCCCTTGTTTATGGTGTAGAGGAGAATTACGGGAAATACTTTTTCTTTTTGCGGTTCACTTAATGTTTATAGTGTTCCCTCTAGTTCTGAAACACATCATAAGGTTTTTGTTATTCTGTCTCCTGGAGGTGTGTCATTACCTCCCACCAGGGGCTTAGTCCTGTCTTCGGCTATATCCCCTGGTCTACCCTACGCTCACCTCTCTGTCCTCCACCCCTTATAGTCTTAACTAGTACTTGCCGCGAGAATAAGTTTCTGCCACCACTTCTGTGTTGCAACAGCGTCTTCTCGCGCAAACCTGGTGGAAACCTATTCTCGCCGCAAGTACGTAAGTGTGAAAATAATGTTTGTTATTGTTTTAAACTTGGAAAGAAAGGAAGAGATAAGAGTTCCCTATTTTAACAAGGAGTGACTGATACCATATGAGGGTAACAAAACATTTAGTGAACGATATACCCGATAGGATAAAAAGGATAACAGGTAAAAACATAGTATTTGTCCAGTGCTTATATGGTGAATAGTCCCTCCGTAGTAGAATAGTTGCACGATGATGGATAACTACGTAAAATAGTACGAAATAGGAGAACTAACCAAATAGTAAAGTGTGGCGATTGGTAGATGATCAAGGGTTTATCCGTTTCTCGAATATGACTTTATAAATATAATAAAATTGGGATGTTTGTTTTTCTTGTGTCCACGCCGGCCTGCACAGAAGTTGAGTTAATCGTTGGTTTGGAATATAGAAAATGACAAGTTGAGATATCGAATGGGACACATAAAGGTTTAGGTGTTATTGAGCTGGCCTGAGTAGCCCAAAGGCCATATCAGGCTCCGAAAGTAACGGCTTGTCCAAAATGATTCCGTAGTTATATAGGTGAATTCCAGAGGCCCCAAAACCCCGCCAGAGAATTACTAGTAAAGCCAAAGCTGTCGCGTTAATTAACAAAATTGAAAGTTTCTTCTAGCTTTAGCAGTAACAGTAGAATGGGCATTTAAGATCGATAAAAGGTTATTGGAGTAAAGAAAACACCGATACCCAAAGATTTGTAGTACAATAGTTATCTTTGCTTCCGTAAATAAATTCTCTTGATAAATCTTCAAGTAGGGAGGGTGGTGTAAAGGCTATCATACTTCGTATAAGTGAGATTATAATCCACCTATAGGATTGAGAAGCTTTCGGTTCTATCATACGGACCTTTCTCGGAGTTAGTCAGATGGTTTGGTATAGAGGCTCAATTTAGCGCGAAACCTTTTTGCCGCCTTTATGATAGGGCTTTCCCTCAGAGGCTTCTTAACGCCCAGGTCTGTTCGACATCAAATTCAAAACAGCAGCCGCTACTACAAATAAGAGGCCATCTTTCGTTCCCTGTTTCATCATTCAATGGCTCTTATTAGCAGTTCTAAAACGGCTTTACTCGGATAAGATATAATTGAACACTTTCGTGCAAGCCTACCAACTCTTCCCAAAGGAGAGTCGTGCAACAATCCAGCGCTGTAGCTGGCAATCACTTTATCAGAAATGCATAGTGTATGATCTCTAGTCCACAAATCTTGCTCAACATGCTGCTGTAAGGTCTACCTCTATGCCTTTTTCGACAACAACCTCATGTATCCCCTGGGCACGTGAGACATTTGCAATAGACAACTTCTCTAGCCACCCGAACACCCTTCTCACCCGAACAATTCGTGGTAATTGGTTGAGATTGAGACAACATTATGTCATGATTGCATATTCCAGAAACCAGGCAAGGACGCCGATGGGCCAGCCAGGGCTTGAAAATAGGATCGGCCCAAGCTAAATAGTCTAGGCTCCACAAATACAGGTGTTCGTCACCATTTGAACTAACTTTCTTGAGATTAATGTTGATAGGATCGAAAATGCTGCAACCCAACCTGCCACATATTAGGAAATATATAAACGTCGTTTTCCCTGCCTCTTCTAGTAGAAAATGTCCATATATTAGGGAAGAACTGCTAAGACTATGTGGGCGCCTTAAAGCCCGGGCCTGCCTATTTAGCCTGGCCTGAATATTAGCCTCCGCCTGGCCCGGCCCATCAAATAAAACCTAAGGCCCGGGCGGCCCACCTCAACCCACGGCCTATTGACGTCCTTGATTGCTGTTTGGAGTATACTAGCCAGCATAGAGAGGTTCCTGTGTTGCATTCATTTCTCTGTCAGCTTCATTCCTCCCCCCCCCCCCCATGCGCGCGCTAACTGTAGATACACATGGAATAGACCTACCGCTCAGCCAGAAAGTCTCGGAGGCCCCATGTCTAAGGCTTGACAGAGGGAATGGAGCTTCTTCAGCGATTAAAACTTCGGAAGTGTAGGAGCTCTCGAGAGGGTCCCGCCAAGCGGCGGAATCATAATGCTCCAGCCTCTCCGGTGCGGGGCCCTAGTAGCTAGCTAGGTACTCACAAGTGCAATCCATACCCAAGTCTTGGCGATTTCACCTTCGGCAACCGGCAGCCGACTGTTCTTGATATTTGATAACTTGGGCTGGATGCGTAATTCTCCAATCTACCGACGGCAATAACGAATTGAACTGGAATGAAGCATATCCCCCGGTATGAAACAGTGGGAGAATCTCTCTCATGCATTAGCGCCAAAATTGTTGCTGTAAAGAAGTCCGGGTAAGCAGAGCAGTCCCTAGAATACCCGAATATACCATGAAGTTCGCAGGTTTATTCATGAGAGAGATTCTCCAAATGTCTCATACATCCAGGGGATAGTCTAGACTCACTTATGGGGGCATGCCAGGCATGGGGGAATGCCAGGTTACACTCAAACTCGACGTTGCAACCAGCCACTCTTGCCTATTCAGCGTTCCCCCATGTTCGGTAGCTAGTCGCCACATGTGCTAAGGGTTAGGTATTTTGTAAGCAATGAGGTACGGTAGCGTAGGATAGCGGCAAATTTCTTAGAGAAAACTTGTAATTAGTCGGGGAGAGAGGACTAGACCTCCCTCTCCCATCTAGAACGCCAATATAGAAGTTATTACCGCCCAACCTATCGGTCCGGCCAAGGCTAAAATTCGCCGTCTGCCGGCTGTTGGAGCTAATAATAATCGGGAAACGTAGTTGACTCCACAGTATAGAAATACTACCTAAATGACTAGTTGTGCGGACCAAGCCTGCACTACGGTCGGGACGCTGTGGCTGCGGACACGGGTTTCTGGGGTTTGAGGAGAGGTTTTGACTGGATATAGATTAGGAACGAAAGTTTTGATGTTTTAATGATTCACTGTATTCACTATGCTCGAACTATTGCCCGAGCTGATGAACCATGAACCTGATGATGATATTGGATGATGATGTAGATGAAAGACCAAAGGAAAAGAAACAGAGAACTACCACTAACGCCACGTGCCCACAACCGCCGCCAAGACGCCAAGGTGCGCTAATCTCTAGCCGCGCCCTTCGCTTATACATGGGTTGCTTAATTCTCGCCAGGAATTGTCTCTTGGCGCTACTATACAACAAATGGCCGCATTTATCTCTCCCAAATAGGCAATTATGGATGATCCCCACAAAACCCAACTTTTGCAAAATTAGTAACTCCACTACAAAAAAGATAAAATAAATCTGGCTCTGTTACATACCGCCATTACTCGAAAAATTGGCTATGCATATGAGATCAAAATTGCTATAAGCAGAGCTGATCTACGCCCTTCAACCAATCGTGAAGGAGGTAATCCGGAGATAGCCAATTTTAGAGTTTTTGCGGTAGTAGAGGGAGAGCAGAGCCATCGATGAACAGAGGGGGAGATTAGTGAGGGTGTAGTTGTGGAACCTTATCGGCGGTCGAATTTTGACCCCCGGTTCAAGGGGTCCCCAACCATACCAAATTCGGATTGCCGTGCCAAGCCAGCACACGAGTGCGAAGGGCCAACCAGGCCAATAGCCTCCCATACCTGCGTAATCGTTCTGCAAGAGGGTGGCCACCTGCAGCACTAAATGCAGCCTCCTTGGAGTTTGGCCACCAATATCATCGAACTTTATCTTTGGCGAGTACTAGTACAGGATCTTGGGACCACGAATCGGACTATAGAGTATCTCCCGGACGCCCAAGACATTTGCGAAATCTCTCTCATGCATTAGTGTGGCCGATGTAGGAAATGATGAACCAAAGTAAAGCAGCAACCTGCGAAGTTTATAGACTCCTTAAGTACTCTAGAGACTGATAATACAGCAAACTGCTTACCCGGACTCTTTTGACAGCAAATACTCAACATCACATGACATTTATGCATGAGAGAGATTTCGCAAATGTCTTGGGCGTGGGGATAGCTACTCGTAGTTTTCTATCGTTTCCGAACTGGACTGGGTCTGCATATGGGCGTAGATCGTGCTTGGCAACTAGATTTTGGTGGTATGCAGACCCAGTCCAGTCCGGAAACGTTAGAAAACTACGAGTACCTCTTATATAAACAGAGAGACGGGGGGAGGACCTCCTTGGCCGGGAAAGAACCTGAGACATCTAGGCTATATATATTCCACTCGCCTTTCTAAACACGGCTGATGTTGCATATAGAAGAATCGCCAAGACCAGTCTTGGTGTATGACATGCATGCAGCAGCGGTCGGGTTTAGAGCTTACAACTACCAATCTCTGTAGGACGATCCCGCCGGCATCGACTACCCCACCAGGGTATCCGATGGTGGTTTCTACTAGGTAGTGCGTCTCGTCACATTACCAAGGCCATGGGACTACTCGTGATCTCATATTATTGCTAGTCACAACTACATACACAGAAAGAACCAGCCCAGTGCACTTTTTATACGGTATGCTGTACTGGTCATGTTCGGAAACATTACAGATCTACGAGTAGATACATAGTCGGGGGAGATACTACCGGACAATGCAGACCTTCTTGTCTTGCAGCGGTTCTCAGGTAGTACGTATATACGCGCACCCATTGGTGAACTAAAGCCCTTACTGTACTTTTCACCTGTCCCGAGTACAAAACACAACATCTTGTTCACAGTACATACGTAGCCACAGGACTGGCTGAGACATTTTTATTTGGTAAGAAACAAAATTCAAGACCCCCCCCCCCGGGATCGCGATACCCCCAGAACCCTAACTTCCGTATCGATGAAAGAAAATACCCCCCAATTTCCAAACCCGTACTGCCTCCCGCTTCACCGCGTCCATGGCCGGCACACAGATGTTAAGAGGACCGAAACTCTAAGCTGTAGCCATAGGAGGCGTTAATAGTAATATTATTGGAGTAGATTGAGGGTTTACAAACCAGGGGGCTTAGGAGTGGATGAGCTATTGCCACCCGCTGGCCGGTGGTTTGGGCTTGTTGTCTTTGGTGTTCATTGTGCTATAAGTAGCAGTAGGCTTGGATTTATATAGTGTGTCAGAGGTATATGATAGTGGTGTCGTTGAGGAGGATATATAGCGCGTGGTGAATAGAAAGGGTCTAGGATTAGACGGAGGGGGGATACCTCTTATATGGACAAGGGGACGGGAGGAGGAGGACCTCCTTGGCCGAGAACCTGAGACATCTATGCCTACCGTCGATACTCGAAAAATTCGCTAGCCCTGTTTGCACCAAACAGTACTCAAATTGCTTTTTTCTTGATGTGCTAAAGGGCAAACACGCTAGCGCTCGCAATCATGGCTGATGTTGCATATAGAAGAATCGCCAACACCAGTCTTGGTGTATGGCATGCAGTAGCGGTCGTGTTTAGAACTTCAATTAAACCACCAATCTCTGTAGGACGATCCCACCAGTATCGACTACCCCACAACGACATCCAATGGCGGCTTTTCCTAGTACATCTCATCAGATCACCTGGTAGTACATACCCAAGGAGACACATTAATGCCTATATACTGGGTGAGATACAGCGTTTTGCCAGCCCCCTTGCGGAGAGAGACATTCTGCCGGAGGTAGCCAATTGATTAACCAAGTTACAATACCAAAGCCTCTGCAGTAAAGTATCCATGTACATATGTGCATGTACAATTCTGAACTCAACCGCAATTGCGTCCTGCTGGCTGTGTGCGCAGTTTTTGCTTCGTCGAACAAAAAGAAGAAAGAGCTTTCACTGACAAGAGGATGGTGGTTTATCTCTGATGATCATGAAAACAAAAATTCAAAGCTAGTTGGACTTGATTATAATGACCAGAAACTGCGTTTCTTTCCGGCGCATAGGTAGGCTACCGTGGGTCACTAAATATTATTCTTAAGCGCTACTAACTAGTAGCGTGCCCACATTGCCATACCAAAAGTAGTCTGGATGATTGTTCTGTGTCTAAAATTATCAATGGAACCAGCGCAACTCATTGAAGTGCACTATTTGGTTCAACACTTCAACTTCATAGCCTAGTGCGTAGGTACTCATGCATTAGCGTGCTCTACCCAGGCAGTGATCGACCCAGAAATGGCAGCAACCCGCGAATAGCACATCTCGGTATCCCAAGACTAATAAAATTAAAGCGGGGAACCCCTTCCGTTCACCCAAAATTCGGGATAAACCCTGAGGGATAGTATACAGGTGTCTTATACTAGTAGATAAGGCGTGATGATACTCCGTTTCCCTGCTCAGCGAGATCCCTATTGGCCGGGAACTACGGTCCTCCACCACGTAAACCCTGGCCGCCGAGCCCACAGCCAAGAGATATTTGTATGTGAATCTCACTGAGTAGGGACCTCGCTGAGCAGGGAAACGGAGTACCTAGAGTAGCCCATTACTAGTTTACTGTTGCTTGACAGGCCCAAATATGGGTAAAATGTCTTTCAGTACAAATTTCCTATTTTGGCTTGCATCAATTTCCGTCCATTCTCCTATAGAATTGTCTATTAAGATATTGACTATCTTATGCCTATGCTCGGTATGATGTGTGCCTTTAAACCGCAACGCACTAGATTTATCCACCGTAAGAAACGTGTTTCGAGAAACCGGCAGGGGTATTGGCAAATCAGGGGCAATATCTGCACCTTTGGTGTAGAATACCCCTGCTACACGACACTAATAACTCTAGATCCTACGGTAGGTTTCAGCCAAAGGGCGTTAGTTGTGAGAAGCAAGAATTTCACTTGAACTTGTAGTGTGCAAGGACTCACAAGCCTCAAATTTTACGTCTAAGTTATTAGTTCTCGCAACGTCATGGCGTTTTGGGAACGGTTGCAACTGGATGCTATACAAAAAGTAGCTTTGGCGCCTTGCTGTACGTGTACGTAATATTCGTCATTGGGATGAACCTGCGGGGGATCGCTATCCCCCCGCTTCTCATTCGCTCTGTTTGTAGGCATCGGTGACCTAGCAGAGCTGTGTCGGGAACGTACTACAAACCCGTGAATCCATTCGACTCTCTACAGCCACCAACGCCGGAGCCTGATATGCGCAGGAGATATATATACACATACGTTTGGTTGGATATTAGTACTGCACGGCCCCCAGCCCATCCGAGAGCAGGCATCATGCGTCGTCTGTCACACATTTCTGGTTAGACACAGGGTGCATGCCTTCTGTATTTATGTGTTTATGATGGCGATAAAGCTAACCAACGATCTACGTATGCTCATACGATCAGAAGAGAACTCAACGGATAATGTGTTCAATAGCCTTCTTGACTACTCGCACTAGGCCCGCTTGCGGGGACCTACAAACCAAAGGTTCAATGCTAGAACAACCTTGCGATTTCCGTGTGCCTTGCTCCCTGATTTAGTGCCTCAAAGTGTAGATTTTAGTAAAAAGAAAACCACATCAACACGGGCTTGTACCCCGCCTGGCCAAGTTGGAAAGTACTTTTGATGGTATGTCATCTATAGACAGACTCGACTTCAAAAAGGTCTTGCTTCTAGAAACTCAATCGGGCCTCTTGGCAGATTTGATATGCGGCTGGGTGCTACAGGAATTTCCTTCGCAGGTGTAAGGAGAAATTCCGTAGTAGCTGTCCCGGGAGTGTCAAGGGCCTCTTATCTCTGGAGAAGAACAAGCGGTGGCGACAACTGTATGAGGCTAACAAACTCGAAAAAACAAACTAGACTTAGAATCAGGATCGAAGTCGGAGTAGGGATCGCCTCTGTCAAGCTCCGTCGGGACAATATATGAAGTATCGACTCGTGGGAGATAGCATTTGCAGGGGCCGCTGGCCCAGAAAGCTTGGAGGGAACCTAGGCTGGTATTCGGATCACCCGCAACAGCCTTTATTAAAGCTTCATCCCGTGGTATGAGTAGGTAACGCGTATGAGTCCTATAAGATGAGAGCAACTAATGTACCTATTTATGCAAGAGGCAATATCCTGATGAGTGATTACCGGAATGAATAATTGCCTTCTCCATTAGAATTGCTGAAGGACCTGTTTATTGAGCCTCTATCCAGTCCTTCAACAACTTCCTATGCAAAGGGAAAAGCTCATGGTGCTGTTGTGAATTATAAAATAAAATGGATGTGCGTTTGTCAATAGGTATATTCCTGAAAAAATAGTACAACAGGCCTATGCCATATAGGGTGCTGCACCAGTCTTTGCGGGGGGGGGGGGGTTGGAACTGAGTCCAACCCTCAAGTTCAGGATGGCGCCGAGTAGTCACTGATTGCTAATAGTGGCTCATTGGTTCCTTCCAGTCTGGCCGCGAGAGTGGATTTCCGACTTTTATCAAGATATATGAAGTTGTATGGTGGCGCGCTGAACATTGGGTTACGCGGGGCGAGTGAGATTCCATGACCCACATATGTTATCATCTTATCTCTCTTATGCATTATTGTATGTAGTCACTTAGGTGATCTACATCAGGATCGATAATGCGGGGCGGGGCCCGACTAGGGGTGGTATATGAAATTCGAGCATCTAAGATGTAGCCAGACAGGACCGCCGGCTAACATCCTCTCAGCTTTCGCTGCCGGAATGCGTGCCCTCGCCGCCGATGCTAAATGGCGTCCACAAGGCTTCCAGACCCTGAAACCTCTAGGCTGAGATATTAAGCGTGATGATCATGAGTGCGATAGGTGAGCTATATGGCTGCTAGGTACTTCAGCTACGGGAAGTACGTGTGGTGAAGTATGAAGGTAGGCTGAACGATGATAGTTTTATTCGATTGATGTTTGTGCCGGGGAGAGAGTTATGGGTATGACTAATGAACAAGTATTCCCTCAAGATACATGTTCATTACTGTGGCTTATACGGATGTTGTTGGTCTTCTGCATAAACCCTAACCCTTAGCGGTTGCGATGAACGTGGTACAGGTTAGCACATGCGAGGGCGGCCTTAGGCAATGTGATGTCCGTAAGCGAGCCAGCCACCGGGAGTGATGGTTTGGGGTTAGCGGAGGTGACACTTAAACTCTTCTTGGGACCGTTCAGATCTTCCATTGGGCACCAATCTAGTATGTACTTCGGTGGTGTGGATGAATGGAGGGTGTGTTCTCGCTTATCTGATCCACCCCCGGAGTACTAGTCGCACACCCACACTCCCCGCCTATATTGATAACAGCTCGCTCCTTCGAGCACGCTGGAGGCCGCCGCCGCAGCCACCGGGAGTGTAATCAGCGCCCGTAGTTACTTGCGACTCAGGTCAGGCAGGCAGCGAACAATTTCTCTAGGCCGTAGTTGAATAAGAGATGATGTGACAAATAAGTGCCCGAATAAAGCCAGGCTTCACATTAAGGGCTGCGGGTGATTACAACTGAATTGCCAGGGGTTGAAACTCTTGGCAACTCCATCTTGAGGCTATGGTTTTTGGCAACTTGGGTTCAATTCTTGACAGCATCATGTTGAACCCCACCAACTTGGGTGTACCGCAAAATCTCAGTTCGTTCGGACGGTTGCCAAGGGCGGTGTTGGCTGTAAAAGGCTCTGATCTCTTCCTTTAAGGGGTGATATTTTTCAGCTCCTCTGCAAAATTGTCCCTTGGCAACCGTCCGAACGAACTGAGATTTTGCGGTACCACGGTGCCAAGGGTGAGCCGGTAGAATAAGGAGGTGCCTGTTTGCCGTTGGAACAGCCTCCTGGGCTGGTGAGACATGCGGATTCCCTGTCTTCCTAGGGAAGTGAGGGCGCTTGGCCCCCATTAGTAAGCCGCGAGTGATACCCCATGATGGAAGCTGGCCGGCCGAAGCACCTCAAGGGATGGGGCAACCCTACCATATCTTATTGAATTGAGTTGGAACCCAGGGTTTAGGCCCATCAGTAATAGTGAAGTCTAGACAGGCAGTTACCAAAAACCTTCCACTATTACCAATTGTGCGTCAAAGCCTGTATCAACTTTGACCTGCTACTTTTCACAGAAAAAAAGACAAAAAGTGAGATAAATTTACCAATATTCATTGCATTGAGGTGATATTAAAGAATATGATTCTTCAAATTTAATATGACTTACTTATGGGAAAATTTAGACAGCTAGGATTATCAGTGTTGCGTTCAGGATTATAGGGGTTAGCACCAGTGATTGATAAAAACATTTACAAAAGACTGCATAACTCAGCCAATATGAATCGGATTGAGTTGAAATTAGAGTTTTAAACTTTTAGATACTATGAAACTCAATTATATAGGGAGAAAGTCTATATCTGCTGCTAATTTGGGGAACCCGTCAAATCATATCGCAAAATGGACCCGCTACCAATTCCGGGGGGTAAAAAGAGTGAAATAAGAGCATAAACTATAGTACTTGATATCTCTATCCTAATTGACAGTATGGTAGTTTTTGAAGCAATCACACCTCTTACAAATCGGTGCTTACAGAGAGACCAAGCCCCCGTCAATTTAATCCGTTGTAACTTTAAAGTTTCCTTCCTTTGCCTTGCCGGGGGTAGATTTTCAGGACCTCCACCTACCTCTCTACATCCGTAATACCAGCACTCGCGCCTGGAACCCCCTCCTCGCCGTGGATCCCAGAAAACCTCAATTTCGCAGGTGGTAAAACGGTCGTCTCCGTAACATATGAATGACGGTTTAGGGTTTCCACATATTTATTAGGATTAGGTCCCTCCCAGCCTAATAGAATCAACGCATTGGAGATTAAAGGTCTGAACTCTAATGGGACCAGTTAGGTGGAAATTCTTTTCAATGATGTGTAAATTGCCACTTGAGGTGTTTAACAAGTAAAACAAAAGAGTAAGGCGCTATGTCCTCCCACTCTTTTGATATGTAGGATAGTTGCTTCTTAGCTGTTCCGCGATGTCGACACCACCGGTGGGGTGGTCGTGGTCGTTGGTGAATTCTGTTGTTGGGGGCAGATTGCGGTGCCCACCCTCTGCAAACCGCTACCTGGTTGAAGCAGCGAGGATGCTGCACTTTTAGGTTTGCGGCGCATACTAACATTGACGGGCGTCACGAATTGTTGTAAGGAGAAGAACAAGAATCGACTCTGTTTACAATCATAGCATTAAGATGGCTCCACTCGAATATCAGGCATGGAATCCCTTTGCTCATGCCTAATTCCTTTGGGAACCGAGCCCTATTAGCTCTTGTAGTCGCAGGCGCAACTATCCCGTGATTCCTGAGGTGTTGAAGGAGAGTTATACCCATGTATACGCTGAACCAGTAAGCTGAACGAGCATTTCATCAAATGTGACGTCCGATGCAGGAAGATAGAAAGATTCGAACTAGTCCTGAAAGTGAGCTGCTAATGGTCCCCGTTTTTTCAATCAGTCACGTCTCTCAAGCTCTGTTGTTAGAGGTGAAATGTGGAAAAACTGTTTGATTTGCTGCTAGCGATCGAGAGAAAGCGGTGCCGGAAAGTGATGCAACGATGCGCGCAACCTCACGATGCAACAAAACTAATATTTTGTATTTCCTCCCTCTGCTTCTATTACAGCCAGTAATGTCCTAGGCATAGTTTCAAAAAGTTATCTCGTTCTTCCCCTCTCAATATCATCCTATGCCTCCTGCAAGACCTCTTTAGGGCGAGGTAGAGTAGTAATCCTACCATATTTCTTTCCTATATACTCATTCATATCGTCCCAAAGGTTTTCAATTCAATTCAGAACAGGAGATTGCAGGGGCCAATCGATACTATCTACTTGATGCTTTAGCCGACACCTATATATAAATTAGTACTTGTAAAAGTATTCAAATTTAGGATTTACCTCTTTGCAAACCCCTTGTGTCCCGGGGCATTATATTCAACAGTAGCACTCTAGTCTTTTTTTTTACATATCTTATGCCAGAAAGGAATAAGAATAGGGTCTAAAACCGAAAGAGTATAAGAGCTAGAGTTGACTGAAGTATTTGTTGCAACAAAATCAGGGTTTGATTTTTCTTCACCACAAAATGCTCTCCATACGATGACACTTTGATGCCCTGATCTCCGAGTCCGATCAATGCAATCTTCATTATGGGCTTCTTCCTCCCCATCTTTCTGCATTACTGGAGGATGTTGACTAAATCCCGCTGTTGAAAAAACCGATTCATCTGTCTATATGAGGCATGACTAATCCTCATTCGTCTAGGATAGGTGTTCTCTAGCCTATTTAAGACGTTTTTGACTTGAACATATTTCACAATTTCTTCTAGTATCCCTCTTGGGAAGAACAACTGGAACAGCTAAAGAGGGCTCGGACCTGATTAATAGGAAGAGAGACATGCCTTTGCAGAATGTGGAAGATTCGGACTTACAAAGTAGTCCAACTCTGGAGGCAATCGAAGGAATTCTACAATCTTAGATTTCTCCAAAGTTAAATGCTTTTCCGCCAGTGCTTTTTTGCTGAGTTGTGGGTTCTTGGACACTTGAGGTTTTTTTTTGATCAGTACCTGTGTGGATCTTTTTGGGAACCTGCTCGTTGGCATCAATATCTTCTAAATTCCGCAATAGGATACCCGAGAGCTCTAGTGGCGAGCTCTCGGTTGGAGGTGCAAGGTGGTTGCCAGCCGTTTGCATGTCCTCTATTGCGTCCATGATGTCTCATCATGAAGGCATTGAGGAATGCTGAAGACCGGGACCTCTGAAGGATTGCTTTATTGCGGATTTGCGCGGCACTTTTTTTTTTCTTTGTTTAGATCATGCTCATATCCAGCCTTTAGGCTATGACCAAATCCTCTCTAAGCAACCAGCCTCATCCATATGAAGCGTTAGCTTCGAGTGTGGAATACCCAAACCACCTAGGCCAGCACCTTCGCCTAAGCACACTCCTCTCCCCACAGAGCACCCATGCCAAGCCAGGAGAGGGACCACGGTCAATATCCTAAGAGCTGGCACTAGGGAAAGCAGTCCCCCACCCAGCCCCAGTCCTGCCATGCCCTATTTTCCTACTACCTTGTCAAAGTATATAAGCACCCTACTTTGTATCTAGAATAAACAAGCAAGTTGCACGCGAACACCACACTGCATGACGAAACCGCCGAGTACTAGGCCGCCGAGCCGCCAAGCGCGTTAATCCGCTAGTCGCTACTCACTTAATTTACTCTTCTAAGCCTAGAGTTACAACGTTGTGGGTTTGTGTACGTAGGTAGGGGCCATGACCGGCCAGGGAAGTGGTTTTGATGGTCGCGATTCCACCTGGCTCGATGGAACCAAAACTATTCCCTGAACCAATGAACTGTCGTGAACCAGTGTACTGATGATGATGACCTGAAGAAACGAGACGAAACACGCTGTGGCTTAGTGTGTGCGCTTCGTGGTTTGGTTTGGTGTAAATTAGGAAATGGTGGTTTTGGATGATTCAGTGTTCACTATGCTCGAGACACAAACTGCTCGACCTGCACCTCGCCTCCCGCCAAGGCGCCTCCGGAACAGAGTTGCTGGGTGGGATCGGTCGATATCGGAACCAAGGTAACATAATAGGAAGGAGCTCGGGTGTTGAAATGTAAGCGCTAGGGGAGTTTGGGTATTTCCCAGATGGAAGCGTCAGTGTTGGGAATGGCATGAGAGGTTCAAGTTTCCATTGGGTTCTATGGGTTTCTTTGGGGTTAGTAAGCAGCGGTGGAAATAACCTTATATATATAGCGTTTTGTCTTCCCTCTCTTCTTCTTGCCCCTCTAGGTAACGTCTCCATTCTGTTGGCAATACATATTGTAAGGTGACAAAGGTTCTCGTGATTTCTGCATAGCAACCAGCAGAAACTTCCTAAAAGTCTAACCCGAAAAGCCAGTAATAGGGACTTTAGCCTAGATACTATGTTCTATCAACCTTGAGCTCTCTAACAATACTAAGATCTTATTTACATCTCTTGTGGTCGCCAAGTTATAGTTGGTTCATGGCCCGCCCTTTTACAAAATCACGGGAACCTTTGTCACCCTACAATATATTGGGCCCCCGGTCCCTGTCCTCGCCTCGTCCCTGAACCCATCCCGACCCTGCTGTATCCCGAGTCGGACCCATCCTGACCCTGGTGTATCCCGAGTCGAATCTATCCTTGTTCTTGTCCTTGTCCCTGTCCCCGTCCCGGTCCTTGCTCCCGTCCCCGAACCCGACTTCGTCCCATTAGAACTACCTGCGGAAGTGCTTTATACCACACTAGTCTGATTTCTTCTGGCATCGCCATTCGGGTATGTGGTCTTGTGACGATCAACTGGACGTATCTTTCTGCGAGCCCTACTGATTGTGGGTGCGATTTACGTGCAGGATACTGCTTGCCCCAGACGACGGTTGGAGTTGCTGCACTTCTTTGCTCATGACAAAATACCCGTGAATATCATGAGCCCATCAAAGAGTAGGTTTGAGTTCTTCCTTCCGCACACATGCGGCAGTCTCGGTGCTCCTTTTAATGTAAAGGAGAGCGCAGGGATTCTTGGTACCTGTGCTGACGGGGATGAAATTGACTTCAATGGACCTGATAAAGGAGTCGACGTCGTCATTGGTTCTCCCGTGGAATTTGATTGCTGGAATAGCTGATATGATTAGATATGGTGTAGTGGCTGTCTCGACGATGGGAGGTGAATCGATCTGAGGGGGAGATGGGGAGGATCCGATAACGGTGACAATCCCCTTCATCTGATCGGCCGAAGGGGTATCAACAACGGTATCCCTTTGACTCCGAATCAGAAAGGAATGAAATTTGTATGAGGGATCTATAAGGGAAAGCACAGTATCCGTTAGTAAATCCACACAAAGTTTTGTTCTTCCGGTGGGATTAGTCTTTTACTGACAGATTAAGGGATATCTGTTAACAGTACCTATCTGGGCGAAGTTGCGTGCGTTCCCGCGCTTTGACTTCCTCTCCTTCACCATAGGAGGTCGTATCGTGAGGTGTTTAATCTCCACGTGACCCCAGCCCTCCCACCGGCCAGGTCTGTCCCAAAATAGCACCAGAGACGTGCTATTATACTCTGGGAGCTGTGTTGTATCGAGCACGCCCCCGGTGAATGTGCAGAAGCCGCTATCCAGGAGGTTAGCGCGGAAGAGGAGGTACAACGATCAGAATAGAGGGGGGTTACCACAAAGGAAAGCATTAGCTCTCTTCGCCGAATTATCTACGTCGACGATAGGCTCAATCCACGTGAATATGCCGAGGAGGATCTCTCCAGGCCATACTCTGTATACACCAATTTATGTGTATCGTAGGATTCGATGTGGGAGGTGCGTATATAATGGCGGCGGATGAGGGCATGGATAGCCGTAGGCATATAGGTGTCTGCGGCGTTGAGCACCCCCTCCGCAGTATCATCACCCACTGCCTCGTCCTCTTGGACTACAGGGCGTTTGGTAGGGCTGCCGGCTATCCCAACCCCATATTGATTATAGCTTTGGGCACCACTTCCCCTCCTTCGGTGCTTGTGGTTGGCTCAGATGCGTCATGTCCGATGGCATCGGTGGAGGCGGTGATGGATTTGATGGAGTTGGTGGGGGTTGTGATTTTTGATTCTCTAAGGGGCCTATTTGGCGAGTTTTGTGATGAAACCGCTATATAGTGGGTTCAGTTAGGTAACTGTAAAAAACGGAGAACGTTGCAATGAAGAGTGGGTAGGACGGACCTTTCAAGAACACCGTCTCAGAGCACAGATGGAGTTGCAAAAGTAGTATGCCAGGCAGAAAAATTCTTTGCTGAACAGAGTGATGAAAAAAGGAAACGGAATTATCCCGTTGCTATGCAAGTTTGCTGACAAGTCTCCGTTATGACATGATAATTGCAAATGAAGGACGAGAATACGATTCCCATGAGATGGGACTGATGAGTGAAGAGACTTGATGAAAGATGAAGAGAAAAAAGAAGTACCCCACCCATAATACAAGCCACGCCTTTCCCAAGGAGGTTAAGCCAGGAACGGCAGCATACCTCGAGCTTGTCTTATTGCCGAGAATGGGGCTCTGCCAGCCTGCCTAGGTTTTTGAACTTATGGTGCGGCTGGGCTTAAATGTGACAAAAGTTGCTTCGCTTATAACTTTTCAAAAGTCAAAGTATGAAAAATCTAACACAAAAAATTGTAGATACAGGTATGATGAAGACTTTTGTGAGTTGGATTTTTGATATCTTGTCTGTTGAAAAGGTTATAAAAGATGCCATTTACCTACTTTTGTATGTAAAAAGCACCAAGACCTTGTGGAGTGGAACAGTATTATACCCATTTATACCCCTACATCACAGACATGCAGCCAGGATGTGGTTCTCAGCCATTACATCGCTGGAATCTAAGGCTCTTATTGGTTCAAAATTAGCCGGAGTGGCTATGATTGTTCCAGCTGAGATACCTGCATGTCACTTTTAAGACGCGCCGCACCATATGGTACTCGCGTACAGGAATAAGAACAAGCAAATTCAAGTGACGAGATGGACATTATTTGTATGGAGAAGCTCTGCCATACAAATAGCCCTATTGCATTTTCTGGTTCTTCCCCCTACCCCCCAGTATCAAGACGGAATACGCGGCCGCATAAGGGTTAGGGGTAGCGAGTACATGTCCCAGAGAACAGGTCCACCCGCCCCACCACCCCACCACCACCCATCATCCTCACTTACCACCAGACGCGTCCAATCAAACCCCACCACCACCACCACATCATCCCCATCAACCAGACGCATCCAATCAAACCACGAGATATGAGCCAGTCAGAGACAGAGAACGATCCCGCCGAGATAATCGAGGTACACGTTAAGATTCAAGTAGGCAACCCCCCTTCCCCCCCCGGTGATGGACGGGGATTAACCTTGGGTACATGTAGGTTCCAAGATGCTGGAGCCAACGTGATATCGCCGCCCTGATCGAAATGTGGCACGAGATCACGGGGGACCCAACTAAACGCCCTTCGCAGTGCCCCGGAATCATCAAGGGGTTGACAAAGCTCGCTACGGCGGTTGAAGAGCCTCCTGCCAAGAAGAAAAAGCAGGAGGAACTCGACTCCGCCGCGCGCGAGCAAGCACTCAAGGCGGCCCTCAATCGCCGTGTGAAGCTCCACATGATTCGGCACTTCACTCTCGAGAACCCTGACTCTGTAGTCGCGGAGGTGTATGGTAATGGCTTCAAAAAGCAGTTTCCTCTCAAGCATAGCATCGTCAGGAAGCGTATGCTCGGCATGACATATCAGATCAAGCATACCACGCTGGACCTGGCTAGGCAACACGTGGAAGCCGCAATTGAGAGCGGTGGTGAGGAAATCAAGGATAGTCGAGATGCGGATGCAGTTAGACAGTTCTTTAATAAGTTCTACAGCAGAGAGAACTTCCTAGCGGTTTTCGGCTGGATTGGGCCTATCTTGGACCTAGATAGGTGTGCAAAGAGGGTGCACAGCTTCCTACGCAGTACGTTAATGCACCCACGTGCCCCTCTGATATACGTGGCCCTCTGATATTGGATATATGCTAATCAATACCCGCAGATACATATGCAAACCTCTGCACCTTCGTAAAGTTTAACCTACATGACCAATACAGCGCAGAGTGGGGACGTACTGCATTGATCCTATACTGGGACCGACTGGGCAAACCTGAGGTTTGGAAGAAGGTTAGACTCGAGCACTTTGCCGAACTAGAGCCCAAGATCAAGAAGGGCAAGTCCAAGTTCGTAGACAAGCGCAATTTCGTTCATATCGACGAGGATGACAGGTTCGGCATAGTAAAAGGCCTATGCGAGGAATCATCCGATCTCGATGGCGGTTCCGACTTTGGGAGCGATGATATCATCTCGGTCACCCCGGCTCATGTCGCCGCCGCACGCACCCCCGCCGAAGCGCACAACACCGCTTCTCCGGGATCGTCTGCCATCCAGCGTGGAGCAGTTGTTAAGGTCGAAAGCGTCTCCGGTGCTTCCCCGCGTGGGAAAGACTCTCAGAAACGCCGCAGGGAATAGGAGGAGTCTGAAGGAGAAATGAAAGAAGCTCAATACTAACTACCATTGAATACTTGTACTGCGCATATAATACCAAACAAAAGTGATTTCTGGGATACCGCTCCCCGGGCCATCTGTGCGATTCTGCTCTCTTTATGTGATTTGTACGTTGTGTGACGTTCAGTTCCCCTCTCTCAAAGCCAACTATTAAAAAGATGACCAAAAGACCAACATACCCCATTTAGAGTCTACGGGTCGAAGTGCTTCAAGTAGAACATGAAGTGATAATAGCGTCATTGCGCAATAATCAGTAGGGTGTCGGATAACAAACTAACACCGTGTTTGGTTATTACACGGCGGGGATGCCTCCGCAACGAGTTTAATCCCCTAACCCTGATTCGCTTAGAAATTTATTTATTTTTATCTAAGTACCTTTCTCCGGAAAGACCATCTGTGTGGATTAAATTATACTTCAATGCTACCCATCTAAACGGCTGTTGCTAAGCTAAATACTCCGCTATGTGGCTAGATGGGGTGTAACCGGGGGGGGGGGTTCCCACCAACGCCTTGTGGCCTCCGCTGGTAAAGAACACATCCTCCTCCCTCATGTGCGCAAAATGTGCGAGAGCCATAGCTCTTGTTACCTGTGGTGGGGGTCTGTCGCTTGTTATGTCTGGCCTTAGTGTGCGCGTGCGGGTTGAGGCCCTCTAACCCACCACTGATTTTAGTCGCCGAAATCAGTTCCTTATGACGTTGACGGAGAACCACAAATCCAATCACCAAGAAAATACTTATCAACTCCATCGACCAAATCGTTAAATCTTAGTCCTATGCGTATGGTGAGCGGTTTGGAGGCAAATGGAGACGATAAGATGATCTATCTTTTGGAGGCTATCACGGTGTTGTTTTCGTGATATATGGAGGGTATCCGGGGCACTCAAACCCCTCCTAGTAATTGTGATATAAACAGCGCAATAAGTCGACGACCTGTAGCGTTCCAAAAACCACCACCTCGACCCCTCCTGGGCGTTAGATTCATAAACGGTTTAAGTGCCCCAGATTGGAATTCGGCCAGAAACGCTATCAGATTAACACCGGAGGAGGAGACTCACTCCTCTATCGTAGTAACGTAAAGTCTCGTGGGATTGCCAAGGCAAGAGAAAACAGATATCTTTACTAAATGAAATTTAGTTGGTGGGCTTGGCAACCCCCAACTCCTTAGCCCCTCGTGGCCAAGCTGCGTAGTGGGGTATTACAACGGACCCGACGGCAATGGCGACATGCGATAAAAACTCACATTGAGTGGAGACTCCCTCCTCTCCCATCCCTCTCGATCAAAACAAATGAAAAAAAAAACCCCACACCCTGTGTCCTACCTCCCTTACCTCTTTTCTCGGCTGAATCTGGCAGTTAGTGGTCAAGTCCTTATCATCAGGTTCCGACAAAGCAGTACGAATACAGTCGTTCCTCCGACTTCTCGGCAGGCAATCAATTCCCAAACTTGAATTAAATCTAGACGCCTGGGCCCCAGGAATGAGCAACCCTAACCCTGACCGCGCAGTGCCAACGACGAACTGCCACCACTTCAAGCTTCTCCTGAGTAAGAGGACATTTACGTTCCTTCGGGGTCAACACTACTATAATTAGGTATATATGCGTACGCGAGGGTCCGGTTATAAGCTTAGATAAAGTCGCCTTAGGGAAATGGCGGGGGCGGCGCTGTACTTGTTCCTTAGGTTGTCAGTAAATGCCCCAAGTAAATGCCCCACCCCCCCCCCCTTAGAACAAAGTAAAAGTTGGTAATAGACCTTATTATCTTCCCCATCAAATAGTTGTTCTCCAAAGGATATTCTCGCTCTCTCCTGCCAACAACTAAGGAGGCTGCATAGTGCACCGTGTACCCGAGAAACACCGTCTGTACTTCTGAACTGGCCCATGGTTGTCACGGTGGCGGAGGTGCCCCCTTAAAGTTAGTATTATCTAGTTACTGGTGAAAGAGATAGTAGTAATTGATAGCTTAAGCGACAGGGGAAGAGGGGCTACCCCCCGGCCCCCGACCTCTAGATTGAATCCAGACAATTGTGCAAGAACCTACATCCTCCCATGTGTTGTGTATCTGCTTAGGAGAGTCAGGTGCGGTCATAGAGGGTGTCAGGATATATAGTGAAGCTTAAGATGTGCGGGGTCGGGGGGCGCGAGGGTAAAGGTTGTATGGCTGCGGTAGGAACTGCGGGTCAGGGTCAGGGTCAGGGTCAGGGTTACTATTGCCGCTAGGAAAAGCGGTCCCCCCACACACCCACAATTCTCCCACAGGCAGGTTGTCCGATCCCTGCAGCTGTTTTCCCTAGCGGATTTCTTGGGTATGGCTCGAGAATCGACGTCCTAAGTATATTCAGACGAGTTGGACGCGGGCACCCACATGAGCACTTCGCGCGGGGGCGGGCGTATTGTGGCTATGAGGGCAGTAGCAGTTAAGAGGATGAGGTTTTAAATGGGAATTTAGGTATAATTTTTCTTTGGCTATGGGATCTTGAACACCGTCACGTTGCCCAGGTAATTGTTAGGGTTAGGGTTCACCTTATGTGGGGTAAACAAAAGCCACAAATCACTCAAAACTTCCCAATTGACCTACTCTGATTGGAAGTTCAAGTTTATTTTAACCCCACGGCCGACAGCAGCTCAAAAGGATTTCACCAAACCTTGGACGGACATTTTTCGCCCAGCCGCTCTGATAGGATTTAGGTCTAGGCTGAGGAAGAGGGATACTTCAATAGAAGCTTTTATCCACGGGTGTGAAAGGCAACAAACAAAGAATTATTAATTCGCAAGACTATGCTGCATGTACCTCTCGGCGCACATAAGGGGTCACAAGTACTCTGAGAGGGAAACCATAGGCATAAGGATTGAATATATCTCCATGCGTACCTTCAAGTCTTGTAGTTGAAAATATTATATCACATCCTACCTGCAGGTCTTGGAAGTCTTGGGAATAAATAATTTTTTGTTCGTTGATGGCTAAAAGACTCTAATACCCCGCCCCTACTCTACCCAAACATCAGAATGATCATTTCGAGTCTCCGTCCCTATCGACTAATGCCCACCAAGAAGCCCCCTCCACCGATAGAGAGATCTCCATAGATTTATACGCATACACCCCCGGCCCACGGTCTAGTCACAAAGGATTCTCTATCTTTGTAGGCCAATACGATGTTCATGTTTTTATTGCGGTATATAGCTACTGTACTATCCAATCAAAAAAACCTAAGGTACAGAAATCCAATAATAACCCTTTGACTTACTTTTTGTGTTTGTTGTACTAACATCAAGGCTACAAAGATTTAACCTTCTGTGCCCCCGTATATATATCCACCCCCGTATGCGCACCCCAAAATATCTAGGCGCCGTTCGGGGCGGGGGTGCGCGGGCCAAGCGGTCCCGCTGCGGTCTCCGAGCGGTTGCCTGTGTTGCTGCCGGGTGTGGTGGGCGGTCGCAGTGAGGGAGGGTACTGGGTTTGCGTGGCGACAGCGGGGTAAGCTCTAGCCGCGGGATTACCGGTGCGGGCCACCCACGCGGCTGCGGGGGGCGGAGGGATGCGGGGGGGGAGAGGAAATCGAATCCTTGAAGCTAAGGTGTTTGCGGTGCCCGTGCTGGTAGGTGATGTTGGTGCGGGGGCTTTCCGGGGACGGGCGGCGCGCTGTCTCTTTCGGCGGCCGTCCGGAGTACGGTGGTTATCGAACGCCGGCCGGGGGGCTGTACCCGTAGAATATGCCCTACAGGCGCCCCCGGTACTAGGCCCCGCTGCCGACGGCGCTATGTTGGGCGGTGGGACGTGGTGCGGGTTTTCAGTAGGGATCTGGGCTCCCCCCCCCATTTGGTGGCTGACCAGGTTAATGCCTTCCCTGAGCAGGCCAAATATTTGGGAATGCCGCCGCTCATTCTCCTGATTATCCTCATAACGCTCCCAACTACGCTGTTCCTTATCTTCCTCCCGCTGTCGCTTACGCCGCTGCTCATCCTTCCTGCGCGCCTTCTCGGAATCATCCATCCTAGTCGACATCAGGGAAATCTGCCCATTAATGGCCATAAGGGTATCGTCGTGGCGCCTCTGACCCTGCTCGAGCAGTGCTACCCTAGTGCCGAGATCGGGTGTACCCGCAATGGTCGTATCCGCCCCCGCCCCTGGTGTTTGCATTTGTCGCGCCACGCGGCGTTGGCCCACCGGTGACTCGTCGGCCGTCAGGTCTATGAAGGTGGGGGTCGGTGTCCGTTGGCTGGGGGTGTCGACTTGCATCTCGCTAGTGGCCCGATCGATGAAGGGGGGTCCCGAGAACGCGCGGGGTCGGAACTCAACGCCCTCCATCTCGGACCAGGCGCTTTCGCGTTTGGGGGTGGGGTGTTTTCCGGGGGATGCCATTTTGCTTTGTGGATGAGATGAGAGATGGGGGTTTGGTACTCGGCGGGATTTTAATGTCTGGTCAGGAAGGTAAAGTACAAAACAGACTTCAGAATCGGGGTCTCCCCTCCTCCCCCCCCCCCCCACCCGCGGGTGCCAGCGAGGCTATTCCTTGGCTGGCCGCCTGAATACAGCGGGGGGTAAGAACCTGGTACAGTGATGGGCAAAATTATTGTAGAAACGGGGGTCTAAAAACAGGGTTTGAATGGCTGGTTTGGCCAATAACACTCTCCCCATACTTCTACAATAATTTTACCACACGCTGTATAGTTGGCGCAGCGTGGAGGCACAGGTTGATAATACTATCGCATGCTATAAACTTTCAACCCAGCGCGCACCTGTACTTTACAATAGCCAAATGTCTCTGGGCTAGGATCCGTCCAACCAATTAATGCGAGAGCCTTGTACTCAATCTATTCTACTGCAAGGCCTTGGTACTAAATTTAGATATAGTACCTAAGACTGTGATGCATGCATTAGGATGACCTTGGCCTCTAACGGCGTCTCGTTGAGGATAACATTCAGAAAGCGATATGTGATATGCATCCTCTATGCACCACTATTGGCTTGTGGCCGTTGACAAAAAGACTGGTAAAATCATTCGCGATCGAAACCCTGTTCTTGGACGCCGGTTGCTACAATACTCACTCACCGGTTCTTGATACGGAAATATAAGTTCCCTCACCATGCATATTAATTCGTCTCGACCTAAGATCTTGCAACTCCCTTATTTGGGTACCCGAGGGAAACATTGACGCCTAGTGTGACTGGCCGCCGGGGCGAATTAAACGCGGCATAGGTTGCACTTTCCTAGTATTGCAATACAAGCACTAAGCACTTTCGCTTCAATCCAATTGAACTCAATCACACGTTACACCGGGCCTTTCTAGCTGCTTAGAAGCTCTCATTACCCGCGCGGCCGGCGGCCATGGAAATTGGGGTCATTCTCTCCCACATCCCGGCCCCCCTGACATTTTCTACCTCTGCGAACAGGTTTCATACTCTCCCCCAGCTACGTCCCATCAAACAATATTCCAGCCTTACTAGACCTGGACCCCCGCCGCACTGATTTGTGGGGGCGCCCCCTGTCTCTAAACACCTACATGTATTCCCACGGGGTGACCCCCATACCCCCCCACAGCCCCCACAGCCCCCACCATCCGCATTAGGTAGCAGTTCCGGTTGTAGTCATTAGATATCACTCGGCGGTTGACCCGGCACAAACATCGTCGACAGACATCCAATAAACCCTCTGGCCGTACCTTTTCAACGCCCTTATCACACCAGATACCGCCCCCCACGTAGAGTAACCAGCCTTCCCCCTCACCCGTGCCATCCGCTCATCCACTAGTCCCAACCCCACCTCCAGCCAGCCAAGGCCTTTATCGTACGTATATAAAAGTCCTATCCCGGTGATGCCGAAACGGCGCTGCCCCTCGGGCGGTGTTCCCGGATAACCGGCCTCCGCCGGAGATATAAACGAATACACACCCCGCCCGCGGGCGGATCCTCGCCGCCGCCTATGGTGGGTGGGCAGAGAACTACTAGCTAGTTAATACCATACAGGTAAGATGGGTTCCCACCGGCAATGAGTGTTTGGTGCGATGGCCCGGGCTTACTTGCTGTGGTGCTGGGGGCGGACTTCCGCAACGGGCCATATAGGGGGAAATTGGGGCCATGAGCGGTCTCCTGACAAAGCGACCATGTATTAGTGGCAAGATGCGGGCGGAAGTTAGCAAAGGTCGCTGACCGTTGCGTTTTGCGGCAACGGAGGTGGGGTTGTCTCGTTCTCTGGGGTCTGTTGTGAGCTTTCTACTTGGGGATTTGGCCATGTGGCACCACCGCGCGGACGGGCCCAAAGCGCTGATCGCGACATACCCCCGCTCCCTGACACATACCTCCCCGCACTTCCGCGCGGTGTGCCACTCCTCATATCCCCATTCTACACCCATACCCGGTATCGTATATACGCGAGCTGGGCTATCCCGTCCGGAGAAGCGGCCCCCCCATAAAACACAATCTAACAACAGGTACACCCACAGTCCCGCGAAGCAGGAATACCATAGACGGGATACATAGTCCCACATCCCACGGCTACGACCCACCAAGGTGGCTAACTAAAAAAATTATCTTCCCTGCCCAATCAGATCCCTTTGCAGGCTCTCACCTCTTAAATTCTCTAAAATGGGCATCTTAGTACTTACCCTTACACCCCGGTACAGTCCTGTTCGAAAGGTCTTGGCACCCTACTAATGTGTCTGTCTATGAATTCTAACCCACCAACAACCATTTCTCCTGCACATACTCAAAAATTAAGAGGTATGGCCGTAATGAAGATATTGTAGCTCTCTGTTATTATAGTCATAGCTATGGGAGGATTAGAAACACTCTCGTACTTTTGACCCGGGGGTGCCAGGACTTTTCGAACGGGGCTGTATGTACAGTTTACAGCATGCTTAGGAGTACTGGTACTATGTATCCTTTGGTATTGACCTTCTAGATCTTATATAGATAGCCTAGGTAAGATATAGTACTAAATACAAAGGGTGTCCACCTCACGACTGAGAGTTGTAGGTACTGTAGCCGTACTACACTGTGAAGGGTAAGTGAGTAGAACGTAGCAACGTAAACCGCCGCGTTCTACCCACTTACCCTTAACACCAGAGTACACCATATCCAACAAGTCCAGAAACAGTATATATAAGAACGTGATAGCACATGAAATTCAGGATTACTCAACAATCTTTGATTCGATGAGTTTTGGAAAAGATTCTTTTTTTTACTTAATTCGTGAGTTTGAAATTACAACAATTGAAAATAGTGGAGGATTTTCATATTTTTCGTTGTTCATGAAACTCTAAATTAGCATTAGAGCGTGTTGGCCACAAATCCTGAGCCCAACAATCGAGTCCTTGGCGTGGATGTTACTGTGCGAAAACGTCGAAAGATGGAAACACCAAGATATGCGGAAACGCTGAGCAGTACTGCAGAAGGTATTAACTTACTTGGTAGGCGGGGCTCTGTTTCTATCTTTGTCGGTACTAGGGGTACTGGGGATACTGACAGCCCCGAGGGGCTCTTTGGAGGTTGAGCAATATAGGAAACGTTGTTGGAAAAAGCCCGTTCTTACAGACTAGGATTAAAGAACTTATTGCCTTTGGAGAGGATCCACCTTATGATAAGGAAGGCGTGGTTGGAAAAAATAAGTTCAGGTGGATGAGGATGCGGTAAGCACTTGTTTGATAACCTAATCAAGCAAGCTAACTGAGTTTTATTTAGCTTATTTCTTTAGCTGGAGTTCTGGAGAGTATTACAAGTTTTATCGAGCAGGAGAAGACAAACGAGGAGAATAGAAGTGCGGCAGCAAATGGAAAGAGCAAGGCTGAAGTTACTGATAACGAAAAGGGTTTAGTTATACGGAAAACTGCTATGGTGGATGTTACAGCTAGAGAGGCAACTAGGATTTTGTTATATCCATGATCGGAACCTATAAATTCAGCTTAAAGGAGAAGACTCTGTATAGGTTCTGAAGTTAGGGCACCACTTCCACAGTTTAGCAGGGATACTAAGTCTTCACATGGTTTCGACTTAGGACACAACAGCGGTGCTAAGTTCGAAGCAAGACACTTGCCTGCTTTGTTTCATGAAATCAAAAGAGGAAGAGAGGAGAAAAATACCCAACATATCAACGGGATTGAGACAAGGCTCGGGGGCGTAGAATGAAAGTTTGATAACATAATAGATATACCACATATATACAGGATAATACTGAGGGAAATAGTATAGAATAAGCTACAAGCTTTTCAAATAGTCTGACAGAGATGGTGGGTTGCACTTGCTAAAATGAGGTGTGTTCGATCCGTTAAGCAAATATGACTGTTGACTGTTTGTGATTGAGATAACTCCAAAGCCTAACTGTGTCCGCACAACCCCACTCTACGCGCTCTCAACAGGGCGTTATCAATTGATTTAACTTTCTTTTCAATTCGCCTACTTCAATATTGTTGAGAGGAGAAATCGAAATACTCGACACGGAATAAGCAGAATCACTATAGAGACAAAAGATAATGGATACCATCGGTGCTCCTAACAGCTGAGTGCTTTAACATATGGTATTTTTCTGTCCATTGTAAACAACGTGCCACCAAATAACTGTACGGCAAATGCCTCGGATTGTGTAATCAATGAAACCCCAACAATTTGTTAATTCTAGTGGTACGCCTTTTCTGACACAAACTTAGAAAGACGTTCCTTTGAAAGATGGCCTGGTTCAAAGTCGAGTAGAAGGTGGTCTCAATTGCGGCAAACCTCCGCCAAAACCCAGTGAAAAGCTTCAGATATCATCGAACCTAGGTAGTTAAGAGGCTAACGTCAGTAAGCCTTTTGGTCATCCCAATCTCGCACAGGGAAAGAAAAAACCTTCTCCCCTCCTAAACCTGTATCTAGAGGATATAGAGAAGTTTTTGGAGATTTTCGAAGCTCCTATAACCTGAAGGATATCCTGATGACTGAACCGAGTAAGGTGTTTAAGTTTAGTATCGCTAAGGAGGGGAGATCCATTTATGTCGAGGAGTGTGGATAAAGGCACGGTGTATTGAGATAAATAAAACGGTTCTTCATCGCTTGCTTGTGTCCCCCTTAGGTAGTTGAGTAATTCCCAGTTTAACGACATTGTGTTTTGATTTCTCTATCACTCTAAATTTCTACTCGAGTGTTGATATTGCCCTCATACTATGGCCTTCTCTCCCGCCCCAGTTGCGCAGCCAAGAATTCATATTTTGAGCTCAAAGTTTGTGGCCAACACGCCCTATTAAACCAGGACATTGCCTTACTATAACATCCCCTTTCTGCCATCCTCCATATCTATTTGCTTTCTCCAAGTGATTGACCAATGTTCCTCCTCGGGAAATATACCCCTCTCTGAAAACAGCGAGAAGAAGCAAAAGCTAGGCCCACCCGTGATTCCTCTGGCTTCCTTGATATCTGTATTTTTAGAAAGGATAGTACCGCTTGGTATCGGGTAAGATTTGACCAATTAGTTTGGGTGATTGAAGTCAGATTTTCTTTTCCAAACTTTCTACCCCTTCCTACAGCCCAAGGTGTTGAAGAAGGGTTGTTCCGTTCGGGGTCAAAATTCTGGTCAGTATGGCATCCCGATTCCATCCCCTTCTCTTCACCTCTTACCCGATCACCTCCCTCTGTCTGACCAGTCCGCATATCAGAAAAAACCCATCACAGTCAAGGTTTTGCACCCATGCGCTGCCTGTTCCACCTCTTGTATCCCCCTTTCTTGTCTTTGTGTGGTCCGCTTAAATAACTCCATGCCACGCTGATCTTTGATTTTGGTTTAATCAAATATAGCTCCTTCTTGTCCTTCCCTTCCAGATTCCCCCAAATCCGTTTAGATGCGTCTCTATCAAACCCTGCTCCATCCTCCTGAGTGAACTCGCAGTCTCCTTCGCGCCCCGCTATCCTCCCCTCCAACAGATAGATTCTGCAAGTCTGGCTCCGCGTAACCAGCTTCTGAACCATGCATCTCGCAGTGGACCTCGGCGGGCAAGGGGAATCCTGCGGAACCAGCCATGATCCTTCTTCACCTTCATCGCCTACGTGATCAATCAAATGTTGTGGAACAGAATCCAAGCCTAATGTTGGATTGGGACTGGTACAGGCTCGCTTCCTAGTGCGAGAGGCTTTGAGCTATCTTGATCTATTGGATGTCATACGCATAACTGTTACTAATTACCGCACTCATGATTAGGGGTGTTTTGTTAAAAGGGACTGTCCTCGAACCTTTTTGCTGGTTGGATTGGATAGTACTGTACAGCTGTTCCTGAGTTGATGGTATCGTTGATTATCGCTAGCTAGTTAGCTAGAGAGCTGACCCTCACCTGTGGTTTTCTTGACAGTAGAACCCTAACCCATCGCGTCAGACTGAATGTCGCATCCTCCGTCATGAATCCGCTACTAGTTACCCCGCTTTCCGGATAGGGGGACTGGAAGACCGGAAGACAGGGTAACAAGGCAGCACATAAGTGAGTATCAGGTGCTTACAGGCGGGGAATTAACCATCCTAATTCTCCACACCGCACTCCGGAAGGAACGAGCGGGGTTGTATTTTTCTTGGGGCACTCTGTGTTTGTTGATCTTTATTCAGCCGGCGATCAGATAATCGTAAGTGAGTAACCTGGCAGGGGAAGAACGGTTTCGACTGGGGAATCCGGAAGGTTTTTGTTGACAGGTTAAGCCATATTAGGATACACAGTATGTCTATGTCTACGTCCTGGCAGCAAAAGTTGGAAGGTACGTTCGGGATCCATGCGAAGCTGAATATGTTCGGGTGATATTCGCTAACCAGTTTTGTTAGAATATTGCAAGGAGAATGGCTTGAGCCCTCCGGTGTATACGCTCATCTCGGATCGCCTCGGTATTGCTGCCCTGGCTGAGGCCACTGCTTGGGTAATCTGTTAACTCGGGACCTAGGTGGGCGAACAGCCTGGTCCTGCAGGGTTATAATCGACCAGAAGCACTTCTCAGCAAGATTCTGGTATGAAGGGCAACATATACAAACTGCTAAAGAGGATGCCGCTGAGGTTGCGCTTTCGTCGAAACAGGTTTGTCTTTAATTTGTTGCTTATTAATTGATTTATATACTGATTCATTATCTTCTAGCGGCCGGTCCAATCATAGAGCTATGGGGGGTGGGGCCGAGGTAGCTAGTGAGGGATTTATTATTTACGATCTCAATTTGTTCCTAATATTTATTATTGTACGATCATTAAGTGGGGGCCCGCCGAGGTAGGGGGTAGACTCCCTCAGATGTTTATTGTTATTCCAATTGAAATTTGTTTCCGAACACTTGCTTGGCAGCAGGCTTGGTAGCGGGGCTACGCTCTTAAATGCGGAGTAAAGAAGTATTTTTATCTAGCTATTTACTGTTACTTACACCTCTTACCCCGCCTTACAACACTAAGAAAACATCCTGTCGCATTTTCCTAGGTGTCCAACTAACAGCCCAATCCAACCGCATACAAATGCCTCATTTTCAAATTTCCTAGGACATTGGGTACGTATGAGAGCGGTTTGGCCATCCGCAAATTTTGGGCTCAAATTTTAGGCTCTTAGCGGGGTTTCCACACCAAAGGTTTTTAGGTTCTCAGCCACCACATTCCACGTCTTTATTACTTCTTTGTGCGGCGCAGACCAAGGCTAATTTAGGTTATACACGGTCCAAAGAAGGTTTTTAATCTCGTTCGCAGTTGCATTTGGGCGCCGGTCTGCTGCAGCAACTCCTTCTCTAACTAACTGGTGGATAGGTGCTGGGCGAGGGGGATGAGGGGTAGACGAGTAGATAGGGCCCTCTAAAATTAGTAACCTCAAAGAGAGCTTCTTTAAGAGTGGTTTTCTAACATGTGGCCTCATAGAGTCTCAAAAGGTACGTTAACCACCACCCTCACATGCACCGCCAGGTCCATGCGACCTATGCTAATGCCATACGCCTCATATTCTGGCCTTATGTAGGTACATCATAATCCCCTTCGACTGACTCCCGTACCATCTCCCCTAAGCACCGTAACAACGGTTACACCGACACGCACCTGTCGGATGGTGTTGTCACAACTGGTGTCCTAACTTGGCGGCCCTTGGGCGGCTTAAGTATCTTCTTACGATGTTTTTACCCGTTTATCATCCGCTACTTGCTGAGTATGCGTGTCGCCTGCCTTAGAGACCATTCAGCGGGGAGCTAGTCAGCGGGAAAGATCCTCCGCATGCATCTATGCGTGTTTGCCCTTAGGGTGCATCTTATATATCAATGGACGTTAAAACTGCCTTAGGGTGAAGAAGCGAGTAAGACTCTTAATAGATCTCCACCAACATGTTACTGATTATTTAAACTCTGCTTGAGAGGCCGCCCATGGTAATGAACATGAATTTCTTTAATCTGAGCTCCTCTAATAACCGATGCGTAGCTTCTCCTCCATCAATATATGTAGTTGCGCCTCCGTCTGCAACTGGGCACAGTTCATTCGTTATGAAAATACCCTCACAGCAAATTGTTCAAAAAGAGGGTTAGGGTCCCTTCATACGTTTCCGACGATTTTGGCGTTTGTTTGTCCGGTGCTCACCAGTGGGCTCTTGACCAGTAAGGAGGTAATAACGAATAAGATTGGTTGGGCACCATGTTGACAGCAATACTGTAGTGATCCCACACTACCGCAGTGATCCGTCTCAGCGGACGGTTACACAGTCGTCGAAGTTTCCTTTTACAGCAAGATTGGAGAGGCGTTTGTAAGACAAATGACCAGAACAAGTAACTTGAACGTCAATATGAGTGCCCACTGAGACGAATTAGTGCGGTACCTTTAAGACTCCCAGAGCCATACACTTGAAAATCCGGATTTATGCATGAAAGTTGGAAACAATTATAAAATATGAACTATATATATTTTGTGCATTTATGCAATCAACAGAGAACTCATACACGGTATATCTTTGTGTCGTTATCAACAAATAATGCCATGGGGAGACATGTATTACTAAGCAAGGAACTGTGTGTGGTTTATCAAGGAATCATTACGTAGCCATCTCCCCTCGCTAACCACACACCATCCCCCTGCTCAGCTCAAGCTTCATCATGTCCCAACCCACATCGGCAATGAAAGGTACTGGCAAGTCCGCGATTACCGAAAGAGCTATAACAAGTATCCAGCAATGGCCACCTAAAGGTTCATGTATAATCAAAGGGGTGTCTACATCCGAGTTTTACGCCGCTACCGACGAACTGCAGTCCCTATGTGAGGAGTACCAACTCACTCTTGAATTTTACAGTAAAGATAAAGTTCTCGCGTTCTGTAGGATGCTAAGCCCAATCGAGGCCAGCATCCAGCCATGGCTAGCAACGGAGGTTCAGAGAATGCAGGAGGAGCGTTTCACCAGACCGTCCCACTGGTGCCATCGTATAACTCAAAACTATTCCATGGGTATGTTGACCACATCCGCGGTAAGCCTCGCTATTAACAACCACGACAGAATTCAGAGGTTTTAACGGAGACCACCAGTGGTCTCGTAAGGCACCGAATGTATCTATCCAGTCCCTTGGCCGTCCAATGCCGAATCTAGTTGTAGAGGTTGCGTTCTCGGAGACTCGCGAACACGCGCGGAGAAAGGCCCACCTCTGGCTGGAGTCTTCAAATATATGTCGCGTTGTTATATTGGTGACTATTAACGAGTCGGAACCTCCATGCAGCATCCTAGTCGACGTCCCACGTACTCCTATCCCGGAGGGCCACAGTGTAGACGAGGATGACGATGATTGGGTTGGGGATCTTCAGGTCTCGATAGAGGTGGTCCGAAAAGGTGCCGATGGCATATATAATGAATGTGAACTGGTAAGCATTGTGTTCCGGTCATCAAACCCAGATGAATAGGTCGTGGCTAACCCCGCCAAGCATCTAGCAGACGTCACACGAAACGAATCAAGAATGGCAGAGCTGTCTCGCGGGTATGAGAGTGACGACTCCACACATGATCAACATGCTCAAGGCGGTCAGGGCCCCGGCACCCCCGGACCCGATGGCCCCAAGCTCACAATAACAAGGTCCGATATATATGGAGACAGGATCCCACGCTCGATTGCTGGTGATGACACTTTCGAGATCAGTACCGACTCACTCCGGGGATTTATGGCCCACTATAGGCGGGATCTTGGGCGTGACCGCCGACTAACCGACTACATTCGTAGTACAGTGTGAAAAAGCTCTGATAGTATTGTTGTATCTAATGGTTAAGGCCTCTTTAGCACCGTTTTCCTTTCTTATAGCTATATAGGGGCATAACGTACCTATATAGCCTGACATGGTACTTAGCTGGAAACGTGGTTCTTAACTGCGGAACCCTTACTATCGCTAAAATAAAAAGGACTATCGACTTGTAGTAGATCTGGTTCGTGTAACACAGTGATAGGACAGTCCAAAAATATACCCTCCAAGAAATAAGTGCTTACGCCAGGGTTGCTTGACCCGAAGTATAAGGGTGCTGTATCTGATTCCGAAACACATCAGGCGAGCCTGCTGGCAAGAAGACTGTCTACCGGTCCTAGATATGCATATATATATCCGCAAACTAGCATGAACCAATGAATCCAGTAAAAGGTAGATGGTTGTCGATGTGGGAAATTAGTCAGGTAATTAATCTTGAGTTCAGGTTATCAGACAATTTCACGCATCTCCCGCATAGGTCTTGGAAGGGGAGGGATTGGCCTTGAGTTTAGATTTAGGGTGTCGCTATCTTGAGTAGTAAAATAAGATCTTATCACCTACGCAAGCAGAGCGGTAGTATCCTGAGCGCGGGGGGAGAGGGGCAGGGGGAGAGGGATTCTCGGGCCTAGGAAGATGTACATATATGCCTTCCCGCGGACCTGCCCACACACCCACCTCCCTACCTGCAGGTGTCGTCAATTTGGGTGTGTCCTAGGCGTAGATCTAGGTAGAGGCGTAGGCCCTGACCCAGGCCCGGACCCCAGCCTGTATATCAGAATCAGAATTCAAAGTTTTACCTAAAGCCTGGCAATCAAACCCTCCTACTTAGACCTCCAAAATAAAAGCAAAGGAATGATAGGATAAAGAGGATAGTGGGGAACAAGCGGCCAAGGAAGTTTATTCATACTTGCATTCGTGGGTGGTATTAGGGTTACAAAAAAATGTCATTATCCACACATAGGGCATTTAAACAGAGACATTATTAGTCAACCCAAGACAATAAAACATAGGCTTGCATAGCAACTCTATATTAGATATATTAGAGAACGTATCCGAATAGCGAAACTAATTAGTATCACTGGTACTATCATCACCACTACAACAAGCACCCTTCCTCTACAGATATAAATCTCACTTGAAGCCTCAGAAGGTGCTAATTGGGATGCCTCTCGCATGAAAGATATACATCATATAGAGACGGCAGCTAATGTGAGTATTAGCAACGCAACAGACGTGACTTTAGACCCAGATCTTGTCGGCGCCTTGGTCCCCGCTCTCTTCTCATGCATAGAACTGACACATTTTCATGACTAGTGGAGTGATGCAACTAATATTCAAATACTCACCCGAAGGACAAAGTAAGCTCTGGACCACTGATCAGGATCAATTGACCGTTCCGGCCGATAATCTATCCATAGGTAACGTCCTTTATAGGATAAGCCACTTAAGCCGTTCGGATAAGTCCTAGGACATTAGTCTTCAATCTGTTGCCTGGCTAGCGGGGACCAGTTACCTATTAGCTTGAATTAACTCACGATAGATTTCTGCAGCTGGTGGGCATGCGTGAGCGCTTGTTTTCGGTTTGGTTTTCATTCGACCCTTTAGTTCTTTCGGGGTTAGAACGTCAGGACCCAAAACAGATACGTGCGAAGCAAGGTACGCCGGGCGACACGGCGGCCCCCGGCGCACCGGCTTATCGTTGAAGTACTACTATGGTGCTTCGTTATAGCGCGCAAGCTTGAATGCTATCACCCCAACTAACCAGCCTATCCACTTTCAAGCCCTGCTACCTCCTGCTTTGCTCCTTTCTTAGGCAATCCAAACACATCCTTCTCCCCCCCCCCCCGGGCCCCCTCACGTGCTGCGTCGGAGACTTGTCACGCCTACATTGCCAGAATAGGAGGGGATCGATATAGTTGGCGAGCCGGTGTTTTTATGGTGTAGTTAGTGATGGTGTGTGTTTAAAATGTTGTAGTATATATATAGTGGTGCGCTGCCCGGTAGCTGTAAGCATGCTGAAAGACTGTTTTGCCCATATCATACTCCCAAAAGTGTCGTAGCCCCATTATTCCTTCCCACCCCTGAAACTAAGCGTTCGAGTAGTATCCATGCGAGAGGTCCCAATTGCCTATATTGCACCTCTCACTGGGCGGATTGCATCAACCCATACAAAGCCTGGGAACCCAAGCACTGGCGTTGTAAATACATACGCACAGTTCTCATAACAACTATGGCAGGCGGGCAGCGGCCGGAGCTGATAATGCACGGCGTCAAGTTGGACCGAAAATCTCCACTGCGGGGTTGTTCATGGCTATTACGCGATAGATCCTTCATCATGTTCTGGCGATATCTACCTATCCCCACCACCAAGGTTTCCAATGGTAGAAACTGGCTACTCCAGCACCTTCCCCAACCACTACCAACCACTTCAACTATTTAAGTAGCCAGTTCATGCCGGTTTAAGGCATAAAACTATGATGCAAGTCTGGGCAATTTCAGTCAAGATCGATACAATAATAATAGGACAACGTGAGATGAAAAAGCAAATCCCCTAACAAGGTCGCAGGATTTTAGACACATGAGGGCCTCAATAGTCTCCACCTAACTTGCATCGCAATGCTCTCATGGTATGCATTGCTCCTGAAAGAGCCCTCTCTGGTTCCGCTGACATGGCAGCAATGATATGGACGTGGATTGCCATTTTGCTGAGCACAGGATATCAGTGCCAGACGCTTGCTACAGTCCACTGTTTGATGGGATTAGGAACTGGATTCCGAGAGGACTGTTACAGTACTACAGAGACCCATCCATTCGGCAGGCGGGGTGAGCTGTACTTGATTGCACCCAGGAGCCGGCACCATCCGAGGCACTTGGGTAAGGGGACTTAGGTGGGAGTTGAGGACGCGGGGGCTTGTAGGCTGTGTCGCAAAACTCGGGTACAACGTCCCGCGCATGCTGAGTATCATTTGAGCTCCACCTGTTATCAAAATACCTCCATTAGGGCGGGGGTTGGGCGCGGCCGCGGCTATATATCGAGCAGAGGTTTTTGCGATATTATAGTACTTCAAAACCTTTTTGTCCGTAGTTCAGCATGCAAATAGGGATAGCAATCTATGAATATTCAGCAGGGTCTTGGTCATAATGTACAATCAGGAAGTCCATGGCCGGTAACCCCCTTTTCTCTCTGTCGCTTGACTACGCTTTATCCTTTCCAACATCTCATCTAACTTTGGTAGTCTATCATCCTTCATGGCATACACGTAAATGTATCCTTGGTCTGTCAGATGCTGACCCTTTTTTGCGGGTGTCATAATCGAGTGGTGCGCCACTGTCTCCGTGTGATCTTGCCGGAACCTCATGTCAACCATCGATTATGATTGAGTACTAAATTTCAATTCCTGGAGTGATACAAATCACCGCAGCGATCGAGACATAGGAAAGTTTCACAAAGGGAACAGATAGACCGTGTCTGAGTAGCTCTTCTGCCCGGTTTCTTCCTAGCTCTTTTGCCTTGCTTCTTCCCAGATCCCCCGCCTTCAAGACTGAGCTACGGTACTAAAGGTACGGTACGGGTTGAGTTCCCTTGCTTCCGTTCCCATAAACAATATGCAGAAGCCTATACGCCCTTTACTCATATGTAGTTTAACTTTCTCATGAGCCCCTTCCCGGAACCTAGTCTTAGGTAGGTCTTCATCAGCACGATGCCTAGGTAAGGTTTCGCTGATCCTTTCTGCGATAAGAGGTTTTGACAACTCTTCCCTGAATTTTGATGAAACATCAAACTCCCCGCTGATACTCCCTCTTATATAAAAAAGGCGTTGACAATTGCGGTATCTAAACACCAGTGAAAAAAGGTACAGGTGGCGGAACAGTATCATTTGGGTTGGCCAATTGGTTGCTTCTTTGATCTGCGATGGAAACACCCCCCATGAATAAGTTGTACATGTCAACTAGCACTGCAGGGCGATCCAGTAGTAGGGAGAAGCTACAGTATAGGGAACAGCGGTAACGTATAGGAACAGCGGGGGGATTAACCTGCCCAGATTTGATAGGAAGTGGCGCTAACCGCCTCTGTGTCCAAATATCAAGCTCTTGGCATTAATCCTGCCAGACCAATCAAATCATGTAGATTCTGTCTCACACATGTCTCACTATTACACTTTCTACCACCAGCGCGCCTATATAGGAAGTGGCGCTAACCACCTCTGTGCCCAAATATTAAGCTCTTGGCGGTGGGTTATTGTTCCCTGCCACTTCACCAAGCCGACCAACCAAGCCACATCAAGATGTCGCACTTCCGTATTTTCTGACACAGGGTACTGTAGTACTATATAGATAAGGATGGGAATAAGTAGCTTGATCTTCGAGAATTGGTAGAATTTGTGCTTGAGGCACCTGGTTGATGCCGTGTTCGCCTGACCTAATTATCGATACCTTTACCACGATGAGTTGTCGCCAAAAGCAGCACATGACCGTTTTCCATCGATAGTACTGCCAGTACTTCACCTACAACTTTGGCCTCTAAAGTGTTCTAAGCAGGCCTTACCTTTCGATGTTTTCTTCTCGGTGGGGTGTGGCGGGAGGCCACGAGGTCTCTTTCTGGCTGTTCCACAAGCCTCTATTAGATACTTTGTGGGTGGAGTACTGGTGGAATAGTTGTCCATGTATAAACCAGAGCGACAATTTAGATAAGGTAGCGATTCCGCAAGATGAATGACCGGCGATGAAGTGAGGGTAGAATCAGGTTTCTTCTCAACCTCGCCTATTTTCTTGGTCCGAGAACTGTAGAGGGCTGTAAGTGAGCCCCCGCTAGCAGAGAGCGGGTAGTTTATACCTTTGCTTAATTGGCCCACTCTCCATTTTAATCGTATGCGCCGATCGTCAGTATAACGTATCATCATCTCATCCATTGATACCTGTGCCGACGGTATTACGTATTGCCCAGCAGCCCCTCGAAGAAGTCGGCCAAAAGGATCAACCTTTCCATACCAGTGTGGTTTTATCTTGGTTTAGATTTGGGGGATGGAGGTATCGAGTCAGTGGTCAAAATCATGTAAATCTCATACTCTTCATTGGCTCAAACTCGCGTTGGCTACCCTCATCAGATCTCCGGTGCAATAGTACCAGATAGGTTTTAACCAAACCAGTGAAGGTAATCAAGCCAAACCAAACCATCAACCCTTGGCTCCTAGTAGGCGTAAATAATGACATTGTGAACTTTACCGAGCGGTCCAAATTGACCCCAATTTGTTATCGGTTACCCGCTCCGGACAGTACCAAAGGGGTTCACTTGACCACCACCCCTTTCTCCCCGGCCGCTGCCCACCATGTCCTCAACCCACCCACCCCCCCTTTATCTCCAGCCACGACAGCCAGCGACCAACACTGACCCCTCCGCCGCACAATGACACCTGATCGCTGCTCGCGCCCACCAACGTCCCCCCCCTCATACCCGCACCCCCGCCATCCTCACCCCCAGCCCAGCCCGATCCTACTATCCTATTCCCCTCCTACACCATCCCTAAGCACACTTCCTTCCCTCCATCCCCCACAGTAGCGATACGAGCCCCTCCTGCGCCGATCGCACCGAAGCCTAGGCACATCCCGCCTATGTCCCTCATGCATAGCACTGGTGGTATTATTCCCCCCCTGGCCCACACATCCTCTCCGCCGCCCAACTTTCACCACGCGGCCCCCCGGTACCCCGCCTCTCCTATATACCACGTCAACCGCCCCGTAACCACCACGTCCTCCATCCCTATCGGCAACCAGTATGTCCACCCACTCCGCCGCCCGCACACCCGCCCCTGCAACACTCGCTCCCGCGCGCGCTGCAGAGCATTTACCCGAGCATGTTGGCCGGTACGAGAAGGAGTGTTTTGCGGTGCGCTTCGGTGGCGAGGAATGGGCGTGCAGCTGACAGGCTCGGCCGGTGTAGTGGGTGACCGTCCATGTTGCTGTCGGGGTGCCGGCTAGCTGTGGCGTCACTGCGTCGGGTTCTAGCTACCGCGGTGACTCAGACCCCTTGGCGAATCTTTTCCCTTCAGAGGGGGAGGGAGGGGGCTTTATATACTCCCGTACAGTGTGGGGGACGTGTATTTGTATTGGTTGGTAATAATACCGCGGGTGCGTTTATGTAGAAGCCCAAAAGAACAGAGCAATAGGTGGTAGCAAAGCAACCAATCAGACGTCCTAGGTCTTGGGAGAAGAGGCAGCTCACATTTTAACCCCTTGGCGGGACACCCACGCCGGTGTAGCCAGGACGGGAAGTAGAGTTGCAGAGCTGCACACATAATCCGCGTGCGTTACCCACCCGGGCGGATCAGCCAGGTGACGAACTGGCCGGCACGCGCGTCCTTGTCCTGGTCCCGGATGGATGCGCAGTCGTGTTTGGAATATGGTGCAATAGATGGATGGCGCGAGGTCCCCATATAGGGGCCGTCCTGTGCCACAATCGGAGACGGTGTGACCAGGAGGAGAGAAGAGGAAGTGGTGGGCGCGCATGATCATCTGAGCCGAGTGTCGCAGCTTGCATGGGCGGTTGACGATAACCATTACAGGCAGCGTTGCATCGTTCCTGTTTCTCGGGTGATGGTTGGGTAGGTGTCGGTTGCGGTGTTCATCGTGCCGGAGGGGTCCTCTTGGGACGTCCGCGCGACGCAGGGAGCAGGTTTACGACAGTACTGGGTGACGTCCCGTGCAGGCTCCCCAGATGGTAGGTTTCTGGGGATGTGTGTGGGATGGATCCGGAGGGGGAGGAGCTGCTGCTCATCCCTCCCATAATCACCGGCCATTCAAGTCTGATCCTGATGTCAAGCCTGCCAAGGCATTATAGAAAAATATGATATGTCCAATACTGTGTGCAGTCCATCCGCCAATGGACTACCATGAGCCCACAGAATCAACCGCGCCCCACAACGATTACATCTCTTGCTACCGAAGCTGCCAACCCTCCAGGAGGCTCGTGGTATAGCACCCGAAATTCCTCACAAATACGCCGCCTGTACGTACTTCCGAGAACACAGGGGGGTTAAAGGTAGCATAGGTGGCTGCTCCAAAACTGACAGCAGATAATCAAACCCAGCGAAGTAACCGCGGAGGGGCTCGCTTGGCCGATGTGTTAATTGTGGCGTACAAACTCTAACACAGCCGGGGTGCTGTTCACACCCCTTCACAGCGCATATCTCGGTCTGTACCTAATATATAAACAGCACCGTTCAATTCCTAAAACGTCAATCACTGTTCTTCTCGCCGTGTTGTAAAGGTGCTTGGTGTCGCGTTGCCCGCGAAGGTACATACACAGCTGAGACGTCTAGGCTTGGTCTCGTTTCCAGCCACTTTGCTATTATGTTAGCGGTGGTGGCAGTTGCGACCGATAGGTAATATCGGTTCGTCAGTAGGGTCTGGAGCAATAACCATTCGGAAGAAATCATCAGCGTTTCTAAATGGCCCCGCCAGAACCCTTCTGGTAGGGAACCTGGAGTCCCTAGCGGGATTTGGAGGGCCACCGGACTTCTTTTGGCGCAGGATCCGGGCTCCCTGGCATGGAAACTAGACTCTTGGTATAGTAACTGTGCAGGAAAGGACGGCACGACCCCCCGGGTAAGCACACCAGTTGAAACACCCGGGGGTAGTAATAGATACGTACGCGCCATTCGCTGATAGAAATAGATAAAATTACCACAAATAGCTGATATGAACGCCCGAACGGGGGGGAAATAAGGCTGTTTTTGGCCCATATAAGCGTCATGTAAGGTTAATAATACCCTTTTTGCACCCGATACGTATGAACCTTGATTCAGCCCGGGAGGCCAAGTAGGGGAAGGGAACGAAAAGGAGGAAAGGGAGCGGAGGGAATAGCAATACGGATTGGGAGGATTGGAGAGGAAGAGGTATCTAGACGGATGAGTCTCGAGATACGGTGTTGAATGTCGCTTTACCCTGTCTGATCTTGCTCCTTGTTTGTTTTGGTTCGGGCTGGCGACAGGGGTGTATGGCGAGGAGATGGTTGCCATAGCCTAAGGGCTTGCATATATGAAGTATGAATAAGTAAATAACTGGAGATCATGAGGCATCACTCAGACTAGGTAACATTGACTTTCCCCGAGTTGCAGAACCAATATCACGTTAGTAGGCCCTCCGAGAACTTTCCTCAACTAATGAATGAGGACGGGTACAACGGTAAACATTCAAGATAGGAAGGTCGCGACTGTCATAGACTATCACTCGCACCTTGATTATGGGAGCGCATGATGTCGGTGCGTGTAACAAGTTGGCAGTTATATCTTGGACGGACGGGGGGTCTACTCGTGGCCTGGACCATCCGTACACGGAACTGGGTATATCCCTGCCCTTCTGGGCGGCAATAACCACCTATCCGACTAGAGTTAACAGTCCTTAGCCTTGGCGCGAGTGATATTGCGTGATTTCCAGCACGCATTTTACGTGTGGTGTAGAAGAAGTAACGAAGTTACCGGTCCCCATGTGGCTGAGTGGGAAAGTGCGGCTTGGCTAAGTTGGCGTTGGTTGCCGGCGGAGACAACCGCGGGCTCGGCATACCGGTTGCGGGAATCATAGTTGGTAGGTGCTGATTGGCTGCTCTCTTTGGGTGGAGCGAACATATCCTGGACTCACCGGGTGCGGTGCTAGCACATGGGGCGTACCGAGGCCTAGTAGTTGCAACAGTGTGCTCTCTTTGTACACCCTTTTTCTGCACGCTTTCTTTGGTGGTGTTTGTTTTGGGAGGCTCCTGTTGCTGGCCTCTTTCTTCGGCTGGAACGGCGCTGGGTTAAAGGGACGGTTTTCTTGCCCCTTTATAGCTCCTTTGACCCGCCGGCGCCTATGGGTATGGGTACGCTCTCTCTAGATCTCTCATCCCCCTGGTAGCTGCATAAAATGGCAAGCTTTCCTTTCCCTCCAACCCATATAAGCCCCTATTGGAGTGTACTCTTTTCTACTCTATTGGTGCCTACATCAAAGGCACGTGCCCTAATCCTTCTCTCCTTTGCCGATTCCTCTCAGAGGGGACCCTCAGTAATCCGTTCTAGACCATACGTTTCTCAAATCTGCCAGCTTCCCTGCTCAGCCGACGCTTGCTAAAATGTGTAGGCCCTGGCAAAGACTCCTTTTTCCCGCTCAACCATCGATCGCCTATATAAAGGGAATAGCTTTGAATACACGCTCTTTCCAGGCATCCTTTTGCTCGAACAGCCGAATCATTTAACAGCAGGGTTTACTAATAATCGAACTCCCCCCCCCCCCTTGCACTCATCCGCGTGTAGATACCCTTTCCTCCCACCGTCCAGCGATACTCAACAGACTTTCATTTTCTGCCCGATACTGCGTGAGGCCGGCCAGTCGCCATTTTCCTTGGCGGCATAATGATCTACGGCTTTTACCTACATCATTGGATTATGGGACTATTGCCAGTGAGTGCTCAACCAGCCATGGTCTATCATTGACTTCTAGCTACATCTGGCCCTCCATGACAGAGACCATGCTCAACTGCTTTCTCTGGTATCTAGCTCCTCTAGCTGTTAGAGAGGATTAGAAATTTCAGGCCTACAGTCTACAGTTGAATCTGCACAATTAAACCACTATCCCCCAAACCTAAACCTCAACCCGTTCCTTCACATCGGCCCGGATTCCCACGACCCCAACCCAGGGCTTGACTTCATTGTAATCCAGGATCAGTCCTTTTTGCTTTATTGATTTTGGCTGCGTACGCCTCGCCCCGCTTCCGCTTCTCCTGCCAGATGAATTATCCTGTGAGTGGTCGGGAATTATGGATATCAGGTATGTGTCTTATATACCTACGGGTTCTCGCCAGCCTAGCCAACCCGTTATAGGTTGAGGCAAGTGATTAGGAATTGACTGTCGCCTCAACCCGCGATTTATCTCCTTCTGCAGGTTGTTATTACATCTTTGAATAGATGTAATGGCTCCGAGTCTGGTGGAAAAACCTCGTTCAGGGTAGAGCATTACGGGTTCCTTGATGTATTAGATTTTCAGGGTTCTCGGCGCCTGGAGGGTTGATATTGATGCTATAAGGTCTTGATTTGCCAATTCTAAATCAATAGGATCTATCCGGTTTTGGAAAATACAGCTCTTGCAAGAATTGAAACAGATGTTTTTTCACGGGTAGGGTGTAGAAAGGCCAAGAGGTTGTGTTTTCCAATTCCTGTGATACCTGCCTGTACTGCCTAGTGATTGAACCCGCTCGGGGAGGTGCCCAATTGTTGAGAAGTAGCGATGTCTGGGGTCTTCAAGAGCGGTGTTGAATGGGCGGGCATGCAATGTGTAAGGGTTTGGTGGTTCAAGACCAACGTGCGCACCCAGCCCATCGACAATGAGTATCCGCTAATAATCACCCGTACTATTATTGATTAGTACAGCGAGACCCAAGAGAACCATGAATATCATTATCTTATACAGCTCTCTTGTAGTTGGTCCAAGAGCTGCTAGAACCTAGAAACGTTTCGGAACTCAACCATTTGGGAAGTGTGCATATCGATACTCCACGAGAGCTGGTGTAATACATAGGGTCTCTACAACCCCTACACCTCTGCGCCTTCATCTCCACGCCCTCATCTACGCCTCCCGCTGCAACTGAGCACCCTATCATCGTCCAGACATGAGCTAATCGGTGAAGCAAGCAGCAAATCGACCAGTGAAGCAGGCAGCGGCGAATCAAGCAGTAGTTCAGTGAGCACAAACGGGTAGGAGGCCAGGCACTTCATCTCTGCGCCTTCACCTCAGCGGCTTCTTCATCGCCACAGCCTCATCATGTCATCTGCACTCCCCCCCTCCACTTCATGGGTACCGTGAAGTTCCCTGATACAGAACTCAGGACCCCTATAGCACCCCATTGGAACCATAGATGCCCAATCCTTCTCCGTGTCTACAGAGCCATAATAAAACTCGCTGACAAGATTTAATAGGCAGGAACAAAAGGTGAAACAATCCCCTAAATAAGTGATTCAAAATTCCTTCTAGGACTCAGAGTACCTATAAACCAGGTCAATGCACTTGGTTCTAATTGCTAAATCAACTACAGGCAACAAAGACCTGCTTGCTCCAATGATATTTGCGGACAGGGACAAGAGATTAGAAGAGGTGATTGAGGCATTGTGGAACTCTAATTGTATTTTTAATCAGTAGTCGACTAAGATTGGTATGGCCTAGTTCCATTAATAAAATCTAATGATAAATACCAGCTCTGAAATCACCTCTCATATTAGTGTTTGGTTGCGACAAGAGTTATTCTTTTGTTTGTTTGTAACTAATATCAGTACTATTGGGAAGTTCAAATGTATTGACTAAAGTATATTCTTCTATTTTATGAGCAGTTGAATCCAAAATTGTAGGTTGCTTGTCACTGGGAACTACGATACATTCTAACCAGATCCATGACTATTAGAAATCCGCCTGCCTTACAGGAATACATATAAATCTTATAGTAATCTTCTTGCTAATTGTGCTTGGTCCCATCCTTGGTTAGGTTACCAAGTACCTCGCGGAAGGACGGAACATATACTCAAATATAGGATGTAAGCATCTTTTCATGAGTATTCGCACATACTTTCATATTGTACCTAATATGCATCTACAGGTTTATCTTTCCTTCCAGCTTTCTATTTGTGCTGAACTCGATATCTCCATTCCGATTTCGTTGAAAATTGTCATTTTTGTCGTTCCCTATGCGTTTGTTCATGTCGTTGCGAGGAGAGTGTCCCGTTACCAAATGACCGTATATTTAACTATATATCTCTTCGTTGTGAAAACAGTTGTCTGGTTAGATTGCTGAAGAGCATACACTGGAAGTATCCTGATGAGGCTGAGATAATCAAGGCAGCAAAGGAGATAAATTGGTCAACATTACAATGCGGTATGTATATTTTTTGACACTCCCCTTTCTGTCAGTTCATCCATCATCATATCAGGTTAGCGTTGCTTCACTCGTATACTACTTTGGTGTCCGAATGGGTTGAGGTTTATGCCTGAGATCTATATCTGATGATTAAGTTTTTTTTTGTGCTTGCTAATGTTCTGACCTCTTCGGCCACTATAGGGATTATGGAAAGAAGCAGTCGACACCTGCTGTGCTTAAAGATGGAGAACGCTATCCCTTGGACGGATGGAAGTGGTCAAATTCGCGACCTGGACCTTGCACTACTTACTAGAGGGATTACATTGCTTTTTATGGTAAGGAGGAACAACAGAACCAAACAAGAATCCCCAGTAGTTGCCACACGAGGTTAATATTAGCTGTAAGAGGGAGGTCGCAAATTTTACCACTTTCATCCATCCAAGGGATAGTGATTGAACTACTACCTGTGCGGCTGATTTGAGTATGAATTAACGAAGCAAACCAAAAACTACTACATCCGCGCCAAGGCGCCGATCTTTCTAACAATATAATGAATCACGTGGGTTACATATCCTAGAGCGAGAATCTTACATACACGCGAAATATTTAAGTAATCACCTCCGAGTAGAGTTACAAGCTAAACAAAAACCCACAACGCCAAAGCAAAGGTGAAACAGAAAACACGCTTCCAAGGCACGCCAAAGAAAGTCTGCGAAGTGGCCAAGAAAAAGCCGATCCACTAATAGATATATCGAGTGACAAACCATGATGCACCTCCAGGCGCCTTTGTTCCTTTGCAGCGTCCAGAATAATTTTATATCCCAACACCATCTCGCCATACAAGAGCTCGGCGGGGTGATGTGTTTCACCTCAATGACGCTTTAGACCTCAAGAAGTCGTAGATAGTTTAGGACCGGCTACTGCCACCTTGCATAGCACACCCGAGGGGAACGGCTACACTGATGAAGTCTAGGGCTGGTAAAACATCATGCGACCACTATTTTCGCGTAACCATCAGCGTCGCCACTGGCCAACACGTTGTCGCCGTGGTGCCTGACATGGAAAGGGAAGATCCCGGGATACTACACCAGTGCTTCGGGACGGGAATATAAACCCCCCAAAGGGTAGACACATTCAGAATACCATCTGATAAACTGCGAAGGTACCGGTAATATTAGCAACGTTGTTCTTCCGAGTAGTAGTTTTAGTCAAAGCGGGGACCGTCCACGTCTGGGCTCGAGGAGTTCACCAGCCTCTTGTTTGCATTGACGTATGTGAGGGCCGGGAGTGCGCCGGAAGACATGTAACTCAATGTGTCAGTGTAAGAGATGGTAAACCTATAGGATGTGCGCCCATTAGGGGACGAGTATTGTCTGTGGTGTATAAAAAAACCTGCCGTCGTAGATGTCATATCTTCTCACTTCCGGGTATGGGCCTCGGAGTATCAAAACTATGGGGGCGCGCATCTGTATACGGAGGTCGCTTCCATGTGCACACATACCCTTTAAATCGTAAGGGCAGTGTTTCTTGTAGATATGGTGGGTGGGGGATCGAAGAATAGACACCTATAAAAATCACCTTCACCTCCCACAACCGACCATCGCCCGACAATGACAATAGAGTGAGCACTGAAACCAAGGATTGGAAGCCCAAAACCGACTTGGGACACAGCTGAAGATAGTTGTTAAGTCTGCTTTCTCATGCCCGGACTCTTCAGGCTTCTCCGGATGCAAGTTGCCATTGGTTGGGTGTTGTTTCCTTAGGCGGTGGCTTAAAGGGTAGTTGGCAGCTAATATGGACTTTTTTCCTTAGTTTTGAGATCAAAGATTGTTTTTGTCCCGTGCTCTAATCTAGTATTGCGGGGGTACTCGAGAGACTGTGGGGGGTACAGACCTCGGCATTAGGGTATGTAGCTACACATGAGACAGCCCACTTCGACCCCCACCACCTCTCCTCGAGGTACCCCCGCATCCCAGCAGTGAGCATTATAGGGGATAGGAGATTGTTGGCATGTAGTGCGTTAATATAGGTAGTCGCTTTGATGGTGGTCACGTGGATGACGCCTATTGCCAAGACAGTACTCACCAAAGGACCTCAGCCTCATACTTGGCTTCTCGCGATATGGCTCCACCTGCTACACCACCCATATTGATTCAAATGCACCAATATCTATGATACTAATGAATACATGTACTGTAAATATCCTAGCATTATTGCTATTTATCACACCAGAAAAATATGACCTCAGCACTCTCCTGCGCAAACGGCGCCAAAAAAGCCCCCCAAAATCGGGCACATTCTGCGGGGCTTGGAGCTTTTTACTACACGCCTACTGAAGAGGATTATTTGTATGAGGGAACGGCGCCACTCCATCCCGATTATCCCGTCCTGAGCAACTAGTGGTAAGCGTGTAGGAAGTGGATGCAGATCTTTCCGGTTCAGGCGCTGTTGCCTTGTCATCCTCACCCAACCCCCCACCGCTCTACTCGCGTGTAGCATTAGAGTCTTTTATCCACACTGAAGTCTCGAAGGTTGAAAGGTGGGTTTCGAGGCAAAATGACCGGGTGACGTATGCATAAGCTAGTGGGGAAAGAACACACATGAGAGAGCCAATAACATGACGGGACCCATTCTTCTCTCAGCGTAATTCTGAGAAATCTGACAGATCATATGTCTAAAATTCAGTGTCATGTCTTCTCATGTAAAGATCCTGGTAGTTTTCCCTCGACTATGGTGGGGGAACCCTTGACACGGAGGGTAGCGACATTCAGATTGGGTGGGGTTTGGAAAAACTTGGGTTCAATTTTCACCACTTCTGCCGGTCTTCCACTCTTCTATGAGATCTATATACACGGTTCTTGAATTCCTCAGTTCCATATGTTACTCCAACCCGGTATGCATCCAGCGAGCGGAGTGACAAATTATAATAAACCAGAATAGATTTTCGGGTAACTAGAGACAGGGCCATAGGAATTATTTGACGAAGACCTTCAAGGGTGTAATCAAAATTCTCTCGGGTATACCACTTAGCATTGCACCAATATCTCTCAATAAAATTTAGTTCGCAATGGAACTTAGGATAAAAAAGGATTTTATGATGCCGTGCTTCCACTTCCTCCTGCAGTTGTCCCTTTTGTTCCCGGAAGTCACATTCATCAGCAAACTCAACTTTTGACTGGAGTCTCCCAACAGTCAACCGGGTCTCCTGAGAGTCTCCTGACACTCCTGGATACTTTTGGAGTCTCCTGAGGCTCAGGAGACATCAGGAGACAAATGAAGTCTTGCTGATGTTCAGCTGCCAGTGCAACCCTATCACAACAGCCACCAATAACAGTAGGATCACAACCAGGACGATCATGTGTTGTAGGACATTGAAGCCGGTGCCATGGTTTCAATAGGTTTCGTTCTTTTAAAATCTGTTTAATGCCTTTTGGTTGACCTGCAATTGAATAATTATAATAATTATTTGGAAATTGCATAGGTTGTGGTCGTTGCCGATTATGCATGAAACCATCACGGAGTTTTAGTTGTTTACCACCAGAACCCCAATTTATTTTCGAAACAATTAGTGCATCATCTGCAAATGCACAATGATTTGAGGCATTATCGAAGGCAAAAACTGCTGTGAATCCAGGAAATGCAGCATTGAACATAGGGATAGCGGTTTCGATAGTATGTTGTACCATTTTCTCGCCCGTCCAATAGTTATCTTTACCATACTCAAGGTATTCCGTAGCATATCGAGATTTGAAACCCATATGATTCAACTCAATATCGGTTACCGTATCTGGAATTTGAAGACGTCCGCCAGGCGTAAGAAAATCTGAAACCATGATTCCTTTACCTTTTCCTTTAGGCCGTAATGGTTGATTATTGTCCTTCATCCACATACAACGTTTTCCGTCATTTGCATTAAATATAGACTCATCGTGTGTGACTAAAATATGGGGTTTAACTCCTAAGGGGAGTTCAGGTATAATCATATTTCCGTTTTCATCCCACTCAACCAGATAAGGTCGAATTTTTTGAAACTCTGGTATAAAAACCTCGTTGCGATATTGTATAACATCAGATCGTTCATGACCATCGATGTATACACCTTTAGCTATCATCTTCCATTCATAACCTAAACGTTTCAACCATTTACGGGCAGTACGACATCGTATGCGAACGTTTTTTTCTTTGGGTCAAACTATGGACAATATATGTAGCCCGATGTGACATCAAATAATCACCCAATGCTTTAGATAAACCTCGAGCAGTAACCTCTGAAAGTTATCATCTTGATTAGTAGATAGTCTTTTGGCTTTTTGCGAGTATTAATACTTACTTTCCCCCGTTCCAGCAATATATTCTCTTACTGCAATTAAAACACCTTCATCGTTGAACCATGATTTGGATTTTCCATAGCACCCTTTCTTTCCTTCTGTGATTACACGATCTGCCAACCAGGTTCTCTCCCATGTAATGATTTTCCTCGAAAAATATACCCCTCTTCTAAAGCATTTTGATACCAAAAGTGCCATCTGCTCCCGTGTTTCTGATTTTTCCTTTCGTCCTGATTGCTGAAATGATTGAATCGTCATATACTAATAAGAAAGAAAGTGAAGAATAGCCCGATGCCGAGTTTCATTCTGTCCAACCAACTGGATCCTCTTTGACTTCAATTTATTTTCCAACTCCGTAATAGCATATCTCAATTGCTGTAATCTTAATTCTATCGGATCCTGCAGTACCAACGGCTCTGAATCAGACAAAGATTCAACACCAGATTCTCTCAATCCCCGATTCAAAAACCCTATAGTCAAAGGCTTGCAACCCGCTACAGCTGAAGCTCTTTCTTTCTGGAATTTCTTGGCGCGTTGGATCGTCCGTTTGGAAAGTGTAGGGCCCCGCTGATAGGGAAAGTGGGTTTTGCTGCCAAAGACTCTGGTATCACGGCGTACCACGGACTTCGCGGAGGAGGAGGATATTGGAGAATAGGGTTTCGGGTATAAGGTTTCTTTTGGGTTCTTGGAGTTTCTATGGGTTTCCGTTACACGATGTTATGAGTCATGACTGTACAGGGATTAGGAGGGGTATATATACGTTGCTACGGATCTTCCCTTTGTTCTTTTCTTTCTCTTTCTTTCCTTACGTGTTCTTCCTGTTATCAACCCTACGGTTTAGTTTCGTTTTATCTTGTGTCTTTAGTTCTGAATATACTACGTCATAACCATAGTCTCCGCCAAGACCCTAGTGGGTCTTCCATAGTATCTCGCCTCGTCCTCGCTTCGCTTCGTCCTTGTTTCGCCTCGACTCGCTTAGTCCATAGTCCATGACCGTAGTCCGTGTCGTCTACTGGTATCTTCGTCTCCACGTCTTCGTCAGAGAGGCCATCTGGACCCTCTGCCCCACAACTCTACTTCTCGGTTAGATTCTCTCGTTCTCGTCCTCGTTCCTGCCTCGGTTGTGTACCTCGGCCCTCTTGTCTGTTGTCTCCGTGTTGCTCCGTAACATCTGGCCAGCTCAGTTTCCAGTTTGGACCATCCCAACAGGATGGTAAAGGCACAATCATCTAGCTTATCACTCTCCTCTTCATCTGATATTTCCAGTTCAGACTCAGATTCAGTACTCTCGCATGCAGACAGATCCCTATTATAGTCCTAATAATCCAGATTCAGTACTCTCGCACTCAAATAGAAATCTAGTGTAGTACATACCTCAGTCTCCTCATTATGAGAAATTTGAGAAGGGTTTCTTCTCTGAATCTTGTTAGCTGCCGAAGCAGCTCTCTTTGATTGAAGTCTTTTGGATGGACGCGGCATTGTTGGTTTGTTGGTTGGCAAGACTGTGAAGCCTCGCTAACATACTTGCGATCGGGATCATGAAATATCACTCGGATTTTCCAGATCGGGTTAGTGTACACAAAATATCATCTCCTAAATGCGACATTTCTTCGTCCCCCCTTACAAAACCCAACTTTTTCATGTCTCATAGCAAACTCAATATCAAACTCTATTAATATCTGCTCAGATAGAAATGTAGATAATAACTACAAGAACACTTCTATCTGCTCATAAACTATCTAGTGGTTGTGGTTGGAATGCTATAATCATTTGTGTTGCGCCGTCAAACTACTCCGGGTCAAGGGTTCCTCCACCATACAACTTTCGAGTGTGGGATAAAAGACTCTATTAGGGGTTTTAGCTACAGGAGTTCCGCCATTACTCAAAAAATTGGCTATGCATATGAGATCAAAATTACTATAAGCAGACCTGATCTACGCCCTATGGCCAATCGTGAAGAAGGTAATCCCTGGCCAGAGATAGCCAATTTTGCGAGTTTTTGCGGTAATGGCGGTACCGCAAAATCTAAGTTCGTTTGGAGTCGGCTAGCCTTAGACGGTCGGTTGAGAGTGCTCTACATTACTAAATCACTCGTATTTCGCTGACATCTGTGGACGCGAATGATATTGCATGCCATACAAAAATACGCCAAGCTCATGATTTTGGGTGTACGCAATAGTGGCCCAGTTCAAAAACGTCAGCAATTGTTGCGCTGCAGCAGGGGAATGAGACGTCAATATGCAAGATTTGGTAGAGAAGGCCCCTGCTGCAGCGCAACGAATTTTCTCAATTAATTCGGTACCGTCAATTCTCGAGAAACCCACTATCCCCGCGTCGCTAGATCTTAATTCCGGGTGAGAAAAAGTATGTATCTGCACGGGTCCGTGAGGTTTGATTCGCCAGTTCACCTTGGTTCGGACTTACCATATACAAATTCGGGGATAGCGGACTATTCGTAGTCTAAAGTATCTTGGAATATATAATGAAATCAACGCCTTAAACAACGCACCGACTGTAAGGGTAAGTACAGTCGGGGTACAGAAGTTTTGGCAGTTTTTGATGGCCGTTGTAACGCAAAACTATCACGGCGTGGAACGTACTATAGCGATGTTGCGGGAAGAGGGATTAGTCAGGGATTCTCTTATGTTCTATGGGATTCAGTTACAAGGGTTCGGATCGGAGATATAGTTTCGGTAATAGGAAATAAGGATATGTAAGCTCGGCGATAGGAGATGCGGATGTTTGGGATGATTCTATGGGGTTCTATACAGGGTTATTCGGATAAGTTATCGGATTGGGAGGTGGTGTATATATAGGGGCTTCGTCCTCGCTTGTAGATAGTTTCTTTCTTTTCCTCTTCACGTAACCTTCCTATCCTTAGGAGTTTGTAGTCCTTTAGAATATATTCAGATCTCTACCTTGAATTTCACCTCGCTCCATAGTCCCGTCTCGCTCGCCTCATAAGTTGCCTCGCTTCATAGTCTCGCCTCGCCCGCCTCGGATACCACTGTTACGTCCCGCCTAGGTAGTGTACCTTGGCTTGCTTCGCCCTGTACTCCGCTTCGCTCCGTGATAAAAACTCGCACGGGAACACCATTCAAAATCAGAAATCCTTGGAAGGCCACCTTGAAAAACACATCACACACACCTGGAAACTGGGCTCAAAATTCTAGAATTCTCTGAGCTCTATTTTGAGATAATTTCTAATGTCTTCTTAAGTGATAGAATTTTCTGTCCAACACTGAGTGGTTGGTTTAGATCGCTAAACACGGCTACTTTGGCTGTAAAAGGTGTAATCTACCAAGATTTATGTGCTAGTACTATACCCATGCGCCATTTTGGGGAATTCTAAAAGTGAGTGCCTGCAAAGAGTTCTGATTGGGCTGAGAATATATAATAAGACTTGTCGAGCAAGTATTTGAATAGTGTGCCCCGCAGCTCTCGCAGCGCAACTTGTCAGCCTCCGTTCTACCCTCGATCATTTTCGCTTAGGTGAGCGCTCATTTCCATTGTATTTTAGGAAAATATTTCAAGTTTTCAAACAAAAATATATAAAGTGCCTCCATATTTCTTCCCCCTTACAAATCCGGGGGTCAGGGCCATAACAGCCAAAAGAGTAAAGTCAATTGGGGAGCAATTACGAGACTGAGTGAACGACGAACAGGGGTTTCAGTGTGGCGGTGTTGAGGCTGAATATGATCATATAGGTCATAGCGGCATTTGGAAGCGTTTGTATGAAAATGATAAACAGAAAATTTTGCACCGAATCGACTCATTTCAAATCAGCTCTCGTTAACCACCAGAAAATCATCATGGAATCGAAAGTTTCTCAACAACCTGAAGTGGACAACAACCTCAATTATACGAAATATGAGCGTCTATCTTTAGCTCTCAGCCATTATCATGCCGACTTGGTTAAATACCAAGAAAATTCTTCTATGGATTCCGAGTCAGAAGCCAAGAAACCTATTGTCCTTCAAATAGCCAAAATGTATGGTATTTCAGAGCCAACTTTACGAAGACACATTAAAAATCCCTGCCAAAGAACACGACCAGAAGCAGATAGAGATAAATTACTTTTAACTGAAGCGGAAGAAAAAGCTTTAGTAAAACGGTTATTATTTCTGGATGACTTCAATATACCTGCAAGTAGAGATCAGTGTTATGAGTTGGCATATGCAATCTTAAAACAACGCGATTCGACAAGAATTATCGGCAGAGGTTGGTTTTGTCGTTTTCTCGATCGTCACGGGGAGATTAGATATCTAGTAGTAAAATCAATATCTACTAGTCGAGCAAATGCAGTCAGCTGGGATATGATGGATGACTTTTTCGCAAAAGTAAATGATTATTACCTTTCATAGTACTAAAACAATGCTAACATTTACGTTTATGAAAAGCTCAAGTATGCGATTGAAAAATATTCCATTCTACTACTAAATACATACAATTTGGATGAGACGGGCTTTATACTTGGAGTGGGAGAGGAGGTAAAACACATCTGTCGTAATATACGGCAAGATTCATTTTTCAAAGAGTTCCGAAACCGTCAGTCTTGTTCAGTGGTTGAAACCGTTGCAACAGATGGATGCACGGTCACACCTTTAATCATTTTTAAAGGCCAAAATCATTTAGCAAGATGGTTTACGGATCCTAAGTCGAAGAATTGGTGGTACGGATTTTCAGCAAAAGGATATAACACAAGGCAGTTATGTCTAGAGTATTTAGAAAAGATATTTGAACCAGAGACAAAAGCTCGGTAGGTTTTGATTATGATTTATAACAGTACCTATAAGATATACTGATTTATAAAGTGCGGAAGGAAATTGGCGCTTACTTATTTTTGACGGGTTTGACTCTCATATGCAGTTGGAGCTCATTCAATTTTGCCTGGATCACCGAATACTTCCTTTCTGTTTACCCTCACATACGTCACATGTTTTGCAACCCTTGGATATTGGTGTTTTCTCCCCTCTAAAATCCTTTTACCGACATGAAGTAACAATCCTTCGGTCACCAATTACGAAAAACAATTTTCCAAGTCTATTAGCAAAGGCACGTACTATGGCTTTCACCAAAAGTAACATTCAGGCAGGGTTTCGTGCCTCTGGAATTTACCCATACAATCCGAGAATTATTCTGGATGAAGACGTATTTTTAGAACCTGATATACCACTTGGAACACCTCAAGCAAACTCAGTAATTCCGGCAACTTTACGGGCTCCATTCGATATCTTTTCATATAATCCGCCTACACATAAAAGTCCACGTTCAATTCAATTTCTCTTGAATGAAGGCATTTCCACAATAAAAACCAATAGTCCGAACTCCTATATGGCTAAAGTCATATTCCAGAAACTTGCAAATTCCTCTCGTTTCAGTCAAGCCGATTCAGTAATGCATCAAGACGGAGAAACACATTTGAGAAATCTAATATTAGAGAGGGAAAAAGGTAATTCAAAGAAGGATACGCGTCATTTAAATAGTAACCCAGCATGTACCCTGGAACGAGAAACAGTGTTATATGATTTGAAGAGAAAACGAGATGAAAAGAAAGCGGAGGATTTAAGGAAAAAACAACAGAGAACGGTCGCAAAGGAGGAGAGAGAAAAGAAGAAGCAACAAAAGATCGAAAAACAGTGGAAACAGATTGGGAAATCTAGGATTGAATAGGGATCGTATATCTAAAAAACCTTACTTATTTTTAACAAAAATAGCATTAACGAAATCTCAGTGTAGTAAATTCTGGTTAGCTTTAAATATATTAAAAAAAATACATAATTGTTCAATTCTGAATACCAACTTCCAGCGCAAGAGCTCTTTCCTCCATCCAACCTTTTGCCATTTCGTCTACCTTTTCCATATCAATTTCCTTTCCTTCCTTACTCAAATGCCTTTTTGCTTTAGCTTTAAAATTAGCAAAAGCAGCTGCATCCTTTCGCTTTTGTGGGTTTTTCTCAGCAAATCACTGAGAAGCTTGTCTCCGATGCTCCTTTTTGTCTTCTGCTACTAAATATTAGTTGACTTTCAAGTTGCAATAAAATTTTCAAATTATTATTTACCAGTCAAATAATTTGCTGCCAGTTCCATTTTCTTCTGTTGGTGCATTGCTCGGTGTGCTTTAGCAATTGGGGAATTATAATTGTCTTGGTAGTGCATGGAGTAATCATCTCTGAAGTAGTAAAGAAGATGCTGCCAAACAGCTCTTTTTGGATCAGTCCGGTGCTTAAAGTTTTTTTTGCATTCTTTGACAGGACAGATGCCCTCATTATTTGGAGCAGGTCTTTTCCCTAATCTTTCCTGCTTTAGTGTAGCCAAAAGGTGCTTCAGGCGCAGGAGTGGTTGTTGAGTTCATTGGGAGTGATGTACGAGGGTTGGTGGTGCATGGATAGGTTGCGAGCAATCTCCTGGTTTATCGCGTGAACAGAAAGCTTGCTCGCATCATGCGAACAACCTCTTGGTTCATCGCGTGAACAGAAAAATTGCTCGCTTGACATAACCCCTAACCCGGCACCAACCCTCAACTCGCTAAACTCTCACTCCTCAACCCCTAACCCACGCCAATCCCTAACCCACACCCTCAACCCACAGCCACTTCGTCGCCCAACCAGTTTCGTCGTTGCGCCCGGGACGACTTTAGGTCTGCACAACATTTCAGCCCAGCCCCGCCTGCTATCGCTCGATCTTTCCCAGTATTCAGTGTTCCCCCGCAGGTGTCTCAGGCCTCCTTGACACAAAATACCAGGCTCCTGTTGGTTCTTACACTTATGCGTACCAAATGCACACGGAGGCTGACCACTGCCAAGTCCGGCAAATAATAGCTAGAAGCACATACACCTCGATCACAAAAACAAGGCTGAGCTTCAGACAGTCCCCAGCCCCCCCCCAACAGAGTCGATGCACCATCGCCCACCACCATCATGAAAGCGAACCCCCCCCCCCCAACTAGCTAATATAGATCCGACGGTAGAAAGTATATAATCCCACCTTTCTCACTTAGCAACAGATCCCTCCACCCGCTCCTTTCCTTCTGTAAAGCTTGACAGAGTCCTCAATACAATCTAGTCACCATACCTCTATCGTGGATTACAAACAGACCCAAAAAACCCCTCTCCTCCGAGAGGCAGCCATACGACCATAGAATATAGAAACCACACACCGCTCGTCCATCCAGCCACGAAACCAGAACGTACTTGCTCCCCACCCGATTGCATCCCGCAAGCTAGGTGGAAACCGAATCTACCGCCTATCGGCCAAGCCAACAACGCCACGTAGCCCCCCCCTCCTGCCCAGCGGCTGCCCGCCCGGAAGCAGAAGCCCCGTAGCTCAGCAGATATGGAACGGTTAAACCGTACCTCCCTACCCCCCCGGCAGCCGGTGAGCATGCTTGAGCACCTGTACGCCCCACCCACAGCACACAGTGCAGCTCCTCAGGAACCCACCGCAGACGGCCCCGACGCGTGGCAACCCAAACCAACCGATTACAATAGTGACGCCTTCATGCAAGCTGCTCGAGACGGAGACTCGGACTACCTCTCGCGGGTGATCGAAGAAACAAGTCGCTTTAACCCGTTCTTCGCTTGCGATGTGGATAATGCGCTACGGGAGGCAGCAGGGCATGGCCAGCTTGAGATAGTGCGTAGGTTGCTTGATCAAGGTGCCACACTTGACTTACCTGAGCGCTGTAGGTGGTGGGATCCTGCTCGAATTCGGAATAGTCCATGCAGCAACTGTAAGGGGACTGCGTTGCAGATAGCATCGAGGCAAGGTGTTTCCGATATGGTAAAGCTATTGTTAGACAGTGGAGCCGATGTGAATTTCGAGCCAAATAATCATGGTGGGAGAACAGCACTGCAGGGGGCGGCCGAGGGGGGTCATACGGAGATCCTCAAGAGCTTGCTTGCAGCGGGCGCGGAAGTCAATACAGGACCATCCGATACACACGGCAGAACCGCACTTCAGGCCGCGGCGGGAGGGGGTCATGCGGAGATTGTCAAGAACCTGCTCGCAGCGGGCGCAAATGTCAATGGTGGGCCATCCAGAGAGGAGGGTAGGACAGCACTGCAGGCCGCGGCCGGAGGGGGTCATGTGGAGATTGTCAAGAACCTGCTCGCAGCGGGGGCAAATGTCAATGGTGAACCATCCGTGTGGTTTGGTAGGACAGCACTGCAGGCCGCGGCCGGAGGGGGTCATGTGGAGATTGTCAAGAACCTGCTCGCAGCGGGTGCAAATGTCAATGGTGAACCATCCTTGTGTTTTGGTAGGACAGCACTGCAGGCCGCGGCCGGAGAGGGTCATGTGGAGATTGTCAAGAACCTGCTCGCAGCGGGCGCAAATGTCAATGGTGAACCACCCAAATCTGATAGGACAGCACTGCAGGCCGCGGCCGGGGGGGGTCATGCGGAGATTGTCAAGAACCTGCTCGCAGCGGGCGCAAATGTCAATGGTGAACCATTCGTAGCGAAGGGTAGGACAGCACTGCAGGCCGCGGCCGGGGGGGGTCATGTGGAGATTGTCAAGAACCTGCTCGCAGCGGGCGCAAATGTCAATGGTGAACCATCCAGACTGGAGGGTAGGACAGCACTGCAGGCCGCGGCCGGAGGGGGTCATGCGGAGATTGTCAAGAACCTGCTCGCAGCGGGGGCAAATGTCAATGGTAAACCATCCTTGTGGCTTGGTAGGACAGCACTGCAGGCCGCGGCCGGAGGGGGTCATGCGGAGATTGTCAAGAACCTGCTCGCAGCGGGCGCAAATGTCAATGGTCAACCATCCGGAGTGGAGGGTAGGACAGCACTGCAGGCCGCGGCCGGAGGGGGTCATGTGGAGATTGTCAAGAACCTGCTCGCAGCGGGCGCAAATGTCAATGGTGAACCATCTAGACTGGACGGTAGGACAGCACTGCAGGCCGCGGCCGGGGGGGGTCATGAGGGTGTTGTTACGATTCTGCTCACAGCGGGCGCAAATGTCAATAGTGAACCGTCCACCAAGGATGGTAGGACAGCACTGCAGGCCGCGGCCGAGGGGGGTCATGAGGGTGTTGTTACGATTCTGCTCACAGCGGGCGCAAATGTCAATGGTGAACCGCTCAGCGAGGGTGGTAGAACAGCACTGCAGGCCGCGGCCGGGGGGGGTCATGCGGGTATTGTTACGATTCTGCTCACAGCGGGCGCAAATGTCAATGGTGAACCGTCCAGCGAGGGTGGTAGGACAGCACTGCAGGCCGCGGCCGGGGGGGGTCATGAGGGTGTTATCACGATTCTGCTCACAGCGGGCGCAAATGTCAATAGTGAACCGTCCACCAAGGATGGTAGGACAGCACTGCAGGCCGCGGCCGAGAGGGGGCATGTGGAGATTGTCAAGAAGTTGCTCGCAGCGGACGCAAATCTCAATGGTGAACCACCCAGCGAGGGTGGTAGGACAGTACTGCACGCGGTGGCCGGAGGGGGTTATGCGGGGGCCCCTCCGACTTTACTTGAAGCGGGCGCAGATCTTAATGGAATCACACCAACAATCGGCGAATCTACACCACAGGAAGCTGTAGAGTCGGGCCACGTAGGTGCCGTCGAGAGTCCGCTTACAGCAGGCACAGATGTAGACGGTGAGCCATTAAGCGAGGGTTGTAGAATAGCGGCGGCCGCCGGGAGATCTTCTGAAGCTGTTTCCATTCATTTGGTTAGTAACCACCACAACCAGCTGCTAATCACAGGTATTGCGTGGCCAAAGGTCGTGCAATACCTTCTTGAAGCCGGTATGAATCCCTCCTTCCAAGATCAAGCTGGCGCGACCCCGCTACATCATGCGGTAAGGGGTGGCCACACCTGTTCCGCCGCGCTTCTGCTCCTCGCCGGAGCCAACCCAAGTATCTGCAACTATGGCGGCCTTAACCCTTCGGATTTGGCAACCGAGGGCGATAGGCGTTTTAGGGCGCAGCTTCTGAGGATCCTGTTGAGGTTTGGTTGTGATATACGAGGTCGCCCCATAGAGCTCTGGCGCAGATCCTTTGCTCAGTCCGGTCGGTCGTTCCTAACGATATATGAGGCACCGTTCCCACATCCGGTGTTGGCCCTTCCGATACACAGAAAACAAAATGGTCAGGCCGCAAATATAGCTCCACCTCAGTCTGCTGATCCGGTGAGAAAAACGATCGAGATACTATCCTTGGACGAACTTCCTGATGTGATGGATAGTCCAGTAGGCGCTAGGTGCCTTCATCAGTGGGTATTCATTTGTTGTTAAATTATAAAGGTGTGGCCTTGGGATTATGCTAACCCAACTGAAAGCCCCAAGGGGGGCACGCAGGCGGTCTCGAAAGAGATAAGGGGTATCAGAAATTTTGGAACGATATGGGGGCACGCGGGGCGCGGTGAGGAGAAGACACCCAGTACAGTTCAGTGGCGATGGTATTGCCTGAGTTCGCATCGGGATCTCGGGGAAGACCATGAGGGAGAGGGTGTTCTAAATGTGGCGACAATGGCCACGGATGGCGAATCCCAAGGTCAGTCCAGTTGCAGCTAGTTTCACTCTGACATTTCTAACACATTCTGTAGCACTCTTAACCTGCTATGTATCTGTTGATTGTTGGGTTCAGAGCGGCGTACAGGGGGAAGGATCTGGCGGTGCATTCGGGGCATCTGCGGGGAAGAGCGGAGTGCAGTGGACTATGCGAAAGCCCTCTACATCCACGCAAAATCCGGCGCCTATACTACGCACAGTGGACTTCATTGGTGTACTAGATATAGTGTGTGTCCCAAATGACGCTGTCGATTTCTTTAACCTCTTTATAATTGATCTACATAAGAAATGGAGGGATCTTATTGAAAAGGCAGACATACACCTCCACCAAAGCGTAAGTTTAATTTTCATTGCCCCATACCATTGTCCATCAGCTGATGGGGGGGGGGTAAGATACCAACAATATGAGAACTAATAACCTTTTTATATAGAGGAGGACCCTTCTGGAGAGACAGGGGAAAAGTGTGGGGTTTATTGAAGTTCTCTTGGCCGATGCACAAACATGGAGTGATTCGCGATCTCTGCTGCAGATTCAAGTGCGTACCGCAAGGAACATGGTAACAGATTTTAGCGAGGCGAAGTGCCTCCAGGCCGAGGTAGTAGACTTCCCGACCGCAATTGGTAGGCTAGCAAAAACAATCGACAACATGGAAAAGGAGGTTTCAAAAGAAATCGAGGACCTGGATGAGAGAACCCAGAAGATGATCGAGCTTGTAAGTATATATTTCCTAGCAACAAGACCTAGTCCCTCTAGGTCCTGTATGAGTCTCCTGTGGATTCAACTGCTGCTAATCAGCGGTGTTTAGGAGTTTAACTTGGTCTCTATCTATGAAAGTCGGACATCAAAAGAGATGGGTATGAGCATGAAGCGGCTTAGTTGGATCACGGTATCCTATAGTTCCATTCTCACTTGTAATTGATCAAAGCTAATCTATTTCAGTTCGTCTTCTTGCCCTTAATGTTTGTTGCGGTATTGCCACCTCTAGAATGTCCCTACACTGATATGGAGAAATACTAATACATTCATTGCCGCTCTAGACCTTATTTGGGATGAATATAGATATTATAAATGGAGGGCCCAAGTGGACATGGGTTATCATTCTCGCTGTTGGCTTGTTTACCGTTGTCATCGTTGTTTGGAGCTTATTAAAGCTATTTCTGGTCAGTACTCTAGTTGTCCTGGTTTCTTCCAACCAATGATGTGTGCATGTTGACGAACGGAATCAATGGTATCAGGATAAGGCAAAATCAATAAACATGAAGCGCAATTGGGCCTATGTTAGGCCCAGATGGGGGTTCTGGAGGAAGAATAAGGGTCAAAGGGACCCGGAACAAGGAGCCTTCTGGAGGAAGAATAAGGGTCAAAAGGACCTGGAACAAGGAGCCTTCTGGAGGAAGAATAAGGGTCAAGAGGACCTGGAACAAGGAGCTTTCTGGAGGAAGAATAAGGGTCAAGAGGACCTGGAACAAGGAGTCCCGAATGGGTTCAAGCGTCCTCAGAGGGTATGGACTACGAAGTTGAAGTATAACTAGGATATCCGCTACCGCGCTTATATAGGGTTTTATGTTATTATGAGCTACATTCATTGGTTATTATTGTCAAGTCTCTTTACCTCTACGCGAATGTTCATCTGATTGGTTCTCCGGTGCCTGCCTAGGGTTTAGATTAGGGTTTGGTCAAGCTTTAGATATCTAGACCCAAAGTAGAAATAGTACTTCGATACTGACTGCGTGAGGATTAGAGCGGAGCGATATAATTAGGCAGTAGATCAGGTATATACCAATACGAGCCAAAATCAGGTATGGTACTGTTTTTACTAAGTCAAAGATACGCGGCTTTGTGAGGTATAGTTCGGGTTAGAAGAAGGCGTATGTTTAGGTTCACACAATGTTAAGGTTACTATGGAGAGGCAGGGAGGATATATCTCCTAATAATATTTACATTGATTGAGTAGCGTTATGACGCAATACAGGAGGTCCAGTGCTAATTACGGTAAGAATATATTTCCGAGGCCCGCAGCAGCTACCTAAATAGCGTATACAGAGGTGATTCACACAATGTTAAGGTTATTATGGAGCGGCGGGGAGTATATATCTTCCATATAATAACTATGGTAAGGTCTAGATGACTATTGCATATTCCATGGTACACCTGGTATACTGGATGTACTTCGTCTGAAGAAAACTGGTGAGTCAAGGGCTTTGACCACCATCGCTTGGATATCTGCGAAGAGCACCCCTGGGATCCGTCTAGCATGTTAGTAACGGTTCCTGGTGAGATTACAGGGTGGGTTCGGCGTGTTATTTACCCTGTCTTCAACACCAAGACCGATAACCCGAATCACTGATGCCCAATACAGCTCACAACCGTATGCACGCACTGTATTATATATTATTAGGAGTGCCTTATAAGGAGCCGGATACGATACAGCATCACCCATTCTGTGCTGGGAGCAGCTCCCACCAAGGTAACTCTGCTGCTCGCGCTTCCCCACACCTATTACAGGCTGCCAAAATGTACGACGTAATTGATAATCAGGAACCACCGCTCTTTCAGACTGTCAGGACCTATATGCGGACCATCCACCGCAAAACCCGTCACGAATACATCCCCCTCTCCCCCACCGCACCCCCAGAACAACGAACTAATAACAATCAAGTACTAAGCCAACACAGCTTTCCAGTGCTCAGAAAGAGCTGTATTAGCTGAATTAGGGAAAGCCAGCGAAATACTATGAATCTCCCTACTCCAATGTTGTACTGGTGCTTCGCGGCACTGACAAGGAATGGATACATTTCAAGGCATAAATGGTTGGTCGAAATCATAATCATGGTAGGAACAAGACGACAGCGCCGCTTCAGTAGACCCCCTGAGCCCTGGGGAGATTGCCATTTGCTAAGGAATGGGTCCTATATTCAACAATACTGCTTACAAAGGGAGCCTGCTTTTAACCCTGAGTGCCTATGTAGCGGTGATAAGTATGCTTATGTGCTATAAGCTGTCATTTAAGTGCTGCCCACACTCACATAAGCCACAAGATTAGAATATGAGACTTGTAAGGTGTCTAGCTTTAACGGCTCTGCCTTTAGGGGGTTTGTCGTTATTTCCTTTAGAGCAGGTTTAACTACTCAGGATGTTTCTAAATCGATTGAATAAATGAAAACTGTTGCCTTTCAGCGGTGAAATAGCTGATCACATCTTTACCAGGTGGGTACCTAAACGGATGTGGTCCTTCTTTGAGTTAAACAAAAAGGAGTACCTCCAGGGTCTAGCACCCAATGGAATCAATCAGTATAGCGTGCTCCACCGGGGAAGCGATCGTTACCGGGGAAGCAATCGGGTCCCGTTGATGAAAGATTGTAGAACTAAATTTCGGTCTAATACAAAACTGTTCTTTTTGGGTGATACTATTTATTTAGGGTAATGTGGTGGGGTACTTTCAAAAGATCCAAAGGGAGAAAGGTGATATATTATGGCAACCCTCCTCCACCACCCTCAGCAAATATCATCTGAAAAAGTCAAAAGACATCTAAAACCATGTTTTGTTTGAAATCCATGCAACCCTTTAAATTTACTTATCTTAATATGTTTAATGACCTTTGAATCAGAATAGGAGAGGGGGTTTCACATCCCCGTTATCACCATATATGATATACCGGCGGGGAGGCTAGGGTCATATGTACAAGTCATCCTTGACTACATATCTCAACTAGGCATAGTGTATATGTTTTCGTCTAGTCTTGTAGGGTCTGGTAGTTTTGAGTGGGGATCTCCTTGTGGCATGTCCCATGTGCGACGAAGTACACACGGCGAATAAATACACCATTTGATGCATTAAATGCAACGAAGGATATTAATGCATGACAGCAACGAATTTACTGATACTTCAGCTGTGAATAGTGAATAGCATAGCTGAAATGGTTGAAACCATATGAATTTATAGCATGGTGTAATAGATCAGCCTTTCAGTAATCTAGTATAATGATTCAAGTTCAACTCCCTGATAGTTTTCTTTTTTTTTTCAGGGGATCTTCCATGTACTGATTAGACTGATGCATTAGCTGGGATCTTGACGCATTTTCAACGGATTATCGATGCATTTTCGGCGCATTATGAAGTGGTACATTCTAGATCCATAGCTGGTTTATTGCGGGAGGTGGTGGAGTGGGTGAGTGGTAGTCGTGGGCGTTGGGCAAGGATAGGTTTTAGTAAAGTTTCTAGTCGATAGGTAGCAACCGTGAATATCGGAACATCGCTGACCGTCTAGCAGAAGAATCTGGAAGATTGATTTCCACAATGGGTCCTGAGCCTAGCCTCACGACGGAATCTCCACCCCTATGACCGCCGAGGATGCGGCATTCGCAAGGTCTCCCCTATGCATTGGTGCTGCTATGAGTGAGGTCCCGCGAATGTCTGATTCGCCCTGCCCATACCTTCTCCCGCCATCGATCCCCTCATAGCAAATCTATAAACATTCATATTCCAGAGTGGGATGGAGCTTCACCCTTCCAAGAGTCCACTCTATATAAGCGGGGTTGTTGACGAACGAAGAATGTGGTAGACCTTGCGAAGCATGCTGAGAGATACTTGGGGGCTAAAGACCCTACACTGTGTTTCTGGTAAAGTGACGTGCTGCAATGTTCCCTGGGCTACACTGGAGGACTCTAGTGCACGGTGGGATCGGTGTGTTATGGAACTAGCCATATGCATCCGCATGAAGCACATCAGTATCCATGTTCTACTGCCACTTGCGGTCCTGCGCCGTCCCAGTCCCACATCGACAGTTGGTTATCACCAAGCAGACCAGACTCACCGAGCACCCAGCGCTCATAGCAGTTGACAACGCAGCCATCAACAACGGGGAACTGCAGCGCGGTGTATACACCGATCCGGAACCCCTCTGGGGACTGGTACGATGCTGTCGTAGCTATGGGGCTGCATTCAGTTAGTGGATCAAAAGTTCCGGAGCCCATTCCACCGTCGGAAGGTGACGGCGATCGCTATAGAAGGATAAGCACAGACTACGTCCCCGACGCCAGCGTGGGACGTTGCGCTCCGCGCGCTCGCTTCGTTGACGGTAGGTTCAGCCGATCAGAGTCCTTCAGCATGCGCAGCGTGGGGTTGGGGATGAAGGCACGTGCATAATCTTATGACCCGCCCGAGAGGTGCGGTACCGAGAAGAGCGGTCACCCCTGATTGGAACCGGGGGCCCTCCTGCAGAGCAGGTACTTGGAATTGGTAGTTACTGCTGTTTCCAAAACACCTCACCAAGCCCATGTTGAGAAGGCTGCAAATATAAATGGCGGAGGAGGATACGGCGGGTCAATGCTACACTTATCGGCGTGCCTACTACCGCTACGTAGCTGGCACAATGAATGGGGGCTGTGGGCAGCAATTGCTCCCGCGTCGCGGCCGCCGATATGGACACGGTACTGCGAGTATAGCGGAGCCATCCAACACACAAGAACGGAGCGACGTGGACCGCCGACATTGGATTCGTGTGTGACCGTATAACAGATTCCCACAAATCGACTCCTGCACCACAGTGGATCAGTATTGCCAACAGAAGGAGAGATAAAACAGCGGAAGATATGGTTACCGGAGTTCTGACCCAGGGTTAGGGTTCGTTCCCAAGGCCCTACCACAGATGCCCAGGGGAGTTAGCGATGATGTCGTGGCGTGCTGGGAGATGTAACAAGACCCTATTCCCGTGCGCTCTGTTCTATCGCTGTAGCCAGCGGACTACGTCGGTAGAGGGGGGCGTGGGAGCGCCACACACCAGCACCAAGCACCACAAGAACGAGGGAACATCCACAACCCCAATGGCGGGGCGTACATACACGGAGGAGAAACACCCACGCATATCTCCAGCCCACGCCTTTCCCCCGACCCTGCGGGAGGCACTAGAACGGGGATGTGGGCGCGCGGAACCCGCGGTGTTTTAGAGCGGTGCCATAGGCGAGACTATGGCTGGTGGGGATGTCGTATAGGCCTGAGCGCAGCATTGCATCAGTCCGGAGAGGTAGGTCGTGCGGCGTAGTTGCGTGGGCTTGTTCTGTCCCTTTACTGCTACACGGTGTGTCCGGGGGGAGGGGGGTTATGTTGGTGAAGTTGAGGGGTCATGGTGTCCTTGCGGGTGGTGGCGGTGGCGCCAGGTGTTCCAGCGGTATCTAGCAGCAGTGGGATATCGCGCCACCTCTCAACCATTACACCGGCCCGCGCCCAAGGGGCACGGTCGCAGCGGAGGTAACTCCACCACGTCATCGAAACGGTACTCGGGGGTAGGGGAAAGAACCAGAAAATGCAATAGGGTTATTTGTATGGCAGAGCTCCGCCACTCCATACAAATAATCCCTGTATTGTCACCTACATTTTCTGGTTCTTATTCCTGTACGCGAGTACAAGATGCACACGCACAGACTCACACCCGTGCAAGGCGAATCACCACCGCAGAACCCTAACCCTCAATCCGTGGACCGCCGAAGGGTGTTACCAGTCGCTACTAGTGGCAGGGAGTCTCCTTCTACCGCTGCTAGATAGCGATGCCCATGCCCGGACAGAGGCAGAGGCAGAGGATGATAGTGTGGATAGCAGGCACGAGTGATTGACCGTGACGCACTCCGGCTGCGCGCCGGGGATTTAACTAATAACCTATGTGTACTTATGTATCAGGGTGGGGGATTGATATCTTATAACCAGCCCCATCTTGCAAAGCTTAGGTGCCCCCTTCTCCGGCGATTCTTGCTGTGAGACTTCCGTGTTTGTACCCGCTTCGTCTTGCTATTCTTCTCTGCAGGCTCTTCAGCGACAGTTAACTGTCAGTCCGAGCCTGCACCCGGTGCCCGGCGGTGTAGCTGTTAAGAGAAGAAATATGCTTAGTCAATCCCTCCTACCCGCCGACCACATACTGTAACCTATTACACCCGATCTAGAGAGTATTCCGATTCTCAATGCTCGCCTGTGCGGTCGATCGGGAACAGAATGTTTTTGGTTGCAATGCTAGGTTAGGGTTTCTATCCAATACTTCTTGTAGCGTGCCCCGCCCGCCCCACACACACGCAGCGTTCATGATAACGTCACCACTCACTTCTTCCCCACGCTATGGCGACGAAACGTGGACAGCAGTGCTACGAGGGGTTCATACATAAGGATAAGGAGCGCCCTCTCTTGCTCCCCTGACAGGACAGCAACCAACATATCGGATTCTTGCCATCCCTTAGTCCGTTAGTAAAGTGCTGACCCCGCCCCCCCCCTCTCCATCCCTGTATTGACTTACTAACCGACCCCATCATCTCCGCTAAAAATAACAGACCCGCACACAAAACCACCCACCACCGCGGGACCAACATCGCCAAAACCACAACGACCCGCACACCCGGACACAGGGGAGAAGAAGAAGCAGAAAATGCCCCACGCCATCCGTCCTCGCCAAACGGCTGGCCACCCCGCATTACCGCTCTTCCGGGCCGCCGGGAGCACTGGGCGCTAGACCGTCCACCCGCGGGCAGAGGGCAATCTACATTACCGGCGGTGGGGACGACTACTACGAGGGCGACGGCAAGCGCGGCGTAAGCAACGTATGGCCCAGTCCGCGCGCAGCACCCAGCGGGACAGGCCGGCCCAGGGGTAGCTAACCATGTGAAGGACGCGCTCGCAAGCAGTGTCTTCCGCCTCCGGGAGGACCTTGCACAGGTGCTCCAGAGCGCCCCCGCCACTGACAACTTTCAGGACATTGCCGGGAGGGGGGTGAACTGAGGGCGAGATCGCCGACGAGGTGGCGGCTCGGGGTTCTGCTTGCGGCGGCGGCGCGTCGGTGGGTGCTGGGCTTGTGTGGGTGCCGGTGGCTGACGTATTGCTTCAGGCGCTGCTTTATGTGCTGATGAGGCTGGAGAGGGAGGCCGCACGGATGGAGGAGATGTAGGTGACTCGCTGTATCCTGGCGGCTATCGAGAATGGAGTCGCAAGGGGAACGCAGTCAGAGGGAGTAAGTGGTGGGTGTGTTCTGTGTCGGGGGTGTTGTGGTAGGTTGCTGTTTTTAGATGGCTGAAGGACGGGGGTGTTAGTTTAAAAGGGGGGACGTATAAACCAGATTTCAAAATAGAAACGACTGGTAACGCAACCACCTTAATATAAAAGGACTAGACGTGTTACAAAAAATTTTTATACGGTATTCTTAATAGGGAAGGACTAGGCATCCTGCCGGGTTTTTTTTTAACTGATAGGGAAGAACTGGACATGCTGCAGGGTTTTTTTTTTTCACCTCGTGGGGATGACTAGACATGCTGCCGAGTACCCGCAGAGCTGCCTTGGCAGACTAGCCAGACGGGCAGGACAAGAACTCACCTGTCCATTAACCAACACTACAACAAACGAGACCCCACAACTTCGCTATACCAAGCCTTCCCGAGCAGTCTTTGTTGAAGATACTTCCGATATCAAATAAGGCACCTGTTTCCAGAGCTGCGGATCCAAAAGCAGTACCTACAAAACCTCACTACTACAATAAGCAGAGAGCCTCGAAGGTTAGAACAACAAAAACCGCTGTCCTCCCTCGCCCCCAGAAAAGCAAGGGAGGACAGGGAGGACAGGGAAGAATTTTGTCTCTGTGGAGAATGGACATCTCGTGGAGCTCACCGAGCGCTAGGTGAGGAAATGTGTGATGGCCTCTATTCGGCGAGGAAACACACACTTGTCGCTACATTGCGGGTCATGGTAGGACCCTGACCCACCTTTTAGCTGGTAGAATTGTCACGGTGGCGATTGTACAATCTTTGTTGCCAACCTTACCTCCAACGGGGCAACATGCTGTGCAAGAACACTTTTTTCATTAAACTTCTTGTGCTGGCCAGTACCCGGGGTTAGGGTTGCGGGCCTCAGCCAATCGGAATACAGGCTCGGGCTTTTGATAAATAGTCCGATCCCAACTCACCCGATACTTGCAGGAAAGAGATGAGGCTAGATATAACCGTGTGGATTCAGACGAACTAGACTGGTAATCCTTTTGGGGGTACGGTGGTAATTAATCCGGTGCCATCTCTCCTTTGGTATCGGTATATATCATCTCACTCAATTAGGATCCCACCCACCCGTATACGTTCTACTAATGGAACTCGCATAGTACCTCCTTCCTGTTTGTCTTCCCGCTTCTGGGGGAGAGGGCTGGAGATATATCGGTAACATCCTGGTTCTAGAGCCACACAAAAAAGCACAAGCGCACCCACCGCTCTTCACACCATATCCCACCTCTATGGAAGGGTCGTTTCCTGAGCAGCCCTTTGTCTCAAGAGGGAGCGAATTCCATGAACCATCTCTCAGAGGAGGGCTCTAGATATTACAGCGCATTAACAGTCGAGATTTATATAGTATAGCTTGCCTTTTTGAGGATGGATTGAAAGGCCGGCTTATATCCATATAGGAAAAGTCGCTATTTTCAGTGAGGGGATCTACCACCTCTGGAAAGAAACCTGGTCACATTAGATATTGATGAGATTTGGAAACTATTTGATCGACCCTATTTAACTAATATCATTCACCACGCTTTACCTGGTGGGTTTTCAGATATGAGGTATAGAATCCGGGTGGTCGCCCCCTGGCATGGATTTAACTTAAGCCTGAAAGCATTAGGTAATGATATGTACACTGCGGTGGTTGATATCCCAAGACCGGTGATCCTGCTGAGAGTATTTGTAGGTATCTCTCGATATCTTAGGCATATTTATTAATTAGGGGCAGGATCTCACACAGCACAACTTACTCAAACAGATATTACAAGAATCGCCAAATTCAGCACCCGATCCCTAATCATTAGAACGTATAACTATAGCAAGAACTGTGTGAGAAGGACGGCGCGGATGAAGGGCCAATGTAGTGATGGGAGCCAGGCACAGAAACCTGTCTAGGTAGTGGGACAAGCCCCGGCGGGAGAAGTCCCGCCGCCAATGGAGGCAAGGGTATGGAAGCCTACTTAGTATGCATTTCCGATGGTGGCTTAGTTCGCTGGGCTGACTAGATTCTCTGCGACTGCTCGTTCCAACGATCAGCTCCCTGCCGTAGCTTGTTCTGCTGAATTAAGAGCTTAGTTGACTAGTTATTTTATACCTAAATGATAGCGACAATAATTAATTAGAGAAAGCAAGACGTGTTTAGTGCGATCAGGTCCTGGGGGCTGGTTTTGCCATGGTCCCCAGGCCGCACGGATGTATGAATTATTTATCAGCCCTAGGAGTTGGTATTTGGTTTGCTAAGTTGATCTACCAATTAGCTCATATCTGAAGGATGAATTATTTTGCGGGAAAGAAGGGGAGGGAGTAGAAGAGGAGAGGATGGAGATATCACGGGTACAGAGCCAAGTTGTTGGCCTTACTTGATATCAACATTTAGCTCAATTTACATAGTTTTTAAGCATGCGCGGATTAGAGACTTTCGGCACCCCCAACTTTTCACCCAACCATTGGCAGTGGCTGCGCCAACACTGCAAGATTCTGGTCCAGAATTTCCAGTTTCCGTCTTGTGCTTCCAAAAGTTGAGGGTTGCAAAGTAACGCGGTGCCGAAACCCCCCATTGATAAGGGTGCCAGCGGGCGTGGTTGGGTAAGGGTTGGAGTTGGTTGGATGGGTGTTGCGGTGTGGGTAGTCTCGTGTGTGGCCCGCGCGCAGGTTTTGCCGACCCGAGGATGCAAGATGGCCGTTTAGCGATCAGGGGGGTGGGGGCTGAGGAAAATGCGATCGTATGTGTGGATTGGTCTTTTTCTGCGCTGCTTAGTCAGAGAAGGGAGGTGTTGCGGTGTCTCAATCAGCCACAACCCCTACCTTTCCTCCACCATAGATCTCATATGGCGGGGAGTCAACTTCAACCACTAATGACCTTTCCCAACCATACCCTGGTTCATCCTCCACCCTGTTATTCGATAGTTCTACATCTTCTCTACAGCGTGACAGAGCGAGATTAATTCTAGCTTTTGATGTGGCGGTGCTATGGAGTTGAGTGTGCATGTGGGTTCCCCTCCGAGAGTGGCTGGATGATCTTGAGATTGATAGGCGGAAAACAGTGTCGCGACACACATTCCCCCCGCCATACACGAAGAGTGGAAGAATCTACTCACCCCCTCCTCCGCCCCCCTCCTCTCCTTACATTGGCTGGCCAGACCCCACAGCCTCCACATCTTGAAGCTCGCAGTAGTGGGACAACCTCGGAGCATGATGAATAAATTCCCTTCCCCTTAAGCCTCTAAAAATGTGGTCCCGCTTGAGGGGCCGGGTGGGGGGGTGGGGCTGTCTAATTACAAAGTGGCGCCCAATGAGGCAAACAAACATCAACAGCCAGCTAACATAAAGCGAAGACTTTAAGAACAGATCAATCATCTCAAGGCATCATGTCATAGCAGACTTCCCCTAAGCCCTCACCCCTAATGGCCCGAACGGAGTGCTGAGTAGCCAGAGAGCCTGAAAGAACATGATATGATTGTGATTTGATAATCATCTAACTTGTTCGATGTCATAATAACTCCTCCATATTCCTAACATCCTTCCGTTGTTCTCGCAACGCGGGGTTCCCAATTATACGTTTCGGTGTCAGCTTTGTACTATATCGCGCCGACTGTAGTATACTCAGACTATTATCGAACTGCATGATACTTTGCAGACACGATATTTTACTAACTGTGATATATCATAGTGGAAATGAGTGATGTCTCTAGTTGCGGAGGGTGTGGCAGTAGAGATCGGATACTGTATTGCCCTTGCTATTGCCTAAAGGTGTCATATGGTACTTTACATACTATACCACCGTAGAGCCTTATCGGTACATGTCACTATACTACGTAATCGCTGAGATCCCTGATATGATGCAAGATCACCGACGAACAATCACCCAAGAAGCATCAGATTATACACGATATCATACCCCGGTGTGACAGGCGGATGACTATGACTACCGTATGAATTGAGAAAATTCGTCGCGCTGCAGCAGGGGTATGAGCCAACCAGAGGCAGGATTTGGACGTCAATATGCAAGATTTTGTAGAGAAGACCCCTGCTGCAGCGCAACGAACTTCCTCAATTAATGCGGTATGCCAGGAAGACCTGTTAGGATTAATTCACAAAGACAATCAGAACCTCCCCCTCGTTACCTCCCTTCACGGATAATAAATCTTGTCCAAAGTATACTTGCAATTGGCATCACCCACCTACCTTTCCCCGAGCAAGAGAGTGACGTGACAGCCTGAGGCATTTACCCCGCCTCACGCAGCCCTCCTACACCCTATTCGCCGGCCGCCTCAACCCTAGCTCATATTACGACTCAGCTGAAATCCTCACCTAGCTATTTCTTGGACGCATAAGGCATTTGGGAGAATCCCTCTCATGCATGCGCCTGCGCACTTCGTGGCAGATTTAGGGTATCCTAGTCTGCTTACCCGGACGTCTTTACAGCCAGAATTTCGGTGCTAATGCATGAGAGAGATTCTCCCAAATGTCTTATGCGTCCAGGATGTATCTAACCTATGGCGCGAGAACCCAAGTCCCCTATGGTTGTCAACCTCCAGGCACACTTTTTTATTCTAGCCTATGAAACTACAAGAAAAGATTCTCAAACCATCTTAGCGTCGCTTCTGGGGCCTGTGCTGCTGTGGCTTGCTGTGAAAATGATGGTGTGCGGAGGGTTGACAACCATAGGGGTCTTAGGTTCTCGAGTCATATGTATAATGTCTCCCCGCGAGCCGTGTTAGTGGTATCTATAAGACTGCCAAGCCTTGGCAAGCAACTATTTCTGATGTCCCCATATCTTGTTCCTGCGGATCGGGTGTCAACACGAGCTGAAAGTCGATCTCTCAACCAATGAGATTTCAAGTTGACACACCCACCTTTCAAAGGAAACCGAGCTATCCCTTGGACGCATGAGACATCGGAGAATCTCTTAGCGCCGAAATTCTGGGTAAGCAAAGTAGTCTCTAGAATACCCCGAAGGTGCCATGAAGTTCGCAGGTTTATGCATGAGAGAGATTCTCCAAATGTCTCATACGTCCAAGGGATACGTAACTACCCTGATTATGCATATTAGAACGCGTCTGCTCGCAACCTCATAGCGTTTCTGAACACAACTGCTATTACATGCAGTATCAAAATGTAGTCTTGGCGGTTTTTTTTTGTGTATATGCAATATTAGTCGGGTTCAAAAACGCTATGAAATTGCGAGTAGCCATCAGCGGAAACCTTTGTGAAGCATGTCATAGAGTTCGGTCATCGTTGAAAAGCAATCACAGGTCGTGGAACGCAATTCTCCCATAGGGGCTTATCGCACGAGTTAAAGAGTACGATCTGGGAATATCAATGGAGATAGCGCATCCTCTCGACACTAACCTTTGAGTGGCGAGTTTGTCAACATGTAAAACCTGACTAGAAGTGGGTGAATAGATCGACCTTTTAAGCCACCACAAAAAATACCGGTGCGTAAAAGGACCCCGTATTAGCTAGTTCGAGGTAGTAGGTATGATATTTTGTACGCCGCTGATAGAGGTTACTGTAATGGTCATAAAGGTACTACCGTGAGGGTATGGTTGTTAACCGTTGACCTCATCACACTGGCCTAGTATGATTGGTAGGGTACCGCGCACCGCCATTACTCTAAAAATTGGTTATCCATATGAGACCAAAATTGCTATAAGCAGACCTGATCTGCGCCCTTCAACCAACCGTGAAGGAGGTAATCCCTGGCCGGAGATAGCCAATTTTTCAGGTTTTTGCGGTATGTCTTAATTATATAAGCTTATAAGACATTCGCGAGATCCCTCTAGCCCATGAGAGAAGATCATGTGATCGTCAACTTTTGCTGTAAAATATATCCGGGTAAGCTGTTTGCTACACTACCAGTCCTATGATATGCAACAAACCTCATTGGATACCGCTTTGTTCTAGACAATCGCTCTCTACAAGAGATATTGCAAATTTTCCATACGCCCAGGACATAGTCTTTTCTTTCGCCGATATCTTTTTTCTGCAGAAAAGGTCCCATGCCACTACAGCCAGAACTGCATATCGCATATTGTTTTTTCGGTTGTATGGTGCACTACGTGTCTTCATCAGCCGCTAGTTGCACACCACCGCCGGTGGGATGTTCTGAAATGACCCTAGCGTATGGTTGACCAACGACATCGTGAGAGGCGCTGCAAGCAGCCGGTTCAGGAGGGCCGGAGATCTTCCATCTACTAGTTCCCTGACATTTGGAGGGTGTACCACTCTTGCATACCATACTACATTTTGGACTTGGCGCGAGCCCGCACGGCGCGCAACAGCGGTCGTTTCTCCAAGCGTCAGGCAAGTACGAGTACTACGAGCTGCATTAGAATTGTCACGAGAGCTCGCCTGGTGGCCCGAGACATGCTCAGATATGGCGAACTGCATACTATACAAATCCTGCTCTTGACTTGCTACATAGGGTAATGATACAATGAAGATCATTCTCGTCACAGGCCCTATCCCATTGAACGCCGCACTGTTGAAATGCGTTAGGAATGCTAAGTATCCAGAGCTGAAGAGCCTGAAGTTGGATCCTGTGAGGAGCCTCCTGAAGGATCACTTGGATTGGAGGGTTCAGTTGCCAGGTGGAGAGATCTACACAGAAGAGGTTCGGGATCTCAAGATTGGTGTCTCATCTGTTGTTGCGGAGGCTCCGAGCAGCGTTGGAGACCTTCCTGAATACAGCAAGCTCAAGAACCTATACAATGTTACAAAGGGTCATCATTACGGCACCGATGATGGCGAGGTATAACTCGCTACCGCTACCCCTTTCATCGAATCTCCAGATAGCACATCGAGAGCACTACGGTGGTTTCAAGCACGGGATCGAGAGTAGGATCTAGGAGTATACCTACCAATGGGGTCTGCCGGTGCTGCGTGGTTTCCCTACAGTGCTTGTGATGAGCCTTGTTAACGTAGGGATGATGAGTGATTTTCTTTCTTCCCATTTTTTTCGTACCAAGGATATCAAAAAATGAGAAATTGGTTGTCTGTATTTACCTTTTTAATTCTAAATTGGCAAATGATGCACCGTGAAAGTTCTGTATGCTCACACGGTTTTTAGGACATTGATTGCATATTGGTAACTCAGAAAACGTGCCTCACTCAATCGGAAATAAAGGGTTTTTCTGATAGTTTCCAAACAGAGCAATAAGACTTCTGACATGAGTAACCTGATCCAGAAGGAACCGAAAGAAGAAGTATGCGCTGCCACCCACAACCCTTCCGCCTTAGGCCGGAAAATATACGGGGTACATGCAGCATTCATTGATCTGTATATTATGTATATATGAGAATATAGATATGAATCTTATTGTATTAAGGGAGATCTGTGTTTTTGTATAAGTAATCAACTAATTGAGGCTGCAGAGATTTACCATCAGCCACAGCCGGGGGTGGGGAGGCGATCGAGAGCCATCTCAACGTGCTATAATTTGGTTTGTCGCTCTTATTAGACCCCGCGATAGTAATCTATTTGCCAATTGAGCGTCACAATATATAAGTAGCTGTCATATTATAATTTATCGGGGGAGGCTTTTTGTTACCATGCATGTAGCATGTAGCTCGAGTGTCAGGTCTTGGCAATAAGGGGCAATTGAGCTAGTCAATTTGAGCGCCACGCCCAGTTCGTGGTCGTTCTTGGCTGCATAATTGTACGTGGCAGCCACACCACCCACAGATCAGCCACATCGAGTATGTTTATCGCTTGAGCTCACCAGCTTTGCTCCTAGCCCTAGTGCCAACGATACATACCTATATACATAGCAGGAGTGGTACTGATATCATCCGGCAGGGATTCCGGACGCTGCATAGCGGGTCGCTGTGCCGAGGGGTTGATTTGATGTTACGGGAGTTAGTGCCACAGTAATGATAACGATAATAATAATAATAATAATAATAATAAGAAGAAGAAGAAGAAGAAGAAGAAAAACAAGAGGAGGAGGAGGAATAAGTATAATTAATAATAATAATGATAAAAACATCCTTATACTAAACTCTTTTCAGTTTCTAGCCCGCCGCGCGCCGTTTCTCTTTCTTCTTTTTCCTTTCTCTATTAAATATAATAACGCAAACCCTGAAGCCGTACCTGCGCAATCAGCCATATTCGGGGTGCCCAATAACCCTAACTACCCCTAACATGCCTGATGTCTGCAGTGTTACATAATATTATCTTAGTCGAGTGATGCTCTATGATCGAGTGCTGAGAAATGATCGAGTGACAGCAGATGATCGCGAGGTTTACTGTGGGTCCAGGATTATAGGCGGCTAGGCGATAAATGTTTTTCTTTTGCTTAATTCATACTCGTATGCAGCCTTCCGGCTATGACTGCGTACGAAATCCTCTCCAAGCAACCAGTGCAGGGTCCCACCCATATGAAGCGGAAGTCTCGAGTGTGAAATACCCAACCGACATCTAGGCCAGTACCTTCGCTTAGTCACACTCCCCCCATTTTTTCTCTGCATGTCCCATTTAGGCGTCGGGTACCTCCCCCATAGAGGGGCAGAAGTCACCCCACATGCCAGGTTGATAAACGGTGCATTGCGAGTTGACTATGGTCAAGCAGAGTGAAGGTCACATACACCAGTACTATAACCCCCTCCTCCCCCTCGCCTCCACCTCCCCCAGCCCGTGATAGGCTGTAATATATCTCCAGCCAGGACAATAAAAGCGCAGGAGCTGGGTGACTTCCTTATCGTCTCCCTGTTCTCCAAGAAGAGGGTGTTGATCCGACCAATAATAATAGCAACCCTAGATATCATTATCGAGGGCGTAGACCACGACGAGTGCCGGTCGCAATTAAACACTTACAGAGGCAGCCCGCAGGTCTGTTGTATGTATGATAATGAGTATAAGATAACCTTGTATGGTGAGAAGGGGGAAAACCCGCTTCTCACCTAAGTATAGCTCGACTCTGCCATATAAACTAATGAAAACGTGACAAGTGCGATATTGCCTACATAAAATTCCTGAACGAGATAAAAACCCAAAAGAAATGCGAGCGTGATACTACTAACTAACCAGGGTTAGGGGTATTGCGCTCGTATCTGCCTGGTCAACTCGCGTCGACGTCATGCAAGGCTTTCACAGAGCCTCTCCACATGCTCCGACTTGTCAACCAACCAGAACGAACCCTGCCGGTGATCACCGGCTGAGACCGAGATCAGCTGGGGTGTCACGCAGGATATTGCGGGGTCCAGTCCAGGACAGACGACAAAGTCATGCCTTCGCCTAGCTATGCGAATCAACACCATCACTTCCGCAATTTCCTCGGCTACTCTACAAGTTCTCATATCACGTTTTGTCCCACACGCCATTTGTATCCAAATGTTATTTCATATTCTACCGGCGAAAGATGTGCTATTGTGAAGATATTCTTTTACGATTGTGCACTCACCTCAATTCCACTAGGCGCTCGAGAGATTTGTGCCGAGGTAAGCAATTGATCCACTTAGGGCACGACCGGGTAAAGGCCAGCATGCCTAGATATAAATCTCATGTAGATAGTAAAAGTGATATATCGGGGCCTAGAACAGTAGCCTCACGCTCAGCTCTGTCTGCGCACGGACAAATTCAGAGTAGGGAGGGTTAAACCAATAACTTGTTTGTTAAACAGTTCAAGTGTGTATTTTAAAATGGGCTACTTTTGCATTAGCTTCGATACCGGATTACCTAAAAATGGGAACAGTGCATGATATCATCCATCCTGCAGGGCCCCCACGCTGGAGTAGGGTTGTTGATCGGTTGTTGATCCGCTGGGTTCCTTATCCAGGACCCTTCAGCGGTCGATGGGGTGCTGATCTACAGATGGGGACTCGGCCCTGCACCGTAGTGAGATCCGCATTGAAAACTTGAGCAATGATTTGCAATTTCGACGGCAGGATAGATGAATGCTGTTCACTCAGGAACGACTCGTTATTTCGGAATTTATTGAGAAATTAATATCCCTTGTAAGAAACCTTTACCCCCTTCTAGTGTCTATTAGCTTGTATAAAGTAGAGAATCAATTAATTTGCTGTGAAGGTATAGATCTGACTATTGGTCACTAACACCACAGCAGCATATTGACCGATATTCAACCTACCACCTTGATCGTGGGTACATCTTAGTTCCTCGCGATTGGATGCTTTCAAATGGAGACCTATTCGTGGCTGCCGTATCTCAGGCGAATGATGTCAAATAACCACCCTCCCGCAATGATGTGTTGCGTCTTGGGGGGGGGGGGGCGCCCGCTTAAACCTACTACGCGCATACGTCCCCAGCTCTTGGCTGGAAAGGAGGCGGTAGGCAACTAGGATCCTGTACTATACAGCGGAACCCCGAGAGTAGCATACCCGATAGTAGCATATCCTTGGTAGCAGGATATTGTTGGCCAATCCCGAGCGAACTGGCACAGGCAAATTTGTTCCCGATACAAGCATATTCTCGATAGTAGCACCCCGGACCATATGCCACTATCGGGGTCGCACTATATACCTCAACTAGACTCCAATAGGAGGCAGCGAATGGCCACCAAGGAATCATTCAGCTCCCATCTCGACCTTCCGGAGGATAGATCCGGGCGTTTGGGCTGATACCCCTCTCACCGAGACGTAACCTCCGCTGGTCAGACGAGACAGTTAGCAATTACGTGGAGATACAGGCATCAAAGGCAATATAAAGTCCGCATCACCTTCCGCCCTCCAGCACGAACATCTTTAGCAAAGTATCAAGCGCCTCCAATATACACCGTCAATATTCACTACCACCGCCAACATGGAAGAAAATACCGCCGCGCTCGCCAGTCTTTCAATCACCCTCCGCAATGAAATAAGGGCCTTACTTCCCACTGCCCCGGACCAATACCTTACCATCTCCATGCCCGGGCATATCATTGACACGCGGCCTGGTGGAGAGTAAGACCCCCCCCCCTTCTCACTCAGTTAACTGTCAGTTCCCCCCCGGCGAACTAACCTGTCCAAGATTTATACCCCCCATCGATATCACCGCCGCGTCAACGAATAACAAGATCCGCATCAACGAAGCCCGCCTGGTGGACTCCATGATCCCACTCTCTCCTATCATGCTCGGTCCGAGCGGCAGGTCAGTCTCGCGATCATACCTTTCGGCGCTCAACCAGCTGGTGCCTCGCCATGCGGGACTAGACATGGAAAACCTAGGGGGCGGCGCTAGTAGTTCCCCGCCCACTATTGCCAGCGCGTACGAGCCTGCGATGAAATATTTAAAGAGCGAAGCCCCAGCCATGAAGGAGGGAGTAAAAACAATCGTGGATGTTTATATTGAAAAGCAAGCCGTATGTGGAGACGCTCAGAGTGAGCTAGAGAAGGTTTTGTTAGAGAACGCAGGTTGGTTGTTCCACTCCTTTTCCTTCTTGTCATGTCGCCTACCCGCATCTGCTGATATGTAGTTGGCATGATATAGAGATGGCCAAGGATAAGGGGGGTATGTCGGCGGAGCAGCTTGCAGTAGCTACGAGTAAGATGCGGAGAGCGAACAACCGTCTGCAGGGCGCATGGATGGACTGGGTGGTAAACGGGTATAAAACGATGATTGATAGTCAATTCGGTGAGCAGAGGGACTTCATAATATTGTCAGAAACTCCCTTGATTGATTATAACAAATATTAGCAATTGTTGATACAACCACTGTCATGAGCCGCATCGAGATGGCAAAGGTACACTCTTAATTCTGTTTCTCACCTGTTATATCCCTTCCTTTCATCCTCCGAGTTTACAGATTCCTAACCACGTCCGGAGCTAAAGGCCGCACTCCGGAGAGCAACTATCAGTGACCTGGAGGATAGTGTTGAATGGGCACGCGTCACCCTCTCCCCCGCTAACTGGTATATATACCCCCCCCCCCCTCCGCGGCATTCCTTTTCGCCTTCTTATATGTACGCAGGGCACAACTCTGCGCCGATAAGTCTAATTCTTGGTTATCGAAACACTCACCGACGGGCCAGCCCACCAAAGCGGTAACGGCGCCCGCAGGCGCTGAAGAGGCGACCGTACCCAAGGAGGGTCAACTGGTATTCTTCTCACCGGTAAGGCTTTGGAGGAGAGAATACTGATGTTAGCAACGCTGCGCAGGTCGGGTTGGGACCAGAGTTCGAAGTAGCCACCCGGGCCGCCCACGCCGTCAAGATCGCCTTCAGTGCCGTCAAGGGAGCGGTGGTTATCGCCGAGCACGCCGCCAAGAGTGCCGTCGGGGGCGCCAAGGCCCACGCCGATGCCGCTATGGCTAAGTTGCGCATCGCCCATGACGACACCGAAACCGCCTTGGTTGATGCCGAGGCCTCTGCTGACTCTCTAGCCAACGCTGGGGGCAACCACGCCGCCAAGGCCGCCAAGGCCGTCGAGTCCGCCAGGAAAGCCCTGGCCGACTTGCGGGGCGCCCACAAGGCCGCCGCCAAGTCCTTAAAGGTCGCCATGGCCGCCGCCGTCGCCTTGAAACCAGACGCCAAAAATGTGGAGGAGGGCCCTAAGGCTGCGGAGAATGACGCTAAGGCTCTGGAGGAGCCTAAGGCTGCGGAGATTGACGCCAAGGCTCTGGAGGATGAAGACGGGGATGTGGAGGATGAAGACCAGGATGTGGATGTGGAGGATTACGACGAGGATGTGAAGGAAGATGACGAGGATGTGGAAAATGGCGCTAGGTCCGCCCATAAAACCAAGGCCGTCATTCATGCCACCATCGATTCCCTCAACCTAGCTATCGAGGTCCTTGAGGCAGTCGTTAAGGGCTCGCGTGCCGCCAGTGCCCCACCTACGACACAGGGGGCAGATACATGGACGAAAATTGAATTCTCAGCGGAGAAGATGGAAGAGTCTGCAAGCGCCAGTAGCAGTGAACTTGATGTGACCGGTAGTGCTGAGGGGGGCGGGGGATTATTCCATGCAAGTGGTGGTGCCGATGTGCATAAGTCCAATCAGTAAGTATTCATTCATTCCCTTCAGAGGGACATATTTCCATCTAGGCGGTATAGGTTAATCATAGTCGATGAATGCATTTAGAAAGTTTAAAGAGAAGATGGAGAAATGTAAGGTGAATGGTAAATTGTAGGTTCCCTAACATCCCCCGGTGAGTCCTTAGTTGAAAGGGTGTATAACTGATCCCATGACCTCCACATAGCTCTGCAATACTGGTTCAGATAAGCCGGCCGTGGTAAGCCAATCACCTCCCTTACACCCTATTTACCACTCTCATTAATTCCTCCTCCCCGTACTGCAGGCTTCATGGCGAACTATTTCAAGACGATGACATCACAACTGCTCCCTTGCACAAGCTTTCCCCCGGGCCATCATCGCTTCGTGATTATATCGACGGCTACTATGCGAACCGCAAACTCAGCGCCAAGCTAACCCCATATAGCGTATTTCCGTGGTACCCGACTGCCTTTATTATCGCCGCTGACACCGAGCTTGAAATCGTGATGGAAAAGAACGAGGCTGAATCGTTTTCTAAGAGCTTGACCACAGAGGCTCATGCATCAGTTAGCTATGGTCCTTTCTTTAGCGCCAGCGGAAGTTCAAAGACCTCTGATAGCAGCAGTGGCCACCATGTGGAGACTACTGCCTCGGGAGTGAAAATTTCTTACCGAGCCCCGCAGATCATTGGGTGGGTTAGTGAGATGTTACCGGAGTTACCAAGGCCAGATGGTGTCGGCGGTCTAGCAGGAAAGCCAGCAAAGAGGAATTATATTTAAGCTGAGAGATGGAGGAAGGGGTGGTTGGCAGTGACAGATATGTGCTGTTGTTAGTCGTTCCTAAAGATAGTTATGGTGAAGTGTATGGTGGAATCTTCTTACTCAAATACAATCCTTTATCTAGTTGAAGGTTTTCTACACTTAGCTATGTGGTAGATAGCTAGTGATCATGAGAAAGATATGCTGTCTACCGAGGGATAGTCCACTCAGTTAAGTGTGCGCCCAGATGTGAGCTAGAGATAGCTTTGAATTGCTCGTAACTTTATCTTGCTTAGTGGTGTGGTTCCTTCCTAGCAATAAGGAAACTTGTGGGATTTCAAGTCATGTAGTATTGCGCACACATGGTATCCTGACGGCTGAAACCAGGAGCACAAATACTATGCCACACGTCGGATGTACCTCGGGGTTCTTAAAGTGATGCAACGAGCCCAGTACACTCGTGTCGCGACCACCATAAAAGCTGGACTCGATCAAACTCCTCATTTTTGTTTTCATTTACTATTTGTTATATAGCTCTGCCTGGTGCAATTCAATCTATATAAATTATTCCCCAACTGCAAAAACTTTACTTCTTTGTCGCGGGATACAAGCTCTCCTCTACATCCCTAAGGATCCTAGGAGGAGCGCAATAATCCTAGATTATCTAATAACTGTAATAAACCAAAGAAGAAGAAAAAAACGGCACTTTAGAATATCAAGTGATACTCTATGATGAAGCCCCGAGAATTCCCTCTATCTCTAGTCTTTAGCTCCTTCTCTCAACAGGCTCAGGCTCGTAGTATGGCAGACACAGAATCTGGGAGGACGGCTGATCGTGCTAGTCGCCAACTATATAGAGCGTTGATCTCGACCTTTCCGCTAGGCAAATCTTTGGCTAACCCCACCCCCGGGTCCTTCCCGGCCAATGATGTTCGGGCAGCAAATCTTGAGCGCAGAACTCTAGGAGGTCAGGTTCGTCCCACAACCTGCTAGCTACCCTCGTTCCCATTTCTCCTCACCGGCCCTCACAGCTGATCATCGTGTTTCTTTTTGTCCACGATTGGCTCAGACACCCTTCGAGACTAACGAAGTAATAGAGCACATGGTTAAAATTCAGGAGGATGCAGCTGGTGGTGTAGTATTAATATAGGTTGATTATAGATTAAACTCCCCTTTTGCATGCTCGGGCATGAGGGCCGAAGTTCTGAGGAGGTACGTGGATGTAGTGTTGAAATAAAGTTCGGTCTTCTAGATGCGAATGTTGTGAAAACGTAGTATGTGGATGAAACTAGGTATGAAAAGCAATGTCCACGTGCACTATCATCCCAGCTAGATGATCCCTTCATTGTTAGGGATGCCGAAAACACTAGACGAGGTGGAATATATCATATAGATACCCCCAAGGAGCGAGACCCAATAGAACATAGGAATGGATTTTCTTTTTGTTTGATTCATTAATTGTATGCATCCTTCCTGCTATGACAATATCACACTCGGGAATGCAGTCATAAAGAGTGGGAAAGTCAAGACTAAATATGTAGACGCTGGCGAGTAACCATCAAGGCGGAAGGGCACAACCTCCCCCTTGGTTCTCACATAAAGAGGGTGCTCACATATCCACTATGTATTGGCGCACACACCAAAGGGCACAGAATCCCGAGAATTTACTCATTTCTCCTAATATTACATAATCATGAATGCAGTATCTATATCTAGGCACCAAAAGGAGTCTAGATGTCGATTATAGGCCTTGTTCATAATGGGGAGTCTTGGGTAAATGGTGTCCAAAGATGCCTTTCTACTGCTTTTCTCTGTAATTATTTAGTTCAAAGTATTTTGTATGGCGACAGGTTTCTGCGTCTGACACCCAGAGCAGAGCCTCACGGTGTGTATGTGTGTGTAACGGTGTAACGCGGGGTAAACCTTCATTAGGACTAGTGCGGGGTAGTTGTGTTTGTGCCCCATGAAAACACACCAACAACACGACGCGACCAAGTCTTTCCCTCGCAAACACACCTCCCCCCACATACTCAGAATAAGAATCAGAATCAGACCTCAGAGTAGCCTCAGTAATCTCTCTGGTCCTCTCCCTGCCACTATCCCCGCCTATCCTCGGGCTACACCCCCACCAACTGGCCACAGTTCTCACCACCTCTACACTCTCGAGATCTCTTCATCGATACACAAACACCCACACCACAGCCGCCACTAGCTCTCTACATTGCTGATACCCGTAGAGTGTAATAACGGGATTACACGGGGGCGCTGGCATATATCTGGGTGGCTTGAGATTGACTGGATTGTGAGATGGCGCTCAGGAATTAAACTTCATACTTACTACTTACGTTCCAGCTATTACCGCAGTACTACTCTCTCTGGCACAGCCGGCCGCGCCGCATCGTCACCTGAAGACGACCCCCAGGGCTCATTTACAGCAACAGAAATCGATCCTGCTATCATTCCACCCCCCGGACCTCAATCCCGATACCCCGACATACCCCAACACACGGAATGCTACAGAACACCCACGCCCCCCACCTCGTCTATGCTTTTCAAAATACGCCTTACAACACCCATCTTCCCCACTGTGGCTTTGCGAGTGGTTAGGAGTGGCTTTGTGAACTGTGGTGGTTGATGGCGCGGTGTCGGTTAGCGCGGTTCAGGGACCTTAGTGTTAAGCGCAGCGAGTACAGGGGATAGTTATTTAGCACAGGAAGCCGTACCCATATGACAGTATGATAGGGCCCCTCTCGAACTAGCTACCCAAACCAGGTGATTACGTTGCTCATAGCCCATTGAGCAAATCCTAACAGTGCCAGTTACGGTAAGCCATCACGTACACCATTGCAGAGAGCGGCGAAGGGACTATTTGACGACTCTGTTGGCCTTACGAAGTGCCTTTGGAGAATGGAGCGAATGTTGATGGTTATTGTGAGCATTACCGTAGGACACCACTAGAACTAGCAATAGAGTGTAGCAACTACGGGATGATTAAGGCCCTAATAAAGTGTGGGGCCGACCTTAATCAGGGCGATATAAACCATTACAGACAGTCGCCGCGAGTAACCTCCCTCATAGTACGCGCGTTACGGCTCTTCTGACTGGCAAGCCTAAAGTTGGGGGGTGCACAAAGAAGGTGAGCACGGTAGTACCCCTTCAAGTCGCAACCAACCTATGAAATGGTCCCAGGGTACCAGTGTCTCATGCACATGGCGGCTAGTAGTGAGTCGGAGGAACTTGTTGAGGACCCTTCGGTTGAAAGGATTATCCTTGTAAGATAGCATGACCTACTGCATTACAATGTTCCACCACCGCTGGGAGTTATGGTTATCCACTTCTACGGTGAGCGATTCTGCCAATTTCTCGCCGACGCTGTTGCATGTCGCCGATAATTGTGCTTTGTGTTTCCCGAGGGAGTTTAAATGAAGGCTAGGTTAATGAATTTCCTAATATCTACCCCAGTGATCAAGACACCTGTTGGCTCCGGCATTGTTTTTTGATTCCTTGCTTTGTTTTGCCATTGTTGTTATATACTCCTGTTACATATTTTTATACTCCCATGCTAGAAACCAATAAGTAATCAATTAACCAACCATTAAACTCTCTCAGAGCCCATTAGCAAGTCGGACCCGCAGCATCTGAAGAGCGGTATTTCCCACCCCCGAGGCGGTCAGGACTTACCTTGTTGAACCCTATCGGCGTCTGCTCTCTCCTCGGGTTTGTTACCATAGCTCATTGCATACCAAATTCAATGACAATACAACCGACAAGAGAGTTCGTCAGAGCACAATAATCGGATTATGTTCGGTGGCACACCGGCTAAGAGCTCAACCCCCAAACAAATAGAGTACTACCTCCCGGATTTATACAATCGTTCCTAGCTCTTCCTCCACCAAACAACTAATATATCTGCGCCCGGAAGGTTTAGCGTAGGCTGAGTTTCATTGCCACCTACATAATTGCGTATTCCCTACTATCCACGCCTATTGAAGGGTTTAATACACAATCAGTCGGTCAAGAAGGAAGAAAAAAGAGAAAACTCCCCGAAATATTTCTGTGGTCGCCCCTAAATGCACAATATGGGTAGAACGACCATACAGCACAACAAGCCTCCAGGCACAGCTCGCTATACCACAGTCTGTCAAAGCTGACCCCCCATAATAGAAGAACAAAACTTCCATGGATCAACCCGCACCTCGAGCACCCCCCGGTGCAAACGGCGCTAGCGAATTCCCCAAGCATTCATTAGCTGACGACTTCTCTAGCCACTCGAACACCACCCTTACTTAAACAGGTGATAACCATCGATGAGTTAGTAGTACAGAAGCCGGTTACAACGAAAATACTATGTGTTTACGTTGAATGTTCGAGTGAGGGGGTTAGGTAGGTCGTTATGGGAAGGCTTCATATGGCGCTGCGGCCTTGGAACCTCTCGAGCGACCGACTTCCTTCCACCATTACTGGAGATTCCGATACGGTGGCCCTCCGGATGGGACCTTCCCAACCTCCCGTACGGACTAGCGCAAATTATCTAGGCAAATGATGGAAGGGTGGCACGTAACATGGAGTCGACTACCGGAAGAATCCGCACCTGTTGTCCATTGGCTATGGTGGCACCCCACAGCCGAGCTTCCTGGAAGATACATCGTCAAACCGAAACCTCAATATTACGGGTGTACAGCCGGTCCTCTTCTCCACGTTTAACAACAGGCCAACATGTGTTTCCACCCGATGTGGGCGTCGTGTAGCTGTTTATTACCTAAAGTAACCCCCCCCCCTCCCTCCCAGGCCTCCAGATCAGCCAGGTTTGTATGAGGAAGACGGATCAGAAAATGAATTCTAAGTCTGCGGTCGCGATGATTTAAGCAAGGAAGAAGAAAAAAAGACTTCTGCCAGTGCCTTGTGCTAGGGTTAGGGGTGCGGGTACTACGCACATCTACCTGGGAGTCAGAATAAATCTTGTAAACGAATACTAAGACGAGCCATAACGACGCAAATTTACTATATGCAAATGGACTAGCAAATGAATCTCTTAGTTCAATACGCGCCTGTTTTTTGCGCATCTAGGGCTGAGGAGGACATTAGTGCTCTGGCGGTAAACTACAATGTATGTACTTGATACTTAACCATTTCAACGCCTGACTGTGTATCGATGGGGGCCTCTATCAGCCTGAAGCAAGCCCGACCCGACTTTTGGTCTGATATTTTCCAACGTCGCTATCGCACTAATACTCCGATTTGGAATCTTAGTCTACGTGATATTATAATTCCCAGATAAGAATCTACTCCGATAGAGAGTCCTCGTGCGCAGGGCGGCCAGTGTCCGTGTTCATTGTGCATAGGAGACCAAACCTTTATTTATTCCACGATTAGATTAGTATGTGTCTAAAAACCCCCACCACAGCAGCCTGCCCGCCTGATTCCCTGCTTACACGCTTAGGTATGTATTTAGCCTAGATGTTTGAGTTCGTACCCCGCCGGCACAGTACGTAGGAACGGGTTCTACAGCTCTAGCTTAGAATCAGGACTAACACAATAAGGAAAACTCTGACAGAGTTGCAGTGCTTTCCCGGCCCGTGGTCACACAACGAAAGTGTCGAGACAGCGCAAAAATACAGGGCGAGAAGTCTGGTAAGATTCCATCCTTACCAGAAGCAAGGGAATACAACGTGTTCGCTGGTGTTGCGACTTTAGTAAGCGCTCTTATGGAGTCCAGGACCCACAACGCCACCCTCATCCGTGGAGCCGCAAGCGTCCCATTCCCTTCAGCAGTGGACACACACACCCCGTCATACCCACCCGGCTAGCTACCCACGGCTAGCCACCGCCCACAACCACACTCCTACTAAGACGAACACTAGGGCTCGTCCGAATGAGGCATTCCCGCGTGCACCACGGCGGCGACACCCTCAGGGTTTGCCCAGGACTGGCAATTATTCTCGGGAGTGTACTTGTGCATCACACCGCTAAGGGTTAGGTGTGGAGACTAAGATTAGTTATCTTATGTTGGTATGTAAGTTGTTGCGTGCTGTAAGTACTTTCTAGCAATGGCCAGCTCGCGACTGCATGTTGGTCCAGTGGTCCGGAGCAGCGGTAAGGTATAGGAACAGCGGGGGATTAACCTGCTCAGACCTGATGTGTCGCTTATTCTAGGAGGAAGTGGCGCTAACCACCTCCGTATGCAAATATTAAGCTCTTGGCTTTGATCCCTGCCAGGCCAATCAAATCACATAGATTCTGTCTCACACATGTCTCACTATTATACTTCCCACCGCCAGCGCGCCTATATAGGAAGTGGCGCTAACCAGCTCTGTGTCCAAATACTAAGCTCTTGGCGGTGCTTAGCCACTACCCTCCATTACTCCCTCCACCAAGCCGAGATGTGTTTTCTGAGACATAGGGTACTGCAGTACTATAGTCATAAGCCTAGGTTGGGGAAGAGGGTAGTATGCAGTCTAGGCCACAAATATATAGATAAGTATGTGTAGCCGGGAATCAGGGGCCTGAGACTTTCCCCTTCACCCTCCCTCTATCAATACAGGACAGTGAACCCAAGTTCTCCCGGGTCTAGATAATTGCCATTGCTATGGCACACCCCCCCATTGCGCCCGAAGGCTGGTCCACATACCCCTAACCCTGACGATCCGCCACTTGAGATCCTGTGGTCTGCGGGCAAAAGAAAAGAAATATGAAGGGGATACTGAGAGTCTCTCTCATTGAAATCAATCGGAGACCGAGAGCGAATACACGAGTTGGTAAGTCTAGAAATCCAGGAATACAGAGACATGTCACCTTTAAAGGGTACACCTGGCTGGTCTTTGCCCACACGCCGTGTCAAATGAGAAATCCTCAATGATATGCCTGCCCTGTGAACAGCAAACAGCGCTGTCTATGTAACAAATGCCAACCCTCAATCCCACGTCGAAACACTGACACACCGGAACGCCCTCTCACACTCGTCCACCAACGCGGTATCCACGTCACGATCAATCTGCATGCACCGGTCAGCACCCCAGCCCACACCGCACACACCGGGGGACCCACCACGCCGTACTCCACCACCACGCCACACACAGGACACAACACCATCCTCGGATCCCCCCCCCCGCGCTCCCTCACCCCCACGTTCTCGCCGCACCCCTACCCCAGTCAACACCGCCCAAAAACAGACACCAGACGGACACTCACCGAACACATAGCCCGACACCCGCACGGCATCAGCACCGTATCCGCCGCCTCGTCAAAGCACATCACGCACTCGCCCGGCGCGCCGCCCCCGCGCACCATCAACAGCGCCTCCCGGGCACGCTGGGCGGCCTGCTGCCGCTCGTCCGCGCTAATGGCCGCGCTCGTGCATAGGCGCAGCAGCGCCGCCGCCTCGTCTGCTAGGCGCCGCATCTCGCCGATGTCCCGCGTGAGTGGCGGGAGCAGTGTGGAGAGGGGTATGCCGGTGGGCATGGCCACCCAGCCGTGATATATGGAGGCGCGGGGAAGGCCTTTGGTGGTGTCGGCGGGTGGGGGTGCGGGGCCGCTGCCTGTGCCTTTTTTGCCTTTTCTTTTTTTGGCTCTTCCAAATTCTTTCCTCCATTGTGCCGCCGGTGGGATGGGGCGGGGGTCCTGAGGAGGGGGCTGGGCTGCGGCCGATACAGCTGGTGTGGGTGGGTGGGGCGCCGCGACCGGGCGGTGTGCTGCCTGCGGGGCGGCCGCCGTAGAAGACGAGGCAGCGGTATCTATTTTTGCTGCCCGCTGGCGACGCCGTGGATGGGCGGTGGCGGGGGAGGAGGAGGAGAAGGGACGGGGATCCGGCAGGGGCGCGGGAACGACAATACGGCCGTTATTGGGGTTTACGATTTGGATTGCGCGGGAGCTGCGCACGGGCGCAGTAGGTCCATTAACGGGGTTCACGACTTGGATCGCGCCGGAGCTGTACACGGGCGTAGTGAGTACCAGGGGGGTGAGAATAAGGCCTGGGGCGGGGGTGGGGGTAGGGGTGGGGCGGGGACTGGCGTCGGATGCAGGGTCTGGCGCTGCGCCCTGGCGTCGGCGGTCGAAGCGCCGGCGGTGGCCGGGTGTGGGTACGTGTGCTGCCGCCACAGCCGGGACACTACCACTTCCGCCCGGGAGCACCAGCTGCGGGGGCGCGGCTGCTGCCCCCGCCTCCTCCTCCGGGCCACTAGCGCGCTGCCCCCGCCGCGTACGTAGGGGCATCCAGCGCGCGGGCGCCGCTTTCTCCTCCGGCGACTCTGCTAGGTTACTCATCTGGGTGCTTTTGGGGGCTTATAGTCGTAGTGGGCTGCGGGCTGGCCGTGGAGAGTTGTTTTGCAAGGGGGGTTTTGGGGGCGGGGGGGCCGGGTTTATGGGTGGTGAGGGGGGGGGATATGCGGTGTTCAGGCGCCCACTCTGTCAGGGTTAGGGTTTGTGAGCGTGCACACCATGTACCACCGAGCGAGGATAGGGCTGTTGGGGTGCGTAGGGACTGGGTCCCTTCGGTGTCCCCTTTCTAAGCCTGGGCCAGGGCCAGAGCCTGCTCATTGGTGTCGGCGAGAGCGGTATCTCTATCATCATTACCACACGCACATAAAAACAAAACAGCTACCTTAGCAAGTGCGTGCACGGCCCATGCCCGAAATTAAAGATATCATCCATCCAGGATAGCAAGACCTTACCCCCACCCCACTAGCTCATGGGCATGGACAGACCAAAACCTTCCCCCCAAAGCATTGCAAGCAAAACGTTACAATAACCGAGCGGAACATAACAAAACAACGGTACTGCTCCGGGAAAGCCATGCTCCATCGCCTGCAACTTCATACCTTCCACTCCGACCCCCCACCCCGCTACATGTCCTTTCCCCCCCTTTCTGTCTTTCCCCTGCTACCTCCCAGTTCATGGCGCCAACCGGCCCTATCTTGGGTGCTATTGGGGCCCCAGTGTCGTGCATAGGATCCCGCCGAGTGTCTTATAGTTGAGTGACGCCCTGCTCTCCGACGTTTCTGCACTGGCGATGTGTTTTACGCCCTGTCTGTGGGGCCTTCTATCATGGTACCACCTGGTATACCCTAGGGTACATCGATTTGTATGGTGGCACGGTAATCTATCCTGGGTACGGGGATAAGAAATGATAATTCTGCATGTTTTGGGCTCAAAAAGTGAAGTTATCTTTCGTACTGGATATAGACCGATATATATCCTGAAAGGGCGATATATATATATACTGAAAGGACGATATATATATATCCTGATAGGACGATATATATCCTGATAGGACGATATATATCCTGATAGGACGATATATAGATGGGGTTATGCCAAGCCATCATGAACATTTTCAGCTTCATCACCCGATCATCACGAAACTACTATATGCATCACCGCCCACATCAATAGCACCTTCAGATCATCTCTTCCATCACTGGGCTTGCCAGAGTTGGGGAACACAATAACTACAAGAAGTAGTATTTGCACATGAATCTGAGAAAAACAGGTTGGGGTTTATGTACTACTGTTCTAATGATCTTGATAGTTGGCATTCATGATGGTGAAGATGAGAAACCGATGGTGATAGTGATAGCGATGATGATGATGATGGTGATCTTGATGATGGTGATGGTGATATCAGTGGTTTAGTTTGCCCTGCCGTCCCCACTGCCCTGCCGTCCCCACTGCCCTGCCGTTCCCGCCGCTCTGCCGTCTCCGCCGCCCTGCCGTTCCCGCTGTACCCGCCATACCCGCCGCACTACCGCCCTGCCGTCCTGCCACCCTGCCGCCCTGCTACCTGCATGATAGCTTATACCCCCCTATATGCTAGCTTACCATACAGCAATGATAGAAGGGCTTTAGATATCATATCTTATCGGGGAGTGGAGATATGCCTATCCCGAAAACTAGTGAAAGTGCACGAGTTACGCAACTGGAGGTATAAAGTATCCTTGGTTTTAGGATACATTAGTATGGGAGATTTTCATCCTCTATAGACAATAAGTTATCTTTTCGACTCGTGTACCACAGGGTATATGGCCCCTACACCCAAATAAGGGCAGACCCATAGCAAAGCCGGCCTAGTTAATATCTACTACGGCGCAGAAATGCGACGGGTACGAGACGGGGCTTTATCGAAACGCTTGACAAAAAAGGACGCGACTTGGGGGCAGCGAGACGAGACAGGGCAAGGCAATCATAGAGTTCTTCCTACCACCGAATGTGATTGCAAACCCGGTCAGGGTTAGGGTTATATACTATTTTCTTACAAACATGAAAGGACATGTCCAAGTCCGTGTTGTCTCCCCACGTGCCCATCAATACACGGGAACAGACAGACTCTCGCCGGGGGGGGCATAGAAAACCTTCTTTCGCGACTTTCAGCGGGTGGTGATGTGTAGTACAATTAGGCATTCCTCCCGTGGGAGTACGTATTGGTATATACTCGGGGTGGGTTAATGGCCCAGGGCCTGAGTGGGCATGGAGTGCTGGACATTAATGTTTCCCCATCCGACCGCAGTTCTGCGGTCTGACATTATCGTGGTTTTGCTCGTCAGGGTTAGGGTTTCTGATTTGCTGTCAACGCGAGTTTTTTGTTTGTGTATTTATTAATTCATTAACTCGTGTCAGAAGCTATCTACCCTTTTGCACCTGCGGCAACTACGTACCTGTGTATATTCTGGATGCTTAGGTTTGGTACCCATGATGGCAGTAGTGCCGGCCTGTGGAGCGGGTTGGCGGCTGTGGCTAATGGTGGCTTGGGGCCGCGAGATGTAGCTGTAAGCGATATGTATGGAGGTTCGGGTTCGTTCACACGCCAATCTGTAAGCTCCCCCAAACCGCGCTTCGGGGACTCGGGCTGAAGACCCTGGCCTGAGGAAGGAGGAAGTCACTGGTGTTGTCGGGTGCCAGACCTCCCCGCTGGCGAGAGCAAGGAGTTGAGATATTGCGGTCTCAGGGTTAGGGTTAGAAACCTCCTGATGCTACGTGATGTGTACCTCCGGAATAAATGGAAGAAACACACTCTGTGCGCACCAGTTGCAACCCCGGGGATAAATATGTGTAGTTACTAGCATCGGCGGCCCTGCTCAGCCCTGCAAGGCCCACAGCGGGCCCTCCACCGGTAACGACCATGTCTAGACTTGGAGCTGTGATGGGAAGAGACTGCTCCTGGCTTGAACCGTGTTCCGCTCCGGTTCCCTCCACTCCTCCCTCCCACTGGTGTTCCTTGCTTGGTGGATATGGGCCGCACACAGTCTCGGGTGCTATGCCAGATCCGCACCAGGCAGCCGACAGGTGTGCTTGGCGCACGTGGGGGGTTGAGACATTGAAGTTCACCCACAGCTGCATGCATGCAGGTATCGATGTGGGATTGCATTCTATTGCATCGATTCCTGCATGTGTCAGATCTCTGCTGCAGCACGGGTGAGACAGCGCAGATCTGTGCAAGATTGGTGTGGGTGAGCCCTGCAGATGCATGCAGACGCAGGAGCACTGGCCGGGTTCTCAGTGGTACGCCACGTTGTGATCAGGTTACCGATCTTACGGGCGTGATGTGGTGTAGGACACCACACAACAAGCGTGAGGAACCCATGTAAGTATTTATCTCTGTAGTCTCTCCAACCATGCCTTCCTTGTGTGGTTTTTACCGTCAGTTTTGTCTCCCGTAACTGCCATCTCCCAAGTGTAAATCGTCGCTTGGTAAATACCGCCATTACTCGAGAAACTGGCTATGCATATGAGATCAAAATTGCTACAAGTGGACCTGGTCTGCGCCCTTTGACCAGTCGTGAGGAAGGTAATCCCCTGCCGGAGATAGCCAATTTTTCGAGTTTTTGCGGTACTCGAATTGCATGATATCTGCGGACTGCCGACTATAATATGTAATCGGTGACACTGACTATTGCAGTGGAAGTAATTCCTGTAATGTCCAATACGAATTATGATACAAGAGGGATTTTGGTGGCCCTGTTATATATAGCAATAATTAGAAAAAGCAGTGATGACATGTTACAAGTGTGGCCTAGACCTTGCCACAAATATCACACCGAGGAGACAATTCTCAGGCTCGCAATAATGATCCCAACATATCATACTAACGAGAGGGAGGCATCCGGAAGCTTGGGATTTATTTGCGCCGATGCTCGAATTTAATACCGATACAGATAATTAAGCGGGGTATCATACCTGTTATTAATTAGAGTTCTTTCTATCGATCGTACTTCACCCACTGTATTTGGCGCATGATAGATAAGACAGTGGGCACGGGAAGAGTGGGGGCACGAGCGACTCGGATGAGGCTTCTTTTCTACCTATTTCTAATTCGTTGCTATTATTTCTTTCTTGACGGGGGGGATCTGCCCTGGGGGGGGGATTTGCCGTATCCCCGGCCCTGGGCCGCATGCACGTCAATCGATCGAGGCGGAGCAGTCACGGGCTATCACTCGGGCTAGTCACGGACTATCACTCGGGCTAGTCATGGACTATCACTCGGGTCTATGGGCCAGGCGTGCTAGAGGTAGATGTCGCAAGAACGGGTTAGTCCCCGAGGAGTATAGCCTCATCTTCTAATACCTCCCTCGGGGGATTTCGTTGCCGCGGATACATACCGCAGATGTTGAATCATAGAACATCACTCGCGCCAAGACAAACCCACGATGTTGGGATTACTATTGCGAGCCGGGGACAATATATCCTCCCTGTAACAATTGTGGCAAGGTGTAGATCTAGACCGCTATTCTATTATGCAATTACGGCATCTGTGCCTAGGCAATTACTGGGGCAGCCAAATTCCCTCCTGTATTAGATATATACACCACAAGGATTACCTCCGCTACAAAAGTAATTATATTGGACACACGACCGGGATCTCGTAGAATATTCCTTTTTAGTTTTTCTTAATTCATTAAGGGTAGGTATTGACATCTATTCCCAAGTCTCGGTTTTGGCTCTATCCTCAGAGTTGTACGTACTAGCTATGGGTATGTGTCCTCCGCCCAATCGAGCTAGCTATCTTTATCACACTCCCTCCGTCTCCCGCTACTAGGAGCTCCCTACGTGGCGGCTATCTCGTAATACTAAACCACATATAAGGTCCCCGGGGGTGAGATGTGCTTTGATTAACCCCCGCATAACGTCGACTGGTGGTGTGTGTACACACGGCGTGGTCTGCCCAGACCCAACGCACACGCCGCCGCAGAACTCCCCGATGGCTGGTATGGTATACAGTCGCGCCTCGCTATAGTAGCATTGCATAATCGTGTGTCTTTTGCCCCCCTGTATATAATGATAGTAAATCGTTCTTGGTAGCAGATGAGGGTTAGGGTTCACGGTTGTTTTCAAAAACTAATTAGCATAGCCGTGTGAGGAGCGATAAAGGAGCGGAAAATTGCGAGAAAGAAAATGGTATCCGAGATAGGGCTTTCCGGCGACACTATTGGGTATCAAGGCGAAATTATCTGTGGTTTGTGGCGTGTGTGGTGTTCTTCTAACCGCACTTGATAAAGAAACAGGTTTTGGCTTGAGGAAATTTTGATTAAATAGAATCACGTCGGGGGGAATGAAACAGCGAAAAGTTGAAAAAGAAATAAAGAAGTAGAAAATATCGTCTAATATGGGGGGAGGGGCTCTCTGGCCGTAGTTAAGGCCGGACGTGTTTCGGGGGCGCGCGCGCTCGGTCGAGAACGTTATTGTCTCTTGACAGATCCGGATTAATTTTATCTTTTGTTGTGGTGGGCTATTGATTTTCTTTTCCTTTTTTTCTTTGTGGGTTTTTGGTGGAAGGACCAAACCAACGTCGTACCCCATAATTGGCTATTTTGGGAGAGCAGGACTACCCGACTAGGGGGGTATGTTCCCGGATTGGGTGGCAGACCTCCTTTGAGAGCGCCAGGGGGATACTCTGGCGAGTTACTGGTGGTGAATAGAATAATAGAAGCAGTAGGCTGGACGGGGCAGCGATTGAGTCGGGGTAACAGCGCCGGTTGACTACTAATACGGGCGGGTGTTGGCAGTCACGCGGCTTGGGGGCAAGAGCCGCGGCCATGAGTATCTGTATACGTGCAAATTTCACGGAAATATGAGGGCGGGTTGATTATCCATGTTCCCTTGTTTGCGCCCAAGGTACATAGAGGGTGATAATATGCGCGGCTGTGTTGGTTTAATTATAGTTGGTCTATAGAATCATGGAGAAACCTAGTATGCATCAGCGGAAGGCCGGGGAAGGCGGGAACAGGGCAAATGCCGTAACTGCCATCTTAGTCCGCTCTCAAATCTACAAAAGGGGGCAAACAAGAGCACATGGGCAAATTCAATATGCCCCAGCAACCGAAAAAAAAGAAAGAAGAAAGAAAAATACCATTACATTCTCAACCCCCTGCTCCCTCCCCGCCTGCCCACCAATCTCCGCCGCTCCTCCTCCCTCATCCCCAGCTCGCCCAACACAGCCGCTACCTTCCTTGGCCTCTCTTCATCCTCCGGTCCCTCCTCCAGCTCCCCCAGCTGCCCCAATCCATCCCCAAACTTCTGCTTGTTATCCCTCCTCTCCACGCCGCTCCCCTCAGCCCCTGCCGCGGGATCAACACGGGAATCCTCATCCACCGGCAGAGAGCACCCCTGGACCCAATCCGAGATACCCTCTTCGGCTGAGGACCTCACCACTACGGTCTCGCTCCGGCCCTCTCCGCCCCTCCCCCCAATGTCACCCTCTTCCTCCCCCCACTGCATCTCCTCTTCCTCCCCCCATTGAATCTGCTCTCCACCCTGCCCATCGCCCAGTGGCAGCACCGGCCATCCAGCCGCAGCCCTGAGGCGCTTGATGCGCCCGCAGACCGCATGCAGCTGCAGCAGCAACGGATGCGGCAGCGGCATTGTCGCAGGATCGGGGGTCGTGAGCGTGATTGTTGTGTTGGGAGTCAGCAGCGCGGTGGACAACAGTTGTTGCCCGGTCTGGGTACCGGGCGCTGGGGTAGAATAAATGTACCTGGTGAGGGGGAGGGCAGCGGAGCCGGGGTAATGGATGCTTATGTCATACTGGGGGAGTGATTAGCTATATCTGTCTAGGGGGGGGGGTGGGGGGGGGCACCTACACTACTCACAACACTCGGATCGTACTCCCGCCCCACACCCCACTCACCCGACCCCACAACCGGCAAAATCTCCACACTCCCCCTATCAAAGTACCTGTGAACCGGGACATAGAGAACCATGCAATTGGCAACCTCCCCTACACTCGCAGATCCGGCGAGCTGCAGCGTAGCCGTCCTCAATGCTTCAAGTCGCTCGGCCCCCATAAATATTTCCAGCAGCCCCCAGAAAGCAGCAGCCTTCTCTCCCCGTACGCTGAAGGGGGTGATATGTGCGACCTCGAGTACATCGGCATCGGGGACGCCTGTTAGTACGCATGTGCGGCCATCACGCGCGAGGGTTCGGTCATGGAATGCCGCCGAGCGGCCAGCGGTGGTGTGGTGGGCGCTACTGTGCATCTCAGGTGGGGTCGGGACCGTTTGTGTAGGTGTGGCACGTGAACGTGTAGATGTGGTGGAGGAGGCGGAGGAGGCGGAGGAGGCGGATGGGGGAGCTAGAGGACCGCCGATAGCGCTAAATGACATGAGCGCAGCCGTGATTGTGTCCGCCCAGTTCACTAATTCCCTGTCTCTTACCTCCCCCGTCGCCAGCCTTCTCAAAAAGCCCAATTGCTTGTGCCCCGCGCCTTGATCCTGATCTGCGGCCGGTGAAAGATGCACCGTAAAAGCCGTCACGGCGGCCTTTAACGATGCGCGCATCTCGCTTGTGAGTTCTGGGGTGTTTTCCGATTCGAGATTGGCCAGTGCGGCGATGTAGAGATTGTGGGTGCTGGGAGGTAGGGTGGCGGCCTGGGCGTGCAGGAAATCTGTAAACTGCCCGTTGCTGGGAGGGGGGGACGTGGGGAGAAGAGGTGGGTGGGGAATCGTGAAAAAGAGCGTGGGAGACGCGGGAATGCTGGGCGTCTCTACGTTGAGTTGACGACGTTTGACGGAGGGAGAGGTGGCGGAGGGGGACATAGGAGGAGGAGGCATGAGGTCTGTATCTGTATCTGTATCTGGGTGTGGACGCTTGGGTGGCATTCTGTCTGGTGCGTGTGTGTGCGTGTAGGGAGATGGTGGGAATTGAAGACTGAGTTGGTTGAGCGGGAAAGACAGAAAGTTTCTTGTATGATGGTGATGATGATGATGATGATGATGATGATGATGATGGAGGAGCAAAAGAGAATGAGTCTTCTTAATGATGTCATAGCTAAATCTACATGTTGCCCCCTGCGCCAAGACTCCACCTATGTACTTACAAGCTGGGTCCTAAACTCGAGAATTCGGCAAGCATACCCGCGGCAGGTAAGAGGTACCCGAATATGCCAATCTTGCGATGGAGTTTTAATTGGATTAAAAGAGGGAAATACACCAATTCAGTGCAGCTGCATTTCGGGTACTTGTTACCTGTCGCGGGTAAATATATACGTGATACATGCATCTATACGTTAAGGTTATAGCAATAAAGATACCATAGGGGGGGATTCTCTCAGCCATTCTGTGGCTGGTAGAGCTGCTAACATTTAAGGAGACTGCAGAGTGCACCGTGCACCCGAAACTCCCTCAGAAATACGCCGCTTGTACTTCTGAGAACTCGTTCATGGTTGGAAGCATTTATTAATTACCAGCGATATAGATATGTACCTATGTACTTGCGGTGAAATTAAGTATTGTCACTCACGATAACAACTGACCTCACAATGCTAGTCCAAGTGTGAATTAATTTTTTTTGGTGGACAGATGGCCGTGGCTTGACTCTAATACACTCGGATTGAGTGATTTATTGTAGGGTGGGGTTGGGTGGTTGCCAGTCTCTAATCTGATATGCCGGCAGTGGCTAAGCCCGGTCGGGACTAGTATGGCACGACGCACCTTAAAGGTGACATAAATTGCATTGCGAATAACTTTTCAACCAATATCAAAAATCTATGAAGCCAAATTTTAGGTATAGGTATGATAAAGATTTAGACTTTTTAATTGATATCTTGTCTTGTTGAAAAGTTCTTAGTAATGCCAGTTACCTAAATGTATTTTTGTATGTAAAAGCTCCAAGACCTGGTGAAGTAGAACAGTATTATATAACAGAGTTGCGGCTAAGGTGATAAAGTGGCTGGATTACAATGCTCTGATTAGTCAAAAGCATTTGGAGCAGCCACGGTTGTTCCAGCTGGAATGCGCCACTCTTGGCACCGCCTCCAGGTAATTTAGTTAGGGTTGGTTAGGGTTAGTTAGGGTTAGTTAGGGTTTCTTGAGCACACCCCCGTCGCCTTCACCTCCACCTCCCCCTCCATCTCCCTCCACCTCCATCTTCATCTTCAACTCCACCTCCATCTCCATCTCGAGTATCTATCTCCCTAACTCTATATTCTGACACCTATACTAACGTCTATATAGATCCCTAGCTCTGCTTACTCCACTCCAAAACGACCCCAAAACTAAGCGAAACCGTGTACGGACACGACCCAGCGGTATTGGCTGGATAAGGTCCAGCATACCTGTCCTATAGTGTGACCTATATAAAACCAGACTTTGTCCCGTAGTTGATCAATACTATCAACTACTCGTCTACCACCATAAGAACCAGAAAACGCAAGTGACGGAAACAGGAATGATTTGTAGGAGTACATACAAATTATCTTTGCCGTGAGTAATTGGTTCTTATGCTGGTAAACGAGTACTTAACCAGACCCCAAAACCTGTTAATAATGCCGAAGCGCTCCGCCACCTTTGACTCAGACCGACAGCAACTCACAAGCCACTACCCCAGCCACAACCGCTCTGCAAGCAGTACATACCTCCGGAAACAAACGCCAGCGGACTCCCCTAAACACCACCCTCATGCTAGACCCGGTGGGGGCTACTTGCCCAAAATCGGTAAACAGGGCCCTGTTTGTCATAGGTAAAGGTTGCACAAAAGGACCTGTGCCTCGTCATGTTAGCTCAGGCGGCAAACGTCTGCGGGCATGACATACAATCTTTCAGTTCTCTGTCCGTTCCGAAGTCAAATAGCAGCTAGGTGGGATGTCATGAAGAGCCTGCTGATTCACAATTTCAGCGTCTAGCTGCTTAGAGTCACCGATAGGTAGCAGCACTGGCTCGCCCACCTCCTGTTGCTTGTTGAACCAAAAGACGTACATTCCGACGGTACAAACAACATGCATCGGGACATGAATCTCTAGAAGGGTAATGAGTAGGCCGCTGGCCTTCCGAACCGTACCAGACACTCACAATGCATCCACACCGCCTGAATACAGACTTAGAGCCTCCCACTTTTCCCTTATCCTGAACATTACGAAGGTGCACCAAATCATTCTTTAGAGCCCAGTTTAGCTCTGCTTTGGCCAAGGCAAGGTAAGCTTCCTTGCTGAAAGTATTTTTGAAGCATTTTGGCGTGTTATACACCAGTGCAAATGAGACCCCGCCCATTGTCACAAATAATGCACCCTGCATTCGAACAGTGTCTCCGTCGTTGCCGGGATCTACCCCATAGAGGTCGCAGCAGTATTGAACGGATCCCCAGCCACACCATGTCATTCCGAATATCTACTTCAGAATTAGTAATTACAGAATCCATCAGAGCGTTTGAGCTGTGCGGGGTGAACAGAAGGTAGAGGGGAAATTAGACAAAAAGCCTAACGGGTTTGAAGCACACATATGCGCCGAATTTTAGAATGAGTTTACGGACGGTGAACTCCTTAATACTTTGCAAGACCCCAAAGCTACCTCTACCTTCATCTGTAGCGATACATTCCAATTTCCGGTTTGGCCCGATGAATCCCGCGGTTTCTATTCTAGTACAGCATACAATCTTGCTCCCAACGGAAAGTTGCAATTCTAGTATTGCTGCCCAGCCCGCCGAGCCCGCCGAGATTCCTGTGGTCGCTCAAGTTCTGGAAGTCTTTGATCTGCAGTTTGGGGTCAGGGTCCCTGAAACAGTGTAAAGCATTGGTGGCTGAGTTTCATTGGCTTCGCCCATATGCTGCCCCATATGGGAAAAGCAAAGCTGCGTGGAACGGGGTCGTAGGTACGTTGAAGTCAAAATATGGTCCCTGTCGTGGTTTAAAGGAGGGTTTACCGTTTACCTGCATTAAGGCGAGGCCTGAGACCTTTAATCGCTCCCAGAGAAGACCTGTGAGATGAGGATATTAGTAGGCTTCTAGGTGAAAAGATCCGGCAGCGCAAAGACGGAGAAGAGAAGCGTAAAGTAAGAGGTGATAACCAGCGCTTTGGGAGGCCAAGGAAGTTCAACCTTACCCATGAGCAGTAGTTTTCTACTGACCTGGTGGTTTTCGGAGAAATGTAATGTATCTCAGGATCACTGTATATACAAATTGGATGCAAATTCCTGGCAGCACTCTATTTAACGATTCTGTAATAAAATCGTTCCTTCTGCCGTCATAAGGGCTATTTAATGATGTCTTAGACCGTCAGGACATTTTGCAACTGAGTATTTGACTGTATATGTTGAAAATTGACTGCTGGCAGACGTTCTTTCTCGCTTTTCATTCGATAGAAATTAAGGGTTGTAATGATAGAAAAAGATTAACTTTCTCCGTGACCTTCTTAGCTGCCTGTTAAGCCTGGGGTTAATGTGGCGAGTCTTCATTACTTGAGTACAGACAAATGTCAGACGAAGAAGTTCAACAGGGCAATAAAGATGACCAAAGCGAAGGGGTTTACTTGGAGTTCAGTCAATTGTGCGTTGCAGCAGGGCTCTCTACCTGGCCAATGGTTATTCAACAGAATATGCAGCTCCCCCAAACCAGTTAGACTTTCTGTCCAGGTCGTGCAGCTAAAATGCTCTATTCCCAAAGCCGTTAATAATGAGTCACTACAATATTTTAAGCTAAACCCTAATCCACATGCATAAAGTGTGGGCTGCCTGAACAACGCAGATACTACCTGCGCCACAGTTAATGGCATTTATTAACCCAACACCGCCGATGGCCATATCATATTATATTTCCTCTCTTTGATAGTAACCGCATTTTATCGCTACAAACCTCGGAAGCTACCGGTGTGAGTACCTTAGCAGGATCCAGCTGCAGGTGCAGCGACTATCTCTCGCAGCCTGGACCAAAACGTACTTTGTGTGTTTCGCCGCACGCCAGGGGCGTTCACTCCTTGCGTGCTGGGTCTGCGCCTGGGCGTGAAGAAGCAAACAGGGGCCATACTGATAGCGCGGGGGGCGAGGGAAAAACACAGTTAGAGGCGCAGAGTAGTGGAGGTTGTGGTGGTGTTAATGCACCTGTAGTGATGCCGTCTGCTATAGTATCCACACCCGGTGTATTAGCCCCCCACCAAACCTACCCCTGCCCAGTCACAATACCAGGCTCACATTTTTCTTCTGTTTAGGCTCCCTTCTCGGTGCATCCTCCTGGACGACGCTCTCGCGCAATCGCAATCATAGACCCGGTCACCCGCTGCCCTATCACCCTCCCTCTTCCCACCTCCCCTTCCGGAGCCCCCTCTCCTCAGCCAATCCCGAAACCTTCACGCAACTTTGCGATCTCACCCCGGCCCCAACCCACCCCAGTCGTACTAGCAGATCCCCGCCCCCGCCCCGCCGCAGCGGACATTACTCCACGCAGTCCTCGCCCAGTTTCGATATCAGCTTCAGCTCTTTCCTCCTCCTCTGGAGATGCTTGTCCCCGGCGGGTCCTCCGAGCATCCCACGATGTAGCAAGCTTACCTCAACCAGTCGGTGAACCCTCCCCTATTCTTGTGAGCTCACTTCCGCCACGCCTCAGCCCAGCCGTACTAGCATATTCCCGCCATCTCCTCGCCGCGGCAGCCATTACTCAACACAGTCCTGGCCCAGTTTCAATATCACCCTCTATTCCTTCCACCTCTAGTGCTACTTCCCTTCAGCCAGTCCTCCGAACGCCCCTCGGTGTGGCAACCTTAGCCCAAACAGCCCCCCTCCCTCCCCCCACTACAGCAACCTTACCCCGACCGCGGCCCAGTCCAGTGTTGCTATCAATTCCCCCCAGTTCACCGCCCACTGTGGAAGTCTCTCCTCTTTCGTCGCCCGTTGTGGCAGTTACTCCCCAACATGACCTCCGCTCAGCTGCAATACCCAATCCTCGTCCTTCCCCAGCTATTCCTACCTCCAGTCAGTCTACTCCTTCCCCAGTCTTGGTTCTCCAGCCTGCCCAAATTTTGGCAGATGCTCCTCGACCCCATCTCTGCTCAGCCGAAATATCCAATTCCTGCCCTTCCCCAGCTATTCCTACCCCCCGCCAGTCTACTCCTCCCCCAGTCTTGGTTCTCCAGCCTGCCCAAATTTTGGCAGATGCTCCTCGACCCCATCTCTGCTCAGCCGAAATATCCAATTCCCGCCCTTCCCCAGCTATTCCTACCTCGCGTCAGCCTACTCCTCCCCCAGTCCTGGATCCCCGGCCTGCCCAAGCTGTGGCCAGTTCCCGCCCTTCCCCAGTCTTGGATCCCCGGCCTGCCCAAGCTGTGGCCAACTCCCACCCTTCTCCAGCTATTCCTGCCCCCCGCCAGTCTACTCCTCCCCGAGTCTTGGATCCCCGGCCTGCCCAAGCTGTGACCAATTCTTGCCCTTCCCCAGCTATTCCTACCTCGCGTCAGTCCACTCCTCCCCCAATCTTGGATCCCCGGCCTGCCCAAGCTGTGACCAATTCTCGTCCTTCCCTAGCTACTCCTACCCCCCGCCAGTCTACTCCTCCCCCAATCTTGGATCCCCGGCCTGCCCAAGCTGTGGCCAATTCCCACCCTTCTCCAGCTATTCCTGCCCCCCGCCAGTCTACTCCTCCCCCAGTCTTGGATCCCCGGCCTGCCCAAGCTGTGGCCAATTCCCGCCCTTCCCCAGCTGTTCCTGCCCCCCGCCAGTCTACTCCTCCCCCAATCTTGGGTCCCCGGCCTGCCCAAGCTGTGGCCGATTCTTGCCCTTCCCCAGGTACTCCTACCCCCCGTCAGTCTACTCCTCCCCCTATCTTAGCTCTCCAGCCTGCCCAAGCCGTGGCTGATGCTCCTCAACCCCATCTCCGCTCAGTTGAAATATCCAATTCTCGCCCTTCCCCAGCTATTCCTACCACCGGTCGGTCTGCTCCTCTCCCAGTCCTGGTTCTCCGTGCCGCCCAAGGTGAGCCTAATCCTCCTCAACCCCGCCCCTCCCCCGTAGTATTATTGGATCCTTTTCCACCACCCCATGTAGCTGCCTGTCCATCCCTTCCCCGTCTAGTTCCACCATTGGCCCCAGGCCCTGCAGCAGCTACTGCTAACACTCCTCAACCCCATCGCCCCCCAGTCGTACCAGCAAACCCCCGCTCTCCCCCCGCTGTGCCTGGTGCCTCCCAAACACCCGCGCGCCCAGTCGGGGAGGCAAACACCGCCCCATTACCATCTCCTCCTGAGCCTCGCGCCCCCACCCGGTTAGCAAATGCCCATCCGTCGCCCGCTATGCCTAGTGCCTCCCAAACACCTCCGCGACCAGTCGGAGAGGCAAACACCCCCCAATTCCCATCTCCTCCTGAGCCTCGCCCCCCCGCCCGGTTAGTAAATGCCCTTCTATCGCCCACTGTGCCTTGTACCTCCCTAGCACCCCCGCGACCAGTCGAAACGCCCCCACGACCAGTCGGAGAGGCAAACACCCCCTCATTACCATCTCCTCTTGAGCCTCGCCCCCCCGCCCAGTTATCAAATGCCCGTCCGTCGCCTGCTATGCCTAGTGCCTCCCAAACACCCCCGCGACCAGTCGAAACGCCCCCACGACCAGTCGGAGAGGCAAACACCCTCCCATTACCATCTCCTCTTGAGCCTCGCCCCCCCGCCCAGTTCTCAAATGCCCGTCCGTCGCCTGCTATGCCTAGTGCCTCCCAAACACCCCCGCGACCAGTCGAAACGCCCCCACGACCAGTCGGAGAGGCAAACACCCTCCCATTACCATCTCCTCCTGAGCCTCGCCCCCTCGTCCAGTTAGTAAATGCCCATCCGTCGCCCGCTGTGCCCGGTGCCTCCCAGCCACCCCTGCGACCAGTCGGAGAGGCAATCGCCGCCCCATTACCACCTCGTCCTGAGCCTCGCCCCCTCATCCAGTTAGCAAATGCCCGTCCGTCGCCCGCTGTGCCTGGTGCCTCCCAGCCACCCCTGCGACCAGTCGGAGAGGCAATCACCGCCCCATTACCACCTCGTCCTGAGCCTCGCCCCCTCATCCAGTTAGCAAATGCCCGTCCGTCGCCCGCTGTGCCTGGTGCCTCCCAGCCACCCCTGCGACCAGTCGGAGAGGCAATCACCGCCCCATTACCACCTCGTCCTGAGCCTCGCCCCCTCGTCCAGTTAGTAAATGCCCGTCCGTCGCCCGCTGTGCCTGGTGCCTCCCAGCCACCCCTGCGACCAGTCGGAGAGGCAATCACCGCCCCATTACCACCTCGTCCTGAGCCTCGCCCCCTCGCCCGGTTAGCAAATGCCCGTCCCTCGCCCGCTGTGCCCGGTGCCTCCCAGCCACCCCTGCGACCAGTCGGAGAGGCAATCACCGCCCAATTACCACCTCGTCCTGAGCCTCGCCGCCTCGCCCGGTTAGTAAATGCCCGTCCCTCGCCCGCTGTGCCCGGTGCCTCCCAACCACCCCTGCGACCAGTCCTAGAGGCAAACACCGCCCCATTACCACCTCGTTCTGAGCCTCGCCCCCTCGTCCAGTTAGCAAATGCCCGTCCGTCGCCCGCTGTGCCTGGTGCCTCCCAGCCACCCCTGCGACCAGTCGGAGAGGCAATCACCGCCCCATTACCACCTCGTCCTGAGCCTCGCCCCCTCGTCCAGTTAGTAAATGCCCGTCCGTCGCCCGCTGTGCCTGGTGCCTCCCAGCCACCCCTGCGACCAGTCCGAGAGGCAAACACCGCCCCATTACCACCTCGTCCTGAGCCTCGCCCCCTCATCCAGTTAGCAAATGCCCGTCCGTCGCCCGCTGTGCCTGGTGCCTCCCAAACACCCCCGCGCCTAGTTGGAGAGGCAAACACCACCCCATTATCATCTCCTCTTCAGCCTCGCCCCCCCGCTTGGTTAGCAAATGCCCGCCCGTCGCCCTCTGTGCCTGCCCCTCTTCAACCCGATGTGGGCAGTAGAAATAGCACAGGTAGTAACTCCGCCCCTCCGGCTGCGGGCACCGCTCGCCCAATATCGCACCAGACGCACACTACAGCAAGAGAGCCACGTTCTTCCGTTGGCCACACAAGCATTAACGTGCTCCGTAGCGTTCTTTACGCCTTCACAGGTATTGGCAGGCCGGGATGGGAGGTAGAGTCACCCACACGCACCCCCTCGCCGGTGCTCTCACTCTCACCGACGCATGACATGGAGGGGACGAGACGCCAGTTGGAGGCGGCCTCACTGTTGGAGCTGTCTATGGACCCAAATATCGACCAAGATGAACATGAGCGGATGCAACTAGTTGCAATTGCTAGGGATACACTTTTACAGTCGACATCGCCTCCAGAGACCATAGATAACGCACAGGGTAATACGGAGGAGGAGAGGGAGGGAGATTGTATAATTTGTTACGATGAGACGGCGGACACGGCGTTGGTGCCGTGTGGTCATATAGCTTTGTGTTCTGTGAGTGCCCATCCTGTTTGGTTTGGGTTCCGGAGGTGGAGGTGGTGTTGACTGGTGAGCAGGTGTGCTGTGATAGAATGGGAATAAAGGAGAGGGGGGCGGGGGGTGGGCCAGAGGTGCGGTGTCCTATATGCAGGATGGCAGTGGAATTCTGGGTAGGTGTTCTCGTCCAACATGTGATATGTGGATTGGGCTAATGGGGCTATGAACGGTGTAGATTAAGACATATAAGACTTAAATGGCATTATGCGGATCAACACTGGGATCACCCCCCGCCTTGTTTTGATTGAATCTGAAGAGATATCTCTTGATGTATGGCGTTAATTCCGTGTTACATACCAAGCATGTACCGAAACAAATCCTGTCTGTATATATCGTCAGTACTCTGTAGTCGCCGCTATGAAAGAGGATGTAGCGTCAGCGCTATGATTAGAATACTAGCCATTATGAGTTTTTGATTATTCATATACCGGCAGGTCGAGTTGGTAGACTTAAAATACCTTAATTGTGATAGAGCTACATGTGACAGATCAATGCGGGAGGGATTTTGCAGTAGGGACTACCTCATCATGGGCTCGAAACTTCCCCCTAGTAGCGCAGGGAAACGAATCGGTATGTTAATCAAAATCCATACCTGAGCGATTTAGTCCGAGGATGTGTAGTTGGGGGAAAAGCCTCTGTATATGAATCACAAGGCTCTTGGGAAAACCTTTTGACACATTCTTAATGCATTTTTCAGGGAAACAAATGTGGTAAATAAAAAGCTATGGTGGAGAGGGTGAATAGTAAGGGGGGCTACCTGGCATAGGTGGTATCGGTTCATTGACTAACTCCTCGATCATGTCTCTCCAGCCACATGTGTTGCAATGCAGAATCTGGCATTATACGTTGAAGGAATCGACACGCAGTAGTCCTCCGGAGGGGTCTTTTGCGTTCAAGAGGGGTGTGAGAGTCTCATCGAGATGAGCAGTGTTCTTAAGGCCTCTCATGACAAACTCCATCATGGCGTTATCGTTATTTAAATCTCAGAGGCTGATCTGCCAGTTGGGAATGTATGAATAACACATCCTAAACCCCACATGTCGACAGGGTTGTTATAACTTGTGATTATGCGCCTTCTTCTTTGTGATATCTTTTGGTGAGCATTGCCCTTTATGGCCGTCACCTTCTTTGGGGCTGCATTTACATTTGAAACTGTCCTCAACAGGAAGTACCATATTATAGGCCGGGTATACGCTGGCGCAAGTTATAGTCATGTGCTATATAACGTATGTAGTGGTGCTAGAACAATTGTTTTTGCAAGACCAAAATTAATCGGGGGTCTTGACCAAGAATGGTATAGGGGAGGTAATAAGAATACTATTCAGCTTAGTACCCCTTTGCATAATATTTGTTGGATGTATATAGGCAACTGCGACCGGAACCCGACACGAGACCTCTGTACCATATTTTGAGGCATGCGACCTGCCTATTAGATAAGATCATGAAGACTACCTCCTCCTATAGCTACATACTCCATAACAAAAAGAGCTTCTCAATTTTATGAAAGAAATCAGAGTAACGGACATTATTTGCAGCTATAAGGGTTATCAATAATATATCACCACATAGGCTTGGGATTACACTATTAGGTGAGGCCTTAGTAAATTCCCAACCACCGTGATTTTTTTATTTATACTCTGTTTACTCTGTTTACTCTGTATACGATATATTGCTTCGTTAGGGTTACAATTGGGTCGTCTGTGGTAGAGATCGTGAGTAGTGAATCGAGTCATTTGATCACTTTCCGGTACCCCTGGGTACATGGATATGTATAGTGTGGTGCGTCTTAAAGGTAATATGTCGGTATTTCAGCTGGAACCTTGGCTACTCCGAATGCTCTTGAAACAATTGAGGCATTGTAATCCAGCCACTTCATGGATGGAAACCACATATTAGCCGCAACTCTGTAATAGAGGAGTATAAATAGGTATAATACTGTTACACTTCACTAGGTCTTGTCACTATTTATATACAAACATAGGTAGATGCCATTGCTAATAATCTTTCAAACAGACTAGATATCAAAAGTTTATGAGATAAAACCCTTTATTGTACCTAGATGTATATTGACTATTTTATCTTATAGACTTTTGATATCTTGTCTAGTTGAAAGGTTATTCGTGATGTAATTTATGTCACCTTTAAGGCGCGCTGTCCAATACCATTTTATAGAAACAGCGCAAGGTACTGTTTGCCACTTAAACCGTCCAATCATCAAATGTGACATCGATCTACAAGCGGAAGACCTGCCCAAAGTTCCGCTTTATCAGGAGATTACAAGTTGTATCTTCTTTGTTATATTTATTATTACATTTCTTATTAACGAGGAAACTACTACTCTAGCTCCCGAGAGTTGGATGAAAGGTTTTGCTATACTCTCTGGGTTGTCTGCATACATGCAATATAAACTAACTGATCGAAAGTACTGATAAATATGAAGTATTAATCCATCAATCAAGTGAAAGGGAACAAGGAATACGAAAGAGGTATAATGAGTAATGGATAGAAAGGGATATATTGACATTGATATTGTGTTTTGTGGTTTCTGTTTCATTTTTTCATTTGGTTTATTGTTTCTTATAAAGCATAGTAAAAGATACGCTACCTCGGATGGTGGAGGGGAGCGGTTGCTATAACCTTAAGGTCGCATGCATATATATGAAGGATAAAGAAATAACGAGTGATGCATCATGTCTGACTAAAGAGTACCGAGTGATGCACCATACCTGACTAAACAATATCGGGTGATGTCTCATGTTTCAACAAGTTACCCCGAGTGATGTTCCATGTCTGGCCTATCTCGTCTTGTAACCCCACCTAACCTTCCTCCCATCTACGCATTCGAGTTTTTGACCTCTGGTCCCTGTGTTCTAGCCGCATTACATAGCCATCTGATTTTACATGTCATCATCTACCATGATTTCGGTTTTCTTTTTAATCCGCTCAAGCGCCGGCCGTCTGCCGGCACATAAACTATCTCCCGGATAGCATACTTCATTCCCAATCTAATTATATTCTTGATTCTCACCATCTCCACATACATGATTTTCAATCCTGAATCCTAGCCTAGCTTGGGATCCTACTTACCGGATGACCATCCCCTTCTCCCCCGTCCCGCCTTCCGCCGAGACAGCTTCAGAAAAGGGCTATCATCTATAATCGGTCGGTGTCGGAAGTAGATGACTGGATCCCGAATAGTGTCGAAATACACTCGTAAGCGTTGGGATGTTTGGGCTTTGACTGCGGGGAGAAAAATCGGTTTCCGGTTTCCGGAAGGTGTTATCCCTCGGGTTTCTTTATGTTGTATGGGTTTCTTTGGTATTTTTCATGGGGGTTGCTAAGCAGGGGCGCTTTCGGGGGCACGATTTAGTATATACAGTATCCGGTAGAATTATTGCGAAAGTCAGAGACAAAGGAATAGATTTGTTGGTCTGTGCTCGCAGCAAAAAAACCTCTAGTGGCCAATAGGATTATTGGGTCACAGAGAACCCACTTTCGCAAGAACTCTACCGTATACTATATGGTCCTGCATTTCTCTGCCTTTTCATACCTCCCGTCCACGTCCGTTCCGTCCTCGTACCGCGCGGTCCCCCTTCCCCCTCGTCGCAGTTTAGTCCGGAAACACCGATTCGTATCCCAGTTCGACCCGGAACCTCGACCCCGCTGAGTTAGACTCATCTTCGCATTTCCTGTACCAACTCCTGCCTTTTTTTGTTCCGTCGCTGTATATTAGAACTTCGTTTTCCTTTTCCTCCCTTACCTCTTGCCTCTTTTTTTCTCAATATTTGAATGTACTTTAATGCATCATCGGTCATTCCAAGCCTTCATATAAGCCTTGCACCGATTGCACCTGATTTTTAACGATCGATTCCACATGATAAACAGCGTGCTGCCCTTATTATGTAGATTAGATAACTTGGTCGATGTGGGTACATGCTCGGAGTTGGTGCACTCGGGCTATTTGACCCCCTTCAATTCATTATTCTTTTTCACTATACTACTAACATTCTAATTTAACTCCGTGGATTTGCCACTCTGAGTGTGTATCCACCAGCTTTGTGATACTAATGGTTTTGTTTTCTCTACCGTTGATTGGTGTTTGTGTTTTATACTATGAACATCTTATTCTAGGAGCCTGAGCGATAGCCAATGGAAAATCAGTATAAAACCCATTAAATATACACAACACACCGAGCCCCCAGACACCGCTACACAACCCACCCCCCTGCCCCCACGGCTCATTAGACACCACAAATCACGCCTACCCCGCGATCCTACGGGCCATCCACACCTATCATCTTACCAGCCTCTTATCCCCGAATTGAGGTAAATTACAATGTATCTATACAAAATGTGGGAGGACATATGATCCTTTCATACTGGCTCTACTGACGAGTGATATTCTATGATGCCCTCCGTTCAAATAGTCGTCCAGACCTATGACCGGCGCTCAAACCACGTGGAGGAGGGCATAGTAAGGCATATTTTGCGCCTGAGGTAAGGCTAATATCAGGCTAACATGAGCTCTAGGTCGAAACATCATGCTAAAAATAGTTATATGGAGTGGCGGTAATGTATCCCGGGGGTCCTCAAAGTGATGCAACGGCGAGAACGAACCACAACTTTGCAGCTATTGGCCACCACCTAAATTATATGATTTCTATAGATAAAATTGCATCAGATAGAGCTATGTAACAAATAGTACATGAGGGCGGAAATGGAGGGGTTGGCTGGGTCTGCCTTTGGTGGTGGTTGCGACACCAGAGAACTGAGACCGTTGCATCACTTTAAGGACCCCCCGGGGTACATTTATCTACAAGTACCTCTACCAGACCTTTGCTGTACGCTACTATCTCACTTAATAGCCATCCCATTTCGTCCTCACATAGCTGGCTTCCATAGTCACTAGCATCTCCGCCAAGAATTTTCCCAAGATAAGACTCGCTTCCTAATACTTAGATATAGACCCCCCCCCCCGGGGGGCCCAAACCCTCCCTCCCGCCCCACATGCACTCCACCCTCCACCATGGGTTATCTGTCTCCGGCGCCGTCCTCTGAACCTCTTTCTCGCTCTTATCCACTTCCTTATTCATCCTACCCGTCTCCACCACCGGCTTCTGAGCCTCCTTACCAACCTTCCAGTACCTCTATCACCCTCACTGTCTTCCCGATGATCTCTGGGGCTTCCTACTAGCCGCCCCTCCGCCTTCGTCCTCACCGCCATCCTCTCCACCTCCTTACCCGCCTACCCCGGCTCCGCCTTGCTAGCTCCGGTACTACTATCCGCTATTGCTGCTGCACTCCGAGCAGACTCGTGCGCCGTCAACGCGCGTAGGTGCGCCATGTCGGCGAGCTTCGCCGCTGTCTCCACCGTCACCATCAGCTACTGCAGTGCAGACTTTGGCTAGTCGAATGATAGGGGCGCCTGTGGGCCCGGCGATGTTTGGTGGTGCCGAGGGCATGGGTGGCGAGGATTAGTACTTTGGAGGTTGATGTGCTAGTGCGCGTTAGTTGTGGGGTGGGAGGTGTGGGCCTGGGGGAGGACCCGGGGGGGGGGGGTGCGTACCAGAGTGCCGTCATGGTTTGGAGCCCTGGAGCCTCGGTGGAGGTTTGGAAAGGTGGAGGTGTTTGGTGGTTTGGTGGTTGGGGCTCGGTGGTTGGTTGGAGGCCTAACCTACGAGGGGTTGCCGCGCTTTCCTGCATTCGCGCTCCAGACGCGCTCCAGACGCGGGGGTAGTAAGAGCTAATTGAGTAGTGCACCCCCTGAACCAGAGTAATAAGGCTTTATATAAGGACTTCATACCCCATAGCTACCAGTAGCTGGAGTAATTGGTTGCATGAGATTGATGCGGTTCCCAATTCTATACAGAGGTAGCGAACCTGAAACGCTGTAAGAAAGTATTGATTTCTTTCAAAAGCCAGCGACGAATCCACCTCGTATAGTCGGTCCTCCCGTGCTACAGTGAGATTAATGTAGGTCGGTTAGATACCGCAAGGTTCGCGAACTTTGAAGTCCTACTGTATTTGTCGACTTTGAAGTATACAATGATACTATACACCTTCTCAATGGTCCTTGCTTCCTACCATCTTACTTGCGCGTTTGCCACGTGACTCATGGTTAATTCTTGGCGAAGTCGGCTGAGTAAATTTTTATGGTCCAAACAGCCAAAGACAGATGGTATCATGTACTATCACTGATCACTAGGTATTTACGTGTTTGACAAGCAACGCCTTTTTGGTCAGTAAGAGAAAATAAACTGGGCTTGGCTGTTCCTCTTGGTGGATCCATCATCACTTCTCGAGAAGCTATGTCTATAGAATTTAGGAGGTCTACTCCCATTATGGTACCAGTGCCTAGCCTAACGGCGGAGCTCCCCCCAATTTCCATGCAAAAAAAAAGTACTTGCCATAGACTTGTAAGGAGATTAGATACTCCGTATAAGAGAAATATTTTTATGGTGGCGGCTTTCACACATGCGCATAATCAGGGTTAGGGTGATTGAGTAGTATTGGTTGCCTGAACTCCCCCCGGTAAACAGCCCATCCCCCTCCCTTATGTCCGGAGTCCGGACGCACGAGAGAGTGATTCGTGTTTTTGCTACAGAGAATGTCCGGGTAAGTAGTTCGCCGCATTATTAGCCCTTGAGATACTGAGAAATTCCTTCATAGGTCACACTAAGGCATGAGAGAGATTCCTTACACTGTCTTGCGCGTCTGGGACCCCCGACGCACGATGTACCCGCGAGCCATCATGAATACAGATACCAATAACGGGCACCCAGAGCAGCCCCAGACGCAGAGTAACATTCATCAGCAAAGGAAGCAGCCCAGTGTCCTCGATCACAGCTACCATCAAGTTCGGGGTGTGGGACAGATAGTGCACCATTCGGAGAGAATATTGGTCTTCCTAGCCCCCTTCATTGACAGGCGAATCCGTGAGAGACTATGTATTAAGGGATTAACAGACTGGAAGTGGAGCACCTTCTCCAGCTTCCGTTCCTCTTTCTCAGGCCTCTCCTCCCTCCCTCTTGCTCACTCACGGTAGTATATAGGTTACATTCCCACCCTCTTTCCAACATGCACAGCCCCTACGCCAAGTCGCAAACGAGCACTTGCCGACCCTACACCACCGTGAGTACCCTAACGCCAAAGATTCTGGCGTGCACTATGCCAGAAGGACCCCCCTCGTTCACCCTACTGATTCCCTTGCTAACCACAAGCTCTACAAGGCGCTCGATCCACCAAAATTACCCTACCACAGCCATCGTTTACCACTTCATCGTGCTCTCGAACGTACTATCGCATCGGCCTGGGACTTGAATCCACCGGGAGATCCTCCCTAGCTAATTACGCGGATGATCAAAACGAGCATAGCGGCGGACGGTGACTCGAATAGGGAGTGTGATGGCGTAATGTAAGTGGACTGGGGCCGACGCGCGGTAAATCTGTCTACATTCCCTAGAATAATAGGCCCCTAATAGAAACCTAGCAATCCCCCGTCGAACACATCCTACGATACTTTCACTACATATCTAGACATCAACTAATCGAAACGTGCGTTCTATACTATTACAGCAGGTTACAGGCCCCTATACCCAGATAGCATCTACCCCACCCCCCGCCACACCTGAAGCAAGAGGTTGGATTCGTGGCTGTTCATTCCTATGATTGTAAATGAGCTCTTTTAATTATTCAAGTAACGTAAATCGATTAATTAATTACCCAATATTCTTATCAAAGAACCCAATCAATGCCACATATGACCCTTATGATCCAGGTTGTCAGCTCCCCATACAAACAAAAGATCCTAGCACATTATTTCTCGCACTTAGGTGAGATGAACCTACTTATTCTACTCGCACTCTATATATATCAAAGCCCCTCTGATCCTTATTTTCGAAACGAGATGTCAATGCAAGTGTATATGACTGGAATACATAGTGCCATGCACCAAAACAAATCTGGGGGCAGGGGTTTATAGGGTTATTAGCCAAATTATTTCCTAGAGGGTCATCGCAGATCTGTTCGGGGAGGGAGTCTAGAACCTGAAAAACTATAGTAGGGTGGAGTTGACCGAAAAGACATGCCATGATATGTGGGGGTTATCAGGGTGTTTATACTTGGGAACGGCATCGAGAAAGTCACGAATAGTCGTTGGATGTATAGTGCCGCTGTGATATTATTCATCGGGGAGTTCTCAATGAAATGCATCAGGGATTCTAAGGTATCAGAGTCACTGCCACTGGGAATGTAACGTTGTTGGCAGTATACCATATTTCATGCCTTTAAAATAAATCCTGTAACCACACTAATGACAAGACCGGCGTTCCATATTTTAACTAGAGAAAATGCTTAGGACGTCCAGCATGTACTTCAAGCGGATACCGTTGTTCTCTTCTCCCTCCTCCTGCAGCCCCTCAGGGATGATAAACTGTCCTCCGAAACCGTCCTCAAGAGAGGTGAGACAATTTACAACAAGCTCCATCATTTTATCTCCGGCCGCTGCAGGCAGCTCTGTCCGAGCGATATCGATCAAAATCTTTTGCACGTTGCGGGGAATCTTTGTCATAGCTTGCGTATTTCCGAAGAAGTCCGGTTGGACTAGTCCAAGGTGCAGGGCTCTCTCTTGATACAACTGACTGATTTGGTAATCACCGTTTTTTTCGTCCACGAAGGTCTTCCATAAAAGGACTTCCAACATACAAACCCCGAGGCTGTAGATATCGTGACCCATGACATAATAAGCGTCTGCCTTTTGTCCCTGTCGTTGAGGATGTTGGTAAATTCCTTGTTGCCAATCCTTCGAACCCACGAGGTTCGTAGCATGCCCGGCATTCCGGGATCCTTCCCAATTGGTTAGAAAGACTGTCCCGAGATTGGCTGGTCTTATCGTTTTCTCGTCCGTTGTATCGAATCCGTCTTCCGGGCACAGGATGATCAGATTCTGGGGGCGAATGTTTTTGTGGACGAGCTCGAGGTCATAGGTGAATAGGACCGCTTTGGCTAATTGATAGCAGACGCTTAATCTGGCAGTCAAGGACGGAACTCGAACTGCAGGGTTTCTACAGAGGAGAAGATCATGAAGAGTTCGCGGGGTCCCACGGTCAGAGGGGATCGAGAAAATAAGCTCGTGACATTGGCGTGAAGGGACGTGGCGGTATCCGATAATCCTCGGGATCCCGTGCGTGATCTCGGCTTTATAAAGCTTTGATGCGAGAAGGAGAGCCTCCTCCGATGCGGTCTCTTGCTCTCCCCAAGGATACAACATAGGCTCAAGAATGAAGGTTCCACGTCCGCGAATATCTTTTGCATGCTCACAGTTCGTAAGGTATCCCTCCCGGAGGAATATATTTGAATGTGGGAGTGGCTTTACTGTTGTATCGTCTTCGTCTCCGCCGATGATTTGGAAATGCGAGTTCGATAGAAAAAGTCGAGATGGGACCATCTTTTTATGGCGCCAGATGCCGTTTAGCGCCGCATCCACATCCTGTCCCAGCTTCCGGAGGTCTCTAACATACTTGAGAAGTTCTTTCTTCCCACCAAGCCATGCATATGCGATAGACCTTCTCTTATATTTTTCCAGCAGGTTATCCGTCTTAACGAGGCGGTCCTTGATGTCGGACAAACGCGCTCCCAGATAGGCTTTCAGGCCATCACTGACATCTGGGTATTTGATAACGATTTTAGCACTCTCAAGCTGAGCTGTCAGCTGGCTGCTGACAAGCTCAACCTCCATGGCTCTGATCTCTTCGAGTGATGCCGGTGCATCTTTGTAGTCGTTAACCTTTTGGGCGAGATAGTTGCACCCTACGATGAGAACATCGATAAGTCCGGGGATCCCGATAGCCAAGCCAGCGACTCCGACAATCGCTTCCATTGTGTCTTTTTGTTTCTTTTCGTAGTTTTCAGCAGTGAATACGCGACGCGGAGAAAAAAGGGGAGGGGGGGGGAAGTTACTTGTATACACTCTTGTCTTCTTAATTAATAATCGGATGGGTCGCGCGCCTATTTATACCCGGTAAGCACCTAGCTGTAATATCGCGGCCTAAAAGAACTTACTGCCCACTGGTTATCGGGGTAATTTTGGTGATGATTGAACATAATCCGAGTAGGAAACTTTTGGCGCCGTTGGTCAGGCGTAAAGGAATAAATAGAAGTAGTACGAGGTAGGGGTAAGTTTGGCAGAATCTAACTGCCCTCAGACTTACCCCCCGCGCGGCTGAGGGAAAAGGTCCACCACTAAGAGGTGTCCAGATGTTGCTTCGATTCAAGGACTATCCAATGGGGGCGTGTTGTTGAATAATATACCTAATCTACATACATTCTACCCCGCTCCTGAGTTTTTCTATTTATCCTAATTCGTTTCGTGATAACGTCATTTATAACCACAATCAAGCAATGTGGGAGGTGGACCCGGGAGTGGGGAATCTACCCCACCACAGAGTTACTTCGGTTTTGGTGGTCAACTTCAACCGCTAATCGCCCCCCACACTCTGATTGTCTAATCGCAACTTCATAGCGTTTCTGAACACAACCGCTATTACATGCCATATAAAAAATGTAGTCTTGGCGGTTTTTTTTTGGGTGCATGCAATATTAGTCGTGTTCAAGTTTGTTATTTCAATCGGTATCGCGGCAGGAGTTGCCTGACTAGGATGTAAACTGGGCAATTGAGTGCCTGATTGGGAATTGATCGACATCCGGCTGTAGGCGCCCCCACCCATAACGGTGTTGGTCCCTTCTAGGTTCCCATTCGGCGCCCATATGTCTACTCTACATACGTGAAGTTTTTGTTTATAGACTTTATGGCTCGAGAAGCGATGGAGGGTAGGTGAGTAAACTTCGGCGTTTGCAGCCAATCAGTCTATGATAGGGATTGGGAGATCTGCCCCCATGATTGTACTAGCGCCTAGCCTAACGGTCTAATTCCCATACAACAAAGATTCCTCTGAGGTTTACACACCCACCTTCTCGCGCCATATGTATGGCTGGCTCTAGCTGCTTCAGGCTCGCCTCGGTTTCTTATTGCCTCACCAATATTCTGCCGGACGAAGACTGTAGAAGTACATACGTATTTGTCAGTTCTGTCAAAGACAAAAAAAGGTCCCAGGCAGTGAAGTGTTGACGGCCCCCAACTCTGAAAAGTAACTAAGCGCCAACCAACTAGCGGAGCCAACCAGAATTCGGGCTACCACGGTGTTGCCGCCGGACTTTATTACCAGATCGGGTACGAAGGTTGTGATTCTAATTTGACATCAGGCTAAATTATGACAGCATGAGCGAATCCTAGGCGTACACAACCGCAAGGACACATACAGTCTGTATGGTGCCCCGTCGTTATATTAAAATCATACTATTCTAGGCTCCAGGGGGTTAAAGGTCCTCCCCGGTTACAGGTGGCCAAGTCATATAATAAGCTCGATCACGGAAGTGTTCCTGGAAAAATAAACATTCGCGCTCACAAGGTCAATTAAGATGGTGGACCCCCCCCCATCCTAACTTCTACAACGGTGATTTAGGCTGATTGATTACAATAGGGACTTAATAATGTCATTGTGGGTGGTAATACCTTTGAGTTGACTGGTTCGGCAGGGCATGGAAGATTTGGTACCGCGTTCGTGTATAGGCATGAGTCTGGGCGAAAGCTCATCTGCAAGCTGATCTCCCCAACCTCTGGGACTGAAGATATCACGCACTTGATAAAACGAGAAATATCAATTCTCCAAACGCTTACACACCCAAATATCGTTCGATATATTTCCTCTGACACCGAGCCACCAGATGGACAGGCACGCATCTTCATGGAGTATTGTGAGGGTGGTGATTTGTCGAGGTTTGTAGCTTCTGGCCCTTCCTGTGCTTGCTATTCATAAACATGTAGGGACTGACAAACTGGAAAAGAGCGGATAAAGCTCTCTTTACTCCCGACTTTATGTGGAGAGTGTTCTTCCAGCTAGCCCTCAGCCTTGCCTACTGCCATCATGGCTTGAATGTCATCCGGCTCCCCAATGGCGTCCATAAGTTTCAGGTGGAGGCCCGTTGGACGCCAATTCTTCATAGGGATATAAAACCCAGCAATGGTGGGACCTTCTCATACAACCTCCGGTGGTACACTGAGCTAATGTTAACGCATAACTACCTGTACCTCAGTCCTCCTCTGGCGTTCGGATTCTGATGTTATTAAGCTGTGCGACCTTGGCATTGGAAAGGTGATCACATCAGAAATGTCGGGTACCTACACTGGCACCTCCGCTTTTAGACCACCGGTATGTTTTAGAGAATCTTTGTATTACAGTCATTTTTGCCCAAGCAGACACTCATTTGGTGCAGGAAATAACGCGCGAGAAACCGCATTGGACCACAAAATCCGATATATACTCTCTTGGTTGTATGTACCCTTGCAATGCATTCTCTATCGTTTTACCATACCGCTCTCGAGCCAGTGCTAAGTTATGAATCTGGCGCTGAAGGTACCATCCTATATCTGATATCACGAACACTCGTACCCAACAGTCAGCGACAGCGCCTTACCGGGAACGCCTTACTCGAGGCTATTAGGAATATGGCCCCCGGTTTCGAGGATATGTTTACGATCATTGAGAAATGCCTCGATACCACCCCCGGCAGAGATGGCGCGGAGCGGCCCAGTAGCCTCACCTTGTTAGAGATTACTGGGCACCGTGCTGCGCAATCAGCACCAACAAATAGCCTATGCAGCATCCAGCGATGGGAAACCTACTTCGAAGACCTTATCGAGTATGTCGGACAATACAACGGCAAAACACTTGGCGCAGAGCATGAATGTGAGATAGTTGTAAGACTATGTTTCCTCATCAGAGATGGTGGAGATAGGAGGCTCGCAACCATGCGGGGACGGCTCTCGCACTTACAGGAGGGGTCGGTGATGGCGAGGCGACTACGGAGGGCGATCTCGGTCCTCGATGCAGAAAGGAAGTTCGACGAGATTGTTCGGATCGCCGAGAGATTATCGTTATCGCCAGATATGCCTTCAGCACAGAAAGATGGGTTGGTCAATCAATTGCTGCAACTCATGAAGAATGGTGGAGATAAAGTGACAAAGGGAGAAACGCAAGAGACTCCTCTACATAGAAGCGTACGAAGAGGTGAAGCCAGCCAAATCTCGGTATTGCTAAGTGCTGGGGCGAACATCAATGCCCTTATGTCAAGGGGAAGAACGGCACTACAAATCGCTGCTGATTTGGGGTTTCAGCAGGTTGCATCAATCCTCTTGATGAATGGAGCGGAAATTAATGGCCAGGATGGAAATGGTTATACAGCACTACATCTCGCAGCCCACAACGGGCATGAAACGATATTACGCATTCTACTTAAGGAAGGGGCATATATCAACGGAAGCAATGTGGAGGGGGATACGGCGCTCCACCTTGCAGCGCAGAGTGGGCATCTGCCAGTTATCGGGGCTCTGTTGGAGAAAGGGGCTGAAATCGATAGAAAGGATGTAAAAGGACATACAGCTCTGCATTTCGCGGCGGAAAGTGGGCATTTAGATGCCGTGCGGATGTTACTGAAGAACGGGGCAAATGCCAATGTGGAAAATTCCGCCGGGAATACTGCACGGGATATGGCAGCCCAGCGAGGGTATTCGATGGTAGTAAAACTTCTGGACAGCTAGCTACCGCCCCTGGCCTCATTTAGTGTTTTTTCTTTCATTTTGTTGCTTAATGTCAATTCATGTAATTTTAGAACAATGGAAAGATGAAAATGCGGTCCTTAGATATCTATGGTGCGGCAGGTCCTAAAGGAATCTCAGGCTTGTATTCCAGCGTAAAATTCAATCTTGGCTTCCGATCATACTACCAGCCACCCAGATAATCTACTTACGCAAAGTCTCAAATATGTGCTCTACTGGGAAACACGGTTATAAGCTCAGGTCCAGTTGAGAGGGTAAGATACTGTGGCAGGGTTAGGGTTATTAAGCAATAACATAGGAAGAGGGCACCAGTAGCGAGAAACACTTCCGTTTCCCCTGGCCCCAAAGGCACATACAACTTTCTTATAGACTATTAGAGCGTTTCGGCAACCAACTTCTGAGTCTAAATTTTTGGTTCTTTGCGACCGGTCTTTGGTGTGGATAGCCCTCAAAATTCGAAGATCTGGATGTTGCCAAAACAATCTATTGAAGACACATCTGCATTTTTAGCTTATGATCCGGAGTATCATGCAGTTATAGACACCAGTTTCCAACAGCTTAAGGATTTTACCCTATTTTAAACACGGTCTTATCTCACGGGACCGTGTCAATGCACACACAAAAAATCGCCAAGACTACAGTTGCGAGTACCCCGGGGGTCCTTAAAGTGATCATGCAACGAGCCCAATATTCTAGTGTCGCGACAACCATCAAAGCAGTCAGTTTTTTCCACTTGTATTTCCATTTATTATTATTATATAGCTCCGCCTGGTGCAACTCGACATATATAAATTATGGGCATGGTGGCGAAGTTAGCGGTTTTTGTGGGAGGCATCAGAGGGATCGGTAAAAGCATAGACAGAGAGAGCTAGAGGAAGTTCCAGAAAGCAAATGCCAGGTTCAATATATACAATATTTGTGTGCCCAAAAGCTCAAAGCTACTAGAAGGAGAGTCATTGATATGGCGGATGTCGGATTAATCCAACACCGTCTAACACGCGAATTCAGGAGAGTCTATTTGGGTGTTGAGACTAATGACCCCGCTAATTTTAGGGCTAACGACCTCGCTAACCCCTCACCCGTACTAGGGCCCCGTCAAATATACAAGGGTAAGATACTGGGAGTAAGAAACACGGTTATAAACCGGTTATAAACTCAGGTCCAGTTGAGAGGGAGTAAGATACTGTAGCAGGGTTAGGGTTATTAAACATGAAGAGGCAGAAACAAGTCCGTCCCCCTCCTCCCCCAAAGGCATATACAAAAGACACACCCAAATTTTTTGCTTATATCCGGAGTATCATGCCGTTATAAACATCAGTTTCCGACAGCTTAAGTACTTTGGCCTGTTTTAAACACAGTCTCCAGTATCTCACGGGGCCCTGACCCGTACATTGGACTAGGTATTGGACTATCCCTTGTAAATTCGCGACCTGGACCGTGCACCACTTAGTAGAGGAATTATGTTGCTTGTTACGGTAAATAGCAACAACTGAACCGAAATATCTACCACACTAGGTTAAAATTCGCTGAAAGAGGGAGGTCGCGAATTTGACAACTTTCAATAATTCCGTGCAAGGGAAGTCCTGACTACATAGGACGTCGGACTCTCCTTATAATTAGTCCTATGCGCTCCGTCCAAGACTGGCCTGTTCGCCAAGTACCCCTATTTATATGGTATGGAATATTCGTCGTGTCCAGTAACGTCAGGAAGGACGTGTATTGACCCACCACGTGACAAAGTAGAAATGACGACGATGTACTCGGTCATAGCGTTTCTGAACACATGCCATATACAAATGCAGTCTTGGCGGTTTTTTGTGTGTATGGTGCGGCGCGCCTTAAAGGTGACATAAATTGCACTACGAATAACTTTTTAACCAGACAGGATATCAAAAATCTATGAAGCCAAATTGTAGGTATAGGTATGATAAAGATTTTGGCTTCATAGATTTTTGATATCTTGTCTTATTAAAAAGTTATTAGCGATGCCATTTACCTGTTTTTGTATGTAAAAAGCGCCAAGACCTAGTGAAGTGGAACAGTATACCATTTATACCCCTCCACCACAGAGTTGTGGCTAAGATAGCCATAAAGTGGCTGGATTACAATGCTCTAATTGGTTCAAAAGCATTCGGAGTAGCCAAGATTGTTCCAGCTGAAATACCGACATGTCACCTTTAAGACGCGCCGCACCATATGCAATATTAGTCATGTTCAAAAACTTAGCCCACGAGCTTTGCTGCCGTCTAAAAGCCTCTTTTCTATATATAGACCCCTATTTCTTGTAGAGTAGTTTTGTCAATATTGCCCCACGGCTCGGAGTGTTATGGGTTGCCTGAATTTGCTGTACTAGTACTCCGGTATCAAGGGTAAGTGATTGTCTCGAACCAGTCCCAATTGGGTCTAGTGTCGTTGCTAAATAGGAATTGAGAACAACCCACAAGTTTAATAATTAATTAAGACCACCCAACCCAACGTCTGGTTCGAGACAAGGTAAGTGAAACTTAACAACACAAACAACACAAACCACACTGCCGCGTTCTACTCACCGTAGCACTCGGGTGTGTGGGTAAGTGTTCAGAATGTTGTAGTGAATGCGTGTGTTTTTCTTATCAGATTCTGGTCCCAGAGCCTTGTACCTACATCACTACGTATCATAGCAACCTCTAGGGATCACTCGATTCCCAATGTAGAAGAAGTACTTCAACTTATAAATTATATATAGAAGTAGGCATTACACAACAATAAATATATTTAATAAATCGCGTACATCGAGACCTACCGCTGCTCGTAGGTCCGTGACGTCCCCGAACACGACTGTTGCTGCAATTTTGGCGGTTTTTTGTGTGTATATGGATTTGCGGGCACCACATGACTCGCGAACTTTAGTACATATTTCCTTGAAGGTATTTCCCCTAAAGTTATTTTCAGGTTAGACCCGCTACAATACTTCCGAACATGACTACTATTGCACAAAAACTACGAAGTTCCCTCCTTTTATATAGTATGCAACATTGATCGCGTTCGGAATCAGTGAGTTTTTGCGGTATGGTCACCAAGATGGGGTCGGCCTTGGCACAGTAACAAAGTTCCGCGCGCTGATCAGTCCCTTCTAGGGAAAGCCTGGGCCTAATAAGGACAGATCGAGTGCTGACTCATGAGGATTTCAATCTGGCCTTAACAAATTTTGTATTGGTAACAAACTTTGCCCTGCCTAACAAAGTTGAAATCCTTTCTCCCCAACAACAACTTAGGCCCGTTCGGACAACCTTAGATTATTTCTTGAGATTATTGTGCAGATTGAATTATCAGAAAGCGAAAATGATAATCATAATAATCATAATCGGTGGATAACCTACATGTCTAGATAACGTTGAAATAGGATTAGGCTTTCAGGATATCTGTGTTGTGTGGGAAGAATTAAGTACCTCCAGGGGTGATTATCTTCTTGGCGGATCGATTATTGGGATTGATTGATTGATTGATATTTCATATAGGAATTATTGGGATAATCGGGAGTTCCAGATGTTGGATTATTCAATTGCACCGAACAGCCTAGATTATTGTGATAATCCAAAATAATCTAGATTATTGGGTTGTTCGAACGGGCCCTAAATGTCCAGATGACGTTGAAATAGGATTAGGCTTCCAGGATATCTGTGTCATGAGAATAATCACCTCTGGAGGTGATTATTTTCTTGGCGAATGAAAGATAACAAGATCTGTGAGCAAATACCACCTTTGCTTCTTTCTGGGGGGTCAGCATTTTATTTCCAGCTTGATAGATTATCATTCTTGTATATGGGGTGTGTTTTTTTTCGGTGTGATGTGCTTCGGGGGTGGGGTAAGTCTGTGAAGAGGTGGCGGTGACAAGCAAGATCTTCTGCCAATGCACGTACATACCCCTACCCCCGAAGCACTATACAAGTTACGGGCAGGAGCCTTGGAAAAACAGAACAAGAGTGATGAGTTGTGATTCTAGGCTTGGCGCGCCCCCGCAACGCACGCGCGCATAGGCTTAGCAGAAAAAGTCAATTAATATACGGATTATCCAGCGGTTGGGACGCATGGGAGCTATGGTGTCGAATGCTCCGTGGGCTCCATTGATGGGTTTATCCTAATATGTGACCGGTGATGATTCTACACGGTTGGGAGCTCAATGGGTTACGAGATAGGATAGGATTTGCGGATGCCCGGGAGGCAACTACAATAATATTGCTCGGTTGAGATAGCTAAAGGGGGTAGCTGCCAAACCACTGGTGGAAATATACCTTTCGGGGACGACCCTTGACGCTGCCATGATATGCTATGCAGCGATAGGGATGATCAATGGAAAAACAGGGGTGTCAAAATTGTATGGAGAAATATCCTTTAACGCCCGATCGGATATTCCTAAGGGCCTGATTTCAGCCTTAAAAAGGGCTTAGTGAAAGGTTAGTCTAATAAAGACCTTATTCAAGCCTTTTTAAGAATGATTTTTGAGGAATATATAAGGTCTTTATTAGACTAACTTTTGACTAAGGCTTATAGGAATATCCGTTCCGGTATTAAAGTCTGTGCACCACATAACTGCTTTTTCCATACATCATTCCTGTCACTGTAAATACCAAAATGATCTAGTAAACTCGGAATTCATATGGCCCGCCTCCCTGTGGATCTCATTCCATAACTAGAACTCTTACTAACCATCACTAACCCTTATTGTGATACTATTTCCTGTTATATACCAGAACGGTCATAAAAACCAGTTTCAACTAACCTATACGATTTTGGAACTCTTGAAGCCGGGGGAAGTCAGCTTCAACAACTGACCTAAGCTATTCCTCGATCAAATTGGTTTCCACAAATCCTCGGTAGTCTACTTCTGTAAAATCAAAATTGCTTCGGTGACCGTACGATATATTTGTTCTGGCACGCAATTCTATTAAGACAATCACTTCAAGGGGAATAAATGATAGCTGACTCCTGGCTCTTGTTTTGCAGCTGTCACTAGGTTTGAACTACACCCCTAAAGTAATAGTAGGGGTTGTGCCCCTGTGCGAGTAGCTGTTGTACAGGAAGGGGATCTTCATCTCTCGATTGGATTTTCGCTTTGCGGGGCTTTTAAGGTATATATACGACCTGCGCTTCTCTTCATTAACCACTGGCCGTTAATAATGGTCCGCTCTCTGGGGCTGCATATTAATATACTTGATCACAAACCCTAACCCTGACTAAAGATAGAACTCATACTCAGATGTAAATTCTTCGTGCCGGGAGGAACGAAAGGGTAAAAGGATTGTGTGGTGTGGGAATTTGTCTTGGTCTGCGACTTAGCACTAGGCCGAGTGAGAAGCCGCATGAGCGGCAAGTGGAGGAGCAGGAGCGAATCAAGTGGAGCTTATAAAAATATATATATATTATATATATTAGAAGGATTAAAAAGAAAAGGCCCCTTTTGGAGTCCCTTAACTAAACATATCACCTCCCCCTCGCGCCCGCGCCTTCACCAACCTCCACCTCTCCTCTTCCCGCATCCGCATCTCGCCCATCACAACCGCCACCTTTCTCGGCCGCTCCAACTTCTCATCCCCGCCCACCCCCCCATCCTGCTCTCCCGCCAGGGCAGCACCAAGTTTGCGTTTTCTGCCTCTACCCCCGGCCGTGCCCGGCCCCGGCTCAGTCTCTGGCTCAGCCCGCGCCATCCCGCAGTCCAAAACCGCCGCACATTCCCCCTCCCAGCGCGCTTTGACCCCCTCCTCCTCCTCCCCATCCCACACCTCAACTTCCTCCTCGCCCCAGCCCACCTCGTCTTCGCTCCCATCCCCGTATGGCAGTACCGGCCAGCCCGCGGCGGCGCGTAATCGCTTTATACGGCCACATAGGGCATGCAGCTGCAGCAGCAACGGGTGTGGGAGCGGCCACTGGGCTGGGTCGGGAGTAGCCAGCGTGATGACATCGCCAGGTGTAAGCTGGGTGCTAGACAGTAGCTGGGGCGGCGTACCGGCGGAGTAAACGTAGCGGGAGAAAGGGACAAGGGCCTGACCGGGGAAGGACACTCTTACGTCGTACTGGAGGTGTTAGCTGTGCACTTTTGGTGAGGTTGGGACTGCGGTTCGCGGGGGCAATGTAGGAAGTAGGTAAAAAAAAAGGGGGTGGTGTACCTACGCTGGATGTTATGCTGGGGTCATAATCACCGCTCCAGGTGCCGCTGCCAGGCACCGGCAAGATCTCGACCGCACCAGCATCAAAGTATCTGTGTGCGGTCGCTGCGAGGGTGATACAATTCGCCAGCTCGCCCGCCGCAGCTGCCGTATCCACCCCCGCACCCTCTTGCCTTTGTTCCCCGGGGACGTCTCCGTTGGCTAGTTGCAATGTAGCCCATCTCACCCTCTCCGCGCCCTGGACCCCCAGGAACAGGCCCAAAAAGCCCCAGAACGCGTCGGCTTTCGCCCCCCGCACAGAGAACGGAATGATATGTGCAACATCGAGGGCGGTGGGTCCCGGTAAGGATGTCAGTACGCAGGCGTTTCCATCACGAGTGAGGGTGGACGCGCGAATGGTAGCGGAGCGCCCTGAGGGGTTGCTATGGCGGGTGTGGGAAGGATCGATGGCGGCGGGTGTGGGCGTAGGCGTCAGTGGATCTGGACTCTGTGGAGGGATCGGGGAGCGCGCGGATGCAGAAGACAAAGATGGGGCAGGGGACCCCCCAATGCCGCTGAAAGCTCTGAGCGCAGCGGTAATTGTGTCCGCCCACAGCACCAACTCCCGCCCGGACACCTCCCCCCGCCCGAGCCTGGTCAAAAAGCGCCCCTCTCCCTGATCCCCCTCCCAATCCGTAGTCGGTAAGTGTACTAGAAACCCTGTCACCGCACTCGTTAATGACGCCCTCATCTCGCCCGTCAGCTCTGGCGTGTTCTCTGGCGCCAGGTTGCGCATCGCAGTGCCGTACAGCGTCTGGATGGGCGCTGGCAGGGTTGTGATGGCGCTTTGCAGGAAGGCCACGAACTGGCTGTCGCTGGGGGGTTCGTTCGCGGCATTAGCGGAGGAGGGATTGTAAGGTGGCGGTAGCGGTACGGCGAAGAATAGCGAAGGTGGAGCGGTGGTGCTGGGCGTACAAGTGTTGTGGGTGTGACTGGTGCGCCGGCGTTTAGAGGATGGTGTAGTGGGCGGGGGCGGAGGCATCAGAGTGGCTCCTACATCGGTGTCGGTGTCGATGGGGTCCGCTGTGTCGGGGGCGGCGCGTTTGGGCGGCATTGTAATGCCACTGCAGCTGCTGTTGTCGGTGTTGTGGAGCAGTTAATAATATCAGGCAACCCATCAACCAACAACTCGTTATAACTCTCGCTTACCGCACATCACCCTTCGCCTCCCCCTCCTCAACCACGCCCACCACCCACCACGCCCACGCCCACGCCCACGCCCACGCCCACGCCCACCCCCATCCACATCCCCTTATCGCTGCCGCCCCCAGAAAAACCCCGGATAAAACCCGTGGCCCGTGCAATGGAGCATAAACAACCCCGAAACCCCCCCGCTACCCCCGGACCCCCCACCCCCACACCTCCACAATCCCTCGATATCCCCCTTGAGCTGCTCTCCCTCACGACATCCCCGCCGCCAAACCGCATACCTCTTGAACTATACCTCCAGATTGCCGACTACCTCCCTGTCGGTGCCCTGTCCAGGCTTTCCCGTACGTGCCACATCCTCCACAACATTTTCGCCCCACGCCTCTCTGCTCTCCTCAAGGCAGATAGCGACAAAATCATTGCCTGGGCAATGGAGCACAACCGCCCCGCTGTTCTCAAGCATGCCCTTATTATCTCTGGGACCACCTTTAAAGGGAAGCGTATGGCGCACGAGTTTGGCCACGCAATCTTTCGGCGGCACTCGGGGATCGTTCGTATCCTCCTCGACCATGGCGTTGACCCTAATATGAAGCCCGGACATTTCACACCCCTGATTGGCGCCGTGCTCAGAAGAGATATAACTACCGCAACGATGCTCCTGGAAGCCGGTGTGGAGGTTGGTGTGATCGAGCTCTACGGCGTTAGAACATCATTAGAGATAGCGCAAGATTTAGGAGATACGGCAATGATTGATCTCTTGGTCAAATTTGGGGCGGGGAGGTCAAAGAGGATTATGCCCCAGGTAGACTACCGAGAAGGTAGAGGTCGATAATCACGTCCACCCCCAGGTCCCACCCCCATATCCCCACAATCCCTCCATATCCGCCCCGACCTATTTTTCCTCATCGCCTCCCCACGACTCCCCTGTATCCCCCTTGTCATATGATATGTCATGTACAGCCACTCTTCAAAAGTGCTCGTCATTCATAATCAGATGGTCAGTGCTCAATGTGGCTTACACAGTTGTACCAAAGAACCCAAATGTATCTATAGAATTATGGAAACCTGATAACAGAGAATCAAAACACAATGAACACCTAATACTGATTTAGCCTCCATCAATTACTGGTGGCTTGGAATCTTAAACATTTCAATCCACAGTTTGATAACTGACTTGAGCCGGACATGTCATATTAAACCCCAATCACGAACACTTTTGATGAGTGGGTGTACCTCACAAGTGCCAACTCCTCCCCATCAATACTGTCAAACCTCTCCCGTTCCTGCCACGCCCTCCACGCCCCTAACCTTTCCGCCACCATCACTACATATCCTCAGACGATCATGTCCCTGGCAAGCGTGCCCTCGCCAGCCCCCGGCCTACCTGGGAACCCTAGAGTTACTTTAACGCCGGATCGGATATTCCTATAAGCCTTAGTCAAGGGTTAGTCTAATAAAGACCTTATATATTCCTCAAATCACTCTTAAAAATGCTTGAATAAGGTCTTTATTAGACTAACTTTTCACTAAGCCCTTTTTAAGGCTGAAATCAGGCCCATAGGAATATCCGAGCGGGCGTTAAAGTATGTTAGGAGAAACGTACAGCGCCACACCGGCAACGCAGTCAACAAGCGGCGCTCGCGGACGGTGCAAAAACTGCTAGACCACATCGTTGCCCCTCATATAGACCCATGATTGGGGGTGTATAAAATTGATGCTTTTTTTGTAATGGGTAGTCTACAGCCAAAGGGCCTATTCTTATAGCCAGCGACGTGAAACGAAAATGAAAAACATAAAATAAAAGAAAGGTATAGAAAATAGGAAAGAAATACAAAGGAAATGTCTAAATATTCGGGTACGCTATAGCCGTCCTGCCAACATCCTTCCCGCACTCCTTTGACCTGCCAGCCTCCTTCCCATGTTCCCTTCCTGCCTTATTCCTTCATTCGTACATTGCCCGAGCTCCGGGAAACAAGGTTTTTCTCCAATGGTACTTCGCGGCTTCGGTTAATGTGGTGAAATGGAGAGATACCCTGTTGTGTTATTGTTTCGAGAGACGGGCGAGCCCGCGTTCCAGCGCACATGAGAGTGCCCTCCCCCTCCACATTAGCCCCAAACGGCGCCCAGCCTTTTACTCCTTAATAATGGTATACCAGCCACTTAACTACCTTTTCTAACATGGTTAAACCACCTATCCAGATGGTATGTGGGTTATGTTTCTTGGCTGGATGTTTCCACAAAGGGATCAAAGGTGGTGGGAAACAATTTCCAGTAGCATTTAGCTACTTAGTTGGTTTATAATTATTTATGCAATACCATGTACAGCGACTGGTAATAAGTGATGGAATGCCCTGAGGTATAGCTCGATGTCAAAAGTCCTAGTACCTCCTTTTTCTTGAGTCGCATCCTCCAACCTATAGTGGGTTGGACCACGGTCCCAATTCAATTTCGCCGGCTGCTCGTAAGTTCGTGAGTTTGTGGGCCCGACCACTATTGCGTGACATACAAAAGGGTAGCCTTTGTGGGGTTTTTCTGTGCATACAAAGCAGTTGAGTCCGGAAATACTATGAAATTACAAGTATCATCTCAGTAGAAAAAGCAAAGCTATCGTGTGTATTAGGTTGGTAGGCCACGCAGGTCGCTTACTCTACCCCGCACGAACCTACTTAAACACATGCGGTGCCTCACATCAATTAATTCTATCAATTGCTTCAACTGCTCTGAGAACGAGCAACCCTCGCTGTCAAGGCTATTTGCTGGGCAATCTTTCAGTAGATCACCTAACACAAGGCAGAATCGCACCGCAACAGCAGGGGTGAGTCGAACAGTCCACAGGCGAGATAGCTTCCGGAGAGCTTATTTTAAGGAGGGGCTGACATGATAACAATTCTGAGAAAGGGCAGACAGCCTCAAGCCAACATGATGCAATATATAATTCCGATCCCGCGATTGGCCGGCTGCCACTTATGAACTCCTATGGTTGGGGACTCCTAGGGCCAGAGTGTCGTGATATTATTCCTGACGATCAACCTCCCAACCACGCCAATCATCAAGCATCAAAATCCCAGCTAATGCATCAGTCTAATCAGGGCATGGAGGGTTTCCTGGAAAAAAGGAAAACTGTCAGAGAATTGAACTTGAATCATTATACTAGATTACTGAAGAGCTAATCCATTACTCCATGCTATCAATTGATATGATTTCAACTATTTCAGGCATGCTATTGACTATTCAAAGCTAAAGTATCAGTAGATTCGTTGCTCCAATGCATTAATATGCTTCGTTGCATTTAATGCACGCTTCGATGCATTGACAGTTACTTTTTATATTAGTAAATGCATCAAATGATGCATTTATTGTGGCAGTAGAGAAGTGGCCCCTGGAATTACACCGGTTCAGGGGGTCTGCGACCATAGCGTCAGCTCATCAGCTTCCTTGATCTGGATGGGCACCATACAAACCCCCGTGGCATGAACAACTATCCCTAGGACAAATGAAACCATCAAATTCGCAACCTGGACTGCGCATGCACTGAGTTGGGTATATGTTGCTCCTAATGGTTGATAATAACCATAGAGCCAATCAAAATTAGCTGTTAGCTCACTGCTTAAGCTAGTATTAGCTCAAAAGGAAAGCTGCGAATTTGACGATTTCATCCGTCCAAGTGTCAAAATTATTCTATTTCCATGTCTTTTCCAAATGAAAACAGACCAAACATATTCGGGGCAGGGACACAATACCCGTGAATCAGTGATGGTTACCACAGCTACCCACGCCCAGGTTACTCTCACCAACGGTAGAGCACCTTGCATTCCATATCTACTTTGCGTGCGGGTCCTTTCCCCTCGACACACTGCAGCGGGATTCAGTGGCAAAAGGAGGATGGCGGAAGATTAGAGAGAGACTGATTGGTGGTGTTAATAGCGCGTTTTAGCTATTGTGAGTTAGGCAGGGAGTTGGACAAAAAGTCTAACAACTTTAGGGGATGTATTTGTAGTTTGCATGCTCTAGATCAGGAACAGAAAGTCAGTGGGTACAATGGTTGTTGGCCAGAACCCGATACCCCGTGCTGAACTATACTGGGCCTGAGACTTCGCGATACCTTGAGACTTCATAACAAGTTGAGACTTCGCGACACCTAAAATATCCTTCATACTACCATCGAGGCCGAGGTCTGTCGCTATCCCTTCCAACCTTTCAATTTGGCCAGGGACTCAAAGCCAATCCATCCCACAATTTCAACCAAACTTCTTCTAAAGCCAGTTTTTGCCCAGGTCCCCCCGCGGTTGGACTTGTCCCTGGGACAGCACCATCAGAGCGTTATATATTCTCTGAAGACACCGCCCATGCTGTTGGACCGCTTGCTGGGACCGAGTACCGGAAAGCAGTGGTGAGGGAAATCCGAGATTCAACAGCTAGAACGCCTACAGAAGACCCTATATCTGTTGATAACTTACGGAACTGTAGAGCTCCAGCGGAGGAAATTCATTGGTTGCGTCCGTATGCTGCTCCGCTGGGGAAAGCCAAGAGTGCATTCAATCAAGCCTTGGACGCGTTAAAGTCAAAACACGGCATGTACAATGATTTAAGAGATGCCTACTAACTTTGAGACACCATTTAAGGAGTCTAGTAGCCTTGAGGGGAGGCGTGACAAATAAGCGTGTTAATAGGCCTTTGAGTGAAGACTTGAGGGCGATAGCTGAAGACAACTGAAGACTTGGAGGAGCCAGAGGGAAAGAGACGTTTTGGATGTCCTGAGAAATACAATCCTAGTCATGATAAGTATGCCTGATAAGGTAGTTGTGGTTGACTTAATCGTTAATGGCAATAGTTAGTGGATAGCCTTGCCTCCAATTTAAAGTTACTGGCGGACGATATTAGAAAAATGAATGAAGAAGGATTGAGTCGCACTAAGAAAAAAGAAATGCAGAGGATATGGAGAGACAAGGGGTGATATTTTGCGGGAGGAAACCCTTAGTGGACGGACTGCAAACCTGAATACAGATGCTCCGGAACCTGCTGTTACAGTAAACACTCAACGGCAACAGTACCAACATTGAATAAAAGAAGACGAACCCATAAAGAACCATTATTAGCAGGAGCCATGATATCAGCTGCTCGTTCAGTCAATAATCAGAGCGATCCCCCAGTACGAACTAGTTATCCCGTTACAGACTCTCCAGCTTTATGGGACCAAATCACACAACCTCGAACGTCATGCTGAGTCTATGTCTGTTTTGAGAGTGATTTTGGGGGAAATAATGAAAAAATGAACTTCTTAGTAAGCCAACCGTTGTCACCTTCTGCTTTTTTTGCGAAGTGCCTCCAGCTCGTTGGCCAGAGTTAGGGGACGAAGTGCATAGTATAACCCTATCAGAGGCCTGCAAACAAGTGACGGCTGGGACGAAACATATTCCGAACATTGCAATTGGTTATCATGGTATATTATTGCTATAATAACTGCAAGGTTGAAATGCAATAAGCATGCCACAGTGGGGCCCCCTACAACGAGCGATATTTGATCATTTGTCCCCAAACCCAACGATTGGCAGAATACGTTGGTCTCAGCTTTGCCAGATTATAGATGTGGAACCTACCTCTGCCACACACACTCAAGTACTGTGTGAGTAACGCATCCGAGCGGCCTTTCAAAGTCTTCTACTGGACCCGTTATAGAGTAGTCCAACAAGATTAAATTAGTGTTGGGCATGAGTGACGAGCCGAGCTAACACGGGAAACGCTCAAGGCCCAGCTCGAACCATTTGGACCATAAACAATGCGTTTATGGTGGAAAGGTTGAGAATATAACCAATATGTGTACATCACTGGTCTGTCGCGATCGTCTCTACTAGCTATGGGAATGAATCATTTGATCCATTTCTGCAGGACGTGAAAATGCATCAAGGATTCGTTTCCACAGCTAGAAATCCTTTTTTTCTTTGGTACCTTTCCCCTGTCTTATATATTAACATCCTAACTACATCGGTGAGTGCCATACTGCTCATGGTGGTCTTTTTTTCAGTACCTACTTTAATATATTCTTTAACCTCCTTTCCGATCTTTTGTTCAATGCCTTTTGCTATGCCTTTTCGGATATTCCTTTTAATATCATTATCTAGACTAGCAGGTATTACATGATTTGATATCAGGACTGCGCTGAATTGATTGATTAATTGATACTATCTGATATCCAAAGCGGATATCGTCTTTCCTTTTATAGTAATCAGATAAAGAAAATTATCTGTATAAAGAAAATATCCGTATAAAGGAAGATCAGATAAAGAGATGAAGAGATGAAGAGATGAAGAGATAAAGAGATAGCTGATTCGTCAGCTTCTGTATGTATGGAGATAATCCAGCATTACATACATCTGACTCTTGCTAGACCTCTTCTTAAATGCCACTATGAAATATATAGCGCCCTTTCTGATGCCTTTTTATGCCTTTTTAACCCTTTGCTATGCCGGGGCCAGAAATATCTTTTCCTTCACCCCTGCTAAAACCCTTTCTGGTGTCTTTTCTGATACCCTGCTTAGTGTATCTTGAATGTCTTATTTATACCGGCGGCTATTAAATACATCATGCATGCATGCTTCTCTCCCCTGTAAGTGCCAATTGGATACTACGTTATTTAACTAGTAACCCAATATGTATTTCTCCCTTCCTGATATCCTTCTTCGGATTGCGTCTAGACCAGAAATCTCTTTTCTTACACACTCTCTCCATTCCTGGTGTGATTTTTGATGCTGTTTCTGATGCCTTCACACAGCTGCAGGCTGGGTCAGTTACCAAGAATCTCGAGTCCTCCTCTCGATGTCACCTAGTTACCCGGCCTCTCTTCTAACGTCTTCTTCCGAGCTGCCAAGACACAGAAATATCTTTTCTTACTCTTCAATGGTAAATATATAGTGTTTAGTATATCAATTTTCAATGGTGTAAGTGATAAGACGTGAATGATTTAATTCAGTACCCAGGTTCAACCCTAAGCATCTTTATTCTTGATTATTGGGGATAATGAATTTGCTAAAAGGGCATATGTATATAGCTTAAGGGTCCTTTCTGGATTCATTTCTAAAGTGAGTGGATCTAGAGGGTATGATATCAAATAATATGTATTCCAAGTATGGAGTTGACACAAAGGAAATAAAAGCCACAGATGCAATTTACAGTTCATTCCCTGATTCATCCCCACTCAAAATTGATTCATTTTCATTGTTATTTTGGTAGATGGTTAACAAAAGTGGTCGCTAGCCTCAACACGGTATATAGACATCGACGGAGCTACGCTGGAGGGTACGGAAACGCGCAGGTTACACTTTGGGAAGATGTAGCGTCCTCGCTGGGGGATGGCTCTACCAGCCATGTAAATGTATCCGTTGATTCGTAACCAGCCTTGGGAAGTTATCTTTTTATTTGTTTACAGGGGGGCTTTTGGAAAATGCGCTCGGGATCCTTTCCGTGATGTCGTTTCCTCAACAATTTACCGATGCTTTTTCTCTCTGGCGATTCAGCACAGCACATTGAATTTGTTAATATATTTTCTGGTGGTATACTTACATGTGGTCATAAAATTCAGGTTACGCAATCGCAATAGTCAAGGTTCAGTTCCCGGGGTGGTGTCGAGTGGCAATGGACCGCAGCCATGCGTGTTTGGGATGCGTTTGGTTGGTGTCATGCGGGGGTAACAGAGTAATAAACATATAGCGCCGCCTGTCGCTGGTGGTATCTGCCAAGCCCGCTACTCCGGCGGTGGGTAACCACTTGTCACACTCACATCTTATGCTCCAGCGGAATTTCCTACTCCCTGAATTGTTTTGTCCTAGTATGAGACTCCTCGGGCAAAGACTCATTCGCCATCAATGACACCTCCGCCGGCCGGGAGAGAAATAGTCGCTGGTGCAAACCTAGCCCTTAGCGTCAACCCACACCCCACCAACAACGAGAAAAGAAAGGTGCAAGCGAACTCCTCTTACCTACTACGACAACACATAAGGATCAGACACATGCAAGGCCCAACACCACCCTCGCTTAACAGCACGCGACACGTGCGTGCTTGTACCTGCAGACCCCATCGCGGTACCTGCATGTGGTCTGCCTGCCCACCACACCCACCCGGGACCCTGACGTCATGAGGGAATCCCACCTGTTACCGGAGGCCCGCCACCCGTATCACCACACAGCTCCAGGCCCGCGCCGGTGGCAGAGAATCGCTCGCTCGCTGTCCTCGCGGAGGATAATCCGCGGGGGTGGAGAGACACCCTCTCATCTCCCTCGCCACTCTCTTGGACAGACAGATCCTGCAGATCTGTTCTTCTGTTTGTATGTTCGCTTCGGTGCTTCTCATTAATGCAAGCAGAATAGACAACGAAGCCTGCTCCTCCGGTCCACACCCCCATCCCAGTCGGTCGCGGGAAACAACCCTAACCCTCAAAAACATTAACTTTTTTTCTATTTAATTCCTACCACATTAGTTGACACAAGCGATCGATCCGGGGCGCTTTCAATTCCGGAATGTCGCAAGCAACGCCCCCCTATGGCCTTGGCACCTCCCGAACCAACTAGAAGCGAGATCCCAAAACCAAACGCATCGGAACGCAACTCACCGGAAACAAAGGCGCTTGGGTAGCGTCACTTAAGTTGCGGCTTTAAACGATTCCGGTGCGGATCCCATGCGGGAGTCTTGAGGGGCTCTCACAAGAGTAGATAAGGCGAGCTAAGAAGGCGCTCAAAGGCAAGAAATAAATCGCCTATCGCAGGTACTATCAAAAGCACGAGTAGAAGATTTCCTCTTAAATCTCCAGACTAGCCTCTACGGCCCCGCAGACAATATCCGGGGGAGAATCGATAGCATGGATGTGCACAGGCGGAAGAGCATATCATGAGATACGTGGGCGCGGGTATGTAGGAGGTGCCGGAGCTGGTAGGAAAGAGACACCGCACCCCCGCACACGAACCCATACCCCTCACATGACTCACTCACGGAGTTAAGAGGGAGATAACCCATCCATGCTAGAAGCATGCCAAAGTGCACATCCCGCCCTCGTTGGGGTGTGTGTATTCAATGTGCTGCCATGACAGGCGCGCTATAAATGATCGGATATAATCCAGCAATGTAGAAACATATCCATCTCGGTGATTCGATCGCTGTCCGCAATGACTGGCTGGCCTTGGGCAACTTAGGTGTGCAGAGTGACAGGGGCACTACCGGAGGAACGTAATACAGCCTTTGTGGAAATTACCACCGGCATTGGGCGTGACACTAGGAGCTATTCGCCATTGACACCCGAGGATGACAGATCTGTATGGTGCGCTAGCGCATAGGAGTATTTTATTCCATGACCTGCTGAGACCTGTGGATCTTTTGAGTGGGGGCGAGGAAACATCAGTGCATGATCCAAGCCCCGAGTGAATTGGCTCCGATACGAAAATAAGAGTTGTGTTGCGGTCGCGACGTGTTCTTATATAATTTCTGAAGCTACCTGTTACTCGAGATGTCAGAAATCGGTTATTCAGGTTGCATTCAAGACGGGAATGAGGAAAGGCTTCGAGAGGGGAAGCTGCGGTTGGGAGGGCATATCATCGAAGTCAAGAAGGACAGGACACCCAGTATGCTTTGGTATTAGCATGACACTTTCACCTACGGCGCTGGGAAGGAGGAGCAAGAAGCAGACGATGAAAACACCGACAGCTGTATCCCCTGCTCAATTGGAGGAACGCCATGCTTTCAACCACTTGAGTAGTGTAGTCGACGAGACGAGTTGGCCCGAGCCTTCGACTCGTGCCTAAAGCTCCAGTAGCCACGAGCAGCTGCTCTTAAGAGCCGAGTTAACTCGAGCTCTGTCCGCTGCCCGACTAGATATGCCCAAACTATGAAATCTGGAAGGACGCAACCCTAACCCTAATATTACACACCCGCACAAAGAGAGCACGAACGACTCCTGGAGCTCCTATCTGGGGCCACCGAAAAGCCTGAGCTCAGCTCGGGCTACTCTGGCTCTTAGAAGTGAACGCAACTCGAGTAGCTGCTATTACGGGTCCGGTCAGGCTTTTCCTCCTGCCCGACTTGAGCTGGCTCGTCGGCCACGCTATATTAGAGTTATTATTTCCTGCGTGTGGCACATGCAACAGCGTCTCTCCTGTGCGCTTGAAAGCCGGGGGAGTCTGCTAGTATTCTTCAAACTGTGTGTCTCTGATCAAGAGTTTGACCTCTTCGCCACGGGTACCAATGCGTACGCAGAGGCGAAAACGCGGGCATAAAGTCTGTGGTTCTGACAGGGAGGTGGCGACTCCCGTGCCAAACTAGTTTGTCACGTCTGCGGCATTCTACAACAGCGGCAGAGTGTCAGATTTGGCTCGCATTCTTGGTTTACATGTGACTAATTAAATTGGTATCGGTTAACCTTTTCTTTACACCGGTGAGATGCATAAGTCTTATATGGTTTGGATAGTTGAAGCGGTCCCTTTACTTGTTACTCTTAATGCAAAGTATGTCAAGATCCATGGCCAGTAGCAGTATGTGGTACGTAGAGGTGTGGTTATTTAAATGGGCTTTGAGGAAAGCTTCTCGTAAGTACCTTATTCTAGTAACGTAGCCGGGCCTTGACAATTACTAGTTACTTCTTTGGCAAGGAAATTATTATTATAAAGGCTGCTAAACCCCCTTCTGTATTGGGGCTTGGCATTACAACAACTTATTCCGCTGCTAGAGTTTATGTTTTGAACAAAGACGGTCACACTGAGCCTCAGTGGCTTGCCCAAATAGGGACAGCGGTAATCCCGAGTACGCCGCCATAATCGAATGGTTGCATGCGAGTATGAAAGATTATAGATTATCACTATTATCATGTTTTGAACACAGTTGCCATAGCCGGAAGGCTTCATGCATATACGGAGTATGGATGAATAAATAATGTTTTGAACACAAGAAACCGAGTGATCGCTTATGACTTTAGATTTTATCGTCTGCCACTATATGTATAGTGGCGGCAAAACCAAGGACTGGGCCGCTAACAACTAGTTAGCTAGTCCACTCTGGGCTACTATCATAGATATCTACCATCTGGACCAGGCTCCGGCTCGTCCTGAATGTATTGGCTCTCATCTGGGTGGATTGCAACTTTGTACCCTCTAGTAGCGTAAGGGGGGCGAATCGGTATATGAATCAAATCCAACTTGAGCGATTTGGCGAGTGGTGTGTATGTGGAAGTGTGTGGTTGGGGGAAAGGCATCAGAATTACTATGGGGAAGGCATGTGTATATCTTTTTTTGACACATTTTGCATGCATTTTTCTACCAATTTGGGGTAAAATGTGAAAAAAGAAAAGAATATGCCGGAGTTGAACCTGTAACAATAAGATTATTAGACTAAGGACTTACAAGTTAGAATTCAGATAAAATCTTATAATAAATGGTACATCACAAACTTATTGATTTTTACTATCAATCAAAGTAATAGGAATTCTGTTAAAAATCTGTTAATGTAAGATTCTGGGTAAATGAATCACTAGTCTCATTTGCAGAAAGATAATCAAGGTATTGAATGTTCTAATTCGTTTGGGGTTCCCCACAAGACGAGGCGGCTCATAGGTATGGCCTGTCTCGAGCCTGCTGAGGGTTTGTAAACATAGCAGATACTAGACTAGATTTATCGATACCCGAGGCTCTTTCTGAAATCTCGTTACTCTCAGTAATCTTGTTGTTCCTGGCACAAATCATTCTTAGCTATTTTTCCATGACCTCTTATTCGAGGCCAATATGAATGGCAGATCTGGGGCCCTTGGCAAAAACGTTTAGATCTCTAGTAGGTATGTCTAAAAAGATTAGAAGGACTATTGTATCATTGTTTGTGGGAGCACAGAAGGGAAAAGGTGTCAGGTTCAGGGCTTCATACATTTGGCACAATTATTGGGAATTGGAAAAAGCGCAGGCAGGGATAATCAGGCTTGTAAACCAAATGTAAACTGCCCATCCAACCCCAACACCTTTGTACATTCTACGAGGCCTTTCCGTGTAACTCATTTTGATATATATATATATATAGTTATCATAAATCAACTACAGGGTAGGGTTCAGAGAGATCAGAACTGCACCCTACAATGTCAGCCCCTACCAAAAAAGCTAGCACTGATGGGTTATGGGATCTGAAGTTTGAAGAGAGATTTACCGTGGCTACGACATTAAAACGCTCAGCCATTGAACAATACTTGTTAAAACGCATCTCAGTCTGCACTGGCCTGGTATGGCTTGAATGGGATTATGGCCATTAGGAGGGGATTCAGTTATTATGCTAGGACTCAGCTGATTAGGGGTGCAGAAGCCTAGAAGCTAATCATATCCAGCTGGCAAGTGAGTCAACGCTTCAAAGAAAAACTAACCCTAATTTGGTGAACACGGGAAAGACAGGTAGATGATAATGAAATTCCACGAACTGTGGGCGGTGTGGAACGCTACATTTGTCATGATAAGGAAACACTAGGAACTTTGCAACACGGAAGAAATGAAAAGGTTAACGCGAACGATCTTAACAGCACACTAACCCTCCTGCTACTATTGAGTTAGCAGAGTATACGTATATTGGATGGGTTCCTAACCTCTCCGTCAATATAGGAATCCTCAAACGTCAAGCTAGTAACCTGGGTAACATCCATCCTCCCTCCCACCGCCTAAGAATTCCTCGATCGTTTCCTTATATTCACTAGACCTGAGCCTCTTCAGCTCACTCTCCGTGAACGCCAAATCCTTACAATGCTGCAGCATCATAAACATTGGAAGTCCGTGGTACCCAGACCAGACCTCCGCTGCAACCAAAATTACAGCTTTCGTAATCTCCAAGTCAGCGCCGTAGTTGAACAAGAATTCCATAGTGTCGTCACCATGTTCGTTTGATGCTACCGCTAGCAATGTGGGCTCAGTAACTTTCAGACCTGGATCGCGACGAAAAAAGCACAGGAAAATGTCAACACTGAGTGTGCTCGATGCTGCCGCTATCATCAAGGGCTCCGTAATCTTAAGATTTGGATCTCGATCAGAAAGTAACTTTAAAGTCTTAGGAGAAGGATAGTTCCATATTTCTGCTGGGAGTGTCAATTAAGTAGAATTGAGACTTGGTGGCTGATCGAAGGTGGGTTTGAGAATCCACTTACTGCCCCTCTTTGCTGCTGACCCGGCAACTTGCACAATTGGTTTGTGGCCGCCCGAAGCTGCCGCAACCAACACTGCCTCGGTAACTTCCAGACCCGTACCGCGATTGATTAGGAGCTGTATAATTTCGGAACCCTGCCCCCAGTTCCCTGCTGCTGCTACCAACACCGCTTCGGTAACCTCCAGACCCGCATCGCGGTTGATTAGGAGCTGTATAATTTCGGAACCCTGCCGCCAGTTCGCTGCTGCTGCTACCAACACCGCTTCGGTAACCTCCAGACCCGCATCGCGGTTGATTAGGAGCTGTATGATTTCGGAACCCTGCCCCCAGTTCCCTGCTGCTGCTACCAACACCGGTTCGGTAACCTCCAGACCCGCATCGCGGTTGATTAGGAGCTGTATAATTTCGGAACCCTGCCGCCAGTTCGCTGCTGCTGCTACCAACACCGCTTCGGTCACCTCCAGACCCGCATCGCGGTTGATTAGGAGCTGTATAATTTCGGAACCCGGCCGCTGGTTCGCTGCTGCTGCTACCAACACCGCTTCGGTAACCTCTAGACCCGCATCGCGGTTGATTAGGAGCTGTATAATTTCGGAACCCGGCCGCCGGTTCGCTGCTGCTGCTACCAACACCGCTTCGGTCACCTCCAGACCCGCATCGCGGTCGATTAGGAGCTGTATAATTTCGCAACCCGGCCGCTGGTTCGCTGCTGCTGCTACCAACACCGCTTCGGTAACTTCTAGACCCGTACCGCGATTGATTAGGAGCTGTATAATTTCGGAACCCTGCTGCCAGTTCGCTGCTGCTGCTACCAACACCGCTTCGGTAACCTCCAGACCCGCATCGCGATTGATTAGGAGCTGTATAATTTCGGAACCCTGCCGCTGGTTCGCTGCTGCTGCTACCAACACCGCTTCGGTAACTTCCAGACCCGCATCGCGGTTGATTAGGAGCGGTATGATTTCGGAACCCTGCACCCAGTTCGCTGCTGCTGCTACCAACACCGCTTCGGTAACCTCCAGACCCGCATCGCGGTTGATTAGGAGCTGTATAATTTCGGAACCCTGCTGCCAGTTCGTTGCTGCTGCTACCAACACCGCTTCGGTCACCTCCAGACCCGCATCACGATTGATCAAGAACTGTACAACACCTTTACTCCAGCCCCTTGCTGCACTTACCGATACCGACCCGGTATTCTTCAGACTATGGTTCCGATCAAGCAAGTATTGAATGGTCTGAGTACCTGGGGATATTTCTATGGCCTGGATGAGAAATCTCATATTAATCTTCAGGCGGGGATAGTGACTAAATAGGAGCCCTAATATATCCTGAGCGTTTTCTGCCTTTAATGCGGTAAATAAAACGTCCCTAGCCATCCTAAAATACCCGGATATGTTTAGCGGATGCCGCTGTTGTCCATTGTAATTTAATTTGTCACCTGACTCCCTACATCTAGTAATCTGTCTGTTCTGGAGGAATACGTGTCTGTTCCAACTCAAGACACTTTTAAGACAGCCCAGGCCGTTGCCAGAAGATTCTATGATATGCCCCAGGAGATTAACTCCAGCATATCTGTGAGACCCAAATCGTACGAACGCCCCTACAGGAGGTGCCGCTCCCTTCTCGAGTAGTTTAATGATCGCCTCAGCTTGTAGGTGCGTGATCGCAGTGTATAGGCATGTATGCTCATAGCGCTCTAGGCTGGAATCTTCCGCAAAATGAAAGCCAACCCCCTGCTGCAAGAGGAAATCAAGCATCCATCGACTCCGACGAGTACAAACTGCCGCTAGCAATAAAGCGCCAGGTGAGCCCCTAATGTTGACGCCTAAGATCATCTCCTTCCAAAGACACTCCATCTCTTCGCCAAATTGAAAAAAAGCCATCACGAATAGTGGGTCTCGAATACCCATAAGCAGCCGTGATCTGAGTGAATCCCCCCGTCGTTTCTCATTCGCATGGCGATAGGGGAAACGGTCGCCTATCCTTGGGTAAGACCTGGTCGCATAATCCGAGCCGGGGCTCAGAAAGTGATTCAAAAGCCTCAGAAGACCCGGATCAATGGGATCTGCCTCATTAAAGGAGCCATCCACGTGATCAGGCCAAAATGAACGTACATATATATTCCGCTCTTTGTCCTCAGAAGACTGCGTGTTTTCTTCATAGATCCCTGACCAAGACTGCTGTGACTCATTTGTCGATAGATATGAGATGCAGGTGTAAGCAGCCATCCCATGAGCCTCCCGTTCTGTGAAGATGTTTTCTTCGAGGAATTCCTGAACCGATAAATGTGAAAATATGGGCTTATTTAGTTGTTTATCCCAGACTACTAAGTTTCGACAGAGATCAAAGAGGTGCTCAAGGTCATGTGGTTCGACTCTCGTACTACGATAGGATAGTTGGGCCCATAGGGATTTTGAAAGTGGTTCCATGGAGCACATTACCCACATCAACGCTCTCTTCGTGAGCTCTTGCATCTCCGTTTCTTCTTGACATATTTCATGCCATATTTCGAGGTACGTCTGTTCTAGAGTCTTCGGTAATTTTCCTAGTTTTTTAATGAATTGGTGCTCAAATCGCAACTGGTACAGTTGCTTGATCTGCAGGTCTGCCCATTGAAACCTTTTAGGGTTAGTTTGTAAATGAGAAAGTGCGAACTCAGTATAACTTACATTCCATTTGCTTGACTTTCAATGGTAGAAATGATCTGTGCTTTGAGAGCTTCTGAAACTCTACCAGCTAGTAGTCGTCGGTTGTCGATTGCACTTTGCACTTCCCGCCTCACGTAGCGGGCGATATCCCCACCGTTATCCGTCGCTTCAATATACATATTTGGGACGCCTTCAAGAGTCAGGCTAATATCAAGGTAGTCCCTACTCGAAACGAATACTTTAACTAAGCTTGGGGATTGCACTATTATCTTCTGCAAGGAGGATATTAATATCCAACGCTTTTCTTGATAAACCTCATCCAAAGCATCGATTATAATCGTAGTTTGCGGGTGTATATCGAGGAGTGACACAATCAACCTTTCACATTCTAGCAGGCTCAGATTGCCAGCTGCAAGCCCTCCTTGCTCCCGAGCTTTATATTCTTGTAAGACCACCTGTGGTAGCCGGTCATCATCAGGAAGCACAACACAGAGCTGCTTAACAATGGCACGCATGACAACCTCTGGCATCCGGCGTTGCGACTCGTTGCGGTTGCAGTAGAAATATACCACGGGCTCGTATGTACGGCATGAGGACGCTAAATGGTCTATAACCATGCACCTGTGGATTAGTCAGCTTAAAATAACAGGTCGAGAGTAAAGATCCTGTACGTGAGTTTCGTCTTCCCTGCGCCCGCTGTAAAGAAGGTCAGTACCGTATAAAGATGGTTTTCTAGATCACTTACGTATTCCACGAAGCCACAAAATACCCGAGGCACTGGAGTTTTGCCAATCCCGAAACTCCAACCTGTTGATTAGCCATTGTCCAGTGAGGTCTAACAGGCCTTCCTTGGCCTGATTGTGATGTTCAATATATCTAGCATCGCAAATCCATTGCAATATCTTCAGTCTCTCCTGCCCTGGAGATTTTTGACGGGTTAGTTCAGACTTGTGCTGGGAGATATAGGTTGGGGACGCACTCTGATTGTACCCCTGAATCTCGCTGTACATGGATGCTAGGCCTAGGTCTATCCTTGAAATAGGGTCTTCCAGTCCTCTCAAAAACACCATTATCTGATTGTGCTGGTCTATCAATGTTATTTAGTATGTGGTAGCCTGTCTAGATTCTATATACTTTACCTTCAGCTACACTATAACCGTGCATTTGAACTTGATAGGCACCACCAGTAAGTACTTGGATGAGAACAAGCAGTTTTAGCAAAGGACCTTACTCTCTCTATCAGCAGTTGTAAGCTCCATCTCCAAGAGCTTCTCTCCCTCTTCAATAGCCTCGAACAGCGATTTTCCTCCCTCCATGTCCAAAATGGTACGTAACATTCTCGCTTAGGAGCTATTAGCCATAGAGAAACCACGCTGGGGTGGGGGCTGCCTGCAGACGTACTTGTCGTAGATCGTTCAAGTTGCTGCTTCGCACAGGCAAGGAACTGAAGTATAGAATAATAGAGCTCGACAAATGATGCTTCCAGCCTTTTCAGAGCAGTGATGGCTACCTTTGACCTTAAGTAGAGCTCCTCGTGAACCGTACTTCTCACTAACAATCCCGCGATTCTCTCAATGCCGACCATAATTACACCCATTGCCTCGCGGTCAGTAAGGACAATCTGTTGTAATATTAGCATGCACCACCCAATGTATCACCAACCACTAACTATCATACCTGTAACACAAACCGCATCCCAGCCCAAGGTAATGCTGCATGCGAAGGGTCGTAGGAAGCTACAACGTTCCCAATGTTCTTGAACTTATCAACCCAATCGAGTAGCTTATCCACGAGATCCCGTACAATGATTTCCTTGCCCCGGAACCTGAACTTCCATCTATTCTGCTGACAGATATCCCTTTGCGCCGTGATAGCGTCGAGCAGCTCCTGGGAGAAGCCTTCTTTGTTGCTGTCGGTGGAAATGAACATCTTTGCATCGCATTCCGATAGCCTATCAAAAGCTTGTTTCCATAGCGAAGGTACCTGGGTAATAGCTGGAGGTGTAATCGGGGGGTTATTGCTTGCCACGGCCTAGTAAAGGAGGATATTAGAAGGCTAACGTTGAGATATAAATCATACAACTTTGAGTAGCAACCTTATTTACACTATGGGTATTTGATCCACCTTGTTGGGCTGTTTGAGGGGGACCCGAGGGTCCATTGACCGTAATAGAAGGTACGGATACAGGCAGCGGGAGAACACCGTGCCCAACTGCAGATTGACTTTGTCCAGCTAAGGGCGGGGCTGTGGGGGGTTGTGGTGCAAGGGTATGGGTGTGGGCGGTGTTATTTCCCAGTAGAGATAAGCTATGAGGGGGTGTCTGTAGTTTTCCTGCGGCCGAGACTGGTCTTGGAGTCGGTACCGCGCCTTGCGCACTCGAGGATTGGGGTATAGTTGCCGAAGCAGTCGTAGGAGATGAGGTGGGTTGTAGTAACGAGGATTGACTGCGCGAATGGACTTTTCTTTTGAACCACTTCTTGGTGCGGTCCATTTTGTCGCGATATTGTGCTATGCTCGAAAAGATTGTCACCTGGAGGATGCGGGGTTATATAGGCAGGATTAGTAAGTGCATTCCTTGGCAATCATTCATTTTTGGATGAGAGCTGTTGGCTGCTGGTGCCAAGCCTCGTCGTCTAAAGTCTTGTATATCACCAGGTGGCCACCCGCACCTGAGCCTTCCGTACTACAGGCGCTGTCAAACATCTCACAGAAGACCTCTGGGGTTGCCGGGGAGTTGGCGAAAGGATTCCTTTTTTCGGGAGGGCAGAAATATCCCTTCTCGTTTGCGGCCCCCCTGCAGCAGAGGAATATTTGTATTAGCTATATTAGGAACAACTAGTTCTGTTAATAAAGCCCACCGGATTTGTCCTTTCTTGGGGGGGGGGGGGGTAGCCTTTACTGGTATCTATTGTATGCCGTATAGGAACTAAAGCTCATAGAGCTCATAAACTTCGTAACCCTCATAATTTCCGCAGACCATCATGAGTTGGCAGATAGATATAGCATATCGTGACACTGGGTTACGTCTCCTTTAACATGCACGGTGCCGCTGGAGATTTAAGGTTAACACTAGCTGCAGCCTCACCGGAGGTGAGCTACGGAATATCTGAAACCACCGAAGGATCCCGGGCGCCTTTCGGCTCATGTGGGATGACCCTACTACCGCCCCCCCCCCCCCCGGGATCACTTCAATAAATGTGAAAGGTAAACCTTGCCATAATACCTACTTATTTCCAGGGCGGGAATAGTGCCCTAGGAGGTAGTGCTTAACCCCCTGTTTTGGAGGTGGGGTAGACACTTTTAGCTCCGTTTCACAAATATCGGTTGGCAGGTATCAGATACACGATGCTTACACTCCCATTATCGTCTCTCCTAGTAGAGATTCGGCTATTGGGGTATATGGTACTGCTGGATAATTTGGGGGGGTGGTGATTAGACAACTACTCACGTACGTGGACCGTTTCAGCCTCTTTGATACAGACCTCAGCATCAGTGATAGTAGCAGATAGCTGTCGGAGGTGATTACACAGGTACTCGGTCAACTCCAGAACCTCACTAGATTTTCTCTCGCACCGTTGAACGTGTTTATTTCCAATTTAGCGCTCATTTCTCAAAACCATGACCACCATGACCAACAACCCTCCCACCAGAGACAAAACCAACACTGCCCACTACCCCTACCGCTACTCAAACACCAGCTTCCGCCTCCACCTCGTCTGCAGCTGATCAACAACATCCCCGCCATCATCACTACTTACCCCAGACGCGCCGCACGCCGCCGCCGTTTCCAGACGTAAGACCTCCGCCCTCAGCCGCTCCGTCTCAGCCCTAATGCTATTGCTGCGCTCGTCGATGCTCGCCCTGTCTGCGTCGCGAGCCGACGCCGCCTCCATATGCGCAACCTCTGCCAGCTTTGCCGCGACGTCGACCGTCGCTTTGATCTGCGCGAGGACGCATCTACGTTCTTCTGCGGAGAGCGGTGCATCCTTGCTGGGCGAAGTTAATTTGTCCATGGTGAGGGAGACTTGGCTGAGTAGCGCGACTATCTCAGAGCTGGTGGAGACGGGGTCATTAGTTGTCGGGTGGGGTGGTTGGTGTAATGCGCTGATCAGGTTGGGGGGGTAGGATTCATACCTGAGTGCCATCTTAATGATTGAGACTTGACGTATTCTGGTTCTGCAAGGGTTGTGACAAGGCCGGTCGAGGGGCGGATGTGAGAGCGGGGGGTTGTTATGGACGTGGGTGCAGGGCTGTGTGTGGGCGGGGGAGTGTGTGGGTGGGGCTGACAAAGTGGATGAGACATAAAGTACGGCCGGCCATGGTTACACAGGCCATAGTTCTCCGAAAACCTCAGAGTTTGTCGGGTAGTGTGTAAAAATGCCCTACTAGGGCGATTTGGCCTCTGGATCTAAATATTTAGTTCTTGGCGACAGTTCTTGGTGTGAAGACCCTAAAACTTGAAAAACAGGAATTGCCCATATCACTCTAATAATTGCAACGGCCCATGAGTAGGATACAGGACTACCGCATGAGAGGATGAAATTGTCAAACTCAGGCGATAGTCCTATACCCTACCAATAGTCCGTGGCAACAGACTACCCTAGCTTATTCCATAGCTTTTCGAAAGTGAGATACTGGAGACCGTGTTTCGGACTGGGCGAAATACTAAAGGTATTGGAAACTGCCGGATGACACAAGCTGAAATGCGGGTGTGTCTTCATGCAACAGTCTACTAGAAGGTTTGGGGGAACGGATTTGTTTCCCGTTACTGGTGCCCTCTTCCTATTTTATTGCTTAATAACCCCTAACCCTACTGTAGTATCTTACTCCCTCTCAGCTGGACCTGAATTTATAACTGGTTTATAACCGCGTTTCTTGTATATTTGACGGGACCCTAGTCTGCACGTAATATTGTACCTACATGTAAAGATACACATGTGTCTCTAATACCTTTGCATGCTCTACGGTAGTTATAAATTGTTTTACTTGATGCTCATTTGTTTCCTAAATCGTAGTTATCTCCTAAGGAAGGGTGCCATGTCCGCCGCATAACAAAAAACATCGCCGCCGAGGGCGTTCCCAAGACAAGACAACAATTCTTCCTTAACCCTTGCATACTTTTGTATGCTCCATCTCAGTCTTGACACGCTCCACCTCCACTCTCAGCCTTCCAGTCTCCACCTCCAACCTTAGCTTTTCACTCTTCACCCTCTCCACCTCCACTTTCAGCCTTTCCGCCTCAGCCTCTCACCCCCTAGCCTCCCTGGGTCCGCCTTCAGCGTCTCCGTCTCGGCTTCCTCAACTCCCCCAACGGCTCCGTCCCCGCCACCGCCCTCTCGGGGTCCTTCGGCGCCTCAACTCTTAGCCGCTCCGTCTCCGCTTCCACCCTTAGCTTCTCATCCCCAGACCGCCCCGGGTCCGCCCCCGGACTCCCCGTCCCCGCCTCCCCCCCTAATTTTTCACCTCCCAGCCTCCCTAGCTCTACCTTCAACCTCTCCGTCTCCGCCACCGACCTCTCAACCTCCTTTCCGACCTTCTGCGCCTCAGCGCTCAGCCGCTCCGTCTCCGCCACCGTCCTCTCAACCTCCTTTCCGACCTTCTGCGCCTCAGCGCTCAGCCGCTCCGTCTCCGCCACCGTCCTCTCAACCTCCTTTCCGACCTTCTGCGCCTCAGCGCTCAGCCGCTCCGTCTCCGCCACCGTCCTCTCAACCTCCTTTCCGACCTTCTGCGCCTCAGCGCTCAGCCGCTCCGTCTCCGCCACCGTCCTCTCAACCTCCTTTCCGACCTTCTGCGCCTCAGCGCTCAGCCGCTCCGTCTCCGCCACCGTCCTCTCAACCTCCTTTCCGACCTTCTGCGCCTCAGCGCTCAGCCGCTCCGTCTCCGCCACCGTCCTCTCAACCTCCTTTCCGACCTTCTGCGCCTCAGCGCTCAGCCGCTCCGTCTCCGCCACCGTCCTCTCGGCCTCCTTTCCGACCTTCTGCGCCTCAGCGCTCAGCCGCTCCTTCTCCGCCACCGTTCTCTCGGCCTCCCTCCCCGCCCTTTCCGCTTCCGCCTTGATCCTCTCGGTTTCTGCCGCCGACCTCTCCGCCTCCTTGCCGATCTTTCCTGCCTCGGCCTTTAGCCGCTCCGTCTCGGCCTTGGTCATCTCTGTCTGTGCCTTGATCATCTCTGTCTGTGCCTCAATGTCTCCCCGCACTGTCCCCCCCGACGTGTTATGCGCGGACAGTGCGTCGACGTGCGCAACCTCGGCGAGCTTTGCTGCGGCCTCGACAGTCACCATGAGCTGGTCGAGGGCGCGCTTCCGCTCGTCTGCCGGTACCGCTGGTGCTTGTTGGCCGGGAGACATTAAGTGGCTTAGCGCGTGGGTGGTAAGCACCAGCAGCGCGGCGGTGTCGGAGCTGGACGGAGAGGGAGATGTTAGTCGCGGGTATGAGGGGGTGGGGGGAGGCCTGGAGGTGGAGAGTGGGATGGGGGGGTGGTATGCGTACCCGAGTGTCATTATGAGAATTCAAGCTCGATATCTCGACGTCTAGAGTTGTTTGAACGGTTGTTATCGGTGAAGTGTTGCACGGTTGGAGGTTGTTGGATGCCTGGACCGTGATTGACTTTCCAACTTTGTTCGGTCTTGGCGCTTTTTACATACGAAAACAGAGGGTTCCAATCCCGGATAACTTCGTGACCACGATAGATTTTAAAAAGCTGGAAAGATAGAAGTAAGGTCCATCACTATTGCTACGCCTTCATCCTGCCGCCTTTTTGGTAGGATGTTATAAGCGACCACTTCTGGGTTGCCTTTTAGCGTAGACCGACCATTGGTCTCCGGCTATCATAATTGCACCTCTAGCATGACGCTCGATAGTAGCATACCCGGTAGTGGCCTAACCTCATACGCAATTCCCAAGGGCTCTACTAAGGAAAGCCTAGCATACCGCATTCATAGCACATGCTTAGGTTCATGTTTGGAAATATGCTAGTTTTGTTAGCAGTTTTTGCCCATATTTCCCATGTACAAGTACAGTGTAGGTAAGAAGCCATTGAGTGCGGCTAGAAAGATTTATGGTTAGATGTCCCAATTGCATTCCATGACCTTTTACCTACTGCTGTACATAGTGAGACTGGTTTTCATTCTAATAGATCATGGCGCCGGCACCAAGATAAAACCCGTCAGCCCGCCATTAGGATAACCCCGTTAAGAGCATACTATTTTCCATTCCCGAGCGTATGCTACTATTGTGGTTCCGCTATATGTCAATTGGGGGTTTAAAGAGAGTTCTTCGTTAAGGTAAACACAGGTCTTGCCTTCTCTGAACACTCTAAGTTCAGCAGGAGGGGGATTTTGAAATGATGGGATCATTACGGGAGGTTCGCGTCTACTTGTATGGATATGTCTAGGACCTTGGGTTGGAGGATGGCACTACCCCGGAGACTAGAAGTCTAAAGCAGAGTATGCAGGTGTGACTAGGCGGGCGAGATACATATGTAGCACTGTATCTAAATACTTTACATGCATCTCCAACACCTCCACAGGTCCCAATATCTTATCCGATGCTCATTTGCGCCAAGTCTCAGACAGCTGGCCCCTCAAACAGTAACATCTCCGCCCCCTCTAACTCCCCGGCGGCACTCGATGCTCCGCCTTGCCTCTGTCCGCTGAGTCTCCTCTTCTACATTCCTCTCTACTCTCGTCCTCTCGATAACCTTCCATTCCCTCTCCGCTTCCGCCTTTATCCTCTCGGTCTCTCTCTCCACCTTCTCCGCCTCCGCACTCGTCCTCTGGGCCTCTCTCGTCACCTTGTCCGCCTCCGCCTTCACCTTCTCCGTCTCTGCCGCAATCCTCTCCGCCTCTTTCTCCAGCTTCTCTGCTTCAGCCTTTGTCCGCAAAGTCTCACCTTTCACCTTCTCCACCTCCCCCCATGTCCTCTCGGCCTCCGCGAGCTTCCCCGCCGCCTCCACCGTGGCCAGGAGCTGCATGTGGGTGTACTTGAGCTCCTCGGCGGACAGCATAGTGTGCTGGTCATACGAGGTGTGGTGGTCTAAGGCGTCGAGGGTTCGGAGTAGGAGGGTGATTGTCTCTGTGCTGGTGTACCCAGTATCAGAGGTAAGCTTTGTGAGCAGTGTGATGGATATATATGGGGGGGGGTGTACATACCCGATTCCCATATTTATTTTTGGTGTATCAGGGTCGCTGTGTGGAGAGTAGGGTGTGGGGTGGAAAGGGAGCTTTGAGGTTGTAAGAATACGTTGGTTGGAGGCCTGAGCCACAATAACTCCCGCTTTAGCCGCGCGCGGGCTGATTAAATACAGGGCATATTTGTGGTGCCCTGGTGATAAAGTTGCATCAGAAATTATTATAACCTTTCAACTAAGCAAAGAAAAGATATTAAGAATCCGTCTATATAAAATATACTCTAAGGATTAACTCTTCCTGGCCCTGTGCGGCTGCAAGAATTGTAGGACTGGGGTGCAGGGTTAGGGTTATGGTCACTAGTAACTCACACTCGGTTCCCCACGTACCCACGGTTCTATCCAAGACCTGCTTTTACTAGCCTGTATAAACTATCTATCTTTGTATCTGGAATCATCAAGTAGACTATACACCACATTCGGGGTGTCCCCTCGTTGGGAGGTGGGAACTGACTTAGTGGTACCCCCTACCGAACTACCAATCCCCAGAGTACTAGTGGGGCCCCAAATAAGAACAGTTCATAATCTACAATTACTAGAAGCTCCGAGTCTCAGGCTCCCAGAATCCGGTAATCTATTATTAGTAGTCGTCGTAAATTTCGATTCACAGTACACGGGCAGCACATCACATACATACTAATAGCGCGTAGGACTATTCATTTATCTTCAAACAAAAAGCGTATTCCACTATTGTCGCCGTAAGCTCCGTCCCAAGCACCCTCCCTCGCCCCCCCGCCCCCCATCAACAATTCAATGCTCTAGGACTAAAACTCTATCGCCCCGATCCCACAGCAACAGACCTCCTACTCCCCCTTCTCAGACCGTTCCTTAGTCAGTGCCCCACTTTTTCTGCGTGGCCAGGTGTTGCGCCGTCAGCGCCTCTACATGAGCAACCTCCGCGAGCTTGGCCAGTACTTCTATGTGGGCCCTGAGCTGGTTCATGGCGGCCTGGCGCTCGTCCAGCGACGGTAGGGGAGACTTCTCGGGCATCGTAAAGCGGTTAAGGATATCAATGGTGTAGCGCAGCTGGGCGAGGATCTCTGCGCTGGCGCGGGTGTACTAGTGTGAGTGCATTGCAGGGCGATGGAAGATGAGAGATGGGATTGAATACGTACACGTTGATCATTTCTTTTGGTGTTCAGGGCTTTTGTCCGGATCTTGGGTGTGGGATAGTTTGTGAGGTGGGGAGCATGAAAACTTGGAGGTTGTAACTAGATTATATTAGAGCGGGGTTGCATTCAGGATTGGCGCTTGGGGAAGCTCGGCAAGTGGATGAGATACCCGTCCCTATACTACACACTACATCTGAAGCAGAGGAATTAATTTCCCTATCACAAACATGCGCCAAAAAATCAACTGTTTCCTCTACAATCTCCGCTAAGCTATGAATATATATTATCCAGCCAACAACCCACCTCCCAAAGCCCTCGCTTATGAACCCGATCCGTCCCTAGACACATTTTCCCCTCTACACAGACATGTAACCCCTATCAAGGGACGAGCTTTGATTCCCAGCGATGCTATTCGCCGTCAGGGCTTCAATACGCGCAACCTCCGCAACCTTGGACAGCACTTCAACCGTGGCCTGGAGCTGATTCATGGCGGTCCTCCGTTCATCCGCGCAATCTGGGCGGTGCTGTCCGGGCGTCGTTAAACGATCCATCACACAAAGGGTATGTTGTAATTTTGCGAGGATGTCAGTGCTGGCGGGGGTGTTGCGGCATGAGTTTAGTGCGGTGCGACTGGTGGTGAGGGGAATATACATACCTACATGTGTGACATTTTTTGGTACTCCGGAGGTTGTTGTACGGACGTTGGATGTGGATAGTTTGTACTTTATGGTGGGGAGATGCAAACAGGCAAGCTCGGGGCTATAAATAACAGGTTAGGTTGGAAGCCTAAAGAATATCGAATCGCCTTCATGATTGGCGCTTTAGCCGCGCGGGGTGGGACAGCAAATGGCACCGCTAACAATCCCCAACTAAGCTAAATATTATGAATCCTACAAAGTCTGCTCCTATATGCGCACATTTTATTGAAGCTGGGTACTTTTGTATGCAAACGCGCCAAGGCTCAAAGAAGTGGGACGGTATCACACCCATTTATACTCTTACCTGAGGGCAAGAGAGGTCTCCAGCTGAAAGTCGATAATTTCATCTTCATTGGTTTAGGAACATGTTGAGTGGCTGGAATAACGGCATGTCACCATATGTATCTCTATCTACATATAACCGGCATGATATACAGCTGATTTAAATATTTTGTTCCATGCCTTGTTAAAGTTAATCTTTGGCTAAGACTAATATTCTTATCTGACGACAAAGCTATCATGAACACCGCCAAGTCAAGATCCCACACACCATAGAATGTAAGCCTCCGACAAAACCGCCAACACACTCCAAAACCCCGCTCTGCCCCCAGTCAATAATTTTGGCACCACCAAAAGTAGCTCACCCGCCCGATCGGCCCGAGCCTTTTTGCCCTGGCCTTACTCTCCCTCGCCTCCACCTCACGGTACTATTGGGGCTGGGGGACAGAACCGGGTTTCGCGGCGGCGGTCTTGGCCCGTGCCGTTATACGGTTGCAATTCCGTCTTAGCCACCTCCGCGAGCTGGGCCAGTACTTGGACAGTCATCCGGAGTTGGAGCAGGGCGGACTGGCGTTCCTCTGGGGATAGTAGTTCGTAGTGTCCGGCCGACAGCAAGCGATTCATCGTACCGGTGGTATGGTCGAGCTGTGAGATTATCTCAGAGCTGGTAGGCGGAGGGGGTTAGTATGGTATTGTGGTGGGTGGTTGGAGAGGGGGGGGGGTGGAGATACGTACGCGAGTGTCATCTTCTGTTATTCCGACCGGTGTGCGCGGGTGTGGTTTGGGGAACTTGCAAGAGTGGGGGATTGTTACCATATGCCATGGGGTTGGGTGCCTGAATTGCGCAAGGTTGAAACGCTCTCTACGATTGGCGCTTCAACCGCGGGGCTTACTAAGTCGATAGGAGACTTATCTTTGTATATACAGTAGACTCTCGCTATAAGGATATTTTATATAAGGATATACTCGCTATAAGGATACCAGTGGCCGGTGCGCAACCGCCGTTTTGCTAGAATTCCCCACTTTCTATAAGGATAATTCGCTATAAGGATACGTACTCTTGGTCCCGACCATATCCTTATAACGAGAGTCTACTGTATAGGATATATTCATCTCTTATATACGTTTATTGGTACTCCTTCATATATCTGATCAAGATTCACCCCCCCCCCCCTTGTTCCCTCTCCCCTTCCCCCTCCTCTGAAGCACTGTAGATCGTAGGCGTCAAACCAAGGCACTCATGCTCAACATCTTCTAAAACCCTATCTAAGCCCTCACCAACCATCAGTATCCACCTCTTGAGATGGCACAATGCGGTACCGCCCTGCCACTGCGGTCTTTGTGTCCGGGATAATCTTTGGCTCATCCCAGCCCTGCTCCACCTCCAACACTGCGGCTTCCTTCGCGGAAAGTGTCTTCTGACCCATCTCCACCCCGCCCGCCCTCACCGCATCCATGTGCACCACCTCCGCGAGCTTGGCCCCCGCCTCGGCCGTTGCCCTGAGCGTTCGCAGCACGATCCCCCGCTCGTCATCGGTCATGGCGTTGCGCTGCGCCGGCGCTAGTACGAAGTTGAGTGTGTTGAGGTTATGGTTGAGGAGTTTGATGGTTTCCGTGCTGGACTGTTAGTTAGGCGTGGGTTTGGGGGCGGTGCGCAGAGGTAGTGGGTTGCTTACCTGGGTGACATCTTTTGGGGTTCTAGACTTGCTGAGCGGAGGTCGGAGTGTGGTGTGGTTTATAAGGTAGAGAGGGCAGGGGGGAACTTGGGGACTCGAAGGTTGGAAGAGCGGGTTGTTACCGTATGCCCCGGTTGGAGGCCTAAATTACATGTAGGTATGGTGCGGCGCGTCTTAAGGGTGACATGCCGGCATTTCAGCTGGAACAATCTTGGCCACTCCAATTGGCTCTTGATCAATTGAGCCAATTGAAGCCTTATATTCCAGCCATATTATGGCTGAAAACTAAATCTTGGCTGCAGGTCTGTGGTGAAGGGGTATAAATGGGTATAATACTGTTCCACTTCGCCAGGTCTTGGCGCTTTTTGCGTACGGAAACAGGCAAATTCAATCTCTAATAACACAAGGGAAAATATTAAAAATCTGTCTGATAGAAGTATTCACCATCACTAGACCTACACTTCCATCAGACAGATTTGAATATCATGTCTTGATAAAGAGTTATTAGCGACGGAATTTGCTGTCACCTATAAGGTAATGCGCCGCACCATACGTGGAGTAGGGTTACGGCGCTTTTCTATGATTAGCGCTTTAGCCGCAGGGATAGGGGAGACTGAGTCTCACCCCCGCAGATGTAGACAGGACTCAATCGTTAGAGACTTTTAGCCATGGGTGTGAAAAGGCAACAAATAAAAATTAATGCTTTTGCCCCTGGCCCGCATAGGGGCTCACAACTACTCTGAGAAGGAAATCATAGGCATAAGGACTGAATATATCTCCATGCGTACGTTTAAGTCCTGTACCTGAAAATATTATATCACATCCTACTTGCATCCAACTTGCATGTCTTGGAAGTCTTGGGAATTAATAATTTTCTGTTCGTTGATGGCTAAAAGACTCTATTCATAAGCAGCAGTAATGATTTCCACCGTAAATGTCAAGACTATATAATACCAAGGGCCGCACTGTAGATCTTTGGCCCTCCTCAACCCATCAACAACCTATCTCAAGGGCCACTGCCTAGGCTGCACCAGGGCGGGGCTAGGGGCGGAGGTGGGGCGGGGTTGGCGGGGGGAGGTGGGGGGCGGTGGTGGGGGCGGTGGGAGCGCTTCCAACCCCTTCTGCGGCCCCCCCCGGCTCAGCCTCCCTCTCCTTCTTCGTGGCCACAACACGCTCCCCCGCCCCCATCCCCGCCCCTCCCGCCATCAGCGCATCCGCGCGCACGGCTTCCACAAGCTTGAACTCCGCTTCGGCCGTCATCATGAGCGTGTGTAGCGCGGTCTTGCGATCGCTGTCGGTAATGGCGGCATGCTGGGCCGTGGAGAGGATGTTGTTTAGTGTGTCGAGGTTCCGTGTGAGGAGTGCGATGGTTTCGGCGCTTGATTGTTAATTGAGCGTGGGTGAGTGATGTGGTGCGCGGAGAGAGATACGTACCCGAGTGACATGGTTCTTGATAGATTTGGTCAGATTCGCTGTGATGAGGTTGGGTTATGAAAATGAGGTGGAGTGCTTTGGAAGTGGAGGGGAGCGGGGTGGATGGTAGACTTAAGTTGCGGGATAGCTTACTAATAGTCGGCTGGCGGCTCTATGTAGGGGGAGGAAGGAAGAAGACTACATACATAAGTAGATATTGAATTGTTAGTAATTATGAGTAAGTGCATTTCACTTTCCCGTTTATATGTGAACAATAAACAGGTTTTGTATTTTCTGCGATATGCAATCGCGGGGGTGAGGACCGTACCTCGTCTCTTTGGAGACCTCGAGAGCTGTCTCAAATAGTCCAAGTCACGAGACCAAAACAATGAGCGATCCATATACTTAGTAATACTATCGATGATGTGGTTGTTGCCCCCTCATGTACTGGGACAGCTCTTACTCGGCCGCCCTACATCCTCCCGATCCATACTTGTATATATATACCGGCTGGTTCTGCTCAATAATCCACATACCGTCCTAAAGACACATCTCCAGGACCCACAAAAATCCTCCGCACACATGAGCCCTTCAATAGCCCCCTATCTCGAAGAGAGGACCTCTGGTTAGTTTAGTTCATATACATTGTTCCTTGTCTTCACCCCCTGGCAGCTGACCAGCCTGTGGTTATCCTGATCGTTGACGAGGAAGACACCCACCCTCCTGCACCCCATCCTCCGCACCCTCGCGCCCACCGACCCTTTCTAGATGCAATCGGTCTCGCTGCTCTCAGGTTTATGAAAGAAGCGCAATTCCGCACCGACATTAAGAAGGAAGCCGCCACCTTTTTCGCCAGCCCCACCGCAGAAGAACGCTTTTAGGCATTGAACAAATTAAATGTTTCAACTCGGAACAGATCCTTTTCAATCTCAAAATACTTGACAACCGACCATCTGATTCATCTGAAGCTGTCCCCGGGCAACCTGTGCTTGGCGAACCCTGCCCGGACGAATGGAATAAGCGCTTCCACTTCTTCACACTACTCAGCTCCCGATCAGATGCTATTATACGGGCTAATCGCGATGCCCAATCCGCTCAGAAGCCCACCGAACCAAACATGCAACCCTTAACTGAACCAAACATTCAACCCTTATATCACGGCAGCATTTCACCCGTATTCAAGTATGCTTTTCCTGAGTGGGCCCGCGATGACCAGCGAGCCATGACTGATGAATCCCAAACTTGCAACGTTTGCTGGGCCCAATCGGGCACTATTGTGGGGTTTCACTGCAGCGAGAACCAGAGCTGGCACACCCATGGGTTTTGCGAAAAGTGTATTTTCCAGTTGTGGCACAGCCAGCTTTCCACACCCATACTAAACCAACCACTCCCATCTACCATCATTTGCCCGCTATGTCGGTTGACTGTTTCTAGGATCGAGGCCGACAACATTTTAGGCGAGTACCTTGAGAGACCTTACCGAGGCAGCTGGACTTTCCGACCAGGTTTTCAAAGGGATGTTGGCGTTCTGTTATGGATGGCTAGGAGGTCTAGGCACCTTGCGGCCCAACCTTTGTCTTCTTACTACTAATGTTTCCCACGATTACTCGTTGTAACCTGCCCACTTCTCGCCTTCTCTTGTAAATTGTTTCCAATGTCTCTTTCATGTAATCACACATTATAGTCAATTGCATTCCCTCTATACAATATTTCTTGCCTTTCATGTTATATCATCAGCCTCTCCTAACAATTATCTAACATCCGTTAAAGGTTTAATTAGTCAATATGTGGCTCTTTGCCGTGAGAAACCGCCTCCATGCACACTTGTTCAAGTATACACCCCCCCCTCGATTGCCATCATATGGCTCCTGAGCTCCTTCTTTAGTGCTTGCAGAATGTACCGGTGTGTGGACTGCTTGTGCTCTATAAGAGAGAATGTAAACATACTGGTCAAAGAAGGAATTAGTGCATGCTCTCTGCGCCATACCTTGTCCCATTGACCGGAAAGCGCGGGAAAAACAGTCGGATACCACCGCTGACCCCGGCTGCTTACCCACATACTCTTTTAACTTGTGTTGAAGCCAAGCCTGAATATAGTAGGGGAACTTGTTGAATTCAAGTATCTCGAGCTGCAGCTCACCCCTCAGAAAGTCGTAGACCTCCGATACCACTTTGCAGCAAAACCCATACAGCCTCTCCTTTTGCCTTTCCCCTAGAATGCCGACTATAAGTATCCAGATTCTGCTTGATACGCGCTACTTTGCCCATGGACCTACAGTACTCATACTTAGATCTCACCACCTGGGTCATTGCCTTCATCATCTCAAACTCAGGGAGCTCGCACGAATAATGTTGGCGGATATGGTTTATTAAGGCGCGCTTGAATGGCTCGGGCATATCGCCCACCCTTGAACCGCCTGTAGTGGCGAGGACAAGATCATAGAGAGTCTCCCTGGTTGCCAAGCCAAGTTCGGCGGGGGGTCGGCCCGTCATGAGATTGCTAAAATAGCTCCGGACTTCGTGAGGTTGGGTCTGGGTTTGCTCGAGCCCGGAAGCAAGGTCGCCCCATATTTTATCTATCCGCGATGGGTTTGACATTTGTGCAATCTAGACCGGGGGTGCAGTGGCCGTGGTGTGTTGGTGGAACCTAGCTCCAAGATGACTGACTTAAGGCCGGTTGTTTGCCAAGCGTTTTACTGTCCGCCCCAAGCCAATGAAATAAGTTGACTTCAGCCCCGATGTGGCTGGACGCCCCCATTTCGCGCTAAGGGACAAAAAGAAATCCATAGAAAATGTACCCGCCAAAAGCATGAAGAACCTAAACATGCGCCTAGGTAGGTATTAGATGTGCGGCTTCTTGTCGCGAATTTGACCCATTTCACCCGTCTAAGCGATACTGATTTCTTAAATCCCAACCCTAACCCTATCGTGCAGATCCCACTTCGTGTATTCGCAAACGTAGAAGATTAATCACGTACTAGTGCTGGGCAAGGCTATTCGGGATATAGAGTTGGCATGCATTCTAAACTACCCGAGTGATATGCGATGATTTTGCCAGAGATTGTGTGCACTGTAACGACCGGCTTCATCTAGCTGCATAGCTAGCGCACCACTGACCCTGGCCCCAGCCGATCATATCCTGGCCCGCATGGGCGAGCGGATTAACGGCCCATATGAGCACCAAACAAGATTCAGCTGCATAGCTAGCGCAATGCTGACCCTGCCCGACCATATCCTGCTTTACCCTAGCGGCCCGTATCCCTTACATAAGGAAAAAATAGGTTTCCCCAAGACAGATCCTATCTCCTAAGACACAGAAATCAAAAAATCCTCGTCTGGGTGCGTCTAGCCCCGCCAACAGACCGGCCCTGGACCGGAGGAGACCGATCAGCAAGCCTGCAGGACCGCGGTCCTGGCACAGCTGTCCATAGTTTAACTGTGGTCGAACTATGGACTGCTTACTGGGTACATGCGCTGGAATGAGGGTACATAGAGTGGTTAGGGATGGTGGGAATGGGGGTGGAGGGCGGGTGGGGGGGCGGAGGTCCTTAGTGGTGCCCCCAAGGTTGGGCTGCTGTCACAGAAACGGCAGTGGATTGGGGGAAAGGGGGTTACGCCAGAGTTACTGGTATGAACCAAGCTGGCGAGTAAATAGAGGGGGTAGAGCTACGCTGGGGTTACCGCAGAACAACGAGCTGGCATGGGAGGGGGGGGGGTAACGCCAGAGTTACTAGTGTTCATCAAGCCGTCGGGCAAAAAGCATAAAAAATGAACAAAAAAAAGGGGGGGGGGGCAGGGTTACGCCGGGGTTACCGCAGAATAACGAGCCGGCAAGGGAGGTGAGGAGGGGTAAAGCCAGAATTACCGGTGGAACCGAGCTGGCGAGTGAAAAGAAGGGGTAGAGCTACGCCGGGGTTACCGCAGAACAACGAGCCGGCAGGGGGTTACGACAGAGTTACTGGTGTACCAAGCTGGCGAGTAAAAAGAGGAAAAAAAAATAAAAAAGAGTGGGTAGAGCTACGCCGGGGTTACCGCAGAACAACAAGCCGGTAGGGGTTACACCAGAGTTACTGGTGCACCAAGTTGGCGAGTAAAAAGAGGGGTAAAAAAAAAGAGGGACTAGTTACAAGGAAAGAGAATAGCGCCAGAGTTACTGGTGTGAACCAAGCTGACAAGTAAAAAGAGGGAGTAGAGTTACACCAAAGTTACTCGTGTGAACCAAGCTGGCGAGTAAAAAAAGAGGTGGTAGTTACAGAGGAAAGAGGGTGATGCCAGGGTTACTGGTGTGAACCAAGCTGGCGAATAAAAAGAAGGGATAGTTACGGAGGAAAGAGTTTAACGGCAGAGTTACTGGTGTGAACCAAGCTGACGAGTAAAAAGAAGGGATAGTTACGGAGGAAAGAGGTTAACGGCAGAGTTACTGATGTGAACCAGGCTGACGAGTAAAAAGAAGGGGTAGAGTTACGCCAGGGTTACTGGTGTGAACCAAGTTGGTGAGTAAAAAAAGAGGGGGAGGCGAGAGGCCGTTTGAGAGATTTTGGGAGCATTTTGCAGTAATTTTGTCAAAATTGAGGCACTCTGACATGCTCATATTGCGTATCTATAGTGCGGGCTATATCACGGGAGCGAGATGGAGATGAAGGTGAGACGTGCCAAGATACACAACTGAGGCGGAGCTGTGGGCGAAAGAATATACATACGGCGGGAAACGAGGTATGAGACGAGATGCGGAGCGAGGAAGAGGGAGATCCTAATGCTCCCCCGGGGGATATTCGAGATGTCTTGGTAATGACTAAGAGTCCTAAAGTACAGCGGCAGGTAATATGTGATCGAACGCGCCTGAGACACTGGCATGTTTTACTAGCAGTTATAACGTGACTTATTTAACTCCAAGATATCAATAAAATAAAGACAGTAAAAATATCAGTGAGCTTCGGTATCTACTATAAATAATATGTAGCTCCTTCCCCGTTTCTTAAGTATCCTTTTACTCTTTTAGGCATGCTTTCTACCAACTTCCTAAAATCCTTAGGTGTAAACTGATCCCACTCCTTTTGTAGGGGCTTTCTTAATGCTACCTCTGCAGTGATACTTGTTCCACTAATCCTACTTTTCATAATCCTACAAAGGTTTCCGATAGAGTTAAAATCTGGGAATTGAGTAGGCGAAGGAATACGTTGTATAGGCAATCTATTTCTAACAGCTTTGACAACCTTTGACTTGTGCGGGGGTGCATTATCCTCTATAACAATAGTTTCTTATGTCACTGTATACCTGTCCCGGCGTCTTGGCATCTGTTCCGATAGTTCGGTAAGCAATGTAAGCGATATAAGGGAATATTAAGCGAGGAAGGAGTGTGCAGTACGGGTATGACGTTATGGGGATTCTATAAGGTTCTATGGCGTGATGGATTGGTAATGTAAATAGCGAAGATGGTGGGGAGGAATACGAGGTGTGGTTGCGATAGGGTTCTAGGGATTTCTATGGATGACGATATCTGGTCTTAGCGGATGGGCGGAGGAGGTGTGTTAAATAGTGGGGATAGATGTTTTTCTTAGTTCTTTTCTTCTTTTCTCTTCGTCTCGTCTTCCTGTTATCTCAGTACATAGGAATCTACTCATATTTTCAAGCCATAGCTTCTCGTATACAAGACTCCGTCCTCGCTCGGGGAAACCCATGGTACCTCTCATTGTTCTCGTTGAGGTCTATCCGGTCCTCACTTTCCCTGCCCTGTGCCCTTTTGCCTTTGCCTTTGCCTTTGCCTTCGCCAGTGTCTGTGCTTGTGCCTGCCCGATGTTGCTTCTGTCTTTGTCGGTCTCCTCGTCGCGTAGACCGTGCTCTTTGAGTCCTTCTACGTCATCATTGTCATCTTCTTCTTTGTGTCGGGTTACTCCGTCACAATACCATTCCTTATAGAAAGAATGTAATGCTGATTCAATTATCAATTTGACATAGTCCTTGCCCTTGAGACATGTGTTGCCACTAGGCAGGATAACTATAAGTCCTTTGTTGTCTAGTTGAATACAACCGCAAATCAATACTGAATTGCGATCAATTTTGCAGGTAGGCAGTACATATTCAGTTTTATCTTCCTACCCAAATGCTCTATAAACCCATCAAGTTACTCCATGATGTCCAACCTCAAATCTTGATTTGTCAGTTCAGATAACCTCTCCCCACTCTTCCATAGTTTCTTGTTTCTGTTCCTTACTCCACCACATATACTTTAACTTGTTTATTTTCGATAAAAATAATTTCTGCTTAGTTTTTTACTTATTGAAGCCACTATGCCTGAGATATTTTCTTGTTGTCTGGATATCGACTTTGGTAATGAGGCTCATTGTAAGGATGCCGAAATGCATTCCCTGAGCAAATGTGGATGTTTTCCTTTGTTTGTTTTTTCCTTTTTCCCTTCGTCTTGTCTTTCTGTCATCCCAGTACATAGAAATATACTTCTATTCATAGTTGTAGATACCTAACGTTCAAACTCGCCTTCATAGAGGTAGTTCCATGTTTTCTTCCTATACTCACCCAAGGCCCTTACCTGATTCTCTCTTTCCCTGCTTTGGCTTGACCCTCATCTCTGACTTTGCTGCCGACCACACCGCTCCCTTGCACTTCCGTTAACTCTGGTTGTGTCCCTCGACCCCGTTCGCGTTATTATCTCCATTTGTCTTTTTGAGGTCTTAGTTACTCCGTTGCAAAACCCAAACGGTGTATTAACTTTGAACCGTTGGGCTTTAGTTATTTTCATTTGTTTCCTAGTAGATTTGACATTGCTAAGAGGTTTTGGAACCATAATAACTTAATTAGCACAGCTGAGTTAATTGCTTGATTTATTATTTGCCTATTTGCATAACTACTTATAAATTCATAGTTGTCCCGGCGTCTTTGCATTAGTTCAGATAGTTTGGTAGTCTCAACGATGCTGGAATCACTAAGATTACACTAAGTAAAAATAGAGTCAGATAAGATATGGATGCCATCATTACTTTCAATGGGATTCGGTTGTAGGCAGGATTGGTAATAGAATTTGGAGAGGAATACAAGATATGGTAGTAACAAGGTTCATTGAGATTCTATGGCATGATGTAAGAGTCATAGTGGAATGTTGTAGGGAAATGTGAAATAGTGGAGGCAGACCTTTCCTTTGGTTCTTTTTTTCCTTTCTCTTCGTCTCGTCTTTCTGCCATCACAGTGCATAGAAATATATTACTATTCATAACTATTCTTACCTCGCGTCCAAACTCACCTTGACAGGGAAACAGTTCTATAGTTTCTCTTTATCTTCACATACAGTCCTTAACGAGTCTTTATTCTTCCTGCCTTGTCCCCGCTCATGCCCCTATCCCTGTCTTTGCGTTTGCCTTCACTTTTGCTTTATTTTTTATTATGGAGTAACCAGGAGGTAAGGTGGCAGAAGACAATTATGATGTAAAAGGACTCGAGGAGTGCGGCCAGCATAACGAGGGCACTGGCAAAGGCGAGAAGAACAACGGACGAGCATAAGCACAGGGCAAAGGTAAGGGTATCGGCAAAGGGGCGCAGGACAGAGAGAGTGAGGACCGTATGGACCTGAACAGGAATGATGAGAAGTACTATAAATTTCTTAGGTTACTGAACATAGGTCCTGAGGTGAAGGAAACTATGGCTAGGGATAGGAGTATATTCCTATATACCGAGATAATAGGAAGAGGAGACAGAGAGGAAAGAAAGAAAAAAGAACTAAGTAAAGCATCTAAATCCGCTATTTAATACCCTCCTCCACTAGTCCAGTATGATTGATTCATTAACCTATAGAAACATATAGAACCTTTGTGTAACTATACTTCGTATTCTTCTCCACCATCTCCCTAAATCCCAGTATCAATTCTACCTGCAACTGAATCTCATAGAAACAAATAAAAACAACCTCACCTCATCTCATCTCACCCTCGCTTATTATAACTACAATCATCACCATAATATCATGTGTGACGGAGTAACTGGGAGGCAAGATAACGGAGGACGATGATGATGTAAAGGGATTTGAGGGGTACGGCAAATACAATAAAGACACTAACGAGAATGGCGAGGGCATCGGGCTTGCACAAGTACAGATACCAGCGAAGATAAAGACAAAGACAGAGGCAATGGATACACAAGGTAGGGAGATTGAGGACTAGATGGGCCTCAATGTAAACAACAAGAGGTACTATGGGTTTCCCTATTGCAGAAGACAATATTCAAGACCAAAGGAGCTATGGTTTGGAGATAGGAATATATTCCTATGTATCAGAATAACAGGAATATGACACAAAGAGAAAAGAACAAAAGAATTAAAGGAAAAATCTTCCTGCGCTATTTAACACTCTCCTCCCCCAGTCCACTATGACTCATACCTCCATCCATAAAATCGCATAGAAACCTGATTACTACCACACCTCGTATTCTTCCCCACCATCTTCTCTAATTATCTTACAAACCCACCATGCCATAGAAACCCACAGAACCTGATGATGACATTCTCTTTTTAGCGCATTCCCTCCTCGCCTAAAATTCCTCCATTAGTAACAACAGTGCTCTGACTAGTGAACCATCAGGACCGATGCCAAGACGCTGGGATATTATGCCTACCGAAGCATCGAAATTAGTGCCAAGACGCGGGGACAATTTTTTGTTACCCTTGAATAATTCAGTGTCCCAGTATCTTGGCATTGGTCCCGAGAGTTTAGTAGTCGAAGTGCTGCCATGATTGTTTAGGTATTGCTAAGCGAAGGAGGGGTATGCTCAGGAGGGGGTATCATTATTGGGTTGTAGGAGGTTCGATGGCGTGATGGGTTTGTAGTGTAGGCGTCAGCAGGGCTTTAGTTGTCTCCTTGTGTCTTGTGAGCATCATGAGATTCAAGAAATATCCGGGGGTCTGTAACGGAATAACCCGACGCAAAGAAGAAGATGACAATGATGACGTAGAAGGATCTGAGGAGGACAGCCTCAGCGATGAGGAGGCCAACAAAGACAAGGACAACACCAGGCAGGCACAAGTACAAGCACCGGCGAAGGCAAAGGCAAGGGCAAGAGTAAGGGCGCAAGGGCGCAGGGCAGAGGAGGTAAGGACCGAATGGACCTCTACGAGAATGATGAGAGATACTATGGTTTTCCTCGTTAGGAGAGGATTTTTGGTACGAGGAGCTATGGCTTAGAAATAGGAGTAGATTCCTATGTACCGAGATAACAGGAAGACAAGACAAAGAAAAAAGAAAGAAAGAACTAAGGAGAACTGCTATCCCCACTATTTAACACTCCTTCGCCACCAGTCCACTATGACTCATACACCAGTTCATAGAAACCCGCAGAAATCTATCGCATCTACACCTCATATTCCTCCCCACTCATCTCCGCTATTTACATTACAAATCCATCACTCTATCGAACCTGCTAGAACTCAATGACGACAACCCACTTTAGCATACCTCCTTCTCGCTTAACATTACCCCAACAATCATGACAGAGCTTCGACTACCGCACCCTCGAAACCGATGCCAAGACGCCGGGACAGGTCTCAGGAGACTCTCAGGAGGCTTAGAAAACTGTTGGGAGACTCCAATCATAAGTTGAGTTTGCTGATGAATAGCAGAAATTGTGACGGAGTATCCGAGAACAGCGAGACAAACAGAAACGATGATGCAAGGTAGCTCGAGGAGCACAGCCTTGCCCAATAGGGACACTGACGAGGACGATGAGGACCGGGCGAGTACAGGCGCAAGCACCGGCAAGGCCAGGGACAAGAGCAAGGGCAAAACACGAGCGAGAACAGAGAGCAGGGCAGGACAAAGTAGAGCAGGGAAAGCGAGGACCAGATGAGGTCATCGACGAAGATAGAGATAACTATAGAGGCCTCCTGCGAAGGCGAGTTTGGATACGAGGAACTATGGCTATGAATAGGAGTAAATTCCTATGTACCGAGATGACAGAAAAACGAGACAGAGAGAAAAGAAAGAAAGAACTAAGGAAAACATCTATCCCCACTATTTAACATACCTCCTCCGTCAGTCCGCCAAGACTACATATCGTCATTCATGGAATCCCGTGGAAATCCCTCGCTATCACACTTCGTAATCCTCTACACCATCTTCGCTATTTATATTACCAATCCATCACGCCATCGAAACACATAGAAACCCATGACGACAACCTCCCTTAGCACCTCCCCTCCTCGCTTAACTATTCCTAAATAATCACAACAGCGCTTCGGCTACCGAACCCTTGGAACCAATGCCAAGACGCCGGGACAGAAATGGTGGGTAAGAATACAAATTATGGTTGCGATGGATTTCCATAGGTTTCTATGAGGTGATATTTGAGTCATAGCAGACTGGTGAAGGAGAGGTGTTAAATAGCGGGTATAGTTTTCTTTAGTTCTTTCTTTCTTTCCTATCCGTCTCGTCTTCCTGTTATCTCAGTATATAGGAATATACTCCTATTCTTAAACTATAGTTCCTCATTTTCAAGAACCCTGTCCTCCTCACGAGGAAAACTGATAGCATCTCTCATAGTTCTCGTTGAGGTCCATCCGGTCCTCACCCTTTTTGCCCTGCGGCCTTGTACCTTTGCTTTTGCCTTTGCCGGTGCCTATGCTTGGGCCTACCCTGTAGTGTTTCTGTCTTCGTCGGTCCCCTCGTCGCTTCGGCTATGCTGCTCGAGTCCTTCTGTGTCATCGTTATCATCTTCTACTTGGCGTCAGGTTACTCTATCGTATTCAGGAGACAAAGTTAACGGAGACAGAATCACCTTTGCAGATCCACTGGTAGGTGGAGCTAGGTTTAAAAACATTGAAAAAATCGCAATTTGATTAATTTCAATTACTTATACTTATTTTTGATTACAATTATTTTTTCGATCTATAATTTTACGAAAATGTACAATAATATTTTAACACCATACCTGTATCACCAATATATCAACCAACGCTATTTTATTGTTCCTAGTAGTTTGGAATATTACTACTAGCCACTTCTAATTCTCTCCAAACCTATACATACTCTATTATAATGAGACGAATTTTTGAAATATTGCTACACAACTTTATATATACAAATTTATATACTATACATATGATTTTGCTGTTTCAACCATCGTACATTATAACTTATATAATTTCTGATTTATATCTTGGCCCTACACTACAGAATACATAGTTGTCCCGGCTTCTTGGCATTGGTCCCGATAGTTTTGGAGGGGATGCATGGTTGTGGTGGATAAGGGAATGTTAAGCGATGATGAAAGGTGTGGTGCAAGTATGACCTTATGGGTTTCGAGGAGGTTCGATGGCGTGATTAATTTGTAATGTAAATAGCGGAGATGGTGGGGAGAAATATGAGGTGTGGATGCGATGGATTTCTATGGGTTTCTATGAACTGATGCATGAGTCATAGCGGACTGGTAGGGGGGAAGTGTTAAATAGTAGGGTTAGATGTTTTCCTTAGTTCTTTCTTTCTTTTCTCTCTGTCTTGTCTTCCTGTTATCTCGGTACATAAGAATATACTCCTATTTTCAAGCCATAGCTTCTCGTATACAAGACTCCGTCCTCGCTTGGGGAAACCCATGGTATCTCTCATTGTTCTCGTTGAGGTCCATCTGGTCCTCACTTTCTCTGCCCTGTGCCCTTTTGCCTTTGTCCTTGCCTTTGCCTTCGCCGGTGCTTGTACTTGTGCCCGCTTGACGTTGCCCTTGTCTTCATCGGTCCCCTTATCGCATATACTGTGTTCCTGGAGTCTGTCTGCGTCATCATTGTCATCTTCCTCTTTGCGTCGCGTCACTCCGTCACAATAGTAGCCTTGAATTATCTCATAATAGTTTTTAGAGATATTGTTATGAGATTTAAATTATATATACTTATATACTATATATCAGACTCTACAATATCAAATATATCAAATTTTGATTTTCCAAAGACCCTGAATTTTTCAAACTAGTAAATATCATATATCAAGTATGGCTAAATATACTGTCATACAGAACTGATTAATGCATTTTCTTTACTCTTTCCAGTATCAGTGTTCTTTTCTTACTAATTACCCTTTAAAGGCCATACTCCTGCTTTTATCTCCTAAATATTTTTAATAAGCTCCAAATCTAAAATGATTGGTTCAATAGAAAGATAACATGATTGCAAAGTTGATATTTTTCGCTTCAAGGATACTGTTTTCAGTGACAAAATTTTTCTCCATTTCATAACTGCCAGATTGATCTGAGATAGAGGTTGAGAAACATGATTCCATCCCTGTCCCTCAATTATAATTGGAAGCTAAAGCTTTGCAGCCCTCCAAAAATCATATAAGTCCTTGTGAAGATTTCAATAAAGTTAGAAAAACACTTTAATGCTTTAAATAGTTGGAATAATGAGTAGAGGTTGAGTCTTATTAGGGTCCTCCATTCTGGTATAAGTTTTAGAAATTTTTCTAAAACCTTAACGGAAGTAGGTAGGAATTTCAGAAGGTGATTTGGTCTCTGGAAAAAAATTGGATTTTTTGCTATTTAGTATTAGTATATTAAAAATCCAATTTTTTTCAGATGGAGGATAACGATTTTCAAGACTCTCTGATTATAGTAGTACAAAGGTTTCCTAGCTACTGTTTTTAGATGTATAGCTCCTGAAAGTAATGTTCTATTCTTCATAATTTTGAAGGTATTATTGATAATGACAGTTTGAGAAGGCATGGTGCAGTGAGGTTGTGAGTTGTCGTTTGTTGTAGTAGTAATGTTTGATGTAGAGGTAAGGTATAGTACTGACTGCTTCAGTAATTAGGTAGGGTATCTTTATCAAAAATCTGGCAGCATGTCTATTCCTTCCCTATTAAGTGTAATGGAGTAATCAGGCGCAATGTAGCAGATGACAATGATGAGACAAGGGAGCTCGAGGAGCATAGCCAGTACAATGAGAATACTAACAAGGAAGAGAAGAGAGCTGGGTGGGCACCAATACAGGCACCGGCGAAGGCAGAGGCAAGGGTAAAGGCACAAGAGCGCAAATCAGAGGAAGTGAGCATCGGATAGACCTCAATGAGAATTATGAGAGGTACTATAGCTTTCCTCTTTATAGGGTAGAATCTTAGGTGCGAGAAACTATGGTTTGGGAATAGGAGTATACTTCCATGTACCGAGACGACAGGGAGACGAGACAGAGAGAAAAGAAAGAAAGAACTAAGAAAACTATCTATCTCTGATATTTAACACTTCTCCCCCGCCAGTCCGGTATGACTTATACATTCGTTCATAGAACCTCATGGAAATCCCTTGCTACCAAACCTCGTATTTCTCTCCACCATCTCGTCAATTCCTATTACCAATCCTTTCCGCAGCCGAACCTCATAGAACCTAATGACGACAACCTCACCTCATCTCACCCCATCCTCGCCTAATATAACTCCATTTATCGCAATAGCGCTACGACTACTGAACTATCGGGATCGATGCCAAGACACCAGGATAGAACACTATAAAAAAATACAAGCAGTATAATATTGACTGTCGTTATATTGCCAGAGTCATTTTGTAATTTAGTTTCATCAGCAAGCTTTACCATTTGTGACTGAAGTCTCCTGAGTCTCTTGATATTCTCTTGAGTCTCCCGAGACCCCTGTAATCTTCTGAGACTTGTAAAATCTTGCTGATGTTATGGGTGTCTCCGTAAATTACTGTTACGAAGTGACCGGGAAGCATGATAGCAGAAGATAATGATAACGCAGAGGGACTCAAAGAGTAAAGATGACACAATGAGAACACTGACGAAGGCAAGGACAATACTGGACGGATACAAGTATAGGCACCGGCGAGGGCAAAGGCAAATGCCGAGACAAAAGGGGCATGAAGCACATCAGCAAGACTTCATTTGTCTCCTGATGTCTCTTTAGCATTAGGAGACTCTCAGGAGACCCAGGAGACTATTAGGAGATCTCAGTCACAAGTTGAGTTTACAGATACAGATAGAGTGAGGATCAGATAGGGCTTGATGCAAACGATAAGAGATACTATGGATTTCCTTGTTTATTGGGTTAGCTTCCAAGGTTTTGTGGAGTATGGCTTGGAGATAAGAGTATATTCCTATATAGCGAGATAGCAGGATGACGAATCAGAGGGAACAGAAAAAAGAAAAAAGAAAAAACTAAAAGAAAAACCTTTCCACACTATTTATCACCCTCCTTTGTCAGTCCACTATGACTCATACTTCAGTCCATAAATATCACGGCGTGAAATATACTTGGCGATGTTGCGGGAAGAAGGATTAGTCAGAGTTTTCTAAGATGTTCTATGAGGTTCTATTACAGGGATTCTATGAGTCAATGATGCGCATGTAGTTCTAATAGAAGGATTTCCTTTGGGTTCTATGGGTTTCTATGGTATGAGTCAGCGAAGGGATTCTGGAGCTATATATAGGGAGCTCTCTCCCTCGCTTGTAGAGTTTCTTTCTTTCTCCTTTTCTCTTCACGCAACCTTCTTGTCCTTTAGCCAATACAAAGCTTTTAGGATATCTAGCTACTACTGACTCCTCCCGCTCCTAACTCTTGAGAGGTAGGAGGGAACCCATAGTCCTTGCCCCGTACCCCGTCTTATCTCGCTTCATCTTTCGCCCGGTCTTCTTCGCCTTTCGCCTCGCTTACCCTTACATACTCCCGCCTCACCTCGTCCTACCTTGGTTGTGTACCTTGGCACCTCTCGCCCTGGTCTTTGCTTCGCTCTGTGAAAATAGAATCCTATAGAAAACCTATTACTACTATGCATTGTCTTCCTCTCCACATTTTTCCCTTTCATATTACATATCAATGATGCTATCAAATCTCATAGAATCTGATTACGATACCCTCACCTCATCTTATCTCTCCCTCGCTTATCATAACTCTATTAGAATGCTGATCACGTTGCGAGGCGAGGTCGTAGTTGGAGAGGCTAGGGTATACAACTGAGGCAGAAAGAGACAGGGAGAAGCGAGGTAGAGTGGAGAAAGGTTGGAGACAATGGAGTAGCTAGGAATGGGGGACTAGGCGAGAAGGAGTATGGGGAGTATGAGAATTCCTGGAATCCCTTAGGGGTTGTCTTGGCGATGACTAAAGGTCTTGAACTATAAATTGATTAAAAGGACAAGAAGGTTGCGTAATGAAAAAAGAAGAGAAAGAGAAACCCTACAAGCGAGAGAGAGAGCTCCCTATATATAGCCCCAGAATCCCTGCGCTGACTCATACTATAAAAACCCGTAGAACCCCAAGGAAAACCTTCTATTAGAAATACATGTACACTATTGACTCATAGAAACCCTATAACAGAAACTCATAGAACACCGTAGAAAACCCTAACTAATACTTCTTCCCCCAACATCGCCAACTACGCTGAACGGTGTGATAGTGCTGCGATAACTGAACTGTCGGAATTGATGGTAAGACCCCAGGACAATACCCCCCCCGGTGTCGTCATTGTTCCTGTCTGTACTCATCGAGTCTTTCTGCATCATCATCGTCATCTATTACCTTATCTCGCGAGTACTCTATCACAAGTGGTTATGATTTAGATTCTAAGTAGAAAATGTCGATTTTACCATTTATATGTCTATTTAACCAGCAATTGCCTTTTCAGAACTGCCTGGCATATTATAACTGATGTTCTACTACTTTTAAACGATAGCAAAAGACATTTTATAAGATCTAATTCCCTGTTAGCTCTTGATACCAAACATGTACCCGCATGGTACCCCACCACAAATCCTGATTTATGATTACATTTGATATTGAAGTTCCTTCAATTTTTTTTTCCTCTTTCGGGACAATTGAAGTCTCGTAATTTTATATTGTTTCTTATGGAAGAGTTTCTTTTTAACTTGTCTGTGGATTCCAGCATGAGCTAGATATTTCCTTACAGTCTTCCAGGTTATAGATATAGCAGGTAGTAGCAGTTTAATTAAATTATTGAGAATAATACGGTAGCAACAGTGAATAAACTATACTAGGAAGTGATGCTCCCTTATGCTTAGTTTATCTGTACAACCACTTCTAGCTGCATTTTTCATATAAGAAATTAGGCTGTCCGGTTGCCAGTTTTCTCTATCTCGCTTAACTATCAAATAGCAAGTGCTTTTAGACAACCTGTCTTCTCAACTATTTTTGTAAAGGGGTATTTTTCACAATATAGAGTAATGATTATAGACCATTGAACTTCTGAAGTTTGACCTATTTTTGCTGACTTTGAAGAAGGCTTGATAATGGCAATTTTGTATGTAATTGTTAATGGTATCGTTATCTCTATAGCTTTCTCCTCACGCTTCACATTAAGGCATACCATTTTTGAGTGTCTCAGATTTCTAAGCATGTATTCCCTGCAGCATCCGATGATTTATTACCGACCGCTGTACCAATATCTCTTCATTTGTGTAGATTGCGCCTTGTATAAAACTGCACCCACTTCCACCACTCATAATCTCAACCCTTTGGTTGAATTCGTAAGCTAAGAAATAAAAGGAGCTAGAAAAAGACAAAGAACCTCAAATCTGAATCAACAGTATGGTGATACTAGACATGATGAAGGATAGGCTATAGGATATGAGGAATATATTTTTCTTTATTAATTCTTCCCTAATCCGCACGATAAGAACCTTTTGTAACATTTGGCGTAAGGACTTGCAATGTATAACACGAAAGCTTGCATATTCTAACAAAAGAGAACAGGTAAGAGTGGCAAGCCCGGGGAGGCCTGTCTCCTCCTTGAGAGTAACAGGACGCCGCTAAATATTCCAAATAGTGCCGAAAAGGCTTGGTTGACTGCAATTCCAAAAATCTCCACTTGTGGGGTAAAGATGCCGCATGCGTATCCTAACGTGTCGATCGATGGAGGAAATATCTACCCCCCGGACACGGCACAACTGCTTTTTCCAAATATAGGCCATAGGTTTTTCTTCCTCCTAGTAACAACAACTAATGGACCTTATCTTCATACCTCCATACCCCAGCTAAAAGGGTGCTCTACGCTCACAAGGCCACGGTGTATTTACATGATGTGAGAATATTCTTTTATGATTACGGTCGGACGATTTGTGATAGCGGATCGCATGGGTTTGTGTTATGTTCTGTTGGTTTCCACCCAGCTGCATGTTGTACGTGCTTATGGATCATACTTGGAGGGGTGTTCTTGGATACAAAGAGGTCTCGTGTCCCGTTTCCATCTCCCCCTCCCCCCCCTCACGCAACCTTTCTGCCATCTATCTCAATACACTCCGTCTTCTAACCATCAATGGTATAGCCCGCGCACCGTTAGTATCACATACTAATGGATCCACAATACCCCAAGCTTCCTATGATGCATGTCTAGGCTCTTGTCCTTTGTCTGGATTGTGCTACTCGTTCCTACCGACCCCCCCCCCAGTCTCATAGCTCCACCTCAGACCTCGTAGGTCTTAAATATCATCCGAGCAAGAGAGCTCTAAGGAAAAGAATTAGATCTGAAGGGGGATCTGGGGGGCGAGGGCTCTAGAGCAGTCTCGTTTATTCTTACTGTCTTCTTACAGTGGTCCATTTTGATGCTTAAATCCCTGTTGCCACCCAGGTATTCCTTTATCCCAATTCTGGCCTGATCATGCCGCGTCTTCATGTTGGTAGTTGGAAAACATACTCTTGACCGCTACTTTCCCCACCTTTGTGATTCAAGCTTTGAAGCGTGCTATGCTGCTTGATGACCTCACCACAGCGCGGGCCAACACTGGCAGATCAAATATAGCCTACGAGGGAGAGTTTATCAAGTACCATGACCTATATGGCCGTCATGTGGAGGTTCATAGAACTGTTTCGAAAATACTATTAGAAGAACGCCCTCTATCAGAAACCTTCTAGAACTCTTGTATGCGGAATGTACTTTGCAGGTCAGTAGCCCGCTCCTAACATCTCACCTAGTCACTCATACTAATTGTACCAATCAGAACATCCCGAGAAGGATAGAGACATGCAGGATTGGTTTCCGGCAACGCCTTTGCAACCTTAGTCGCCTCTTACGCGTGGAATCCGCATTGCCTCTATTCATGATACACTATAACAGCTGATATACGTTCATTGACATTTCACAACCGAGCGGTAGGGCAGTCAGAGACCGTTTCGTTATGTCCATTGACAACTATACAGTTTCATCGAGAGGGTGACGAGAACGTGCAAGGAACGTCGTAATTGCTGCCGAGTAAGTGCTCACCCTTTCTTCAAGAGCCAGGGGATGCATTGTCATGTTGCCAACGACGAACTCTGTGATATCTAACCTACTCATGTGTAGCCGGAAGCCCAACCTAAGCCCCCTAGCATTCCGAGCCAGTCACTCATGCATTCTAGCCAAACTACCTCTCATGACACCCCACCTCCCAGCTCTCCCAGCTCAGCCAGTCCCTTGCCATCTGGCAGCCCTAGTCCGAATAACCCCTCTCAGGTTTTACTTTAGCCAGTTCCTCACCACCCGCCATGCAAGTCTCAATACCTTTCGTCACAGTACCCAAATGACCTCAACGTTTCACACAATTTTGTTAAATCAACCTACACAATCCTCTCTCCACTTTCCGCTGCCAACAGCTCAGCCCGGGTTCGGTTCTAATATACTGCCTGTGAGTTAGGGTCAGGCATGTACACTTGACAATCAATGATATCCCAGAGTCGACCATTTCTCTCTATACTAGACTCTACCACGCCAGGAAATGCATCATTTGACACATCGACCATACAGGACCGAGAATGGCAACGCATCCCTCGATGCAACACCTGCCGAGGGCTCTCCTGAGCGGTGCTCACGATGCATTCCACGACAGGTATACCATTGTATACAACCTTCTAGGCAAGGTATCAGGAGGGGCGTCGGAAACTCGTTGGGTAGCCATACTTGATAACACCTGTTATCATGTCAATGGATAGCCTAGCTGACAAAATCTGCGATTGTCTAGCGGAAGGACCCATGTTCAATTCCCATATGGGGTAGTTTTATGTTTCTGATCCTTTTATTGATCCGTTTCCTGGTCGCGGGGTCGTCGGGTGGACTGGGATTCATGTGCCGATCCATGTGCTGATGCATTTCCGATTCATTCAGGATTCTTCATAAAATGTACAAACGGTACATTTTATGGTGGTTTTTGACAGCATTTCCTGGCGCTGTAGAGCCGCAGATCGAGCCAGCTACAAACTGAGCATCCTCAGGAACACCTGCGGACGGATTACCCAGCATCAATCATCCCTCTGACAATGCTATCTCTGCCGCACAAGAAGACTCAACCTCAGCTACATGAGCTTCCCCTCACTTAGGAAGGAGATATTGGAGCCAGTTGGATGCCGGATGTCTGCTTCCGCTAGATCCGGTGTTGGATGCATGGATGGCAGGCCGGGCAGCCAATGTGTTGAGCGATAAATGGGTGGATCAAAGCTGTGTATACCCATAACTCCACCACCACACAAACAGGTGTATTTGGCGCCATCTTGCAGCTAGGCACTACGTGGGCCTCCCCTAGCTGGCGCCTCACCGGGCATGTACCAAGCTAACTATGCCACAACTCTCCAACATCTCTATACACCAGCTCGGGTAGCCACCTATGGTCCCAACCCACCTACCCAGCCGTATGCACCCACCCTGGCTTCTTAGAAACCACAGATTACAGAAAGGGCATTGATTTTTCGAAGGTCGAATCCACAGCACGATAGGTGTCAGCACATGGTTCCCGCTGTGGTCGACCCGAGGCCTTTATCCCGGATCAGGATCCATGCCAACTCTAGCGGGGGGCTGGAGCGGTCGGGTAGGAGGATCGAGCATGCCGAGGATCTCATAGTGCCAGGGGGGGGGAACAATAAGGATCCAAAAGCTAGAACCCGTACGCCGGAGCAGACATATGTAGCTACCCGGGAAACTAGGGATGAAATTGTTTCTGATTAAGCGGATTAGTGGGGGGGGGGGGGGTGCCCACGGTACATCTTATCCCTTAAGTTGTCGGTAAATGCTGACCTCCGGCAAAAGGCAAGGTTTGGTGGCTTTTGTTAGTAGATCTTGTTATCTCTCTTATCAAATAACTTATTTCCCATACAAATCCTGGCCCTACAGTATAGGAGTCAGCATCGACAACTTAAGGGATACAGCTCTGCGTTGCGACAAACTGCTTACCCCACCTTTTCTCTTCTCCGGGTACTGCGCTCTATCCGAGCTACCGGGGGTCTCCGGTGTCTCCGGCGAAAACGGTGGCAAAGAAATTGGCTCCGTCGTGCCGTGGCGGAAAAGAGAGCTGTCCATGCATGTGTTTTCTCCTCGTCGCCCGTCACTAGCGCGGCGCACAAAACGTTCGATCGTGCCGGTCGGGTACGGTGCCCAGCGCGCAGCGAGGCAACATGCAAATAACCGTGGAGTATTAGCTTGACCTCGATTACTGTGATGAGCTCTTCCCGTGGTGAGAGTGGGGTCGAGTGCAGTTTGCCTCTCGCCGGGGGTGCTGACAGCATGTTTTCACTGTGGGGAAGATGTCCGGTGTGATAGTCAAAGTCACTACTCTTGTAGGGACTAAGAGCAGAGAAATCAGAAGAGATAGAATCCACAGCCAAATGTATATAATATATCGGAAGAAAAGCTGAATCCCCTCCTGCGCTGCTCTCATCTCAGCGCCAACTGGTCGCCTTGAAAGAAAAAAACACGTATATCAACTGCTGCCGCATATACAATTAATGATGTAAACAAAAAAAAAAAAAAAAATGCTGCTGCACCCCCGATCACTCGCTTCACAGTTTCTCACTCTTCCCGGAATATCGCCATTCCCCAAACACGGTCGCATTCATCCCACCGCCTTCCAACACCGCCCAGCACCCCCGAAACCTCGCAACCGGCCACTCCACACTAGTATCCACCCCTGCGGAGTACCCTTACCGAACCACCACCACCACCGCCCCTCCCCCCCCAACTGATACGAAAACCAAGCGAGCGCCCGCCCATCCTAGTCGTGTAACCCACGCACCCGAAGAGCGGCACCCCCGACGACGGCATCCACCAGCAGGCAAAACTCTCACACGGGTTGCGCACTAATACGTTCCCACGGAGGTCCTACCACCACTGCTCCATCGCCGCCTCTCGTGACGACGGCCTGCGACGCCACATCCATCATAATAACGTAGTGCCGACCCTCACTCATCCTCTTCTATTGCCACCACTCTGCGCGCGCCCGGTCCGGTCCCGACGGCTGTGCTCACCATACACCAACCCTCCGCCCCCACTAACTGTTGGGGCCGTCATGTCCGCATCTGCCTTCACAGCCAGCAGGTCTTTACTTCCCGCAAACGTAGCCGACTAGGAATGGCATACAGCGAAACTATCGATGGCCAGGTTGATCCAGTAATAGAGAACAGCGGCAAAGTATAGCAACAGCGGGGGGATTAACCTGCTCGGTTTGATGGGAAGTGGCGCTAACCGCCTCTGTGTCTAAATATTAAGCTCTTGGCACTCATCCCTGCCAGACCAATCAAATCGCGTAGATTCTGTCTCGCACATGTCTCAAATTATACTTTCTGCCACTAGCGCGCCTAGATAGGAAGTGGCGCTAACAACCTCTGTGTCCAAATATTAAGCTCTTGGCGGTAGCCGGCCAACCAAGCCACATCGAGATGCCGCACTTTCATAGTTTCTGAGACCTAGGGCACCGCCATTACTCGAAAAATTGGCTATGCGAACCAGAACATCATTTTTCAGGTAACCACCACTTTGACCCCTGCTAGCGCGTTTTTATGCTCAGGTTCTATCTGCCTGACCCGAGTATGAGATCAAAATTGCTATTGCAACCATGCCGCGGATTCGAAAGTGTCATCCGTGAGGGCGATAAGCAGACCTGGTCTACGCCCTCCAACCAATCGTGAAGGAGGTAATCCCTGGCCGGGGTTCCAATTTTCCGAGTTTTTACGGTACTATAGTACCATATAGACGAGGGGATAAGGACCAGCTTACTGCACCGTTCTAAGGAGTACTCAGGGTTAGGGTCTCCACGAGCCATGAAACGAACCGAACCGTCCCCACTCAACGCTTCGGTACTGGTGCAGAGCCACCCCCGATCGCATAACAAACCTTCTCCCCCCCAAACACTGTGGGCAGAACGGGGGGCTGTGCTACTATCTGCTCGTATAGTTGCCAAATTTTCAGCAACCGTCTTAAGCTTGAAAATTCGGCAAGTATATTATCTCGGTAGTTTCTCTGACAATATTTCTTAATTCCGGGCGAGAGATTGTGGGTCCGTAAAGGCTGATTCGGGAGTTTTGTCCGGACTTGCCACAAGATGGTAGGTTATTCTGAATCTAATATTTAGTTCTTGGCGATAGTTTTTGGGTGAAAATCACGCCAAGAACCCTTGGCCAAATCACCAGCTTCTGAGCCTAAGGGCCCGTTGGGACAACTCAATAATCTACATTATTTGCGATAATCTCTTTTGGATTATCGCAATAATCTGGCTGTTCGTGCAATCGAATAATTCAACATTTGGAACTCCCGATTATCCGCCAAGAAAATAATCACCTCTGGAGGTACTTATTATTCCCACACAGCACAGATACAAGTATCCTGAGAGCCTAATCCTATTTCAACGTTATCTGGACATGTAGATTATCCACTGATTATGATTTTTATGATTATCATTTCGCTTTTTGACAGTCCAATCTACCCAATAATCCAAAGAAATATTCTAAGGTTGTCCGAACGGGCCCTAAATGTTTAGTTCTTGGCGACCGGTTTTGGGTGCGGATAACCCGATAAGAGCTCAAAATTTGAAATTAAAATCTGGGTGTTGCCAAAACGCTCCATTCAGTAGAGCTTTTAAAAGTGGGCATTCTTGTAGAGCGCCACGACCTGGAGAAGCATACATGATATCCCCATCTACAGTCGCAACTCAATACGCCGGATCCTTTGTCGCGTGCGAAATCCTCTGGGATTTTGATATTTTTTTTTGCTGCAAATCAATTTCCTATTCCGGACTTTTTGCTACCCCGTACGAAATCTTTAGAATCTTGGCAATCCGGCATACCGAGTTGCGGCTGTATCCAGATGGGTATCCTCTCGGCCTGTTGGGGCATTGAGTGGCCGACATTGATCCCATTGATTCAAACACCTCCCGAGTGGCTGAGAAAGCGACATGTCATCTTTAAGGCGCACCACACACATATAATGCCCAGCCGCCCCGCATCTGAACAACACAACCCCAAATCCCACCAAATGGAGTCCAAGAAAGCCCGAACCATCGTCACCACAACCATCACCACCGAGCCCTCCTCCGCCGAGGACACAAGCAATGTCGATGCCCTCCAAGACAAGATCGGCAACCTGACGCAACAGATCCTTCTTCTACAGGCCAAGACCGACCAGCTCGCGCAGATCGTCGCACGCGGTCAGGAATACCGAGAGCCGCAGGCGTGCAATAGCCAGAGCGACCCCCCTGCTCATGGCGTGAGCACAGTAGGTCGGTAGTCCAACTCTGCTTCCCCGCATTTTATTCCCCCCCGCTAAGAGTCTCCGGCTAGGTGGCGGTGTGTATCTCGGTCTTGTCCGCGCCAGGGATGTCGTGGAGCTTAGCGAACCCATGCTGAAGGAGCTGGACGATGGGCTCCGCGCGATAGCCTCGCGGCTTTTTCCGCGCACAGGAAGACCCGACAGGTTCAAGGAGGAGGGTGAAGCAGTGGCAGCACTGCTCAAGAAGGTGTCGCTCACACACGATGGTTTCCCGACGACTGGTGTAGACTATTTCTCACTCTATCGTGAAACCTACGGGAGGTACCAAAGGGCGGCCTGGGCGCGCTACGGATACCTGAACTGGATTTCGGAACCTAGGACGAATGCTTTATATTATGAGACTTTCCTGCAGTTGGTACTGTTTCGGGGGATCAATCTGGAGGAGGTGCCGTAGTCTGTTTGGAGTATCTATCTGTATGCATTAGTATTTATTGAGGATGAGCCGTGACCTTTCTCCGAGATGGGTTCTTGTCATCACCAACAGTTGTCTGTGATTTCCGCTATTTTATTTCTTTCTTTCTCTCTTCACCGGCGAGGAAATCTGCACCCGCTAGTGAACAGCGGGAGGAAACGTTTTGCCATAGTACTAAATGATTATCAGTCAACCAATCGATGAACGGTTTTATTATCATAGTTGTAAGACCGCGTGCGGTAGGTGAGCTACAGGGATGGGGCGAGAGAGAGAGAAGAAAAAAAAAAACGAACAGTTGTACTAAGGCAGATTCGAGTGACCTGTCATGACCTTGATCCCACTTTTTGCGCCACGACCCATAACTCGGAACAAACAACCCTCAAGCACCAAACTGGAAGCCCAGCTCGACTTCCCCCGTTTCCAGGGCCTTGACACACCTGTTCCTGATCTTCCACAGCTCCATAGCGATATGTTTCTTCCCGACGTATAGCGCCTTAATACTTTCGATTCCTGAAGGCTAGGGTAGGTATTGAAGCAACCACGAACCCGGAACACCTGTTTGCTTACACCTCTACGTGATAACCAAGGCTTCTGCATCTTATAGACTTTAGTCTTCGCCAGTGGGTGCTCTACCATAGAATATGTCCCACAACTTTCCAGATTTCGGATGAGCTTGGAAAACGAGATCTGCACCTGATAGTACGAATAAAACGATAGACATAGGTTACAAAATTGATGGAGAGACATGTATTATATAATAGTTCTTGGCTAATAAACATTTTAGCTAGTGGAAATACCCATTCGGCGAACGGTGCTTACAGTATCGATGTCTTCAATATATGTAACCCCCCCTCATTGCTTCGACTTATTATCGTCGTGTTAAGGTGCTACAACTAGCCCATGCAATAACGGTGTCCACCGACTCCTATGTTTTCCTATTTTGTCTGGGCGGATAGCCGACAGACCCGGACACTCCCCCTTCTAGAATATCAACAATCATGATTGCCCAAGGTGCGAAGTTGATTTCAAAGGCTTTGAGAGCATTGGACGGAGCCCTCCCCGCAACCAGGAGACCATGAGGAAATGGCCCAACAGTTCAACGAGAATAGAGCGTTTTGGCAACACCCAAATCTCCGAATTTTGACCTCAAATTTTGGTCTCAAATTCCGAGCCCCTGGCGAGCTATCCATACCAAAAACCGGTCGCCAAGAACTAAAAATTTAGACTCAGAAGTTGGTTTCCAAAACGCTCTAATCCAGCAAATCCTTTACCAGTGGGATACTCGGACTATAGGTTATGGGAAAACTGCTAGTTCGATTTATTGATGGAGATGTCGTAGGAAGATAGAACGGAGAAACTCAGAAGAAAACAACGAGAAAAAAGTTATAAAAAAATGACCCTCGGTGGAAATGAAGAGACCCCGCCACGTAAAACACTCCTACGCCAAGGCCTACATCGTCCTGCGAACTACCCTGGGAAAAGAACATACATCGAACGTGTGGAAATGAAAGTCTTGATGAAATAAGAACGAATGGAAGAGGTCAAAGGAGGAAATATTCGTAGGACAGTAAGGCATGAGACGACATGTATGCCGGTATTCAGCTGAACAAAGCAAAAACAAAGATCCAAAGAGATATGGGGAACAACCCTCCGAGAGGTGTGTATGAAGAGGGGGCAGCTAATAGGCGGGAGAGGGGGCAGGGGGTGCTGGAACATGGGTTCGGATGGGGATCGTGGCTTTGGAGAGTTATTGAAATTACGCAGTCGATTAGGGGGTGTATCTACCGGAGGCCGTTATCAGGTCGCGCCGACAGTCGAGTTAAAACCAGATACGTGGGAAGTATGAGTTGGAGTGTCTGCGGGGTGAACAATAGGAGGCCGGGTCTGAAAATATCGCAACGCCATAAACCCACCGGTTTAAGTAGGGTCCTTAACTGAGCTGGAGGATACCCAGATCAGTGGAAGCTATACTCATTTCGTTCTCGAACCACTCGGTGATCAGAATTACAATTTCCATATGCCCTTGGCTAGCAGCCAAAGACATTGCTTCCTCAGCGGCAGCCGCCACAGAGGTATAGGCCCCTCTATCCAGTAGTAGGCGTACTAAATCGGTATAACCACATTCCGATGCCAGTTTTAAAGCACCCAACGTACTGACCAACGCCCCCTCCGAAACATCTGCTCCTCCCTCCAGTAGGTAGCGTGTTGAGTCCAAATGACCTTGCCGCGCTGCATACATTAGGGCGGTCCATCCCCTGGCTGGTGTGTCCCGTGCTGATATATCTGCCCCTCGCTCAACCAGGAGCTGAAGCACCTCAGTGGCACCAGATTGTGCAGCGATATGGTGAGCCATGCGCCCCTCCTCATCCGTTGCCGAAATATCTGCACCTCTGTCTAGTAGGTAGCGTGATGCGTCCAGATAGCCATTGAGCGCAGCATGCATTAGAGCGGTCCATCTAAGATGTGTTCCGTCTCGTGTTGCTATGTCTGCCCCCTTTTCAACTAGGATCTGAAGCACCTCAATGGCACCAAATTGTGCAGCGATATGGTGAGCCATGCGCCCCTCGTTATCCGTCGCCAAAACATCTGCACCTCTGTCCAGTAGCCAGCGTACTGTGTCCAAACGCTTTCCCCACGTCGCAAGCATTAGAGCGGTCCATCTAAGATGTGTTTTGTCCCGTGCTGCTATGTCTGCCCCCTTTCCGATCAGCAGCTGAAGCACCTCAGTTGCACCATTTGCCGCAGCAATATGGTGAGCCATGCGCCCCTCCTCATCCGTTGCCGAAATATCTGCACCTCTATCCAGTAGCCAGCGTACTGTGTCCAAATTCTTTTTCCACGTAGCAAGCATCAGAGCGGTCCATCTAAGATGTGTTCCATCCCGTGCTGCTATGTCTGCCCCCTTTTCAACCAGGATCTGAAGCACCTCAGTGGGACCAAATTGTGCAGCGATATGGTGAGCCATGCGCCCCTCGTTATCCGTTGTCGAAATGTCAGCACCTTTGTCCAACAGGTATTGAATTATTTGAAGTTCACCGCTTTAGCAGCCCCGTGCAAAGCAGAGACTCCGTGAGTACCCCCAACTCCTAGATTGGCCCCGTGCTCTAGTAGCAGTTTGATAACCGGGAGGTGACCATTCTTCGCAGCTATGTATATTGGTGTATATCCCGAGGGATCCTCCATGGGTCTTGCCCCCTTACCCAGTTGCTGTACAAGCAGCTCGCAATCGCCGCTCGCAGCAGCCGCCACTAATAGGTGTTGAAGAGCGTCTGTAACCTCAGTCAACTCTCGTATAACAGAAACAGCAAGATAACGGTACAGATTATAGGGTATTTTACTTCTCCTCCAAGCAGTGATGGGAACCTGAGGGTTCTTTTGGCCCGGCTTGTCTTTGGTAGCCGATTTACCTTCAGCTACGGGGGCCGCGTCGCTTGCGGTGCCTGCTTTCTGGTTAGGTCCAGGCGCAGGGACAGGTCTGCTTGCTTCAGAGGGTATATTCGTCCATGTTGTCTCGTCGGTCTGCTCCTGAATTGAAAGCCAAGAGTGCAATAGAGCTTGCGACGCTGGAGGTCGGTTTTCTGGTACGTGCTGAAGCAAACTAGCCAGGAATCCAGTTGCTGAGTCCGGGATAGTCGGTGCAACTTCTGTCCTGGGTGGAAATAGGCTTTGATTATGTATATAGTCCTTCAGGTCTTTAGTCTGAGGGAACGGTAGTGTATTGGTCATCATGAAGTACACTAAACACCCCAAGGACCAGATATCGACTGCTGTCGTATATACGCTGCTTTCTTGATCGTGGGTAGACAAGTCCTGGATCTCCAGTGCCATGAAGGGTCTAGTGCCTGCGGTGGTTCGCCATTCGGTGTTGCCGTCGGGGTGCTTAAGCTTAGAGACGCCAAAGTCGCCAATTTTTACTCGAAGTGGTGCCCATTTAGAAATCAAGATATTTCCGGGCTTGAGATCCCTATGGCAGATACCCTTCTTATGCAGGATTTCCAGGCCAGTAAGAATCTGCTTTGTAACGCTTCTTGACTCGTTTTCACTGAGGCCTCCAGTTTCTCTGAGTAGTCCCCCTAGATCGCCCGGAAGGAATTCCATGGCCAAATAAATATCATATTTATCCTCAAACCACCCTATTAACTGCACGAAGTGCTCTGGATTCTAATTTGGGAACATAGGGGCGTTAGTAAACCATTGCACTTAGTCCTCCACGGTTTTAGCGGGGCTGGCGGAAGATTACCGAGCGCAGTTGTTCCAAGATCCCCACTTCGTCCCATCTGATAGCCAATGATTTGCCGATCTGCTTCACCGCCCTAACATCCCTCGTCTCTGAACATGTCTCTTGATAAACCACACCAAACCCACCCTCTCCAAGTCGCTTGGTCCTCGTCCAGGTTTCATACCTTACCAGCTCCCCTGGGCCGGCGATAGTATGCTTGCAACGTGATTTGCCAATGAATTCGGTGACCAATTTGAGGTGTTCAACCTGCGAGGATTTAAATGCCATTTCTTCGTTCTGTTAGCCTATGGGTAATTATATGGTGGTATTGTCAGGGTTGTGTGATGAGGATGAGACCCCGCTCGAGCGTCGGGGCGGGGCTTGAGTGCTGGCACGGTGTTTCTATTGGATATGTGTGAGCCAACGCGAACATAGTTATTGTAATCGGTGGTGATCAGCGCCACCCGCGCCATGTGGCAGCGCTATTAGGGATAAACTTACCAGTAGGGGGTCCGTAATGGTAATCGCAGCCGAATGCGACATTCGGTCTGAGGGAATGGGTTAGGGTTCTGATGCCGGGGGTGAGGGTCGGCGCCCTGAGCTCTAGCTCTAGCTAGCGATCTAATAATAAGTTTGGTGACATCTAAGGGATCAAGGCAGCTCAAAGCTGCTCGCAACCTGCGCAAAATTCCCCTGCCGAGGTCCACTGGGAGATGTATGGCGAATATAGGATTCGAAGACCTTTAATTTCGTACAGCGGTGGGTAATAAGTCATCGGATGACCTAACCAGAATTTTGCCTGCAAACGGGCATTCTGGTGGCGTTCCGTCCGATGACTTATTACCCACCGCTGTACATAGAGGACTAGCAGTGGCCAGCTCGCGACCGCGAGTTGATTCAATAATATATTATTCCCACCCTTTTAATGGAGGGAACAGCGGAACAGCGACAGTATAGGGAATAGCGGTAGAGTATAGGGAACAGCGGTAGAGTAGAGGGAACAATGACAGAGTAGAGGAAACAACAATAGAGTAGAGGGAACAGGAGTAGACCCTAGAGAACAGCGGCACAGTAAAGTACTTGCCAAATTTTTAAGTTTAGGACGAGATGTAACCAAAAGTTGGGTGGCAACCGTCCTAAACTTGAAAATCCGGCAAGTAGATCTTTACATGAACATTTTCGGGGGAGTTGTATACCCGGCATCTAAACCCTCAGGTAATCATTTCCAAACTAGCTGTAATAGAAGGCCTAATTAGATTTCTATTCTACTTTACATTCCGGCCTAGGAAACCCGCTATCATCGTACTTGTTTCAAGATTACCCTCGTTCTTCAAACCACCGCGGCCGGCAATGAATCTCCTGTGATAGGCACCATAGAAATTTAGTGAAGGCCTAGCGCGGCGCGGCTGAGGTTTGCATGTATTCGCTGTGTTAGCCGGTAGCGCTATTAGTCACACAGCAGGGGGTTTGAACTTTCGGACGCCAGCTGACTTTGGATTGTAATATAGAGTTGATGGTTGAAAACAGTGAAATATTGTATGAGAATATGATTAAAGAGAGGTTGAGGGAGAGGTTTTATGAGGGTAGGAAGGTAGTTGCTTCGCTTGTATTGTCGCAATCATGCAAATGGCCTACAACAACCAAGTTTTGAAAGACAATTAAACTCTAAAGGATCACAAATCAAATTTTTGCTACAACGAAGACCTCCGGTTGTTACAACCACAATAGATATAATAAATACAGTATTATCTAAGCCTTAAGGTTATGGGCGCGCGAGGTTATGGGCGCGAGGTTATGGGTGTGGGGTGTCAATAGGAATTGGGGGTGATTCCGCCGTTGAGCTACTTCGGAGAGAAAGGCTATTGATGTTTTGCATGGCAACCGTACGATTTTATTGGTGAAAATAATCCCAGCATTTATATCTTGAAACGGATAAAAACACAGGCCTTTTGGCGGGCTATATAATGCTAGTATATATGAACATTGTCCATCGGTGGGGGATTCCACCACCAGTGTCAGCTATTTTACCAGCGTTTTGAAACTGTTGGTATTAATGACAATGCAGTAAAGACCGAAAGTCAGTATTTATAGTGGAATACCGTAGAATCTGAGAAAACTCGTTGCGAGAGAGCAGGGGTATAGGCCAACCAAAGGCAGTCTTTGAACGCCAATATGCAGGTTTTGGTGTAGAATATCCCTGCTGCAGCACAACGAGTTCTCTCAGATTTTGCGGTAAGGGCTGAACAGTACTTATACCGCCGGTCGGAAATAATTTACCACTATTAGTAAAATTACTTTTGACATATTTATTGCCCGCACCGGCTAAGCCATTACCTGACTTTATTTTACGGCGAGTATAAAATAGAGACTTTGCCCAAATGGAGCCAACTCCATTTCCCGGTAACCTGATTGATGCCGATCCCATAGCCTGCCAATCAGACAATCGAAAGATAGGGCTGGCTCCATTTGCGCAAGGTCTCTAATTAGAGCGATCTGGCCAACAACCTCTGAATCTAGGTGTTTAGTTCTTGGCGATAGTTTTTGGTGCTCAAAATTTGAAAAACAGGGATTGGCCAAATCACTCTAGTACGGGAGTAGATCTCCCGAGGTTTACACACCCACTGATGAGAACAAGACCATCTCGCTGCAGGTGCGGGGATTGGATGCTGGGCAATAATGCATGGAGGTGTGTCGCATGGCAATGTCAAGATTAGGTTAGGTGAATAGGTATCATTTAAGTGCCGATCGCGGGAGCTTAATTCTACTGCGAGTGGGGGGGATGGTGGGTCATGCTATGCAGAGTAGAGTAGGTAGGTAATCTGCACCAGAGACCCTTGCACCGCCACCCATTAACCCGCATTACCAACCCTCAAACATCCCTACGACACTACGCAACACTGATGGTAGGCGATAGAAGCTAAGCATGGTTCTGTTCCCGCATTCATGAGCTCCATCTTCCGGAACAGCTCTCGCTACTACCACGCCCCACATATACCGATTTCCACAAACCTAACCCTGAGGCTCCCTTTGTTCTATAGATCTAAAAGATCCCTAATAAATAATATTATTAATGTTATCGAAGATCTCCTAGGCTGACTGCTGCAAAATTGCGACCTTAAATGAGGGTGTTTACCTAGCGGCAGTGGTGGGATACGCATATTTAGGGTGCATGATATTTGAAATCATAATCTCATTATGGCGCGGGACCGGCAACGCAGTGGCGGTATTTTAATAACACAACTGCCCATGCCTCTTTGCACAAGGGATGTTTTTAATATTCTATGGCACTGCAGCCGGGGCACTACATGCTGAATCAAGAGTCTGGACCAGGTGATGAGCAACGATAGTGGAGTGTATGGTGGGCTGTATTGGGGGGGCAGGAGTGAATCTACAACTTGCCACCGCAAACATTAGGTGGGGCTGGTGGCAGGGATAAAATGTAGAGCCTTTCGACCGTGGGTCTACGCCCAACTGGGACTAGCAAACGATGCAGACTGGGTAAGGCCCACGGGCTCAGGGTCAGGGTTAGGGTTATTGGCACTAATAGTTGGCACTAAGAAAAGCGGTCCCCCACAAACCCACAGTTCCCTTTAAAGGCGCCCTTTACATAGAAATAACAAGCAATTTGCACGCAAACACCACACCCCTTTGTACAGATGGTCATGCAAACCAAGTGAGTATTATCTTTCTGCTGGAAAACAATCCTCGACATTTCACCGAGATCGTCACATAATTATGGGCCATTCAGTTCAGTTATCCAAATCGTCAATTCATTTTGCTATAAAAACAACTCATAATTCATTTCCCAAATAACACTGCTACATAACCACATTAATCACCATCGGAGGTCAGATGAGTCAAGTTTCCCCCGACTGTTGAGAACTAGGGAGCAGTTTCGCCTCCTTTGAAGTACTTCGGGGCAGTTATGGTCGGGTGCCTCTCACGGTCGAATGTGCGGCCAATAATCTTCCTATCATCACAGTCGATAGGAGTCCAGTTCCGATCGATAGGGGCGTAGGCCTCCATGAAGCTCTCTACTCCGACTGAGAGGCTCGTGGTATCGCTATCTGGAAGGTGGTACTCCGTCCCGTCCGCCTATATGTATCAATTAGGGACATTGCTGTTTTACATCAAATTTATCCGACTTACCATGCGTATCCTCCAGTCTAATTTTTCCGTCAGCCAGCGCGACACCGGTCTCTTATCATGAAGCCGAGTTCCATCGGGTAGCGTAGTATGCATCCTATCCGTCAGATATATCGACCCATGCATCAAGTGTGCCTCGTGATCTCGACAATTGCTACAACTCTCAAGGGGAGCCTTCAAACTATTAAACGACCCAACAGTGTTCGGGTGAGTACCCCACTCCCCGGGAGTGTCGCCTGCCCCGCCGAGGAAGAAAAAGATAGTAAAGTTGCTTTCGCATAGGTTTTTCTTAACCGCGAGCACTACCCGCCATTCGCGCCGGAAAGTGGCCTCGTCTGCAACATAGTATCGGAGAGTTAGTTATGTGACCAACATGCGGGCAGGGTGGCAATACCTGGGAAATCTGAACGAAATCCGGGAACAGCTACCAGATCCTCCCTTTCCGCCGCGCCGGGGGGGTATGGGCCAGTAGATGAAGGGGGGGGGGTCCGTAGCGCTTTACGGCATCCCACACAGCTTGCTCTCGTTGCTCCGGTGTCAAATCGACCAATGTTTCGGGGTATTGGAATCCGAATTCCCATGTACTTTCGGTGTTAGCTTTTGGCAAATGCTCTTATGGCTTCAGCGTATACACACGTTGGATAAAAATCCTGAGACCTTTGGATCATGCGGCTTGTCCACGGGCCAGTCGGCGGTGCTCGGTTGAAGGGGCGGAGGTGGAAGTTAAGAGTGTCGTGACCCCAGTTGTCACTATATAATACATTAGGGTTGATCGTCTGCCACATTGCGTAGTAGTAGTCTATAGCAACATGACTATAAGTAGCATCGTTAGCGATAATGACATAGCAAGTGCTCGGGCAATACATACACAACCCTAAACAAACGTCAGCAATCCTCCCTAACAACCACTATCATATCAACGATTCTACTTACCAGAAGACCGGATCAAATGCAGTAACCATAGGGTCCTGCATTATGGCGCTGATTGCGTCTAGGAGCACATTAACGCCACACTTCACAAGCCAGCCCAGGCAATAGTCTGGAAATGCGGGGGGGGGGAACCTACTGTGAACATTGTTGTGTGGTTGTTCTATTGAGTTTGTCCCACCAGATATTGTGTTGCTGAAGTCATTATATGTTTTAGTCTCAGTGATCGCGTGGTAGACGAGGGCTGGGAGACTAGGTACGCAGAATTAGCCAATGATCACGTGGACAGACCAAGCCTAGCTTCTACTCACTTAGAATTTTCCATATTCTTTTGTACCACGGCGTCCGGGAATCGCGTGGTCTCCCCCATGAACTATCAACCAGATTAGTTAGTGGGTTACTAAGGGAACCAGTGTCCTCTGGAGGAAGGGGGGCGTACAGGGGGCGTGGAAGCGCCCGTGGACTTATATGAGTACAGGGGGTTGGGTATGCTGGTTGGGTTCACGGGGTCATGCTCGGGAATGAGGACGACTGCATCTGGCTTGACCATGGAGGCAGGCAAAGCTGGTTTACTTCCCCAATCCCAGATTCTGCATATGTCAATCCCGTATTTCGCATATTTCAATAAGTTGAACCGAGAGAAGAATTATTGACATACGGAATCCTGATTTTCTTTGCTTCCTTTATGTATCGGGACTGCAGCGCATGGGGTGCACCCACCGCGAGCTCCACAGCTATTTCGACGATGCGTTGCTAGAGGTTCAGTACCAACGCTCAGTTCCATACACCGGGATGATAATTACCTCAATTAGAAGGAGGTAGGCGCGGTGCCAGGTAAGGAACCGTGTACTATTTCAAAAGACCAGTACACAGCGTAGTTAGAATAAAACGCTATTTACTATAACTAGTACAAGCTAGATGATACGAAAGATTGAAAGAGAGGGAAGCTTACTTTCCATGCGAGCAATACATTGTCTTCCCTGGCTGTTCTTCAAGCTGTGGCCATGTAACCAGGGGCCAACCATGAATGCCTTACTATCGTCAGTCTTTGAAGAAGTGTTAGCGGGGGTGCAGGGGTTGATACCGGCGATTCTGTAATAACCGACGGCTTGGTCCGGAGGCGCATTCTGAAGCTCTGCGAGAGCGCGCAGAAAAAGACTCCACTGGATTGCATATTCAGCGTTTGTGCTGAAGTCATCGATATCGAGCCGTGTATTAGGATCTCCCGTGCCTTCGATAGCATAGTCCTCCATAATGAATGCGGGGTTAATTGCGGCTTGGGGTTTCGGGGTAGTTTTAATGAGATGCACTGAGATGCGATGAACTAGTAATCCTTGGGGACGGCTTGGGGTCTCTTTTAAATCAATCGATATATAAGAACTTTGGCTTGAGAAGCGACTGAGAGTGGTGTGTAAACAGTCTATAAAAATTGGGGGATCTGCTAATTCCCATCTGAAGTTCAAGCACCCACCCCTATGCCTTCGCTCGCCCTACCTCGTTGTTCAGCTAGGAATGATCTATTGAAAAAGCAGTTATAGCGCACAGATATTTTGCCCTTTCAAGTAGTCACGTTTACAGACTACCACATACGTATGACGATCAAAATGGAATAGCCACTAAGGGCACGGACCCCAACAGTGAAGCCAATCCGCACACGAGAAAGCCTAGGGAAAACCAAAAACGAGTCGTTATACCGCGTCGGCTAGATCGGTGATGGGCTGCATACGAAGTAAAACCTGATCCTTATCCAAACTCAACGACCGCAGTACACACTCTTAATCAATGAGTGGGTGGATTCATGAGACCCATCGTAAGGTGACATGCCCCGCAATACCTAATTCTTCCCGCAAATGCAGGCTAGGTCGGGTCGTTCTATCGACATTGAAACGCCGGACAATCCGCCGCGAAAAAGAAACGCAAAGATTAAGGATGGGAGGTAGGGAACTTAGAATAAGCAGATGGATATCTGTAGCTAGATAGCTGTAGCACCTCAAGAGAGTAGTAGTAGAGATAGAAATCACTCATAGCCTTATTAAATATATAGAGGCCTATTCTTATGATTCTACGTAGTAGGTATCTATCGAAAGCTCCTCATCCTTGGTGTAGGCTAATACACCTTCGAAGTATGTTGGTCATTACTCTGCGACGGGGAATACATCCCACCATGTGTACACCACAAAGGTGTGAGACGGCATTATCCGTAAAGGTGTGCACCCCGACTGCGAGATCTGTCTCATGCATAGCGTGGCCTATGCAGGAAATGATGAACCAAAGTAAAGCAACACTGGGCGGGGTTTATGGACTTGCTTAAGTGCCTGTAAGGCTGGTAATGCAGTAAAACATATACAGCGATGGGGAAAGTTATTGTTGAAGTAAAGTATGGAAAGAGTTCTATTAGCCGGGATAGCTACCTAAACCCTCCATCCCTGTACCTATCCAGTGATAACATATTCCACGAGCAATGAAAGAAGCATAGCACGCGCGTAGTAACCGGCCTTCTATAGATGGATATCGTTTTTCATACTTGATTAGGTAAACTACATGGTGAGCATACCAATTAGCATGTCCTCTTTCCATTGGCAGGTCAAAAGAAAACTCATGCAGCCGAATCAACCATAAGCGCGCACGCTCCTGCAGCCAAGATCTAGCCCTAGGCACGGAAGCTCCTGCAGTCAAGATTGAGCCCTGGAGTAGACACGCTCTCACAGGGGTATGACGACCACGGGTGTGTGGGGATTTCTGGTTTGTTTCCATCCAGAGGACAGCCAGATTCACAATAAGTAAGTTCTATCACATGAAGCCCGAACAACTTATTATCTTGAATTATATCCGTTTGTACCTTTCGGCGTTGCAATAGAAAAATCCCCACACCCCCGTGGTCGCCATCCCCCCCGTGAGATCGTCTATTGGGTTACGCAGGCTGGGGAAAACCTGAGGACGGAACAGAGACTTTGCGCAAATGGAGCCAACTCCATTTCCCGGTAGCCTGATTGATGCCGATCACATAGCCTAACAATCAGATAATCGAAATATAGAGCTGGCTCCATTTGCGCAAAGTCTCCAGTATTGATTAGTTATGAGAAAGTGACATGTGACCAGCAGAAGCGGACGCAACCTAAGTCTCCTTTGAAAGGTTAAGGTTACCTAAATGGGTGCCTCTATTATAGTTGCCTAAGTCAAGGCTATGGCACTTCACATGGAAACCCGGGGCTGCTAAGAAGGAATTGAACTTTCATGCATGAATTGGATCTCGTGAATATATCGTACGCCGAGCACAAAGTGCTATCATTGATATCAACATAGAACCTTGCTGCCTACGGTATTAAGACCGATCATAATATTTTATGCGCCACAGCCGCAACCGATTACAGCTGATGCCCTAGGAGACACTCTAGTGCTCTAGATAATTCTGAGTGACTCGCATACCAGCTGGAGCACATTCGGCGAATGAGGTCATTGGAACCAAGGCAACACGCCGGCATCCCATGAATCCTTGGATCCCACGGAATTGACTAGAAGCACATGAACAGTGAACTCCTTTTCCTGGTATTCCTCGGGGGTGGAGGCTGGGAGACCTTCTCTGAAGCTGGCAAAAGGGGGATGGGGATAAGATTGGTGGAGGGTAAAAATTGTTTTTTAGTCCTGTATTACTGTCAAAAAAAAGAATAACTGTCCGATTGGCATTTACCATGGTACCCTATAACTCGAAAGATTGCTTGTGAATATGGGGTCAAAATGGTTATTAGCACACCTGATTTACACCCTTCAACGAATCAATCGTTAAGGAGGAAATCCTTGGCCAGAGATAGTGAATTCTTTGAGTTTTTGATTAATTCGCTAGCGTTGTTGCCCTTTAGCATACCAAAAAATCAGCACTTTGAGTACCTTTTGGTGTAAACAGCGCTGCCGAATTTTTCGAGTATCTACGATACTCTACAATCTTCACTTTACTTCATAATTCCATGCATAATGAACCCCGCTTACCTAGAAATAGGTTCGCCACATGAAACTAAATGACGGGGATATGAAAGCGGAATTCGGGCCCAATGTGATATGCCAGCAGGGTAGATTTTGCTTCTTACGCAAGGTGCAAGTTTCGCCCTGGGTTCCCGTGCTTGTGTAAGTCTGTCTCTCATCAAAATTCTTTCTTGAAAAGCAAATATATGCCCCCCCAGTTACAGCATCACGGGCAGAGTCGCCGATCAAAACTAGACCGGTCTGGCGAATGGGTCAGCATAGTTCTCCTGGCGTTAATTGGTTAAGATACTATCAGCTTCCTGGCTTTCCCGTGAGTAGCCGAGGAGTGCGGTCGAGGTGTTCTCGCTAATGGGTACCAGATTTGAGATATAAGATAGGCGGAGGCGCAGTATTTTAGTTAAGAGGTTAACTGGAGCCCTTTGTAAAAGACTAGATACCTCTACCCTTCATACCGTTCCTAATCCACGAAATGGAAAACCCCAAAGTCGGCGCTCAACCCACCCCCCCGACCAAACCGTCTGGGGCCTCCTTATCTACTCTCCCAGCCAACCCCACGTGGAGGAACGGAATTGCGGCTTTATTCCAGGCCCCGTTCTGGTTGCCCGAGGGTGACCGGGGAATTGTCGGAAATTACTGGATCCTCAAAATGAGACCCATGAACCTCCACCTCGATCAGTACCCAGACGTATCTACACAAGCCGCAGTCATCTACGACGCAATATCTTCCGGCGATATGCCGAGGACATACGACGCCTCCGAGAAGTTCCCTCTAGAAGCATCATGCCTCTTCAAGACGTGGATGGATAACGGCTGCCCGGAATAGCAGTCGTTAGGATTATGAAAGTTGTCGGATATATTTGCTCTGGCTGTTTGGCAAGGATTTGTAGATTTGAGATAGGTGCGATTCGGGCGGATAGTAATGTTGAATGAATGATGTACAAATCTTCTGATTTAAACTATTGTTGCTGGCCTTTGAATAACCCATAACTAAGTGCCCGGACCCGTGTGATAAATGATTCCGGAGATAAGGGCGGTGGATAAATAAATTTTCCGCTAGCCAAATCTTGCTCGCTGTATGTTTAAGAAATAATAGGGTAGGGTGCAGTGAAGCCCAAGCAAGTGTAACAGGGGGCAAAAGCCCAGATTAGATTTGATGCGGAGCTAGATCACAAAGATCTTCATGCTCACTCAAGGTTCTAATCCCTGCGATCGATACCTTCGTTTCTCCCCGCCCTATATATAGAGCTGCCGCTCTACCACCCCAAGTAATGAATCAGCATATGCATCTAAAATGCATCTAAAATGTATCGTTTCATAATGCATCGGAAATGCATTGATAATGCATCGAAAATGCATCGGAAATGCATCAAAATCCCAGCTAATGTATCAGTCTAATTAGGACATGGAAAATTTCCTGGAAAAAAAGAAAACTGTCAGAGAATTGAACCTGAATCATTATACTAGATTACTGAAGAGTTAATCTATTACGCCATGCTATAAATTGATATAATTTCAAGCTTTTCAGGCATGCTATTGACTATTCACAGCTAAAGTATCAGTAAATGTGTTGGTGTCATCAGTAAATTCGTTGCTGTGATGCATTAATATCCTTCGTTGCATTTAATGCATCCTTCGATGCATTAACAGATCCTTTTTATATGAGTAAATGCATCAAATGATGCATTAATTGTGGTGGTAGAGCCGGTAAGCATCAGCAAGGATAATGCGGATCATGCCATAGTGGTAGTGTTAATGATACAAAGAATGGTAAGGTAGTGAAGGGTTTATCGTGGCCTCCGCAAATAGTTTCTTGGCGCGTTTTTCTACATATTTAGGATATCCGCAATGGTACTATCTGCAGCAATGTGCGAATGCTATAGCATATCTCTCTACCAGCAATGTAAATGAATCTTTTGATTCGTTTCCCACACAGTCGGTTTTGGTAAAAGAATCCTTTGATTCAATTAGAGGGTATGCTTTTGTAAAAGGCACTCGAATTCATTTCCATGATGCCTTTTTTTCATGGATGCACTAGAACCGGGGAACTGGAAGGATTGACAAGGCTGGGATTATTGTGCGCTAGGAGGAGAAAATGAGTCGGAATAGGTTCTATGGGTTTCCATTATGCGAAAGAGTGAGTCATAGTTGGGGTTACATGAGGGAATGAGTCAGGCTTGGCGGCAGGGTAATGAATATATAAGGGAGACGACGGGGCCCACCTCTGTACTTTCTTTCTCTCTCTTTTCTCTTCACACAACGTTTTCTGTATTTGTCTACTAATCTATTATAGTTTCTATCATATTAGTGACTATCGCTGCTTCTTTATTTTTCTTTACATACTTCTCCCTCTCGGGAGTATTGCTGTTACTACATTAGCAAGATTTCATTTGTCTCCTGATATCTCCTGAGCATCAGGAGACTCAAAAAATCTCCAGGAGTCTCACGAGACTCTCAGGAGACCCGGGAGACAGTTGGAAGACTGCAGTCATAAGTTGGGTTTGCTGATGTACCCCGTACCCTGCGGAACAAAGCTATGCCCTTGATGCCCCCTTGAGACTTTTTATCATGGCTCAGCCTACTGCACTTCGCCTCCCGTCAAGACGTCTTCGAAACAGGGTTGTTGGATAGTATTCATCAGCAAACTCAACTTGTGACTGGTGTCTCCCAACAGTCTTCCGGGTCTCCTGAGAGTCTCCTGAGACCCCCAGATATTTTTTGGGTCTCCTGAGGCTCAGGAGACATCAGGAGACAAATGAAGTCTTGCTGATGTTGGTCAATGTTGGAAGTAGGGTGGCGGGTTAGGAAGGAGCTCGGGTAATAGAATGTAAGCGCTAGGAAGGATTGGGTAGGAACAGGATTGAATTGGGGTTATTGGGAATAGTATGGGTGGTGCGGGAGTGTAGGAGTTTCTATGAGATTCTATGGTCTGAGTTATCAGTGTGGAGGAATAGTTGTATATATAGTGTCTGTTCTTTCATATGTTTCTTCCTCTTCAGGCAAAGTATTCTTTCTGTCCCAACGTTTTGGCATTGGTCCCGATGGTTTGGTAGTCGACGTGATGTTGTGGTTGTTTAGGCATTGCTAAGCGAGGAAGGGGTGTGCTGAGGAGGTAGTGTCGTCATTGGGTTCTAGGAGGTTCGATGGCGTAATGGATTTGTAATGTTAATAGCGGAGGTGGTGGGGAGAAATACGAGGTGTGGTTGCGATGGGATTCTATGGGTTTCTATGAGCTGATGTATGAGTCATATCGGACTGGTGGAGGAGAGGGATTAAATAGCGGATAGAGGTGTTTTCCTTAGTTCTTTCTTTCTTTCCTCCCTGTCTCGTCTTCCTGTTATCTCAGTACATAGGAATCTACTCCTATTCCCAAGCCATAGCCTCTCGTACCTAAAGATTCTGTCCTCTACAGAGGAAAGTCATAGTGCCTCTCATTGTTCTCGTTGAGGTCCATCCGGTCCTCGCTCTCTCTGTTCTGCACTCTTGTGCCCTTGCCCTTGCCTTTGCCTTCGCCGGTGCCTGTGCTTGTGCCTGTTCGGCGTTGTTCCTGTCTTTGTCAGTTTGCTCGTCACGTAGCCTGTGCTCCCCGAGTCCTTCTGCGTCATCATTGTCATCTTCTACTTTGTGTCAGGTTACTCCGGCACACTTTCTGTTAGTAATCTATATCTTTGGCTTCGGCCCTTCTATCCCTGCCTTGTCCGTGAAACCTGAACCTGAACCTGCTTCGACTCCAGAATATCCTGAGCCGGCTCTATCTATGTCCTCGCCCCCTGAACCTGTTCCTGCCTTGCTCCCGAATCCAACCCCACCCAATTAGACTTTTCCTCACCAATTTTCTGATGCTTTTCCCCTCTGACAATGCAATACTGGTCAAATAATGTAATAATATATTGTCTGATAGCTTAGGTGATAAGATTCAGGTTAAATAATTGCAACAGCCAAGGTTCAGTTGCTTGGGAGATCAATTCTTTTTTCTTTTTAAAGTTTTATAAGAACAAGCACTTGAAATATCTCAAATGGAACTAAGGATTTATTTTTTGATTCGTTTGCCATGGTAAAAGATCTCTTTTTGCTCAGTTTTTGACTCCCTTAAAAAGTACATTAAAGTGAGTAATACATTTTTTGATTCATTTTCATAGTTGTTAGAGTCTGAACATTCTAAGGAGCGATAAAAGCGGCAAGCTACTTCTCAAAGGCCGAGAATCTCAAATCCTCCATATGCTTTACACATATGGGCTGTAGGTCTAATTGCATGAGGAAAAAATAGGTTTCCCCAAGACGCACTGTTTCTCACAAGACTGTGACGGAGTAACCCAACGCAAAGTAAAAGATGACAATGATGACGCAGAAGGACTCGAGAAACACAGTCTACGTGACAAGGGGACTGACGAAGACAGGAACAACGCCGGGCAGGCACAAGCACAGGCACCGGCAAGGCAAAGGCAAGGGCAAGGGCACCAGAGTGCAGAACAGAGAGAGTGAGGATCGGATGGATCTCAACGAGAATGATGAGAACTACTATAGGTTTTCTCAGAAGAGGACAGAATCTTTGGTGCAAGGAACTATAGCTTCAGGATAGGAGTATATTCCTATATACTGAAATAACAGGAAGACGAGACAGAGAGAAAAGAAAGAAAGAACTAAGAAAAACATCTCTCCCCACTATTTAACACTTCTCCTCCACCAGTCCGCTTATAACTCATACATCAATTCATAGAAACCCACAGAAGCCCGTCGCATCCATACTTTGTATTCCTCCCCACCATCTCCGCTATTTACATTACAAATCTATCACGCCATCGAACCTCGTAGAACCCAATGACGACAACATTCTTTAGCACACCCCTTCCTCGCTTAACCATTCCTAAACAATCACAACAACGCTTCGACTACCGAACCCTCGGGACCGATGCCAAGACGCCAGGACAAGTGCACTTGGTTCCGAGCATCTTTTTTGCCCCCTATATAATAAGAGTCTAATGAAGAAAAGAGATGTCTGGGTGTTTTAGGAGGTCATAGTGTCTGTCATAACCCCAATGAACTGCTTTCAAGACCCACCAACTCTGCTGCCTCCTTTCATTCTCTTGAAACACAGAAATACAACTCTTGTTCTTGTGTAATCTTATTTTTTATTTATTTCGTTTGACCCTGGAGCAAGCTGCGTGCCAGCTCTCAAATAGACTAGGCACTGGATAGGGCAAACGAGTCCTGAAAGTAGCCAATAGCTTACTGATACAAAAGCTAAAGTGTATTGCACTACTCGAGCCTTTTTCGAAAGACCTTATATCGATATAGCAACCTTAGCCATTTTCAAAATAGAATTAGACTTTGAACCAGTCATTATCCATTTAAAAAGATTAGTTCACGAGCACTAATAGGGCTCATAGAAGCACTCACTAGTAATGTAGTTTGTTGTTCTTGGTACTGATACGGTGCGGTCAGGTAAAAACTAATTTTGCCTGTAGAATTTGCCACTAAAAACAAAGAATTAATTATACGGCCTAACTTGTCCAAGCGGACTTTTATTAAACTATATATACTGACTACACAGAGAGTATAGCAAAACCTTTCATCCAACTTTCCATGGTGAACTTGTCTCCTCGTTAATAAGATATGTAATAAGAAATATGAAAAAGAAAATACAACTTGTAATCTTTTCATAAAGCAGGACTTTAGGTTTTCCAGTTGTAGACCGACGTCATATTTATGATTGGACGGTTTAGGTAGCAAACAGTACCTTATGCTGAGTGACTTTTCATTTCTATAGAATGCTATTGCACAGCACGTGTTAAAGATGTGATAAATAATATTACGAATAATATATCAACCGAACAAGGTGTCAAAAGTCTATAAGATAAAATAATATGTATAGAGATATTAAATGGTTTCATCTCATAATTCTCTAGTATCTTTTTAAAAGTTATTAGCAATGCTATCTACTTATTTTTACATATAAATAGTGACAAGACTTAGTGAAGTGGAACAGTATTATACCTATTTATACTACTTCATTACATAGTTGCAGCTAATATGCGGTTTCAATCCATAAAGTGACTATATTGCAATGCTCTAATTGTTTCAAGAGTACCTGGAGTAGCCAAGGCTGCTTCAGCGGAGATACCCACATCTCACCCTTAAGATACACCACTCTATGACTCAGCAAGACTTTATTTATCTCCTGATATCTCTTGAGCCTCAAGAGATTCAAAAGATCTGCAGGGATTTCAGGAGACTATCAGGAGACCTAAGAGATTGTAGAGAGCCTTCAGTCAAAAGTTGAGTTTGCTGATGTACATATCTATGTATCTAGGGGTACCGGAAAGTGATCAAATGACTGAATTTGCCACTTGCGGTCTCCACTATAGGCGACCCAATTGTCACCCCACATCAGCAAGACTTCATTTGTCTCCTGATATCTCCTGAGCCTCAAGAGACTCAAAAATATCCAGGAGTCTCAGGAGGCTCTCAGGAGATCTGGGGGGCTGTTAGGAGACTCCAGTTACAAGTTGAGTTTGCTGATGCAATGAACCTAAAATGTATCGCATACAAAATAAATAAAATATAAATAAAAGGAATTCATATAGTTGGCAATTTACTAAAGCCTAACTATCACGGCGTAGAGCGATGTTTAGGGGTGTTGGAGGAAGAAGAATTAGTCAGGGGTTTGCTATGTTTGATGTGTTTCTATGACAAGAGTTGAGGTCGGAGTTAGGAACTGGTAATACGGTCAGGTTCAGGATTGCATACAAGAGTTTTGGAAGGTTATATAGGTTTCTGTACAGGGATGATTGGGCTAGTCATTGGGAGTGAATATGGGATATATGTAGAGGCCTTAACCTTACTTGTAGCTAGTTCCTTTCCTCTTCACCCAATCTTCTTGTCCTTTTAGTAAATCTATACTTTAGGACCCTTAGTTATCGCCAAGACATCTCTGCCAGTGATAACCCTTGAGGGACTTCAGGAACTCCTATAGTCCCCGTGCTTTCCTTTGTCTCGTTCTCTGTTCTAGTTACTCCACTATATTCTGTCTCACTCTATTTGGTCTTGTTTGCCTCGCGTCATGTGGCTTTGCCTTGGTGTTATACTTTGGTATGACTCTGCGCTCGTCCTCTCTTTGCTACGTGATACTCACCTAATAGTGTAATCCCAAGCCGTTGTATCACTTTTAGGGACCCTTGGGAGTATAGATGCCTGCCTACACGCCCCAACTCCTATCTGCAGAAGTCCCCGTTTTAACTGTTACAGTTATTTCTGGCCAAACTGACTATCTGAATTTCGTTAGGCACCAATTTCAGGCGAGAAACGGTGTGTACCTGTACAAATCTGTGAAGTTTGGTTCAGAAATCTCCTTAATTTGAACTTGCCACCTACTACAATATATAAGTAGGTGAATAGCAGATTTTTCAGATTCATGGTGTTCCTTGTATGTTATCTTCAGCAAAAAATAGGGCTGAGTCTTGTAGCGCACAGGCGTCATAATTGACACAAAATGCAAAGAACGTCAAAAATCAATTACTTACCTGCATTCCTGCTCCCCGACGAAGCAAAATAGTCTTAGCTCACAAGACAAACCTGTCGTCGTTGGTCTCCAAAATCACTTCTAGTACCTTTTGCCAGGCTAGCGGTCATAGCAGAACCTTGGTGCTAATTATTTCGCTGGAAATTGATGTCACACTGACAATTGGACAGTTCAGGTAATTAACGGTACATCGTTTATTTCATGCTATGTAATATAATTTTATTTACAATGTACTTTGCCTACCGGAAATCATAAAAGACCTTAGTAGCTTTTGGATAGAAAGACATCTGACGTATCATATTATGTTATTGTAATTATCCGCATAACATTCCCTGACCTCCCAGTCTGGTTATTCTGGTGAGGGCGAGGTCTTTTAAGAAGTGATTATAACGACGCAGGGGCAATGGGACACTGAGGTTCACTGTGGAAAATAGAGGAGGAGAAAGAGCGACTTGAGCAGCTAATTCTACTTTAGCCTCTTGGGTTGATTAGTTTACAGTGGTGACTTGAGCTCGAAGGGGTATGACTTGGGTTTCAAGCACAGGGATTTGCCCTTCCAGATCCTAGTACTCCCTTCCTGGGTCTGTCAACTTTTTCGTTTACTCTTTTCGATCCCTATCACTATTTTCCCCCTCGTCTTGCCATTCGATTAGACGTTGCTTGACAGCCTGTTGAATGCAGAGCATATGGTCGTAGATTTTCCTAGCTTCTTCGCTGGTGTCTGAGCCAACGTCAGAGTTATGTTGCTACAAAGCCATTATCACGGAGCGAAGTGAAGGCAGGGTCGAGACTTGCCAAGGTATAACACCAAAGCAAAGCGAGACGAAGCAAGATGGAGTGAAGCAATGTAGGTTATAGTGGGTCACTAGTAATGAAGAGCGAAGTAGGGACTGGAGTAGGGAACTCGAAGCTCCAGAACTTGCATTGCGTAGTTGACAGGAAGGTTGTGTAAAGAAGAAAGGGAAGAGAGAAAATTCTACAAGCGAGGGAGAAAGTTCCCTATATATAGCCCTACAATTCCTTCACTGAGTCATCCCATAGAAACCCATAGAACCCTAAGGAAATCTCTCTATCAGAAATACATGCACACCATTGACTCATAGAACCCCCGCAATAGAAACTCATAGAATATCATAGGAAAACCCTGACTAATTCTTCTTCTCGCAACGTTACCACATACGCTGCATGCTATGATAACCATCCAGGACCCTTTCAAGAATTTTGTAGGGCACCTCTGAGTCATTCATTGAAACTTTCTTTTACATGATTCTTGTATGTATGTGACTGAGTGATACGCAGTGATTATAGTATAGGTTGGCATTAGAAACCCGACCTTAGTATCATGTAGCGCAGCGAGGACAATAACAGAACCAGTCTCACGGCATACTCCGGACTGCAAATGAAGGAAGGATATTGTGGAATGATTTCGGTGTTACGGGTTTTTGTTTTAGATTTTGAGTTTTTATGTGTTTCCGTTACACAGGTAATGAGTGATCTCTGGACAGGGGTATATGTTAGTATATATATTTGGATATAGGTTTCTCCTTTATTCTTTTCTTTCTCTTTCTTTCCTTACGTGTTCTTTCTGTTCTCAACCCTACTCTTTGGGTCCTCTCATCTGATGTGTTCTTGTTTCTTGTTTCGTTTCTGGAATCCTGTATTACGTGTGTCTTTAGTGAAATATAATCAGAACTTATTATACTAATACCTCATCTCGTCCTTGTATTCTCGTCTTGCTTCGTCATAGTCCTCGCTTCGCTATAGTCCCTGTTCTATCATACACATACGTCTCCTCGTCCATGACCATAGTCTGTGTTGTCTATTGGTACCTTCGCCTCCACGTCTTTGTCAGGGAATCCTTGTGGACCCTGTGCCCAACGATTGTCCTACTCGGCTAAGTTGCTCCCCGCTCTAACCCCGTCCCACTTCTCATTCCACCTCAGTCGTGTACCTCGGCCCTCCTATCACGGCGTAGAGCTCGGTTGAGCAGTGTTGCGGGAAGAGGGATTAGTCAGGGATTCTCTTATGTTCTTTGGGTTTCGGTATCAGGGGTTCGGTTCGGAAATAGGGTCTCGGGTATAGGGGATAAGGTCGGGTTCGGACGTAGGGGTCTTGGGAGGTTCTATGGAGTTCTGTATAGGGTTACTCAGGTTAGTCATTAGGTCGGGTGGTGTGATATATATATATGGGCCTTGCCCTTGCTTGTAGATAGTTTCTTTCCTTTCCTCTTTACGTAACCTTCCTATCCTTTAGCCAATACAAAGCTTTAGGACCTCTAGTTACTCTGGAATCCCCTTCGCTCCTAACCCTTTAAAGGTAGGAGGAAAACCCATAGTCCTCGTCTCGTAACCCTCGCCTCGCTCCGTCCCTCATCCCAGAAGCACCGCCCTTTACCCTATGTAAGTCCCGTACCTATCCGCCTCACCCCGCCCCATCCTGGTTGTGTACCTTGGCACTTCTCGCCCTCGTCCTCGCTTTGCTCCGTGATACCTCCTTATCCCTGTCGACGCTAAGCCCTGCAACAACTAGCTAAAGTATATTACAGGCAAAGCAAGGCGAGACGATGCGAGCCAGGACGAAGAATGGTACAACTTGAAGAGGTAGATACGTAGATTATGAACGTGGCGGAAGCTATAAGTATCCTTGATGTCTCCCGACAGGAAGTAGGAATGTCTTAGCGATGACTAAGAGTACTAAAACACATATTGACTAAAAGGACAAAAATGAAAGAATGAATATTGTATTGCTTAGAGGCTACAAGGCTTATCTCACGCCTCCCCCTACCGCCGGGCAAAACTAAAGAATTCAAATAACTCAACAGTCGCGAAACAATTTAGGATCGATAAATAACTAAGCGACAAAAAAGAAAAATCCCCAAACAAGTAAGTGAAATAAACAACAAGGCAACCACTAACTTCTTCGTAACAAAAATTAACCAATTACAAGCTGAAATAGGCGTTACTCATACTGATGCAATTTCAACTTTCGTATCACGATGTGGATTATGTTTAGCAAAATAGCGGGAAGAGGAGTTGGTTAAGAATGATGGGAGTTTTCGATGGGTTTCAGTTGCAAAAGTTCAGTTCGGAGTTATGGTTTCGAGAAGAGAGATATGTGCGGGTTCGGATATAAGGGTCTTGGCAGGTGCCGTGGGTTTCTGTACAGGGATGTTGGAGTTACATAAGCAAGACTTCATTTGTCTTCTGATGTCTCCTGAGCCTCAGGAGACTCTCAGGAGATTTGGAAGACTGTTGGGAGACTTCAGTTACAAGTTGAGTTTGCTGATATAGTCATCGCTTGTGAACATGTGATATATATAGAGGCTTTGCCCTCGCTTGTAGATAGTTTCTTTTCTCTTCATACAACCTTCCTATGCTCATAGTCAATATATACTTTAGTACTCTTAGTCATCGCCAAGACATCCCTGATATCTCCTGAGGGACTTCAGGAACACCCATAGTCCCTGCCTCGTCCATAGCCTTTGAACCCTCGCGTATTTTGTCCCTCGCCCTGCCCTGTCCTTCCTCGTCTCAGTGATGTACCGTGGCTTGTTTTGTCCTTGTCCCCGTTTAGCTCCATGATTTTTCTCTATATACCCGGAAGCCCAGGACCTACCGTAAAAATGTAGGTGAGTAGATATGCAATCCAATCATGTGTAAAAGCTGAGGGGTAGATGGAGGTCCCGGTGAAATTCAGTTATTAAGCCAGCGGGCATTAAAAGAGCGGTCATATCTCGGTTAGGAAATCAGATTTGTCTAGTAGGGGTGGGTGATGCACCTAATTTATTGATTTGCTATCACGAAGTGAAGCGAAGACAACGACGAAAGATGCCAAGGTACATAACCGAGTCGAGATGAGGTGAGGCGGGCGCGTATAAGACTACTCGAGGTAGAGGGCGGTGGTTACAGGGAGAGGAACGGAGCCAGACAGGATGGGGTACGAGACAAGGACTATAGTTTTCCTCCTACCTGCTAGAGAGTAGGAGCAGGAGGACTCAATAGTAGCTAGAAATCCTAAAGCTTTGTATTGGCTAAAGGACCGGAAGGTTGCGTGAAGAAGAAAGGAAAGAAAGAGAAACATTACAAGCAAGGAAGAGAGCTCCCTATATATAGCCTCCAAATCTCTTCGCTGACTCATATCATAGAAACCCATAGAAATTCTTCTATTAGAAATACATGCGCAATAGAAACACATAGAATCTCTGCAACGGAAACTCATAGAACACCATAGAAAACTCCTGACTAATCTTTCTTCCCGCAACGTCACTAAGTACGCTCCACGCCGTGATATTTGCATAGTCTCCTGGGGCTCACTATCAAATAAAATATGAATATCACGGGGCTTGGCTGGGATTAGAACGATACTAGCCAAGTTACATAACCTGGGTGGAATGGAAACGGACGAGGCGAGGGACAAGGTAGGTAGAAACACGAAAGCCATGGACGAAGTAGGGACGAAAGGTGTTCTTCTTTCCATTGGGGAAAGAAGAGACGTCTTGGCGATGACTGAGCGTCCAAAACTATGTATTGACTAAAAGGACTAGAAGGTTGGGTGAAGAGGAAAGAAACCCCCTACAAGCGAGGGTGAAGACTCTGTATATATCCCATATTCATTCCTAATAACTAATCTGAACATCTCTGAAGAGAAACTGCTGGAATCTCCAAAAGCCCTTATCTCCGATCCTAAGGCTAGCTGTGCTTGCAACCCCTAACTCTGATCTCAACCCTTCTCATCGAAACCCATCGCGCATGGAATCCCCTGACCAACGCTTCTTCCCGCACCAGGTTTAGATATTGTTCCAAGCCATGATAATGGACTAACTCTTCTCGGCCAATGATTAGTAGCAAAGTGTTGAGAGTCTTTCCACAACTTTGCTAAGCCTAGCGCGCCCCGTGATACACTTATAGCTCTTGCAATTGTTTGATTTCTCAGCTCGGATAGATTATTCTCTCAAGCTGATCAAGATTGGATTGCTCCTCACAATCATAAAAAATTGTCACTAAACCTCCGAATATTCAACTTTAGGTTTAGGTCAAAAATTCTGTCTAAAGAGCTGGGAGGTCAAGTAGTATGAATACACTGATCACGTTCTTGATTTTGGCCTTTTAATCATATATATTGTTGCATACAAACTTGATGAATTCTCTTTGAGTGACGGAACCCCTTAAAGTTATCTTTGTTCTAAACTCTAGCTCTATCCAGACAACTTGCAAGTACTCAGAATGGGACGGGAATACTTTCTCCTCTCTATTTTCTTATAGAGTACACGGCTATATGCCGAGGAAGAGCTTCCGTTATATATCCAGTATTCCTTTTGTATTTTTAATGTAGGTGCCCATGTTTGCTGCCAATCCCAATTCTAACATCTCAACGACCCAGCCAATTTGGTCCGCTCAAGTGATGACCGTACTCAAGGAGGATCAACTAGTATGGTTTGCCACTGGTAAGGCTTTGTGCTCCGGTGTCTAAGTATTGTTCCTGATGGTTAGGTAGTCGTAGCGCTGCTGCAACAGAAGGAGTTCTGTTAAGCGAGGAGGGGATGAGATCAGTTGAGGATGTTGTCATTAGGTTCCATGAGGTTCGGTTGAAGAGAGGAGTGGTAATAGGTTTTGTCTCAAGGGGGCGGCAAGGGTGTAGCTTCATTCCGCAGGGTGCGGGGTAGTGACAGCGATACTTCCCAAGAGGGGGAAGTATAAATGAGAAATATAGAAAGCAGCGATAGTCACTAGAAAATAGAGACTATAATGTATTGTAGATAGATACAGAAGACGTTACGTAAAGAGAAAAGAGAAAGAAAGGAAGTACAGGAGTAGGCGCCGTTACCTCCCTTATATATCTGTTATTCCGGAGCTAAGCCTGACTCATACCCTCGCGTAAGCCCAACCATGACTCACATTCTCATATAACAGAAACCCATAGAACCCATTCTGACTCACCCCCGCCTCCTAGCTTACAGTAATCCCAACCCTGCCAATCCTTCCAACCCTCCGAACCTAGCGTATCCATGAAATTTTGGTGAAATCGTTGGGAGGAATACTAGGTGCGATTGCTATAGATTTCTATGGGTTTCTATACTGATGTTTGAGTCATACTAGACCGGTGGGGGAGCAGTGGATGTTTTCTTTAGTTCTTTCTTTTGTTTCTCTTCGTCTGGTCTTCCTGGTATCTTGATACATAGGAATATACATCTATTTCCAAAGCCATAGTTTCTTTGAATTCGAACTCTGTGCTCAGTTAAAAGGAAACTTATAATACCACTCATAGTTCTCGTTGATGTCTATTTGGTCCTCACGCTTCCAGTTTCGTGTCTCTTTGGCCACTGCCTTTGCCTTTGCCTTTGCCGGTGCCTGTGCTTGTGCCTGCCTGGTGTTGTCTGCGCCTTCGTTAATATTGTTAGTATGCTGGCTATACTCTTTGAGTCTTCCTGCGTCATTATTGTCTCCAGCTACATTGCCTCCAGGTTACTCGATCACACTTTGGGGGGGAAAGTCCTGTCGCTAGCAACACTGTGCACGTCGGGTTAGTACTAGGGTTTCAAGTGACCATGGCCACCCAAGCCACCCATTCTGTCAGCAACACTCTCTTAATATCATTAAGAGAATAGTGGCTATCATCAAGCACATTCCTGAAGCCAATGTCTACAGCAATACCATCAATAACAAGTTGCACATCACTTGTGATGTTACCGAAACTACCTTTCATGATGTTAACGCTTCTGCTGCCTCTGTAGCAAATGCTGGGGGCAATTCAGCCAAGCGTATCACCAAGCTAATCAAGGCTGTCGAGTCCGACAATATAGCCTTATACGTCCACAAAGGTACCGCCAAGTCTTTAAATGCTGCCATCCCCTTGCAACTGAGCACTAAAAATGCAGGGGGTGGCCCAGAGTTGAAAAGATTGACGTTATGGCTGCAGACAATAGCGAAAACAATATGTTGTATGATGACGATAATGCGGCGGATAACAATTAGGATGTGGAGATGGCACTAGGCCCGCCTATAAAATTAAGAGTGTCATTCATAACATTATCGGTTCCCTTAAGCTAGCTGTTGAGGCCTTTGAAGCCATTGTACAGGGCCCATAGGCCATTAGTACCTCACCTATGATATAGGGTATAGATACATGGACAGAAATTGAGTTGTCAATCAAGAAGATGAGAGAGTTTGCAAGTAGCAGTAGCAGTGAACTTAATGTGACCGGTAGTGCTGGAGGGAGATTGAGATTTTTCTATGCAAGTAGTGGTGCCGATGTGTATGAGTCGATCCAGTAAGTATTCTATAATTTCTTTCAGAGGTACATAGTTCAGTCTAAGTGGTATAGGTTAATCATAGTAGATGAATTCATTTAGAAAGTTCAAAGGGAAGATGGAAAACTGTGAAGTGAATGGTAAATTGTAGGTTCTACAACATCCCCCGGTCAATCCTCAATTGAAATGGTATATAACCAATCCTATGACCTCCATATAGTTCTGCAATACTGATTCAGATAAGCTGGTTATAGTAAGCCAATCATTTCCCTTATAGTCCATTTACAAATCCCATTAATTCCTCCCCCCTGGACTGTAGGTATCATGGTAAAGTATTTCAAGACAAATACATCACAACTGCTCCCTTGCACAAACTTTCTCCAGACCAGCCTCACTTCATGTTTATGTCGACAGCTACTATGCAAATTACAAACCCAGCGCCAAGCTAACTCCATATAGTGTATTTCTCTGGTACCTGACTCCCTTTCTCACCGTTACTGATATTGAACTTGAGATCGCGATTGAAAAGAAAGAAGCTGAATCATTTTCTAAGAGCTCAACCACAGAAGCTTATACATCAGTTAGCTATAGTCAATTCTTTAGTGCCAACGGAAGTTTAAAGACCTCTGATAGCAGCAGTGGCCATCATGTTGAGACTATTGCCTAGGGAGTGAAAATCTCTCACTAAGCCCTAGAGATTATTGGATGAGTTAGTCAGATATTACCGGAGTTATCAAGGCCAAATGGTGTTGACGGTCTAGCAGGAAAGGCAACAAAGAGGAATTATTTTTAAACTGAGAAATAGAGAAAAGGATAGTTGGCAGTGACAGATATATGTGTTTGTTAGTCATTCATAAAGATAGCTCTGGTGGAGTGTATGCTGGAATCTTCTTACTCCAATATAATTCTTTATCTATCCAAAGTTATTCATCCATTGAAATATTTGGTAGATAACTGATAATCATAAGAAGGATATGCTGTCTGTCGAGGGATAGTGTACTCAGTTAGGTGTGCGCCCAGATATGAGTTAAAGGTAAATTCAAATTGCTCGTAACTTTATCTTGCTTAGTGTTGTAGTTTTATTCCGGCGTGTAGGCATCAGTCCCGATAGTTTGATAGTTGCAGAACTGCTATAATTAATAGATTTATATTAAGTGAGGATCAGGTAAGATAATGTGAGGATGTCATCATCTCTTTCTGTAGAATTTGATTTCAGAGAGGATTGGTAATAGGTTATGCAAAAATGGTGGGGAAGAATACGAGGTGTAGATTGAATAGGATTCTATAGGATTCCATGGTCTGTATATGAGTCAATAGTGGACTTCCAGAGGAAGGTGTTAAATAGCGGGCATAGACTTGTCTTTTCTTTCTTTTCTTTTCTTTCTCTTCGTCTTGTGCTCCTGTCATCACAGTATAGAATTATACTCCGATCCACAGCCATAGTACCTCACCTTCAAACACACTTTCACGGAAGGTGACTCTATAGTTTCTCCTCATCCTCCCCTGGGGCTTTACTTGGTCCTTGCTTTCCCTGCTCTGCTCCACGTCTATCTCTCTTCTGCCATTGCCTTTAACCTCGCCGGTGCCTGTTCTTGTTCCTGTGGCCCCAGTTGTTCCCGACCGTGCTCCTCGAGTACTCCTACTTCATCATTGTCATCTGTCACATTACGTCTCAGTTACTCCGTCACAATTAAATGAGGAGAGAAAGGCACAAGAAAGGTATAGTGTGTATAAATCATCGTCACGAACGTAACTCCACAAAAACACCACAACCACACCATGTCGCCAGCCCGCAAACCCCTTAGAGGGGACTATATGAGATGCAGAAATGCATGCCGGCAGTGGCCTGAGTCTATACAATAAAGAGCTATAGGCATGAGAGAGGTAGGCCTACCATTTCATGAAGAATCTGAGGAATTAGAGGTGCATCGTTCAAAACTGTCAAGTGCTTTTTACCGGTTTCAGGAAACTAGCACTCCTATTGCCGCAACAAGACCTAGAAGACCCCCAAAAGGGATAAAAAGGGATAATTGCCAGCTTGTTACTGCTGCTAGATGTCAAAGAAAGGTTTCCTACCGTCTTTTTCATCAAAACATTGCAGTGAACATCTCTGTTAGAATATTACAGAGTGAAACGAGGACGTAGTCGGAGGAGCCAAGGTCCACAACCGAGGCAGGGGAAAGCCGGACGAAGCGAGGCGAAACAAGGTAAAGCAAAGTGAATCAGGACCTACGAAGATAACTAGGGACGAAGAACGAGGCAAAAGGAGGCACAGGGACTATGAGAATTCCTAAAGTCCCCAAGAGACGTCTTGATAGTAAAGGTCCTAAAGTACAGGTTGACTAAAGGGACAGGAAGGTTGCATGAAAAAGAAAGGAGAGAAAGAGCTCCCTATATATAGCCCCAAAATCCCTTCGCTGACTCATACTCTAGAAACCCATAGAACTCGAAACAAATCCTGCTTTTAGAAATCCATACACACCGTTGACTCATAGAACCCCTATAAGTGAAACTCATACAACACCATAGAAAACCCTGACTAATCCTTCTTCCCGCAACGTCACCCAGTACGCTCTATGCTGTGATATAGAATAATCAAGTGATGACTAGCAGAAGCTGGTATCCATAAGCATATTATGGCTGAACGATCAAAGTTAAACGCTTGAGATGCAAGAAGAAATCTATTATGGTGTTTGCAATACAGAAATTGGACTGTTGCATGATAGAATAAGGTGGTATGGAGTGACGAGTTTAGTGTTGAAAAATGTGCTGATCTATTCGTTGACTGAGTCTTCAGAGCAGCAAAGGAAAAATGGATTCCAGAGTAAATAAAGGGTATTAGGAAGGCTGCAGCAGTAAAGAAAATGATGTGGACATGCTCTGTAGAAGAATTGAAAGAGACATGTAATGGTATTATGTTTGGAGAGAACGGGAGGACTAATATTGAAGCATACATGAGAACTCTGGACTTCTGTCTTCTTGGTTTTTGAAGGAAGTACGAGAGAGACATATTAGACCAATCTTTATACGAGATAATGCTAGAGTACATACAGCGGATCTCACAACTACATCGTTGAGAGAGAACGGGGTAGAGTTGCTAGAGGACTGGCCTGCTTATTCCCCAGATTTAAACAACATCGAACATGCATAGGCCCACCTCAAGAAGCTCTACCATCAACATTATCCTCATTTGGCAGATAATACTGGATCATCATCAGAATTAAAGCCCCTAATGGAGGATGCTCTAATTCATTGTTGGGAACTTCTATCTGACAATTTATTTCAGAGACTAGTTGAGAGTATGCCTAGGAGGATTGAGGCTGTTATAAGGGCAAGAGTTTAGTATACAAGATATTAAACGTCATAGAATTTATTTGTAGATACTATTAAACAACTATACAAAAAAACAGCTCTCCAAAGAATCAATTGTGGTTTTGGTGGGAGAAATAGTGATGGCTCGTCGGGGGGGCCAAGACCGTTGCCATCGCCGGGACGATGATTTATGTCCAAGAAGAATATAATAAGCAAAAACAAGGCCTCCAAAGCTAGGAGAAAAACAAAGACAGAATCAGCAGCAGCTGACATATCCGAACCCATCCCATAAACACGGTCCCACTTAAGGACTCGGACTGGTAGCCACTGGGACCTCCACTAAGTAGAGCAAATGAAACTCGGCTAGAATTAGAGATTAGGTAGATTTTCGTATTCAGTGTGATATGGGACTCACGGCATCTCAATATCTTGTTTTTGCAATTTGCTATGTTCATAGCTCCACTACGTCAGGAAATGCATCATTTGATGCAATATCAACACGTTGCCCATACAAAACCTAAGGTGGTAATGCATCCTTTTATGTATTACCTGTCGAGGGCCCTGCTGATTGGTATGCATGATGCATTTTATGATAACTTTAGGAAAGACATCTGGAAAAGCATCAGGACAGGCATCAAGAAAGCCGTCGGTAAAGTCGTCGAATAACTATAGACTCGCTTAATTAGAGCTATTATCATATTATCATGATGACCTAGCTGGAAAAATGTGCAATTTCTTAGTGGAAGCACTCCCGTTTGAACTCCAACACAAATTTGTTTTTTTATTTTTAAATATACATTTACTGATCCTTTTACTATTGGAAAGTCATCAAATGAGACTAGGATACATATGACCATGCATATGTCGATGTATCCATCAATGCATTTGCCGATTCATATCTATATTAATTCGAAGGATACAATTCATGATGTATTTTGAGACCTATTTTCGATGCATTACCTGGTGTAGTAGGGTGGGATTATATGCCTTTCATTCCGAGATGTTCTTGTCTCTCTGAGCGTCGTTGGAGGGGTTGGAAAGGGCAATAACGTAACCCTTGTATGTACCATTCGCCGTACAGTAGTACTGGTAGTACTTATTCCTCTTTAACCAAAGGTCGACAGCAACTCGAGTTTGACCCCTCTCTTTTTTTTTTCTGAACCTTATCACCTCATGTAACTAAGTGGTTGGGGTTTACACACTTGAGATTTGGTAAAAACTTGATGCAAAATCGTAATAAAAGCCTTCCCGCTCGTACTAATAATAATAAAAAAAAAAGAACTGACAACCTTTGGTAAAACAAGTTCGACTAACAACCTTTGATAAAATGGCAATATATGACCCAAAGACTGTCATAGTCATTAATTTCTCTCGAGCCATCGTATCAAATCCGGCTCTTAAGATAAATGATTGTAGGTGATATTCATTCCGAGTCTCTATCCCGTATTCAAGGTGCTTCATCTCGCGAATCAAGGGCCACCAGAAACATTAGTGTTTTTGCCACAGAATGACGCAACGCCTGCGAGTAGCATATTCTTATGTCTGACTCGTTCATTGGGGGTAAGTTGAGGTTGATAAATAGTAACAGGTGGATTTTAAAGTTTGTACTTGTTTTGAATACTTTAAAACCGTTGGTCGAGCAGAATAGTTTGATATTTGTATTTTGGCTCTAGAGTCTTTTGATCCTTTGGCCCCGATATTTACTCCCATTCCATAGATCCTCTACTAAACCTTTTCAGATTCTGCATCTCTTGCTTCAACGTTCGTTCAGTAGTTTGTCAGTTTCTTGACTCTCACGGGGTCTACATACCGCATTTTGAGGCAGTGGGTCGCAGCTATATATGTATTGAAAAGTGTTTCAGGGCTTTCCATCCCAGTATCTATCCTCACCGGAGTATTGCATTTAGTATATCTCATAACACATGCAGGAGTAAATTTGACAAACGATATTCCTGTCCTCTTCTGGAAGTTTGAAATCGTCATCCTTGCACCTGGCGGAGCCACCTATGAAACGGCCTTCTTGGGTTGAACATGTTTGGGGTGAGCACTGCGTGGGAGCTTGGTGTGAGGATTTGATATCGAGTAATGATAGCGTATGATAGTGTGTCAACTGGGAGCATAGAAGTTTTCATTCTTTTATCACTTAGAACGTCAGACCAAATCGAAATCAGAGGGACCTAACGCAAAATGGAAATGGTGATATTAAGCACACCTATGTCCTGAGTGGATAAGATAGAAGACAAGATCTGTCTCAACCATAAACCTACGAACTTTGTATCATATCAAAGTAGAGACTAGAATTGCTTGCCTAGATTTCTTTACAGCAGGTTTTGGGCACTTATGCATAAGGGATCCTTTGTCTACTGTCTCATCAATCTAGGACATAAGTGTATCAACAACAGAAATTATCATGAACTCGGAGTCTATAAGTGATAAATTGTACGTTAGGGGACAATCATTCATATCGGTCTTGAGTTTACTATATCACGATTTCCACCTTGCGTTCGGTCACTCTAATTTGATTTGGCCTGATGTTCTAAGGATGATGGTACTCATCTGGGTTCGGTTTGTATGAATATTGAGATGGTGGGATTGGTTGGTTGTCTTGGGGAGTGCTTGCAGGACTTCCGTAATATCGTCCTAATCTGATTCTGTATCCTCCAGCTCCTTTGTGAAACCTAACTGTATATCTCCATGGGTATCATCTCCTTGACTCTCGATGCAGTCACTTTCATTTCACCCGCCCCTCTCGTCTGGCAGGGGGAGATAGATTTATTGGCATACGCAGACATTTGGTACTTCGTCAATGCCTGCCACAAGATGGCAGGGATACACCCAGTGGTAGAGGGGTATATGATGGGTCGGTAATAGGTACCAGCATCTCTCTGTCTCTCTAAGATGGATATTTCGTACCGTTATCTTGCTCCATGTCGTCCAACGTATTTCACGGGGAAGCCGTCCATCACCGGGTAACCACTCAAGTTAGGATTAAAAAATCTCTGTTCCCTCACATTTGAGGCCAAAGTGCAACCATCGTCCACCATGTCTAAACTGAAAGGAAAAAAACTCGAGAAGAGAGAGAATGCTATCAATCAAGCGATTTTACACTATAATGAATCCTCTAAATCTTCTATGCGTTTGTCTGCAGAAACCTTTGGTGTACCATATACAACTCTTAGGGATCGGCTTAATCGAGCACAAACTCGGCAAGAGGCCCACCGATCTCAGCAATTGTTGAGCGAATATGAAGAAATTACGATTGTAAAATAGTGTGAATGAATGGATGACTGGGGGTTCCCACTACGGCTCTCTTCGGCAAAGGAAATGGCTACTTATTTGGTACAGAAGCGAGAGATTAGACGAACACTAGGAAAAAATTGGCTTAGCCGATTTTTAGCCCGCAACTCACAGTTATCGTCCAAATTCAGTACTAGGTTGGATCGGCAGAGAGCAATTACCAGTAATCCCGAATTATTAAAAGATTATTTTAAAAAGGTATAATGATTCCTACTATTATCAACAGAATACTAAAGTAATATAGTTGAAGCATGTCATCACTTTTTACGATATTGTCCCAAAAGACTCATACAATATGGATTAGAAGAGTTTTATGATAGGAATAGCTGCAAAAGTCAAAGTAATTTGCAGAACTGGACGAGAAAATCCTTGTTTCACACACTTAGGCAATCGAACCTGGGTAACTATCATTGAAGCAGTATTGGCAGCAGGTGTTCCTCTGCCTCTAATGGTCATTAATCAGGGATCTACACATTATATGGGCTGGTATGCCTATGTCAGTTAAGATAAAAATCATATTGCAACTTTTACTTTATCACGGCGTGGAGCGGATGGAGTAACGTTGCGGGAAGAAGGATTAGTCAGGGTTTTCTATTAGGTTCTACGGGTTTCTGTGGCAGGGATGTTATGAGTCAACGAGAAGTATGGATTGGTAATGGATAGGATTTCCTTAATGTTCTACGGGGTTCTATGGTATGAGTCAGCGAAGGGATGTTAGGATTATATATAGGGAGTTCCCTCCCTCGCTTGTAGAGTTTTCCTTTCTTTCCTTTCTTCTTTACGCAAGCTTCCTGTCCCTTTAGTCAATACTGTACTTTAGGATCTCTAGTCTCGTTAAAGAACCCCTTCGGGGATCTTGCTCCACCTTTATAGTTCCCGTGATCCTTAGTACCTAGTGGCCTCGCTCTTGGCTACTTCAGTACCGTCTACCTCACCGCCTCGCCTCGCTTCGCTTCCTGCCTCGGCTGTGTACCTTGACTCCTCTGATTACGTCCTCGCATCGCTCCGTGATATACTTACTCCCACAAAGGATGGACCGACTCAAAATTGGGTCTAGACTGGTTGGTAGATAATTTCGGTAAATATACTGCACCTGTTGCCAAAGGGAATTGGAGACTGTTGATCCTTGATGGTCACGTCTCACATATGACATGGGAATTTTTTAACTACTATTTATCGCACAAAATCATTCTCTTTTTTCTACCTCCACACTCCACACACCTCTTACAACCGTTGGACATTGGTCTTTTCAGCCCACTGCAGAAGCATCACAGCAATGTTTTAGATAAGGCAATGGAAGAGGGTGGTGATACGGGTATCAATAAGGGTACCTTCCTAAAATAGGTCTGATGCAGATCTAAATGTCTTACTCAGTTCCAATTGCTGATCCGTTGACAAATATCTTTTTGAAGCTAGAAATCGGACATAAACAAAGAAAAATATTCTTGTAGCCTGGGCTAAAGTAGGAATAGAACCTTTCAATCCTTAGCGTGTACTAAATCCAGGTCGATTACCAGCAATTTCTAAAAACACCCATCCAATTTGTAGTCTCCGGTCCCATTACTCCTCGCACCATCAGAATGGCGAGAGCAACAACCAATCAAGCCCTTGCACTTGTCAGCAGTGGAAATATGACTAGTCATATTGAGGAGATTTGCAGCCTTATACAGACCCTGAACAAAGTGATGCAGATTACCATTACAGAAAAAGACATAGGCGATCACATCGATTCTCAATTTGGAAAATCCGTTGCCAAAAGGTCAACCGCAACCAGTAATAGAAAACAGCTTAGTAAAGCAAGGGTCATCACTACTGAAGATGTGCAACGGCTTAAGAAAGCTAGGGAAGAGGCTGATTGTAGGGAAGCAGCAAAAGCTGAAGCTAGGAAATTAAAATAGTCTATTTTATTATCTGAATTATTCTCTACATGTGACAGACTTTCATCAGCAAACTCAACTTGTGACTGGAGTCTCCCAACAGTCTCCCAGGTCTCCTGAGAGTCTCCTGAAACTGCTGGATATTTTTTGAGTCTCTTGAGGCTCAGGAGACATCAGGAGACAAATGAAGTCTTGCTGATGTTAGCGAGGGTTACTCCCATTTGGGTGGTTACCCGGTGATGGGCGGTTTCCCGGTGAAATACGTTAAACCCGCTTCCTGATATGCATATTCCTCAAAACACTCCATTTCTTTGTTCTCTGGCATATCCAGCTCTGACTGCAGCTCTCCCGAGGATGTTTCGTAACCTGTGTAGACAGCGGTTAGTTTTGATTCTTTGTATAAGCGAGGCGGGGGGGGGCTACAAGGTTTATTGCTGGTCTCGTGTTTGCATATCGAGCGTGCTGCCTTCAAGGCGTCCTGCCGACGTTCTTCGAGATTTGGGTATAGCAGGGCGGATGCGTCGATCCATTCTTAGTATTTCTTCCGTTATCTTTCATATTTGATGGCATGAGAGGCCCCGTTCGCGCCAGAGGACGTACAATTGTATAGCTTTTTAAAGCGCCCTCCACTGGCAGTGCTGCCGGATAATCTAGTGATGGTAGTATTGATCAGTTGGAGGAGGTTTGACTGCATTCAGTGGCTGTTACGGAGCAACACGGGGACAACAGACAAGAGGGCCGAGGTACACAACCGAGGCGAGAACGAGGACGAGGACGAGGGACGGTGGTGGGAGAACCTAACCGAGGAGCAGGGTTGTAGGGCAGAGGGTCCAGATGGCCTCTCTGACGAAGACGTGGAGACGAAGATACCAGTAGAAGACACGTTCTACGGTCATGGACTATGGGCGAAGCGAAACGAGACGAGGCGAAGGCGAAGCGAAGCAAGGATGAAACGAGATACTATGGAAGACCCACTAGGGTCTTGGCGAAAACTATGGTTATAACGTAGTATATTCAGAACTAAAAAAACAAGACGAGACGAAACTAAACCGTAGGGTTGATAACAGGAAGAACACGTAAGGAAAGAAAGAGAAAGAAAAGAACAAAGGGAAGATCCATAGCAACGTATATATACCCCTCCTAATCCCTGTAGAATCATGACTCATAACATCGTGTAACGGAAACCCATAGAAACTCAGAAAACCCAAAAGAAACATTATACCCGAGACCCTATTCTCCAATATCCTCCTCCTCCGCGAAGTCCGTAGCACGCCGTGATAGTGGCACAGCCCTTTGTTTGAATGGTCTAGTCCTTATCGTCTTCTGACGGGTACTGCCCTTGGCCATTATGGACCCTGATACTATACTGATTGGTGACCACCCGTATATACGCATATACGTAGGAGATGAAGCTCAGGGTGGAGATGAGGCTCAACTAGGGTGGAGATGAGGCTCAACTAGGGTGGGTTGTCTTCTGATTACATGACACGGCTATGTACTCGCTTGCTTGCATAATAAACACCCTTAAGCCTCATCTTACTATCTATGGTGCGAGGGCGACCCTTTACTATAAGAACCAGTTGCTCGGGCAAATTCATGATGTTTCCGGACCCGGCCACTATTGCATGCCATAAACAAAAGGTGTACGAAATAGCAGCTGAGTCCGAGTACTGGTTCTTTTTGTGGTAAACGAGTACATACCGCTTCAACCATTGGCTCTGGGAAGCGAACACCGAAGAGCCTCAGCTTGAACTCAAAGTGCTTGCTTAAGCTAACCCCCCCCCCCCACCCACCAAGACTATCATCTACCTACCCCACCATCACCCACCACTACCGCCAATCTCTTTGTTCAACGCTCTTCTCCTATGAATTGATCTCTATCTTCCCTCTCTCGCACATCATCATCAAATCATCTTCGTCTCTTGTTCAACCTCTCTTCCTAGGCGGAATCTCTCTTCCTAGGCGGAGGTTCTATCTAGATACCGACGGCCAAGGTTAGACGGCTGATTTTGCTCAACTTCCTCTACCAGCACCTATACTAATCTATGGAGATATAGACTCTTCTAGTCTACGGTATCTAGCCTACTATCGAAAGGATCAGGGAGCCGCAGGTTAAGCTGCGTGGGGCGGGTTTGAAGCTTGCGAGGGAAGCGTTACGGTCTAAACTCTGGGAGGGGCATTCCGGTGACTAGCCCCCACTATTTCTCGTACCTCGCCATCATCCACCATCCACCAACCGCTCAGAAACTCAATCATCGTCCTCATGGAATCCAGAGAGCCGGCCCACGACTCTCCCGTAAGGAACGGCCGCAGATACAGCCCTCCTTCAGCAAGTTAATATAGTCCTCCATCAGCTCAGCCGCGTATTCCGTCGCCGAGTCCCAGAGTAGAGGGGTCAGAGAACTCTCATTGCGAATTCATTGGTTTCCTAGGTGGCAGTCTCGATATCAATCCTCCAACTCCGGATAATAGCTCGAAAGACTGCCGCCCCCAAGAAAGATTAGTTTAAGGACGAGCCCCTCCACCCAGCCTACACCCCCATGGAGCCGATCCCATGTATTGGTGATACAGAACGGGGAACCCGCAGAGCACCTATTCCTATTGTTCGTAGGAACCTCACTCCCGAAGAGATCGCCAGAGTTGTTTCACACGAGCTCCCATTCGAAATTCCTGCAGATCCCATGGTCGATATGAAAGACGTATCTTCTACGCCGAGAAAGGCTCCCAGCGGGCATTGAAACTATTGAAGGACCTGTCAACCAGAAACTGGCGAAGAATGGATCAATGATCCGGATGATGACGGCAGAGTTGAGGGGGAATCCCAGGTAAATATAAACAGCATCCACCCCATTATACATAACAGCTAACATGGGCAGAAACCGAATATCACAGAGAATACGTTCAGAAGGTATATACCCCTAATTAATACCCCTCTCTCACGACACATTGTAGTATTTGAACCAATGTCTCGGATGCCCCAGGATGCCACCCATCCGGCGGTGGGTAAGGGGCTCCGTCGCCGGACTCGCAAAGAGCGTAGAGGGCCCTCAAAGGCCAAGGCTACCCCGAAGGCTAAGGCCGCTCCCAAGGCCAAGGCGGCTCCGAAGGCCAACATATCCCATACCCCCTGGGGGGGCATCTTGATGGGGGCTCCAAGAATTTTTTTGGTACGGGGGGGGGAATGTTGCTCGCACACCACCCCACAGATACCCTCGGCATCGTGCCTCAGGACAGAACCTGGATAAATAATCGGACTCCATGGACATGTCCAAATCGATGCCCCAAATCAACGAAATGGACACGTTCTAGGACACGCTCAAACCAACAACTCCTACAGGCAGGGAGGTGGGCGCGCGGGCGCGCGCGGGGACAGTCGCGTAGGCATATATTCTGTACATAGAATTACATTACATAGAATTAAATAAACGATGTACCGTTAATCAACCGAACTGTCTAATCGTGACGTCAATTCCCAGCGAAAATCAGCGTCAAGGTTCTGCCATGACCGCTACCCTGGCAAAATGTACAAGACGAGGCTAATGACGAAAGGTTCGTCTTGGGAGCCCAAGACTATCTTGCTGCGCCGGGATGCAGGTAAGCAATTGATTTTTATGCGTCTTTGACGTCTTTTGCATGCATCTTGTGCCAATTTTGGCGACCAGGCGCCACAAGACACAACTCTATTTTTTGCTGATGTCGCTAGCCGCCCCATCGCCTAGTAGATACAACGGGAACGCACCCCCGGGGGGCATTGGAGAGTAGTAACGGTTTTGCCTGCAGTTATTATGATCAAACTGTTACGCCTGAAGATGAAGTTTGAGAGAGATATTTGAAGGTAAGGCCTGGCTATATAAAAACAGTATCCTTGGTTAATCTGTTACAGGTACATCTGGCAGCCAAAGTTCTTAGGAAGGAAGCTCTGCGACATGATTTGGAAGTGCCAGAGTCACTCACTAGCACTAGGGTTACAGGGAGGATGTCATTCTTTCCAGCCAAATATTGAACTCTATATCACACCCGAGCCGTCCGCAACCCACTGGCAACACTAGAACTTCTCGCTTTATTTCTAGTCCAACTCCAGATGATTATCCAGACTGCCTGGATCCGGCCCTTTATACTAGTAATAGTCATTCGGTTTCCAAGAGAGTTCTAGCATCAGGAAAACATAGGTTTCCCCCAAGACTAGACGCACCCTGCGTTTGAATTGAGTTTTTCAGCATCGAAATATTAATGAATTGAGAAATGCTAGTGTAATGAACAAAGTAAACCATTTTCTGCTGGACGAGAACAATATTAAAGCCTGGATAGTAACTTAATTTGGTCATATGCAAATGCTAACGATTAATGGAAGATAGTGTCGGAGAAAACTAAGCCGGATCGGGACTAGCTCATGGCATTTGTATCATTCTTGGCGCAGTTTCCAGCCCCTCAGCACCCCCGCCGCCGCCACCTCCATCTTCACTTCCGCCTCGACCTTCACCCCCGCCTCTATCTCTATCTTGAGTATCTCCCTACCCATATTCCAACACCTATGCTAATATCTATATAGAGCCCTAATTCATGCTCGGGCCGATGCTCGGGACGGCGCCATGGTCGTGCCCAAATAGACGCCAAAATTGACTCCATGGGTATGCCCATAGTAACACCTAGGACACGTTCATGGTGACGCCTAGGACACGCCCGAAAAGATAACTTCTGCATGTAGGGAGGCAGTCGCGCAGGCAGTCGCGCAGTACATAGAATGAAATAAATGATGTACCATCCATCTCCTGAACTGTCCAGTCGTCAGTGTGACGTCAATTCCCAGCAAAAATTAGCGTCGAAGTTCTGCTATGACCGCTAGCCTGGCAAAAGGCAGAAGACGAGGTTTTGGAGACTAAAGATGACATTTTGGGGACTAATGACGAAAGGTTCGCCGAGGCGAGGGGCTATAGGTATGCCATTGGTTTTATGAGTCTTTGGCGTCTTTTGCATCTTGTGCCAATTCTGAGGCCCTAGAAGCCACAACCCTATTTTTTGCTGATGTGCTATAAATCTCTCCCTATTTCTTGGAAGTATTCATTCCTCTTTTGTCCCGCCTCTGTACCCCCCACTCTGCCCCGGGTTCTGGGTTTGCCTTTGATCTTCCCCATTTTTGCTTTGCTGGTATTTACTTCCTCTTCTGCTTTATCTCACTGCTCTTATTCCCTTGTACTATCCAGGCTCCTTCTTGATCCTTTCCTGGGATCTCAACTACCGACGACTAAGAGGCTGCTACCGGACCGGAAAATCTATACTTAGCTGCTTGAAGTCTACTGACCTCCCACGATCATTTAAGGTCGACTAATAGATCTCTTCTTCGAAAACGGCGGACACGGACTATAACGATACAGATGAAGATGAAGCAGAGGATGCTAGCGATTCGTCAATAGACGGTGATGAATATCCAGCGCCCATATGTATGCCTCCACTACCTCCACCGCCTCCGCCGCCCCAGCGCGACTACCCTCCCCGCAGAAATCGTCGTTTTGGAAATGTCCTAGGTGTCAATTTGGGCGTGTTCTAGGCGTCAATTTGGACGTGTTCTAGGCTTCTTTTTCGGCGTGTCCTAGGCGAGGTTTTAGGCGTCGATTTGGGCGTGTCCTAGGCGAGATTTTGGACGTCGATTTGGGCATGTCTATGGCGTCGATTTGGACGTGTCCTATACGTCTATTTCGGCCTGTCCTAGGCGAAGTTTTGGGCGTCGATTTGGGCGTGCATTAGGACCTAGTATAGAGACGTTAGAATGGGTGCCGGAATATGGAGGTAGGGAGATACTCGATGTGGAGGTGGACGTGGAGGTGGACGTGGAGGTAGAGGTGGAGGTAAAGATGGAGGCGGAGGTGAAGGTGGAGGTGGAGGTGGAGGTGGGGATGGAGGCGGACGTGGAGGTGGAGGTGGAGGTGGAGGTGGAGGTGGAGGTGGAGGGGGAGGACGGCGGGAGGCCGTTAAGACCTGGAAATCACACCAAGAGTGACGCCTCTCAGCGGAGTTCTGCTAGGATAGTGGTATCTCTAGGCGTAGGAATAGGGGGGTATGCTCACCAGGCGTGTCCACGCGCTCCAGGCGCTGAGGCCTGCCGTCTCCGCCCTGACGCAGGGGGTTGCGCCAGGAAAAGTCAGCTGATGTAGTCATCTTTTTTCTTTCTCAAAATGATATTAAAGTGGTCGCGAATGGTCTAGTGCCAAATAACATGAGTCCGACTCCGGCTCCTGATGGAAAACCTCCCCCCAGGGTTAGGGCTATGGAAAATGTGCTTGCGGTGAAGGTATTTCCCAGTTGCACCGGTGAGATATGGTTACGGACACCTGTATCCGGAGTAGGTTCGATATTGGTGTTTTTTTGGCTATAACTTTCTTAATCAAGTAATAACTTGGCACTTTTGTTGCCGATATATGCTCTTTTATGCCAAGACTAATCAATGATATTAGGCAGTCGTCCGATAATTGCCTAATCGGGTATTAAAATGCCCAACGCTCTAGAACCATTGCCTAAATAGGCAACTTTGGGCGACATTCATTTGGTCTCTTACCAAAAACCCAACTTCCAGAAATTCAATAACCCACAGCCATAACGTATTTCACCGGGAAAGGGATCGTCGCCGGGAAAGCAACCGAAGCCCACAAGGGCATCAAAAGAAAACACACGAAGTCAGGGATGTGCGAGAATTCAGCGCGCTGTCTTTTCTGGATCCTAGCATTATATAATGGAAGTAGACAAAGTCGATAAAGCTTACACTCCAGAAGCAAGTCAAAGCCCCCCCCCCCCAAAGCAATAGTCTCACTAGAGAGAGTTGAAGCATGTCTAAAGTAGTTGGGGACATCTAGGTAAGACTTCTGTCTACTTGTTTCTGTAATTGTATACTAAGTCAATTTTCTTCAGCAACTTTGGACCATCTCGCTGTCACCCTCCATTGCTTTCCCGGTGACGATCGCTTTCCCGTTGTAATACGCTAAGTGATAAAATTAATTGGACTCTGTTATCATGTAGGGCGGAGGCCAAAGCTTCATTTAACAGAGAGACAATAATTGTAGGTATTGTGGTTGGAAAGCCATCACCCCCCAAGTGTTGCGGTCAAATGTCCTCTGGTTACAGGTGTCCGCAACCATATCATTCCGTTCTTCCTCGAGTAATGTCTCCACGCCAAGATCCGCCAATGAGATGATCTGTGCCGCACTTGCTACGTCTGTGTGCAGCTTGCAGAGTTCATTTAATCATGCGTTATCACTCGGCTACCTATCCTTCTACACACTATGGTCGATCCCAATTCTTAATACTCTTCACGGCTTTTTTTTCTGATTCGGTCAAAAACCCCTCACCAGCGCTCTCATAGCAGGACCCGAGATATCCTGTAGGCCCTAGATCAGATGCGAGGCTAATTATATTGGTCTTGTCCTAACTAATATTACCCGGAAAGATGACCTCTTGCCAATATCTGGCAGTTCAAGGGGCCGGTTAAATCGGACGAGAGGATCAGAATGCATGATATGGGCGCGGTGTGTTTCCTTCTCTTTCTTTCTTTTCTTTTGATGGGACTGGAGAGGGAGACCCCTAGTGAATGATGGGTCTCGGGATAGTGAGTGCGCTAGGTAGAAGTAGGGGGAAGGGGCTAGAGTGCATGATATAGGCGCGGAGTGTTTCTCCTCTTTCCTTCTTTCCTTCCGCGTGGTTACGGGGTGATGGGGAGGAAGGTTCATCACTCTGGGGAGGGGGGGGGTGGTTGCCATAGCCTGCGGGCTGGATGCATGTATGGGGTATAGATAAATAAATAAATAAACTGGACGAGAGAACCACTTGCCTAGTGCTTAGCCATCTTCTGTCACCCCACACACTTATAATTTCTGATAATGTCATCATCACCAATCACTCGCATCCAGGGTTAGGGTTACCACCGGGTGCACCTAAAGTACAGAGGTCTCGATATAGAGAGTAACATCTTTTAGGGCTGGGGCGGACTCGCCCCAGTCGGACGGCTGTGGTAACGGAAGCCAGTAGAGTTAGGGCTAGTGATTAATTTTATCTACGAGAAAAACAGCAGGATTTGAGTCAGGATAAAGAACTCAGGAGTATCACCACCGCGGTCTTCGTGTAGGGTTAGTTTCCTTGTTTCCAGCCCGACAGAGTTGTTTCTAAATAAATCACAGCCTACACTGTCTCTACTCACATATCTCACTTGATTGAAACTGTCACTCAAGTCCTTCCACCAGAAAAGGGATTTTGTGGCGTATTCTCGGCTACATATGGCGGAGACAGCTCGGAGGGATTCAACAGCCTATGAATACCAGCGGTGGGTGAAGGAGAGGCGGTAGAGAACTTTTTGCCACTTCCATTAGAGTTCCCTTTAAGACCGAGGGGTGCTTAAGACCTGGAAACTGCGCCAAGAATGACATGAATGGCAGGAGCCAGTCCCGATCAGGCTTAGCGGAATCCTGCATATCACTTTTCTGCCGATACATCACATTTTGGAGACGAAATAGGACCCGACGCACCCAAACGCACCCAGACGAGGACTTCCTGATATCTGAGTCTTTGGAGACAGGATTCGTCTTGGAGAAACCTATTTTTTCCTGACGTTCCCGCAATCTTCTGTAACACGCCCTGCCTCGCCCTAGTATCCCAACCCCGTCCTGTAACATTGTCTCCCCAAAATCACTTGTGTGCGTAGGTTACGCGGTGGTGGGATAAGAAGATCAGAACCTCAATTTTTCTTTTCCCTTGAATATGACCGCTTAACTCTATGAACTGGTTTTACAACACGCGAAATGCACTCCTCCGAGTCTATTGACTTAGGTCTTGGACTGGGTTTTTTTCTGTCACTTGCATTCACCGCTGAACTACAAGTTGAAAGACTGCTTTGAGAGAAGTGCGACTGCTTGAAGTTCGAATGGTCATGATGCTCTGATTGTAGCGAAAGTATTCGCTAGCATCATGGCTCCACCCCTCTCCGTGAGGTTGAGAGTTCACGGGTGTCGGACATTCTCCTTCACCTTCTCTGCACCAATACCCCTGCTGCAGCGCAGATCTGATCTACGCCCTTCAACCAATCGTGAAGGAGTTTTTGCGGTAATGCGGTATGCACAGATCCGCGCTGCCTCAACCCCATGCTCCAGCAGAGTTCTGACACATGCAGGAATGGATGCAATAGAGGTAATCAAAGTCCGTTGAGGTGGGTGGATGAGGTTGCGGGTGTGGCTTTTAGTGTGCTGTATAGGGTATAGTCCGGTTGAGAAAACTTCATCCAACCCATCCGTTGCTAAGGCCAGGAGAAATGCAAACTTGACAGAACTCTGCGCCCGCACCTGAGATACCCCGGTATTCGGAAAAAAGACGACTTTTGAATCAGCTTCGCACTGTAAGGAAGCAAAAATGATTCTTAATGTTCTCTTCCCAGCTTCTGCACAACAGCCCATGATCGTGCAGCTAGATGCATATGATAACCCAGATGACTTAGATTTGGCTTCGGATATAGAAGAGGAGGAAGAGGACCCGGTACTTGACTTTTCAACTTCTAGTTTCCAGCAGCGAACATGGGAAGACGAGTAGGTAGAATATATTCATTCGCTTGAGTCCAGAAGATATTGGTTACCCAGAAGTTCTAATCTCGCCAAAGCCGTAACTATAGAGACTTGGTTTAATCAACCAATCTTTGATAACCCACGGGTTTTTCGCCCTGTTTTTAGAATGGACAGACAACCGTTCCAACAACTGCTTTCAGTAATCCAGCCGCATGCGTTATTCACACCGGACAACAATACCAATGGACGATCACAGAGGAGTGCCCAGTTTCAGTTAGCAGTTTTTCTCTATAAGCTCGGGAGTAGTGGAAGTACGCAAACTCAAACCGGGCTCTCTCTCGGAATCGGTGATGGAACAGTTCCGCTTTATGCACAACGTGTTCTTCGAGCTATTTTATCTATGAAAAATAGATATATACGGTGGCCAACTATCGAAGCTAGATCAGCTCACAAACAACGAGTTTGTGAGGCTTCTTTGGGGTGTGTTTTCTGGGTGTGTTGGAATTATTGATGGAACGTTTATTCTCCTCAAATATGCACCACTTGTTGATATTTCAATCGCAAAGGATCATATGCTCTAAATGTAATGGTAGTTTATACAGATATCGGCATCAGGAAAAAATAGGTTTCCCCAAGAAGTCCTCGTCTGGGTGCGTCTGGGTGCGTCTGGGTGCGTCGGGTGCGTCTTGCGCCTCCAAAAAAGTGACAGCTCGCATTTGGCTCGTCTAAGCTCGTCTAATCTCGTCCTGGGATCGGCAGGTCGCCTCCCGACGTGACATGTCGGCAGAAAAGCGACATACCAGATGACGCCAGTCCAGATTAGGACCAGCACGTGTCATTAACGTCATTCTTCGCGCAGTTTCCAGGTCTTAAGCACCCCCGCCGCCGCCTCCACCTCCATCTTCACCTCCACCTCCACCTTCACCTCCGCCTCCATCTCCACCTCCACCTTCACCTCCGCCTCCATCTTTACCTCCGCCTCCATCCTCACCTCCGCCTCCATCTCCACCTTCGCCTCCATCTTCACCTCCGCCTCCATCTCAACCTCCGCATGCATCTCTACCTCGAGTATCTCCCTAGCCCATATTCCTATACCAATGCCAATGTCTACATAGAGCCCCATGCCGAAAACCACGCTCAAATCGACGCTATGGACACGCCCAAAACGACGCCACGGAGTCGCCCAAATCGACGCCACGGAGTCGCCCAAATCGACGCCATGGAGTCGCCCAATTCTACGCCATGGACACGCCCTAGGACACGCCCAGATTGACGCAGTGGACGTGCCCAGATTGACGCCATGGACACGCCCGAAACGACGACTTCTGCTGGTAGGGAGGTGGGCGCGAGGGCAGGCGCGGGGACAGTCACGCAGGCATAGATTTTGTACATAGAGTTACATAGAATTACATAGAATTAGATAAACGATGTACCGTTAATCACCTGAACTGTCCAATCGCCAGTGTGACGTCAATTCCCAGCGAAAAATAGCGTCAAGGTTCTGCCATGACCGCTAGCCTGGCAAAAGGTACAAGACGAGGTTCTGGAGACTACTGACGAAATGTGCGTCTTGGGAGCCCAAGACCATCTTGCGGCGCCGGGGCGCGGGAATGCAGGTAAGCAGTTGATTTTTGTGCGTCTTTGACGTCTTTTGCACCTCCTGCCAATTATAGCGCCTGGGCACCACAAGACGCAGCCCTATTTTTTGCTGATGGGCCGGATTATTTATACCTGAGTTGTAGATATATCTGCAGTTCATGATGCCTGTGTCTATGATAGTTCTCAGCTCGCTTTACATCCAAAAAGATACATGCAAGCAGACAAATATCTTATTGGCAACTCAGCCTGTACAAATAACAATTATATGGTTACTCCTTTCAAAAAGCCTATCGCAAACAATCCAGAACACCGGCAATTCAATGCTACTCTCAGCTCTCGACGAATTATTATTGAGCATGTCTTCAGTAGACTCAAGTAACGGTTTCCTTTGATTCCATGTATTCCGGTCCAAATAACAGGAATAGAAATATGGCATCGGCAGGTGGTTGATTGGTTTGAAAGTGCTTGTATATTACATAACTTTCTATTGGAAATCAATGATTCTAATTGGGAATTAGACGAGGAAATGATAGAGGCAGAGAGGGAACAGAAACTGTTAGATAGGGAGGATGAACAAGCAGAAAACGAAGCAGAATTGAGAGGAAATGAGTATCACGGCTCAGCCCCTTGCGTCCCACCTGCCGCCGAGATGCCTTCGGAACAGGGTTGTGGGATGGAATCGGCCGATATCGGAAGTAGGGTAACGAAATAGGAAGGAGCTCGGGAGATAGAATATAAGCGCTAGGGAAGTTTGGGTATTCAATGGATAGATGTATCAGTATCGGGAATAGTATGGGCGGCACAGGAGTCCGCAGCTAGGTTTCTATGAGTTTCATCTGAATGAGTCAGCGGTAGAGGGAATAAACTGTATATATAGAGCTCTGCTTTTCCTTTGTCTTCACCTCTCACGGCAACGTCTTCTTTCTGTTAGCAATCTATATCTTTGGCTCCGGCTTTCTGTCCTCGTCTTGCGGGCAGTGTTTGCAATAGGGCAGTCAGTCGGTCTTGGGGGGTAAGGACCGGACTGACTACGGGCTGTAGTCGGTCTTGAGCAGGTATCCGGGACCGACTACCGGCTATTGGTCTAGGACTACCGACTGTAGTGGACTATAGGGTTATAGCTTGGCATATGCTGCGGCGCTGCCATGCAGATATCTACAGTCCTGCATTGACATCTACAGCCCCGCATTGATACCTACAGGTACCTGCGGTCCTAGCACGGATCTATAGTCTGCAAGGGTCAGCACTATTTTGTACAGAAGCTCAACATATTAATTCTCCCACACTGGTGGTCCAATATAGTCGCCCAAACCGAGTGATCACCCATGACTCCATAGATTTCTATCGTCCGGCGCCTTATCTATAGTCCTGGCAAAGTCTGGGACTGGACAGACCATAGCCATATAGTCCGTCCAGTCTACAAGCACTGCCAAGTCATCTATAGATTTCTATAATCTGGACCTGACCGCAGCTGCAGGCGACAACTCGTCCTCTATACGCTCTATAGGCCGGCACTATTGCCATCATGGTACCTAGGCATCCGGAATACAGGCAGGTGCAACAGAGTATATACTATTCACCGCCTCTTCCTTTTTTTAGATACAAAGAAAAAACTCACGCATTAATGGTAAGCAAGAAACCCTAACCCTGACGAGCCAAACCACGATAATGTCATGACCGCAGAACTACTTTTAAATAAAGGAAGATTAGTGTCTGGCACTCCATGCCTACTCAGTCCCTGGGACGGTATTAACCGACCCCGGGTATATACTTACCAAAGGTGCTAGAATGTGTACTCTCACGGGAGGAATGCTCAAATATAATTACCACAGATCACCACTCGCCGAAGTCGCGAAAGAAGTTTTTGTATGTTTTGGATTGTTTTATACCCCCTTGGTAGGCCCGTGTTTTTTCTCGTGAGGCTTTCCTATCCCGCGCCCGTCGTTGCTAGCTCTTACCCTGTGTTTCGACTTTTGTTCCCGGAAATTCTTTACCGGCGAGACTGTCTGTTCCCGCGGCCGTCACCTTGTGTACTGGCGGGCACGGGGAAAGACAAGACGCGACTTGGACATGTCTTTCCATGTTTGCAAGAAAAATAGTACATAACCCTAACCCTAACCCGGAGTTTGCAATACATGAAGGTTTTGTTCCTGATGCCTAAAGAACGACATATACCCGCCAAATTAGTTTCAAAACAGCAATTATCCGATTTAATTTAAAATGGAGGCCGGGTCCTATAATTCATAGGTGTCCTTCAATCTTGGCGCCATAATAGTTGATATGTGTTAGAGGGAGAGGGTCGTGGCATCATGAGGTGCCACTCACCCCCACTAGATGGACGGTGCTCACACTCCGATACCTTCAACTGCCGCAATTCATCATGAAGAGGCCGGGTCCTCATCCTCGCCGGAAGGCGTTTTCGAGATGGGTCTTGACAGCCTTCGAAGGAATCTCATATAACACTCTTGCTTCGAATGTCAAGTAGATCCCCAGTCTCCCCGAGGGCCCAAAAGAGGGTGGCCCATATATAGCACTCTCACCGACACCATATGTGGCCGGGACTGCAGGTTCTGGTGAATTCTGGCTCTGGAAACCCTAACCCTGACGAGGAGTGGGCTGCCTGAACACCGCATACCCCCTCGATCCTCAGGACCACAGGAGTGCACTCTACGAGATTACTTATTGCCGGTCCTGGGCAAACCCTGAGAGTATCACCGCCATGGTGTACGGGGGAATGCCTCATTGGGATGAGCCCTGGTGTTCGTGTTGGTGCTGTATGTAGGAGTGTGTAGTTAGCCGGGTGGGTATGAGAGGGGTGTGTGTGTGTGTGGCTAAGCTCCTGTCCACCGCCCGTCGGTCGGGAAGGGAATGGGAGCGTATATGTAGTGACGCATGCGTCTCCACGGCGAGGAAGAGTGGCGTTGTAAGTCCTACTAAATTTCGCAACCCACCCCCCCCCCCCCGGGGGCGAACACAACCGTCGCCTACCACTCCTGGGTCGTATTCCCTTGAATTTGATAATCTGATAAGGATGGGACCTGCTTAATACCTGTCGTCCTGTATTTTCCCGCTGTCTCAACACTTTCGTCTTGTGACCACGGGGCCGGGAGAGCACTGCAATTAGTGCGGATAGTGGTCTGAGTTTTCCTCCTGATGCTAATCCTACTAACTCTGAGCTGTAGAATTCATTCCTACAACCGCCCCAAGCTCTCCCCGCTTTAGACGTGTACTAATCGGGGAGGTGAGCAGCGAATCCAGCAGGGCAAACCAATCATGCACCGCGCTATAGCGTGTTGTAATATACGTGTAGAACATGGAATCAAGGACAGCACCGTACTCTAGTCAGCCTGTACGTACACATCTGTAGTGTACGTACTGTACCGACAGAGTACGAAATCAAGCACCTAAGCCAAATACATGCCTAAGCGTGTAAGCAGGAAATCAGGAAATCAGGCAGGCGGGCTGCTGTGGTAGAGGTTTTTAGACACATACAAACCTAATCGTGAAATCAATAAAAACCTAGTTTATGAAAGCTCTGTATGCAGAATGAATAAGGATACTGGCCGACTTTCATGGATGCTATAGGTTGGGAGGGCTGGGTGGACTGGGACTGGAAAGGTTGGGATTATTATGTGGTCGGGAAGAGTAAGACAGGGTTCTATGAGTTTCTATTATGCGAGGGAATGAGTCATTGCCAAGGTTATGCGGAAGTATGAGTCAGGTCTTGGCTAGGAATATTGAATATATAACGGAGGCGACGGAGCGTACTTTTGTACTTTTCCATTCCCTTTTTTTCTTCCCTACACAATGTTTTTTGTATTTATCAATATATTATAGTTCTCCTTCTTAGAACTATTGGCATTCGCATTGCTGACATTATAGTCTTCCCCTACCTGTAACTATTGCAACCTCTTACCTCGCATCCTTCAGAACAAAGCTTATATAATATCGCCTTCTTGAGACTAATCTGCATATTAGGACATTTTATCGAGCAAAATCAATCCTATCTAGGTGTAGAGATATTATGTAGACTTAGGTTTAGAAATGTAAACACTAGTGTAATGGCAACGTTAAAAGATAAGAGATGTAGGTAAAACCTTAATTACGCCTAACAAAAGTCAATGGATTTCCTCATTCATTGTAATGGGTGAAAACTATTAAACAAGTATGTAGCTTATCGTGAGAGTACTTCTGTCCTGACGCTCTGGCATCGGTCCCAATAATTTGGTAGTTGTAGCGATGTTGTAACTAATGAATCTATAATAAGCGAGGATGGAGTGAGATAGGCTGATGATGTCGTTATTGAAGTCAACAAGGTTTGGTTGTGGGGAGGATCGATAATAGGATTTATTGAGATGGTGAGGAGGAATATGAGGTGTATTTACATAGGGTTTCTAGGTATTTCTATGCACTGATGTGTGAGTCATAATTGGACTGATGGAGAAGGATATTAAATAGGGAGGGTAGATGTTCCCTTTGGTTCTTTTCTTCCCTTCTGCCCTGTCTCGTCTTCTTGTTGTCTTGTTACATAGGAAAATACTCCGATCCCTGACAATAGTTCTCTTGACTTTAGAACCTGTCTTCAGTAATGAGGAAATCCATAGTATCTTCCATAGCTCTTGTTGAGGTCCATCTGGTCCTCACTCTCTCTGTCTGGCACCCTTTTTGCCTCTGCCCTTCCCTTTGCCTTTGCCGGTGACTGTGCTTGTGTCCACCTGACTCTCTTCTCGTCCTCATCAGTATTCTTGTTGTACTGGCTGTACTCCTTAAGTCCCTTTGCGCTATTTTTGTTATCTGTTAAGTTGCACCCAGTGGTTACTGCGTGTGATGGAGTAACCCGACGCAAAGTAAAAGATGATAATCATGACGCAGAAGGGCTCGAGGAGCACAGTCTACACGACAAGGGGACTGACGAAGACAGAGACAACACCGGGCAGGCACAAGCACAGACACAGGCACTGGCAAAGGTGAAGGCAAGGGCAAAGACACAAGAGCACAAGGCAGAGAGAGTGAGGACCGGATGGACCTCAATGAGAAAGATGAGAGGTACTATAGTTTTACTCTTTAGAGGATAGAATCTTACGTACGAGAAGCTATGGCTTGAGAATAGGAGTAGATTCCCATGTACCGAGATAACAGGAAGAAAAAATGAAGAGAAAAGAAAGAACGAACTAAGGAAAACATCTATCCTCGCTATTTAACACTTCTCCTCCACCAGTCCGCTATGACTCACACATTCCTTCATAGAAACCCATAGAAATATGTCGCAACCACACCTTGTATTCCTCCCCACCACCTCGCTAATTCCTATTACCAAGCTATCACGCCATAGAACCTCATGGAACCTAATGACGAGAACCTCTCTGTCGCACACCTCCATCCTCGCTTAACTTAACTTCATCGATCGTAACAGCGCTGCAATTACCAAACCACCAGGACCGATGCCAAGACGCCGGGACAGATCAAGTCCCCTCCTAGAGTCTAACTCCTGATAGGCCGATGTTTCGAAGGATATTGATGATGAAATAATTGTCGAAGTTCAGGACTATGTTCAAGGTCACTTGATGGCTGCCAGGAGGGTTCCTCATATCCAACATATTTAACCAAATACTCTACCCGTTGTCCCCTGTTCTTAGAATTCAATATCTCGGCCACTTTCCATTCAATTTCTCCTTCGACTTCCACAGATAGAGGGGGTTCCGCCACTTGTCCTGGAACCGGGTCATCAACCATCGGCGATAACAGCGATATATGAAATACCAGATGCATTTTCATGGAGGCAGGTAGTTCCAACTCATAGGCATAGGGGCTCACAATTCGTTTAACTAAATAGGGCCCAATTCGCTTCCAATCGAGTTTCTTTGAAGGTTGTTTTGTTTCGATATTTCTAGTGGAGAGTCAGACAGAATTGCTGACCGCATATCGAGGTGCTGGGGTACGGTGTAAATTGGCCATTTCCTCCTCTATCTTCTGAGCCCTAAACATCTCGCTTTTCAAGAAGTCAAAGACTTGGGACATCTCCCATGTCAACCCATTAGCCTGATTCTTATTCACCATCTGCCCATGTTGTAATGGTCTAAATGTCATTCTCGGATGTCTCCCATCGTTAGCCTGAAAGGGGATATATTAGTAGATTCGGAGATGTGATTATTGGTAGCAAACTCAGCAAGAGGTAGAAAGTCAGCCCAATTATCCTGTTGATCTGATACATAACTGTGGAGATACTGTTCTATAATCGCATTGATCCTTTCCGTTTGCCCATCTGTTTGAGGATGAAAGGCAGTAGAATATTGGGGCGCAATCTTTAGACGATCACAGAGGGTTTTCCAAAACTCAGCGGTAAACTGTGTTCTTCTGTCTGAAACAATAGTTTCTGGGAGTCCATGAAGCATCCATACTTGTTCCGAGTATAGACGAGACAGATTCCTGGCATTAACATTCTCGGTGGTGGCAATTAGGTGTTTTATTTTCGTCAACCGATCCACTACCACAAGTATATCATTAAACCTATTGCTCTCCGGCAGCCCAGTTACAAAATCCCTAGTAATATCCATCCAAGGTCCCTTGAGTACTAATAGCGGTCGCAGGACTCCTTGAAGAGAATTATGACTCGCTTTGCTCCGACGGCAAATATGACAATTCCTGACATAGTGGTCTGTATATTTCCACATGGTCGGCTAATAATATTCTCGACTCAGGAGTTCTAGGGTTTTTGATCTGCCAGGATGTCCAGCTGAAGGCTTGTCGTGATATCCTCGTGACAAATAGAGCTTGAATCCGTCATAATTGAGGACATAGAGTAGGTTCCGGTAAAGCAACAACCCCTCTTCATTCTCCTTGCCTTCAGCCAGGAATATTTCTTTCGATTGTCGAATACCGTCACGGAGCATAGATAGAATCTTATTAGGAAAACTATCAAGCTGGTAAGCTTCGTTAAACAGATCAAGTATGGGAGATGATCTTTCAGCGGGTTCATTTGCCTAAGAGCCCGCTAACAAACTTATCTTTGAATCTAAATTCTCCTTCTTCAACACTATTCTGCTTTGTTGCTCCAACTTCTCATTCCCTTCCTTCGGTAGATCCTTATACCTCCTTGTCAAAATATCCACCTTCTTTCCCTGCCCTCGTGGCATATACTGAATAACAAAATTAAATCGAGACAAGAACTCCGCCCAACGGGTTTGACGTCGATTCAGCAATTCAGTTGACATAAAATACTCAAGATTGCGATGGTCTGTGAGCACTTTGACTTGGAATTGAGCTGTCTCCAAATAAGAGCTCCATTCTTCAAAACAACGAATAATGACTAGTAACTCCTTGTCATAGATCTCATAATTGCATTCTGCAGGCGAGTGTGTCTTGGAGAAAAAAGTGACTTGTTGGAGTATTCCTTCGTCATCCCGTTGTGATAATATCCCTACCGACACATAATCTGACACATCTATTTCTACAATAAATTCTTTCTCAGGTTCTGGGTGCATCAACACTGGAGCAGTGGTAAAGGCAGTCTTGAGTCTTTGAAAAGCTTGCTCAACCTTCTGGGTCCACTCAAATTGTACATGTTTTTTCGTCAAAGCAGTCAATGGCTGAGCCACTCGGGAGTAAGCATAAATAAAGCGTCGATAGAAATTAGCAAGCCCAAGGAACTTCTGAACCTTCTTCACTGTCTTTAACGCATCCCAGTCCACAATTGTCTGTACCTTAGTAGGGTCCATCTTCATTGCTCTAGGGGTCAAAATCATGCCCAAATATTTGATTTCTTGTACGCTGAATTCGCCCTTCTCTGATTTCAGATGAACCTCATTGGCTTCTAGGGCTGTCGTACATCCTGTTGATGTTGCTCCAGAGTTTCCGAATAAATAAGAATATCATCAAGATAAGCAGTAGCACAACGGTCGAGAAAGGGGTGGAGAATATCATTAATCCAACGCTGAAAGGTGGCAGGAGCATTCGTCAATCTAAAGGACATAACCATATACTTCCAATGTCCATAGCGTGTCCTGAAAGCCGTCGTCCATTCATCCCCTTCCTTAATCCTAATCTGATTATAACCCCATCGTAGGTCCAACTTGGTAAATTAATTGGCTCGTGCTAGATTGGCCATAGTTTCCGGTGTCAAGGGAAGAGGATACCTATCTTTAACCGTAATAGCATTAAGCTTCCGATAGTCAACACACAAGCGTAGATCTCTATGTGCCTTTTTAACAAATAGCACGGGAGCACCCGCCGGGGAGTTACTGGATCAAAGAAATCCTTTCTTCAAATTATCGGCCAGATAATCTCTTAGTGCCTTCAATTCCTCCCTTGACATGCTGTATATGGGACCGAAAGTTGGTACCGTTCCTTCTTGTAGTTTTATCTCATGGTCATAGGGACGATGTGGCGGCAACCTAGATGCATTGGTTTCTGTCACGCCATATTCTGGGTGCTAGGGAACCGGAGGGGTGATTGGTAAATGGTATCGGGAATTTGCGGGCTGAAGTGATCGGGAGTTAGTATAGAGGATCGGTTGTGGGAAGCGATAGCATTTCTTTAGGTTTCTATGGGGTTCTGTAGTACGGATTAGTAATTGATAGCAGGGAAATGATATATATATGAGATGGGATTTCCTTTGTCTTTTCTTCTCTTCTTTCCTTACGCAACCTTCTGTTATCAGCCTTTCTCTTTAGGTTCTTGTTTTCTGTTTGCGACTTGGTTCTTTTCTCTGTCTCGATAAAAAATATATACTTGGTTCTATACTCTGCCTCGTCCTGGTTATCGGTTGTGCCCCTTGGTAGCACCGTGTCTCGAACCCGCCCGCTTCGGTTAATCCCTTGACCTTCTGCCAGACTCCCTGTAGATTCTTTGTCCGACTCTGCTTCTGCTACTGAACCCCTCGCCGGAGTACCTCGACCCCGTCCCGTAACAGTTTCATTGAACAATTGTCGGAAGCGTTGATAATCTATCGGGATCTTTCCATCAGGATTGGCAAGCATTTCCAACATCTTATTAATGGCATATAGAGTGGTTGAATAGACTTGGATGGTAGGATCTTGGGCCAACCTCTTGAACGACCAAGGAGTCATTGCCGAACTATGGGTAACTGGCCTTTCCGGTGGTGGAATGGAAATCCCCCGAGCGACAATAGGTTTGCGGTTGGCTATGCAGTGTTCAAGACATATTGATGACTGGAAGCGAATCTCATTTTTTCCACTGTCTATCAAGACTCTATGCTTTCGCATCCAAGGTATTCCCATCACTATCGGATAGTGTCACAGTTTCGTAACAAAGAAAAGACATTCCTCCACATGTCCATTAATCTCCAACTCCAACGTTACCTTCCTAGTTATCTTTCCTGACTCAATAGGTCTTCCATCAATCACATCAATCTCCCTCTCAGTCCTCAAGTTCTTCATCTTTAATTCATGGCGGCGAACAAAGTCTTCGTCAATGAATTCATATCCCGACGCTCCAGTATCAATCAAGGCATAGGTGGGTACAATAGATTTTTTATTTTGCAAAATGGAACAAACCACAATCAATTGATTCCCATCCATCTCCCCTTCTGATATCGAAAACGTGGAAATAGACACTTTAGAAAAAACTATAGATGGTCCCTGGGCTGTGCCGTTTAGGCCAGGGACAAATCTTTTAACTTCTCCATATCCGACGGTATATCCACCTCCTTTCCCTTCTTCTCCTTCTTCCCTTCCAGCAATGCTCTCCTCATACTAGGTGGGGCCCTTGATGAGGGTGACAACGTACAATCCCTAACCAAATGTCCAACTCTCCCACAATAATAACAACGATTCTCAGCATGATGGGTTTCCCTTTCCCTGGGATCCAGACGACGACGACTATTAGACAAATCCATAGGGATAGCTTCCCTAGGGGTATAGGACGAGTGGGCCGCTGGCGCAGCATTCTTCGATGGTAGTTGAGGTGGTCCTTGTATAAGTGGAGATGTTGCTGATGCAACAGGTGGGCGGGGGGCAAAGGAATGCGGAGCAGGACCACTAGGAATCTGGAACCTAAATCTCCCCATCCTAGCTTGTAGTGCCCTTTGTTTATTATCCAGCTGTTGCAAGAGGAGTCCACAGTCCTTAATAGTTGCTGGGGTCTCATTCTGAATCATTAAAGTCATCAAATCTTGGTTAAGCCCTTCCAAAAGACATTCAATCTTGGCCGCCTCAATGAACTCAGAGTTGGCAGCATACCGCTGGAACTCTGCAAAGTACTCAGGAAAAGTGTGTTGACGTTGCCTGATCTCCCTCAAGTTACGAGCAGCTGTGGCAGCGCGATCCGGGTCCCCAAACGCATTATCTAGGGATTCAAAGGGCTCCACCATGGAGTCAAGAGCAATTCTTTCATTCGTAATATAAACAAGAAATTGATCCGCCGTCGGTCCTTCCAATCAAGAAATAGAATATGCAAGTTGTTGGGCCGAAGTAGGAAAACGATCGAGGTTGTCTGTAACGTGTTTCACCGGGAAAGCAACCGGCCCCGCTGATGAAAGATGGTAGGACTAAAGTTCAATCTAATATGAAGCCAAATATGTTGGAAGTACCCTTTATTGTTTTGGGTTATAATTACATGTCCTTAAAATAGTGTGGTGGGGGGGGGTACTTTCAAAAGACCCAAAAGGAAAGGAATTATGTATTATGACAACTATCTCAAACTTAGCAAATATCATCTAAAATAGTCAAAGGATATCTAAAGGGTGTTGCTAGACACTTGATTCGCTCCAGCCTCAAAATCCGAAGTTTTTAAAGTCCTGTTGTCATGGTTGATTACTACTCAGTGATGATTGTTTCCCAGTGAAACCCGTTAAGCTTAATCTGTAGTTGTCTTTCAAAGGTCCTGAGGCCTTTACGGTCGCCCCGGTATTTCTCTGGGTCAGAAAGTTTCTCAGACTTAGACGGCTTGGTCAAGTCGTCGTGGAGCTCCCCTAGGTCTTCTTTGATCCCTTCCTGGAGCTTCTTGATCTTAGCTTGTAGTCCTTGGACCTCTTTGTGGAACTCAGTTGGGGCTTGTTCGGTTTCAGAGCGGTGGGTAGTAAGATCGATCGCATATTGTCGGACCCCTCCATAGGCTCTCTGGAGGAGAGTATACGCTTGCTTCCATTCTTCCGTTGCAGTGGAGTCCACTTTAGGGTGAGTGACAAAGAACCCTTCGAGATCCGGATGGAGCTTTTGATAGTCAAATTATCACGGCGTGCCACGGAGTTCGCAGGAGAGGAGGATATTCGGGAATGGGTTTTTGGCTGTGGTGTTTTCTTTTGGGTTCTTGGAGTTTCTATGGGTTTTCATTACACGATGTTATGAGTCATGATTGTACAGGGATTAGGAGGGGTATATATACGTTGCTACGAACTTCTCTTTTGTTCTTTTTCTTTTTCTTTCTTTTCTTACGTGTTCTTCCCGTTATCAACCCTACGGTTTAGTTTCGTTTCGCCTCTTGTCTTTAGCTCTGAATAAATTACGTCATAACCATAGTCCTCGCCAAGACCCTCTTGGATCCCTCATAGTACCTCGTCTCGTTTCTGACTCCTGCCTCGTCTCGCCTCGCTTCGTCTCGCTCATAGTCCATGACCGTAGTACGTATCGTCTACTGGTACCTTCGCCTCCACGTCTTCGTAAGAGAGGCTCTCTCGACCCTCTGCCCTACAACCTTGCTCCTCATTTAGGTCCCCTCCTCGTCGCCCCGCGTTCCTGTCTTCGTTCCTGTCTCGGTTGTGTACCTCGGCTGTCTTGTTCGTTGTCTCCGTGCTGCTCCGTAACACAAATGTATTGGTAGCGGGAGCGGTCATGGTAAACTATGGTGCGAGGAACTCGGACTGTGCCAGTCGAGTAGAGGTAGTTTCGTCTTAGTGTGATGGAGTAACCCGACGCAAAGTAAAAAATAACAATGATGACGCAGAAGGACTCCAGGAGCACAGTCTACGGGATGAGGGGACCGACGAAGACAGAGGCAACACCGGGCAGGCACAAGCACAGGCACCGGCAAAGGCAAAGGCAAGGGCAAAGGCACAAGAACACAGAGCGGGGAGAGTGAGGACTGGATGGAGCTCAATGGGAATAATGAGAGGTACTATAGGTTTTCCTCTTAAAGAGGACAGGATCTGGGAGGTGAGGAACCATGGCTTGGAAATAGGAGTATATTCCTATGTATCGAGATCATAGGAAGACGAGACAGAGATGAAAGAAAGAAAGAATTAAGGAAACCTCTATCCCCGCTATTTAACACGTCTCCTCCATCAGTCCGCTATGACTCACACTTTCGCTCATAGAACCTCGTAGAAACCCATCGCTACCACACCTCGTATTCCTCCCTACCATCTCCGTTATTTACATTACAAATCCATCACGCCATCGAACCTCCTAAAACCCAATGACGACACTCTTCTCTCAGTACACGCCCTCCTCGCTTAACTCTTTTTCATTAGTTACATTAGCGCTTCAACTCCCAAATCCTCGGAACTAATGCTAATACGCTGAGACATAACTGCAACACCCTCAAGAAGCCATCTACACTTTTTTGGTCCCCAGAGCAGCATAGACGGATATTTCAATGGACTTCGTCACTGGACTACCCCTCAGCAATGGTTACAATGCAATTGTCCTGACGTCTTGGCATCGGTCCCAAGAGTTTGGTTCATCAGCAAACTCAACTTGTAACTAGAGTCTCCCAACAGTCTCCCAGGTCTCCTGAGAGTCTCCTGGGATTCCTGGATATTTTTTGATTCCCCTGAGGCTCAGGAGACGTCAGGAGACAAATGAAGTTTTGCTGATGTAGTCGAAGCGCTGTTGTGATTGTTAGGGAAATGCTAAGCGAGGAAGGGGTGAGTTAAGGAGGGGGTGTTGTCATTAGATTCTAGGAGGTTGGATGGCATGATGGATTTGGAATGTAAATAGCAGAGATAGTGGGGAGGAATATGAGGTGTGGTTGCGATGGATTTCTATGAGGTTCTATGAGCTGACTTATGAGTCATAGCGGACTGGTGAAGGAAAGGTGTTAAATAGCAGGGATAAATGTTTTTCTTAGTTCTTTCTTTCCTTTCTCTCTGTCTCGTCTTCCTGTTATCTCAGTACATAGGAATCTACTCCTATTCTCAAGCTATAGCCTCTCGTATCTTAAGATTCTGTCCTCTAAAGAGGAAGGTTATAGTGCCTCCCATCGTTCTCGTTGAGGTCTATCCGGTCCTAACTTTCTCTGTCCTGCGCTCTTGTGCCCTTGCCTTTGCTTTTTCCTTCGCCGGTGCCTGTGCTTATGCCTGTCCGGTGTTGTTCTTGTCTTTGTCAGTCTCCTAATCGCATAGGCTGTGGTCCTCGAGTTCTCCTGCGTCATCATTGTCATCCTCTACTTTGCGTCGGATTACTCTGTCATAGCAATACTTGTCCTTATTGACCACCTTACCATGAAATACTTTATCCCACGCACTCAAAAGTTAGGAGCCAGGAATGTCATCTGTATGCATCTAGAAAATGATTAGAAACTACATGGTCTCCTAGAGAAAGTAGTATTAAATTGCGGCATTCAATTTACCTCCGACTTTTTGAAATTACTATGCGAGCATTTTTCGATATCATGTTGTTATTCCATAGCCTTCCATTCTCATCCAGACGGTCAAACTAGAAGAATCAATGCTATCATGGAAAAAAGCCTTGAAGGGTATATGTACTATCAAAAGGGTAACTGAGACAATTATCTATTAATGGAAGAGTTCGCTACAAAAAATCACGACTTTGAATCTACCAAGCCCTACCCATTTGAAGCAAACTATTCATGACACCTCCATATAAACTTTGGCCTCTTATGACCCAGTATGACTACTAATGAATACTGGGGTTGTGTGATGGCAAAAGATATGTCAGAAGTGTTTGACTTGCTTTGAACGGAAACGTTCAGGGCCCATTGGTTACAAAAAGAGACAGCTAGTAATGCAACCCGTACTCCAACACCTCGCTAGATGATCGGAGACAAAATATGATTCTCTACTTGAAACGTATTGACTAAGAGACCTCTGAAGAAGTTGGACGGGACACAAGTTAGACTTTACACAATCTCTTGTCCCGGCGTTTTGGCATTAGTCCCGAGGGTTTGGTAGTTGAAGCGCAGTTATGATTGTTAAGGTATTGTTAAGTGAGGAGGGGTGTGCTGTGGAGGGGGTGTCGTCATTGGGTTCTAGGAGATTCGATAACATAATAGATTTGTAATGAAAATAGCAGATATAGTGGGGAGGAATATGAGGTGTGGTTGCGATAGATTTTTATGGGGTTCTATGAGCTGATGTATGTGTCATAGTGGACTGATAGAGGAGGGGTGTTAAATAGCGGGTATGGATGTTTTCCTTAGTTATTTCTTTCTTTTCTCTCTCTCCTGTCTTCCTGTTCTTTCGGTACATAGGAATATACTCCTATTCTCAAGCCATAGTCTCTCGCACACAAGATTCTCTTCTCTGAAAAAGGGAAGCCATAGTACCTCTCATCGTTCTCGTTGAAGTCCATCCGGTCCTCACTCTCCCCGACTTGCACCCTCTTGTCCTTGTACTTGCCTTTGCCTTTGCCTTCGTCGATGCTTGTGCTTGTGTCTGCCCGGTGTTATTCCTGTCTTCATCGGTGTCCTTTTCATGCTGGCCGTGCTTCTCGAGTCCTACTGCGTCACCATTGTCATCTTCCACTTTGCGTTGGGTTACTCTGTTACATCTCTCACGTCGTTAGTCCTATGCCTACAAACTCATACTACCTCCATTAATGAAGGTTCACCTGGTATTCTATCTCTCATTACTGTCACCCCCCACCAAAGACCCTGTTCCAGGACAACTACAAACACCTCCAATGCCAGTCAAGACAGAAATTGAATAAGAGTGGGAAGTTAGTATTATTCTAGATTCTTAGAAATGACAGGGGGGACTTGAGTATGTGTTAGGTATACTGGTTACGATAAGCCATCATGGCAAATCCACAGGGATATGGACAACTCCCCTGAGTTGGTAAAAGACTTTCATGAACGCTACTAACAGTATAAGAGGACTTTGATCTCGGAGAGGAACCTAATATCCATCACGGCATGGAACGCGCTTAGCAATGTTGCGGGAAGAAGAATTGGTCAGGGATTTCTATTGGGTACTACAAATTTATGTTACAGGCGTTCTATGAGTCAGTATGCATGTATTTCTAATAGAGTGTTTCACTTTGAAATCCTATGGATTTATTTGAGTTGCGTAAGCGGATCAATTCTGGGAGTTTATGTAGAGAGCTCTCCACCTCACTTGTAGGACTTTTTTTTTTTTTTTTTCTTTATATAACGTTCTTGTCCTTTTAGTGAATGTACACTTGAGGATTCCCAGTCATTGACAAGATGCCTTACTGTATCCCGAAGGACAGCAAGGCTGTTATCAGCCTCTGTCTCGCTCATAGTTATAGTGTCTTTCCTCATCTTATCTCCCGTTTTCTTTCCTAACTCCTTACGTCTCACCTTGTCCCGTTTCGCTTGCCTAGCTGGTATACTTTATTTTACATCAGCCAGACTTCATTTATCACATGATGTCTCCTAAGTATCATGGCGTGGGGTGCACTTGGCGGCGTTACAGGAAGAAAGATTAGTCAGAGTTTTCTATGATATTCTATGAGTTTCTCTTACAGGGTTTCCATGAGTCAATTGCGTGCATGTATTTTTAATAGAAGAATTTTCTTGAGATTCTACGGGTTTCTATGGTATGAGTTAGCGGAGGGATTTGGAAGCTATATATAGGGTTCTCTCCCTCGCTAATAGAGTTTCTCTTTCTTTCCTTTCTCCTTTATGCAACCTTCTTGTCCTTTTAGCCACTCTAGACTTTTGAATCTTAGTTATCGCTAAGACTTCTTTTACGGGACTCCAGGATTTCCCATAGTCCCTTGTGCCTTTTCTCACTTCTTTCCTCATCTCAAGTTATTCTATTATTTCTCCCTCGCTTCATTCCGCCTCGCTTCGGCATGCTACCCCTGCCTTGGTTGTGTACCTTGGCTCCTCCGTCTACGTCCTCGCCTCGCTCCGTGATACTGAGCCTCAGGGGACTCAAAAAATATCTAGGAGTCTCAGGAGACTCTCAGGATACATAGGAGACTGTTGGGAAACTCTAGTCACAAGTTGAGTTTGCTGATGTATCTTGCCCTCGTACTCACCTCGCACCGTGAAAATAAATGTGTCTATCTCCACTTAGAATCTACTTCTAGATGCCTTTCTACATAGCAATTTGATTTATTTCCACAGATGGTCACTTTCCATACACACATTACCCATCACAGCTTGGGTGGAAAAGGGACTCCTTCCTCGATTCATTTTCTTGCCCTATTAGAGATGTACCAGCCTCGGAGATCTCCGTTCTTGTTGGGGTCTCGAGTGATAATACGTGACCGAGTGATAAGGGAGGGACGAGTGCTAGCATATGACTCCCACAAATACAGGTGCATGTGGTGTACAGCGACAGGTAATAAGTGATGGAACGCCCTGAGGTACAAACACCAAATGTTGGTCGCGTTTTAAAACAGGCATCACTGTGTTCCATCACTTATTACCTACCGCTGTACAATGGGCTAATGACAAACGGCTAGCAGACTGAACTTCGTCTACTATGGACTAGATTACCCACAATGTCATAGCGCTCTTGAGCACGACTAACATCGCATACACACATTTTTGCATGGCATGTTAGAGAGGTTGTGTGTGAAGTTTCGAGTACATCCCTTTGCGCGCTCCTTGGCATAAACCGCAACCTTACTGGTTGCCGGTGACCGGGTATTGACTAAGCACGACACATCAAAACCTGTGAACTGAATTGCATCATCCGGCGATTTAACCTCAAACTGGCGGGAATTGGGGTGGGGGGGGCCGGAGGGTGGAGGGCCGAAGGCCGCCATATGAGATGCCTATAACTGGCGGGAATGGGAATTGGGGGGGGGGGGCGCAGGCCCCCATAACTATATGTACGTACCGCAGAGAGAGGATTAAAACTTACGCAACCCGCGGTGTGTCGCGAGGTGGTAACTCCTAGTACTTACAACAGTTTGACTAATGGTAAGTCAACTCATTGAATCTCGACGCGTTTATCCAATAAATAAAACGATACTGGTACGTTAACTTCAAGACCTCAATGCTGGACACGAAACAGACCCAGCCCAGCCCACCTGCAACATAGCTCGCTGTTCGTGCACCATACTCTAGCGTAAAAGAAGGGTTGCTTCTGCATTAGAGCAATAGGATGGTGACCTAGGACCGCGAGTTTGAAATCTCCGTTGCTGCCGGTTATAATTAGGCGGCGCCCGGGGGAGTAAAGAACTTCATCCTTCCTTTCCTTTCTTCCCTCTCCTTCCTTCCCTCATAGCCGTAGTATTTACCCTGGGAAAAGATCGTTCATTCAGTCGAGATACCTGCCCACCACATAGATAGCCTTAGCCGTTTTCTTTATTTATTTATTTTAAAAAATTAAAAGAGTGATGAAATGGCCTCGTGTTAACGGGTCACACTAAAGCCTCTGTCCGTCAATACCTAGTGGATGACAAACAGCACAGTACATGTATCCTTATTCTTCCTTGTATATCAGAAATCAAATTTATGTGTACGTGTTACTCCGTCATGCATACAGATCCCAAAGTCCCGATTTTGCCCTTAATGAAGTTACCCCGGGCGAAGCGAAGGTAGGAGCTGATATCGCCCTCCGATTGGCTCGAGAGCAACAACCCTAACCCACTAAATACACGAAACTTATATAATTATCAATTCACACAATGAGCTCCCCTCCTTGTCGGGGGTGTCGTGCTGGGTTAATATAGAAGGGACCTAAATGTTAATTTTCTCCTTGGTTGGCTGCGACAAGGTTAACTTTGTAGGGGAGGTTATCAATAACGCCACACTGGACTTGCTTTTCTCTTCGCTTGGCAATATACTTGACACTCTATGCGATGTGTTCTTTCTTTTCTTTAATTCATTGCATGTATATAGCACTATGCGGTGTGGCGGTGGTAGCCTACACATGCGTTTGCTGAGAATAAAAAACTACAATATTGCAAGGATGTAGGCTATAATGTCCATCCCATTACAGAAATATTGGCATGAGCCTCACCCGTGCAGTTTAGAGGGTAAAAAAACATTGAAGGATATTTATATATGGTTTCTCTTGATTAGCTTAAGTCACGTGCTAATCCAGAAATCTGGCCAAGACCACCGGCGCATTAGCCTAGCGCACCTGCATCAATCACCCCTTGATGGGCGCGTGTAGAGGTGGTCGAGCTTCGAACATATTTCTTGTTCTTGGAGTGCTAAGGATCTCCACCTTAGGTCATAATACCAGGCGAGGGAATATATCTCTTTAACCGTTAGCAGAGCGCTGTTGGTTTGCCTCATAGGTTACTTCTGGCCCCGCTTTCAAAACGAATTTTTCAAGCCTTGGGGATAGGTACTTGCCAAAATACACCGTAACATGAGTTGGTTTTCACTTGCATAGCAAACTGGTGATGGGATAGGATCATATATAAAGAAATGTGTTTCTCATTCTTCGGTTACATCTCATCCCTCAAAGCCTTTGCCATCATAAAAAATGATATAACTACAGTGAATGACAGTGGTGGGAGCTTTGTCCCGTACAGAAAAAACATGAAACGTCCAAATTCCGTCCCCATTGATATCCCAGCACCCCACCATAGAGGCCCGTTATATAGGCTCAAAACCAAGCCTTAATGGTGCTAATGGCACCGTCCAATAAACCATAGATATTCTTAAACGTGCCTTTGACCTCGTTCCAGGCGTTTGCGACGAAGGTGGTGATCGAATTCCAGATGACTTTGAGCATTTCCATGATGGTGGCCAGAACCTTGGCCATCAAACCCTCAAGAATCTGCATGGCGCTGATGGCTGCTCTGATTTCCGATCTAGACCGGGGCTCTAGATTCGTGCGTATGGCGGCCATAGTGGCCTTGATAGCATTGGTGGATTTACCAATCAGGCGGGATTCCATCGCGTCAGTCTCTTGCTTGAGAAATGCTAAGTCGGCCTTTCTCGCTTCAAGTGCTTTTGTGTCGGCCTCTACCGAATTGATTATGTCCGTGTGCTTATTTACAAGGTCTACGCCCTCCTTTTCCATAAATTTGCTCAGATCTGGTGGAAGCTCGTCGAGGGTGCCGCTCTGGAACGAGATTTTACCCGTAGGGTAATAGAGGGTGGAGAATGACTCAAGGTTATGATTCTTGAGGCAGAAGATGAAGTAGACGGTGCTTTGCTCTAGCTGGATCTCCCAGATATTATCGCTGCGTGAAGACATGTTTCTGTGGTGGGTAATTCGAAGCTTGTAGAGAGTTTAGGGGGTGTTTGAGGTATGCGTTGTGGGACCGCTATGGTAGGTAGGAAACCGGGAGTATTTATATTCGGAGTGTGGTAAGTTATGGCAAACAACATTGGTCTTAGGATAGACGCCACTGACATTGCCAGAAGCATCTCCATTTTCCCGGCCGAAACCGTTCGCCCAAAATTTTGAGAGCGCCTTTGCGCATGTGTGTGAATCAAGGCTATGTCTCGGCCAGTGGAATCTGTGCCAATCACTCTGCAAAGCGGGGTGTGTGCGGGCTGGCCCCAAATGGGCTACCGCAGAATTTCAGGAATAAGGAATTGGACTGGGCTGGGATACCACTTACCAATTGGTCGAAATACCGCCATTACTCGAAAAATTGGCTATCCATATGAGATCAAAGTTATAATCAGACCTGATCTACGTCCTTCAACCAATCGTGAAGGAGGTAATCCCTAGCCCGAGATAGCCAGTTTTTCGAGTTTTTGCGGTAACCAAAAGTTACGCTTTGGCTCAGCCAGATTGAGGCTCACCGATCTGAAGTCCAACATTCCAGTCCGGTTCGATTCGTTATTCCTGAGGTTTTGCGGTAGTATGTAGTTGTCCAGATGTGGAAAGCAGAGACCCCTAGCAGGCTTTGGTTTTTCCCAGCTCCGTGGAGGTTCAGATCAGATGGACTGAAGTGTTCCAGCGCAGCTATTCAAATTGAGTGGACAGACTTCAAGGACTACTCACGACATGAGCTCCTTGAATGAGTAAAAAAGTTGTTAGATGTTTTATAATAATTAAACCATGATCCACCATTCAACAGCGCTGTACCTACAAGAAAGTATCCATTGAAAGTATTTTCTATAGGCTGGATGCGGGGAGCTCCAACCATAACAGCTAGACTACTATCCAGACTATAGACCCGGAGTAGTCTTGTCGAGCAGCCAGGTCTATTGGCGAAGTTGTAAACAATAGGCGCATACGTACACTGATCTTAGCTCTATTCAGATACAGTAGTAGTGATTCCTCCATTGGCTGGCAAACGCAGCCTCGCAGCGCGGTGGGTGGGGATCATGTGGAGTGGTCCCTGTGACGCTCACAGAACCGGCCAGTAATGATCGACCTCCATCTGTTACGATCACGCCGCCATAAACAGGCGGCAATCGGGAAAAACTAAGAAATTAGAATGCTACGTTTCAGCTGAATGATGCTTTGAGCAGGGATTGATGCCGAAGAAGTATGACCTCGTGCAAGTGATGATGATGTTTCGGCGCCGTTATCATGAGAAATTAGCTATCTAGAGTACGTAATGGTATGTGATAGGTACAGACCAAGGCGAATTTGCAGCATCAAACTTCACGTCACACTCTACCTAGGCTATTAGCCTACCTTGGAGCAATCACAATCTTTTAGTTGGAAGTTTTGTGAGAAGTATTAAGTGACCAGCGATACTAGTAGGTTGGTCCGTTGGTAGATAAGGCCTCACTACCGCTAAACTTCGAAACCCATCTACCACTGCCCGGGACCTAATCTGCTGATAACTCTACTGCCGTCCTTCTTCTAAAAGGTACAGTTGTTTTCTCTCCCCCCCCCCCCTTCCCCCGATTATTATCTCTTTTAGCTAAACGGGCAATAGCATCATGTCCTCCGAATCCACCAACCAAAGCTTGGGAGATGCCCTCGACGCTACGGCATCGAGGATGAACACTCGTTGCAAGGAGCTTTTGTCTGCAAAAAATCCCGGAGCTGCGGCGATGGGCTCCGATCCGAAAGCCAAGGACACTACATGCGCAAACGATTTCACGAGGCATATCCATGCAATTTTGCATGAGTGCATTGACGGACTCAGAACTGTGATCAACAACGAGATTAAGAATGCTCATGCCGAGATTGCGCAGGCCAAGAACCTGGATGACTATTTCAACAATTTCGAAGGCCGGATGATAGAGGCTTCCGCAGAGAACATTCGAAAGGCTATGGCCAGGATCCGTAATGTTCTTGTGGAGGGATCTGGTGCAGACATTGAGGTGGTGATTCGTGCCTTGCAAGCCTACGAGGAAGCCTTTGCGGCTTGTTTTAGCCCTATGTATAAGATGCTTGCAGAGCATATCCATCAACTCCTTGATCTGAACCAAGAGATTACACGCAGGTCTAATGCTATGGCGGAGGAGGTTGATGCCATATTCAAAGCGAAGTTGTCCGTTCACTAGTTTGTATGATTTAAACTTTTAGTTTCTATATCTACAGTCAATATTAAGAGAGATATGTCTCCGTTTGCTATAACTACAAGTGAACTACATTGATAATGTTACATACAGTGGTTGGACCGGTGCTTATGCAATTACCCCATCACACAGTAGAGAGTTCAGGAAACTCATCACCCCCCGTTCGCCGTGTATGCACTGCGTCCGAAATCAAAACTAGTATTGATTAGTTGCTGAGTCTCAAAAGCACAACTAACAAATTATAATAATTGAACATTTAAGCTATACTGCACCCGGCCTTATAGGTGACACTAAATATATGGGAGAGGATGAATCGAAGCCTAATAGCGTCCACGGACTGGACTGGGTCTGAACATGGGTAACACTCATTATTGGCCAACCACATCCAGGCTGTCAGAGTCGGTTGTGTAAACAGGGTTGTCAAGGTCGGCCTCTACCACTCTATGAAAATATTTTCTAAACAGGAAGGTCAAAGATCCCGGGGTCGTAATCATTGACATGTACTCCGGTGATAAGGGTCAGTGGGTAGAACGCGGTGGTGCGGTTTACGTAACTACGTTTTACTCACTTATCCTTGACACTATAGTACCCCGGTGTCAAGGTTAAGTAGGTAGGGTGCGGCGGTGCGATTTACCCATGACACCGTATAAGTGCAGTGCATAGAGTACTGCACTATAAATTTCCTAGCTCAAGGCTCCTAAACAGCGACGGGTAAAACTAACGTAGGAGTATGGTAGGAGTTCTATTATTGGCTGGGGCAGCTACCTAAACCTAATTTTAAACTCCGGTTTCTACTCGCGTTTCTGAACAGGACATTTTGCAGGCACATAAAAATTGGCAAGACAACCTTTGGTACGGCATGTGAAGTCGCGAGTACGCTGTACAATGCACGCTGGGTTATCTCTCTACCCAATCCTGACTTGAGTTTGCTTCTTCCATACGATATGTACTCGCAATCTCATAGCGTTTTTGAACACGACTAATATTGCATACACCCGAAAAAACCGCCAAGACTACATTCTTGTATGGCATGTAATAGCGGTTGTGTTCAGAAACGCTATGAAGTTGCGAGTAGTCTATGAGGGGTAGGCCCTGACAAACCAGCAAGAGGATAGATCGAATGATCTCGTATACAAATTCACTGCCCAGGGGAGTTTCTCGGTCCCAACAGAGAGGGTGCGTGCCACCCCCGTTTTTCGCCGGATGCCCTTTTGGAAAGGTGTCACTCCGGTAGATGAATCCTGTCAGGTTGCTACCTAGATACCTGGAACTCTATATAACAGCCGTAGTGGGATATAATGCTTTACTTGCAACTACAGCAAAAACTCGAAAAACTGGCTATCTCCGGCCAGGGATTACCTCCTTCACGATTGGTGGGAGGGCGTAGATTAGCTCTGCTTATAGCAATTCTGATCTCATATGCATAGCCAACCTTTTGAGTAATGGCGGTAGTTGTGGAGTCAAAGGTGCCTTTCCTGATCCATTTAGAAAGCACATTAAAAATGATAAGCGAAAATGATGTATAGTCGGTAGAGCCGGTGGCTTGTTTGTTGGCACCAAGTGCTCAATTTTGTAGAGAGTATCGGACGCAGTAATAGCCCCAGAAGAGTTGTTTGCGGGGATCGAGTGCGAAGTTCAGCTGAAATTGTTCAATTTTGATATGCAAGACGCAGATCTATGCTCTAGCGGGGAGAGGTTGCATATTGTAGGTCCGTTGAATGTGGTACAACCGATATGCAGTGCTCGAACACCATCCGCCAAGCCGCACAGTGAGGATCGACGGCACGCGACAGAAGCCTTAGCTCGCCGGTATCCAGGGTGCAGGGTGACGCCATGGTGGCTAATCCCAAAAAGGTTAGTTAGATGGTAGTTCACACTACCGCAAAAACTCCCTTCACGATTGATTGAAGGGCGTAGATCAGGTCTGCTTATAGCAATTTTGATTTCATATTCATAGCCAATTTTTCGAGTAATGACGGTACAATTAATCAAATGTAAATGTCTGTATGAGAAGCATGGCCGGACGGAGGGATAGCGTCATCAACCACTTCGTCTTGCCCTACCTTCCACCGCTCTACCGTTGTGCGGCAGATTATATGTGCTCTTAGAGGTTGAGCAGGGGTATACACCTACCACAACAGTGATCTAGATCTGGAGCGAGCGAAATAGTAAGTCCATAGACAGGAGTACTCTGGTTTAAGGTGTGTACCGCCATTACTCGAAAAATTGGCTATGCATATGAGATCAAAATTGCTATAGGCAGACTTGATCTACGCCCTTCAACCAATCTTGAAGGAGGTAATCCCTGGCGGCCGGAGATAGCCAATTTTTCGAGTTTTAATTTTTGCGGTATTTGACTTGGCCCGCGCGGGGGATGATCCTCTGTCGGCATAGGCGGGTAGCTCAATACTTCAGAGATCAAATGTAAAACAATTAATTGATTATCACGGTTGAATTGAAAATTACTATTGGATACAGCTCAACCCATTGTTAGAGAGGTAGCACATTTATCGGCAGCTCAGCTGAGCGCCCCGAAGGACGATACAAGAACAGTATGGACAAAAAGACACAGGTCATGAAGTAGGTACTTGTAGCATCATCTATGTCATTAGGCCTCATGGTTCTGAGTTATAGTATATAACGGGGCTGCCAGGACTACCCCTACCCGGCAACCAGTGAAGCACCGAACCTATCAACCCGCCCACTACCGACAAACCTTAGCGATGGCCGCCGTATCGACACACAAACACCTTTCAAAAAAAACTTGTACATTCTCGGACCCTATTGATTACGGTACTAGTGGCTATAAGCGCATCCAAATCGATCCACAGTATCCTGCCCCATATAAATGGATATGCCAGCTAAAGGCGACATTGCCCGACGAGGGTGGTATTAACTCTTTACTCGTTTTCCGGGCCCTGAGATACGAATTTTCTAATACTAGTAGAGAAAGTTAACTACGGAACTGGCTTCTTGATCAACATCCCTGGCTCCACCAAATGCATTGTTCTCACAGCAGGTCATGTTCTCTGTCACTTTGCGGATGCCTTTGCCCAGGCACAAAAGATGAGTGAGGTTTTCATCAGTTTCCGGGCCGCGGGTCAAGCAAAAGCGGTAAAGGTTGATGATCCTGATAGCCTGCAAATACACACAAAGTTCATGACCAACAGAGATCCGGAATACGACTTCGGTATCATCATTTTGCCGGATCAGAGAGGGCCGGATGATATCTGTGGCTTCGGATTCAGCACTGTGATGACTGATAGGGAGCTCTTGGCCTCGGATCTATCTCTGTTTGGGTATCCAATTATCAACAAGCAGGAGAACACTGTCATGTGGGGCAGTGGGGGTCATGTGCAGTCGCTCGATGATAGGATGCTAAGGTTCATGTTGCACACAACTGGTGGGCAAAGTGGGTCACCGGTATTTGTTTGGGATTCGGGGGTCTGGACCGTGGTCGGCATACAGTAAATACCCCCTGATATGGTTTTGCCTTGCGAAGGCCTTCCAGCTAACATTCGTGTATCTTACTAGCGTCCATGAAGAGACAGTAGCGGGAGAGATTCTCAACGCAGCAGTACGATTGAGCACCTCGACAATGAACACCATTATTACCTGGATTGAACATGACTATGTGGGGGTGTCTCTCCGTTTCGATCCCGCTAGTCGTGGCTTTCTCAACATCCCACACAAAGTGCCGGCGGGGCTGGGCGGGGTCGCAAAGGTTACAATCTCGGCAGAAAATAATGTCTCGACCACAAAGCTCAACATCATACCCGTGCGATCCTTCCCTGAAGGTTTCGTTCGGCCTTACTCTGACAACCTGTGGGTAATCGGGAGCCAGGGAAGGGCTGATACATATCTATCTATCGAACAACCCGCCAGAGACAACGACCTTCTGGATACACAGCTTAGTGGAACTATTTTCGCTAGCTCTCGCCTTAAGGAATCTCCTTTTGTCAACCCATGCTGCGAGGTGGTCTTTTTCAGTCTCCAATGCAGCGCTCCTGTGGGGAATAGGGCCTTAGGTATCAAATCTCTTAGGTTCGAAAAGGCAGGCAGAGAGACGAAGGTATGGATAGCTGGAGCGATGTATGACCTCTCGACTCTTGTCATGGAGCGGGGCAAAAAGAAGACTATTAGTGTTACAAGTTCTGGGGTGTAGCCATGAACATTATCGCTTTCGCTGTTTCTCCTTTTTTGGCAGCTACATGTCGGTCCTCAATGGGTTTGTTTATTTACAAACTGTCTCTTGTATCATTGAATTCGTTATTCAGGGATTGCGGTAGTGGCTGGTTACATGTAGTTTCTGTGTTTTCGTTTTTTTTGCAGCTTTCTGTTTTTTCCTCTTGGGCTGGTGGCTTCTGGCCAACATAGGGGATAGCAAGCAAACACTTTACTACTAAGGTTAAGGGCCTACGAAACTCATTCTCCTACAAATAACGTATCTGTGATTGCTTTGGGTGGGTCTTGCAACATCACAACCCGTAATTTTCACGGATTCTTCCCCAAAAGGCCTGCTAGAGTTTGTCATGTCACGAGTTTAACGAAACATAATCCCCCATCCCTTGATAACCTAGACCTCCCATCGGGCGAGTGAAGGGAGGAACGAAAATATCAAACATGACTAAAAGCCATTGGCCGAGACTGGAACAAAGACCGAAGTAGTAGGCGAGCCCCACTATCTCCATATTTACGTATTCATGCACAGATACAATCGTACTATCCTACGGCTAACACTAACTGAGCAGAGGTAGTAAAATACTCAAGAAATAACGGTATCCCATGATATTTGTAATATATAAGATACGTCAGAGAGTAATCATGCGCGTTGATGTGAGAGTGTGGATAGCTAGGTCAAGAATATGTAGTTGTCAAATAAGAATTAGGTCAAGAAATGTGACTTCATTAAGATCAGTTGTGGTGGTATGGGTCATCGAGCAGGTATGTACAAGGCTCTGGGATAAAGTAAGTGAACTAAATGTGGTGTTGATAGGTGGGGATCCGTTCACCCACTTTATCCTAGAGCCTTGTAAGTAGCCGTAGATTAGCTATGGAACGGGTCGGAGGTCAACTTCGACCGCTCATGACTTTCCCAGCTACTAAATTAATTCCCCTGGGTTATGTGGTAGTTCTGGTTCTTCTACACAACGTGGTGGGACCATTAAGCTCTCAACAGTCGAGATCTCCGCGGGTAATGAAACGAATTTTGCCTATATATTTTGTGGACGCTAATATTACCTGACCAGCACAAGCAACTCCCAGTCGGGTGATTCCCTAAGTCAAGTCAATAGTTGGAGTACAGTCATCACTTCAGATAACGGCCCGAGGACCCTCAGGTCAATAGCTAAAGTGTAGTCATGACTTCAGAAAGCAGGATCCTCAACTCAACAATAGAAACACAATAATCACTTTAAAAAGCAGGACTATCAAGTTAGCAGTCATTCTCCCGCAAGATGGATCCTCACGTCAATAGTTGAAGCGAATCAGTTGAAGCGCAATCAACTCCTCAGGATGAGGAATCCTCAAATCAATGATTGAAGTACGCAAGATAGCGGGATCCTTAAACTTGATCAGCTCAGCATCTATGGTTGCGGACACCTGTATCCGGAGTAGTTGTTACATTGGTGTTTTTTGACTATCACTTTCCTAATCAAGTAAAAACTTGGCACTTTTGTTGCCGATATCCCTTTGGTTGTATTCAGCGCTTGTGGCTAATATTAAGGGACCCTTCCAATTCAGGGAGTAATCTTCATATGCAGGTCAGTTTTGCCTTCCTTGGTTAAGGCTCTTGCTGATCAAAGTCGTAAAAAACGTAGGGATATGCCCTTCCATATCAAAATCCATCAGTGATTTCAAGCGGTAGTCCAATAATTGCCTAATTCGGTATTAAAATGCCCAACGCTCTAGAACTATTGCCTAAATAGGCAACTTTGGGCGATATTCATTTGATCTCTTACAAAAAACCCAACCCTTAGAAATTCAATAACTCCACAACCATAAGTGATAAAATTAATTGGACTCTGTCATGATGTAGAGCGGAGGCCAAAGCAGGATTTAATAGAGAGAAAAATGATTGTAGGTAGTGTGATTGGAAAGCCATCACCCCCCAAATATTGGGGTCAAATGTTACAGGTGTCCGCAACCATACAGTCAAGCGAGTCCTCGGGATTTCAACAGCGCATACCTACAACTTTTCTTTTTTTCTAATCCCTGCCATATATCGGCCCTGTTGTCTCAGGGCCCCAATCAGCGACGCCTTCAGTACTAGCATTGATAGTGAATTTATCGAGTATCGACGGTAGTTACGTATGCGAGACATTTGGGAAATCTCTCCCATCCATGAAAGTCATGTGATCCTCAACTCCTGCTGTGAAATATGTCCGGGTAAACTGTTTGCTGCGCATGCGCGCATTATCACTTAAAATTACTTTTTAAATGTTTTATTCTAGTCAATCACTTCCTAATGCATGAGGGAGATTTCGCAAATGTCTCACGCGCCCAGGACATAGCTTGGTTCACTTTGAAACGTGGGCGTGTCAACTTGAAACCCCATTGGTTGAGAGATCGACTTTCAGCTCTTGTTGACACTTGATCCGCAGGAACAAGATATAAAGGCATCGGAGATAATTGCAGATACCACTAACACGGCTCACATTGTGGGTGGGGTACCAACCACACTACTGACGTTTATCTTGTGGGGTAATTGCACTGTACTCCATGACCAATAGATACCGTGTGAAATAGAGTAGAGGGCGACTTTGACAAGCATGTGTAACACACTACGTTTCATTGCCTCTGTGGGGCAAACATTGAATGGTCTCACCTTCACTCCATGGCCGTCAGGGCCAATATGGCATTACACTGATGTGAACAGGGTTGACAACGTCGCCCTTCACGTGTATATCTAGATGCAGTGTTTGATTCATATGTGTTTGTTATAATTAAATTATACTGAATCAGGAGGCCAAAGATGTAGGTGGTGCTTTTGATTACGTCATCTTTTATGTCTTATCAAGATCCTCAATAACCCCTACCAGGCCGGAGGGGCACACCCGTTTAGCCAAGTATTCAAGACCGTCGGTTCGAGATCATATTCCACATTGTGCTATGGTAATTACTTTCACTAAACCGTTCGTGGGAGGTTGTCTGCCACCGCCTTCTGAAGGCGTAGTAGCAGGCTTCGTTGCGCCGGGGGGGGGGGCTGAGGTTCTGGGGTAGGGTATTAGGAATTGAGCTTGTGGTAGCTCTGAGCTGCATGAGCCCCTGAGGCATATCACAGATAATTTCTTTTTGACCCAAAGAGCTAGATGGTACGACAGATGCCAAGTTTACATCCTATGCTAATCGTGCCCTATCCCTTGTCAATGCTGTCCCCCTATAACAGAGGGTTAGGATTTGTAGGGGAGAGCAACTATTTGATAAGGGAGATCACAAGATCTGTTACCAACGTTTGCTTTTTTCTAGGGGAGCAGCATTTTACTAACAACCCAAGGGACAGCGCGATAGAACCCTAGTTCCTAGTCCTAGCTCCAGACTGTCTCGTGGCTGGACCGGATCACCAGGTGGGGTAGATTGTGCTGGTGTTTCGGCCGGGTCGGTCCGTAAATGTCAATCTGTTCTCCGCGGATTTGCAATCCAACCGCCATTACCCGGGGGGTTGGCTATGCATATGAGAATATCAGAAATTGCTATAGGCAGACCTGATCTACGCCCTTCAACCAATCGTGAAGGAGGTGATCCCTAGCCGGAGATAGCCAATTTTTCAAGTTTCTGCGGTATTGTGATGTTCGTAATCGCATTTGCTTACCTCGTCGGTTTACAATTGGCTATGGGATTCTCATGTTCGTCACCTCAGTCAGTGCGATTGGCCCTACGGCAACCGCACCCCAGCTAAGGGCGCCTATATCAAATTGGCACCTCTCCGATGCAGGAGTCTAAGATCTTGATTAAATCAGAATCAATAAATCTTTGGTTCAGACCCTGGCCAAGTGTGGGGTATGATGAACTATTCGATGCGAAGATCAACGTTTCAGCTCCTGGCCTAGGTGAGGATTTCAGCCAAGTAATCGGAGTTAGAGTTGAGGCGGGCGGTGAAGAGGATGTAGGAGGGCTGCGTGAGGCGAGCGGGGTAAATGCCTCAAGCTGTCGTTGATGCCCCAAGTAGACAACCACCGCAAAAACTCGAAAAATTGGCTATCTCGGCCAGGGATTACCTCCTTCACGATTGATCGAAGGGCGTAGATCAGCTCTGCTTATAGCCAATTTTTCGAGTAATGGCGCTCTCGGAGGGAACCCACATGCACACAACTCTGATATGGGCCTTCCTAATCAGCAATTACATTGGTTGGGTACGTCTCCCACCAGCGCCCGGCTTTTGAAAAAGTCCATAGCACCGCCACATCAAAAGCCTCAATTAATCTCGCTCTGTCACGTTGTAGACAAGATGCAGAACTATCGAATAACAGGGGGGAAAATAAATTAGGGTATGGTTGGGAAAAGTCATTAGCGGTTGAAGTTGAGACCCCCCGGGGGTTGTGGCTGATTAAGCCACGGAACTGTAGGTTTGCAACACCCCTTCACTCTGACTAAACAGCGCAGCAACAGACCCCACACACACGATCGCATTTTCCCCACCCACTGCCCCCTGATCGCCAAACGGCCATCTTGCATCCTTAGATCTGCCAATCGCCTCTCAACAAAACCCTGCCCATGAGCCGCACAGACTACCTGTAGTTTTCTAACGCTTCCGAACCGGACTGGGTCTGCATACCACCAAAATCTAGTTGCCAAGCACGATCTACGCCCATATGCAGACCCAGTCCAGTTCGGAAACGTTAGAAAACTACGAGTACCCACACCGCAACCCCCCATCCAACCAACTCTAACCCTTACCCAGTCCCGCCCCTTGACACCTCCACTCATGCTCAAACCATAAAGTTGTATAAAAAAAATATTATCGGATGTTACGAGCACGTGACCAGCCCCCCTCCCATATAAATCTCCCTATCGACAACCACCGGACTGACCTTGTATAATTATATAAGAATCACCACCATGGAGCCAACCACTCCGCGATCCTATCTTCCTTCAGGATCGCCTACATGCCCCGATGATAGTTGCGTCTATTGGTACCTACCGCAGTCCTAAGCCTACCTACCATGATGAAAATGGTTTTAATACTACTCTTTAGCGACATTTCCGACTCCTATTTCTATGGACAATCAATCTACATCAACACAGACGTTACCTTAACCAGTGATTATTATACATCATCACCAGACCATTTTACTGACAAAAGGCCCAGAATAATTAGTACGAGTAGCCTCGCCTCTGGAACCGAAACGACTTCCCTAACACCGACATCAACACCGATCGGGAATGACTCCGGCACATCACCAGCAGGATTATCAAAAGGTGCCATTGCCGGGATCGCAATAGTGGGGTTGGCTTTGCACGTACTAATCACAGTCGCTATCATTCTTCTTTGCCGGAGGAAACCCCCGGCCGACCAACCTCAACCTGATCCTGTTCAGGTGTCTAGGGCTCCTCCTGCTTTCGACGACGGAATTTATGTTGAAAACAAAGGTAGTGCAGTACAGAATCCGGCTTATCCAGTCCCTACACAACCGGCTCCGCACGAGTTACAATAGAGTTAGATTTTTATCAAAAATAACCCGCAAGTTAACATCCATACGGGCCATTGTGCGCGCGCCCCCGCCCACTTTGCCCTCATTTTCCTTAGTACCCCTAGTCTCCTTGCTCACAGCCCAAATTCTCAAAGATATAAAGTTGGGTTCTTATGGATATCGATCATGAATAATTTAATGTATATAATGATTACTATCTAAAACGAACCTGTTGTTATAGCCATTAGAAGATGTGCTGAAATACTGTGATGACTTTGTATGATTTCAATGGCTACACAATGTATCCCACAGGATGTCTTGGTTGGGGGTGTATTTCGTCCCCAACACCTCGACCCCTCCCCCGAAAATTGCCACTGTAAACCCCCGATATTGCACGATCCCCGGTATGCTATACCTTTAGGACTTGATGTCCGCAGGTCCCCCTGGCAGTATACATGTAGCTAGCGAGATTGGTATCTTTGTTACTAAAAATTAAAGGCCCTGCTAGTATAATCGGGTGTGACTTTTTTATTATATAATATAAGAACACCGTTCATGATTAATATTCTAGGCTACAGAACATTGCCGTGCACGTGCCTAATTTCCTCATCCTCCAGTAGTATAATATAACTAGCCAAATTATAATTACAACCTAGCTAGATATACTCAGTGATACCTGTGTCGCCACTACTCCGGATCCCAATTTCATAACCTTCTTGACCATGAGTCTTGAGTTCCATACTCTACTATAGCTAGCCATGTAAACGAACCGGACGATGCCCTGCTCCGCAAAAAAAAGGGGGGGAAGGGCCAAAACACTCGCTACCTGACTATCTTGTGAGAAACAGGACCGCTAACCCACCCACCCTAAACCTGACATCTACATATCTCTTCATACATTTCCTGATAGTTTGATTGATGCTAAGAATCAATAAGTGTATATATGGTGTAGTATTTATATATTAATATTTTATCTGAGTCTGTAGTTAATTTATGCTGCAAGGCTTTGATTCAATAATTTCAATGTTACAGGTTCAACTCCGGCGTATATTTTATTTTTTCGTATTTTAATATTTCCCGGATTGGCGGGGGAGTAAAGTCACTTTGGGGACAACGACGAAACTGGTTGAACGACGAAAAGGGATTTTTGGCGGACAAAGCACAGGCGCTCAGGCTGGTATCTAACTCTGAAACCTGTGTTTTCGTCGTTGCCCCAGGTTCGTCGTTACCCCAAATTGACTTTACGTTTAGAGATGTGTCAAAAAAGGTTTCCCAAGAGCCTTACGATTCATATACAGATGTCTTAATTCTGGTGCTTTTCCCCAGCTACGCATTACCACACACACCTTACCCACCAAATTGCTTGGGTAGGGATTTTTGACCCATATACCGAGATACACACAAAAAACCGCCAAGACTACATTTCCTATGGTATGCGGTTGCGTTCCGAAATATTATGAAGTTTCGATAAGTAAATTATCAAAGGCTAATCACGATAGAAATCTATCGAGTATGAACAATCTCATAGCTAAGGGCTACATAAAAATCCTTGTCAATCAACCGGGGAGTAGCAACTTGTGTACTTTTTTAGGAGGCGTTGCTCCTTAGCATCCCCGATGCGACACCTATGGAACCCATCAAAGAATATACGCAATCCAAATCCCCTTTCCAGTTCTCGATCATACCATGACAAAGCATCCGCCATGATCTATCGCTTTGTGATTCAATCTAACTAATCTTTGAGTTGTACGATCGAATTTCCTCCATTCATCACCGGCAGGAGACCCCCTCTATAGCCAATTATCCCACAGCCAGTTTGCGTTTTCTATGTTCTGCCCTTCTAATACAATGTTTGAAAAATTCTTTCTACCCCTGTGTAGCGATACATTGTCTCCGTCCCGCGAGGATGATGCTTTGGGGTGTGGAGAAGGAATTTGGTACATATCGTAACCGGCCCCAGTCCACATATTCATGTGCGCCTAGATCAAGAATTATTTAACCCTCAAGCTGCTATCCCTTTTCCAACGTCGTTATCAGACCAACTCTCCCTTTTCTCGAATCTTGCCTACTCGCAACCTGGTGCTCAATTTTGTATTTTTCCTCGATGCAGTGCTCGACCCTGTGCCGGATTCGCTTGACCCGTTTCATCCAGGTTGACGGGTAGTTAGCCCATATCTTGATAATTGTGACATGATAAAGCGATGTAGAGAAGAGGAAAGGGAGGGCATGTATGACATCTACCCACAAACCCCCAACCCTAACCCTGATTGCCTTTTGCCAATATATCTAGATCGAGCTCCCGGCGGGCTCTCTACACTAACGACCGGTTGCCAAGGACTAGTTGTCCGGAATCAGAAACCGCCAGCCAAGCTAGTCGCTCTAAATCTTATTGTTCTACATCCTGCTGCTCAGCAAGGCGAGACGGGCAGTTCCTGCAGTTACGGGCTTGCGTTGGCCCGTATGTAAGAGGACTAGATTGGGGAGCAGGAGCTGTGTCGCTGTTTCGTCCTGGCCCTGCTCTGGTAGGTCAACAGTTTCGTTGTGATATGTGTTGTCCCCAAGCATAGTTGCCTTTGTCCGGTACACAAACATAACGTTTGGCTGTCTTTAGTGGGCGTACAAGACGTACTCCTAGTCGATCAAGTCTACTATTCAGTACTCCTCTAATCGCAACAATTCATGATGTAAACCTCTAATCACAAAATTCCCCGTACGATTACTGATGTAAACAAAAAAAAAAAAAAAGTTCCCCGTGACCGCCAACCGAGTGATAATCCATGACGCCCAAACCTTTAGCGAAAAGAGTCTCAGCAGCCCCGCGTGGTGTACGGCCCACCATGCAGGACACGACGAGATATTGAATCCACCCAGGTGGCTCGTCGGCCATCCCACGGAGAGGCCACCCCCGGCATCCGGAAACCTTAGTCACGGGCTGGGCTTGGCGGCCAGGCTGGCTTGGGAGAGAGAATATACCGGCACTGGCATCAAGCTGTGTAGCTCCTATATCTATCGATTCCCACTGAACATACAAAACCGCGAGGCCAATGAAGCGGAGGTAGCAGTACAGGAGAGCGTAAAAGATTAATCTTCCGATGAGTACGCATACGGAGGCCAGATGTTAATGCTGGACTCGACTACACTATAGCTATCACTCGTTATGTACTGCAGTCCATCGTCGGGTCTGCAGACCATCGCCCGCTGCGGAGACGCACTCGCACTCGACCAATTAACGAATTAAACAAACAAATATGGCAAACGTTCCAGGGGGGGGAGAAGACAGTGTGGAGTACGGATAAGGCGGGTTGGAAAGGACGACGCCTCCCAGTGAATGATGCGTCTCGAGATAGCGAGCGCCCAGGAGGAAGGGCAGAGGCCTTCTCCTTTATCTTCTCTCCTTGGTTGTTGTGTGTTTGGGTTTAGGTGTCTCCTACGGTGAGTGGCGGCGGAGGGAGGGGGGAAATTCATTAGCTCCGGAATTAAAGAGAGTGAGGATGGCTGCCATAGCCTACGGGCTACATGCATGTGTGAGGTATAAATAAATAAATAAATTAAACAAAAAAAAAAAAAGGGGGACTCGACCAGGCGATCGAGTGATGTTTCATGACTTGAATATCACCCGTGTCCTATCAAAGGTGCTAGCACGGGTATGAGTTCCTTATGATCCATCTGTAAGTGCTTTCGCCTCAATAACGCGGAGAACGCCCACCCTGCTGTTATTTAGATCTATAATTAAAGTAGTTTGACATGTGTATCTAGGGGGCGGTCTGGATATCGGTCTTTATACAGTGAATCACATCTTTCTGGACTACCGGTCACCGCGCTCTAATTCCGCTATAACCAAAAACTAAAATAAACATCATTACTCCCACATCCAAACACAAGCCAACCTACGCCCCCTGGGCCCCCACCCCCAACCGCCCATAAAACACACCACACCCCGCCCCCCTGCCCAAGAACTCCTGCACCAACCCCCACGCCCCCACCCCCACCCTCCAACACCGCCCTCCACCTGCCCCCACCGCCGCCCACCCCTCCGCCTCAAAAACCCCCCACACATCCGCCGCCCAGCAGCTACTGACAAGGTACCCATAATACCCCGCGTCGTACCCCGCCGCCAGATGCCCAAACGCCGCATACCCGTCCAGCCGCTCCCCGCGCCCCCCGCCAACAACAGGAATCACCTCCCCGCGCAACCGGTTATACAGCGCGCCGGTCTCGTCGGCGCTGCGCGGCGGCGCGCGCCCATGGACGGCCATGTCGAACGCAGCAATGTGGACGCCCCGCAGGGCGGCGAGTGCGGCGCCCTCCCAGCGCGCGGCGACCACGGCGCGCGCGTGGGCCGCGTCGGCGCCCAGCGAGACGAGGACGTCGGCGTCCCACGCGAACTCTTCGGCGAGGCGGCTGGGTACCTCGGCGAAGTCGACGGGGACGCCGGGGGGGCCGTGGTGGCGCGCGAAGCGCGTGTGGGAGACGAGGTCGTGGACGGCGTGGCCGAGCTCGTGGAAGAGGACTGTTAGGTCGGTGTGGGAGAGGCGGCCGGTGGCGGGGAAGGTTGTGAGGATTGCGGTGGAGGGGTGGTGGCGCGGGCGGGGGGGGTGGTGGTAGCCCGGGACGATGTTGAGGTTGCCGGCTTGGGAGGTTTTGGTGGGGCGGGAGAGGAGGTCGAGGTATAGGTATCCGATGAATTCGGGGGCCGGGTGTTCGTCGCCGTGTCTTTTCTGGTGGGGGGGTGGCGCGTCCCAGACTGCAAAGAGTTTGACGTCTTCGTGCCATGCCATTCCGCCCTTCACCGCGTCTTCGCCGTCCCTCACGTCGTCCCACGCCGACTCTCCCCCCGTGCCGGCGGCGTTCTTGGCGGTCTTGACACCCCTCATCGCCGCCCACTCCTCGCCCGTCAGCGGGCCCTCAAACACCAACCCAAACACGCCCCCCACGACGCCCAACACCCGCTCCAGCACCTCCTCCACCACAAACACCATCCCACTCCCCTCCGTCCTCTCCCTGGCCCGCTCCGCAAACCGCTTATCCCACAACCCATACTCGGCGGGCGTGCTCCCAATCGCGGCCGCCATCTCCGCCGCCTCCGCGACCCCAACAGGCCTCAACGCATCCCGAACCTCCGCCAAGAACCCGCCCACAAACTCCGCGTCGGGCACCAGCCGCCCGCCCCCCAGCCGCATGTCAGCCCACCCCTCGTAGCCCAGGATCGCGGCGGCCTCGTGGCGCGCCCCAATAAGCTCCTGAAACACGGGGACGTTCTCTGGCACGCTGTTCTCGGCGGCGGCCCACACCGTGCGCCGCGTGCGCGGGTCGAGCGCGGTGCTGAGCACCGCGCCCACGCTGCGCGGCGTCAGCTCTATCACCCCCGACGGATACGCGGAGGGCGGAACGCCGCTCATGTTCAGGGCTGCCACGGGGAGGGAGGCCGTCGCGGTGATGAGGTTGTTCTGGAAGGTGGCCGTCAGGTTCGACATGCGCTCCTGGAGGCGCTCGAGGCGGGCTTGCTGCTCGGCTGGGAGCGCGGCGCCCGCGTCGAGGAGGGAGGTGTGCAGCGCGGTGATGTAGCGGGCGGTTTCCGGGTCTGTGTCGGTTGTGGTGTTGTCGTGGAGGGCGGAGAAGAGCGGTGGGAGGGAGGCGTGCGCGGAGGTGCGCAGCTGGTGCTCGTTCAGCTGGGTGAGGAGGGAGAGGACCTCGTCGGTTGGGGAGGCGAGGGAGAGGATCGTGAGCGTGTTGAGGAGCCCCGTCAGTGACGCCTCTGTTGCGGCTAGCGGCAGGAGCACGGTGTCGACGGTTGCGTCGGCGGGGGTGAGCGTGGAGAGGTGGTCTAGGACCGCGGAGGAGGCGGCGATGGCGGCGTGTACGGCTGCTGCGGAGGGCGGGAACGTGTATGGTGCCTGTGGGGGGATGCGGCGGGTGCTGGTGGTGTCTGCGTGGTCGTCATGGTCGGCGGGGGGGTGCGCGGGCTGCGGGATGGGCAGCGAGAGGAAGATGTGCAGGATGCTGAAGGTGGTGATGAGGAGCAGGAGCAGGATGGCCGATGGCCAGAGGAAGGGGAGGCGAGACATTGCGTTCTGTGGGTGGGTGGGTGTTTTGGTGTAGAGGTATACTGCTATATAGCTGGGCGGTGAGGGTCAAGTGTGAGGTGTGATCTAGACAGCTTTCACCAGCACCTCCGTCACCCCCCCCCCCCAAAAATAAAAAAAGCACCCCCAGCTGTAGCCCTCCTCCTGCACTCCCCCATTGCCATCCATCCATCCATCCACCCGTCACTCGACCCCGAGCCCCTGCACACAATCCACACCGCCAGCTTATCTCCCCTGTCTGCCTGCCTGTCCGGATTACTGATCACTTAGCCGGGGTGTGTGTGGGGGCCGGCGACCGGCAGGGAATGTGCCGCCTTCCTATTCCGGCAGCGTGCGATCGGCGCGGGAGCTTGCACGCCTTGGGGAAGGTGCGAGGGCAGGTGTGGTGTGGCGGTGGTAATGATAGTGGATGATAGTATGGTGGGAGAGGGTGGAGGCCTGGGTAGAATATTGTACATACTGAAGATGGGGTTTTTTTTTGGTGATAGTTAATTCAGATGGGAGAAGAGAGGGCGTGAAATTAAAGGAAGAGAAAGAAAGAAAAGGAGGAAGGGAAAAGAGTAAAAATAATATATCACTACATTATGATAGCTATCTAACTACCTAATAAGCAGATATATCTACAATGCCCAATTACAGAAGCCACATGCACACCACCCACCCTCCAATCCGCCCCTCTCACCACACCCACCCTCACATATAATCCCCCCCCCCTCCTCCCACCCCCCAACTTCCAAAAACCAAAAAACATGTCCTGCCCCCCCAGCCTCGACGACGCCTTCGGCCCCGCCGCCGCGCCCTGCCGGCGGACATTCGACTTCACCCTCCTGTTCAGCGAGACGCTGCTCGCCATGCTGCCCGCAGGCCTCTTCATCCTCCTTTCTGCGCCGCGGCTGTACCTGCTCCTGCGGAAGAAGAGCCGGCCGCTGGAGCGGCGGTGGTGGGGGTGGTGGGCGAGGGGGGTACGTACTCTGTATGTGTGCGGGGATGACACAATGCTAACACCTTGCAGGCCACGCTACTCGTCCATTTCGCCCTCCAGCTCTCATTCATCGCCGTGACGGCCACAAACCCACCGACCAGGGTGTCCACGGCCTCCGCTGTGCTGCGCCTCCTGCCCACGCTCCTCCACCCGGCGCTGAGCATCCTCGCCGCCACGCGCACCCCCCGCCCCGACCCCCTCCTCACCACCTACCACCTCATAACGCCGGTCTTCACCGCCGCCCAAACACGCACCCTCTTCCTCTCCTACCCGCCGCTGCAGCCCTCGCTCCTCGCGGCCACAACCGCAACCTCCGTCCTCCTGCTCCTCCTCGAGTCCTTCCCCCCCGCCGTGCCAGGGCTCGGGGGGGAACAGACGGCCTCCCCGCTCGGGCTGACACTGATGACGTGGCTGCTTCCGCTGCTGGCGCGTGGATACCGGACCCCGCTGACGGCGGGGATGCTGCCGGCGCTGCCGGCGCCGCTGGAGACGCGTGGGACTGTTGCGGCCGTGCGCGGCGCGTGGACGCCGCGCCGCCCGCTGCTGGTTTGTGCTGCTGTGGGGCTGTGGCGGCCGCTGGCGGCGCCGGTGATCCCGAGGCTCGCAATGGTGGGGTTCACGTTTGCGCAGCCGTTCTTGGTCGCGAGGGTCATGGGGTATTTGCAGAGTGTTGGGGAGAGGGAGAGGGGGGAGGTTGGCTGGGCGCTGATGGCGGCGTATGCGCTTGTGTATTGCGGGATTGCGGTGAGTTTTTTGTGTGGTGGTTGGTGTTTGGTGGGTGCTGATTTAGTTTTAGGGGTCTACGGCGTGGTATAATTGGATGACGTACCGGATGATGGTCGCGGTGCGGGGGGGGCTCGTGGGGCTTGTCTGGGAGAAGTTACTACTCGTACCCATGCCCGCCGGCGGTGTGTCCTCCCCTTCCCCCACCGAGAAAGAGAAGCCCGCCTCCACCGCGGACCAGCCCGCCACCGACGAAAAAGCCTCCGACGCCTCCTCCTCCGCCGCGTCCACAACCTCAACCACGAAACCTCCCCCCCCAACACCCGACGCAAACAGCGCACTAACGCTCATGTCCACCGACACCGAGCGCATCCTCAGCGGTCTCAAATACGTCCACGAGCCGTGGGCCAACACGCTCGAAGCCATCCTCGCCATCTACCTGCTCACCCGCCAGGTCGGGCTCTCCTCCCTGTCCATGGTCGCGCTGGCCCTCCTGTGCGTGTTCCTCTCCACGCTCGTGGCCGCCCGCTCCGCGCGCCTGCAGGGGGCGTGGATGGCGGCGCTGCAGCACCGCGTGACGACCACCGCAGCGACCCTCGCGTCCCTCAAGGCAATCAAGCTCCTGAACCTCGAGCCCGCGGTCAGTACGCTGCTGCAGGGGCTCCGCGATAACGAGGTGTCCGCGGCGGGCGGGTTCAGGAGCTCCATCGTTGTGAGCGTGGGGCTGTCGTACGCGACGCTCATCTTCAGCCCTGTTGTGGTGTTTGGCGCGTTCATGGGTGTTGCGGCGGCGGGGGGCCGCGGCGAGACGCTGGATGCAGCCAGGCTGTTTACCAGTCTTACGGTCATTGGGCTGTTGGCTGCGCCGCTGGTGCACCTGTTCCAGGCGCTGCCGGCGCTGAGTGCGGCGTGGGCGTGCGCGGGGCGGATCCAGGCGTTCCTATGTATTGCGGAGCTGGAGAAGCGGGAGGGCGAGGGGGGGGAAGGAGCAGCGGTGACGGTGCGCGGCGGGGCGTTCGGGTGGGACGCGGCGAAGCCGGTGATAAGCGGCGTGGAGGTGCGGGTGGAGAGCGGAAAGACGGTGATGGTGCTGGGCCCCGTCGGGTGCGGGAAGAGCGTGTTCCTGAAGGGGCTGCTGGGCGAGGTGCCGCTGCTGGCCGGGAGCGTCGGCGGCGGCGCGATGGCGTATTGCGACCAGACGCCCTGGCTGGTGAATGCGGGTGTTCGCGCGAACGTGGTGGGGCCCGGGGAGGACGACGAGGAGTGGTATCGCGCGGTGGTGCGGGCGTGCGGCATCGATGCGCCTGAGATTAGCGATTTGGCGAGTGTTGGCAGCGGCGGGGTTGGGCTGAGCGGGGGGCAGAGGCAGAGAGTTGTAAGTGGCTTGTAGATTGTGAGGATGTGGTTGGTGCTGACTGTAGAACAGGCCCTGGCGAGGGCGATATATTCCAGAAGGCCGGTCCTGTTGCTCGACGACGTGTTCTCGGGGCTGGACCGGAAGACGCTCGATTTGATCCTTGAGCGGCTGTGGGGGGCGGACGGTCTCTTGCGGCGGTTGGGGACCACGGTGGTCTTTGCCACCCATGGCGGTTCGTCTCTTCTCTTTGGTGGGGGTAGTAAATGAAGTATCATACTGACGGGTACACTACAGTTGGATATCTCCGCTATGCGGACGAGGTAATTGCGTTCGGCGCCGACGGGCGGATCGTGGAGCAGGGGCCGACGGCGGAGGTGTTGGCCGCGGGGGGGTATCTGAGTAGTCTTCTGTCGGGCAGCGGTGCAGGCGACGTCGAGGACATTGTCGATGAGGAGAGGGAGGAGGAGAAGGCGGTGGTGTCGAGAGGTGGGCAGGAGGCCGGAGAGGGAGAGGAGGAGGAGGAGGACGACAGTGCGAGGGATAGAGATGTGTATAGGTATTATTTCAGGTCGATTGGGAGGGTGAACACGGTTTGCTTCCTGGTGGGGGGCGTGTGTTTTGGGGTTTTGCTGAAGTTTCCGGGTGGGTTGATGTTACTTCTTCTCCCCCTTCTTCTCCCCATGCTAACAAAACCTCACACCGCAGACCAATGGCTCACCTGGTGGTCAAACGCAAACGCCTCGCACCCAAACCAGCGAATCGGATATTACCTCGGTATCTACGCAATGTTCAACGTCCTCGCCTTCATCTCTCTCTGCGCCTGGGCCTGGTACGTTCTCCCTCTCTCCATCTCTGCCCCATATCCTCACTCGCTCATCACTGACACTGCAACACAGGCATCTATTCCACGGCGTTGCTGCATCGTCGGGACGGAATCTGCACAGGGAGCTGTTGCGGACGGTCATGAAGTAGGTTTTTTCTTTCCCTTTGGTGGGGGATCAAGGGCTAACTGGTGGTTAGTGCGCCGTTTGCATACATCAGTCGTGTGGACACGGGGGTGACTACGAATAGGTATTTGATTCGCTCTCGGTAATGGTTTTATATACTGACGGTCTGCAGGTTCAGTCAAGATATGCTGCTCGTGGATGGCACGCTGCCATTATCACTACTCAACACCGCCGCTGGTATCTCCCCCACCCTCTATAAATACCCTCAACCCCACAACCACTAACAAACCCTACACAGAACTCTTCACATTCCTCACCCAACTCGCACTCATCGCCGCTGCCTCCCCCTTCATCCTATGCACCTTCCCCCCGATCCTGTTCACCACCTCCCTCCTGCAACACACCTACCTGCGCACCTCCAAGCGCCTCCGCCTCCTCGACATCTCGCTGAAATCCCCCCTCTACACCCTCTTCACCTCCACCACGCTCGGCCTCGCCACAATCCGCAGCAACCCCGCCACCCCCTCCTTCCTCACCACCACCCTCACAGCCCACCTCGACACCTCCCAGAACGCAGTCTACCTCATGTACGCCGTGCAAGTGTGGCTCAACCTCGTCCTCGACCTAATCGTAGCAGGCCTAGCCGTCGTCGTCATCGCCGTCGCCGTGGCCCTCGGCGGCCGCTCCAACGCCGGCGTCCTCAGCGCCAGCGCCGTAGGCCTGGCACTAACAAACATCACCACCCTCGGCGAAACCCTCAAGAACCTCGTCGTATCCTACACCTCCCTCGAGACCTCCCTGGGCGCCATCGCCCGCCTGCAATCCTTCTCTCAGCGCACGCCGCAGGAGACCGACTCCCCCTCCGCCGAGGGGGCGGGGGCGCCACCCGGCTGGCCCGCCCGCGGCGAGATCGAGTTCCGCGCCGTAACAGCATCCTACACCGACGGGGGCCCGCGCGCGCTGGACGGCGTGACGCTGCGCATCCGCGCGGGCGAGCGCGTCGCCGTCCGCGGCCCCAGCGGAAGCGGAAAGAGTACCCTCCTGGGGGCACTGACACGGCTGCTCGACGTCCAGAGCGGGGCGATCCTCATCGACGGTGTCGACGTGGGCTGTGTGGCGCGCGGGGCGGTGCGCAGCGCGCTCACCGTCGTCCCGCAGGAGTGTTACTTCCTTCCTGGGGGGGTGCGGGCGAATCTGGACCCTGCGGGGTGTCTTGGGGATGAGGAGGTGGCGGAGGTGATGGCGCGCGTGGGGCTGCCCGGCGAGGTGGATGTGGGCAGGTTGAGTGTTGGGCAGAGACAGATGGTGGGGCTGGGGAGGGCGGTGGTCGCGGCGAGGGTCAGGAGGCGGGCGGGCGCGGGGGGCGTGTTGGTGCTTGATGAGGCGATGAGTAGTGTTGATGTGCGCACGGGGAGGGTCATGGAGCGGGTGGTCAGGGAGGAGTTTGACGGGTGGACGGTGGTCAGTGTTGTTCATCGGGGCGGGCTGGAGGGGTATGGGAGGGTTGTGGTCATGGACGCGGGGAGGGTCGTGGATGATGGGGAGGGCGCAGGGGGTGGGCTTTGATGTTGGCTGGTTGTGTATTTTGTAATGATAATTTTGCTTTAAGTAATGATCACTGAGGGAGGCTGTGCGTACGGGAAAGAAGTCGTGCATATGTACCTCCCATTACAGATCCCCGAGCATGGTCCGTGCGGTTCCTCCACTGCCTGCCTGGCTGGCGGGTTCTGTTTGTGCTCCGGTTCCACTGTCTAGTTGTATTGCTTGTCATGGTTTTTTTCTTTTTGCTTTTATTTTCCCTTTTACTTTCTTTTTCCTTATCCTATATTTTTATAGACCTCTTATTCTCACTTTCCCCCCCCCCCCCCTACTCCCGCTTTTTTTTTTTCCTTTCCTTTCCTTATTTTCCTTCCTCTTTCTTTTTCTTTCTCTTTCTTTCTCTTTTTCTTTTTCTTTTCCTTTTTTTTCTTTTTTTTTTCTGGGGGGGGGGGGGGTATCCAGCGCCCCCTAGCTATCCACGCGTGCGCGGCGAAGGACAGCAGCCATACCCCAAGCCACCTCCCCTCGCAAGACAGGCCAATGATAGCACCGACGTAAAATTGTAACAAGGCTTTTTGTTGTTGCTGATCATGACACGAGTGTTTTGTATCGTGGTAACGAAATCGCAGCGCTTCACGTCAGGGCCAGGGTCGCGGAATCTGGCAACTAAAAATTTCAGGAGTGGTCTTTTCGGTTTCCCTTATATCATTAGCATCCAGGATAAGAAGAGAGGATTATTTGTATGGCAGAACGTTGACTTTGTCACTCGCCGGTAGACAAGCAGGAAATGGCGCTAACCGCCTCTGTGTCGAAATATTAAGCACTTGGCACTAACCCCTGCCAGACCAATCGAATCGCGTAGATTCTGTCTCACACATGTCTCGAATTATACTTTCTCCCAATAACGCGCCTGTATAGGAAGTGGCGCTAACTACCTTTGTGCCTAAATATTAGGCTCTTGGCGGTGGGTTATTAGTCCCTGCCACTGCCGACCAACCAAGCCCTTCATATTTTCCAAGACATATATAGGGACTACATACTAACACAACCACCAGGTCGCCTTGCCATAGGGACTCCCTGCACGCAACACTAGAAACGAACGAAAGTATGATATAAAAAAAAAAAAAAAAAAAAAAACCACCAGGTCGACCGCCCAATTAAACCGCCAAAACGAAACCCTGTGCGTCGAAACCTACGAACTCAGCACGTTACAGCAACTCCACCAAGTCATCCCATGCAGGACACCCAGCACCCGCGCAAGTTACGGATCGATCTATGGAACCTTTTTGCAGCCGCGTGGATAAGTATCTGGCAACTGTACCTCCTATGAGACCTTTTTCTCGGCGCGGGAGGGCCCTGAATACTACTACCCGAGTGCGCAGTGTGCACGGGAGTCTCTGGACGGGGGGTCTATTGCTATTGATCTTTCTATCCGCCTATTTTTCCCCCCGTCATAGAGGTGCCAGTACCGAACCATACCCAACATACATTACCAGCCGACTAGGTCAAGACACTTACAGGAATACAAAAACCACTCCCCATTCCGGCGGAACACGTTCTACCGCTTACGGGAAGTCCTCGATCACTCTTGCGTACCCAGCCTGAGTCCCCTCGGCGCCGTCCCCGGGCTCGCACAGGGCCGGAATCTAATCCAGGTGACCTGCAGCGGCCCTAGCTGAAGGGCAAAGCCCTGCGGGGACAAAACAGCGCCTTGGGTCTTCTCGTTCCGATCGTAGTAGACCTATATATCGGCGCCATCGATGCCGCCGCCCATGGATGCGCCCCTCCGTCCACCCACCAGCATCGAGATATCCGACGGGTGCTGCAATTCTCTCAAGCTCATAATATCAAAGAACCTACCTTTTCACTGCCTTTATCCCCACCAATGCCCGTCATCGAAGGCGGATTGGTCAGGGTTAGGGTTTGCAAATACGCACCGCAACAAATAATTAAAATGGATATTCACAGGACTAGCGTCAAACCTATATCAAACGACTCGTAGAGACTAGGGCTCCTTCTTCCGCCTTCTGTGTGAGCTTTCCGGTGCCTTTTGAGAGAAATTATTCTCTAGGGTTAGGGTTGTCGGTGGTTTGTTGGAGGTTGTGACAGTGTTTGACAGCCCCCACCCCCGCCTTCTCCGCCCACAACCAAATCAACAGAAGAAGACGGTCAGAGCTGAGTTTTAAAAGTATATTCCAGTCTGTGGTATTTTCCTACTACGCGGCGATTTATCACCCAAATAGTATAGCTCCTTTGTCCCTGGATCCAGGAAGAACAGGTTGGAATAGGTGTTTAAACACTTCGGGGCGCTAAGATTTTCTTCTTCTGTGTACTGGGAAGTCCGATTTATATAGGATATATACCACGGCTTTGATGGCAGAATTAACTCTGGGACTGAACTTATCATCTCAACCGCCTTCACGGTAAGTGATGTAAATTTATCTCGACGTTCGGAGGACCTAACACACCGCGTAAGGCGAGGTCTTTATAATTTCCATAGGCAGGAGCCGCTCGATGTATCCGTCAATGATGGTCGAGAGCGGCGCCGCCACCAACAAGGCGCAGGTTTTCCTTTTCCTTTGGGGCTCATGAGTTATCACTCGGCCTCCTGCTCCCCCCGCCACTGGCTATTCCTCCCCTTTTTTTGTTTAATCCATTAATTGTATATATTCCCTCGCTCTTTAATACCCTAGATACACTTTCTGTAACTTTAGACTAACATCTCCACCTCCACCTACTGCAAATTGGTGGTTCACCGGTGCCGTAATCATATAACCTGATGCAGAGCTCTGTTCTACCACCGCTACTCGGCGGTATCCGACATTACATTGGCAGGCGGCGAGCATGCTGTATCGAGCGTTTGAATAACCGCGCGAGGAAGCATCCATAGGCCTTGAGTTCTTCGTCAGCCGTGGCCTGACTTGAACTCTCTGCCATGGTGGAGGTCGACTACAATGCAGGCAGCCTGGCTCATGAAGTTCCTTGAGCTATATCCGATCTCCGGATGCAATAGTCGTCAGCACAGATCAAGGGACAGGTTGGTAAATGGAGTCAAAAACTGAACAAGCAAGGTAGCAGAAGAGAGGAGAGAAATCAGCTGGATCACTGCCGGTTTACGGTGATGCAGCTCGCTATCCAGCTAGGCCTCACATGCCGCTGCTATCTCTCCAACGAGGGCCTATTGCATTCTTCAGAAAGCTCCGACTGAGGGAGTTGAGCGAGAGAGCTCGTTTATTATTGGCCGTTTTATGATGCTTTCATCTCTTGCTCTTACTGATATTGCCGGCCGGCCCTGCAGTAACTTCTGCTGAGATGCATCCGCGACTTGATGAAAGGGCTTGATTCATTTGGAAGGACAGTTAGCGGCAGTTCGTGACCGACTCGAGAATGAAAGGAAAATAACAGTGAGCGCGAGTGCGATGCACATGGAGCCCCCTTTGGTGTTTTCTCCATGCCACTTGACGCTAATGACCACCACTAACAGAGAAACACTGTTCACCTTGCGAAAAGACACGGTAAATTAAATGTACCCCAGTATAACGAATGCGCGGGCCGATAGGATATCTTTGCGCAATGCCAACATGTCGTCACTTACAAAAAAAAATGACGAAGCTTTGATTCAACGACAAACTAAAAAACTAGTTTTACATTACAGATTGCATCTACGCCCTCTCAAACTCTGCCCACCACACATCCATCGTCCTACACCGACTGACATCCGTCTCATCCATAACTTCCGGGTCCCTCTTCATATTCACCTCATCCAAGGCTTGCCTCGTCTCCTGCTTCAACCTCGCCACCTCCTTCTTCACCTCCAACTTTTTCTCATCCCCACCACCTAACACACTCTCTACCTCATCCCAGAACTGGCTATAGAAACACACCCAAGTTACCTCCCACTGGCCATCCAGCACCTCCTCGACTGGTGTGACAATCCCCTCCCTCCCCTCTACCGGCTTCCATCCTGACTTTGCCGCTAGCTCTCGAACCTCATCCACCTCGGGCGCAGTGCGCACATTTGGCTCCGTCGCCGCCCGCTGCTCGGCGGTCTTGGCCTTGTAGAACACGGCCTGACATCTTGCGGCCAGGACGTGCGGTTTCTGCTCAGGGATTGTGTAACCAAAGTTATACTCGGCAACCAATAAGCGGGGCGCATAGGGGCCGATCGCAGCGAGGGTCTCGAGAATCGCCTCGTGCGATGGAAAGTACCACAAGCTGTGGGAGAGGATGATGAAGTCGAAGTTATGCCCCTCAGGAAGCGCCTTGAGATAGTCGAGGGGGTTCATGGCATGGAAGGTAGTGCGTGACCCAAGCGGGGAAGCGAGGATATGGTTTCGGGCAGCGGCCACAGTGATGGGGTGGCCGTAGTCAGGCCGGGCTGGGTCAACGCCGGTAACGTGGCCTGTGGGGCCGACGAGGTGCGCTAGCACCAGCGTGGTCTCGCCTTGGCCGCAGCCGAGCTCGAGGATGCGGGAGCCGGCGGGGATGTTGAATTTGGACATGAGGGTGAGGCGGTGGCGGAACTGGGGAATCACGAAGGTGTTCAGGTGCTTCGGATTGTGCAAGTAGCTCTGGGCCAGGAGGGAGAGGATCTCGTCGTCGGCCATAGGGGCGGCGGCGGCATCGTGAGTTGCGGAGGCCAATGCAACGGGGATGAGCATCGTGGAGAATTGAGTTTTTGGAAATGAATAGAGAAAATTGGGAGTGCAGTCAGTGCGGTGCAGTCAGTCAGTGCGGTGTGAGGAGTGGTTTACTAGATGACTTGAGGGCTTTCGCACGAGCTTTCTATTGATGCGCGATGGGAGGGTGTGTGACCTTCCTGTTTTCGTGAAGGCTGGATTTGGACGTTGCGGTGTGAAGTGGGGGTTTGCCGGGGGGGGCTCGGCGCTTGAAGAAGAGCCTGGGGTAACTATTTTTACACCACGATGATTTACTGGGGGGGGGAGGATATTCTTCACGGGAGTCATCGGCAGTGATGATGACAATAATCCTTCAATTTCCAGCCACTCTGTGTTTTTACCCGTGATTGGGGAGTTGCCTTCGTGATCGCCCTCGGCATACTAATCAAATAGTAGACCTCCCTAATGCAGCCTTAATTAGTAAACCCCCTGCAATTCTATTGTCTCAGTCAGCGATAATTCAACCAAGCCAATGATAATCCATGCAACACGATAGCCGGGATTAATGATAGGAACAACAGTTACGACGACGACAACGACGACGATGATGACAATGGTACAGCTCAAGCTCAAGCTCACCGGAACGTCCCCCTCCTCTTCTCCCTTCACCTTCCTCATCTCTCTCTCTCTACACGGACAGACAGACAGACACACTCTACCCCCACCACAATCATGACCGTCCACCCCCCCACCGTGGCCGAGGATCTCCCCCCCTTCAGTCCCGCCCGCTCCCTCCCCACACTCAGCTCTCTCCGCACAATCCTCCAGCGCCTCCTGACAAGTACACAATTCCGTGCAACGCTGCTATGCTTCGTCATCATTGTAACGGTGGACATGGCGGGCTACCTCAGCTCGGCCCCGCAGGTCCGCCTCTTTGAGTCGATCATATGCCTCGCCTACTACCGAGAGCATGACCCCCTCAAAATAGGGCTGGACGGAAGCGTGCCCGAGGATCTGTGCAAGATTGAGAGCGTACAGAGCGAGATTGCGATGCTGAACGGCATGCAAACGTTGTTTTCGAATATTCCGGGTAAGCTTGCTGTATTTTTATTCTGCGGCCATGGATAAGTAGTTTCTGACCTGTGTATAGGTGTCATTCTTGCTATCCCCTTCGGAGTTCTTGCTGACCGCTATGGCCGCCGGCCGATGCTAATGCTCACCCTACTGGGTCTTTCCCTCTCTTCTGCCTGGGTTCTACTGATTTGTATGCCCCCCTCCCGCCCCACCTGCCCCTCTCCGCACTCACTAACAAACTCTAGGCTGGTTTGACCTCCCCATTAAACTCACCTGGCTCTCCTCTTTCTTCTACACGCTCGGCGGCGGCTCCTCCGTCGGCTCCGCCCTCATCCTCATGATCATTGCCGATGTGACCCCCGCCGCCCAACGCAGCACCCTTTTCTTCCACCTACAAGCCTGTGTCCTCCTCTCTGAGCTCGTCGCTCCCCTCATCGGCTCCCTCCTCATGGGCCGCAACGTCTGGATCCCGCTCTTTGCCGGCCTCGTTATCCAAACCATCGGCATCCCCATCGCCGCCATGTTACCGGAGACCAAGACCGCCGCCCCCGACGCAACCTCCGACGGCGACGACGACGAGGAGGCACAGCCGACGAAGAAGGAGGGCGATTACAAGGCCGTTCTAAGCTTCCTCATGGCGGACTGGAACACAGCGCTACTGGTATTTACGTTCCTGATTGCCACCATCGGACGGCAGGCCCTCGAGCTGCTGCTCCAGTACGTGTCGAGCCGTTACGGCTGGCCGATCCAGAAGGCGAACATCCTGTTCTCGCTCCGCGCGTTCATCAACCTCATCCTCCTGCTCATCATTCTCCCCGTCACCGGCCAGCTCCTCCTCTCCCGCCTCGGCATGTCCTCTGCCAAAAAGGACCTCGCCATCGCGCGCGTGTCCATCCTCCTGATGACGGCCGGCTTCGCCCTCGTCGCGGTCGCTCCCGGCGCCGCCATAATGGTCGCCGGCCTGGGCGTCTATACCGCCGGCAGCGGGTTTGGCGCTGCGGCGCGCAGTCTGGTGACGGGGATGGTGGAGCGCAGCGAGGTGGGGAGGCTGTACACGGCGATTGCGGTGGCGGATATGGTTGGTGGGCTTGTGGCGGGGCCGGCGCTGGGGCTGTGTTTTGGGGTCGGGGCGAGGTGGGGCGGTGGCTGGGTCGGGTTGCCGTTTGCGGTGGCGGCGGCGCTGTTTGCGCTTGTGGGGGCGGTGGTGATGCAGGTGAGGGTTGGGGGTGGCGAGGCGGAGGGCGGGTATTCAAGAGTGGAGGGGGAGGAGGCGGAGGAGGAGAGAGCGGGGAGAGAGTAGAGTTGTGTGGGTCCGTTTGTTTAGTCTTGGTTCATGTAGCTACTTGTACGTATGTGTTGTCAATAAATAAATTCAAGCCAGTTTTCTATTCCTAGTTGTGAATTCACCAAGGCAATCAGTCGTTTGCGTCATGAGAACAAGCACCTCCAACCCCTACCACGCAATTCCTTAAACATTACCATCCAATTGCTAGGAATACAACGCGGCCATCTTAAAAAATGTTTAGTTAGCAGGATATGTGAACCTTTAGTTGCCATAGCCTGCATGCATGTATGAAGTATAGATAAATAATGTGTGAACCTTTTAAATCATGAGTTCTCACTCGACTTTCGGGGGTCACGAACGAGATTGTTGTTGTCAATTCATCAATCCCTTTGAATTAAAGAAACAATGGCGATAAATGTATACGCAGGGCTCGCTAAAGCCATTGATACCGAATAGTGACGGAAAACTCTCTAGTAACGGGGTCTGGACTATAATGTCTTTACATAGCCATCTTGAAACTCTTTTTTTCGAGTCTTTTTTTTATAATTTACAGACCCCCTCCCACCACGACCTGGCAACACAACAATAACCAAGTAACGATCGCAGTAGAGACGGATAACAAACATCCACAGCCCTCGCCGCCGTCCGCAAAAAAAAAAAAAAAAAAAAAAAGAATGGAAAAAAAAGACTACACACCCAAGCCGCATCGCCGCACCAGCGTGATACCCCATGACCCCACACGCCGCCCCCACCGCCGATGCGGCATCTAGCGTAGAGTACCAAGATAGTGCCCACCTTCCATCTTTGTCCCCTGTCCTGTCGATCGCCAAGAGTAGCCACAACACACCACCACACCACACTAACATATGCATGCACCCGACCGCATCGGGACCCGTGCACCCGAACTATCCGAGCTCGGGCCGGCGCGGGGGCTGGCTGTGTCCCCGTCAGCCTGAGCAAAAAAATTGGCCCATCCCCTCCACCACGATTGGCTGGAGCGTCTGCTTATGGCAATTTTGATTCTTACATTTCACAGAGTAATGGCGGTATTTTGCCACTATCTTATTCGCTGACGCGAAAGGATGTAGGTAATCCACGGGGTGATTATCGCCCTCCTCCGGTCCTCGGCCTGGCTGGGCTATGTGGGCCAATCTCACAACCACCCCGGACCCTGCCGAGCGACGGTTTATCCAGACGAGGAGCTTATTTTCAGCCACTCCCGTGTCGTGGGGGCCGTCGGTCGGGGGGTGCCCTTGGCAACGGTGGTGAACCCGTTGGCTAGACCGGTGGTTTGTGTCTGACCGACACGGTTGAATGACTGTAATCTTTTTTTAACACACCCCCCCCCCCTGCCCTGACATTGAAGAAGTGACTATCTGAACCCCTGGACTTGCAACTGTGTCAGAAGTGACAGTGACAGTGACTCTCGGTTGGCGTTTTTGTGGCGGTAACCACACACCGCACGGCCTTGTCTCATACCTAATGAAGGTTAAGAGACCGTTGATCGCCCGTAGTGGAGTGAGTGGTCGTGACTAGTGTAATGCTTATCAACGCGTTAGTGTTCAGCCATCCGAATCATCCGCAGTGCTATCGTCTGCAATTCATCCGACTGGCAGTTGGAAGGTCGGTATTACTATAGCCTCCCAGGGTCCGCCAGGCTAGCTACATGTAGTACAGGTAGTTGTAATTATTTATTAATTCTCGCGATACAATGTGTTGTCGAGTAATGTAATTTACAAGCATCAAACCGAGGTCTGTTTAGGGTGCTGACACAACGCAGGGGAATCTCTCCTCTCCCTCCTCTTTAATTCAAATCACCACAATGAGGGCTGCCTCATTAATCTACATTCCACACACCTACTCACATCTCAATCTCACGTTAACCCGGAACCGCACCGACCTGGGGTTGGGGGGGGGTGGCACATTACGCGCTAACCCCTATCGGGAATAATACTCCTTGGCAAGCTACCCAGGGTGTGTGGCTAAAATCAATCCGCTGCTGACCGCGCGAGTATTTGATAAAGCTTCATTCGTTCGTTATTAATTAATTACTACCTACACGTGTAATCAGCGCCCGTGATTACTTGCAATGTGTGCTTGACCTATGACGATTAGCCTTTTGGCTGCCAACTAATGGCTTACTACATGTGGCTAGCTACCCTGTAACATTCCTACGATATGCAATCACAGCCAATACAGTCCAGGCTTACCTGCGCCATATGTAATACTGATTTGATGGCTGACCTAGTGTCGACAGCTGTCTGCCTGTATGGCACCGCACAGAACCCCCCCGAAAGCTTATAATCAAAGTAAGATGGAATAAATTAACCCACCACCCCCAGGGCCAGAAGCCAACCGCTGGAACGGCCAACCCCAGAGTAGTAGACCTTCCCTCTCCAGGCCAAGCGAGCCAGAAGCACATGTTTCAACTGCGCGGTCAGACATCATCTCATCCTCATCTCGGGGGGGGGGGGGCTACATGCACACCCCCGGTCCCGCTCTCATAGGAAGGAGGAGGGCGCCAAGGTTCGGTAAAATATAGAAGGAGCCCAGCACTCTGATTACATCGATCTGCTATATCTTTACCGGTGTTTGAGCACACACACTGAATTAAACCTCGTACACACCCTGGGGTGCTGCGGTATGCGGGGTAATTTGCTGGGTCGGGGGTTGTTGTGTGGCTGGTGCGCTGGGGTCGGGATTGTGTGGGTCACAGTGTGGTGCGGTAGAACAGCGTGTACTACAACCTCTGACTCGCTACTACTAGTAAAAAACTACACCGCTTCATTTCCACTTATTACCTGACCCGAGTAGTGTAAGAGATGTTGATATCGAGTGATACCCGGTGACGGAGCCCTGCTAGCAGCCCAACATCAATTACCATCTCGCCACCACAGATTCACCATCCAGACCAACACCACAGTAATCCCTCCAACCCCCATGGCCACCATCCGAGTTAATCATCATTACAATACCATCTACTGAAACATGTATGGTCCTAAAAGTGGTGCTACGGTTTAATTTGGGATTACACTATTATAGGTGATCAAGGCCTTAGTAGGTTCACAGCCGCCCCCTTGGTTTCTTGTATCTGAATATGATTGATGAATTCTTTACTCTGTATACGATATATGTTGCCTCATTAGGGTTACAATTGGGTCGCATGTGGTTGAGGTCGTGAGTCGTTGCATCCACCCCCTGGGCCGGCCGGGGGTCCTCAAGGTGATGCAACGGCGAGAAAGAACCGCGATTTTGGCCACCACGCCTAAAGGCTGGAAATAGTTTCTATAGATCGAATTGCGCCAGATAGAGACAGGAGCTGTGTGATAAACAGTTACATACATACATACATACATGAAAAATAGAAATGCAAAGGTTGGGTATGGCTTAGGTGGCGGTCGCGACACCAGGGTTCAATTGCATCACCCCCGGGGTGCATACTCAGCATACAAAGGATATATATGGAGCTTATTTAGAAACACCCACTGAGGGATCGATAGCTAGTATTACAATAGAAGGACGGATGGACGGATGGATGGATGGGGCAGGTAAGTAAGTACATGTAAGCGTTAGATAGATAGATATCGCAGTACTACGGCCTACCCCGTGCATGGGGGCGGGCGGTTTTCTCTGCAACCCCCACCAAACGTTCAGGGAGAGGCGCCCACCGCCACCACGGCCGTCAATTGGATTGGGGGGGGGGGGATGAATGATGGCGACCAAGTCCTAGGTCATCACACAATCTCTGCAGAAACCGCCTTCCCATATCTCTCCGAGCGGTAGATTAAGCACGATCTGCTTCTAGAGTTACCCCCGGGGGGCCACCTTCCCATCTGACTGTACGTGCTAGCTAGCTACATGTAGCCACGGAACAACTCGGGCGCCACCACCCGCCCACCCCCGGGCCAATAGGAGAATTCGCACACATGCGCCACACCCCGGACCTGCAGCGAGACGAGCCTTGGCGGTTGGAGGGGGGGCAGGGGTCAGGGATCAGGGGTCCGCGCGGGATGATCGGCGAGATAACGTGCATGGAAAAGATCCTTGGCCTGTTGTCTTGGTGTGGCACTTTCTTGATGCGGTGGGGTGGGGTGGGGGCGGGCTTGCGTGCTGAGCAGATGGCGGCTTGCATGGGATTTGGAATTGCGGAGACGTGTATTATCTGCGATTGGCGGTACGTGGGATAGTGGCTGCTTAATTGGGAAGAGGGATAGAGTGTCTAAGGGAAAGCGTAATCTTTGCTTGAAATGACTTCACCGTTTTAGATATGGAGGGAGGGGCTTAATTTACTGCATATGGAGAGATAGGCATGAGCTGAGGGTAATATTGCTACTAATCTAATAATAACATAATGATAAGGAAATACGCCTTTTGCTAAATTACACTACCCGACTAACTAACTCAGCTATGACCAGCATGTCCACCATGCTCCCCATGCTCCCCATGCGCTCCTGCAGCAGCACCAGCACCAGCACCAGCACCACCAGCATGTCCATGGTCGTGGTCGTCCCATTCCTCAACGCCAAACATCCTCTTGAACTCGTCGCTCATCCTAGCCGGGACCTGGCCCTCCGGCTTCCTCAAGGCCTTGAACTTTTCGAGGTCAACAACGTTCTTGTCCTGCCACTCGAGGATGGCGTTGAAATCCCTGCACTTGCGGTTGATGCTGAAGTCGGGGAAGGGGTGGGTCTGGCCCTCGACCCACGCCTGCGTCACGATGTCGGTCGAGGCAGTGCACATGAGGTGCTGCAGGATGATGTATAGGCAGTGCGAGGTGTGCACTTTGTGCAGCTCGGGGAGCTGCCCGTCGGGGTATTTGGCGCGGAAGTAGTACTCGAAGTCGAGGTCGCGGCGGATGGCGTTGAGGCAATGGATCTGGTGGAGGACGTCGAGCTCGGCAATGTGCTTGTCGGGGCCAAGGCCGAAGTCATCGGGGTATCTGGCAGTGAGGTTGGGGTCTACATGTGAAGGGGGGGGTAAATTAGTTTGGTCTGCGAGGGTACGGGGGGGGGGTGAGAACTACTTTTCCCAAGCTTGATTACGTCTTCTGTGGTAACCCAGGCGGGTCGGAGGTCGGCAATACGGTTCCATGCTGCATCTACCTCCGGACTGGAGGGAGCACGGTAGATGTTGTCGTCCAGATCGAGCAGTGAGCCATTGACTCGGACATCGTACAGTGGGATATCGATTTGATTGAGGAGCGGAGCTATGCCGATGAGTCAGTACGGAAATAGAAGAATGTTTAACAGGGTGTTCGCACAATAGTAGTTGGTCCCCTTCAGCAGCGCGTTATGAACATTGTTCCGCATGCGGTATGTATAGCTGTAAGAGCTCCCAAGAATGATCAAAGACACGCAAAAGAGCCCAATATTCAGAAAGAAGAAGATACGTCCCCGGCGGGTAGGTAGGACGCTGCCCAAAGTGCGCTTCTCCTGGACGACGAACTCTTCCGAGCTCGAGCTTCTCGAGGACTCTTCGCCCACGAGATGCTCAGCGGACTCGTCACGGTAGGCGGCGGTCTTCTTGGTCATGGGGAGATATCCCTTCTTCGTGAGAAACATCGTGAATGTGATGGGGAAAGGTGACATGCAAAAAAATGGCAGAGAGAAATGGGTTGTGGAGAGGGAGGAGGGCGTCCTTCGGGGGGAAGAAGGGAGAGAGAGGAGGAGCCAGGAAAACTTGCCGTCTTGATATATTGTAATCCTAACCTGGCATCGTATGATAGGAAGGTGGTGTGAAAAGCTTGAGAGGTATTTTGATTATCTTGCAGGATGATTATTTGCCCCATGTCCCGAAATATGCTGTGAAACCATGTAAGTTGCTGGGGGGGAGGGGGGTGATGAGGTGAGGTGAGGTTGATATGCCGCAGGTGGTATAGATTGAACCAGCAGGCATATAACCGATATACGGGGGTGCGGGAATCCCGGAACGACATCTCGGTCAATGGTAACTAATGCAGTTTGAGATGTGGCGGTGTCGGTGTAACTCAACGTCTTTGACAAATGGCAAAAAATCAATGATACCAATCACAACGTACGAGGGTGCGGATAGTCTTTGTAGCAATAATCTCATTCTTCTCAAAGGTAGAGTAAGATTTGTTATAATGAATAGGGACTTGGCTCTCTCAGAGCAGAAAATACCCCCCTAGTATGAAGATCAATTCCTTTTAAAACGAAAGATACGAGGTAGGACCCTTGCATTATCAAGAAAAGCGCCCCCACGATAACATTCTAACGATCCTTTGCTAGTCTAAAACAGATATTGCGACAATTGCCGTATAACGATTATTCATCGGGAGATATGTATAGCACTACTAGGTATTAATGCCTTGCACAAGGGTCCTTGAGAGGTCATCACAAGTGAGGATGCCCGACGAGATATCCGCTTTGGAAGGTGCCGTATCACGGTTGGTAGGGGATTAGTTTTCATCTAGGAGATTTAGTTTGACGATGTTTAGAGGGTCGGAGAACGATGGTATGATTATCCGGAGGTCAGGATAGGGACAATTGTACTGGCTGCGGGTTTTCGGTGAAGAAGTTGAAGTGGTGGGGGCTGAACGGGTTGTGGCCTTGACAGATGCCAAAGTGGGTCACAGTGGAGGACTCTGTGAACTACCAGGGGGGTGTGCGGTACCATGGACGGGTTCCAAGATGATGACTAGATGTCGACTCAATTTTCAGCACCCCCGGCAACTTCTCAGGAAGCGAGCGGTTGCGGGATGAAGCTCCCCTGCACTACCAATGAGGGGATATTCTCGGAAATGCTAAAATCGCGATATCAGCAAGTGATCAAGGCAAGAGAGTCTCGGTTCAGAGAATATATAAACCCACCTTTGTCCCGCCTTCTTTGTCTCCATCATCCAACTCAATCACATCCTCACAACAGTCCAATACAATCATCCTTTCTACTCTTCTCACTCCAAGAAGTTTCCGGCTTTCTCAAATCCAACAAATCATCAAAAATGCGTTACCAACTCTCTCTCGCTGCTCTTGCCCTCCTCGGCTCCAATGTCCTTGCTCTCCCAGTTCCTGGTTTGTCCCCATATCCTTCCGGGGTTTTCGATATTGGTAAACTAACAGGTTCATAGAAGCCGCTGAGAAGCGTGAGGCTGCCACCGAATACTTCCATGTCGCCAACGATGTGTTGGATAAGAGGGAGGCCGCCAAGGAGTATTTCCACGTAGCCAACGATGTCCTGGATAAGAGGGAGGCCGCCAAGGAATACTTTCACGTAGCCAACGATGTCCTCGACAAGCGTGAGCCAGCCAAGGAATACATCCACTTCGCCAACGATGTCCTCGACAAGCGTGAGGCGGCCAAAGAATATTTCCACGTAGCCAACGATGTCCTCGACAAGCGTGAGCCAGCCAAGGAATACATCCACTTCGCAAACGATGTCCTCGACAAGCGTGAGCCAGCCAAGGAATACATCCACTTCGCCAACGATGTCCTCGACAAGCGTGAGGCGGCCAAAGAATATTTCCATGTAGCCAACGATGTCCTCGACAAGCGTGAGCCAGCCAAGGAATACATCCACTTCGCCAACGATGTCCTCGACAAGCGTGAGGCGGCCAAAGAATATTTCCACGTAGCCAACGATGTCCTCGACAAGCGTGAGCCAGCCAAGGAATACATCCACTTCGCAAACGATGTTCTCGACAAGCGTGAGCCAGCCAAGGAATACATCCATTTCGCCAACGATGTCCTCGACAAGCGTGAGGCGGCCAAAGAATATTTCCACGTAGCCAACGATGTCCTCGACAAGCGTGAGCCAGCCAAGGAATACATCCATTTCGCCAACGATGTCCTCGACAAGCGTGAGCCTGCCAAGGAATACATCCATTTCGCCAACGATGTCCTTGACAAGCGTGAGGCGGCCAAAGAATATTTCCACGTAGCCAACGATGTCCTCGATAAGCGCGAGCCAGCCAAGGAATACATCCACTTCGCCAACGATGTCCTCGACAAGCGTGAGGCGGCCAAAGAATATTTCCACGTAGCCAACGATGTCCTCGACAAGCGCGAGCCTGCCAAGGAATACATCCATTTCGCCAATGATGTCCTCGACAAGCGCGAGGCTGCTAAGGAGTACTTCCACGTCGCCAATGATGTCCTCGACAAGCGCGAGGCTGCTAAGGAGTACTTCCACGTCGCCAACGATGTTTTGGACAAGAGGGAGGCTGCTAAGGAGTACTTCCACGTCGCCAATGATGTCCTCGACAAGCGCGAGGCTGCTAAGGAATATTTCCATGTCGCCAACGACGTCTTGGACAAGCGCGAGCCAGCCAAGGAGTACTTCCACGTCGCCAACGATGTTCTGGACAAGAGGGAGGCCGCCAAGGAGTACTTCCACGTCGCCAACGATGTTCTAGACAAGAGGGAGGCCGCCAAGGAGTACTTCCACGTCGCCAACGATGTTCTGGATAAGAGGGAGGCTGCCAAGGAGTACTTCCATGTCGCCAATGATGTCCTCGACAAGCGCGAGGCTGCTAAGGAATATTTCCATGTCGCCAACGATGTCCTCGACAAGCGCGAGCCAGCCAAGGAGTACTTCCACGTCGCCAACGATGTTCTGGACAAGAGGGAGGCTGCCAAGGAGTACTTCCATGTCGCTAACGATGTCCTCGACAAGCGCGAGGCTGCTAAGGAGTACTTCCACGTCGCCAACGACGTCTTGGACAAGAGGGAGGCTGCCAAGGAGTACTTCCATGTCGCTAACGATGTCCTCGACAAGCGCGAGGCTGCAAAGGAGTACTTCCACGTCGCCAACGACGTCTTGGACAAGAGGGAGGCTGCCAAGGAGTACTTCCATGTCGCCAACGATGTCCTTGACAAGCGTGAGGCTGCTACTGAGTACTTCCACGTTGCTAACGACGTTCTTGACAAATAGAGGACTATTCCGGAGGAAGACCCAAAGACTGTAAGACATAGGATGTGATTGATGTATATGTATAACATTTCTTTTTTTTCCCTTTTCGTTTTTGATTGTCAGCTTTGATGTCTATTGGCGTGTACTTTTTTGCGCGCGATTTGTGGATTTGATTGGTTCTCGATGTATCGTAAATGGCTTTCGTTTTGTTTGTACTGGAATTACAACGCTTTGATAACTCTGACTCGGGTGTGCGGTGACCTTGGACTTTCCCGAATTGTTCCGAAATGATCATGTGCCAACGAAGCTCTCTTGCGATAGGAGTTAGTTACGTCCTTGAAAGCTATGGGCTGAAGACGAACCTCAGGAGACAATGACTATTTAGTTGAGTATATATGATCCGAAGTGAACACTAGTCCCACTCCCACTCCAACCCAACTCTTACTTCAACACCCACCCCGACACGGCCGAGGGTGAGACACCCCATGTCGTATTGTATATCTGTAGAAATAGGCGAGAAATAGGCCAGAGGCCGCAAAGGTATCATGAAAAACAATCCATCCTAGTATTGCATGCGTGGTTGTGCGCCAGGGCAGCCGGGTGTTGGCATTCGTTGGTAAGTGATCATGAAGTGTTCATCGCGTAGGGGGGCGTGAGGAGTAGACGAGGGTAGAGACTAGATTCGGGTGCAAACACTGTGAGCCATATAAACGTAAAGATCATTGGTGAGAGAGACATACGGAGAGAGTAGAGGTTCGAATTCTTTGCTGCTGTTCATGATAATCGCAAGCGTGCATCGACCGACTGACGTTGGAAGAAGATCAGCAGGAGGGTAACAGAGTACAATACTGTATCTAGACTCGACACGTTTGAAACAAGCTTCGATTCGGCTAATTAGGTGCGGGCGCAGGGATCCTAGCCCCCGGCCCAGGCTCGAGATTTGGTGAAATTGAAGCGAGCGTAACAATCACGAACATAAAAACCCCGCGAAGACATACAGTTTTCTCTCAGATAATTCTCTAAGCAGCAGTCATTCATATCCACTATTTAAATATTATACGCGAGCCCTGGTTGTTGAGTTATAAGCACAGAAAGTCTCCATTTTAATTTTACTATGATTTTGGGCGCGCGGTGTTGCGCGCGCAACGCTCACCACCACACAGAGCCTGGGATCGAGGCTACAGGGATCCTCCGCAGAGCCGCAGTGGGCATGCTTGGGCAAGACGTCGAAAGAGTCGCCAGAACACAACCCAAGCCTAAAGCAATCACGTGCCTCTCGCGTCCGTCGTCCTATATGCATAGAATGGAGAGATGGCCCGGTTTTTAACAAACTAAGAGCTCCAATAGGCCAACTAAGGGACTCGGGCTGCGATGAAATATTGTTCATGACCCAGTCGGTGATCGCAGATACATCCAGCTGGTCATTTTTCTGCAACGTTGTAGGGCGAAGATTAGGTAACCAACGTGTAAGCGAGGGCGAAGAGCGCGGCTAAAGATTAGCGCGCCTTGGCGCCTTGGCGATGTTTTGTCACGTGGCGTGTTAGCGATAGTTCTTTGCTTCTTTTCCTTTCGCTTCCTTTAGCTAATCATCATCAATATCATCAGTTTTCATGGTTCATCGGTTCGAGCAATAGTTCGAGCATATTGAACAGTGAATTAATCAGTTAATCAAAGCCTTCGCTCCTGAATCTCTATCTAATACAAAATCTTCACCTCCTCCTCCAAAACCTCTAGACTCGTGTCCGCAGCCACAACGTTTGATCTAGAAACGCGGAAAGGTACTCAGAAATTCAATTTTTAAGTCTACACAATGTGTTACAGGATTGCTTGGAAGTGCGGTACTGGTAGTACAATGGTTTTGTCCTGGTATGACGGCGCGATGGAAGAGTGACGTGCGCCCAGAAGCGGGGTTCGGCTATAACTCGGCAACCACTACCCCACCTCATGAGTGGACCCTTGGTTACCCCACCTCGTAGAAAGTCGGAGCAGTAGCGAAGGCATTGCGGGAGATTTGCTATTGATGGAGTTAGCGGGTTTAAGGGGGTTCGTCATGTATAAATAGCTAGCAGGATTCCCGTCGTCTTGGGAATAATCATCCTCTCGCGAACGGAATCCGGTCGACAATATTACAAGTTTAAAAGCTACAGAACTATCGCTTAGCATTAGCCATATCTTAGTGACTTCTGAGATATCCCTTTACACTATATTGTACCTTATCCGATCGCATACCCTATGACTGTGGAGAGAGCCATCTACTGGTACCTCCGCCTCCACGTCGCAATCAGAGACAACCTTTGGACTCTTTGTCCAACTCTGCTCCTACTCTAAGCGAGCCTACTACTTCCTCAAGACAACACTTGATTCGTGTGATTCTTTGACGGATAGTCTGCACTCGGTATAAGAAGTAGTGATCAAGAGGGTTAGTACATGCTTCGCTTCCCCTGTGAGACTTCTTTCTCCGTCCCTCGAGGCAGCGCAGAACATCTCTACTGCGGCTACCTCCAACACCAAGGCTTCTTCACAGAAGCACGCACCATCGCCACCTTCAAGGAAAATATCCTTGAGCCCAACTCCACCCCCTCCATCCTCATAACGCTTCGCCAGAACTCTCACGGCTTAGCGCACTCGGTACCTTGGTTGACCCCTCTACCTTGGTGCATCAACACCCCCGACCTCCCAATCGAATTCTTTAAAGATGTCCCTCCCACTAGCGTTAACCTCGCGGGAAGACCAAGATATGGCGGAGGCCATCATGGTCCGAGACAAAGACACCGCCATGGCCCAGGCCCATCCCACAATCGCCAGCAGAGCCAGGGACACCCCCGCCACAGAGCTATGGAACCCTGCCCCCCTCAAAGCCAAAGCCCCGAAGAAGGTCCGCAAGCGAGACCCGAAGAGGATCACGCGCAGCTCCGCCAGCATGGACCTCAACCCCTTCGAGACTCCAACCAGGCAGGCCACTATTACAGTGAGGCGCTCTGGTTCGGATGGGGATATGAGCGACGCCAGCTACGCAAGCACCTCCTCCGTCAGCGAACAGTTCTACGAGCAGGAGACTCCACGACCCCTCAGGACCGAGGTACTCGTCCAAGGCATGAGAGGTCTTGCGGCTCAGACGGACTGGGCCCTTCAGGCAGAAGCTAGGGCAAGGGAGCACCAACATGGCCAGGTAGTCCAAGGCGGACAACAACTGGTGGGGGGAATTACAAGGGAAGTTCCGGGAAGTAGAAGGACAACAAGGGCAGATGACCACCGCCCTAGGTACTTTGGCTAGCCAGTTCCAAGCCTATGCGCAAAATCAACAGGCAGTAACTGAGCTAAGGTTCAGGCAAATGGCCCTCGAAAATGAGCAACAACGGCAACAAACCCAGGCGCTAGCAGCCTACATACAGGCTCAGCAAGCAGAGAAAAACCTGGAGTTACCCGAGGGACTAGCGGCAACTGTGACAGCAGCACAGGCAGTTCCACCACCAAAGCCACCTGCCCCCGTTGCCAACGCCATCCAGCCAGAGTTGAGGAAAATGCTGAAGGAAGCCCTGAAAGCATTTAAGGGAAAGCAGCCACGGGTTGAGTCTGAGAATGATTCCCCAGGAGAAGGAAGGGCACCGCTACCCTCACCCCCAGCCAACAGGAGGAGGAGTAAATCTCCACCACTCCAGAAGATCCTACGATCTGCGTGAGGAGGAGCCTGTACTGGAGAAGGGAGCGGCAGGAAATGGTGGAGGAAATGGTGGGGGAAGAGGAAGAAGGAGACACAGGAGGGATGATAGTCCAAGTTCATCGGACTCATCCAGCTCCTCCGATGATGATAGGAGGCCAAAGAGAAGACGGGACAGGCACCACCGACGAGCAGAAAGGCAGTCACCGGTCCCTCACAGCCATCGCAAGGGAGAAACCCCTAAGCAGGCCAAGATCCCCTTCTCCGGTAAACCTGATGAAGACGTTCGCCACTGGATCGATCGTATGGAGATCCTAATGGACCTTCAACCCTGAGTCACCTGGGATGATAAGACTCGAATCCTTTGGGCATCCCTGGAATTCACCGGGAGTGCAGCAAGTTTCTGGCGCAACTTTAAGGAAAGGCTTAGTGTAGAACCTGCGCCTCAGATTTTAACGCTTTCAAGAACTTCGATCCAGTATGGTAATCGCACCAGTCAAGAAAGAAGATGGATAATCTCCGTCAAACTGGCCCTATCGACGATTACATCAACGAGATGCAAAACCTCGAGTGGGATGCTCGAGTAGGCCCAATCGTCATGAAGTCCATGATTCTAACGGGAATAAACTCCACGTTGGAACAGAGACTATCCGCTGCGATTGAGGAACCATCTGAGTTTCCAGATTGGTTAGCATGGGTTCGAAGGGTGGGAAGAAAAGATGCTGAAGTTAGAGCCCGCCAGAAGATTCTGCGCGGAAGAGAGTCAGCAAAACCCCAGGATACCCGAGAACCCAAGCACCAAGAATCCAAACGCCAACGACCCCGCCCCCGTAAAAAGGAGCGGGACAACTCCCGTCCCCGTAGAAAGGAACGAGAGGACTCTCCAAACAAACCTCGACCAGCTACTGGTAGCCTGGGAGCCACCCAAGCAGAGAAAGACCAATGGACGAAGGAGAATAAATGCCTCCGGTGCGGAAGAGAAGGCCATTGGACGAAGGAATGTTACTCGACCTCAAAGGTCAGAATGACAGGTGGGACGGAACGATCTAGTGGGAAAAAGAGGAAAAAGGAGAATAAGACTTCGAGGACGAAGGAACCGGAAGAGGAGAGTGAGAAAAGGCAGAAATTGGGACCTCAAGGCGAGGCATTTAGGGCTAGGATTACGGCACTTGGGGAAGATTAAATTGTATGGTTATATCTCTTATGGGTTTTTTATATCTCTTATGGGTTTTTATATCTATTATGGGTTTTTTTTATTGTTATGGAAAAATTAAGGGCGCGGAAATAAATCTCTTTATAAAAACTATACTGCAAGGAAAGCAATGGCCAATGTCAGAAACCAAGACTCGAGTCTAGAAGTTCGGAAATCAGAGGGGCCACACAGATAGCGGACAGTAGACGCACTGCGCACTGTTGACTTGCCATAACCCTGTGGAGAGACTGCCGATGCAAAGTAAGAACTCGTGACTAGGGCAAGGTATCCTTTGGACATGACGTGTCAGAGCTACCCTGCACTTAGCTATATAAGAAACTCATCCGCCTCAAGGCGAAGGACATCAACCATCCTCCCTCACCATTACCACAACCTACACTACGATGACTACCATTACCCGAGAAACCCGCCTCGAGATAGAAATCTCATGGCTCAACCCTAAAACCAACAAACACTTCACCCACACGGTCCAAGCATTACTAGATAGCGGCACCGAGACATGGATTATGTCCTGGAATTGTGTCAAACAGGCCGACATCCCAGTTCAGACTCGCACCACAACTCTCCTCATCAAACAAGCTGATGGCTCACGCATGCCTCACTCCGGTACTCATATCACCCAACCTCTCACACTCCGCATTGGTAGCCACCTCGACAGGCTAGTCACCTGTGAAATAGGTACCTTTGCCGGAGAAGATCTCGTCATACCACATCGATGGCTCGAAGAGCATCAACCTACGATACATTGGGGCCAAAATCAGGCTACCTTCAATAGTATCAAGTGCCAGATTAAGGGATGTATGATGACAGAAGGAGACATGTACGAAGAAGGTTGGCAAGAAAAGGTCGTCAGACTTCTACGACACATGCCTGAACCTGACATGCCTCTCGAGTCACACCCTTTCTGGGCACGAAACACGGGAAGCGAGACTCTCGCTAGTGCTATCCCGGAAGAGTTCCAAGACTACGCAGATGTGTTCTCCCCTGAAGGAGCAGGACGCCTGCCGGAACATAGTGAGTGGGATCATACGATTCCTCTCTTGGACGGAAGCCAACCTCCGTGGGGTCCGATCTATGCATTGTCACCCCCGGAACAGAAAGCGTTGAGGGAATACCTGGACGAAATGTTAGCGGCAGGTAAAATTGTCCCATCTTCCAGCCCAGCAGCGGCACCAATCCTCTTCGTCCCGAAACAGGATGGGTCACTACGGTTATGCGTCGACTACCGCGGCTTAAACTCCGTCACAGTCAAGAACCGGTACCCACTGCCCCTCATGACAGAGCTGGCAGACACCAAGATCGATCTCAAGAACGGGTATAACCTAGTAAGGATCGCCGAAGGGGAAGAGTGGAAGACAGCTTTCCGGACCAAATACGGCCACTTCGAATATAGAGTAATGCCTTTTGGCTTGACCAACGCCCCGGCAACGTTCCAGGCTATGGTTAATACCATATTCAAGGACCTGTTAGATCAGGGCCTGGTGGTTTACTTGGATGATATCCTGATATATTCCAAGTCTAGAGAAGAGCATGAAGCTCTCGTCTCGAGTGCTGGGAGCGACAAAACCACCTATTCGGCAACCTGAGAAAGACGGCTTGGTTCCAAACGGAGATAGAATTCCTAGGATTCAAGCTATCAGGTAGCGGCACCCAGGTCTCGCCCGAAAAGGTGAAGGCTATCACTGAGTGGCTGATACCCACAAAGGTGAAGGAGCTTCAATGCTTCCTGGGATTCGCCAACTTCCTAAGGCGGTTCATCTACGGGTATTCTGCGGTATGCCCATGCCCAGACTGAAGAAGAATGCTGTATGGAAGTGGGGTCGGGAGCAGCAGGATGCTTTCGAGGGCTTAAAAGCTATTTACCACCGCTCCTATCCTCCGACACTACGATTTAACATCGCATGGCTGTCGGCGAAACAGATGCCAGCGAAGAGGCTGCGGTCCTGTCACAGGTGTTCAAGATGGCAAGTTACATCCGGTGGCTTACCACTCGCAAGTTCAATGAGGCGAAGTCAACTATGAGATCTATGATAAAGAGATGCTCGCAATAGTTTCCGCCTCCTAACTTGAGACATTGGCTGGAAGAATGCGGACATACCTATCCAGATCTATTCTGATCACCAAAACCTTCAGTACTTCACAACGACCAAGAAGCTGTCAAGAAGACAGGCCCGTTGGGCTGAAAAGATAGCACCTTTTCACTTCAAGATCCACTTCCGACCAGGCGACAAAAACGGGAAACCTGACGCATTGACCAGGCGGAGTCTGTTATGGAAGGGAGTAGTTCGAGCAGCCAGTAAAATGCTCCTCTCACCTGAACACTTCAGCGGAAAGAAACCTCCTCCCCGGACATTTTGCAAGAAGGACACAAGCGGGAATAGAACCTCGTGAAGAAATCCTCTGCAACCGCCATCGTGAAGTCGTCCAGTGGATCAGTGGGTACACATACCAGGAGTGGGAATGCCTGCGGCTCTGCAGAACTGGTATGAAGAAGAGGGTCGATGGACTCGTAGGATAGTTCCGGATGAACTCCCTGATAACGAAGATCCTGAGGACCTGTGGACCCGGCAGACCATCTTGCGGGAGGCTGCAACAGAGTGGGATCCCGATCAGAATACAGCGACTCATGAAAGACGCTGGGTAGTGCCTGGGCATGCAGTCAAGCAGGTCATAGAAGACCATCACGACCGACCCACGGCAGGGCATCTAGGCAGAGATAAAACCTTGGAATTGATTGACAGGAACTACTGGTGGCCAGGAATGACCACGGATGTAGCCAAATATGTCAGCACGCGTCACGATGTATGCCAAAGAGCCAAACAACGGCGACGACGTATGTCTCTTCCACAGCCCCTAGAGTTAGCCACGACCCTTGATGCGACATCTCCATGGATTTTGTAGTAGAAATGCCCAAGGAGCGGTCAAGTTTCGAATGTCATGGTTGTAGTGGACCGCTTCAGTAAAATGCGACTTCATCCCAATGACAGGAATTAACGCGAGCAAACCGCATGCCGTCAAAGACATCTGGCGCTTTCACGGACTCCGCGATCAATAGTATCGGACCGGCGAACAGTTCGTGTCAGCTTTCTGGACCGCGATCACAGAACGACTAGGGATTCGTAGAAGACTCTCGACCTCGTTCCATCCGCAGACAGATGGTCAGACGGAAAGGACTAACCAGCATATGGAGTTCTACCTACGAGCATTTACGGCCGGCACAGGTAAGAAGTGGAGAGACCTACTTCCTATCTGCGAGTACGCCTACAACAACGCCAAACACTCCTCCATCGGGCAGTCACCATTCTATTGCAATTATGGGTTTCACCCTCGCTCAGACTGGCCTACGGATGTGGAGATTGCGCAGTTGGACACCGAAGGGAACAACCACCTGGACGAAATCCTCGCCGCCCACGAACTAGCCCGGGAAACCTTACAGCAGACGTACGATAAAATGGCGTCACGACCTGGTCCTGCAGCGCAGCAGTTCGAACTAGGGCAGAAGGTCCTGTTAGACACAAGGAACCTCGGCGGATACAGCAAGTGGTCAGACAAATTCACTGGACCCTTCGAAGTACTGGCCAAGATCGGTAATCGAGCGTACCGACTAGACCTCCCAGCGGACTGGAAGGTCCATAATGTGTTTCATGAGATGCTCCTACGACCTTATCGTGAAGATTCGGATCCAAATAGGAAGCAGAACACACGTAAACGGCTGGCAACCCCAGAGCCCCAAGAGGCACTGGCTGACGAGAATGCCAAACCATCGATCAACAACCGCCCTCGCACTCGGAGTCAAGTGACAGTAGCCCCGGAGTCCGGAGCACGGCAGACTAAGAGGCAGCGACGGTTGACAGAGCAATAATCCCGATACCTTCCCTCATCATGGCTTTTCGTTTTTTGGAAGGGTTTAGCGATCGGGCAGGATTGCTTGGAAGTGCGGTACTAGTAGTACAATGGTTTTGTCCTGGTATGACGGCGCGATGGAAGAGTGACGTGCACCCAGAAGCGGGGTTCGGCTATAACTCGGCAACCACTACCCCACCTCATGAGTGGACCCTTGGTTACCCCACCTCGTAGAAAGTCGGAGCAGTAGCGAAGGCATTGCGGGAGATTTGCTATTGATGGAGTTAGCGGGTTTAAGGGGGTTCGTCATGTATAAATAGCTAGCAGGATTCCCGTCGTCTTAGGGGAATAATCATCCTCTCAAGCGAACGGAATCCGGTCTACAATATTACAAGTTTAAAAGCTACAGAACTATCGCTTAGCATTAGCCATATCTTAGTGACTTCTGAGATATCCCTTTACACAATGTTTGAAGAACATAGATACTTAGTCATATGTGTGATATGAGTCTCTAGAGTAGATCTGGATGTTTTTTCCAGTCATTGATTTGGGCCTTTAGCCCGCAAAACTAGAACAACTTATAGCAGAAGACAGTAATAAAAGGAGGCAAGGGCTCTTCGTATCAACTCTTACCATAAATAGGATCTCCAGCTTCTAACTTACCGTAGATTTGCTCTAGATTCTGCTAGCTAGCTTGGTTGTTGAGTTATTTGATCGTTGCATCACTTTCCAGCACCCCCGGGTACATACTTCCTCGAAATGTCTTTGGCGTCGGAAGTCACCAGAGGCAATCAAAAGCTGGATGAATGTGGTCAGCTGCGCAATTCTGATTATTTGCATTCTATAGAGTTTAGTAATGGCACGGACCAGTTCGCTAATTTTCGATTGAAGATGTGGCGGATTTAGCTACTCATAAAGGGCATGAGCGGGGGTGCATTCCCACCATAAAAAACGTTGTTGGCCGAAGACCGGTGGAGCCTCAAGATGGCAACCGGGAAAGGACTAGGTAGTAAATAAATCGGGCTTGCCTGTTTCTCTTTAACAGGATCCAAGTATCTATCTCCACAGCACCCTCTGGCGAAGAAACCCTAACCCTGAACCTTGTATGGTGGGGGACAAAGGGTCAGTCTTGGCAGAAGTAACAAGGCGCTGATCAGTCCCGTTTAGGGAAGTGATTAATTCTAATAAGGACAGATCGAGTGCCGACTCATGAGGATTTCAATTCGGCCTTAATAGATTTATATAGGTAACAAACTTTGTCCTGCCTAACAAAATTGAAACCCTCTTCTCAACAACACAATCTAATTTAATTTACACACCGTACTTTGATTCTCCTACCGATTCCCCACAGAAGTACGGTGGCCGAATTTAAAAATTATCGGGCCGTGGTGAAGGGACAGATTTGGCGTTCCTCTATCTTCACCGACCCCGTACGTCGTCGTGTCCGCCACCATACCACAACGATCCATATAGTAAAAAAAGAACCAAGAGCTTGTCAAAGATATGAAATAAGGCCACCGAAGTCTTCCATACCTATGAGAGTCACGATTATTTGATTCCGGCTTTTGAATTGGCAAATTAACAAAAAGTCTCATTTGTTGGTATTAAGAGATCAGGGGCAAGATATCGGCCGTTCTGTTAATATAATAGGGATGAGGAAGTCGACTATATATATGTCAATACGTCTAGGAGAATGAGCTAGGAATAGAAGCCCATAGGAGCTTACTGTTATTAAATTATTAAACCCCGGCGAACATTACGACGTGACGATCTCAAAATAGTGGTGTTTGGATCGAGAGCCTAGGGTCTAAGCTTAAATCTTATCAGAACCCGAATTATATATTGACAGGTCACATAAATACAGAGAGTTGGATGGTCGAGAGGGAGGCTTGGCATCCATTTACTAGTAAAAACCGCCAAGCCTCGCCATACCTCCCCTCTCGCCCGACCCTCCACCGCTCTATGTCTAACACCCCTTCCACAACCCACGCCACTGCCATGCCGCCACTAACATATGGTACCTTTCTGGTACACACGCCACAGTTCAGGCGACCAAAACTCAATTCAGGCAGCCCACACTGGGGCTGCTGCAACGGAAGGCGCCTAATATACTCGCCGCCCCTACAGTCTATCTCCATCTCCAGCTATCACCACGCCTACCATAGGTAAAATGGCCAACTCTACCGAACAATGCTCCATGTGCCCTAATATGGCCCCCAACCGCTGCGGAGCTTGCAAAAGCTCTGCATACTGTAGTAAAAGCTGCCAAAAAACCGACTGGCCCACACACAAGCTCCTCTGTGCCAGCTACAGCACTTTCACTACCCCCCCAAGTCCGTCACATCGTCTGGGTATCCTCTTGCCGCAAAACTCTCGGGCACCACGCCTCACCTGGGTCGACTGCCCACTTCAGCCCGGTGAAGATGGGGACCAGCCATGGGAGAGGGCCGTACTTCCAGAGCTTGGCTTCAGAATAGCAAGGTCGATGGATATGAGGGCGAATGCGCTTAGAAAACGATGGAGGGAGGACCCGCTGAGGGTGTACTACAATGACAACTTCATGATTGATGGGAGTGGCTTTAATGAGTGTGTTCCTGCGGTGACAAAAGGAAATGCGACACATCCATGGGGAGGGTCGCTACTGGTCATGAGGGTTCCGGGACTGAGTTTGGGTCCGGGACTGTGTATAGATATATATCCGGGGCGGTATGTGAGCATACAGATGGTGGATTTCAGAGATGCAGTTGATTTACTCGCTGCGTACCCAGTCAGAAATATTCAAGATATGCGTGGTATTGCAAGGCCGGTACAGGGGGCGCGGGAGCCTGGGGTCCCAGCTGCAGATAGGTCCGGGAATGTGTAAGGTAGATTTAATGCGTGTGGTAATAAGTTGTTTATAATTCTGTAGATGTATGACGCGATGGCACAAATTGACGGGGTGGCATGAAGGCCGCCGGGCTTAACAAAGAAATTGAAATTGTACTGGTATCTTGGTGAGCAATGCTGCTGTGCATCGCTTCGATATGTAAAGTCGCTACCCAAAAGTTTTCGTGAAAGGGCCAGTTACCACCCAAACTACATAGGTGGAGCCAGGCCCCCAACCACAAGACAATTAATTGTAATGATGAACAGTGGTAAAATATCCTGACCCCTGGGAGATCGAGAAGCCTTTTGCACATTTTTGAATCGGTAAAAATGAGTGGCCGACGTGTAATAAAGCATCATAGTGGAGAACGTAAAGTATCCCATGGTAGGATAAAATGGTCAAATCCACCTATCCAATGCTATATCATATCCGTTGATCATCTGGCCGGCAATGATTGACAACATATGATTAGCTTCTTAGCTCTCGATAATAGGAAAGTTGCTAGAAGCACGGACCAGGCCGCAAATTTGACCATTTTATTCTTAAGAGATAATAGTTATGCTTGTTTGAAGGTCGATCGGTCTCGTGACTCTAGCTCTCCTGACTGGCGCCCCTAACCTATGTATCTTTGTATATATATATGCTCGCATGTTGATCAACTCTTTGCGTTCGGACTATGCAGCTACCTAGGCCGCCATCCTCGCGGCCTTTCTTACGTTATAAGAAGTTTATCACTGGTCACATAATATTCTGTCACCATATTGATCTAAATCCCATGACATGCATGCTATGAATATATCCAGAAAGATATCCAAGAGGATCTAATTCTCGATCTCGCTGTGCCAAGTGACATGAATGCGACAAAAGTCACTATGGAGCAATGTATGACCCTCATCTACTCCCCCGAAAAAAAGGTCTGTTCAGGATTTGCCTAGCAACCACACCAAAAAATATCAATGTTTTATTTTTGGCGAGTAATGTGTGCCTCTCAGCATATTTAGCGGCGGATACATCCAAGACCCTGTACCTTTAAAAGCTTATCTGCCGCTCTTCGGCTGAGGAAAACCTAAATGGATTGAGTATATAAAAGTGGTTTACGGCAATCTTACAATCTCCGTTAATGTTTTCTGCGCTTGGGTGATCCCCGCATATAAATCTCAAGTCCAACTCTCCGCTCGCAGCCATTTTACAAGTAGAATACGGAACTGTTAACCCTTGAAGCGTCCTAATCAGGTAATGATGCAGTTCATTAATTCTGAAGAGACCTCTCCAGCTCACACAAATCTCGACACACATGTAGCCTAAGCAGCCGCTTTCATCGCTCACGTTATTCTCGCAGCAATGTCCAAATTGAGGTCAGTAACAAAATTTATAGCTTCATGAAATATTCTATCTTCGCCTGTTTCCCGGACCTTAAGTTCAAACCCCATCTAGAGCTATTTCTTTGTGTGTTGTGCGGGGAAGGGGCCATTGAGCTCAGTACTCTGCCTATAATACGTTGAGACGGGCTCCCAGCCCCAGAGAAATACTTAGGCTACGCCCAGCAAAATGTTTAGACATGTCCGGAATATGCCGGTCGAGTGATAATCTATGCTTAAAATTACTGTTGAAAAACCAAACCATACTCGCGAGACGCCCTGGGGGGCATTGACGGGTACGGTCACTCTGTACATATTGTAAGCTACAAATTAATGAATTAAACAAAAACAAAAACAAAAACAAAAACAAAAAAAAGACCTTTGGCCGAGTGATATCCCATGAATGAACCAACGGGGGGGTGACCGCTCATGAACGAGTAGAGAACCATGGGTGCAGTAGTAGTATTTTGACAAGACCTGTCAGTAGTTGGCTTTTACATAGATCTCACCGTGCTGTGTGTATTTGTACCATAGAGACAACCGGCAAGCTGTCAGCCTGGGTAGTGGTAGCCACGAGACAACAGTACCAATATTAAAAGAGGGGCGCGATCACTTACTCTATAGTATGGCATTCCCGCTGCTACACCAGCGATGCGGGTATTTCTACAGTACTCTCCTTCTAATACCGGTTTCATTCGGTATCTGCCACTAAATTCTGTCCTCCTACGGTGTTGATTTCACCCCATTTTTTCATACTGAAGTTATCTCAAGACCTTGTCTAGCTCGAGACTTTTGGCGAGACAAGACAGGACCCCGGGGACAACGGAGCGAGAGGACAGGACAGGATTGGTCATGGATGTCCAGAGACTTGTCTCAAGACCTTTTTGACTTTTTTCTAAACCACACAATTTAATATTACTAACTTCAAATCAGGGTTAGGTTTTGGCACTCTTTTTTTTTTAATACTTCATACTAAAAGGCTGCCGACTCGCTCACTGGCATCGCTAGAGTCACATGAGCACTTAACTACATGTAACCAACCACCAAAAAAAAAGTTGTGTGGCCCCCCCGGGGGGAGGGCTCCGAGTGATAATCCATGACTAACCCGACCAACCCCGTTTCAACTCATCCTGGAGCCTACCCTTTATTCACGTACAGCTTCTCTTCTGCAGTCCCCACCCCGTCTTTTTTGAAGAAATGTGCTTATGCCTTGAGATAACAACCCTAGTTCCGGGGTAGTATCCTCTTCCACTTCCTGTCTTGCTGGGCCTCTGACGATCGCGATGCATATATTGCATACATATGGTCCCGTATAGTGTCTAACCGTCCAAGGCCGGCTGAAAAGCGGGGGAAGGGCTCTAGTACATGTAGTCACCTCTAACACAAAAGAAGCGGGAATCGGTAAATGGCGTGCAATGTCTGATGTAATTAATGCATCTTACCCAACGATTTACCAGCAAAATTATTTATAAAGTCACTATTACCCTTTTTCCCTGGTGTGCTATCAAGGTGACGGACAATATATAGTAATTTTGGAAGTTAGTGGCCCAGTATCGAGTGAGCGGCGTAGGAATGGTTTTTAGATGATATGTATTTCTCCTCTAGCTCTCAGGGTTAGGGATTTGGGGTGTGTATGTAAAGCCTATTCTTTTACTAGTCCACTTACTAGTTCATTTACCATTGGAGCGGTAATGAAGGATCAAAGAAGAAAAACCTAAAGTGGAGGTGGAAGTAGAAAAAAAAAACCCAGCTCCCCACTCCAAACCTTTACGCATTTACCAACAGCCACAAGGCTCCCCAGCTCTGCACCACAGCAGACGGAGACAGGCAGTGTATGGACATAAGTACATAGAAAAAACGCACAATCGATTTACATTCTTCCACACTACCGACGCGACAGAAGGTTGAGCTCTCCTCCTACATCACGGACAGCATCCCATCCCACTGTACTCTATGAAAGAGATACAGCCAGTCCCTGCCAGGGACATGAAAGCGGGAGCCCGCTTGGTTTGGCCAGCTCCGTATCTACCACCCGCTCCTCCAAGCGAGCCCACTCCTGCGCTTACCCACGGCTACAACCCTAACAAACATCCTCCTGGAGGGGTACAAACCGCTCCCACCACCCATCACCAGATGATGCACCGTCAATCAGTGGTATCCCAGACACGCCGCTACTGCTAGGGTTCTCGGGAGCGCGGTGTTGTCAGCTATGGATCGCAGGCGCTCGGGGGCGGTGTTTGGTATCCGGCGGGGGGTAGTTAGAAACCATTGCGTCGCGGCGAGGGTGGTCGCCAATCCATCCATCAATTGTGCGCGGTCGGTGCTTTCGTGACGGTGTACCTGTGGCCTATCATCGCTGGTGGAGAGCGGTGTAGAAAAATGGACCTGACGTAAACAGTAAAGTGGGGTTGAGGCTCTGCGCAGGGTACTGGGGCAATGCGGCTCTGCTAACAACTTGAGCCTCAGATAGTGACATTAAAGTATCATCCATCTCCTCGAGACGTGACGTTAGCACCGAGAAATACCATCCCACTAACTTCTAACTACAGTAACGGGGAACAATACCCCAACTAACGAGTACATCCCATTCATACCATCCAGTCGAGACAGCACCACGGAATCTCACTCGCTTCTATGTCTTGGCACACCGCCCTCTGAATACGCCAAACTAAGACATGCACGTTTTGAGGTTTTTCCATCCCCACATCCCGAAGCACCCAAGGAAACAAAGTCAGGAAGACGTCTCCGGTGCTCAAAAGCTAACCCATTCCTAGACTAATTACGCAGATATCGCTCTCCACCGACATTCAACAGACACTCACAAAATGCCAGCCAAGCTTATCCGTCAGGGATACAAGCTCCACTGCTATGCAGCTACTGGGTACATCCATGATCTTTGTTCCCGACATCAAATCAACATGATTCCTACCTCTGTATTTCCTGGAACGAGTGCAAGAAGTCGGCTTGTTTTTCGTCTAATCCAGCGGAGCCGTGACGGTTGGGAGCAATCTTTTGGCATCTTTTGGATAACCCCCACGCCAGGTTGCCTCTACTTGCTGCACTTAGAAAGAACGCTAGCGTTGCATGTGGCACTGCTCGAACCAATACAAAAAGCCCTCTCACAGAACCATCGGTACCAAAGAATGCGAAACTAGACTCCCATTGGAGGTATTCTGCTATCAAAGATAGTGCTGCAGTTATGCTTTAGGTGCTCCCGGCTTCTGTATTTTTATGACCACGATACATTCGATTACTGAGATTTTCATTGGTCGGGGGGGGGGGGGGGGCGGTCCAGAGCTCACTAGTGTAACTGGCATAAAACACTCAAACCTTTGGCCTGCTACCGGACAGTTAGTGGAAAGCAAATATTTCGGTACCGATATTCATCTTTGAGTATAATTTGTACATCAATGGGGTCTATATTATGCTACGCATATGGTTTCATAAAGAATACGTTATCTATTCTCTTTTTTTTTTTTCTTTCTTTTTTTTTTTGGGGGGGGGGTTGCTCAACACTCCCCTTGTTCATTCATTTATCATATGAGTTCATATCACCGCAGAGAAAGAAGGAATCCAGGATGCGGGTTGCGGGTTGCCTGAGATTTTAGGGTGATACCGAGTCTTCCCCGGAGAAAAGAACCACCAACAGCAAAGGTCTCGGCGCATAAGCGAGCACACCCCAAATATAATAATGTCCGCCGTCCTCTTCATGGGAACCACCCAGCTAGTCTCGTTCCCAGACCCAATCGGTATTTTTTTATTGTGGTGTACTGGTGTGGATACATAAAAAATACTACATCTCCAACCACACCAAAATAGGGGATGGGCACGAGACTACCACCCAGCTAGCTTCCTGTTCATATAAATAAACGCGAGAAGAGACTACATTCCACGCCGGCAGCCGGACAGTAGGTTTGATGGGAGCCCAGGGAAAAGGATTACTGGTAGAACTAGGTTGAAATGCCTGGTCTGTGATGAGGCTCTTTGCTTTGGTTGCTTTCTTACTTTTCGTTCCTCTGTGTTTTTGTAATTTGGCCAGCCGTGGTGGGTGGATAGCTCTTCTGTACGGACGCACTGATCTTCCAGGACACAGTACCGAGGTGAAACTGTGTTGTAAGATATTATGATCAGGGACGATATTGTGCTAAAATCTAAGGACTGGCCCCGATACCAAGCTCCACGAGGCGTCAATTAAGGTTATCTCCTCCCCTGTCGATTGCTGCCCGGCTGGCTCCTATATATAATAGAGGAATTGAACTTCTAACAAGTAGGAACGACTCTACCAGCGCGAAAAATGGATCGGTTGATGCATAAACATATCGAGTCCTTTGTGAAGTTATCTGTCCCTGCGTTTCGGTGCTCTCAGCACCTTTCTGTGTATATGGTAATTGTAAGTGAGGATGAGAGGGAGATGAAGTGATGTAGACCATGTGTACCTTTGGCGAGATTGCACCTGTGCCGAGCATCTAATCTGATGATCTCTTGGCTGGGCCATTGTATGGGTTAGGGTTACTCATGGGGTGGGCCGTTACAGACCGTTCATATCATTCATGGAACAAGAGGGACCTAAAATATGATGGAAGATTGTTTTTAAAGTAGTTTTACACCAGGAATCGAAATCTGGAAGCAGATTCTACCCGCCAGCAATGTTCATGAAGATATGGGCCAAAACTGTTTCTGAACCGTAGAATTTCATAGAGTTAACCACCGATCCCTATCATACTCAGATGGGAAAATAACACTATCTTATGAAGGAGAACTTTTTCTACGGTAGTTTTGTATCTAGAATCTTCTCCTGGCGTTGGATTTTACCCACCGGCAATATTCTTGAAAATATAAGCCAAAACTGTTCCTAAATTGTAGAATTTCATAGAATTCATATCGATCTCTACTATATTCATGTGAGAGAAAGATGCTATCCTATGAGTAAGAACTCCTTTTAGGGTAGTTTTGTGTCTAGAATCCTCTCCTGGTGTTGGATTCTACCCGCCGGGAATACTCATAGAGATATAGTCCAAAACTGATTGTGAATCGCAAGATTTGATAAAGTAACCTACCAACCCGTACTTTGTTTGGATAAAAGAGACATATAATACTATGAATGAAAGTTATTTCTAGAGTAATATTATGTAAGAAATCTTCTCCTGGCATTGGATTTTACCCACTGGCAATACCCAGAAAGATATAGCCCAAAACTAACTGTGAACCGTAGGATATGGTAAAGTAACCTACCAACCCGTACTTTGTTTGAGTAAAAGAGACATATGATACTATGAATGAGAGCTATTTCTAGTGTAAAATTATGTAAAGAATCTTATCCTAGCGTTAGATTTTACCCGCTGGCAATATTCAGGAAGATATGGCTCAAAAGGAGGTCTCGGTTATGAATATAGTAAATATCAAATCTCGATTGCCATGTCATTCATTCAATATAAGTGTGATATGTGATAAATAAAGGTTCTCTCTAGAGCAGATTTTGACGAGGAATCCAAATATGATATCAGAATTGACCCGCAATTTCTATTGGTTGAGTTACAGACCTTATCCTTCTAAACTATCCTAAATTCGCTATCTGAATCTGAAGAAGCAACATCTAGCTCGCACAATTCTTTTTCGACCTCTATAAGTATCTCATTACTATTACTGATTTGATTTTGTATCTTTTTCTCATCCTGTAGGTGGTTAAAGGAAGATTTCCAATGCTTCGGTAGCATGTTCATCTGTTCCTTCAATTCTGTCTGCTTTCTATTATCCCGGACATGAACCAAACTAGTGGTGAGTTTTTCAATCTTTTCCTTAAATACTCCCATCTTTTTTTCCCTTTTCTCCTTCTCCCGTTCCTTAGTCTTAATGAAAAAATCTTCAATTTCTTGCCGACTCCTTACTACCATATCCTCCATTGGTATTTGCGTTCTTTTAGATGATTGTTAAATAGCCTTTTCCCACAACTTTTCCTTCAAATCCTCATTCTCTTTTTCTTTTTGAGCTAGCAGAAGCATTGACATCTCAGCTGAATTACTGAGTTTCTGCGCAAGCAAATGAAATCTCCAAGCTTCAGGGCAGGTTTCTGTTTGACTGAGTCCAGTCAATAAAGTTTGAAATAATTGGTAAAGTGTCTGCTGTTTGCGGGGGGTTTCAAGTGCGTAAAGCTCTTCTGCTTCATAACTGTTTATATTACGGATAGTTGGTATAGACTTTTCTTGAACTACCAAATCGTTCTGAGGTTGAGGTCCAGTCTGGCGTAAGGCTGAAATTTTGCGGATTACAATATTTCTATCGATAGGAATCAGACTGGTATACCAAAATCCGCTCCGAATATTTGTTAGGGTAAAAGCTTGTTCCCGTGCCTGATATAATATTGTGTAAAAGTTGGACTTTCTGACTCCACAAAAACGGGAAGTATATTGCTCATTCAAAATGTTGGAGTAGTGTTTTTTGTAGGAGCTGAAAATACAGACGTTAAGAGGCTGTAATCTATGTGTTGTATGTGGTGGTAAGCAAATTGGAATTATTTTATTGACAATGCAGTAGTTAAGGAACCAGGGGTTAACGTGATAATCATGTCCATCAAAAATTAGGGCTCTGTATTCATTACCCGCTTCAATGATATACGGCTAGTTGGACCAAAATTCGTCTCCAACTATCGCATCGCCATTGTTTGATCAGTCCAACCATTTGGAGAACATCCAAACAGAAAGTTGTCTGGTACATTTTTAATATTCTTGAACCACTCCGCCATCAAATTCTCTGACTTATAAATGATCATCGATGCAATATCATCAGCGGTACCATCTCTATAACATGTTTCAACAGCCATATCCCTTGATCCATCTATTTTATATTAATAAATAAAGCTTTACTAGAGAGCAAGATATGACTATAACCTTGATTCCAAAATAGCTTTCCTTGCTCTCTTGGATTCATCAGTAAGACTTCATTTGTCTCCTGATATTTCCTAAGCCTCAGGAGACTCAAAAAATATCCAGGAGTCTCAGGAGACTCTCAAGAGGCCCGGGAGACTGTTAGGAGACTTGTCCCGGCGTCTTGGCATTGGTTCCGAGGGTTTGGTAGTCGAAGCGCTGTTGTAGTTGTTGGAGTAATAGTAGGCGAGAAGGAGGTATGCTGAGGAGGGGGTGTCGTCATTGGGTTCTAGGAGGTTCGATGGCGTGATAGATTGGTAATGTAAATAGCGGAGATGGTGGGGAGGAATATGAGGTGTGGTAGCAATGGGTTTCTATGAGTTTCTATGAGTGAAAGTGTGAGTCATAGCGGACTAGTGGAGGAGATATGTTAAATAGCGGAGACAGAGGTTTTCTTTAGTTTTTTCTTTCTTTTCCCTCTGTCTCGTCTTCCTGTTATCTCGTTACATAGGAATCTACTCTTATTTTCATGCCAAAGCTTCTTGTACCTGACATCCTATCCTCTAAAGAGTGTGACGGAGTAACCCGACACAAAGAAGAAGATGACAATGATGATGCAGAGGAACTCGAGGAGCACAGTCTCGGGACGAGGAGACTGACGAAGACAGAGGCAACACCGGTCATACACAAGCACAGGCACCGGCGAAGGCAACGGCAAGAGCAAGGGCACAAGGGCGCAGAGCAGGGAAAGTGAGGACCAGATGGACCTCAACGGGAACGATGAGAGATGCTATGAGTTTCCCCCTCGCCTGAGGATCAAGTATTTAGTACGAGAGGCTATGGCTATGGAAATAGGAGTAGATTCCTATGTACCTAGATGACAGGAAGACGAGACAGAGGGAAAAGAAAGAAAAAACTAAGAAAAACATCTATCCCCGCTATTTAACATACCTCCTCCACCAGTCCGCCAAGACCACATATCGTCATCCACAGAATCCCATAGAAACCCGTCGCTACCACACCTCGTAATCCTCCCCACCATCTCCGCTATTTACATTATCAATCCATCACGCCATCGAACCTCCTAGAAACCTATGACGACACCCTCCACCTCGCATTCCCCGCTCTCGCTTAACATTCCCCCAACAACCACAACCGTGCATCGCCTACCGAACTATCGGAACAGATGCCAAGACGCCGGGACAAAGAGGAAAACCATAGTACCTTTCATCGTTCTCGTTGAGGTTCATCCGGTCCTCACTCTCTCTGTCCTGTGCTCTCGTGCTTTTGCCCTTGCCTTTGCCTTTGCCGGTGCCTGTGCTTGTGCCCGCCCGGTGTTGCCTCTGTCTTCGATGGTTCCCTCGTTGCGTAGACTGTGCTTATCGAGTCCTTCTACGTCATCATTGTCATCTTCTTCTTTGCTTCAGGTTACTTCGTCACAATCATCCAGTCACAAGTTGAGTTTGCTGATGTTCCTTATTACCTCTAATACTTTCGATGATTGAATATGCCTGAGTAAAAACCCAATTTTGTCCAAGTTGTATGTATTATGAGGTTTTAAGAAGAACTCTTGCGTAACGTCTTCGTGCGTATCAGAAAAATCGTTCAGAATTCTCAGGTTGTCTCCACATACTGCTCAGATATATTCGATATGATTGGGATATATTGTTTAAAGAATAGGATGTTTTTTTTTAAGTAGTTCAAACTAACGTCTTCCAACCTTGATTGTTGGATCCCTTTCATTTGCAATAATTTGCGCAGTTTCTTTGGTGTTCCAGGTTTCTGGAGGGGAACCTCATTTCCCTAATGCATCAGTAAACTCAACTTCTGACTGGAATCTCCCAACAGTCTCCCGGGTCTCCTGAAAGTCTCTTGATACTCTTGCATATTTTTTGAGTCTCCTGAGGCTCAGGAGGCATCAGGAGACAAATGAAGTCTTGCTGATGGAGTTTATACCATAAAATCACAATTTTTTCCTCCTCCGGAGTAAGCTTTTGAAGCTAATGGTTAACCTGACAATGTGTGACGGAGTAAACCAACGCAAAGTAGAAGATGACAATGATAACGCAGAAGAGCTCGAGGAGTACAGTCAGCACGACGAAGGATCCGACGAAGACAGAGGCAACACCAGGCAGGCACAAGTACAGACACCGGTGAAGGCAAAGGTACAAGGGTACAAGGTAGAGAGAGTGAGGACCAGATGGACCTCAACGAGAACGATGAGAAGTACTATAGCTTTCCTCTAAAAGGGCAAACTCTTTTGTGCGAGAGACTATGGCTTGAGAATAGGAGTAGATTCTTGTGTACTGAGATAATGGGAAGACGAGACAGAGAGAAAAGAAAGAAAGAAAGTAAAGGAAAAGTCTTTCTGCGCTATTTAACACCCCCTCCGCCAGTCCACTATGACTCATAATATCATTCATAGAAACCCATAGAAATCCATCGCAACCACATCTCGTATTCCTCCCCACCACTTTCTCTAATTATATTACAAATCCATCACGCTATAGAATCGCATAGAACTTAATGACAACACCTTTTCCGCAGCACACCTCTTTCTAGCTTAGTATTATCTTAACAATCACAACAGTGTTTCGATTACCAAATCCCCGGGACCGATGCCAAGACACCGGGACACTTACAAACCTATTGTATCTAAATGAGACCCCTGTTGGTGTCCCGACCGACTCTCTTCACAACTCATAACTCCAATTCCACACCTGTTGCAACACTCTTAACACAACACCTCAAATAATTTATAACACTTCTAAGTCTCTTGACTGTCTCCTAAGTTTCATAACAGTCTCCTGATAGTATCTTGATTTTCTTAAGATTTTCTTGATTCTCCTTAAAGCTAATTTTGCTGCTGTTAATGGTAGTGTTTTTTTGATAGTGGGTAAGGACAGCAAATTTTATTAGAATATTATTTATATAGAAGAAATCCGTCTATATACCCAGTTGTCTGTTTCCGATTCATTCTTATCCCTAAATCTGAACCTGAATCTGTCTTGACTCCATTGTATCCCGAACCGAACTTATTTTAGCCCTTGTTTTGTCCTATCCTTGCTCATACCCTTACTCTCATCTTACAACTTGACCTAATACAGTTAGAATTAAGATAACAAACAAAACTGATTTATAATCTATACCACAAAAAGCAATCCTCAGAAGTGCCTGTTAAGAAGTATTCTACAGTATGTAAAAATAATTAGTCTGTGAAAAGTTACTTATAGCGTATTCAAATAAAAACTATGTGCAGTTTTCACAATTAAAAGTAATTCTCAGAGGTACTAATCAGGAAGTGATTCAAATCATATAGTTACAGGAAGTCTGTAATGATCATCAATAAGTTTTATAACTCATGTCTATAAGATTCTAGGCTCCCGTCAATCTTATGAGTCTACTAACAGTCTTTTGACAGTCTACACAAACTCTTCTAATAGTCTCGTAACAGTCTTCTAATAGTCTCCTAACAGTCTTCTGACAGTCTTGTAACAGTCTTCTCACAGTCTCGTAATACATCAGTAAGACTTTCTTTGTCTCCTGATATTTCAGGAAATTCAAAAATTATTCAGGAGTCTCAAGAGACTCTTAGGGGACTCGGGAGACTGTTGGGAGACTCCAGATACAAGTTGGTTTTCCTGATGCAGTTTCTTGAGAAGCTTCTAACAGTCGCCTGATAATATCTTGAAAGTTTTTTGGGTTTCCTAAAAGTCTATTAAATCTTCTAAAACTGAAAAAATATCAGGAAACAAATGCAATCTTGTTGATGAAGAGAATTTTAGTATCCAACTAGGAGCAGTCAGTGAGTAATCTATAGTGTATTCAACTTAAAGGCATCTAAAATAAGTTTAACCAAATGCAATCAAGAATGCGCATCGCTTCTACTTTTAGATGTTAAAAGTTTCTATTTGCTATTACCATGACTTTTGGTATTGAAATTTGTTGTACTGTTTTTAGTAACACCTCAAATATTCAATCTCATGTTTTTCGTTTTCACTTTACTAGGCTTAAAGTTAAAAGATATCAACACAAAAGAGCTATTAAGCTTTTTAAGAGATGTATAGGTACATTCAACTTTAGTTGTTTCAATTAAATACCTAATAGAATTACAGTTGATAAAGGCTATAACGAGGAGGAAAATAACGGCAGAGAAATTGTGAAATCGGGTACAGTTTCAGGGGAGAAGACTGATAGTAATAGGAGCTATATATCTACTGAACATGTTACTGACTCCAATAATGAAAAGGAAAATTATATAAAGTAGTAGGAAGAAGATAAAATTAAAAAAATAAGGAATCTATCCATTTGAAATCTGTTAATGCTTTTATTGACTCAAAAGTTGGAGTCGTTATAGCAGTGAAAAAATATACAATCAATAGAAAAATGAAATTGATTAGAGGATTTCTCAGTAAGATAAAAAAAGTTTAATTTTAATTTTACTAATAGTAGACTGCAATCTTTTGACAGTCTCCTAAGTACTGATATACCTTGCTTTATTATTTTCATTTTGCTTTGTAGGTAGTCTTAGTAGCTTCATAATACTTACCATAAAAGCTAGACAACAAACAGAGCTTATATACCTGTTAATCAATTATCTATATATATAGAATAGATATCACAACTTGTAGCATAATCAGCGGCTCTATGAGAAGTATGTTTAGTCCGGGTTTGTGTTATATTCTATGGATTTCGATCACATAGTTTTATTACTCAATAGTATGTATATATTTCTGATAGAGTGATTTCTTTTAGGTTCTACGACGTCCTATATAATCAGTCAGTGAAAAGATTCTAGTATTATATATAAAAAGCACACTTCTTACATTTCTCCATAGTGAATAAGCACTTAACAAACACTTAACATACAGTGGTAAGTTTCCAAAATACATAGAAATCCTCTTTCATTTCATAATTTTAACGGTAGTGTTAGATATTATATATATAGATAATTGATTGATAAGTACTTAGTTTCTTTTTCAATTTTGTTAGAGAATTTATCTAGTAGCATTCAGATAGGCACTTGTCAAGTATTTGTCGAGTACTTATCAAGTGCTTATCAACTATCGACAAACACGAGTCTAAACATTTATTTTTTTCTAAAAAACTTTCTAATATATTCTTTTTTTTGCGGGTTGCATATCTCTTCATTGGAGCGACAACTTTGCTTACAAAGTTAGTAAAATAACTAATGGAATTCAAAAAGCTAGATTCTTTGTCCTCAACAACACCCCCCCCTTCTCTTAACACTTCTCTCTATTATTTTCCTCTAAATTGTCAGAGTCAGTAATGTGTTTAGCAGATTTATAGCTCTTATTATTGTCAATTTTTTTCTTTGAAATTATATTATAATTCTGAATTTTTCTACTATTATTTTCTTCCTCCTGGTAGTAATTATCACCCGTAATTCTATTGTTCAAAATATTGGTTGTTTCATTGAAGGAGACGGGACTAGTGCATTCTACATCCCTTAAGAATCTCAAGAGCTTTCAAGTACTTAGCCCTTTTAACTTTATTTTCAGTGAGTTGAATACTAAGAACCTGAGGACTTTCAGGATATGTTTCAAACCATAACAGATTTAATCCTCGTATGAACGGCTCTTAGAAATTTCTGAAAATTTATAAAATATTTCATAGTAATTTCTATAATAAATAATTATTATATCCTTGATAAGTACTTATCAATTACTCACTTTGGTATAGAAAGTCTATAGATATAGACTGTTAGATTTGCCTATTCATACTCATCCCGGCGTCTTGGCATCAGTCCCGAAGGTTCAGTAGTCGAAGCGCTGTCGCAATTGTTTAGGAATGGTTAAGCGAGAAAGGGGTATGCTAAGGGAGGTTGTCGTCATTTAATTCTAGGAGGTTCGATGGCGTGATAGATTTGTAATGGAAATGGCGGAGATAGTGGGAAGGAATATGAGGTGTGGGTGCGAAAGATTTCTATGGGTTTTTATGGAGGGATGTATGAGTCATAGCATGCTGGTAGGGGGGAAGTGTTAAATAGCGAGGTTGGATGTTTTCCTTAGTTCTTTCTTTCTTTTCTCTCTGTCTCGTTTTCCTGTTATCTCGGTACATAAGAATCTACTCCTATTTCTAAGCCATAATCTCTCGTACCAAATCTTCGATCCTCTGATAAGAGTGTTATAGGATTGCTTGGAAGTGCGGTACTGGTAGTACAATGGTATTGTCCTGGTAAGACGTCGCCAGGAGAGAGGTGACGTACGCCCAGAAGCGGGGTTCGGTTATAACTCGGCAACCACAACCCCACCTCCGGAAAGAAACCCATGGCTACCCCACCTCGTAGGAAGTCGGAGCAGTAGCGGAGATATTGCGGGTGATTTGCTAATGGAGGAGTTAGCGGGTTTAAAGGGGTTCTTTATGTATAAATAGCTAGTAGGATTCCCGTCGTCTTAGGGGAATCATCATCCTCTCAAGCGAACGGAATCCGGTCTACAATATTACAAGTTTAAAAGCTACAGAACTATCGCTTAGCATTAGCCATATCTTAGTGACTTCTGAGATATCCCTTTACAAAGAGGAAACTCATAGCCTCTCTCATCGTTCTCGTTGAGGTCCATCTGGTCCTCACTTCCCCTGCTCTGTGCCCTTGTGATCTTGCCCTTGCCTTGGCCTTCGCCGGTGCCTGTGCTTGTGCCTACCCGGTGCTATCTTGTCTTCGTCGGTCTCCTCATCGCTCAGGCTGTACTCCTCGGGTCCCTCTGCGTCATCATTGTCATCTTCTTCTTTGCGTCAGGTTACTCCGTCACAATACTATAATATTCTGTGGAGTGGTGAACAATATGGGTAGTTTAGAGCTTTATAGAAATCCTTCTAAATTTCTCAATCTAAAACAGTTTGGATCCTTCAATTACATTTTAAAACCTGAAAAGAACTATACATACAATTCCGAGGAACCTGAATGTATTTACATTCTGCTCTGTTTTTCCAATGTCTTCGACTCTTTAGACAATATCTTTTTTTCTGTTAGCAATTTGTATCTTTGACCTTACGCCTACTATCTTTGCCTTGTTCCCAAACTTGAATCTGAATCAGTCTCTGTTCTCACACCCAGTTTTTGTTTTGATTCTCATCTCTAATGTGACTGAGTAGCGGGACATAATGCGACGGAAGACAATGATGACGCTGAAAGACTCGATGAGTACAGCCAGTATAACAAGAACACTGACAAGGATGAAAGGAAAGTGAAGGGGGTATAAGCACAGGCATTGGCAAAGGCAAAAGTAAGGGTAGAGGCAAAGGAGGCACAAGGAAGGGGAAGTGAGGACCAGATAGACTTCAACGAAGACGATAAGAGGTGCTATGGGTTTCCTGGTTACTGAAGGCAAGTTCTGAGGTCAAAGGAGCTATAACTAGAGGAATATCAGCAAACTCAACTTGAGACTGGAGTCTCCTAACAGTCTCCCGGATCTCCTGAAAGTTTGCTGAGATTTTTGAGTCTCCTGAGGCTCAGGAGACATCAGGAAACAAAACAAATGAAGTTTTGCTGGTGTAAGGATATATTCCTATATGGTGAGATAACGGGAAGATGAGACAGAGAGAAAAGAAAGAACGAACTAAAGGAAACATTTGCACTATTTAACACCCTCCCCTGCCAGTCCATTATGACTCATACCTCGATCCATGCAATCTCATAGAAAACCTATTACTACGATACCTTGCATTCCTCCCCACTATCTTTATTATTTATATCTAACGGGACGGGGTCGGGCTCAGGGACGAGGCGGGGTAGAACTTAGAGACAAAGGTAGGACGGGGTCGGCTCAGGATATACCCAGGGCGCGGCAGGTTCAGGTTCAGGTTCAGGTTCAGATTCAAGTTCAGGGACGAGGTGAAGACAGGAAGGCCGAAGCCAAAGTAGTATATTGCTAACAGAAAGAAGACGTTGCCTAGAGAGGCAGAAACATAGGAAAGGACGAACACTATATATACAACTATTCCCCCCCGCACCAATGACTCATACCATAGAATCCCGTAGAAACCACTACACTCCCGTACCACCCGTACTATTCCCAATAACCCCAATTCTATCTGTTACTACCCAATCCTTCCTAGCGCTTACATTCCATTACCCGAGCTCCTTTCTAATCCCTCATTCTACTTCATCGATATTTTATCCAACAACGACCTGCTCAACCCCATTATAAAGGAGGCGAGGTAGAGTGGAGCCGTGATATTATATTACAAATTCATCACGTCATTGAATCTCATAGAATCTAATAACTACAACCTCACCTCATTTTGTCCCTTCCTCATTTAAAACAACTCTATTAGTTACTACAGCGCTATGTATACCAAACTATCGGAATCTATGCAGGACGCTGGGACATCTGAACCCGAACTCGTCCCATTAGAATTACTTATTACCCACCCCCTTTCAAATGATAAAAGTTGCTAATCAATTGTAGATTCAATATTCGATGACTGAGAAAGGTAGTAGCTATATTATTACTTGTGATTATATCAGAGCACAAGTCAACTGTATTAGCTATACGTATAAAGCGGTAAGATATGGTGAATTTCCCGACACTAAATTCAGAGATTCTTAATGTATACGAGTTTCTAATAATGATTGATAGATTAAAATGTCATCGATGAACACTGGAGAATGACAATATACGGTATGTGTGTAAAAGAAAGCTCATACGTATATATATAATAAAAAACAAGTACATTATTAACTCAACTTATGACTGGAGTCTCCCAACAGTCTTCCAGGTCTCCTGAGAGTCTCCTGAGACTCTTGGATATTTTTTGAGCCTCCTGAGGCTCAGGAGACATCAGGAGACAAATCAAATCTTGCTGATGAATTTACATACACTTCACTTCAATACTTCACGCAGAAGATACAATCTACATACCCCCAACACCAAACTAACAGTATCTTCAAACTTCTTTTAAAACATTTCAGGCAACCAATATGTCTGCTGAAACTGCCCCCACTGCCGACAATATTGTTAGAGTCCCCGTTCACAACAGCAAAAGCGAGGAGACCTGCCGCAAAATTACCTGAAGCCATTTCTTCTCCAAGGGGTCTTAGGTGTACTACACTGTCCACTGCGGAGGTATCTCTAAGGCTAATGTCAACCTCCTTAGGTTCGTCCAGGAAGACTGGTACATTTCTAGCTCTAGCGCTGCTGGACATATGTCCAGAATCAGAAAGGCTATCGTTAAGATAATATTTTTCTCATTGCTCATTTCCCTGATCTAAATATCTTACTGATTGATAAAATAGAGGGTAGCTACGGCATTCAGATTGATAGTAGGTTCAATTACGGCCAGAAGAATGTATATAACGAGCACTGCTTTCTTGTCTACCACAACAACGACTATAGGCCTTATCAGGTAATCCTTCTCACCTGCATATGCCTGTAGACAACTACTAACGTCAGTATAGCACCATTTCTGCAATACTCTTGTTCAGGGCGAGGTAACAGAGTGGGTCAAAGCTATGTTCCAGGTGAAAGTCGACATGACCTTCGTGAGTAACATATTTGGTGACTACTTGCGCTCCTATTAGCGTGTCAACAATGCTACATAAGACGGCTATGCTTATGGCAGAAGTATGTGGTGGTATGATTTATGTATGGAACACACTGGGAGTGGTGTAAATGTGTTAGGAGTACGAGATATAATATGAGTTCCTGGGAGATTTATAGCTAGGAAGTCTGGAAGCTTAATTATCGTACTTTCCATGTTCATAACGGGGGCACGTGACCGGGTAATATTCTATGGTGTGACAACTTTATCCCTTAGGTTGTTGAGACTCGCAGAATGCAGCGCTGTGACGGAGTAACCCGACGCAAAGAAGAAGATGACAATGATGACGCAGAGGGACTCGAGGAGCACAGTGTACTCGACGAGGGGGCCGATGAAGACAGGGACAACGCCGGGCAGGCACAAGCGCAGGCACCGGCGAAGACAAAGATAAGAGCAAGGGCACAAGAGCACAGGACAGAGAGAGTGAGGACGGAAGGGACCTCAACGAGAACGATGAGAGATACTATGAGTTTCCTCTTGTCAGAGGATCGAGTCTTTGGTACGAGAGGCTATGGCTTTAGAAATAGGAGTAGATTCCTATGCAGGGGTAACAGGAAGACGAGACAGAGAAGAAAGAAAGAAAGAACTAAGGAAAACATCTATCCCCACTATTTAACACACCTCCTCCACTAGTCCGCTATGACTCACACTCTCGCTCATAGAACCTCATAGAAACCCGTCGCTACCACACTTCGTAATCCTCCCCACCATCTCCGCTATTCTACATTACCAATCCATCACGCCATCGAACCTCCTAGAACCTAATGACGACAGCCTCCACCTCGTACTCCCCACTCTCGCTTATCATTTCCTTAACAACCACAATCATGCATCGCCTACCGAACTGTCGGGACGACTGCCAAGACGCCGGGACAAGCGCTTCATATTTAAGGGCATAGTCACTAAGTCTGTTGCCTTGCAGATTTTGCCACAGTTTGTCGGGGGTTTGTTTGTAACTTGAATCTTAGTGATGGGTACGACATGGGATGAGTCGAGATCTGAATAGGTCTTATTTTGCCTTGAATTTTTCATTACAGCCCGGAGGCTCTCTTCTATCAGTTATGTAAATGAATCTTTTGATTTGTTTCCACACAATCAGTTTTGGTAAATAAATCTTTTGATTCGTTTAGAGGGTATGCTTTTGTAAAAGGCACTCGGATTCATTTCTATGATGTCTTTTCATTTTCATGATGCTTTTTTATGATGCTTTTCCATGGTACCTTTCCTCACCAATTTTTTGATGATTTTCTTCTCTGGCGATTCAACATAGCTCAAATAATATATTAATATATTCTCTGATAGCATAGTTGATAAGATTCAGGTTAAGTAATTGCAATAGGCAAGGTTAAGTATCAAGGGGCTTGGCAGGGACTAGGATTGAGGTAGGCTAAGGCATACAGCCGAGACGAGGTGAAGTGGAGCGAAGCGGGACGTAGGGGGTAACTATGAGCAAAGGGCAAGGTAAGAGAAGGCACAGAGACTATGGGAACTCCTGAAGTCCCTCAGGGGATATCAAGGATATCTTGGCGGAGACTAGGTTCCTAAAGTATAGATTAACTAAAAGGACAAGAAGGTTGCGTTATCACGGAGCGAAGCGGAGGACGGGGCGGAACGGCCAAGGTACACTACCTAGGCGGGACGAAACTACTATCTTATCCGAAGCGGGGCGAGGCGAAACTATAAGAGCAAGGCGAGACACGAAGTAGAACCCGAGAACCGAGTATATTCTAAAGGACTACAAACTCCTGAGGATAGGAAGGTTGCGTAAAGAGGAAAGAAAGGAAACTATCTACAAGCGAGGGCAAGGCCTATATATATATCTCATCGCCGACCCAATGACTAACCCAAGTAACCCTGTACAGAACCCCATAGAACCCCCCAAGACTCTTACATCCGAACCCGACCTTATCCCCTATACCCGAAATCCTATTTTCGAACCAAATCCCTGTCACCGAAACCCAAAGAACATAAGAGAATCCCTGACTAATCCCTCTTCCCGCAACACTACTAGACCGCGCTCCACGCCGTGATAGATATTCATCAGGAAAAAATAGGTTTCCGCAAGACGCACCGTGTCTCCCAAGACGCAGATATCAAAAAGTCTTCGTCTGGGTGCGTCTGGGTGCATCGGGTGCGTCTGGCGCCTCCAGAAAAATGACACATCACATTTGGCTCGTCTAAGCACATCAAAAATATGACAGATCATATTTGGCTCGTCTAAGCTCGTCTAATGTCGTCTTTTGACGCCCCGAATATGATATATCGGCAGAAAAGTGATATGCCGGATGACGCTAAGCCCGATCGGGACTAGCCCGTGTCAATCACGTCATTCTTGGCGCAGTTTCGAGGTCTTAAGCACCCCCGCTGCCACCTCCACCTCTATCTCCATCTTCACCTCCACCTCCACCTTCACCTCCGCCTCCATCTCTATATCGAGTATCTCCCTACCCTATATACTGAGACCTATGCTAATGTCTATATAGAGTCCTACGCCCAAATCCATGCCCAAATCGACGCCCAAATCGACGCTCAAATCGACGCCCAAATCCACGCCCAAATTGACGCCTAGGACACGCCCAAATCGACGCCTAAGACACGCCCAAATAGACGCCATGGACACGCCCGAAACGACTTCTACAGGTAAGGGGTGGGTGCGCGGGTAGGCGCGCGGGTAGGCATATATTTGTACATACAATTACATAGAATTACATAGAATAAAATAAACGATGTACCGTTAATCACCTGAACTGTCCAATCGTCAGTGTGACGTCAATTCCCAGCGACTATTAGCGTCAAAGTTCTGCCATGACTGCTAGCCTGGCAGACGGTACAAGACGAGGTTTTGGAGACTAAAGACGAATAGTGCACCTTGGGCGCGGGATACAGGTAAGCAATTGATTTTTGACGTCTTTGCCATCTTGTGCCAATTGTGGCGCCTGGGCGCCACAAGACGCAGCCCTATTTTTTCCTGATGTTAGGTCCCCCTCTAAGGCCTAAGTCCTCTTAGGCTTGCGTGGGTACCGTTCATGAAAATCTTTGACTAACTCAGGGGAGTTATCTAAGTCGCCATAAGGTTGCCATGATGGCTCGTCGTAACCAGTATATCGAACAAGATACTCGAGTCTTCCACGTCGTTTCCGTGAGTCCAAAATAGCATCCACTTCCCACTCTTGTTCACCTTCAATCTCGACGGGAGGAGGGGGGGGCTGTAGTTGCCTTGGAACGGGGTCGCTGGCGGCAGGAGAAAGTAACAAAACATGAAATATGGGGTGCACTTTCATCGAGGCTGGGAGCATAAGTTCATAGGCATAAGGGCTGACAATGCGAGAAATTGGGTAAGGCCCGACTTGTTTCCAATCCAACTTCTTCGACGGGCGCTTGGTTAATAAATTCCGCGTGGATAGCCATACCTTATCCCCAATAGCATAACGTGGTGCCGGTATACGACCAGCATTGGCCGATTCTTGTCCCGGTGTCTTGGCATCTGTCCGACAGTCAGGTAGGCGACGCATGGTTATGATTGTTGTGGTAATGTTAAGCGAGAGCGGGGAACGCGAGTTGGAGGTTGTCGTCATTAGGTTCTAGGAGGTTCGATGGCGTGATGGATTGGTAATATAGATTAGCGGAGATGGTGGGAAGGATTACGAGGTGTGGTAGCAACGGGTTTCTATGGGGTTCTATGAGTAAAAGTGTGAGTCATAGCGGAGTAGTGGAGGAGGTGTGTTAAATAGCGGGGATAGATGTTTTCCTTAGTTCTTTCTTTCTTTTCTCTCTGTCTCGTCTTCCTGTTATCTCGGTACATAGGGGTCTACTCCTATTTAAGCCATAGCCTCTCGTACTAAAGACTCGATCCTCTGACAAGAGGAAACTCATAGTATCTCTCATCGTTCTTGTTGAAGTCCATTCGGTCCTCACTCTCCCTGCTCTGAGCTCTTGTGCCCTCGCTCTTGTCTTTGTCTTCGCCAGTGCCTGTGCTCGTGCCTCCCCGGGGTTGTCCCTGTCTTCATCGGCCCCCTCGTCGAGTACACTGTGCTCCTCGAGTCTCTCTGCGTCATCATTATCATCTTCTTCTTTGCGTCGGGTTACTCCGTCACAATTCTTCCTGGATCCGCTGAGCTCTAAACATCCCGGCTCGAAGAAAATCAAACACTTCTGACATATCCCTTGCCATGGTATTGGCTTGGTCCTCATTGGTCGTAGTACCATGCCGTAGGGGACCAAAGTTCATTCGAGGATTACGTCCATAGTTGGCTTCGAAGGGAGAAAGCTTGGTGGATTCGGAGACATGATTATTTGTAGCGAATTCTGCCATGGGTAAATAGGTAGCCCAATTATCCTGCTGATAGTCAACATAACTTCGAAGATACTGCTCCATAATGGCATTAATTCTTTCCGTCTGGCCGTCCGTCTGAGGATGGAAGGCAGTGGAATAGCGAGGTGATATCTCAAGGCGTTCGTATAATGATTTCCAAAAGTCCAAAGTAAATTGAGTACCACGGTCCGATACTATCTTTTCCGGGAGTCCATGTAGCTTCCACACGTTCTCTAAATACATACGAGCAACATCTCTGGCTCCCGACTCCTCAGTACATGGAATAAAGTGCCTCATTTTGGTAAGTCTGTCAACGACGACGAGAATGGCGTTGTAATTATTGCTGAGGGGTAGTCCTGTAACAAAGTCCATCGAAACGTCCGACCATGGTGCTTTAGGAACTGAGAGAGGGCGAAGAACTCCTTGAGGAACATTGCGATTTGCTTTGCTTTGGCGACAAATGTAACAATTCATAACATAGCGGTCTGTATATTTCCGCATATTCGACTGAGTAGCTCAAGAGTCTTTGCTCTGCCCGGATGTCCTGCTGATGGTTTATCGTGATACTCTTGAAGCAATCTGAGCTGTAACTCCTCATGTTCTGGTACAAAGAGCTTGCGTCGATAGAGAAGCAGTCCGTCTTCGTTTTCCGCGCATTCGGCAAGCGAAATTTGTTTCGATTGTTTTGTGCCGTCCCTCAGCATCGTGAGTACCTTATTTGGAAAACTATCTTCCTTGTAAGCTTTTAAAAACAACTCTTAGACAGTGGGCGTTCCTTCAGCGGGTTCATTTGCCAAAGAACCCGCCAACAAACTTGGCTTAGTATCCAAATTTTTTCTCTTCAACACGGTCTGATATTGGTATGCGAGGTGTTCATCCCCCTCCTTAGGGAGATCCCCTGATCGTCTGGTAAGTGCATCCGGTTTCCCTCCTTGTTTCCCTGGGCGAAATTGAATAACAAAATCAAAACGAGATAAAAATTCCGACCAGCGAGTTTGTCGGCGATTTAACAATTTGGTTGACATAAAGTACTCAAGGTTCCTGTGATCTGTTGGGACCTTGATAGGGTACGACGCAATTTCCAAAAAATAGCGCCATTCTTCAAATCCTCGAATGATAACCAGGAGCTCCTTATCGTATATCTCGTAATTACACTCGGCCGGTGTATACTTTTTGGAGAAAAAGGCAACTGGGTGAAGCATTCCTTCGTCATCTCTTTGTGACATAATGGCGGCTGAGACGTAGTCGGAAGCATCTGTTTCCACTATGATTTCCCTGTCTGGATCGAAGTGTCTGAGAATTGGGGCGGTAGTAAATGCAACTTTGAGATCTTGAAATGCCTTCTCCGTTTTGTCTGTCCAATTGATTACCACTCCTGTCTTTGTCAGAGCGGTCAGAGGAGATACTACCCTTGAGTATGCATAAATAAATCGTCGATAAAAATTTGCAAATCCGAGGAATTCCTGTACATCTTTCAGACAGGTTGGGGTATCCCAATTTCTAATGGTAGCGACCTTTGCTTCGTCCATCTTGATTCCTTCCGGAGTAAGCACAAATCCGAGATACATGGTCTCCTTGACATGCCATTCACACTTCTCGGGCTTGAGGTGAACCTGATTCTCATCGGGTATCCGAAGGACTTTGTCGACATGTTCTTTATGTTCTTCAAGGGTGGCCGAGTAAATAAGAATATCATCAAGATACGCGGTAGCAAAGTGATCCAGATAAGGACGTAGTCGTTAACCCAATGTTGAAATGCTGCGGGAGTATTGGTAAGTCCAAAGGGCATAACAGTATACTCAAAGTGCCCATAGCGAGTGCGAAATGCTGTTTTCCATTCGTCCCCTTCCCTAATTCTTAACTGATGATATCCATTGCGTAGATCCAGTTTGGTAAAGTACTTGGCTGAAGAGATACCCATAAAAGTTTCAGGTGTTAGTGGGAGAGGATGTCGATTCTTGACCGTTACTGCATTTAACTTTCTATAGTCAACACAGAGTCGAAGGGAGCCATCGGTTTTCCTAACAAATAGTATCGGAGAGCCTGCAGGAGATGTACTGTGTCGAATCCGTCCATTGGCTAAATATTCTGCTAGGTAATCTCTAAGCGCCTGAAGTTCTAACCGGGTCATCCCATACATGGGTCCGAATGGTAGAGTCTTTCCTTCCTGGATATCGATGGACAAATCATATTCGGTGCGATGAGGAGGGAGTTTGGCGGCATCTGGTTCACTGAGAAGATGCAAATACTGATGATGTTCAATGGGTACGAGTGCTCGAGGGTCCTTGGGCGTTTGGGCCAATAGGTCGTCGAGGGCTTTAAGTGTCGTAGAGTAGAGTTTCATTCCTTTTCGTTTCTTATTGATAAGTCTGTGGAATGCATAGGAGGTAATAACTGAGATATTGGTTGTTGGCTTAGCGGGGGGCTCGATAGAGATACCCTTAGCAATAACTTTGGTATGATTGAGAGAGCAGTTCCTTGCAACTTGACGAATTAAAATGTATTTCGTTATCGGCAGGTAGTATTGTAGTTGCATGTCTGCGCATCCAAGGAAGGCCCATGACAATAGGATAATGGCCTAATTGTGTAACAAAAAAGGGGGCGTCCTCTCTATGGCCATTAATATCGAGACTGAGGATGACTTTATGGGTGACCTTTCCCGATTCGATAGGTCTAACATCTATTACGTCTATGTGTCGAGGGAGAATAAGGGGAGTTGTTTTTAATTTATGGTGGCATACGAAGTCCTTATCTATGAACGCGTATCCTGAGGCGCCAGTATCAATGAGGGCATATAATGGGATAAAAGAATCTTTATTTTGAGAAGTTGAGCAAGTTACGACTAATTGATTCCCATCCATATCCTTCTCCGAAACCGAAAACCCAGAAACTGAAATCCTAGAAAAGTCCTTTAACCGTCCCTGGAGTGAGCCACTCAGTCCAGGAAAAAATCTTTTAACGCCTCATCGCCGGAGGCTTCTTCCTTTTCTTCTTCTCTAATATCTACTCTAGCTCCCCTCATCCTGGGGGCTGGGTTCCTGGGAGCCGGCGCCTGCGGGCATTCCCTTACAAAGTGTCCTCCTTGTCCATAATAAAAACACCTATTCTCTACGCGACGGGCCTCTCTTTCCTGAGGGTCCGGGCGGCCGTGACATGCTGACAAATCCATAGGGGCCACTCCTCCAGGCGTATGGGACGGGTGGGCAGCTGGGGGAATGGGGCGAGCGGGGGCTTGATAGCGAGGAGCCGGGGGAGGTGAAGCTAAATATCGAGGGGTAGGGGCAGCTGGAGCCTGATAACGAGATACGGGGAAAGCGGGAGCTGCGTAGCGAGGTGTCGGGCAAGCTTGGGGTGCGGGGGCCTGGTAGCGAGGGCGGTAGCAAGCAGTGATCATCTGCTGCTTGTTGTCCAAGCGTTGGAGAATGGTGGCTAATTCGATAATGGTGGCGGGGGTCTCCTCGTAGACCATAAGCTTAGTGAGTTCCTCGCTTATGCCTTCCATAAGGGCCTCCACATTGGCAGTTTCTCCCATACCAGCTTCCGTAGCGTAGCGTTGGAACTCGGCGAAGTATTCCGAGAAGGGACGGTTGAGTTGCCTAATCCTCCTAAGAGCGCGTCGGGCAGTACCTGCCTGGTCTGGGTCCCCGAAGGCTGTATCCAGAATTTCGAAAAACCTTTCCATTGATCGGAGGTCGATGCCGGTGGTGGTAATATAAGGCATGAACTGGTCAGCAGCGGGGCCTTCCAAGCGAGAAATAGCATAGGTTAACTGGTTCTGTAGAGTGGGATACCTGTCGGCATTGCCCAACAACTTAAGTTTCAACATGTTTTTAAATTGAGGAAGTCCCTTCCTATTACCGCGGTATTTCTCCGGGTCCGGGAGCTTCTCCGACCTTTCAGGCCTTGGTTCTTGGGTAAGGGTGATGCCTTCTAAGAGGCGGTTGCGACGTCGAGAAGGGGGTGGCGGAACAGGGTCTACTGCCGGAGGCGGAGGAGGAGGCGGGAGTGCAATCTGGGCGTCGAGTGCGGCTTCGGCGGATTGCGTTGCTTGATTTGCGGTTCTTACTTGGGTTTGGAGGGTGGTAACCTGAGTTTCGAGAACTGTTATCTGTCCCTCTAGATCCTGATTCTCCCTTCCCAACTTGGTAAGTTTCTTGGTCCATTCTTTTCGAGCCTCATCTCCATCCTCTATTTCTTCCTGCCAATTTATTATGAGTTGCTTGATGGCTTGTTGAGCGCGGAACATGAGGTCATGAATTTTCTTGGCTTCCTCACTGGCATCGTCATTGACGATGGAGTGTACGGCTACGAATGTATCAAGATCCCTTTAGAGGATCTCGTAGAGTCCTTCTGACTCTTCCATAGTGTCCGCGTGTGATATGGTGTATAACAAGATGTTGTATCGGTGTATATAGTGTAGGTTGGCGTTGGAGATGCAACCTTAGTATCACGGAGCGAAGCGGAGGACGGGGCGGAACGGCCAAGGTACACTACCTAGGCGGGACGAAACTACTATCTTATCCGAAGCGGGGCGAGGCGAAACTATAAGAGCAAGGCGAGACACGAAGTAGAACCCGAGAACCGAGTATATTCTAAAGGACTACAAACTCCTGAGGATAGGAAGGTTGCGTAAAGAGGAAAGAAAGGAAACTATCTACAAGCGAGGGCAAGGCCTATATATATATCTCATCGCCGACCCAATGACTAACCCAAGTAACCCTGTACAGAACCCCATAGAACCCCCCAAGACTCTTACATCCGAACCCGACCTTATCCCCTATACCCGAAACCCTATTTCCGAACCGAATCCCTGACACCGAAACCCAAAGAACATAAGAGAATCCCTGACTAATCCCTCCTCCCGCAACACTACTAGACGGCGCTCCACGCCATAATATGCGTGAAGAAGAAAGGAAAGAAGGAGAAACCCTACAAGCGAGAGAGAGAGCTCCCTATATATAGCTCCAAAATCTCTTCGTTGACTTATACCATAGAAACCCGTAGAATCCCAAGGACTCAATCTTTCTATTAGAAATACATACGCAACATTAAATCATATAATCTCTGTAACAGAACCTCATAGAACCCTGTAGAAAACTCTGACTAATCCTTCTTCCCGCAACATCATCAAGTACGCTCCACACCGTGATATTCAGTTCCTTGTGAGATCAATTTTTTTTTTCTTCTAAATTTTTATAAGAAGAAAAAAAATACTTTAAATGTATCAAATGGAACTATGGATTCATTTTTTGATACGCTTACCATAGTAAAAAATGCCTTTTTGCTCGGTTTTTGGTCCCTTTTAATAGCACATTAAAAGTGGTAAGCCTGAATGATGCATTATTTGATTCGTTTACATAATTGGTAGAGCTCGACAGTTTATAGTCATGTGACCTTGATTCCAGAAACCACAGCAAGGGTCAGTGAAGTACAGAAAAGCCCAGAAACATGACTTTGTCAGAGCTGTTTAAAAACTCTAACTATAATTAAATAATATGAAAATTGTTTGGTGGAAAAAGGTCATTTCGTTGCCCCTAAGCTTTGTCTTGGTTTGCCAAAGATCTCGAGGGATAACTCGTCTTGTGCCTAATATACTACGCACCAAAAGTTCCAATTTGGTCCCTCTCCTGCTCTCGCACCTCCAAAGTTAAAACCTTGATTTGTACTTAAAAAAAATGGAGTAGTGAACGTTGCATCAATCTCAAGCTAGTTCTCAGTTCCAATACTCAGATAGTCTACCTAATTCTCTCTTACTGGACTTCTCAATTCAATAAAGACTGGGCATCAACATTTGTGAGTGGTAAAACCTTGCCACCAAGATTTATTCAGTAAAACCTATTCGCATAGGGCGTCCAATATATAGCTTCGCCAAAGAAATATTTTCTCTAGTGCTTTCTTTAGTTGCAAACTGAAAGGCTGAAGTTTGAGCTTTGAACATGTGTGGTATAAGTGGGTGGACAAATAAGGATAGAGCTTGACAATGCAAACGGCAGCCAAGTCTGTACAGATCCCATCAGCAAACTCAACTTGTGACTGGAGTCTCCCAGCAATCTCCCGGGTCTCTTGAGAGTCTCCTGAGACTTCTCGATATTTTTTGAGTTTCCTGAGACTCAGGAGACAACAGGAGACAAATGAAGTCTTGCTGATGCCCTGAGGAAAACTCTCTATGTCAGACCTAGTTTTGCTAGCTTTTGAAAAAGGGCGGCTCCCCACGATTTCTCATGCCGAATAGGTGTCAACTCACCTCCAACACCGGGAGTAACCACACAGCGGCACAGTATGAAGACTGGATTATGGGGGCACTCATAGACCAGTATGCAAAGAAAAAAATCAGGTGCGGGTTTGAAGGCTAGAGTTGTATAGGCGGATAGTGCAACGGACTATCGGTAGGGCACAAGACTATAGGTAGGGTACATCGGAAATGTAAAGTGGGTGGGTAAATACTAGTTGTGTTAGGTGCAACTAACTATCGGTAAGATACAGGGCTACAAGTAGGGTATATCATAAGCTCTGATTGTGTTGCACTGCTCTGTTGCTGCAAGAAAGCAGTGCAGCGCAACACAGGAATACCATAGGAGTTAAGAATAGGTAAAGTACATTATATATACCATTTTAATGAAAAAGATTTGTAGAGTAATATAGAAATAATTTAATTAGGTTATTGTACATTTTAATGCTTAAGAAATATGGAAATTTACAGTGCAACTAAGCAAGTTATCGCTTCAGTTTCCCTGCTTAACAGCCTTGATTATACTTTTAGCCCCCTAAGAATTCTCTGTACTGCTTTGCGCTTTCTCCGATTTAGCAGTATTCTACTGTTCCTTCTCAAGTACCAATTTTCACCTCCTTGCTAACTTCTTCTATTCTGCCCATTGAACAATACCATCTCAGCCTTTACCAGCAATCTCTGATTTTTTTTTTGGCTAAACTATAAAGTTGGAAATTCGGGATGCTCCAGCAACCTTTACCTGATTGTTGAGTCTGTAAAGCCCTCTAGAATTTTACTGTTTCTGCTCAGAGGTTTCTATAGTATATATGTTAGTTAGTGGATACTCAAATTGCAATTGGTATTACATACTCCTGTTTTTCTTCTCAATAGTCCACGTATCATAATGGGTGTGATGGAGCAACCCGACGCAAAGTAGAAGATGATAAGAATAACGTAGAAGGACTGGAGGAGCACAGCCAACGCGACGAGGATACCGACGAAGACAAAAGCTACCGGGCAGGCACAAGTATAGGCACCTGCACCGGCAAAGGTAAAGGCAAAGGCAAAGGCAAGAGGATACAGAGCAGGGAGAGTGAGGACCAGATGGACCTTAACAAGAACGATGAGAGGTACTATGGATTTCCTCTAAAAGGACAAACTCTTTGGTCCGATAAAGTATGGCTTAAGAATAGGAGTATATTCCTATGTACTGAAATAACAAGAAGACGAGACAGAGAAGAAAAAAAGAAAGAAACTAAAGGAAAAGTCTTCTTATGCTATTTAACACCCCCCTCTGCCAGTCCACTATGACACATTTCTTCATTCATTGAAACCCATCGCAACCACACCTCGTATTCCTACCCATTACCTTCTCTACTTATATTACAAATCCATCAAGCCATAGAATCCTATAGAACTTGATGACGGTACCTCCACCTTGTCGCATCACCCCCTCGCTTAACATTCCTTCGTTAGTCACATCAGCGCTTCAACTACCAAACCCTCGGGACCGTTACCAAGACGCCGGGACATTTTAGTCAATTCAGAAAGTGTTGCTGCAAGACAAAAACATTTCAATACAAAACATACATAATTCAGTTATGCTGGCCCTAACTGGTATTGGAGTATCAATGGACATATGAAGCTAGAAGTATTCATTATCAAAATTTATGTTGCAATAGATACTTATTCGAGATATATAACTTGGTTCTATTACATTATATCTGCAAATATTGACGTCAATGTCCGAAGACAGTATCTGAATACTGTAAAGCATAATTATTGGTTCCCATTCTTTCTTTGTCCAAATTGAGGTACAGGAACTTTTATGATTGCTGACGTTCATTGGGAACTATATAAGAGTTAAAACTTTAATATACAACTATGCGAAGTATTCATATATAGGACCTCAATTAAAAATATTAGAATGGAATTATCACATGGTGGAGTGTAGTTTGCGACGTTGCGAGAAGAAAGATTAGTTAAAGTTTTCTATAGTGTTCCATAAGTTTCTGTTACAGGGTTTTCATGAATCAACGGTATGCATGTATTTCTAATAGAGAGATTTACTTGAAGTTCTATGGAGTATATGAGATAAGTCAGCGAAGATATCAGCAAGACTTCATTTGTCTCCTGATGTCTCCTGAGCCTCAGGAGATTCAAAAAATATTCGGGGGTCTCAGGAGACTCTCAGGAGACCCGGGAGACTGTTGAGAGACTCCAATCACAAGTTGAGTTTGCTGATGGAGATTTTGGGGCTATATAGAGGGAGTTCTCTCCCTCGCTTGCAGGATTTTTCTTTCCTTTCTTTCTTCTTCACGCAACCTTCTTATCCTTTTAGTCATTACAGACTTTACAATCCTTAATTATCACCAAGATCCTCCTTCCACCCTCTAGGGGACAGAGATATAGCCATACTCTTTGCCTCACTATAGTTCTCGTGTATTGCTCGCCTCGTCTTTAGTTATTAATATTATATTCCGCTGCCTCGCTTCCCCCCGCCTCACCCCACCTAGCCTCGCCTCGCCTCGCTTTACTTGGTGTTATACTTTGGCAAGTTCCGTCCTCGTTCTCACTTCGCTCCGTACTAGGAATCATAGTGGGGCCAATTGAGCAAAGGAAAAGAGACAGAGTGAAAGGTAAGTTTTAAATCCGGTATGAGTAATTTGAATTAGTACTTACTTTTATTATTAATGGTACTCTATTGAACTACAAAACTTCCATCTATTCGATGGTTCTGATTAAGATATTATCACTTTGATCTACGTTATGTGCCATTTGTAAGGGACAAACCACATGATTTTGTTGAATGGTAGAATAACGATAAAATTCGAAAGCAAAGAAATCGACCAAATCTTTCTACTGGCAATCCATGTCACAATTATTCTTTTCCAAGAGATAGTATTGAGGACTACGCTGATGCACTAATAACGAATCTATTAGATCATATTCGTTAAGGAATTACAGATTATGGTTAGTTTAATTTCTATGAGATTTAGTAACGTACGATTTACTGATTCAAAAAGATAACGATCCATATTTACTAGAGACTACGGCACTATAGTGTACAGATACTCTAAACCATTATGTATCACGGCGTGGAATGGACTTAGCGATGTTGCGGGAAGAAGGATTAGTCAGGGTTTTCTATAGGGTTCTATGGGTTTCCGTTGCAGGGGTTCTATGAGTCAATGATGCGTATGTATTGGTAATCGAAGGATTTCCTTTAGGTTCTATGGGGTTCTATGGGATGAGTCAGCGAAGGGATGATAGGGCTATATATAGGGAGCTCTCTCCCTTGTAGAGTTTTCCTTTCTTTCCTTTCTTCTTTACGCAACCTTCCTATCCTTTTAGTCGATACTGTACTTTAGGATCCATAGTCTCGTCGAAAGCAAACCCCTTCGGGGATCTCGCCCTACCTCCATAGTCTTCGTGATCTTTGCTACCTCGTGCCATCGTCCTTAGTTATTACAGTACCTCTTGCTTCGCTTATCTCGCCTCGCTTCGCTCCGCTCCCCTGCCTCGGTTGTGTACCTTGGCTCCTCGGATTACGTCCCCGCATCACCTCGTGATATTATGGCTCTACACTATCTATATCATATGAAGCACGTGAACCTGATAAAACCCAATCATAATTTCTGATCTATTGTGCACTGTGTTGAAACGTCAAGAATCATGTCTCTATACAAGGGAACAAAAACCCATTACTTGAATGAATTAAACCACTCCGTAAAGCTTACTATCCTGTAAATACAACGGTACAGAAAATATAAAAGTTAGGAGGAATTCCGGAAGACTATGAAGAAATAGATGTCAGTGATAGCAAAGGATTGGATGAATTTATTATTCTAATATATTTCATTAAAAAGAAAATACTAAAGTATTCGTTCTATAGTTCTGTATCTTACCGATAGTTTATTTAATGTATCTAGTTGAGAATGACAAAACCGAAGTATCCATTCTATAATCCTGTAACTTACTGACGGTTGATCTTACTGTATCTAGTTGAGAATGACGAAACCGAATTACCTGTTCTATAGTCTTGTATTTTACCGATAGTTTATCTTACTGTATCAAAAACCGAAGTACCTAATCTATAGTCCGGTACCTGACCGTTAGTCTATTTTACTGTACCTGACAGGGAAAAATAAAACTGAGCTACCCATTCTATAGTCCTGTATCTTACTAATAGTCTAGTTTGAGAAAATGATATATCAATTAATATTGTGCCCTACAAATAGTCCTGTACCTAAACGGCAGTGCGTTGCAATACACATTTTTGTTGTATACTGGTCTATAACTGCCCCCGTACTAGATGAAGGGAAAACCTTTGGGAGGGGGTGCTTACGCATATGGTACTGTCCGGCTTGTCAAGATAAGCGAAGGGTACGGGTAGTAAAGGGAATATTCAAGATGCAAGTCTTGGCATTTCTCCTATGATAGGCCATACACAAAATAGGGAAATGGAATGGTTAATAACTTTTCAACCTGGCAACATATGAAAGAACATGATCAAAATCTTTATCATACCTATACCTACAATTTTATCTCATAGGTTTTTGATGTCGAACACTCATTCGCGGTGCAATTTGTGTCACCTTTATAGTGCGCAGCATGCACCATATACAGTTTTCTATGGGCTTGCCAGGAATATTGATGCTAACCGAGATCGGTTACACCATCTCATGCGTCGCCTTACCACAAAGGCAGAAATCATCATCATCCCAACGATTACAGTTTACCAACTACGTTTGCGCAATTGCTCCTCTTATTCTCTGAGCACCAGTATATATAAATGGACCCCTATCACCCCATCACCGATGTTTCCCCCCCCCAGACAACCTTCACATTGTGTTCACCGGGGCGGAACCGGCAGTCCGAAGCTGAAGCTCACACGCCAAAGGCGAGCCACCTTGAGCTCCACCATTTCCATCGTCAGCTTGCGCGGTTGGAAAGAGTCACCTTTACGTATCATCAGCTGCAGCCTTAAATTCTCTCATGCGCCTGGAGCATCATCCTCCATCACTCGGCACGCGCATGCGCAGCCAAGGAAGATGCAGTGCACACAGCGCCGCTGCCCCATCATGACATCAATAAAACCTCATAGACACATACACTGTGGTAATGACCTATGCTAAGAAATAGTCCTAGGCACAGTGGTTGACACCTAGCCACCGAAGTGAAACATATCACAACAAATGGGCAGCGACATCCCATCAGCGTCATGGACCAGGAACCAAGATAAACTTTTTTTCTCCTTTTCACAAATCCCCCGAGTCAACATTATCATCTCCAGCGATGGAAGGGGACACCCAGTATTAGGCGACTACAGTGGCCGGCTGCAGCACTGGTGAGAAGGGATTGCTGCTCGGGGCCAACTCTTCCCCGCTGTATCGATGCGCATGATAACAGTCAAGATACTCCCAATAGGGGAAATTGACCGCTAGCTCATGGCTGACGCCCGCTTTTTCTAAAAGACTGGTAGAGAGCATCCTGTCTTTTTGACCGTCGGACCAGTCCTTAACTTATGGTTTAATCGAAAGGGGTATAACTCTAGAAGGCACTCACCTCCTGCTAAGTGTATATCTGGATATTACTGAATCAAACCCAACGCGATTAAACTATAAGTTGAAAATCGTCTGGATGGCCAAAGGTATAGAGATCATCGTGCCAGTCCTTTAGCCTTGGACTGGATATCCAAAGCTGGTGATCCACGATAAAGGATATACCGACTATCCTCGTGACCCCGACTTGGCCGAGCCTTTACTTAGCCATGTTCGGCATACTGCCCAAAGCATAATAGCTCTATGGCATTCAGGGCGGCAATCATACCCAAAACACAAGGAGATTGTATTTTTCCACATGTACTACTTAATTAATTGGACTTTACCGCCGAGTCTAAGTAGTTGGGCACCGATACTCGGAACCACTACCGCTTAGGTACACTACACTCAAGTCCTCTATAAAGTCTGTCACCGGGAAAGCAATCATCACCGGGTAAGCTATCAATCATGACAACGGGACTTTAAAAATTCGATATTTTGAAGCTGGAGTGAATCAAGTGTCTAGAAACACCTTTTAGATGTCTTTTGAATATTTTGGATGATATTTGCTAAGGTTGAGTGGTGGAGGATGGTTTTCATAATACATGATTACCCCCCAAAAGCAATCCCTCCTTTTGGGTCTTTGGGGCCCCCCCACCGCTCTATCTAGGTAATATCGCCTAAAAAAAACCAAAAAATACTTCCAACATCTTTGGCTTCATATTAGACTTAACTTTAGTCCTAACATCCTTTATCAACGGGACTCTGTTGCTTTCCCAGTGACGATCGCTTTCCCGGTGAAACACGTTAACTCAACCACTATCCCCGAAAATGTAGTTTTTACCTTCAAAGCACACAAAATTCGTTGTATCCTAACCATGTTTGTAACAGTTTCCACAGATGTCTAGATTCAGTAAGACCTATAAGAGCTCATGTCTGGGGCTATGGATACACCAGTCTTCATGGATCCTACCGTATCAATCCGGCTCAGCGGCCGGTCGCGCATGGCCTCGACTCTTTAGAAGAGAACTTTTAAGATATATACCGTAATCAGGGGATTTCGACTCCCTGTGCCACCCGCCGCTGAGGGGCTAACACGGGAGTCGAGCATTTTCTTCTGGCTCATTAGGCCACTATACCCGTAACTACCATCTCGCACTACCGGACGGCATTATGTGAGAGGTTTGCAAAGACCGCCCTCACAGATGATCGTGCTTTGCATACCGCCGATTTTTGCCCATAGGTAGACGCCGCAGTCTTTGTCAATCAAACAACTCACTGGGAGGTAAACAAAGAGGCGAGGCAGGAGATTTGAAAGGCCATGGGAGTGAGCCCGTAAAAGTATCTTTTACTGTGCAGAATGTAGTCGGCGGTGTACTCCATTTGGTCGGAGATTTATCGACCACGGCTTTTACGACATCCTGGTGCAGGTGGCCATGGGCATACCTGTAGACAGATGCCTTTCTGACGACTCGGCGGGAAATGCACCGCACCAGCCTCATTGTGATTATGATCGATCGCGAAGATTAGTACTAGCACCGCCGGTCAAACCCCCTGTGGACATCACGGCCCCATTTGGCGGGGTGTAACTGGTACATAGGGTTGATCATTGCGCAGCTCAAGACAAAAGAAAGCGAGTTAATAACCAGTTGCTGAGAGTACTCCTGCGGCGATAGACGGCCCTGTAGTGGAATGAACGCTTGTCCCTTGTGCTGGACTGACGAGGCTGGGTGGGCTAATACTCAGCCGGAGAAGGATATATTTGTGTGAATGCTTAGCATATGGGGATCACCCGTTATAGGTACCGTGATACTTACTCTTCTAATCTGGTCGCTAACACCTAGGGAAATATGGAAGTTGCATGTCATCAAACACTAGCACAATCAAAACATAGCAAAGTCGTTAATTATATATACATCCCCCCCCCTTGCGGCCATCCACCTTTCAGCACTCCGTCTCCGGCCTCCTCCCATAAAACACCCACCTCTTCACATATGCGTGCGTCTTTCTATTCTTCACCTCCTTCTCCGCCGCCCTCGTGATCGCCTCTGCTTCCTCCGTCTCCATACCCAACACCCTGGTGAACAACGCCATTCCATACGCCTCGAACCCCGTCTCCGCCTGCAACAGATAAAACGCGCCCAGCTCTTTCTGGCGCTTCTCCTTCGCCCACGTCCCAATAGGGACCTTATACACCTCCATACACACATCCTCGAACCCAACATCCTGCATCATGTCCCCCAGCTGCGCCACCACCACCGACTTCCCGAACTTGGCAACCGCCTCGGAGAACAGCTTGTACCAGCGCACCATGATATTGTCGGGCTTGAGGCTCCCGTCGTCGCTGAACATTGCAATCTCGTACTCGTCGACCTCGGTGTACCCGCCCGGGACGGTGGCCTCGTACGCCTGCTCGAGGAGGCGACGCCAGTTACCGATGCTACCGTTCAGGCAGCGCAGGTGCACGAAGTCGAAGGGGGAGCTCCAGTTCCACTCCCCCTCGGCGTCCTCGATCTGGAACTCGGCGTTGGGGGGTACCCACGACGGCTGGATGGGCGAGAGGTCGGTGCCGATCACGGTCGCCGACGGGTAGGTCTCGGCCATGTCGATGGCCCATATGCCGGTGCCGGTGCCGACGTCGAGGATGCGCTGTGGGGAGGAGAGCGGTGCGAGGTGCAGACGGTTGTTGAGCAGGAGGAGGTTGATGTGGTGCACTATGTCCAGGCGGTCTTGCTCGGTTTCATCATTAGGGAGGGGGTATTGGCCTTCGCGGTAGGCGTGGTACCGGCGGCCATTCTCGTACCGGTAGCTAAAAGGGAGGGGGGTGTTAGTTGTGGTGGTGGTGGTGGCGCCGGGGTAATGATTGTTGCGGGGTAAAGGTGGCAGGGACGGACTTACGCATAGATGCTTGAACTGATGGAGTCTGTAGAGCCCTTCGTGCTACTATCGTAGCCCTCGTCGCCCGAGGACTCAGATTTGTCGTAGACCGGGTCGACCTCAATGCTGGTGTGCTGGTTGAGCGGGTGCGGTGAACCGGACATGGTGAGGAATCGCTGAGGAATCTATAGATGGATGGAGAAGGGCAGGCGTGTGGGGAGAGAGGGAACTGGGGGGGCCGGGGGAGGGGGGCGGTGGGGTGTTTATATTCCGTAGGATTAACTCGCTAGCGTTGTTGCCCTTTGGTACACCAAAATAGCACTTAAGTACCTTTTGTTGCAAACGACGCTAGCGAGTTTTTCGAGTATCTACGGTATTTGTATAACTGGAAACTGGCGTGTCGGTGTGCCACGATCTGTGCGCTTGCGTTAGGTATAGGTATAACGACAGCACAATATAGGTATATCGGTCGGTTCTGTGGTAAATCTATGGTACGTCTCTACTCTACTCTACTCTACTCTATGTAGGTACATACTGCAAAGCACGAGAAAATTCGTTGCGCTGCAGTACACCAAAACTTGCATATTGGCGTTCAAAGACTGCCTCTGGTTGGCCTATACCCCTGCTGTCTCGCGACGAATTTTCTCAGATTTTGTGGTACACCATACAGGTAAGATCTTTCTACTCTACTCTTACGTACATGATACATGGCTCAGGTGAGGAAAGATAAATGTGATACGTAGATATATACTTTATTATTATACGGAACAGGTAATTGACCTGAAATCATTGGAGGGAGGTCCCTGTCTACATGGAATGTGTCTTGCCACCTGTCGATAGACATTGCGATTTGCTTTTGTCGAAATAAATACATGAAATACATGGGTGCTCGCAGAATCCAGGACTTCCTATTCGAGGTGTGGCGTAGCCACAGTTCGTGAAGAGTTTGTTAGCTGAAACAGTAGGCCCTTTCGCAAAAGACTCCAGAGTCTTTTTCTACCTGTGTGATTGGTTGATGGGAGGATAGGTACTAATCAAGTTACCGGAGAAAGACTCTGGAGTCTTTTGCGCAAAGGGCCTAGTAAGTGGATTCTGCAAGTCCCAACAACCCAGGGTGCACGCACCGCGGTTACAGTTGCACCCCGCTATTGCTAGATAGCCAAGATTGACTAAATCTCGTAAAGGCTAGCAAATATTCCAAAGACATCCGGGACAGCAAGCGATCCAGCGTATTCGCATCGACCGTATATAGTAAAGCTCGACCTCTATGTTTCAATAGAATATCCCCTGGTACAATGTTTTTCTTCAAAGCACCCATACTCACACTCGATCACGCCCATCTAATCATTTCCAACTAATCACATCCCCTGTTTCCACGTTTCACTAAGCAAGGGGATCTGGAAAACGCGGGCGGAACGGCCCGACACCAAGAACGGTTCTTTAACAATATATTTAAGCGCGTAATGCGGAGGCGGCGATGGGAAAACATCGTGGGCGCTCAACACTGGGGAAATAGGAGTATACTAGCCCGGTCAAGAAATCAATGCGATATGCCAAGGGGTTCTTCAACTCTTCACCACCGCTACTAGTTGCGAGGGCGAGTTTGAAATATGTACGTGTGAGAAAACCACTGGTCGTCAGATGCGCCTTCCATGATCGTTTATATCACATTCAATACTCTCGGGGATCAGGTCCCGACTATCACGCTCTGCATACACACAAGCTTTAGACGATCTAGACCAGCCTGGCGTTGATGGGGCAACCGCGCCACACCAGAGCGCAGCTTGGGCAGATCACGAAAATTATGTATGCTTATGGCCCGCACTTATATATACTAGTACTTTCCTGACATTTGGAAAATGGACCACTATTGCATACCATACTAAATTTTGGACTTGGCGCGTATTTGTATGGCATGCAATAGCGGTCATTTTTTCAAACGTCAGGAAACTACGAGTATACATCTCAATCATCTTCTGTTTGAGGTTTCAGCCGATGCGGAAATCCTAGTGACCGCGGCGAGTCGTTCACGGGGTTCCTCTGGTTAGATGGCGAACAGGCTAGGGATTTCAGGCCAATAGCAGCAGAGTTCACTCTGGCGACCAAGCAGAATCTGCGTTCAGACCATGAACGACTGTCTTTAAAATTAAAACCAACCCAGAACCAGGATCTGGTAGGTGGTTTTGCGTAGTCTGCCCCTATTGCGTCCCCGGCCGAGAAATGCAGCTAGCTAGGTACGCTTTTAAAAAAAACCATGGAAAAAAACCTCCGTTATGACCCCTCTGTACTACTCTACCCTCCCCGCTGCGTCAAGTATTACCGCCCTTGTATATATGCCCGTCTGTTCTCTCGCTCATGCCGAGCCCCTATTGTTCCACGCACTTGCACTTGACCGCTTCTGTCACCGCCCAGCCGGCGGCCCCCGCAACCCGGCTCTCAGGTAGTGTCTCAAGCTGAGGGGGAGCGCTGGGTCCAAGTATTCGGGCCAGCGTGCTCTACTCTACATACAGTTATGGGTAAGATTATTGTAGAAGCATGAGAGAAGTCCTATTGGTCTGCCCGCGACCATAGACCCTGTTTTTAGACCCCTGTTTCTAGAATAATCTTATCCATAGCTGTATATGTACTCTACACTCGGTAACCTAACATATACATGATAACGTCACACCCGGAACGCGAGCTTGGGAGCCGGCAGTTGGCAGGTTGGGGTATGTAGAGAGAGTACTTAGGGTAAGCGGTTGCCGGCTCGCCACGAGTCAGACTGGGTGATCACAGCGTGTTCTCGGCTGGCTCGGTTGGCAAATATATGTACTCTTCATTCGAAAATGTCTTCCGAGCCAGACACCCGCCAGGAGCTTATTGTTAAACACGACAGTTGTGTTGTGTGAGTACAGCGATGGGGAAATTAATGTAGAAACAGGGGTCTAAAAACAGGGTTTAGATCACTGCCCCGGCCAACTCTTACCATACTTCTGATCGATGACACTGCATGATGCCAATATGCAAAATTCGCATGCAATGATAACCAAATAAAAACGTCAAGAAGATACGAGTAGTATTGTGATGTACCTATCTATGTAAATACGCAGAGTATCTTCCAAGCTCGACTGGCCGGCCCGGCACCCTCCACCGGCGTGCATGATCTGGTCAACACTGCAGAAGCGGGGGAGGTTTGGTGGCTTGGGCAACCGATCATGGGGGAGCACTCGCTTGGTGATCTTATCAGATTCGAAAGCTGGTAGGAAAATCCCATTCAATGGCTCATGCGGGGTCAGGTTTGGGCGAAACTTCAAACACGAGACCAGTATACAGGAAATGTTCGACAATAGGTAATTTCCACCTGGTGCCTCGAGTCTATAACTAACCCTAACCCTGGTTATCTTTATAGGTGTCTACTGATACTCTAAGGTTATGGCGCAAGCGTAGTGTCACGAACGGCCTGACTGTAATATTCTATATATTAGTTGGTAAGGCTTATGATACTCGGACTCATACCGTAGCAGCACATACAAATCTATCGCAAGTGAATATCTGAAAAGAAATGTTACCCCTTTTGAAATGTAAATGCACTTTTTAGTATGCTATCGTTTAAGTTGTGGTTTGTTTTTCTAAATTGTTCCGTTCATGTTTCACAACGCAAGGCTCTTCACGTATATATCCAACAACCATTATAGATCATATAAATAGCAGCGTACATTTATACTTCTGATTGAATCAACTACTACCTAATAGCTAGTTTCAAAGACCATCTACCACCTGGATAGCTACAATTAGCAGAGAATGCCTCAATACCTACTACTTACGCTGGTAGTTGAATAGCTCAACACAATACCCAGGAAACCGATAACTACCACCCACCCTAGCATAACCATGGATATACAATTGTATCCCGTATGCGATATCCTATTAACCACGACTAATCTAAACAAATCCCATACACCCACTAGCACCCTCTAGACTCGATCATATCTTTTTTAATAGACATGTTAATCGTAGACAGAATTCTGCTTGTGAAACGATACGGCAAACCAAGGACCTATGATTGTTATAGCCCAACACGATAGAGAATGAAGTAGCATTCTAAATTCGATATTTCCAGAGAGGGGGGCAGAGCGTCGCTCACCAAATGGGAGGTCGGCTACCCTGAACCAGTCACCAATTATAAGGGGGTGGTTCCTTCAATTCTCCATCTGAGCTGGTAAAAACCGCCAGTGCGGCCACCGATCTTTGTAAAATGCGTTTCTTTGATGATAGAGCTGGAATCCAAAAAGGATACAGTACATTAAAACAATGATTAGAGTTACTTGAAATTCTATAACTATTTGGTAATTAACAGGGCATAGCGTTAGGGGTCTGTATAAAGATCTAACCCGCCACTGAACATTAAAGGCTCGTCGAAGGGCGATTAACTAGGCTTTTTGGTTAGGTGCGCGAGATGTTCACATAGAGGGGGTATTAGGAAATGCTTTTATAGTTCGATGGGGAGTCTATAGCATACAACTAATGAATTAAAAAAGGGGGAAGTCTGTAAGTGGGGCATGAGCTATCACTCGGCTATAGAGTGTTCATTTCTGTTAACTATTTTTTTTGTTTAATTCATTAATTGTACTTTCTGTTGATTATTGTTTATACTTCATATATTATTTCTGTTGATGTATTGACCGATGACTCATATATGCATGCTTCGATTCGTTGATTAATTATATACGACCCGTGTTGTGATAATATCTGACTACTTTCATCCCTATCGCCCCAAAAACAAACAGTAAGAAGCAAATAGGGAATAAGAAGACTGTAAAATAAATAAGACGTCAACTTTTCAGAATTTCCAATATCGTCCTGCCCCATAGCACCTGTCTCATGGCAGTTTGTATTCGAGATCTATTTCCTTAGCCTTGCCGTGCTAGTCCTTGGCCAAACTCTTCCTTCCAACTTTTCTCTACCTTGCTCCCCAATCTCGGCGTATCATTTAAGAGATTCGCTCCAGGTTGTGGGCGCTTTCGGGGGAGCCGCTCTCTATTCCTCAGCCGCCGAGGATATCGTCATGGCTGTCTATTTTTGTGATTCGATATATCGGTACATCAATTGATTCATAACAGGTGATCTTGTTGGAGGAAAAAGTAGTTCATACGAGACTTGATTAGTTAGCTGACTTCGATCACGGTTTCGCAATGCCTTATATGCAGTTGAATCTCTCTATAGGGGTACGTCGGGACCAAAGATTGGTACCCTTATAGGGCGCTTACCCTTATACTAAGTGTGATTTTGTATGAGCAAGGGCCAGAAGGACCGTAAACACATACCCTTACAGGGCGATTATTCTTATAATGGGTACCCTTATAGGGAGATTCGACTGTATACTATACTGATTTTATCAAATACCGTGTCCTCCAACCCGACTATTGCCGTGTTCTCAGACTTGACTGTTACCGTGTCCTCAAACTTGACTATGACATCTATGCACCACAATGCTTATAAATGTATTGACTCGGCCAGCTCCGAAGTACAAGCATAAAAAACATGGTTGTGACTTTCTCATGTATCCGTAGCTAAAAATCGATACCTATGTGTTCTTGAGCTCAGAGGCCGACGAAAGAACGGAGTTGATATTATCAACGTCGATGATACCATTAAATGGCCAAATATGCCCGCTTTTACGCGTACGCGTCCAACCTCTTTCTCCACGTGTCAGGTATATATAATTAAATACTCATGAGATGCCGTCTAAGTCCTTCTTAAATCTGTGGGGCCTAACCTGACTAACAGCGGCTGGGGCAACGTAACTAACGCCGCATGAGTTATTGCGAATGCTTTCTCCTTGAATGAGGTAGGGTATGCAAGCTTAGTTGAGGGAGAACCTATTAGTTTTGATGGTATAGTTGGTTTGAGTTCCATGGTAACGAGTCTCGGTATGCCGCAGAGACCCCGATCGGAAGGCATGTGCTTGGGCCACTGGTGTAATCTGCAGCTAGCGCTGCTGTATCAGTTTGTGCCATCTTGTGTGCAAAATTTCAATACATGTACCTGTCATTATGCATAGCTATCCAGTACATGACTTCTGCCTCGTAGATGTAGCAATGAGTCAAGGCGGGTTGAAACGACAACTAAAGGTATTACAATTACCTAGGTTCCTGCCCTATCTATCGTTTCCAAAGTTATTATCAGACATCCAGGGTTAGGGTTAGGGTTGTCTTGAGATTGCGGACAACTTCGCAGTGGGTATTTCTGGTCCGGAAGAAGCATTTAGGCTATCCCGTCCCTCATAAGGGATCCAAGAGCCGAGACAAGGCCATTTGCCTAGCCTTTTGCTTTCACATCGTGATGTTAGAAAGGGCCTGGTGCCCCAAATCCCCACTTAATACACCAACTAGATGTGTATATCTCTTAGGCCGGCGGTAGGCCAAAATGTTAACAGAATCTTCACCTTTATTAGACCGCTCTTTGGATTCACGTCGAATACCCGTCGTTGATACTAAGCTAATATAGATGTTATATTTTATTACCTTAATCATGGTATATCACTCGGTTGATCTTTTACCGGTTTTGAAAATGTTTTTTTTTTTTTTGGTTTAATTCATTTTGAAAATGTTAATACGTGGCTACGAGGAGATGGAAGAGTCAAACAGTATTTATATTAAATAATCCGATATGCCGCGTCTCTGTATCTGGCGTACTGTCGGGGGTACGGCCATCATTGATCATATATATCTAGTTACATACGTATATAAAGTATTAATTGGCTACATTTACGGGGCACGAAAGTGTTGATATTGAAGCATCATTATTGCGGCTTTTTTTCTGTTTTGATAAAGATTATTTGAGCTTCAAAAGAAACGAGTCATACTCTTCCGAGTAGTGATGGGCACGAGACAAGATGAGAAAGACTTGGGAAGGTCCTGTCTTGTCTTATTTTCTTTTCGTTCTGGTCTCGATGTTCTCGAGAATAGAGCCTAGTCTTGCCAGAAGTCGAGGCTTCATGGTTCTGTGACTTCGACACCAGCGTGGGCAGGTCGGAAGTTGGTAGCTAAACCCTAACCCTGTTTTGGAGTTTGTAACATCAAATTATATGGTGGAAAGAAGTCAAGAAGATCTCTCGAGATAACTTGTCTGGCGCCTATCACTACTCTTCGATCGCTTTACATATTTAACCGGGTGGGAGAAAGTACGTGCATGAATCGGGAAATGTGTAGCTAGGGAAACGTCATGCGTCTACATCTATTAATCTTCCTTCCACTTTACCACCGGTTCGCCCTTGCTAAAATGATCGAGGAGTGAGGAGGGGTGTAATTAAAATGATTACTGGAAAGGGAGAAGTGGCTAAAAATACGTAAAAAGGGGAGATCAAACATTAACTTTGTAGAGGTAGGGGGCACAAGTGACAAACAAAAGAAATTCTCTTAGGGTCCCGCTAAATGTTTTATTTTCATGCGACAGAGGTAAAGAAGAAGTGGGGATCCGCGAATCCGAATCTATTATTCAGTGTTTCGTCAACAATACCTTTGTATATTATCTTTTTAACCCCTAAAGAATTTTTGAAGCACACTTGAAAAGCTTAAAAAGATAGCATTGACTTTTCTCAGGTCTTGATTAGCCTGTGTTTTCACTAAGGCTTTCATTTTAGCAAGGTTTAAACGGGATCCACCGGATATCAACTCTGTCCGGAGATAATGCCGGGAGTGACATTTGCCCGCGTTGTATGAAAGATGTGCGTCCCACCCGACATGATCGCCACCTTCTTGATTTTTATTTTTTCTTCAATGTCTTAGGAGCCATTGGTTTCAGCATCGTCTATATCATGACCTCTAGCTTTTGGGCCCATAAAGACCATGACCGGCCATTGATAAACTAGCTTAGCGGCAGAATGGCTGTTTACAGGCATCACCATGAGATCACTCGGCTCCCTATTGATCTGAGGTAAGTGTTTTTTTTACAGTTTGTGTGACTGATTGGTAACGCCGAGCAATGTCTCGATCGGAGTGGGGAGAGGTGGGGAGAGGATGTATGTAATGAGAATGAAAAAAGTGCCTCTAGAGGCCTATTAACGTTGCAGAGTGTATAATATGCCTATTGATAGGTGAGATTGAGGGGAGATGGCTTTCTAGCATCTGGTACCTAAATGAAACACCCGGAGAAAAGCGAGACGGAGTGTGGCTAAGTGAGCATGGTGTGCACGTGACATAGCCCGATAAGATGCATACAGTAAATCCTAACAACAGCAACAACATGCTCGGTTCCTGGGTTATAGTGCAATATTGTCATAGCCAGAAGGCTGCATACAATCAATAAATTAAGAGGGGAAAAGACAACATGCTTTTCAGCCTAAGGGCTGGATGTAATTAATGAAGTAAACAAAAAAAAAACATGCTCGGTTGTCTCAGATGTCCGAGTGATACCCTATGATTAATACTCTTATCTCTCCGCTCAAGCTACAACCACAAAGCCGTAATACTAGAGTCACCGGTGAAGAGATAGAATACACTAATAGTACTGCTGGGGGTAATCGGGGGTTAACATTCTTTCTACGAGGCCCCCGCCGCCAGTGGCGGGGGTATTTTTGGCTGGCAGTGGTGAGTGAATAGGGAAGGCTGCAGGTAGAGCGAAAATAAAAAAAATAAAAAACTTTTTTACGCCAGCAAAAGACTTATGTGAATGAGTGTCATCCCTCAAGAGCGTCGCTACCATATTGGGCATTCTCATCACTGCTCCCACCAGGGTTTGAACCTGTCGTGGTCATATGACGAAGCCCAGTGTATTACCACTAGGCCACGCCACGATACTTTTATTTTTGGCGCTACACTTTGTGAGCCCTCCGTTTGTGGAAGAATCCTTGGCAACGCATCTCTGGCACATCACCCACCAAGGCGGGGATACTTGGTTCAAAATCCTCTGAGGTTCTCGTATCATAATCTGAGACAATAGTAGTTAGTTAGTTTATGTACTCTGATAAGAGGGAAAGGCTGACGATTTTCTCGGGACGCACGATGTCTTAGTACTTACCCTGATTTTAGGAAATACAATTATAATTAATGAGTTAAACAAAAGAAAGAAAACGAAGAAAAATCTGATTTAAGAAAACAATAAAATAACGTCGTTCCCCACATTTTGTGCGACACATAATGACTTTTGCCCTCGCAGAAACGCACTATCCAGAATTGTGGGGCTTACATTTCGTACTCATGCAAGAAGCCAAGACTATTGAAAAAGTGCACCCAGTCACCTTTCAAATAATCGCGTGATCATACAGATGTCTGCAAAGAAGCCACCGCGCACCTTCTGTCAACCAGGCTATTAGAGGCTCGAGATTATATGCTATCATATTTCTAGGTAGGCACCCTGCATGGCACTTATTACAGGGTGCATCTAAGTTGGTGTCTCATGAACACCAAGCTAGCCTCGGGTCATATTCTCTAGTTGACTGTACCGGGTGCATGTTTATAGATGCCAAGACCTTGTGACAACCTGGGCCATAATCCTTTCCCTTATCCCCTCATCTGGTAGCGCAGGCCACCCTATGGCAGAGGCCAATGCTCTAGTGGGGGGCAAATTAGTTGGTGGGGAGCACAGTACTATTGGCGAAAACATTTGGATAGAAAACATTCGTCGCCGGACGAGGAGACAAGGAGTGGATACTGTTTCAAAACCCTATCCAGTACAGCACCTCCGAGGACGCTTTTGACAACAGGTAAGGCACTGTCAACGGAGGCAGCCTTGAATAGGGGTACATGTGTAAAGAGCAATGCTTATGATGCAATTGGGCACAGAATTATCCTGTCAGCTCAGCACATGGGGTGCATTGGGCGTGGATATTCAGCTAAAGCTTCATGCATGATGAATAGCTGGCATGTTTGTATGACACATTTACTAGATACAGTTCTATGACCAGTCGAGTGCCAGTATATAGAAGGCTTGTAGGTGGCAAGTGAAATAAGGCCGTATATATATAGAAACACAGAGGATATGATTGAATTGAGGAGGATGAGTGGTGAGGGACGAAATTTCCTAACGGAGGAGCTTGGGTAAACACTTATTTTTTGCTTTTAACATCATTTTGATTTTATGGGACCATTGTCAATACTCTCTTAATGTTGTGTATGTTTAATTTACGAGGATCTACTAAAGGAGTAGGTAGGTTTGTGCTAATTGGGCGCTTGAAAAGTTGAAACGAAAAAGGGTAGTTTTTATCTTTGCAACCTCCTCAATTGATCAAGATATATTTACCGAAAAATAAACTATGGTTCCAGGGTGAGCCAGACAGTATCCGGGGATGCTCGGGTTGGAACCATACTTTATTCCTCAGCAAGTATTACAGACTTGAATACAGTCTATAAAAAAACATACAACCGAAGAACTAGCTTCAATTAGGACTAGCTGCCACTGCCCTTGATTACATGTATTAAAGGGTAACCCGACCCGAGCAATGACGTACTTTACGTTGGGAGAAGAAACTGAAGCAGAGAAGGGTCATACTACTGATATTAGCCATATGTATATGTATTGTCGGTTGACAAAAGTAACCGTGATTTTGCGTATCAACCAGCAAAAATGGTCCAAACCGACCAACTGCCAAAGTCAGTCCCCGAGATTCATACCCAAGGGATAGGTTCTATCAATCCAACGCTTTTGAATTATATAATTCTTTACTTCATATCTGTTATTGTTGTGGGGTTATACTTGTTTCGGGACGCCTTCCCATATATACAAAATCTGGTTGCAATGAAAAATCACGGTTACTTTTGTCAACCGACAGCATTTCCGGGTGTTGTTTGTTTAAACTTGAACCTCGAGATATATCTTGAGACTTTTAGTGCTGTTGTCTCAGGCATATGAACCTAGATAACCTCTCGTCGCTATTCATTGGTCGCGCTTTCCCGGGGTCCGGGTTACCGATTACACAACCCAAGAAGACACAATACCTCTAACTGCTCTAAGCCTAGACCAATACCAGTCTAACCAGAAGGTATCCGGGGATATATAATAGCTTATGTGCATATCTGCATCTAATTAGTACCGTCATGGACTCGGCATATGGCGCTTTCGTATTGGTAGAGTAAGTTACCCATTTAGGAGTGGTTCGTGGGTTCGAAACTCATGTCTAGGTCTACGTGTCATTGGTCGGCGGGGTAGATATAAAGATAGCTAGACGTGTGAAATAATAAATGCCTCTGATAGATACCCGGGCGAAATACTCCAGATCTCAATTCTGTTGCGGACAGGTAGCATGCTTCATGTTACACTAAACTAGCCATATCCGTTTTCATCTCTAGATCTGTTATCCTACTATATATACTGAGCCCGTAATTGATGAATTGTAGCCCACGAACTGCGCTTGCTGATCCGTGCATTCCCAGGGATTGCGGGGGTGAATTGTAGACTATCCTGACTGTAGTCTTGAATACCGCAAAAACTCGGAGAATTGGCTATCTCCGGCCAGGGATTACGATTGGTTGAAGGGCGTAGATCAGGTCTGCTTATAGCAATTTTGATCTCATATGCATAGCCAAGCTTTCGAGCAATGGCGGTATAAGGGAATTGGAAAGTGCATGTAGATCTAGAGGGGACTCCCTCGTGGGCTACCGGCCCGGAGATGCCAAGTCCTTTCGGATGTGTATTCAGGAACGAGCCATTAATTAGTAATAAACTTAGTAATGACCGGCTCGTACCGGATGAACAAAGGTGGAGAAGCTCTGGCAGGCCACAAATATCACGCTAGAGACAAGTGAGAGGCACTTCTCATTGATCAATATACATGTAGTTACATTTACTTGTGTAGTTGTTCTCACGTATTAGACATACAAGAGTTTGGAGTTGAGGAGGAAACAGACGCCAAGCCCAGCGGCTGATTATGTCACGGGAAGATATGTAACTCTGTCTAAGATAAGAGAAGAGGTCCTGCCTCATTACCGTTAGACCTTTTCAAACTGGATGGTCGATGGTTATCTATTTTTATCCGCTCGATCAGGGGGCAGGAGAATTCCCAGACTGTTGATTCCATGCACACAATTTATGTCCCGCGGGTTCCAGAACATCTCGGCACGCATGTTTTTTTTTCTCCGCGCGCTTTTTTTTTATAAAAGGGGAAAAAGGAAATAAAAGAATAAAAACCACCATAGATAGAAAAATCCTTCAAAACCACTCGTGGGGACCTTTTTAGAAGCGCTTATGTAGGTATGTTTGATTTCGTCCTTCAGAATCCCATAACAGAACAGGTCTCATCCTAGGCCTTCCCGAAAGTTTGAGACGCGAAACTTCGCTTCCGTTGTACTCGGGTGTGAACCAAAGTGATCAGAACTCTACGACAATTGGTTGAGAATATGTGGGTGCGACAGGCTGGGGCCAATAAGACCTGCCAAGAATTCTTATCTTGAATGGGGGAAAAAAGTCATCAGAACTTTTCCAAGATCCTCATCAAAAAATCCAAAAAAAATCCAAAAATATATTTAAAATATTGTATCTATCAGTACCTTCTCTATATGCTATTTGGATACAAATTTGGCTGTGTAGAGAAAACTTTCAGGAGGCAGCAGTAAAATTGAGGACCAAGTTCTGGGCTCTGAAGTTTCCTGGGGCACACGGTTGATATAAGCCCAGGGTGGGGCCAACTTGGCACTCCAGGCCAACCAGACCAACCAGGAGCAGTTCTGATCACTTACCCTCAACACCCGGTACAAGCGCTGCCGATCCTGATCTCGATCCAGGAAAAGTGACACAAAACAGTCCAGGTTGGGGGGAGTTTGTGATACCATTGAATCTTCGATAACCGTTGTAAACTAACCAAGATTAGTTTCTTCTCAGCAAAGGGGGATCTCGACTTCTGTCGGTACAATGAAAAAATCTTTAAAAATACAAAAATTTACATACACATCATTCGGAGGTGTGTATCATCGTGGACCACATGTTTTACTAGATAATACCAGTGGTGGTGGTGATGGTAAGAGAGATATCACCAGCGCGCGCATCCGTGATCTGATGTCTTCACAAGGGGGTCTTTGGGTGGTGACTTATCATGAAAAGCTTACGCTGGAGAATCCCGTGTCCGTTATGGTGGCAACCAATGAAATCGATCCGGAACCGAGGGGCTGAAATGTGCACTTTTTTTTCTTTTCCAATTTTGGAACAGCACTGAAAAACCCCCCCCTTCGGTAGGACTGTGCATTGATTGTTAGCCATTAAAAGCTGAGTACGGACTCATGGGTTGCATGCATGGAACCGCCTGATAAAGAGAGTGTGTGTGAGTGTGTGTGGGTGGGTGGGGTTTGTGTGGTGCTGCGGCCGGCTACAAATTTACATTTATGGATTAATATTTGGTTTACTAAAAAGTCTGTGCTCCTCCTGCATGCCCGCGGATCTGTTAAGAAGGTTAAAATTTCCCCTTCTTATTTTTTCCCCTCTCAACACTCAGAACAACCTTGTCACTCCGGGAAACACTCCTTCTCACTAGTTGCACGGTGGGGGATTAAAGCCTTCCTTTCCCTCTCCCTCTTCTCTCCCAAAGAATACACCTCCAACCCCCCTTCTGAGTGAACAAACCCCCCCCCCACTATCTTTTGCCGCAATAGCCGGCCTAACACTTCGCAAGTCCTCACGATGTTTGGAATCGAGCTTACAGTAAAGTCCCCCTCAAAAAGGAAAATGTATGGTTGAATGTACGTACTAATAAATACTGTAAAGGTCGGTATTGTGTCGTCCATGATCGCCGCTATCATCGTAACCAGTAAGAGAGCATCTTTCCGTCCCATAAACCACCTCCGTTTCTCCCATCCCATCCTCTGCACCAACTACTACTGCTGTTTTATCTGTACTAACAGCCCCTCTCAGTACAACATACGTTCCCAATATTTCTCGGGGTTGTTCTCGCAGGCCTGATCCAAAACAACTCCACCGCTGCTACCTGGTCCGTTATCACCACCATCCTCCAAAACTCCAACCTCCACACAATCCTCCAAAGTGACTCCTCCTCCATCATCAATGTTGCCCGTCCAGTCCAATTCCTCTCATTCGTAACCATCTTCATGGTGGCGCTGGTGGCACTCTGCCAGGTCCTTACGCCCCTTGGAATCCGTCAAGAGCTAGAGGGGCGCGATGTAACGATCATTAAATTCGAAGGGGTGAGGGACAACGATTCCTTTGCTCTTGGAACTGCAGATAGAAAGTTTTACGGGGTTACTAGAGTCTGCGGAGTCGGGGAAGAGACCTGTCCTGGACAGGAGGGGGACACACAGGTTGTGGATGAGGGACAATTTCAGGTCGCGCCATACGCTACGGAGGAGCCGCCGACGACTTGGATAGATACTGTGACAAGCAGCTCCATCCCTTATACTTTTAGCTCCAGCACTAGCTCCAGCTCCAGCATCAGCTTCAGCTTCAGCTCGTTGGGTTCTGCTAGCTCTAGCTCTGGGAGGTCAACGGCGACATCTGATAGTTCGGACTCAATCAGTGGCGAGACTTCAGGCAGCAGTTCTAGAAGCTCAACAAGTGCTCCCGGTACTGCTACCAGGACCTCGGAATCGTCAAGCGCTGTGCCAGTTACCACTAATTCTAGGACCACTTCATCAACGCCTTCAGTAAGGACCAGCAGCACGCCTTCTGTTGCCCCTCCTGTCACCTCCGACCCTCCAGCCAGCAGCAGCAGTAGCGCCGCTCAAGTCCAAACAACACCAACTCCGGTTGTACCCACGTCCAACACCCCGGCACCAAGCGCACCTCCCGCGGCGGCTACTACAGCTCCAGCATCCGTGGTTCTCAGTTCCCCCCCGGCCGGTGTAACTGCTCCCCAACAGGTTGCGGATCCGATCAACTCTGTGGCAGCGCGCTCGCTATCCGCCTCATCCGCCTCCGCCGCTTATCTCGCGCTTTACCGCCGCTCCACACCAGCTGCGCTAGACAGTCGCGCGCCCCCCACGAAATCTCTTCGCCGCCGTGCAGGCGCCAAGAAATACCGTATTGGTTCCGACGTTCCGGAAGCGCTCAACCAGACCTTCTCCCGCGCATCGTACTATGGGCGCACAGTCACCAACCTGTTCCAGATTGAATTCCGAAACTATATTCTTCTCCGAAACCCCCAGAACCAGCTCAAAGACCAGAGCAGCTATACAATTGGGCAGTTTCGCTTCTTGGAAACACTCATCCTCTCAAGCGGCTACAAGCTCATTGATGGCCTCATCGTGGATGCTGACAAGGGCGGAATAGCGTTTAGAAAGCACGCCAGTCCTGACAAGGAGACTAAAAGGTATGGTGCGAGCTGGAGCGAATCATTGCTGTGGATGGAGCCTCAAACCTCCTGTGTTGCGAACAACATCAGTATTGAGCTCAAGACAAATGAAGATGGAAACGCCGAGAGTTCCCTGTACGATGCCGGTGGTTTTACAACCGCCCAGAGCGGGTCGGAACCGCAACTTGGCGCCGATAACGGGATCCCGAATCTGTCGTCGAGGGCTTTCAATGGGGCCTTCTACTTTAATGCCGAGATCGCCAGGGCGTTGGGTGTGGCGGGCAAGGATGGGCCCACGTTTGACTTTGGTGATTCTAGTGATAGCACATGGGTCGACAGACTCCGAGATATCAGTAGTTCGCTGGGTGATAGCCAGTTTGTCGTGCATCGATTGCCTCTGGGGTCAGGGATAGACGATAGTGGAACTCAAAACAGCACTCAAATAGGTAATCCATCCCAGGAGCTTCCATCCCATTGTTCCAAGAGTTACTAACATCACTTCTGCAGATATAAACTGTGCCGGTCTGACGGCTGACACGCCCTCTGGTGCCCCTCTCGTTACTTGTGGACTCATCGTTGGATCCCCTCGCCGTACCGACGCCTCCTCATCAACGCTGGCCGGAACATATCGCTATCCACTTTACACATGTGCCACCGCCATCCGTGCCTCTCTCCAGACAACAAACTTTATCGCTAACGGCACCTCCTCCGATCTCAAGACGCTAACCCTAATCAACTCGACCATCACCCCCGAATCCCCCGTCTGGGGAACCGAAAGAACAAGCCTCAAATCCTGGCAGATAAGCCCCCTGTGGGGCTTGATACACCCCCAAGACGAATCATCGCCATCGCTGGTGTCTCGACGCTCGCGGTACCAGTACCTACCCGCCGGTCAGGGCGGTTCCGGCATCGCAGACAGTCTTGCGGGCACAGGCGCGTACCAGTACGCGTCCTACCTCATGTACAACACGAGTAGCCTGACGCCCGATTACAGCGGAAAGACAAACTACGCGCTGTACAGGCGCTGGGAAAGGGTTACAGCGAACGCAAGCTCGGTGGCGCTGCTGCCCGGGCTGATCTGGAGCGATGTCATGGCGAACTTGGTCACGAGCATTAACAACGGTGGGCAGGGCGTGAACAAGGTCTGCGTGTACAAGTGGGCCATCAAGTACGACTACAAGTATGCCGCGCCGGGGTTTCTGTTGGGGGTGGTGTGGCTGAGTTTGTGTGCTATGGCGGTGCTGTTCTGTATCAGCAGGAGGGTGAGGTTTGGGGCGATGAGGCAGTTGCTGAATCAAGTCAGTACGGGGAGGTTGGTGGTGAATATGTTGATCGAGGGAAGCAAGGAGAGCTCGTTAGGGTCGGAGAGGTGGGCTAAGAGGGTCGGCAAGAAGGTCGTGGGGTTGGAATGCAGGGCGGATGACAATATCGAGGGGTGGGAGAGGGAGGGTGATCATTTGGTCAGTGGGCAGGTGATTGGGTTTGTGGATAACCCGATGGAAGGGAGAGTGCTGGAGCTGCTGAGGAAGAATAAATAAGGTGGCATAGGGCGGGATTTCCTTACTTGGTCTCTTCGGCTTTCTTTTGTTATTGCATATCGGTATTGCATTGTTGTTGAATCTTTTATCGGTGTTGAATTTAGACTGGCTTAGCTACGAGGTTATTAGATTAATTCAAAGAACTCTGGAACGCAAACTTTATGACGTATGCAGCCCCTATTGCGGGCTTGTTACGCTTATCACTTAAGTACGTTGTCAATGCTGGTCACCTATGATAGAGCGTCGGGATTTGTATGAAGGATCAATTATTTGATAAGGGGGATAACAGGATCTATTAGCGGCTTTTTCTTTTTCCGGGGGTCAGCGATGACAGCTTAAGGGATAGCTAGCTTTAATCACAGCCTATCACTCGAACTGTACCATTACATGCCGCAGGTCTGATCAATTTATTTTTAGCGGGCTTCTCTATTGATCAGCATGATGGTATGTAGGCAAGTAGCTGAATATTAGAAGGTCTGTGTATGAACGATCCAAACCGATTTCCAGAGAAAAATCCCGCTCCTCCCCTAGCGCTTGGGAGCGATAGACTACCGCGTTGCTTTTTTTTTTTTTTTTTTGTTTACTTCATACTCGCATCCAGCCTTTAGGCTATGGCGGCGTACTACAATCTAAGCTTCCCTTGGAGGGTTCAATCCCTAAGGACCTAATGGAATACCCCAACCTAGGCCCTGAAGCCCCGCCATTTCCACTTAGCCACACTCCCCCACATTTCCGCATGCCCCATTCACAGCGTTGCTTTTAAATACCTTTGGGATGTTATGAAAGGCGGAATATGTTAAAAGCTATTCCGAGTTGAGTAAATGGAATTTAGTCACTTGGCTTTGGGGTTTGTCACCCCGTGATGCGTGACTGTTTCAGGGTTAGGGTTGGTGAACCAGTCCAGCGATTAAATCATTTTTTGTTTAATTCATGAATTGTAACTACTAATTGTATGTAACATCACGGCTATAGCAACACCATATGGCTCCTCCCCTCATTGTGCTCCTCCACTCGCGTAGAAAGAAGTTTGTAAGGTAGGAAAACACAGGATAAAATCGGACTAACAAACGGGTTAAACATAATTAAAGAAACATTTCTTACTTGCACCAAGCTTTTAACTGCCGGTAAAAGGCTGCAATGCCACGGACTTCTACCATGCATGTATATATCTAGGATCCCGTGCTAACTACGGTGCATATAAAAGATCTCCGGACCTCACTACCAAAAGAAAGTTGAAGAAAAAAAAAATAGAATAGCCACGAGTTCTAGAATTTATGTTGGTGCGAGTCACTTCGGAAAATACAAGATCTTCAACTTGAATTTCTACTAGCTGTGTAGGTAGCTTTGGTGGCTAGCAGTAGCCAGCATTTACGCTGGTGTACCTATATATAACGTGTTTCACCGGGAAAGCGATCGATCGTCACCGGGAAAGCAACCGGGCCCCGTTGATGAAAGATGGTAGGGCTAAAGTTCAGTCTAAATATGTTAGTACTTTTTGTTGTTTTTGGGTGGTGATTACTTAGGATAGTGTGGTGGGGGTACTTTCAAAAGACCCAAAAGGAGGGGAAGAAATTATCTATTATGACAACCATCCTTCACCACTCAACCTTAGCAAATATCATCTAAAATAGTCAAAAGACATCTAAAAGGTGTTTCTGGACACTTGATTCGCTCCAGCCTCAAAATCAGAAATTTTCAAAGTCCTGTTGTCATGGTTGATTGCTTAATTACCCGGTGATGATTACTTTCCTGGCGAAGCACGTTAGCCTCTAAAGGCTGTGCAAACAAAGGCACAAAAACCGGAGGAAGGGCAAAACTAAGCATAACTTGTTTTAGAATTTTCATGCCACTATCTTAGTCACGGTCCAGGTTTTTATTAGCATTTATGGTGCTGTGACGGTGGTTATTATGGCACCTGGATATAATCATAAAGATCCGTAGCGTTTTTATAGTCTTTTACCGTTTGACTGCTGAAGACAAATCCTTTATCCCTTATATATTTTGGTACCCTTTGCTAGTCCTCCTGTTCCAACTCTCCCCATCCCCTTCTGAGCTCGTGTGCTCCCTCTTCCACTTCATCCCCTCTTTCTTCGCGCCGGTACTTCCGCCGTTGCTTCCGGATTTCTGGTGCTGCCGCTATATATGCCTTTCTCAGTCCATAGTAGGTCCACAATTATCGTATTGTTGGGTATTTTCTCCGACTGCCGCGGTATGTGGGCACTGCGTAAGAATGTGTCGTACGCTCTAGCCTATCCAACGGTTCTTGGCTTTCTTTTCTCTTTTCGTTTCGTTCATTGGTTCTTCCGGCGCTTGGCCTGCCCGACGTGGGGGCGTAGGTATTGGCTGGGATAATCCGACAAGAAGATCAACAGTAGTCCCCCAGTTGCCCAATTAATTAGTGGCCTGGGGTGCCCTTGACGCACCGCGGGAAGCCATAAGGTAGAGGGAGGAGAGTGGTTATGTTTTCCAGGATTGGGAAGTAGTTTATAGTCCTATAGTAATCTTACGGCTCGAGTAGTATTTGAGATTTTGATAACATGAAACTAGTAGCTGCTCTAAAAGCCGCTCTTAATTTTTCGTGGTTGTTGTTTTAATAGATGGATACCTGACCTGAAAGCCCAACCTAGCCGACACAAGCTGAATATTAGACCCAGTGTGAGCTGGTAGGCTTACTAACCCCCTGGGAGAGACCCGATGTACTGGTGGTAGGATCCGGAGTAGCAGAGTGAACTCAGCGAATTTTAATTTTTCTTTGTTTATAATTGGATTCATTAAATAAATGCATGCAGCCTCTTTTTATGGCAATAACGCACTATTTTCTCCCTAGAACGCCTCTCACCCAGCTCCTTGTCCAACAAAAGAAAGTAACCACGAAAAATACCTGAGATGACTATTACTTTTATGCTCGTCTTTAAAGCTGGCGAACCTAAGGTTAGCGAGGGGGAAGCATAGGGAGTAAAATATCATCCATTTCGCCAAGTTTTTGGAGCCTCTTTAGGCCCTGTTCTGCCCGTATAACCGTCAATTTACATCATATCCTTTTTTGAGGGGACTTAAGCTAGCATCCATCCGGCGCGCGGGAGTTATGCTCGTCCTTTAGTAGGCTGCTGGCTTAAGTATCTATTGCCGACTGTCTCTACATGTCTCTTGGGCGCTTTGGGTGAGAATGGATGGATTTATTCTCGCTTAGGTCGACTAAGCAGGGAAATTTTAACATCACTACTAATCAAGTCTTGGCTTCCCCTAACTAGTCGAAAGAGACAGAGATAAGGTATTAAGACTTGCATAAGTCTTGACTGGCAGCAAGGGTTAAAAGTTACAACAGCAACTATCGACTCCATTGTTCAACGCATGCGTCGTCACTAAAGGATTTAAGCACGAGATATAAAATGTAAAGACTGTAATTGCTAAAAAAGAAACCCTAGCAGACAAAAAGCCCTCCAGCCGAAATGATAAGAAAAAGAAACAAATGTTATTCCAACATGTATCATTCCATCGATAATTTCCGTAGCATCCATCCACCATCCTGACCTTGTGTCTCGAGATTGCATCGTGTTTTCTGGTCAATGGTTAGAACAGGCTGAAAATTATGGAAGTAAGGTTATAATTTATCTTACCAAGATGTGCCGGTTGGCGATACAGTTAAACGAATGGGTTGCGACTAGTAGTAAGTCGTGAGGATCATGAAGCCGAAAAGAACAGTCATGATGAACACAACAAGGAGAAAGACGTTGAGACTTTCGAAGTGGATCACCCCGTCTTGATGTTCGAGTTGACTATAGTAAAGAAAGTTGACTTAGTTTCATTGCCAAACACTGGTGAATGGAAATACTCACTACTCTCTGTACCACCAGGCACCTCTTGCCTGATAAACATCAGTCATTCCCTCTGCAATGAACCTCGCCCTAGCAGCAGAGCTTCTTCTGCGAATCCACCTAACCAACATAGCAGGGGGCCGTCCAGCTTCAATGACTGCGGTAATGGCCCCACGACAGAAGGGGCACGGCATCTCACGAGGCCAATGGAGTTCGTGGACAATGGTGGTCCACCAGCATTGTTTGGTGCAGCTAACGCACATTTGATGACGGCAAGAGGGGAACGAGATGGTGGCTTTGCGGCGGAAGCAGATGAGGCATTTTTCGTCGTCTTCTTCGTCGTCAGAATCTTCAGAGTCGGAGCCAACTTCGGTATAACGAGGTAGTTGAAGTACAGCAGCAAGTGCCCAATGAGCTTCGTCAAAGTTGTTGAATGGGGCAGCACCTTGGGTATCACCGGGAGCGGGCATCCTGGTTTGAAATGTCCCATAATTGCGCCCCATGTTCTGGCTGTCTCTAGTAGGAGTGGTGGTGCCGCTGGGAGGTGGGCCAGGAGGAAGGGTTGGAGGTTCATCGTCTTCAAAGTTATAGTAGGGTAGAGTATCAGCCATTTTTTTGTTATTTAATAAGAAAGCTTGTGTAAAGATGTGGACTTAGGTTGTATCTGGTCAATTGTGGATGTGGAGTGTAAAGTAGGGGTTAAAATAAATTTTTATTTCTGGTTTAAATACTCTACTTTCTCATTGGACGAGAGTCCAGCTTTGGAGATAGGGCAAAGGTTGCCCCAGCAACCTGAGCACCACTTGAGATAGTATCCAGAGAGAGTGATATTGTTTCTTCTCAAATGCTCAGGGGAAGTCTTTCACTGCAGGGTGCGAGCGGATGCACTCTTGACATTTTACACCCAGTCACAAAGAAGCATGCGGCTAGTATGGTAGGGATATTTTGGTATTCCTACACAGTTAGAGTGTCACATTTTTCTCTTTACAGCGGTAAAACATTTACCAAACCGAGAGGATGCGATCCCTCTAACAATCATTCTCCACCCGCAAAGCAACTGACCACTCCCGGCCCGAGCCTGCGGGACTATCACCTACCAAGCGTATCCCGTCTACTGTAGCTTCCTGTCCGAAATGCTACGTTTACAGTATTGATACGGCTTAAGATGACGAGGTACCGCACCGCAGGGCCTTTAGACCTCATCAATTTACTAGTCGAGAAATCCTGCCGCCTTGGGAGGAAGAGTCACTAGACCAGCCTTCGTCCAAAGGATTAGGTTATTTTTTTTATTTACTTATACTTCATACATGAGTGCAGCCCTTAGGCTATGGCAAACACCTCCTCCCTTTTCCCGGAGCAGATGAATTTTCCTCCCCTTTGCCTCCGCCGCCATCCAAACCCAAAGAAAACACAAAAACCACAAAAGAAAAATAAAAATCGCCACTTTCCCTCTCCTGGTGCGCTTGCTATCTCGAGACCCATCATTCATCCCGAGTTACTCCTCTCTCCAGTCCTCCAAAAGGATTAGGTTGGTTTGCAGAAAAGTACCTTTCGAGCTTTGGGGAACATCAACCCCCCCCCCCCCCCCTCCGGCGTTAACAGGAGCGAGCTGCATACGGAGCTATATAGGTTGCGTTGACTATACGGCACCACAAATCTCGTACCCCGCCATATCTACGTTCCTATCATTGACATCACGGTAAGCTCCGGAAACGACCGGGTGATATTTGGTGATCCACATGAAATTATGTTCGCGGGTGATACAGGGACTAAGAAGCAACTTTAATTTGTAGTTACTCGTCACCACGCTCAAAGGCTGGGAAATATTTATACAGATCGAGCTGCATCAGGCACAGCTATATAACAGAGAATACACAAAAACAAAAATGAAAGGTGGCTGGGTCAGCTTTGATGGTGGCCGCGACAGCGGGGTACGTAGCTCCGCCTTGCACCACGTTAAGGACCCCCGGGGCCGGGGTGCATTTTCCTGGCGAACAAAAAGGGTAAGTATCCCAGGTAGCTACAGCAGGAGGAATAATCTTTAAGTAGCTACTATATCACAGTCCGTAGCAGTTTGAGCCATCAGGCTCGACCTTACTAGATCAGTCATTATGGACGTATAAGATTGTGACGTTGGCCGAGCGGTTTTGGTGATTTTGTTGGTTTTGATGATTCTGGATAGCGTCTGCTCGCGGGTCCGGGGGCTGTCGCAGGGGGGGGGGTGGAAGTGGAGACAGTGGGGATAGGGAAAACAGAGAGGGTGGGGGCGGGGGTTGGGGGGTCTCGAAAATAAGGGGGGATGAGAAAACTAAAGGAATAAAAAAATAAGGGAAATAAGATAATAAGGGAGGTAAAAAAGTAAGGGGAACAAAAAATAAGGGAAATAAAGGGGTAGGAAAGATAGGGAAATAGGAGAAGGTGGGGGAATAAAAAAAATAAGGGAAATAAAAAAACAATAAGGGGAATAAAAAGAGGGGAGAATAAAAAAAATAAGGGAAATAAAAAAAAATAAGGGAATAAAAAAATAAGGGAAAGAAAAAAGATATGGGAAGTAAAGAAAGGAGGGGTGGTGGGGTGGGGTAAGTGGAATAAAAAAAATAAGGGGAATAAAAAAATAAGAGAAATAAAAAAAAGATAAGGAAATAAAAGAAAAATAAGGGAAATAAAAAAGATAAGGGAAGTAAAGAAAGGAGGGGGAATAAAAAAAAATAAGGGGAATAAAAAAAATAGGAGGAATAAAAAAAGTAAGAGAAGTAATAAAAATAAGGGAAATAAAAAAAAGAGGGGTGGGGGGGGAAGAAAAAAGGGAAATAAAAAAATGATAGAATTAAATAAAAAGGGAGGAAAATAGAAAATAGGGAAGATAGAAGATAAGGGAAATAAAAAGTAAGGGAAATAAAAAATAAGGGAGATAGGAAAGTGGGGCAAACAAAAAATAGGGGAGAAGGGTAAAGAGTAAAAAAAAGGAAAAGGAAAAGAAACGGAAACGGAGAAGAGGTAATTAAGAGGGGGGAAGTATTAACAATGGGGGGAAAATTAGTGACGGGCACGAGACAAGATGAGACGAGACTTGGAAAGGTCTTGTCTTGTCTTGTATTTTTTCGTTCTAGTCCCGGGGGTCTCGGGACAAGGGCCCAGTCTTGACAAAGTCTCCAGAATTTGTGATCATATCACTTCGATACCAGAAAAGGTGTCGGAAGTCTGTTGCTAAACCCTAACCCTGGTATCGGAAGTTTTCATATCAAGTTATATGGTGAAAAACGTCTCGAGACAAGTCTCGAGACATCTATGCGCTGACTAGTCTTGTCTTGCCTCGTATTGCTACCCTCTAGGTGTTGTCTTCTTTTGCCGCAATTCTCGAGACTAACACCAGGGAAAATTGAAGAAGGGATAGAGAATAAAAATAAAAGAAGATAGAAAAAAAAAGAGGGAAAACAGAAACCGTAGGAAAAAAAGAAAGGTTTCAACACCTCGCCTTCCGAAGAAGAGTGACTATGTACTCACCCGTACCTCCTCACAGCGGCTGCGGCAGCTATTTGGCATAACACTCTCCATTTCCACCTACGATGAGAAAACCATCCGAAGAAACCTTCTCCCCTAACTTCACATCCCGAACAACACGTTAGGAAACCCCCACAGAACCTATTCGACGGATGAGAGCTGACATTAGCTTCTACCAGGTCCACCTCGATTGCAAGTCACGCAGCACAATCGTTAGCCTCTTCCTGCCGCAACCATCCCGTCGTCGACACGCGTATCCGGAATGTTGTGTACAAGCACTACCACCGGTTGCGGGTCGGCAAGAGAAAATTATCCTCATGGATAGAAATGTTGCATGGCTTTCAATACGTTTAGATTCCTTCCAACCGGAGTGCGGTGTTGGAGCGTTTCCCGGGGATAGGATACACACAAGCAGCAAAGAGCACTGTACCGCACGGCCACGGTTTCTCCAGTGCCAGATGGGTAGGGCGATCTTCTGCATATGGCTCATACAGCTGGATCGCTCCTGGCCTAGCTTCGAATTCCGTACCTAGACTGGGAAGGACGAGCGAGTGATATCCTATGACCCAACCCGCCCCCGATCTAGGACAACCACCGCGTTAGGTTGCATCTCGGTCTTGAGACTACATGACGTACACAAAGTCTCCCTCCTCCCTCTAACAGAGCGGGACCGCGGCGTTCCTGTTGCAGCTGGCGGACGCACCGTCCGCATCTTCGAACGGTCAGCAAAGGCGTACCTTTATCGGCCCGCCAACACCAGCGCTCGTCGCCTATTCCCGCTGCTCAAAGCACCGAGCCCGCCAAATCATGAGGCCCCTCGGAATCTCCCTGCTTCCCATCGCCCCCTTTTTATGTCTTCAGCCTTGAGAGGAGGATCCTCGGCCCTCGTGTTAATTCAGCGGCGACTAGGCTGGAGCTAGAACCGCCATCTCTAAGCACGAGAGCAGTAACTGGTATCTTATAACGACGGCGTTCGAGGGCAACAGGATAATCAATAAGCCTGGGTCCACCACCTACAGAGAGCTAGGAAATTAATATACATGACCGCCCCCCCCACTATGTCTCGAAGTAAACATCCTGACAGGGCATAGAGGTGCGATACATGCACTCCAACCTTCACTCAAAGATCTCAGCATAAGCTTAGGCAGCGGCACGAATTCCTTAGCGTCGAGTGGGGGGTCGGATGTGGGATTGAATAAGAGGAGATGGCTTCAGCAAAGGATCGGACACTAACTCTACACAGAAACAAACTTATAATGCCGGGGGAGCACCGGCCAGATAATCTCGCTCTTCTACCACTCATGAGGCCAACGACGAATGAACCGCCCACCCGGTTTCGGCACAGGAAAAGAACTCTGGCTAGCCTTAAGTTTGCGGCCAAGGAAATGTCGACGCCGGAATGCGCAAGTGCGGGGATCAAAGCTTAAACGCAGCATTCCCGTACTCACTCACGAGAGAGGTGCTTCAGCTTACGTGTCTTTGGCGCCCTGGTGCTGGCCAAAGTCTACAAACCTACAGACGGGAGGACAGGTTTTGCGGGTTCTTGAAATGGGGTTGAGCGTAGAACGGTCTTGAGGGGACACGAAAAAAAACCATCTGGGCGCAGATTGGGGAAGGGTGCAGAGGGGCTGAGACCAGTACTGGCAGGGTGGAAGGCGGGCTTTTTGTACCCTACGTCCTGGAGATCAGCTGCATCTGTAAAGCAAACACAATGGAGTAGAAAGATATACCTTGATTTTTTGTTCCCCCGGCTGTGTCACACCACCACCGCAAATGGAAAGAAATCCCCCCTAGGCGACCTTTCATCCGAACTCACTACATGTATCTCCCAGCGATGCACAAAAGACCCATCAAGTACCTGACAGCTGTCCAAAAGCCCGGCCACCAACCAACCAAGCCTCTCCACAAACAACAGCCGCATTCCCGTGACCGGCAGGCTGCATCGGCAGCGTCCCGCCCCCGCACGGATAGCTTAATCCAACGTCACCAGCCCCGCCCAGAAGAGGAACTGGCGTCCATTTGGCCATCGCCTTGTGGCTATCGTGGTTGCCGCTCTACTACTGCTTGGTGGCGGGGGTTGGTGTCGCGCGGATACGGTGGGCTGTGCGTCTGCTGCTCTTGGCCCCCGTGGTTGTGGGGAGTCAGGAGTGGCCGGTTTTATCGTTGTGCGGCTGTGGTTTTGGTGCGTATGGGGATTGAATGGGTGTCTTGAACTACAAATACCTGGGCAGGATATGGATTATGGGTAGAAGAGGGATCATCTAGCGCGTGCAAGACTGTGACAGCTTTCACAGGCGCATCGAATAACGTGCTTCACCGGGAAAGCGATGGTCACCGGGTCCAGTTGACGAACGATGGTAGGACTAGAGTTGAATCTAATACGAAACCAAATATGCTGGAAGTACGTTTTGTTGTTTTTGGGTGATATTTACTTAGGGTATGTGGTGGCATGGGGGGTACTTTCAAAAGAGAGAAGAAATTATAAATGTATCACGACAACTACCCTTCAACATTAGCAATCGCCAACTAAAATACTCAGAGGACATCTAGAGGTTTCTGGACACTTGATTCGCTCCAGCCTCAAAATCTCAAGTTTTTAAGTCATGGTTGATTGCTTTCCCGGCGAAACACGTTAAGGCCGAGAAACCAACAACACCTCCGCCGTTCAGGGTTTGCCCACTGGAAATCACCCACGCCAGACACACCCGCTCCGAAATTAGCGAAGGATCCCACCGACCAGGGTGCCTCTGCCGGCGGTTATACCCCATCAATTGATCAGGGCCCCAAATACGACCTTTGGCTAGTAACAGAACAAGAGCACCAGACGCCAAGCCTTTTGCCGGAGGACGAATTCTCGATGGTGTGGCGTTACGCATCTCCGACAGCCCTATCGACCCCCCGGCGTGTAAAACTCTAATCCGCAAACAGTCGCGTTGCCTCCGCGTTGGGGCCCCCCCATATGCTAGGGGTCGGATGAAACCTACCGCCTGGCAAGCACCTTCACACTACTGCGAGCGGCTCCTCGGGGCGGGTGCGCCGCAGACATAAGCATAAGCTCTGGTGACTGCGCCGGCATCAGCGAGCGAGGTCCGTGGGCGGGTGCAGGGTGTGGTGGGGGCGCCTCGAGGAGGATGGCTTCGCGCTTCTTGTGGCATGGAAGGTGTTGTGCGGGCTGGGGTGCCTCGCGGGGGTGCGGATCTTCTAAGCCGTGTTTTCTTTGCATTGATATCAGATATTCCTTCCGGGAGGAGAGGCACAATGGAGCGAATCAAGCTTTTATCGACGTGCGATGGTTGAAGGGACCGTGACGCAGGCTGCATAGCGTACTCCCGTGATTGCAGCCACCCCCGGCGGTGGTTTGAGACACCCCCGAGTCGGCCACAAGGCGGATGCTCGTACTCTCGTGTGTACGCTGTGACCTGCTGCGCAAAGGTTTTATTCCGCGCCGGTCCTTGGGTTCGAGTGATGGCGAGGCTTTATATCACCAGATTCAAGCCAGCGCTGTATGGCGGCGCCGCGCAGCCTGAGAACCATCTCCCTAATAAGACGTATGCGTTAATATATGTTACTTCCGTGCTGAGAAGAGCTACTGTGCTTAGGACTATTTTGCGGTATATGTCGCCGGGTTTCTTTTTTTTTTGTTTACTTCATTAGTTGCGTCCAGCCTTTAGGCTATGGCAATTATATATATTAATGACCCTCTCCCCTCTGGAGTAGGTCTCTTTTCCTCCCCTCATCCCTCACCCTGCCAAAAAAAAAAAAAAAAAAAAAAGAAAGAAACATAGGAAAACACAACTTACTACACCACTCGCCAGCCCGATGCGCTCACTATCTCGAGACTCATCATTCAGCAGGTAGGCCGCCTCTACACCTATCGCTTCATCCTTCCCCCTATATATGGGTGAAGGTGCAGTGTGTTTTTTTATTAATATACTGATCATTGACTAGAGGCCTGTATGGAATTCGGTTAGGTTTTCTCTCCCACGGGTGAAGGTCCAAGAACGTTTTTGAGTTGGGGGAGGATCTACGCTGCCTCCGTTACCGCACGCGGGATTGCCGTGCTCTTCGGGTTGCATGCATGGAACGCGCCACACGTGGCGTCGAGTGATGTCTCATGTCCGGAGATAACAGGTCCAGATTCTATCATTTCTTTTTGTTTACATCGCTGATTGTATCCGCTAGTTCTATCATATGAGAAAGGGGGACTAGAGAGAGGCTCTGGTTGAACAGGCGCTCCTGTCTTTCCTTTCATCTGCCAGCCCGTCCCCTTCCTCCTCACTTTCTCGTCACCACCACCGAGTACGGCACCAACAGAGCCACAGATCTCAATCACCATGCGTTCGCAGACCTCTATCCCGTCACTCGCCACTCCAACACCGAATTACGGCGCCCGCGATGAAAGTAGTACAGTATCGGTAACCCTAACCCACGCTCAACGAGGTCTCCGTATATACGTACTTGGACGCATTACCTTCTGCACACACTGGGCCACTGACCACACGTCTGGGCAGCGATGGACCTGTCGCGGCTGGAGGGTCACTCGGGTGGATGTGGGCCCGGGCGTCGGGTGTTGTGTCCCCGCTGATGCCCTGTGTGCTCTTAAGAAATGCATGGGTATAGACCCCTCTGACGGAATATAACACTGACCTGATGTACCGAGCCGAGAGGAAGGCAACGCCCGACGGAACGCGTGTTCTGTCGCAGGCGGGCGTAGGAATCCGGCAATTAAGGTTCCCACCGTCGGCGAAATCAGAAGCATAATTATACTTGGCGGGGGTTATTAAGTTAGGGTCAAAGTACCTTCTTTTCTCTCCCTCTATCCGTCATCATCATTCCCCACCGCGTCGCAAAGATGGAGAAGCAAGCCACAACCGCACCACCGGACCCCACCACCGCCACCGCCACCGCACCACCACCGCCACACGACGACGGCCCGGCCCCCCACTGGCTTGACGTCGACCCCGCCACCGGCGACGCAGAGCTCATCCGCCGCAAGGACGTAGCGCGCGCCGCATACGCCGCCTACCTCGCCGCCCCGACCGCGCAGAACAAGTATATACCCACCCCTTATATACCCGCCCCCACCCCACTTCTGACATGGCGCAGGGAGGCCCTTCTGGGCCACACAGACGACTTCATCAACCGTGCGGGGGAGCTGCGCTTGCAGGCGCTGCGGGAGGAGCGGTTCCCGTGGTTTGGCGCCCGCTATTACATGTACACCTGGTTCGGAGCGACCGAGGTGGTCCATGTGCTTGATATCCTCCTGGTGGTGAGTGTTGGTCGTTGCGTTTTGCGTGTGAGGGGCTAATGGCTGTTTAGATTGGTTGGTGTTCCGCGGTGGGGGGTGTGGTGGGTGCGGTGCTGACGGGTGCGTGTATTATAGTTCGGTTCGTTAACATGCTTCTTGCGGTGTACTTTGCGTTCGCGGCGGGGCAGTGGGAGGCGTGAGAAGCTTGCCAACGTCTCGCCGGTGCAGGGCCGATGGGGTTCGGGATTGGTCTGTCTGCTCTGGGGTGTTTTTCGGTTGGCTTTGGGTTTCTGGGGCGGGGGTCACTGGGGGTTATACTTCCTTTCGTTTTTCTGCGTGTTTTTCGGGGGGCTGTTGAATGACCCCAGTGAAGTAGTTGCTTGAAATAAAAGAAGCCTGCATTCTGAATTCTTGTCTCATTGTATGTCCTGTCCTCATGGTTGTAAACCTCGGTGTAGCCTTATTGTTTATTTATCCTTCATACATTCGACCGGGCCTTATTATCGCTCCCAATATTCGTCTCCCGAACCACGTAGATAACGAATCCAAAACAGAAAAAAAAAAAAAACATCCGGCACTCTTCGCGACTGGACGAGTGATACAAAATGACTCACCCGCGGCCACCCGACTCCATATTGTCTGCGTTTTCGTCCCTGTGGCAGATGGCGTGCGTGCGAGTACTCGAGGCCGACTTGCGGCTGCTTTCTTCGCTGGTGGTTGGCTGGTGGGGTCCGGAGGAGGTCCCGGGGGGTGAGAAGGTGGAGGTTATTCCAGGGGGTGCTGGTTACTAAGAGGTGGGGCTTGGGTTTTTTGTGGAAGCGGTGTGCTATTGGCTCTTAGTGCGGCACTACCAGCTCGGTTCGTTTCCTACCGAGGATGTATCGGAAGACGGATCAAGTGACCCGTTTCCGGGGACGCCAATTGCAACAAAAACTTGGACTCGTTTTGATCCATCACCAACGAATACTCATTTTTACTAAGTTGTTATTAAATATCATCATCTGAAGTGGTGGCGGAGGTGCTAGGCTAAAGACTCGAGGGAGTGAGAGTTCAACTCAATTTTTCCTTTCCCTTTTTTTTTTTTTTTTTTTTGGGGGGGGGGGGGATTTAGATATAAAAAAAAGTGCAAACTTAAGTGACAGAATGCTAATATCCATTTACTGACTCGTTTCCCCATAGCTAACCTGTTTCGCTCCTCAGCACGAACTGGTGGCTTTCAATGCTTTGTGACCTTTTTATCGAAATACTCGTTGGTCCTTGAGAGGATATTATCACCTTACAAACGACACCTTTCAAAGCGCCGCCACGAGCAGTGGAGGACCTAGTTTTATAGTGGCGCTTGCTGATATGGAGTACTAAGGAAAGACCTGTTTACCTGTGAGTTTGCGCCTTGTAGAAATAGGAACTGAGGACCGGCGGTCTGTGGCGCTGGTTCTTCCCTTTCTGATCCCCACGAATCTGGCTGCTGGGTTGCGGTATGCAAATGATGGATTGTTACTGGGCTGAAAAAACCAGGTCTGCTCGCTGATAGGGTCTAGCTCTAGCACGAGCCGGGCATGGCCACGCTAATTGTACCCCGTATCGGGAATTTTTAACCTAAACATAAAACCCAGGGAGAGCGATATTAACCTATGTAGACTTTAACACCGGGGTAGGGGAAAGCCTTATAAAGCCAGGTTTCTACAGAGCATTGTATACTAGTGAGATGATCTAATTTTTAACGGTGAAAATGGGAATACCAGCGTTGAAGACAAAGTTTGATAAAATTAAATATATCGATTTGTTGAGCATAGTCATGGCGCCGGCTTTGTTTTTATCAATCGATCAGCAAACCGCCAGGGAATGAAAGACTACTTTGAGATAGGTTGTGAGGTATCTCGTGTTTCTGTTATGTGGTTATTTGCCTGAAATACACTAAAGAGAACTATCTGTTAAGGGACGGGCTGTGTAAGATTTGGATAAGACATACTTGGCGTGTCCCGCCTTGCAAACTGTGTCTCCAATTTTAGCTAGGATCCTTAGGTTGGGTGGCTACACACATGGGTGGAGCATCAATGAATCAACAGTTTGAGGGAAGAACTAGAGAAGGAGTGATTTCCCGGGGAATGGTGGGTCTCGAAATAACGATCGCGTTTGGGGAAAAGAGAGATTAGGGAGGCTGACTGGAGTTCTGATTGAGTTCTTTTTTTTTTTTTTTTTTTTTTTTTTAAGGGACGGGCTGTGTAAGATTTGGATAAGACATGCTTGGCGTGTCCCGCCTTACAAACTGTGTCTCCAACTTTAGCTATACATTTCCGCACAGAATCCTTAGGTCGGGTGGCTACACACATGGATGAAGCATCAATCAATCAGCACTTTGAGGGGAGAACTAGAAAAGGAGTGATTACCCGGCGAATGGTGGGTGTTGAAATAATGATCGCGGTTGGGGAAAAGAAAGATCAGGGAGGCTGACTGGAGTTCTGATTGAGTTCTGTTTTTTTTTTTTTTTTTTTCTTTTTTCTTTTTTTTTTCGTTCTTGAGTAGGCGGTAGGGGTATGGGGATCTAATCCGGAGAGAGGGAGAAGATGGTGCATGTATGAAGAATAAGTAGATAGATAAGCGCTAGTTGAGTGGGTTCATAGATTATCACTCGGGTGAGTGATATGCGGTGATTGAGGTGCTCTTTTTTTTTTTTTTTTGTTTACATCGTTGGTTGTACCTGGCCTGACTGAGGTGCTCAGTGTGGCTGCGGGCTTAGTGGAATCGCCCTTGCCGGGGCGACGGGAGCTACACTAGTAACATCGCCGCCCTTTCCAAGAGCCTTGAATGCTCTTCCACCGTTCCTGCCCGCTACTCATCTCATGGGAAATATCCCCAGTGCTAACTATTTCCTGCTTGTGAGCGCGCAGGTTCGAGCCTTTGCAGCTCGCCTTAGGGTGACTACTGCTGCAAGAATCCGCACTCGGACGGGATATCGCCGTGGGGGCTTCGGGTCTATCATTTGGGCCTGCAGACTGTGCAGAACCTTCGGGGCTAGTGATGGGTACAGAACAAGACAAAACGTGGCTTGGGCAGGACTTGTCTTCTCATTCTGGTCCCGATAATTTCGGGACTTCATCTCCTGTAGTTTCGAATAAGAGATAGCGATGTTGACAAACCCTAACCCTGATCTGGGGGCCTGTGATATCAAGTCATCTACTGTAGAGGTAAAGGGGGTCCCAGGACATCTTTGGCCAATCTTGTCTTATCTCCTCTTGTTTTGCCCAGTCTCGGGATAAGTATGCGGCGGCGGCGGCACCATGTTGGTCTGTGTTGAGGAGGAGACAATGTATAGTTTTCTTGTATCCCTCATTTTTGTATTTATTTATTGACGGGGGAAGTCACGTCGCCTCCCGGGAAGGGGGAGGGGCGTCTGCAATAGCATCCGGGTCACACATAACACGTAGCATAAACAAACAAAGAAATGCATGTGCGTTTCAGTTACTATATACTCACGGGACAGATTAATCCATTAGTCGGGACATCGTGTTGAGCTGGACTTGTGGATATTGTGAGATAATTAGACTATAAATAAACGTTTTCAACCGATTTCAGTCTTCATGTTTAATTTGTTTATTGTTAAAACTTAGATGCCAAGCGTCACATACTATCACTCGACCAATACCACTATATTATTGTAATGGGTGTTGCTTCTGAACAGAGTCAACCATTTTGCCTAGAACTATATGTCCGGTATACATATATGTGACTGTGTTGTATGTCTATATAAGCCCTTTTGTACACAATATTGATAAAGTAACGAGGTCTACTACATATTTTCTATACCAGGCCATATATTTATTATTATTACAAGATATACCGAAACCGCTATCCCCTAGGTTGTCAGTAAATGCTGCCCCCCCAGAAAAAAGCAAAAGTTGATAATAGATCTTATTGTCTCTCTCATCAAATATATGATCTCCCATACGAATTCTCACCCTCTATTATAGGGGGGGCAGCATTGACAGCTTAATTATAAGGGATACCGAGTGAGCGACCATGCCTTTTGATATATTTGGCCCTCCGTGAGTAATGCTTGTAGATGTGCGGTGTCGTAGATGTTGACCATGACAAGTAAAAGCCTTGAAGTGATTGTGTAAACCTCAGGCCCGGCTTTTTTTTTGTTTACGTCAGTAATCGTATCCAGCCCTGGTGCTATGACGATATCGCACCATTTTCCCCAGAACGCCCCTCCCTCCGCCACCAGCAACAAAAAAACAAGAAAAACAAAAGAAAAGAAAAACTCAAAACAATTTCAATTCAATGCATTCTCTCCGCCTATGCACCCATCCCGTCCCTATCCAGGTCTCCCCACCCCTGTCTCATCTCCCTTTCCTCCGCCAGTTCTTCTTCGCTCCTCTCTCCCTTCCCCGCCCGATGCCCTCTCCATTGCTTCCATATTTTGCTAACCTCAGGCCAGGTGAATGTCTAGGAGGTTAGAAGTAGAAGCTAAGAGGTAGTTATATCTTTCCTATATCTTTCTCCATTTTTTCATTTAACTAGGTTGCGGGTTGTGGAGTGCGAATATTAGAGAGAAGCTGTAGAATAATATAGCTGAACGTGATTAGGCAGATTCAGAAAACTGTCTAGGCGGGTATTTTTACCATTTTTGTAGTGCCTCAGTGGCAACCAATTTCCCCCATACAAAATTCCGGTGTTCAAAATCAAAGTCCGGTCTCTAACATCAAAATATTTTTCACAACCCCTATATATGATTGATGATTTATTTTGAAAAGTTCATTATATAAGATTCAGAATCTGGTCTAAGTATTAGGCTTGGTTTTAAATGTTTCGTCTATTTGACCTTTGTGCTGTTGATTTTACAAAGATTGGCACCTTCAAGGTGGTTATCTGCCTAGGGAATCACAGTTCTGGTAGGTACACTAACCACATTGCGTGCCAAGATTGATTCCTTAACCAAGTGGCCTGTCCCAGGTTGTTGCTGGATACACCTATTGATTAATGAAAGGGAGATGTGATTTGATCAACGAGTGATAGTCAGTGACGCGCAATTACGCCCCACGCGCGGCTTCAGGAGATGTCCACATATAGAAGACGACACTCCCGGAAGGCGTTGGGTGTACTATAGTAAGCAGAAAAGAGTTAGATAATACTCGATAATAGCTTCAGCGCGGAGTTCAAATAGTAGCCACCCACCAAATCCTTCCTTTAGATACCCGGCTCGAGTGGATTGTGGGCTGGCTTGACAGAGGGCAGGGACTGGTATATTCTATTAATATAATCTACGCTTTTTGGGTGATGGCGGGTGAGTACGCGGTCTTTACTGCTGGGAAAGGCATACGTAGTTATGATATTTGGAAATACGCTGGTTTCCTTCATTCGAGCGTTTTCGGTGTAAGATTTTAGATTTCGGTCTAGGTTGGTGGTTCTAATGTCGGTGTACGGCTTACGCGCTAGGCAGCAAAGATTACATGCATAGACCTCTTCATGTCAAGGACTGTATCTGTTTTTCTTCGATATTGACAGAGTGGGTATAGTCTTTCAGGGGTATACTCAGTTGAAGAAAAAAACCAAGAAACAGAGGACGGCCGAGGGACATCGTACCATGAAGTGAGACAGGAGTTGCAGTTGAGTTGTGTTAGGTCTAGAATATCACGCTAGTGCAATAAGCCAAAAAGTATGGTCACTCCGCTCCTGCTCCTATTGCCCGGGGCGGGGGCTCCTAGAGATCAAAAATTCAGTTAATGCTGGTGGTAGTGCTGTAGATTGAGTGGCAGTACCCTATGTTGCAAAGGGTATTGGGGGGGTTGGTTGAAGGTTGGAAGAAGAAAAAAAAAACATGTTGCCTGAGAAGAAGTGGGTTAGGGTTTGCATTGGGCGAGCTAATTGCTTTCCCAAAGCCAAAATACCTGATAGAGGCTTTTGGTTGCCCCGAATCTTTGTTTTCAAAGTGAGAGAGAAGCTCGTGCAGCTGCGGTTGCGCCTACTCCTGTAGCTGATATGTCACTTTCTGGTAAATACTGCTACGTATTCCGCCCTCGAGTATCTCTCAGTCTGCACCTGCAAGACCCTCTGTTTGTCGGTAGTTCGGCGCTACCTACCTTGCACTCCTTTGCCTTTGCACCCTTACCACCACCTCAGCCGTAGGATAAACAACCAACCTCATACAACTGCCTCCCTTGTGATTTCACCGGTTGTTAATCTGCAAATTGGCTAAGGGCTGAACCTTTTTCTTTTGTCAATACCATTGTTCAAACTTTGTTCTCTTATCTCCTTCCTTGATCTATCTTCAGCGTAAGTTGGCGCAACCCTGCATTTCTCCAAGGTCATATCAAATCAAGTTTATACTAATCCTTTTTCTCTAGTCTATCGCTTTCGCCCTAAGAAACATCTTAGTTTGTTCTAAATACCTGTTGCATAATAAGACCTTAATTCAACCCTCCTGTCACCGTTCACTATGTCTCAGTAAGCATCCAGGACCTTACCTCCGATAGATAGTAACTAATATGCCGCACTTATATAGAGAAACTCTCTTTCTTGTCTCTCTCCACCGAGATCATTCAACCCATCGCCGTCGCACCCGAGGATGAACCAGCCCGAGCAACCCTTGCCCTTACCAATGCAGAACTCCGTTCCATCCTCCTCCCAACCTGCCAGCCCCATGTAGCAGTCTATGCTGCTATCATCTCTCTCGACAGAAAGCTCTGTTCCTTAGCCTTTAGTATCCTCGGTAGGAAGGTCGTTCCTAGGGCTGTTCGCTATGCAACCAACCTCGAACACCCAGCCTGGTGCCCACCCGGGGTACTAGAGCCAGTTTATGCCATGTCTAAGTTAGTTTACAACAAAAGAACTAATTTCTTCATATTGATCAACCCGATCTACGTTTTACAGGTCGGCACCTTACAAGAGAACCTTCGTAAATGGTTAGGGCGTATGATGATTGTGAGCAAATTGACTCCGATAGTCCGGAGGATTCAACCAAGGTCTATGATCCTGAAGCCTTTGACGAAAATAGCAGTAAGTGGATGCTCGAAGCACTTAAAGCAGGAATCAACACCGATAATCTACGTGTGATCGACGGGTTGCGGGATAACATCGCCGGCAAAATGTCTAGGATGAATCTGTGGCTTTTGATGGTGATTCTGGGCCGGAGTGTGTATCCGAGATGGATTGGTACCTCGATACCGATGTCAAGTGGGCGTCTGATTCTGAGGACGGGGACGCTTAGCTAGGAATGCGTTGGTGGCCTGAAATGGAGAAGGAATGGCGACAGGTTTTCAACGGGCATGTTGGGTAGAAATTCTGTTTGTGGGTGGCACCTCTTTGCCGAGAAAATGAGTGTTTAGCTTTTGTTGTGCCATAGTTTTTAAAGGGATCCCCGTGACGATCACCTTCTGTAAGGGGTAATAATAATCATAGGGCATTCTAGCCTCAATGGTGATAGGCTCCATATTCGTGAAGCCAAGCTTGAAATCCTTAGCTTGATCCCGGGTATATTTTTGGTTATGCTGGGGGGCTAATTCATCGAGCTAGTTCATGCTATTCGCGATCACCTCACGCTTACCGTAGTGCACACTGGTGGGATATCTAATCCTGTTTTATCATACAGGGAGGATACCTTTTTCTTAGTATGACGCGGGGCACCTTAACGTGACATAAATAACATTGCGAATAGCTTTCTGTTTAGGGATATCAAACATATGGCTAATGCTAAATGATAGCTCTGTAGCGTTTAAGCTTGGATAATATTGTTAGACCGGGTGCCGCTCGCTTGTGGGGTGGGGGTGTGGATGGTATATACCTCTTACATATTCATTATGTAATGCCCTGTTCCTTCAGGATTACCACGCTCCTGAGTAATTCAGGTTTCCCTTGCCTTACTTGGAAGTCCAACTAATTCATTTACGCATAGACGGAACGGCTGGCGGAAGTGGCGGCGTGCAGTCACATCTCTGGTGGTTCCCAGTTTGACCGGCGCTAACCATAGGTACCCGCTGGTATTATCATGAATCATCACTCGCTTCCCAAAGCCTATAACTCTCCCCAGGTATTACTTATTTATTTATTTATTTATACTTCGTACATCCATGCAGCCCTTAGGCTATGGCAACCACCTCCTCCCTCTCTCCGGAGCAGGTTTATTTTCCTCCCCTCCACCTCCGCCGCCGCCATCAAATTCAAAACACCAAAAAAAAAAAAAAAAACTAGACACAAAGCTCAAGCTCGAGAACAGGCTCAAGAGCACTTCTTTCTTTCCCCTGGCGCGCTTGCTGTAGCTCTTTCCAAGTAGGTAGATAAGGTGTCAGGGAATCTCTGGAGCAAGATTGTCGATATAGGTATCATAACGATTTTGGCTTCATAGATTTTGGATATCTAATCTGGTTGAAAGGTTATCCCTTGGACGGATGGAAGTTGTCAAACTCGTCACCTGGACCGTGCACCTGCACTTAGTAGGGGAGTTATATTGCTTGTTATGGTAAAGAGCAACAAACAAACCAACCAAGAATTTCCAACAGTTACCACATCAGGTTAATACTAGCTGAAAGTGGTGAATGTGACAAGTTTATCCGTCCAAAGGATAAGCGATGCCATTTACCTCTGTATGCAAAAAGCGCTAAGACCTTGTGAAGTGGAACAGTATTATACCTATTTATACCCCTGCATTTATAGATCTGTTAGCCAAGATTTAGTTTGCAGTTGGAACCTGGGGGCTCCTATATATTGGTTCATAAGCAAACGGAATAGCCAAGAGTGTTCCAACAGAGATACCGACATGCCACCTTTAAGATGCGCCGCACTATATGATTAATATGTCTGACTGGTACGGGGTGGGGGGGCGCCGCAATCTCCCGGCGAGAGAAGGGGCGATATCCAATCTTCGTCCCTCTGTAGTCTTTCAATGGAGGGTGTTGAGGGCAATGATGCCTTTCCAGATATGTCCATAGGGCCCGGAAAGCACTGCGCTTGTGCTAATCGGTGCAAATGGTGGTCAAGTTTTATTTGGTTCCTCTATCTTATTTTTGGGCTGGGGCGGGGGGTTTGGTTTGGTTTAGGTGCGGAAAAATGTATACTTGCGTGAAAAATTGAGGAAATAACGCCTGGACATGACAAAAAGGTGAAAAGGAAAACAAAGAGAATAGCTTTAAATCAAGAGTTAAGAGGGGAGTAGGAGGTCTATTTACCACGTTGTGTGGCCCTCTATACTTTTTATTCCCAAGCTTTCCGGGAAAGCCCTTCAATAACATTTACCTTCTCAATCAGATGAGCCTCTCTTCGCTGCCGGACCTGTCAAAGGGAATGGTTGTTGAGTACTAGTATGCCTCTTATTGCTCAACCTAAGTTGTAGACGCTCGTTGCCTCCTCACCTTTTTCACTCCGGTGTACAAGATTCTTTTCGGACCGCAGGACCTAGTTTTACCTCGTCATGCTGAACGGCCTTAGGTTGGAAGTTGGGGTCTTCGGGCGACTTGTGCCGCACCCACCACTAGAGAAGAAATAGAGTAATAAGTGAGAAGCTATCATTAATCCTACACTGCAGTTCCTATATAGGCGGAATCGATCCGCTCCACGGGCTGGATCCAGCTACCCCCAAGGTTGGGTGGGGGTACGTTAAAGCAAATTGTCCGATGAATGGGTAGCCCACAGCACACCACCACAGATCGTGTGCACTCCACAGTTCGTTTTTGGTGCCTGGTACGTGAAAGGTAACGGCCTTTCCGATACACAGGGTCTTGGCTACCGTTCAACTCATATTTATGTTAACCACATTAACACCTAACCTACTCAGACTAAAACACCTAGATCCACATCGCATAAACTCACAAGTTTAATCCATACAAAAGCACCAATTAGCCCCTGAGTGTTCAGGTTCTTTAAACCAAACTTCCCCTTCTTCAAAACAATAACTCCATCCATCCAAACTCATCATGGAAGACTTGAATAGGTTCCTGGTAATAATTTCGCCCTCCACTAGTTAGATTCCCAAAGTTTGAGCTAACATCACCCAGTCAAACGATCCAGAGGCCATGGCTCGCGTTGAACGCCAGATCTATCTCACCAATCTCACCTTCGCGACCATCAAGTCACTAGTCTGCCTTGGTGACCTTCATTGGGACCTTAACCTCAAGAATCTCCGCATCGTTCTTACTGGCATCAACAGGCAAGCCAGATTCGTCCTTGAGAGGATCACCATTCACAAGTCGCGCATCGCCTACAACGACACCTTGGGTTGGAGGGGGTTATTCGATGGGTACTGCTCACAGGTTCATCTCTTAAGGGCCGAGCTGGAGATCGATATCGCCTGGACCTTGATTGACCAGATCGAGAATGAGGTCAATCTTCTAGCACGAATCGTAAGTAGGCAATGACCCCGTTTTGATGTCTCTTCATGTCTTACCTTTCCTCAACCTATCGCCATTTCTCCTCCCACCAGACTAACCGTTCTTGTTACCTTTAGGGGGGTGTGGAGATTACTTGGAATGTTGAGCCTGTTAGGCGCCCTGATGATGAGGATGGTGATCTTGCCATGGGCGGGTCCATCAATGGAAATGTGATTGATTGAGAACTAAGGGAAATCTTTGCACACTAGTCAAATTGTTTGTCCAATGGTATATGTGCAAAATACTCAGGGATAATCAAGTGAAGGCCTGGATAGGTGTAACCTAGGTACTGCGATCGTTCTCGTGTCACGCCGTCTCTCTCTCTCTTTACTTTGCTGCACGGTTGAGTTGGGTCTTTGTTTGTACCAGATATCAGGATAATCTAAATTGAAATTACGATTCTACTTTAAATTTGTTGGTAAAGAGTACCATTTCATTGTCACAGAGTTTGTGGTTGGTAAAGATCCCAGAACTTAGAACTCGAGGATAGAAATGAGGAAAGATTAGGAAATACTCCGCCATTAATTATGTCCCCTAATTTGCCAGGGGGAGTTCAGCCTAGACCACAATGCACTCGCTGCTGCGGTGCTCGAGTTTATTGCAAGCGCCCAAGGAGGAAAAGAAAGCTGGGCTGGTTGTCTCGAGGCTGCGGTGGGGGTGGATGGTGGGCACTAAAATAGACGAGATGAGACGAGACGACATTTGGGGGGTCTGGCCTTGTCTCGCATTATTTGGACCAGGTCCCGATAATTGCACGGAGGTGACCTGGCTTCGTCAAAGTCTAAGAGCTTTTGGTTATGAAACCTTATCTGTGGGGAAACCCTATCATGATACGAACCTAAATTAGAACTTGATTGTCTTTTTTTGGAACTCAACGAAAGGTTAGAGCCGTGGCTGATCATATATAGGTGTAGAAATGAAGTTCGAGACTTGTAGACCTAGTTTTGTCTGACCCTGTCCTATTAGCCCCCAGGTTTCATCTTGTCCTGCAGAAGTCTCGCGCCTAGTGGGTACAAGTTCGTAACAACTAAGGCCTAATGCAAGTAGCGGTAACTCAAGCTATAAGTTCGTTTTGGTTCTTTGCCCCACGACAACGTCATTTACCGCAACTGACCACTACGGTCTGTTAGGAATTTACTGTGTGTTCAATGGGGAGGAGAGCCCTGGGACAGGGTGAGGTTATTTTATTTGTGAGTGGTGTTGTCGTTAGCGCAGGCTTTTGGAAGTGGCCCCGTTTATTTGTCCCCTAGATACCCTAAGAGCGTCGCTAATTATCCCGTTCTACATATCCTCTGATTAGCAAAAGTAGCCAGCCCCTCCACAACCTCCTCTGGGTTGCTATTACCTCAACCGCAAACATAACCTAGCCCACCAGAAGTGGATATGAAATGCAAGCGGTCGTTTTCCCCGTGGGGTAACTATCTACGTCGTCGGATTTGACACTGGCTGCTTTCTCCATCAGTACTTGATTGTTTTCAATGGCCAAAGGGATCCTTGCCTTGGTTGGCCTAGGAGGGTAGCTTCGCAGCCCTTGTGTTCTATTTGTTCAGTTATTTTATAATCCTTAATACACACCAAGGTTGGAGCAATTTTCCAAATTTCCTACGGAGAATTTGACGTCAATTTTTGTCTCAATTGACAGTCCTACATTCTGTATATCAAGGGGCGGTGGTGTAGTAGTGACGGCAGTAGTAGGTGCGGACATGTGAGGGGCTATAATACACAGAAGCGGGAAGCTGGTAAACGGAGGTTGCGGGCCACGTGTGGGGCCTAGATGGATCATTGGAAGATCCACTGGGAGGGACGGGAGTGCACATGCCAAGGTGGCGGTGTTCCCCTAGCCTACAGAACATCTACACTTATTACTTTACTTGTTGTATCGTCTCCTTCGAACATCCGAACAATCCAACGAGAGTGCTTTGAGATAACCCCCGCACATTTCTTCAATAACCTCCTCTTCCTCTATTTCTAATGACATCGTGCCTGTCGGCCCCGCTGCTTGGGCGAGTGGCAAGGGACTCGAGGACTGTATCAATCCACCCACATATCTAGGTGTTTTGCAGTCAATTCCCACCCGCTTCACCAAGGATCAGATGTTGGAGCCCTTTGACACCTACCCCACCTGCGGGCATTCAGAACCAATGTTTCCAATATTACGAACTGGTACTGTTGTTTTTACCAAGAAACGTACAAACTGCCAAGTACGGAGGTTGGAACTGAACTAACTAAAACCAACTGTTTAACTTGGCGGTTTGTACTGGTTCTACCATGGGGCCGTGCTTGAGGTATGTTAACATGTAACGTTAATAAAGATAATAGCTTAAATCATAAATAAAATATATGTCTGGCCCCTAAAGTAAATACATAGTCATTTCTTCCCAATTTATTAATCTCGACATTGCAATCCAAGGATTTCAAGCACTCAAATGCCTCTAATGTATCAATTGCTAGCTGGCCTCGTAAGGAACAGCTGTCATCTTTGCAGCAGAGAACAGACGCTCTCCTCCATCCACCAACCCCCAGAGCCAGACGCACCACCCTCCGGGCGCGTGCTGCTGTAGTGAAGCAGCTCATCCTTTTGTAAAAGAGATGCAGCAAAAAACGAATCCATCCATTCATGTAAATCATTCACCACTGCCTCTAGCGGGACGCTACTAGATACATTTGCTACTGAATCGATTCTAGTATGGCCACCAGCGAGGGAGGGAGGCCCAGTCTCTTTGCAGGTTTTCTCCCGATACTCCTGGAGTGCTTTACGTGCTTGATCTACCTCCAAAGCAGGCGATCCATCCTCAAAATGCCGCCGCTTCAGTTTCAGATTTAGAGCCACAGTGGCTATATAAGAAGCTGAGGTTCTCGCCGTCTGATAATACTTGAGTAACCCTTCCTTGCCATTGATGAGCATACTGGTAAGTATGATATCCTCGGATTGTGTATTCGCTGCTAATGCCTGCTGAAAGCGGGCGACAAGATAGTCCATGGATGGTAATACGCTGTCTATTGATGGATCCCGCCCTTCTGTAGTTAAGGTAACACGATCAAAAGGCAATAGGAATTTGTGAATCCTTTCCACTATCTCCCAATACCCTCTTGAGAGCCGACCATGGTCAAGGTTGCGGTCATAAATATAGAGATCGATAGCTTTATGAATAGCAACGCAACACACTATCCAGCAGGACATACCAAGAGTTCAATCTAGTACGGTTATCTCTATGAGGAAGCAGGCCTTCACCTCGCGATTTATGCTCTACCACTCGTTGTGGACTATGCCGGATATAGATAGTGATATTCTATATCCTCCCTAGAGGCCCATACCTCCTCCAAGTATCCATTTCTTCACCTGTATCCTCCCAATAAATCTCCTTCGCAACCATCTCCTTCTTTCCGGCAAATAAAAACCGTTTGCGCATAGATTGATTATATGTCCTATACGCCTCAGACGCCTGCCTGTATAGCTCCGGATACCCCGCAATCTGCTAGATAATCTCCAAGACACTTCCACAACGTATCATTATTAGTTGTCGGCAGGTTCAGTTCACTGCAGTCCGGTTTGCCGAAAGTAGAAGATAGTTACAACCAATCAAAACACTGGCTGGACTACCTTAAAGGCACTAATTGGTGAATTGATCCAGCGGGCAATATGTGGAAGCTGGTGAAGCCAACTTAAGACCGCTCGGGGCACCATGCTGGCGGGTTGCGTGGGGGGGGCGGGGGCGGTGAGCGGCGAACCTGGACCACAGCACAAACTTCGGGGTTGGGGAGCCCTTTTGTTTCAGTACTGCTAGCACCCGGTGGGTATCTCGCTGTGGATGGGGGCTGTGTTTTCCAGGTTTGGTTTTCGGGGTTGATCCTGGGCTTGAGTGGCCCCTCCGCTTACTTCCTTGAACACAAAAGTGTCGTAAAAAACCACCCCTACCACGGCCGGAATAGTTTTCGCGACTGACGTGTCGTCGGGGGCGGTGTGCAGAATCGCCGCAGCGGCCATGAGTGGTGAGGTTGGCCGGCTACACAAAGACGATCTTCAGGGATGACGCACGAAACGTGGCGATTGCCACACGAATAGTGACAAGGCGGGAACGGAGCACACGTAATACGATATACTTAGATGGATGTCAGCCCCACCCCGCCCAAGGGCCACAATTCTGTGCCAACTAGTAATGCCAGTTGGGGAGGCTGCGTTCTGTACAGGCAGCAATGCATAGTAATCTGCAAGACCTGAATGAATATTTTGTTCATGTACGTATTCGACTGGTCCCTGGTGAAGTCAGGAAGAGCTTTCTTTCAAGTCTTGCGCTTTCCTCGTCGAGCGATGATAGGACCGGTCGAACAAGAGTTGAGACGGTAGCTCACATGCAATATGCGGCACCCGAAGCTGACTCAGTTGTTGAGTAGAGAGGCTCTTCTTTTTTTGGTCTAGGAACCTTGTTTAGTGCGAACCGACGAACGTCCTGGGCGATTTTCAAACTACACTACCATGGATACCTTCTCAACTAAAGGAAGAGGAACCGGTTAAGTTGCCGTACCTATTTCTACCACTCGTCTGCCAAGATATGTCGCCTCGGCAGTTGCCTAGGCTTCTTGCATGCGGTACGGTGGTTCCGGTTTTGGGCTCCTTCCGCCGCTGATAGGAGGTGCTACTTCCCAGCTTCAGCCTCGGCTCTAGCACCGCAGGGCTGACACTGGGGGGCGGCAGTCGGCGACGATGCAGCAATGGTAAATAGGGTCACAAGGACGTCAATGGGCCGTGGGTTGAGATGGGCCGCCCGGGCTCTTTTTGGGCGGGCCGGGCCGGGCCCTAAACTTTATTTGATGGGCCGGGCCAGGTGGAGGCTTAAATTTAGGTCGGGCTAAATGGGTAGGTAGGCCTAGGCTTGAAGGTGCTCATATAATCTTAGCAGTTCTTCCTTGATATATAGACATTCTGTACTATGAGAGGCAAGGTAAACAACATTTGTATATTTCGTACTATAAAGGCAGATTAAATTGTAGATGAACAAAAAGGCTGAATTGCTCGATGGTGCAATTTGCTGGTTAATTGTGGTTGCTTTGTGGAGGTCACGTTACCCGGCTGCGATGCTTCATCAGCCCAACAACCCGCACATGTTGGAGAGAGAGTTTGGACAGGGCACTGCAGCCGCTAGAGGGCGAGGGTGGGACATACTCTGCCGCTGGGAAGCTACTAGCGAGAGGTCCATCAAGAGCTGCCTGCCTGGTGGACGCTTCTTCTCGCTAGTTTCATACTGTGCGCGGATCAATAAGATACTGTAGCTCCCAAGCAGCTTGTCTAGGGGGGAAAGATGGGGTAAACATGATCTTCATTGTACCTGTGTGGTAAAAAGAAGGAATGAATCATTCGTTATGGATGGTAATGTTGTTGGGGTTGGTAGAGTAAGGATCGAGAAAAAAGCAGCCCCTGTGGCTGATTACAGAAGAAATCAAAGTCATTCCTTTGAGTTAGGGGCAAGCAAGGTCATACTAATACTCAACACACAACACACGTAAGAAACGAGAGAGATCCCGACTCGCTGCACCAGTAACTACTAATGCTAGTCACCGCAGTTAAATTAGAGTCATGGGGAAGGCACTCAATTGTATGGACTGTTTCTTGTTTCAATTAACCCGAAAAAGGTTCCGAACGTAGTTTAGTTTCAATCTCGATCACTGGTCTTTCACATTACGTGGATATTGATGAATTAGTTCTCCTTCTCGGAAGGGGCAAATTCTGGCCTGTGTGGCTATGGGAGCTTTCTTTTCACGGAATGGCACAAGTAGCAGCACAACAACACAACTCTGTAAACTAAAAGGAGATCCAGAAACTCTAAAAACGTGTCATAATTGATGCACCTAAGTGTTTTTGAAAATTGATTTCTTTCAAAACTTATCAAATCACAAACGTAAGACATGTAGCAACTATTTCCATAATAACCTACACCTATCCAACGACCTAGTCGACGAACTAGGACTTGGTGATCGACCTTGAGTCTGAAAGCTGCCCGAGGTAGCCAGCAAGGATCAAGTAGGAACGCCTAGTGGAAGAATCAGTGTTAGCAGATAGAACGTTGAATTGAAAATAGAAACGGAGGTGCGGCCACAAATCGGGTGTGATAGGTGTGGTGAGAGCGTGAGGGAATGTAGAAACTGTGAAAGCGGAGCTAGAGTACTTACAGGATATAATGCTTCAAAGAGGGGCTAGAAGGCTAGAGGCGAGAACTGGCGTGAGAAAGCTTTGGCTTACGTGCCAAACACCGATTTTCTATCACAAATTAGATTGAGTCGATTTTCTGAAGCGGAGGAAAGTGTAACAAACCTTTCTTTTCTCCAAGAATGATAGCGACCTTACTGAACCCCGGCTCATACACGGCAGCGGGTGGGGCTGGGATAATATTGGTGAGTTGAGTAGCACTCCATGAAGACTCCCCAAGGTCGTAGGCGCCGGCAAGAGGAGTTAGTGCTATATCAGTGCGTTGGTGGCTGACCATGAAATTTTCCATCTTCAAAGAGTCCACGAGGGCAAGAGCAATCTCCTCCTTGGTGAGCTGGTCCCTTTGGACAGAAGCAGGGAGAATCATGTCCAACATCTGATCGACGGTAGGCTCAGGGAACCTGCTAGCAAGATTGTCAAGCTGAATGTCGTATTGAGGGCTATTTTGAGTAGGAAGTGGGGTTTCAGCAATGACCTGGTCGAATGTAGGAAGGCCATGTTCAGCGTCAGTTGCGGGGGCATGTGGGGCGATAGGGCCAATGACAGAGAGGCGTTGTTCAGGCTTGGTGAGAAACCTGTGGAAGATGGTACCAACGATCTTGCGATACTGCCTCTTGAAGTAGCGCATCACACACATGAAGAAGGAGGTACGCTGGGTGAGCTGGACGCTGCTCTCGGTCAACATCCCCGAAGCTGGGGGGCCGGATGGAGTTGATTGTTGAAGGTCGTCAAGTTCGATGTCTTCAAACTCCGAGAAACGCTCTGTTGGGTAAAAGAAATTCGGCTCATAAAGTGAGTGGCGAGCAGCTTCGACGTCGTAGTTGGAGGTTCCATCCTGTTCCGGAGTTACTCCGTTACTGTGAGTAGCGTGATGAGCGGCTTCAACGTCGTCGTTGTTGGAGAAGCCTGCTGCATTAATAGTAGGGTCGGGGAAGGAGATCATTGTGTTGAGGTTAATGATTTGGTTAAAGAATTTGTTATTCGGGGTTTGGGGTGAGATTGGACTTTGCTTGTGTGACAATGAAAGGTTGTTTCCAGTTCTAGAGGGTGTAAGTTGGAAAGAAGGGCGTGGTGTGGCGGATAGATGGAGAGTAGCTTGATAACGGGTGGGGGGGGGGGGGGGATAAGGCTGAAAGAAGGAAAGAGAGTGGTCGGCCCTCGAGCAGTGGATATGTGCACGTGATCCAAACTCCGAAACCTGAATGTTGCAACGTTGCTTCCACTCTTAGACTATAGTGGCTTGCGGCATCATGTTTATTCTACTTGGGTTACTGTGAATCTAGACTGTTATTTAGCCCTGATGGTGAGTTAGAGCGTAGCTACGCTGCACACAAAGTAAGTCCCTGGCCAGACTTCCTGCATGGAATTCGGGCTAGCGACAAGGTGGCTGAGGACGATGCCAACATTCGAGCTCCCTTTATTACACACTATGAGTAAGACTAGTGGTGTGATTACGATATGCAATTCTCGAGAAAAAGAACAGAGAGTAACGCTGTCTGAGATTCCCATTCATAGATGAATATTTCGGAATTTGCGACTTACTTAAAGTGACCTACATGAAGCCACTCACAACATTACTTGTAAATGTACACGCGGAATAGTATCCTTGCTATTTCTAACTTTAGAGGGGCGATCCATTTCGGCATCCGCACCACGGGTCACAAGGCAGAGAATTGGGGCGTTTTAGTCACGAAAAGAAAACTCGCAAGAAAGACACAACGCCACATATCAGTGTCTATGACCTGCTGACTTTCGATAGTGTATCCAGCTAAATACGCAAAATTCGTGTTCATTGGGATTGATATTGTTTGTGTTAGCCCTAACCCACCCCGCGAGTGATACACGGTGACTCACCTGTGGGCGGTGTAACCCGTTTGAATTTTTTTTTTTTTTTTTTTTGTTTACATCATTAATGAATTTATTTTTTCATTTATACTTCACAACCCGTTTGAACTATCCCCTGTGCATTTTTAATGTTTTGATGATATATAGCACCTTCACTGATTAAAGATATCCCCCAATATATCTCAAAACATCTTCTAGCCTCAGGTCAAGTACCATTCATCCCTCACTAGCAGGGTTACGATGTCACTCTCGAAGCGTGGACTACTTCTCCTTACCTCCTTTGCTGGTTTTACCCGCATTCGTCCGTTAGAGCCCCCTTTGAGCCTACCTGTGTCCATATTTCTCGTGATGGCGGTAGTCTTATCGCTATGGATAAGGAAACACGGCTATCTAAGAACTTACGCTGCTCGTCTTAGGTCTGGTATGAGCTGAGGGTGGGAATCACACACATCCTGCCTCCTTTGAGTGGGCCTGTATTGCGCCATTCGGGGAGGGCGATGGTTGTTCCGGTTACCTCGTAGGCTAGAGTCCTCCAGGTTGAGAGAACTGGTAACTTCTATCAGATCTAATCTCGAAACACCGTGGCCTAGGGGTAGAAATGGGTCTACCGCTGGTGAGAGGCCTTGGTCCCCCTGTCGTAGCAGTGCAGCTCCCGCTCCAGCCACTAGGGCAAAGTCAGCCATGCCCACACGAACAAGCATGAACCCGCGTGTCTAGTACCGCAAACACCGCGCCTTTTTCTTCCCCCCTCCCCCTCAACGCCACACCTTTTTGGTTTCTCGACCAAGATCCAAACTACCAAACATTACTACTTTTTAACTTCGGAAAAGGGATCTTCTCCTCTCCTCCTCCTATTTACTCCTCTTCAAGCACCTTACCCTCCTTCCCTCCTCAACCTATCACCTACAATACAAAACAGCAATGGCTCGTCGTTCAACTAGACTAGCAGCAGCAGCTCCTCCTCGCCGCGGCCGCTCTGCAAGTAACCGTGCTGATCGGAGCTCAAACCCAGTGAATCCTACTCCTAAGAACAAACCTACCAAGAAACGACTTCGCAAGTCTGAGGTCCGCAGACGTGAAGATGATCTCCTCGAGTGCACTAGAGCAGACAACCAACCCATTTCTCCCCAGGTGGCACCAGTCGAACAAGAGGATGATTCAGATGATGAAATGCTGGACAGCATCATAGTGGCCAACCCAATTCCTTTCCTACCGATTCCGTGTGGAAGCAAAGGAATGAAAACCTCCTCAAATAATGCAACTGCCGGTGACAATGAAAGATTGATGGACACTGCTGGGGCCAATGACGCGGCGGCCGAAGCTGTTGGCCCAACTGGCCAGGGTATTAAGCTGGATGATGTTGACGGTACGACACCGCCCCTTCACCCTCCAAACGCGCCATATTGTTCCATTCTTCATAGATACTAAGCGTTCCCTGTTTTCTAGAGAATCTCTCCATCGTCTCGGCTCACATGAAGGACGAATCTAATGCAATTGAAAGCACCGAATACCAAATGGTCGAAGTCAACTCCTCATCGCAAGGAGATGACGGCCCCTTCAAACCTATCTCTACTAGCTACTTCTTTACTCTCAACACGGGAGAATCCTCCAATCTTCACCACCCCCCAGCTACTGTTGACACCGAAGTATCTCAGACAATGTTGCACAATGAGCTTCACGGTGTGGTGGACAACAGTGCTATAGATCAGATGGATACTCGTCAGGAATTCAACGTTGAGAACAATCTTTCTACGGCCGTTTGCTTCCCAGTTGCTGGTACTTCCGGCGGGGTCTCCAACCTTATCTTCAATGATCTAAATATCAACGAAGTTAGTGACCAACAGTTTCTGGAGTGTAAGAACTAACCTCATACTCCCTCATTGTTTCTTCACTTGCTTCCTCTGATACTGACTCATTCTTTAACGCTAGACCTTAGCACCTGCCCCGACGCTATGCTTCAAGATTTCACCGTCGAGAACAATGTCTCCATAATCAAACAATATGTAGCCCGTGACGTTTCTAGCGATGCCTTCGACATCATTCCCAGAGACCCAAACATCAATGAAGACAGTGACGAAGTATTTCTAAAGTGTAAGCACAAGCCTCAGCTTCCGTGGTTTTCTCTTCACCTATCTCCTCCGATACTAACTCATCATTGAACCTAGATCTTGGCACCCTCCCTGCAGAGACACTGATCAACGCGGATGGGTTGCTTACAACCCACCTCGAGCCTACCTTTCCTGTCAATGTCGAAATCACCCCTGAGATCCCGGTCTGGGATGATTTTCTACACGAACGGGCTCCAAAGACTACTATTCCCGCGGAAAACTCTCCTGCGGCTATGTCCCGCGCTCCGACCAAGCTACAGGATATCCAGGACATCGATCTGTACAACCTCGATTTCACCACCTTACTTGGATCGGGGTCAGACTTTGATGATGTTAGTGCTAACATTACCGACACTTTCACATATGACAATAGCCCCTCGCTAGGCCTAGCTACTAGTCACGTTACTGAACTCCATTCTATCCTGTGTGAGTCAAGTTATGGATATAACATCCTTCCAGTGCCCGACGAAAACCCTGCCACTTGCAACGACAATTGCAATAATCTCTTTTTGGTTCACCCAACAATGGCCACAAACGCAGCCACTACCCCCCGTGTTCATAAAGCCGCCACCAGCCGCGGAACTCGCACCGCTAAGGCCTCTAAGGCTATGGCCGACCAGAGAGAGCAGAATGCCCTAGTGCAATCGGCCGTGGGAGAGGAGACCACGATCACGAGCACCAACGACCCAACGACCGAGACGCCTGCCATGATCGAAGCCATCTACCAGTCCCCAGATCTCATGGACACCAATATCAATGATTACTCAGTTAATGCGGCCATAATTAGTAACAACAATGCGGCACAACCACCCGCGTCTACCGCTTCGACCGCCATTTCAACTAGATCCCAGATTACCAACACTGTCGATCCCAATCGCGCTATTACTGCCTCCAAATCTACTCTAGATACCACCATCAATGGTAAAAAGGGAAAGAAGGCAGATAAACCACCTGGCTGGTATTCCAAGGCTGCCAGAGCCGACCGCAGCAGGATCCACGCCGAAAAGAAAGCCTCCAAAAAGCTCGAGGAGGAGAGGCTTCAAGATCTCGCTGCCGCCCAGATTGCTACGAAGGAAGCCGCAACTATTGCTACCATTAGGCTCGGGGCCTTGAGGGCTTTCCCCACTTTTATTCAGGGACCACAGATCGTGTTCGATGACCACGATCGCCGTATGGGGCACATCCTCGTGAAGCAGTCAACCTTGCACCTAATGCCGAGGACACTTATCAATGAGTTCGAAGATGGGATCAAGTTACAGAGAAGGATCAACCCAGGGACCATCAAAGAACCGATTTCGGTTATGAGAGATCAAGGGCTCATTTGCAAATTTCCTTATGGTGTGGAGTTTCCCCCGTATACTTGCGATCTCTGCGACCGTGTCTTCAATACAGCCCGAGGACTTATCGAACACCACCAAACCAAGCAGCACCGCAATGTTCGCAAATCGTGCTACATTTGTAACTACAAGACCTTCACTAGCATCCCTAACTTTTACAAACACAATTCGGAAGTTCATCCACATCTCAATCCGTGCACGTGCTCTTGCGGGCAGGCCTTTTCGGAGCCCAGGGAACTCGACAAGCACCACCAGAGGAGCCACGCTTGCGCTTGGCGTGCCGGGGCTGGTGGTAAGAACAAGGATCTGGTGAATGATGTTTTGGAGGAGGAGATGTCTGACATCTCCGAGGTCGAAAGTGATAAGGAGGTGGAGGAGTTGGAGGATCCTAGGGCTAAGGCTGGAGTTTGGAGAAAGGGAGGGAATATGTTCCGTTACTGATTGTGTTGCGGTTCGTTTGTGCTGATATCTCTACGTTGTGATCTGTTTTTGCCACGATTTGTTTGATGATTTGTGATTCTGGGTTGGCTTTATCTGTTGCTTGGTCCATATTAGACAGGTCCTGTATGATCGGAAATGTTCTTTACGGTATGAGAAACTGTTTAAAAAAACCCAAGTTACTTCTGTCGCCGTCTAGATAGTGGAAGTATGAAACATAACTGCATGCACTGTCAACCGTGGTAATTTTATACCAAATTCAGTGGTACAAATCTATAGGTAGCAGCCTCTGCGCTGCTTCATACAATTGCTGTACCCCAGTTTGAGTCAGGTACGCGAGAATCGGTTGTCGATGGATTGGTTGCTGCACCCAGGATTGTGAATTCCCCTGCTAGTCGGGTTTTACATAATGCAATTTATTTATTGAAAAAACATAACTCTGTAGCCGAATTGAAGCGCTGGTGTATAGTATATTTTTGTATATTTGTGTATGAGCTCGTTGTCATAAATATATTGTTATATCCGACAAGGCACTCATGTCATGCCGTTTCTTTCATCATATGCTTACTCGTCTCCCACTGTAGCCCGGAACCGATTTCTCAATTTGATCCCTACTAGGGTATTTAATGGCCATATCTCTAAATCTGGACCACATATCTTGACATCTGGGCGGGCTATCTACACGAGAGTCCGCCGCCAAGAGCCAAATATTTGGATACTAAATTCGGTTGCCAAACGCTCTATTGTACGCGTCTCGATGTTTGATGTAAAGCCAAAATGAAAAACACCCTCGCCCAAGGGTTATTTCCCTGTGTAGCTCTAGAGCTCCGCCCCAATGGCTATAGAACAGGAACTGGGCACTACATCAACCACCCCTACAGTTGAGACCCAGCCTGGGGTCGCAATGGCTGTGGTGCACATTTTTGCCATCTTTAGAACTAACAGCGGACCTGGTAGCAGTAGACTTCAGGTGTAGGTGGATATATGTTATGGATAGGATAGAGGGTCCCTTCATTCAGCTAAATACAGGATTTTATTAAATCCAAACTCAGGAATTAAGTACTATTTCTACTCTGGTAATTGCTGCAGTGCTTGCCAGAGTATCGGGGCACCAAATCCACATTCTGTATAAGCTTGTCGGCCTGTTTGGCCTTCCGGGCCCAGAGCAGGTGGGAGGCGCTTTCAGGGCCCGCCTCAAGCACATGGCTTCCTCGAGTTACGAGTTTAACCCCACATTTCCAAAGGTTCATGAAGTTTGAAACAGTACGGATAGCTAAGGAATGGAACTGATAGAACAGACAAAGTCATGACCTCAGACCGAACCTCCCCGGGTCACGGTCCATAGTTATGGTCTAAGAGGTAATCTTTGATGCCCTGGTTGAATAGGAGTGGTACCTGACTCTGTCGGATCTGAGTGATACGTGGTGGTTCCTTGACATGCCTCATTGTTGGGATTATTGCAAGCCTGGGAAAATTATCCCCCCTGTAATAGTTGGAGCAAGGTCTAGAACACTACAGTAATATGTCATTACTTCTTTTTGCCAAGCCTCCTGTTATTGCTATTAAATCACTCCACTCTTACAACAAGACAAATCAAGAACTCCTTTCGCTCCCAGACTTAATATCACGAACACTCATGAAAGAGTGGGCTGCGAGTGATATTTCATGAAGCTACCAGCATGAGCGATACTTCAGAGCAGTGTCACGAGGTCACCTGCCATTTATGATTTGTTATATATGCTATCCTCACGTTGCCCATTGGGTGTGGTGTGGTTGAATCGCGCACGATAGAAGTTGGGGCTAGCTTGCGGCTACCGGTCGCCGCACCTACCCAGAATCGGATCTAATTGTCCACTTCAAGGTTATCAAACTGCACAGTTCTCCGCCTTATACATGGCTGTCCTGGAGTAGATCATATAGCCAGATTTGGTAGCTGGTGCGCCTTTTGGTACATACAAGGCCGAATTCACTCTGTGGAACTACGATGGAGGCCCTTAAGCGGGCAGTATCACGAAAATACAGCAAGACCAAGGTAGGTAGCCCTAATCTAAGTTTCTTGACACATGAAATAACTATACGACACGTCCTGGACCAAGGGATAGGTCGTCCACCCTTTTGTAAGCCTCTGGATCTATTACACTAGTCTTCGCCTTCCAGATTGCCAAGAGTCCCACAAGTGCGGCTAAATCAACGGGGAGCGGAAGGAAAGTGAGTTTGAGAATTGATATTCAATCAATATCATCCATATGCGGAAGGGGAGACTAGGGGAGGGTCAAAAGGAAGATGGAAGAAGCAAGAAGGGACGAGGAGGGGGGGAAAAAAGGAGGAGAAGAAGAAGGCGAGAGGAGGACAAGAAGGACAGGAAAATAGATGAAGGAAAAGGACACACCTATCACCGGGGGGGCTGCTGCGCCCAGCAGCTGCGACTGTTAGATTTCATGCTTTTGTCCGCCCCATGCTTTGGACGAGGTTCTTGGTTCGGGGCTTGATATCAGGACTTTACGAATTTGGTCGTTTGGGCATTCAAATTCCCAGAACCGCTTATATGACCGACGACCAGGTTCCAAGGCGGGAGCTCGCGGCTCTTTCCAGCCTTCGGACCCCCCCTTTTCTAGAATTTTTCAACCTCCTCTTCCGCCCATGCCGAGATACTTCTCCTATTGCCAGGTGGGTGTTTGTGCTGAAGAGGGGAGGGGAGTTTGTTGTGAGTGTAGGTGAGATATGTAACAGGTATCACCACAACTAGGACAGATATCCTTTCAAGTCAACCCTCCCTGTTAGGTTGTGCGCGTGATACTCTAACATCCGGCACGAGACGGTGAGCCAGCCGGAGCTGGGGCGAAGTTGAAGTATCTTGACTCTAGATAACCCCGAGCCCTTGCAGAATCCCTACGCAGATAAGGCCTTTATGAACTATAGCACATGAGCCCGGCCGCCGCCGCTCACTTTCGGTTCGAGTTGGAATAATCATCAGATGTAAACAGTTCATGGAACTGTGCGTTTTGTGGCTATTGGCAGTCTGCGCGCCTAGAGGCCGGTGGTGCTTGTTTCCGGTAAAAAATGCTGCTACGGTCGAGGTGTTGGGGGATCAGTTCGGGGCATAATGGGGGCGAAATACAAATCCCTAAGGTCACAAAATTGGAAGGGAATGCTCACATCATGATCATCATTTCATAAGTAGTTCTGGGCTAATACCAAGGTCCCCCCGTCACTTTCCTTCAGGTCGGAAGCACAGTACCGGCAAACCTTTGCAGAGCTGGCCATGCCGACCGAAAGGAGGTAAAAGTCTGGTGTGGCCTGCGCCACATCGTATGATTTTCGTGGTATGCGGCTCTGCGGCGGGGGTAACTACTCCGACGGGATGCGGGTATCCTTGGCGTGGGCAGAGATGGAAATAAGCGACTCTGTGACAAACATACAGTTTGGGCCCGCGACTGTTAAGATATATATTCTTGTTATAGTGGTATTCATAGGTGGGTTGGAGGTGCCCTGTTCGATAGTTACTTGGCGGATGGGGGCTGCACGCGGGGAGAGGTGCTACTGTCGGTCACTAGCCAGCGGTCGCTTCAATCCGGAAGGTTGTCTTGCTGCTCCTTGATATAAGCCAGGCACAGATTGGTGTAGATCACCTCGATCGATGGACTGTAATTGTTGGACATCTAGTGTAGTTGTGGGAGTAGATTGGGGGTGTAGGAAGAGTAAGAGTACTTGTATTAGTAAGCGAGGTAGAGGCTGAGGTCAGCCGAGTTGTATGATATGTACAGAGTAGGACACGGAGCTAGAAGCGAGGAGGACAAGTGTCAGACACCAGAACAGTTCTGAAGGAGAAGGCATAGCCTCTCCTTCAGAAAGATCATCAATAAAGCAAGTATCTATCATTAGGGTACTTCAGTAGTGGGATCGTGCAGAACGTTGAGTTTTTGTCCTGGCACATTGAGCTACCGCGTGACATCTGGTGACGAAAGTATTAGTCTGTGCGGCTGATGCGGGAGTGGGTGGGGTCTTACTCGTGATGCCTTTGTGGCATGGGTTAGGCGGCGACGGGTGTGTAGTTTCTTTTTTTCTTTTTCATCCTTTTTTATTTCTTCTTTTTTTTTTACACTTTTTTCCTCTCTCATTAGTTCTTGTTTCTTTTCTTTCCTTTCCCCCCTCCCCTTTTCACTCTCCTCCTTCTTTTTCCCCCTCTTTTCTTTCTTCTCTTTCTCCTCTCTTTTTTCTTCTTTCTCCTTTTTCCCTCTCTCCTCCCCTCTTTTTCTCCTTTCTTCGTTTTTTTATTCTTTCTTCTTCCCCTCTTCCCTCTACCCCTCTCCCCCCATTCCCCCTACCCCTCTTCTGTCTGTCTTTTAAATCTTCTTCTTCCGCCCTCTCCCACCCCTCCTTTTCCTTCTTTTCTTTTCTTCTTTTTTCCCCCTTTCCCCTCCCCCCCTTTTTATTTTCTTTTTTTTTCTTCTCGTCAACCCCGCTCCCTTGCCCCTCTTTTTTTTTTACTGCCTCTTTTCTCGTTCCTTTCATTATGTGTCTATCTTTCTTTGCCCCCCTATTTAACCCCACTCTTCTATTCCTCGCTCCATTCTCCTTTTCTATGCCCCCTAATCCTCCCTTTTCTTCTCTTCTTCTCCTTTCCTCTCCCCATTCCTTTTTGCTGCTCCCCCCTCCCCCCCCATTCTTTCTCGTAGTCCTTATTGCGTTCCACATCCTTCTGCTCCGGACAACCCAGCTTGGTTGAAGATGGGGCGCGTATTTATCAAAGAAGCGTGACTTAAAACGGTTAGGAAGAGGAGGGCTGGCCTTGACTGTGGGCACGTTATCGTGGGATACCTACATGGTGCGGGTGGGGGGAAGAAAATCTCCCTTGAGCCTTAGGCAATGTCCGTCCGTCGTGGAGAAGCTGGGAGCTGTTACTGCACAATGCCCTTTCAGAAAAAATGAAGGATCGCCCCCCACCATCAGTATTTCTACGCGGATACCAGCCCCCGCCCATGAAGAAAGGATTCTGCCTTCCCCTCGGTTAGAAATAGTGTTGAGTTGATTCTTGGCTTCCCGGAATGGCTACACGCGCCAAGACCGGGCTCGGTCCGTCCCGGCGCTCGTGCATGAAGCTTAATTCCACCTCCCACACAACAGCACGGCAGTCAAGGGTCTCAAAGGGCTGAGACTATTGCAGCGTTTGGGACAAGCATGAAGGGCGGAGCTGGTGATAATCGAGGGGCCAATGTCGTGCCATTGAGTGCTATCTCGCCATGCAGATCCAGTGCCACATGCGCCCTTTTCTACAAGAGTGTTAATGATCATTCTCTAAGCCGTAACGCGAGTTGGATGTGTTTTTGTGACAGGGGCGGTGGTTGGAGAGAGTGAAAAGGTAAAAGCAAGTATTGGAGCTTACTCGCTGGTCCACCAAGGCCCACCACGCTACTTGCATACCTCAAAGAGAATCGAGACAGCTCGATGCTTAGGTGTATATCTGTCTGTAGGCCCTGGGCAGACCCCACGGGGGGGGCGGCTAGGTGGAGCCTGTCTTCTTTCCCTCGATGCGCTTCGTGGACCACACTATGTAGAAGGCGGGGGCGGCGGTTATAGTAGTGTGCGGTAGGTGTGCAGTGGTGTTGGAAGGTTGTACACCTAGGGCCTGGGGAATTGGAGGCCTTAAAACAAGTAGAAAACTATCGAAACATCCGTTATAATAAGTAATCATAGCTCTGAGTTGCCGAAAGGAAGAAGGACATTTCGCCTCTGGGTGTGGTGTAGTAAACAAACGCTCGGGGTATAACATAAAGCAGCTTAAGCACCACCCCGAGTTGGCCATGGGAGCTGAAAACTAGATTTGCCTGGCACATCCACGCGCTTTTGATGAACTAGAGATGTAAAGTTCTAGCAGACATAGCTGCGGAGCAGTGGTAGGCCGTGGAATGTCGCACGGGAGGTATGGTGGCTATACGTAGGGTCAGCCAGGTTAGAAGCCACCACTGTGGGACCTAGGATAAACTAGGTGTGACATAGACCTGTCATTGGGATGGCATCGTACACTCGGCTAGGAGGTGGTAATAGGGGAAGTATATCGTGGCAGCAGCACAAACTGTACCTTGCACCTGTTAGCCTATATTGTTCGTATGAATATCTGATCGAGTCTGAGAATAGGGCTCGTACTCAGCTAGTTTCACTGAGAAAGTATTGAACTTTAATTGACCACTCCCACGCCCCCGCACCAGGGTTCTCAATGATAATGCGGTGCTGTAATGCATATCGATAAAACTCGCTGGTAGTACAGTGAGTAGAGTACGATATGATGATCTTTTAGATAATAATAGGTAGGATATGGATTTTATCTGTATCGATAATAGCATGAATATCATGGTAGGGACTTGGCACCCAAATAGGTCTTCATTTACCTTTACTAACCTCGATTTATGCAGTTCATAAATCAGGAAGAGAAGAAAAGACCTGGATTTTGCCCTGGAGCACTTTGAGGAGCGTAAGACATCACTCGTTTACAGTAATGATATATTATAGTTGGTATGATAAGGAGTCTTCAAAGTATCATGCAGTTCGATAACCACTGCAGTATATAATAGTGGGTACGATATGACATGAAAATCATACTGATACGTACTATTGAGAACCCTGCCCCGCACCTATACATCTTTCACCGTCTTTGACCCTTTGGAACGCAGCTATACACCCCGTTGTCAGTAAATTTCAATGCACGTGCGTGATAACTGGTTGAATGCCTGGCAGGCGTGTTCAGTGATAAGGGGAGGTTTAGAGAAATGAAACTATCAGGGGTCCGGGTAATGCCTGCAGAGTATTAGCCTACTTTCAGTAGTTGAGAAGAGTGTTTTTTGCAGATAAACGAAATCAATTTCATTGAATAGGGCGATGAGAGATCTACGGTGGTGGGGGATAAAACCAAGCGCAGACCCCGGAACCACAAAGGGCGAAAGAGGAACGTTTTATCACATAGTTCCATAGTTAAGCGTTATGGAGGCTTCAGTTAGGAAAATTATTTACTATGCAAAATTCTGAGTCACGTGAAAAATCGGAAGTGAACTTTGATGATTGGTTTTATCTCAGTGTTTATGATAAAACTCTGCACGATGTAATATTACAATCGCGCTACCTAGTCATGAATTCTCATATGCGTAGATGAATTTAGACCAGATAAAACAAAAAAAACCTGATAATCAGGAAAAACCCAAACTAGCGCCAACTTAGAAATAAGAGATCGAACTTCCGTCGCGTGTAGCGGTGGGCCTTAAGCGATCGGACAGAACTCCACCAGAACGAGCGTTTGCAGGCAAATCCTGGTTAGGTCATCCGATGACTTATTACCCACCGCTGTACAAAAATCAGCCTCCGGAACCCCGTTGTCCATTTGCCTCTTCTCAAACCAATCACTAATCAGTCCGACCAACAATCCATTCTCCACACATCGGCAACAAGATCCTGAGAATCCTCGTTGTGAACATCCTCTTCGTTGTGACCATCCTCTTCGACAAACATCCCTGTTGCGTTCTGTTCGTATTTGTAGACCATCGCTTCAAGGATAGTGTGATTGCGGTCTAGGTCTTCAATATCGGATGCCCGGCTAGCGCGTTGACCGTAAATATATTCCTCGATGAGTGTATTGGCCCCAGCCTTCAACATTCCCTTGACCATTAATCTCTCATTCGACTGGACAGCGAGATGGAGAGGAGTCATTCCATTTGAATCTTGGGCGTCAATGTCCGCGCCGTGTTGGATTAATGCCTTGATCAGGTACTTATAGGCTGCCTCGATGCGGCCTATCTCTATAGTCGCAGAGAAGCTCTTGCCGAACCGAGGCGATGTAGGCCCATTGAGAGCAAGGAGGTGAAGAGGAGACTGTTGGGTCCCATCGTGTCTGCTGGTAACATTGACATTGGCACCACGTTGTAGTAGGTTTGTAGTGAAATCACAGAAAGACTCGAGGCTGTGGAAGTGTTTAATGTTGCCTGAGCAGAGAAGCTGAAGAATAGTCCATGACCAAGTGGGGAAGTTGGGGTTGAGCGCGACACGATGATCAATTGCGGCGCCGCCGTTGATGAGAAGGGTGAGCGCATAGGTATCATTCTTAGTCAATATTAAGGAGAGGTATTTGGTGCAGACTCTAGCGCGAAGATGCCCAGGTATAAGTTGCAGAAAGAATTTGATGAAGCAGGGATAGCCTTCGATGCAGATGTTTCTGAAAGCTTTCTGGACTTGGTACTGCGTAGCTTGGTTGAGAAGAAAGGTTGTTAGGACATCAGATTCGATGTGTACAGCTTGGACAATTAGGCGGCAGAGGGCTTTGTGACCAACAGGGATGAGGCCAATGACCAGGTTAATAATGTCACGACGATCATTGCAGATTGCCCCTTGAAGGGCGTACTTGCTGGCAATATTTCGCGCCATTGCATCGCGAAGATTAGTTAGTCCATAAAGGCGGACCATACGGAAGATTTGCTGACGGTCACAGAAATTGACAGCAACCCATGCGGAGGTGGTAGGGTGTACGAGATGTTGGAGGCGGCTAAACATGCCATCGCTGGTGAGGGCTAGAGCAGCAGTGTCTCTCTCGTCCTTCAGGCACTCGGCAATGGCGAAGAGGAGTTCGTTTGGCAAGCTCTCAAGGTGCTGCACATAGGGGATCACTGTTTGGACCAGGTTGAAACGTTAGTCCATGACCACAGAGGGAGCTAGTACACAGGGCCTAGCCTCTGCTGAGAGTGAGAGAATGCCAGGCATAGGGATAACTCACTGTTGATGGTAGGGGTCATGTTGAATACAAATATTTATGATTTGACGAAAGGGTTATGAAGTTGGTATTAGCAGGAAACCTTTTTCTCGAGTGCGGGTGGGTTGTATGGTTGTGGATGTTGTGTAATGGAGGAGGTAAATTTTATGACCGTAACTAGCCACAACTTCGGGCTACAAGCTTAGGGTGTGCCCTAGGACTAGTAGTTGCTGCCCATCGACAGCTATGGAGTATACCCGTCCAGGCAGAATCACGGCTTATGATCCTTGTCATCGTAGAAGATTCCAGCCCTTCAGAAATCCCTGGACCACAAAGTTCACAAGCAAGAGGGTACTGAGAGGTTAAGAGCCTGTCTTGGGCCAGCAAAACATGTACCAAATATAGTTCACGCTATTACACAGACATATACTCATAACCAATAATTCCTTAGTTCTAGAGATTCTTAGTATGAGGCTCTACAAGGAGCTTTGCAGCACTCGGTGCATGTATTCATGTAAGCACCCTAATTGTTGATAGCTTTATAGTACTTTCGTAGGACGGTGCTTTTTTCAGTTATCCCCGCCTAGATAACCAAGTTTGGGAGTAAAGCTTTATATAGGCGCGTGATTTTTCGGTCGCCTCAGATTAGTTTTTTCTTTCTTTCTTTTTTTTTCTGCGCACCACCCCCACTAGACACTACTCACTCGCCATACCCATAATTTTAAAGCTGAGCCACATCAACACAAACACATGTATTTTAAGTAACAACCCCGATTTTCAAGGCCCAACCTAGCCAACAAAGAACCCTCCACTCAGAATATTCCTCTGAACAGACTTCAACAGCTGCACTATGTCCGACCCAGCTACATCTCACTCCCCTGATGCTACTGCCACCACCAGGCCCTCACACAATTCCGGGTCCATCAAAGCTCTACGGGGTGATAGCGAAGCCATGCTTGCCTCACAAAACAACTCTTCCTCTTACTACACCTACCCTCCTCTTTTAGACACCGAAAGTATGAATGGAAGTAAGACGAATGTCGTTACTCCAGTATCCAACTCTGCCCATCCCACCTTGCCCTGTGCCAGCCGCCGGACGGTTACCGTAGCGTTACCAGTTGCTTCACATTATGTTCCGACCATGGACGACCCACAAGGCGACACAGCCCGCGCGCGCCATCCTCATAAGGTTCATACCGCGATTTTGCTTGGGGAGATCCCGGAGATCCTGGCACCTCACCACACCACAGATAGCGGAGCTAGCGATGTAGCCCAGCAAGACAAAGGCGGCACTCTAATCCAGAGGTTCATAGTAGGAACCGGCAAAGACGGTATGGATGGTGACCTTCAGAACCTGAACTTTAAGGTTGGAGATGAAAAGAGAACTCTCGGGGATACAAGCTTTAAAGTGACTACAAATAGGCAGACTCCTCCCATCTCAAGCCGTCACCGGCGCAGCCATGCTATCGATATTTCGCCAAAGATCATGACGGAGCAGAGCAAGCAGCGTACCGAATACGTTATCGAGCCTAGCTCGCGTAACAAGCAATGTAGCAATGGCGAATCTGCGGCTGCGCCTGTTCAGCAGACCCACCGGCACAACAAGAAACATACTAATGTTCACTTCAATCCCCACGTTACAGTTGTTCGCTACGATCCTTTGGCGCCGGCTCTTGGTTGGCAGCGTGACGGGATTTAGACCATTAGTCGCCATAGGGAGGTTTTGTAGGATGTCAAGGCAGCTGGGGGCCTCATGTAGGAGGCGGGGGTGGGTGGGGGTGGGGTCTGCTCTTCTCCTGTATGAATGCCGAAAGGTCTTGAGAGTTGCGAAACAGACTCAATAAAAACATGATGACTATAAATGTTCAACGTCCTCCCTAAGCAGTGAGAATGTAATTGTGTCGTCGATTTCCACCCAACTACCATGCGGTCCTAGGATACAACCAGGCTTGCGCACAAAAGCCCGAAACACAAAAATGACTTACGTTCTCGTTGAACATACATCAATCTTTGAAGGTCTGCCGGTGTGCACCACGCTGGGAAGCTTGCTAGAGTTAACCTTATACTATTTAAATATTCAAGCCGGTTCTGGACTACCTAACAAATGTATAGTAAGTCAGATAGGTCAGGGTTAATTAAGATAATATAAAGGAGGGCTCCTGTACTAGTCGACTACGCAGTTCCATCAGCCGGTACTTTTGCTTCGTTCTTCCTTAGATAGGACCCTGGACTATGCATTCTGCCAACACCACTGAGTCAAGCCCGAGCTCAGCCACCAGGTTCTCATAGATATGGAGCTATAGAGGCCGATAAAGTGCATATATTATTATAATGCGCATTACTGAGTAATTGAACCAAACCAAGGCATGAGAGATCACTAGGCGAGGCCAGATCGTTTGGACCCTGGGTCATGGGCTATCACTCGGGCATATCGGTACCAAGAATTTTGTAATACTTTTTCCCCTTTGTTCAATTCATACCCACTTGTGATAGATTGGGGAAACTATATGTGGGTTGGTTAGATCCCCGAGAGTAAAGGGGCCTCTCATATACAATAGGGCAGTCTTAGTTATGGGCACGAGACTTTTGGTCATGTGACTTTTTTTCTGGGGAAAATCTATAATCATGGTAGTTCATGTAAATTGAAAGTTGATCAAATGTTTGAATGATAGCTGGGGAGCACGGAAATAAAGTCCTAGAAGTCTAGAGACAAGTCTCGAGATATTCAGACCTATTCCTGTCTCGTCTTGCTGAAAGTCTCGAGACTTAGCCCTGAGGCAACTTGTGCCCATCAGTAGACGGTCCCATATATGTATAAAGTCTTGAGCACACTCACTAGCTGTGCTCGGAAGCAACACAAATTACAACGAGGATCAGAGAAGAACTGCTAAGATTGTATGGGCAGTTTCAAGCCCGGCCCTGCCCATTTAGCCCAGGCTAGGTATCGGCCTCCGCCTGGCCCGGCCCATCAAATAAAATCTAGGGCCCGGCTTGGCCCGCACAAAGATAACCCGGGCAGCCCATCCCAACCCACGGCCAATTAGGTGGATTTAGCAATACCCAAGCACGGATCTCTAAACCAAGAATTGCTACAAATGTGGTTAGCGGCCATACCTGAATCTTTTATAATTTTCACAAGGGGGGTATATACCCCCTAGAAAGTCAACCCTTTTTGAAAATTCACAACATGAAAAGTACTAGTAGTGAAAATATAGAACCAAGCCTAATGTCCCCACTAGAACCTAGAGATAGTCTCATAGAGTTTCTAGAATTCTTTGTTTGTGGGCTGATAGAGGAATTCAATATCCAATTTTAAGTATATTCTCCATGGGGAAGGACGGTTGCAACTTAAACTGATGGCCTGTGCACGGGTAGCTATACCCACCTAGAAAGAAAACTGCTAAATCCCCCTATTGACGTCCTTGGGTCAAGTTCCCTTGTCAGGCGGAGAATCAAGTGCTCCTGTTGAAGGATAATTGGATGCGACACTAGAAACATTACTCCCTCGGATAATACAAACAAATGAATACTTCTTGTATTCAAGTGACTAAACTGGTGACATGATGTAATTACACCTAATATAGGACACAGTTCCCCTCATAATACTCAATCCGTAACAATCCCGCCTCTCCGCTCTTCCTAACGCGTACCCCTTCCGCTCCAGCCAACCAATGTGATATGACAATCCTCCGAAGAAAGTTAGGTAATACACAAAGCATCCTACGAGTATCCCCGTCACTACCTCAAGCATGCGCATCCTCTATTTGTTGCGTCCGTCCCTCTTTGTAGCCTTGAGTTCGGCATCGGTAGGTGTTTCGCGGGTTGGACCTTCTCCAGCCTCTCCTACAAACTGGGTCTCCTCCGTCAGCTGCTGGCCTGAGGAGACCGAGAGCAGTCTTAGCACTACATGGTACCCATAGCCGGAGGCGGGGTGGGAGTACTCTCCTTCATCGCAGGGGCTGCTGTAACGGTTGCTTCGTCCAGTGGTCTCTCCAGCGCTTGTAGATTGTGCATGTCTCCTGGCCTCGGCTTTGTTGTTGTGAGTCTTGTGCCCATGGGGACCCCCTGCAAAGCCCTGACCGGGTTTTCCTCCAGTGGCAGACCTGCGGCGTTGACTGCGGTGAGGGGAAGGCCCGCTATCTTCCCCGTGTGCTAGTTTGAGTAGGACCCTTCTTGAAGTGTTATTTTGGCGTCTACTAGCCGACGTGAAGTCCTGGTCGCGGGCTTCAGAGCCAGAGCTGACTGAGTTATAGCTAGGGGGAGGGTCTGCAGGGCTCCCGTTAGGCGGTTCAAGACTAAGGCTGTGAAGGTTCTGTTCGGCAGCTTCAGCCCTACGGCGCCAGTAGTCGGCTGTCTGCTGGTCCGGGGTTGCTTCGGGGCGAGCTACACCCTTTCCCTTCTTTCCGTTTGCAGTGGCCGAGGGCCTGTCGACAGTACTGCTGGGTTCATTGTGACAGGTATCATTGGAGGACAAAACGTGAGAACTGTTATGTTTGAAAGACATGGTGGGAAATTTTTGGGTGCGTGGGTTGTTTGTGGATGTTGTGGTTGTTGGTTCGTGAAACTATACCTAGTGGTTGGGGCAGGTAGATGCTTAGTAACTACGCTAGCTCCACCTAAGGTACGAATTTGGAACGGTCAAGATCCCTAATCAGTCCGCAGTACCTGAGCATTAAACAGTTTGGAGTATACCTCCATCGGGGTGAAGGACGCTGTGATTATACCCAACTTGGATGCCAAGGAACATCGCTCGGGTGATGGATGTTGAGCTGTCATTTGGGACGAGTTAGACATAGATTTACGACAGACTAATGGCTTCCTAGGAGCTAGACCACCTAGGGTTCCCACAGCATTACCGCCACAACACCACGAGTCTTGCACGCACTCATACCCCTTCCAACGTTGGTCCCTACTGGTAGATGAGATGGAAGTGGGGGTTTTCTCACTGCGAGAATAAGGCAAAGGTACATGACCAAGAGTCGGTATCCGCCATCATCTCTGTATGGTAAAAGCGTTCTGTAACACAAACCTGGCGGAGACAAATTCTCGCAGCAGGCACAAACTAGATCCTAAAGATAGATCAATTACTTTGTCTTTGTGCAATCCTGACAGGCACACAGTAGGATCAAAAGGAGGAAAGGTACCGGACTGACTATTAGAAGATTTAGTGTCGCTCATAGATTTCCGGTGCCTAATAGATCACAGAATCGTGTTAGCCCTTAATGAAACGATTCACCCGTGAAGAATAGGATAGCTAATTGACAGAGCTTTAGAACCCACAGTCCATAAAAATAAGGGGTTAGTCTAGTGGGATACACCTTTACAAGTGGCTGGAGTTTTAAGTTCTTTGTTATGCCCCTTCATGTTCCGTTATATCTTGGTCTCCTGGCTTGAGCATTAGAGCTATGGGTGGGGGGGGGGGGGCGATCTTTAGTTAGGTTTATGCTGTAATGAGTTTCAGAACCGTTCTAAATCATACCTGTGCAGCGCACCCCCTGTATACAGCAAGGCTACGTGGACTAGGTAGCTAAGCTGGACAAAATAAAGTCGCGAGGAAATACGTGATTCATCAAACTAAATTATGTAGCTTCTGACTTTACCAAACGACATCGTATAACTCCTTATAATATATCCACCTTTCCCAACTCTGTTTATCTCTCATTCTTCAACAGACAGGCATATCCGATGACATACCAGTTCAAGAGTAATAACCAGGCTCTGACTCTAGGTACTATCCACCGATTCTTTGATATTTCGCCCTCTTCCATCCCTTAAAATATACTTAGCTTTTTTCTTAGCCTGCTTCACTAGCTTTCCTCCAAATTCTGGGACCCTTCCCAACCTGGCTTGGAGTCTTTGCATGGGGCCTTCAGTATGAGTGCCGCCGAGAGCAGCGCGGGGGCAGTCATCAGAGTCCCCATCGCATGCTCAAATATGATGGTGCATCATTTCAGATGCCACACAAGATTGACATTCCATTTGATAGTATAGATGAAGAGAAAGAGCTATGGATTAGGGATTACCCCGTCCTGGTTGATTGCCAAGCACCTCAAGCACCCATCAATGCTACCCCGCTTGAAGGCCGCACGAGTAGAGGAACCCCGACTGGGGCCGGGGGTGTGGGGAGGGGCGTCGGCGGGTGTGTGCCCTGGGGGGAGAGACTCACGGATTGATTCCCCATAGACGGGGCCGATGGGTATACCCGGAAGGTTCTCAGCGTTCGAACGTTGTTCAAGTCTAACCCATAATGGGCTAGTGAAATGCCAATAGTCCTGCTTGAGCCAGCTGCAAACTCAGAGATCCCGTTGTAGTTGGCTGCATGGGTAGTGCCTCCGAGCAAACCGTCTTCGAACTTGATGGTTGAACCTTGGGCATCCTCGGTTTCGTTAATATAAGTGCGCGTCTGGAAAAGTGGGGCCGGATGAAAAAGAAGGGGTAGTGTGAGGATAACGCCTTGCCAAAAGAGCAGCAAAGAGTGTTCCACAGGTGTGATTTAAACGAAGTAGTGTGTGATTAATTTCTTGGCCAATAACATTACGGGTGACCCCCTTACCCTTCTGGGCAGCAGTGGGTGTTGTAGAGCGGGTCTCGTCGCTACCGTTGTCACGATTAGTGTCGGGGTGGGTAGTTGGTGCCTGTAAGTGAGTGGATTGGGGGTGACAAAAGCATGTTCTTGGTTCCTGGAGCACTCAATTATATTCCAGCATACGGGCTCACTTTGCAATTTGTATTAGCCCACTTTTGTATCTCATTATCTTAGCAGTGAAATAATTACCAGTACTGAAATAATATGCCCCAGGCTTTAGCCTAGCATACATGAGTCCCCTTGTTGAGGCTGGGGGTGTTTGTGACGGATTCAGAGATCTGGTCCTGGGCGCTGTGCAGGGGGGTCTGATTGTTGAGGGTTCAAGTGCTTCATGCAATACCCAGGCCCTCAGTTTCCATGGGAGGGCAGGCTAATATAATACTAGAAGCCCAGCTATGTCCAAGCTTATGACGGGACAAAGATCTGATATAAATACCCCTGACTAGGTTCTAGCGTTTTCCCTAGGGTTTCACAACGCAATCTCAATGTTCTGTTGCGTGAGGTGCCTCCTCGCTCTTCTACTAAGGTGCACCCTTTATGCATCCCTGCAAAGTCCAAAGTTTATAATTGTGTAAGCACCTGACCCTGCCACTAGCGCACTGCTCTGAACCCCTACGCCAACCACAAAAAGGGCCCACCCACCGCCAACTCAACTCCTCCTCTTACCACCATCAACCACCACCTACAGCTAGACTCAATAGCAACCAAACTCCCACACCACTGTTATTTTTCTCTCAACCACTTTAAAATCTCAAACCGCTATGCCTCCCCTTGCTAAGGCTGCCCCCGTCAGAGCTCTCACTCGTAGTGAAAAGCAACAAAGGCTTCTTGCTAAACAAAAGGCCGGCATGAAAATCACTCTTGCCGAGTACCACGGTATTGTTGGGGAGAGACATGACGGCTATCTCTTGCAGTACTCTAATGGGAATCGTCCCTGGCCTCCTTATTGGGTATGGATTCCTTCACTCATTGAACCCTCCTTGCCTGCTACTCACCTATTTTCTCGCCCTCTCATCTAACGTACATGAACAATAGGTCCCCAAGGCGCATCCTCCTCAGGACGCGATTATCAATTGGCTTCAAGCACGCCTTGACGGCGAGGTTACTCAGATTTCAGAGGATCCACCCTTCTACCGCCTGACCTCCTACATTACCCCTCCTCCTATGTTTCCTCGACCTCAGAGTCTCTTCGACGAAGCTCAACACCTCGCAAAGGCTGTTGAAGCTCTCTGCGAGGCTCAGTTACAACGCGAACTCAATGAAGCCACCTATAGAGAGTCGGTGAAATTTGCCTCTCAAACCTTCCTTTGTTTTCCCTTGCCGATGCTAACCTACTGTTTAGGCGCGGAGAGCTCGCTCTCAAGTCCCTACAGGCCCAGGTCGCCAGGGATCGTCGTATTCTACTTAGCCTCATTCTAATCATTGTGGCCATTCTGGTCTTTGGGGTTGCCACCATGGCTGGCTGCGCCTGCATTGGTGTTCCCCACCTGTACTGACTCACGTTACGACTTGGATAGTGATCAAACTCTACAAGGTTCGTTTCCTGTTGTCTCAGCTCTTTGCACATTTACTGAAAAAGATATAGAGTATAGAATGTGTTCATCTCTTTGCAGGGTGTTTGTTAAACTGGGCACAGGTGGGGAGGAGGAGATTTAGTGGATTGATTGGAAACTCTTGTTACTCACTTGATCAGGGCACTGCTGGAAATAATGCTATGATTGGGATGTGAATAAATTCTATATGGGATACATTTTTTCGTTAATTCGCCTATCGCAAGAGGTCCTATAAGAATGAGGCCGCTACTCTCAAGTCACACTCTGGCCTCTGTCTCACTGCTAGGCAATGTGGACAGAAGTTTAAGGGCGACCTACGCAAAAAAAGGTCTTAGTTTTTTCTCCTTGATTTTGTAAATACTTTATTTCCTACCCCTTTCTTCCTTGACTAGCTACTTCATTGCACCTGGCGGGAGGTGGCGATTGCAGGGGAGAGGTGTGAAGGTCCATAGGCTACATTCAGAACAACATGTATTCCTCTGCACTGGGCAGCAGGGAAATAGAAAAGGTTTTAATCCCACGGCCCGTTGCACCAAGGTGGCATGACGTCACTGTGCCCAAGGGACGGAACCCGTGACCCCCTCCCTCGCCTATGCGAAGTATACTCACATTATAGCATATTTTCCATCCCGTAAGCCGTCAATTGCTGCCCCCCTATAACAGAGACCGACACTTTGTACGGGAGATCATCTATTTGATAAGGGAGACAACAAGATCTATTACCTATTTTTACTTTTTTCTAGAGGGAGGGAGGCAGCATTTACCAACGGCCTGAGGGATAATGCCGAAACGTATTCAAATTGATCCACCACCGATCCTTTGACCTAGGTTTTGTACCCGCACTGGGGACCTGCTGAGGCACTTGGTTTAACTCACACACGTTATGCTCACGCTCTCTGCGATATGGGCCACGCGGGAATCATGTAGTACCGCTCCATTCTCAATTTGTGGTAATAGTATCAGAGGCAACGAGGTAGGTAGTGGTAATTCTAAGCCCGGACATCTATAAAACCTCATACCCTCATCATGTTACTTCCCCTACTACATGATATTAATAGGCGTGTTGATATTTAATACTCTTACTAGGGAATGTTTACAAGGCTATAAATTGGAATTGGGAACAAGAACAGAGGAGGGAGGAGGGAGAGGTTTGAGCGAAGGTAAACTTTAATCCGCCACGGCGCCCATCCCTTTCTCACCCCACCATTTGCTAGCTCCGCTACCTTCTACTAACTAACTGTACGCAGTCACCTCCATGCACGCGGGGTTTGGTAGACGCAAGACAAGAAGGCTCAATAGGTCTATCTTGCTCTTTGCCAGGGTCTACACAAAAGGCCGCATGGGTTAGTTGATTTCTTTGGGGTAAAGGCCGCATGGGGTAGTTGATTTCTTCGGGGTAGGTGGTACCAAGCTGATAAACAGGGGTAGCCGACTGCTGGTGTGAAGTATAGGGCAGCGGCCCCAGGTATGACTGTGAGAGTAATCGGATATGTAGTCTTTGAAGGGCGACGGCCGAGGACAAGGACGAAAGGGGCGGGGCGGGCAATTGTATTTCACAACAGAAACCCGTCAATGCCCCTCCATGGCTCGCGAGCCTCCCCTCTACGGTGTACTCGTGCGAGATTTTATCTACCCTACAAGGAGGGGGGTGTCTCCAGTCACTCTCTTCTCCTCGTCTTATGCCGGTAGTATACATCCATCAATCGCAAGACTTTGGTGTTGTAGTTGCCAGTAGTAGTAGATCACAAAACATTCAACAGATGGCTGAGCTACCTACGTTCCCAGTATATAGTATAGTCCCTTGCATACCACCTTGTTACCTGTAGTTGGGGACAGCTTATGGGAGTGGATCCCCCAATTTCTATTGGCTGATGGGCTGCAAACGCTGAAGCTTATACACCTACCCTCCATAGCTTCTCGATATAGTCCATGTTCTTGGCAAGACTTGGCGACCCAACTAATAAATTTAAATGTGGTTAGTGTGGCGAGATGCATATGCAGTATGTTGCGTACCCGCCGCTAATGCAGTGCAACCTTGTTACAAAATGGTTTATTATGTATTTGTATATATTCAAGTTTACTTAGAGTTTAATCTGTGAAATTTACCTGCGCAGAATAAGCGCGAATACTGGCCTACCTGCCCATCTGGTTTTTCAGCGAGTAAAATCATAGAGATACGGGACTGAGCCAAAAGTTAGCTTCAATGGGGCACGGTAAAAAATATCAAATGAGATGCCAAATTAACCACATATCTTGTTTAACTAAACCATATATCAAGCTCATAGAAATATATGGGCTGGCGGTGAAGTAGTAGGCATGATATTTTCTATGTCAAAGGGGTCACTATCAGTATCAAAAGTACAATCGTGCGAGCATGCCTCTTAGCTGCCTTTACCTGGTCACGCCGGCCTAGGGCGGCTAGTATAGGACTGTCCTTTTTTGGGGATCCCTTTCTTCTACAAAAAGCGGTGGGTTAAACTGGCTATAGGACGCAAGGACAAGGTTTTATGGAGGTACGTGCAGTCATTTCAATGATCATTATCTTACGGCTTACTATACCTGTGCATCTGTAGCTCTCTCATACTTAATCAATCAGCGGGCACTGAACACCTCTCCTGCTCTAGCATTTTGCCTTCAGTGGACCTCACGGTAATGCGTAACGATTGAGGTTTTGAGACTAAAATGCCCATGTTCCTTTAAAAAAAATCATATACAAGAATTTCCCGAGAGAACTGATATGACACAAGAGAACCCAGACACAACCTTAAAAGAGCTAATATGAACCAGCAACCCAGAGATCATACGACATGAAGATCAACCACAAAAAAACCTTATTCCACTTCCAACCCCCACCAACCAGCACCCTCCATTTGATACAATCTACAATCCGTGCTCAACTATAAAGGCTGCCACGATACTCTCGCAGAGTGTTCTGTTGGCACCGTCGTCGTTGCTCCTGACTCGATCGACCGTGTGCCCAAAGCAGTCCTTCAACGCGGGGTTAGAGCCTTGACGAAGTAAAAGTTCGGTCATTGAGCGGTTGTTGCTGAAGACAGCACAATGAAGGGCGGTGCGGCCAGAGATATCGGGGATGTCAATGGAAGACATTTTCCTGGCTAGGAAGAGAGTAACAAGTCTGTGAGCATTGAGGACCTCATCAATACAGACCGAAGGGGCGAAGATCCCCTTGAATAAGACGTTGCGTGGGCCAACCATGGACATGTAGTGCAAGAAGGTGCGACCGAGGCTGTCACGGGCGTTGATGTCGCCACCATGGGAAATAATCAATCTGATAAAAACAAGAAGGTCGCGAGAATCCTTCATGCCTTTGATCGATCCCTTGATGAGGGATTCCAAAAGGGTCTGTTGGACAGGACTGGATTCAGAGAGAACTCTGGCTTCGTTCACTCTGGCACCATGGCAGATAAGGATGTAAAGAATATCCATGTTCTTGGTATAGACTGCAGAGTTGAGGTATTCGGTGCAAATGTCATGTTTGAGGTGGGTTGGCAAGGACTTTGTGAAGATATCAATGTTCTTGATGTTGCCGGTATCATACAGTTCCCTGAAGTAGGACCTAGTTTGATCGTCGGTAAGGGATTGCTGAATGACACTGAAAAAGGCGAGGAATCTCTTCTCAAGTGCGATTTCCAAAGCTCGAATCAGGCTTTCGTGACCAGCAGGAATGAGACCTGAAATGAGGTTGAAGATACCGAGTCGGTTGGCGTTAGCAACATGTTCCAACGCATATTGATCATCGATCTCTAGCTGAAGAGCTGATCGGAGGTTGTCAAGGCCATAGATTTGGACCAGTCGAAAGATCTGGCGGCGGTCACCGTACTTGATGGCCGAATATTGCAGCACCTCGGGTTTGACCAAGGGTGTAATGATTGATGCGAACTCTTGACTTGCCAGCGCAAAGGCCGCAACGTCGTAGCTCTGCATTGGCTCCAATTTTGCGATCTCGTGAAGGATCTCTGTGGGGAGAGTCCGAAGTAGGTTGGCTCCTGCAATAATAGCAACTGATAGACATTAGTGCATGAAGGGCATATGATATGAGTACGAGATCGAGCAGGTAGAGGGAGGCAATGGGGAAGGATGAGTTGGAGTGTTAGGAGGAGCAGGGGAAGCTACAGCACCGGAGGAAGGGCGACATTAGGAAGCGGAGGGGAAGGAGAGTGTCGAGCATATGTTACATGGGGTAGGGGGGGTATAGATTTTTATAAAATTCGTTGAAAGAGGGCAGAGAGGAGACTATGTGTAAGAGGGGAAGGTTGGTAGAGTTCAAGGAGAAGAGATGGCTTACACTGTCCATGATGGGAGCTCATGATTGCTAATATGTTAGACGAGAAGGAGATTGTGAGATGTTTGAGTGTTTGAAGCAAGGAGATCAGAGAACAATAGATTGCACTGTCAGAAGAATATACTCGCAGGGGATGTTTGGTTGTTTAAGCAAGTATATCTGGTGAACAAGTGAGATGTTTGGGTGCTTGAGGTGAGGAAACCGGACAGCAATGGATTGCACTGTCAGGAGGATATACTCGCAGGGGATGTTTGGTTGTTTAAGCAAATATATCTGATGAGCACGTGCAGTGAGAAAATTATTTATGGAGGGGAATTAGCAAGAAATTCTGGGGGGTATCAAGATGTGGGGGGTGGTGCAGGAAACGTAACCCCAAGCCCTCACGATCAGGACTATCTACTTGGGCCACAGCCACAGTCACATCGTGGAAATTACCCCGAGAATCAACGCAGGAAGAACACACTCGACTAATCTGGCTACTTCCATACACCTCTATAGCCTCCACACCACCAACAGACATGTAGAGGCAACCCTGGCTACACTGTTCTACTATAAGCTATCTTTGTTGAACAAGGTGAGCGGGTCAGGGCTTATAACACACTCTTGGATTATGCCCTCTCCATTAGTTCTAACTGAAGAGATGCCAGTCCTAAGCTGGGGTGATTTACCCAGTTACAAACAGCTGGGCTTTGTTATATCATAAGCCATCACTCGGGCATCGAGTGGTGATGAGTACGGTCAGTTTTTCTTTATGTTTACATCATTAATTGTATTCAGCCCGAAGGCTATGACGATATCATACTGCCCCTGAACTTCCCACACTTCCACCACCACCCTCGACAAAGGAAAGTCATAAATAAACAAAAAAAAAAAAGGAAAACCATAAGAGTCTCCCCCGCTCATGCTGTTCCCCCTCCCTGCTTTCTGCCTCCAGCTTCTAACTTCTCCAGGTCTCCCCATCCTAAGCCAAGCTCTCTCTCTGCCGCCGCCTCCTCAGCTTCTCTCCCGCCCTCGCCCCGCCAATACTCTCCCCACTCCTTCCAAATATCTATAACCTTTTCAATCCCCTTTTCCGTCCACAGCAGTTGCGCCACCGTCTTATACTCTTCCGCTTTATGAGTACGGTCAGCATCACGCCCCGAAGGCTCTTAGGGTGAAGGAAGGACGATTTATTCCGCGTCGCTAGGTGTATCCTGACATTTACTATATGTTTCGTTGATAGCCGCCTGGTGTCCATGGTTGCACAACGTTACTCGGGGTCGAACTACCCAATATCGGTAGTGCGGTAAGAAGAGCCTCAAAGCTGTGCCCCGCTACATATCACAGCGAACAACCTATGATTTTATACTTCTCCCAGTGTATAATTTAGTTGGGGGAGCATTTTCGCTGGAGAGTATAAGGGGCGAGTCTGGGGGGGAGACTTCGGAGCCTGTCAGAGTTCTCAGTGGCAATTTGATATTGCGATACGCACTGACAATCGACGCTGGTGGTAGAGTGAGTAAAGTACGATATGAAGATCTTCAGGTAGTAGTGGGTAGGTTATGGATTTTATCCGGATTGATAATATCATTGATATCATGCTGTAGGAACTTGTTGCCTAATTAGATCTTGGTTTACCTTTTCTCATCTATATTTATACAATTGTGAATTAAAGGAGGGGGGGAAAAAGGCAGAGCCTAGATTTATGCTCAGGAGCACTTTTTGGGACATTTTATACTACCCGAGTAGAGACTGAGGGATCAGGGGTGGTACAATAAAGAGTCCTCAAGGTATCGTGGGGTAAGGTAGTCGCCTGGGAACATAGCAGTTGGTACGATATGGCATAAAATCATACCGATACGTAATGTTGAGACTCCTGGAGAGCCCTGCAGCACGAGAGCGGTTAGGTTCTTGTTCTACAGCCCTTCTGGTTATAGGTTCATCCTATTGTAGGTAGGGGGCAACAAGGAGCCTCGCCACCCGAGCTTAAAAGGTCAGTGACATAAAGAAATAACACAAGATCAAAATCTTTGCAAATTGCCGGCTTGGAGATTGATGTGCTCCTACGCATATTTTTACCACGGTCTTTATCTCTCATTGGATTTGTTTAGGGTAATGACAATCTTCACCGGGCATGCCAAGATATGGGAAACGAGTGATGTCTCATGTTCGGGAACTATCCCTAGAGGGTATACCCAGTTTGTAAAAGCAGAGAGACTAGGAGAGCTGTTCTGAGCCATCCGCCGCGTTGCCCATTCAATGGATTCCCGCTCAATGGACATCTCACCCGTAGAACGGGCTTATTACGGATGTCTATCATATGGGTAGCCCATTCAGCCAGCGGTCATCAAGCCGCAGAGAACGAGAACTATAAACATGGACATGCATCTCTGGAAACTACTAGTCTGGGTATACAAGATAGTCATGACCTTTGTACATATATTCCGCACTCAAAACGAGACTAATCCAGAAACTAATCTCGAGAACATTAGGTAGTATATACATGTAACCAGGGCTTCCGGTGGGCCGTGGCACTATTGGGCTCGCCCGGGCCCGTATTTGGGCGGGCTGGGCTGGGCCTCGATTTTGAAACTTGGGCCGGACCAGGCCGGGGTCAGGGTTCTCAATGATAATGCGGTGTTGTAATACATATCGATAAAACTCGCTGGTAGTACAGTGAGTAGAGTACGATATGATGATCTTTTAGGTAATAATAGGGAGGATATGGATTTTATCTGTATCGATAATAGCATGAATATCATGGTAGGGACTTGGCGCCCAAATAAATCTTCATTTACCTTTACTAACCTCAATTTATGCAGTTCATGAATCAGGAAGAAAAGGAAAACCTGGATTTTGCCCTGCACTTCCAGGAACATAAGACATCACTCATTTACAGTAATGATATATTATAGTTGGTATGATAAGTAGTCTTTAAAGTATCATGCAGTTCGATAACCACCGCAGTATATAACAGTGGGTACGATATGGCATGAAAATCATACTGATACGTATTGTGGGTTTGCAAAATTAACCGGACGCTCACGTTGCAACCATGCAAATGGGCTACAATAACCAAATTTTCAAATTGCTTCAATTGAGTCCACATTGGAATATATGATAATATGAGTATAGAGAACACCAAAGATGAAATCTCATACATCTATCTGTTTTGGTTGTGGTGTAGTCGATGTTGAAGTTGCTTTCCCATACAAAATTTGGTTGCAACGCGGTGTCCGGTTAATTTTGCAAACTAGCAATACCATTGAGAACCCTCGCCGGGGTTCATTGGAGCCCGGGCTGGCCTAAATAATATCTGGGCCGTAGCAGGTTTTCTTCTTTCAAACCAAACGATGCCTCGTCGATACCAATCAACTTCATTCCCCACAGAAACACTCAATGGCGGTTACCATAAAACCTGAAACAGGATGACTGAAGATTAACATTGTTTTGGGTCATGTATCTGTTAAGTCTCCACCTATTCAATATATGTCCCATCTCCTCATGAAAGAGTTGGGCCGACATGTATGGGCATGTGGGCATGCCCGGGCATCTGCTATGTGGGCTGGGCTGGGCTGGGTGGAGGAGTTTTTGCGCCTGGGTGGGCAGATGGTGTATGGGTCTTACCAGTGCGTTAAGAGTGATAATGAAATTAATAGCACCTAGCTCATGTACAGGGGATGTACTAATGCCGCTGCCTATTAGGATAGTGCCGCGGCACATGCGTGGATAAATGTTGTCGTAGGCGATCCAGCTTCCCAACATTACCAGGGTCATTGCGGACCCGGGTCTCTTAGTGCAGTAATCGTGTTTATCTCAAAGGAGAATTGACTTCAGATAGTCCGATGGTAGGAGATAAGAATTTTCATACAGGATTTTTGAGATGGGTTCCGGTCAATACTCATCCACGCCATACGGAGTGCTTGGTCTCGAGGTGTATAACTATTCCAATGGGGTAAGGTGTTGTTGAACGCAAGGACTGTGGGAACGGGCGGGGGATACCCCTAGTACTAGTTTACCTACGCTATTAGTAATCTACTTTGTCATTTCTGGGGCTGGATAGCTGGTACGCACTCGTACATAGGAGATAAAGAAGATTCAAGCCGAACCACTGCAGAAAAATCGATCTATCAGCACATCACACCTCTCCTCACTATCCTGGCTTAGAATATACAGAGGATGGGGATTTCAACACTTTATGGCTCATGTTTGCCACCAGAGGAACGGCAAGACCCGCCAGCAAAAGTATTATTGACCAAGGAGGAATACTGGGGGCCGTGGATGACGAGTATGACTCTGGAGGAATAATAGTACAGGCTAGCGATGCTTGACCTGCTCTGATGATTTGACAACCCAGGCGGGTACAGAGAAGCAGACTCCTAGTGAATTAGTTTTAACAATATGCATTCAGCAGTCGGGTAGCCAATAGGAATAATGTCACCTTCCTCCCCTGATGCACCTAGTTACTTAGAGGTTAGGGAGCTCGGCGAGTGCACGGCGGCGGGCGGCGAGGTGGAAACGGTTGGGGATTGCATTGACATAATGGGCGGAGGCCGGGTCCTGAGCGGGAGGGGGCCTGGGGGCCTTGATCTGCAGCCCTATTCTTGTAACACTTGGGGGGGGAGCAACGTAAAGGATGATAAAACATTCTCCCATGAGGAATTGAACTATTGGAAGGTATCAAGGTCAATTGACTGGTGTTGTAGTTTGCCATTTATTGATATAGTTGGTAGTCGTGGTAAGTACGGCAGAAGAGAGATAAAGTCGGAATGTTTTAGAATTTTATAATGATTTCTTGGATATCCTTTACTGTAGTTTACGTCAAGAAACCTATGGTATACTTGAGGAGAAAAAAAGGAACATACTCCTCAGGAACAGGTACGATAGCAGCCAAACAAAAGAATAATAAAACGATGACACCGAAAAACCCCATGATTCCCTGCCTCCATCCTTCTTGTTCGATCTCCTTCCCTGAGACATTGATCGTAGAAAGCTATCGACAAGCAGGGTGTTACTAGGGATCTCCTACTAGCCTTGGGTCGAGCGTCCTTCAGCCTCAGCTGCCCTCCTAGCCCTTTTCGTCCCTGATATCCAGTCATTAGCTTCAAGTGGTGGAACGAGAGAGACTATCTGCTTACCAAATTCCTGTTCCAAGCGCAATCTACAAGCCTCTCTCAGGGAATCATCTTTCGTCATTTCTTCCTCAATCTCCAGAATCTCCCACTTGATATCCTTCCTGATCACCCCTTGGTAGCTAGCAGCACTATTGTTGGCATTCATATGGCCCTTGAGCCAACCGATACGGTCCTCCAGAATGGCCACCATCGTAGTGTCTTCATCCTTGAGGTCGATAATGCGGAGCCTTAGCATGAAGATCTCGCCATCGATCCTGTAGTGGTCCTTGGTGCGGAGGACGATAAGTGCTTCGGTGCGAGCTAGCTGGAGACGCAACCTGGAGAGGCGCCGGTTCTGATCTGCCTTCAAAGCGTCACGAGAGAGATTTCTCGGCATTTTTTCGGGAGTTAGACGTGTGGGGTGGAAAGAGAGTTGGTGGGTGCAAAGGGCGTACTGAGGTGAGTGATTTTGTTGGTGCTGGTTAGGATGTTTTGTGCGGGTGGTTTCTGATTGCTTAGGTAGGAAAGGTAGCAGAGCAGAACAACACGTCCCTAATACGGTGGCCAAAGGTCACATGTAGGTCTGCCCACCATCCAAAAATACAACCTTGAAGGGCTGCCACTTCTGAGATTCATGTGTGTGGCGCGTATTTGTGGATGGAAAGGGTAACCCCCTTTATTCGTTGCAACCCCCACTGTCCCCTTCGTGTAATTGTACAACAAGGCAATAAATCCTAGACCTAGTTGTACCGGTGGATGATACGATTATGATAGAAAGTACAGCGCCGGCAACGACCTCTCCCAGTAGCTCAAGACTGCTATGGCTCCAGCGCGATGGGTAGTGTTCGTGCGGGATATTCTCGACTCGGGCAGCAATATTACCGGGTATCGATTATAATTCCTATCCCAGCTTTTACATCCCTGCTTGTGGAGAAATATCACTGTGAGAGATATGCTACCAAGAGTCTTGGAGGAGAAAGCAGCACAAGCTCGCGAACTTGCTCCGGCTACATAAAACCCCAACCTTAATATTTCTAGGTAACTCACGGGTTCCACAGGTCCCAATACAGAGCTACGGGGAATGGGAGGTCTCCTAAGTGTTCTATGACATAGGACACGGTATTCACAATTGCTTATAGTTCCAGCGGGTTGATCTGAGTCAAACAGGCTTTACAAGGCTTTCCATGAAGGAGAAAGCCACATTCGTACTACCAAAATTAATAGGTGACAGGAGTAAATATCTTGAGAGAGGGATAGGCTACCATAGTTACAGCGACACAAAGGGTACGAATATAGCACCTAACTTAGCTATGACAGCTAGCCCGACTCCAACAGGTTTAGCAATAATTTGGCTAATGCACAGATCATGAAATATCACTCGTACGTTAGGTCGCAACAGAAACCTACTAAACCAGAGAGTGATAGATATAGATTAGGAGATGTTTTCAGCCGCAGTGTCTTCACTACAGGCGCTGGAGATCTGGAGACGAACAACCTCTGGGACTAGTCTGTATCTCTGGGCATAGCGGTCGGTTTAGCAGTTTGGCGGTTTAGTCATACACTATCACTCGGGTGACACAAAACCTGTTATACAGATATACAAACTATTGACAGTGTATAGCGGAGCTGCTAACGTTCGCCCGGAAGAACCAATATTTTTCGTCTGAATGTTGGAAATCACACCTTCTCCTAGCCTGACCTCTATATCAAGATGTCCCTGGTTGTAACATTGGGCTATTCAGGCCCCAAGCCCGAGCATAATCGCGCCAGGCCTAAGGCAGCAACACCGGGCTTTGAGCCGGGCATGGGGTATTTAGAGCCCAGGCCGGCCTATTGGAGACCCTGACTGTAAGGTAGTGGGTTTCTAGCGGAACTATATTTCGGGGCCCGCATCGCTACATCGGTGGGTTATAGGAATTTAGCTGCATATATCACATCCCTCGGTGACTCTGGGGGGTAGTTGACAGTTCTCCTAGGTATATTTCTCTTGGAAAAAAGAGAGTCCACCACCCCCCAGCGACACTAGGGGCAACCCGCTAAAGCACCCTATGCACAGGTGCGTCAAAGCTCAATGCCATCCGTTGCCTCACACCAGGGGAGTCTATTATGGTAACCCTACCTGTTAACCTCTATGCGGGCTTCTGGCTCCGGGAAACGATATATCGGGCGACAGGAGAAAGCCAGGAGTATCTTTTACACATACATTGCGTAGCCTTGGCGACAAGGGAATTTTCACCACCGTGGCTACGGTGCTACTCCCGAGAACATGCAGCCCGCCAGCCCTCCAGATGCTAGTATCTCGCCCCAAATCTAGGACTAGTGCCTACTTCAGAGCGTCGCAGTTTCACGATATGAATGTACCCGGGCTAATAACTATTTTCCATAGGTATGCGCCAATTCAACTCCTTCGGAGTTGTTTCTATCCGAGTTCAAGGCACAAATTACTCTGTTTTTGGGGCGTGGCTTTGCTCGTACGTGTCTCCCGGATACACGCAATATGAGGCCGATTCACATAGGGGAGTCGTGGTAGAATTGGGGCGCGGCTATCTATGCTAAACATAAACCATGGGTGTTCCTCTCCGGAGTGCTGATTTGTGCTGAAGCCACTCGTTATAGATAAACACGTTTTTCATACATTATAGCAGCATCCATGCCATGGTAAATGGGTCGCTTGCGGAGTTTGAGTCAGAGCCCAAAGTATCATGCATGAGCTAGATATATCTATGGAAGAGCCTCTAATAATATTGCGTCTTAACGAACGGGCAAACAATGGAGATAGGGTAGCATCTCCTTCTTCCTGCGTTTGTTAAACGTCATGCATCCTCATCTTCAGCCTCCATCAGTGTAGCGTGGGGGGAGGAATGGGCGCCGGAGCTTGAGGTTGGGGTGCAGTGGAGGTAACTAACGCGGCAAGGGATTTCATGTCCACCGTTGTGAGAAAGGCGGACACTAAACAGATTCTCAAAGGGTAGATTGGGGCATAAGGTATAAGGTGTTTTTCAACCACAGAAATGTGGTAGAGGGAGCTTTACCGCCGATGTGAATGCTGCTCATATATCCGATGGGGTTCTTGACAAGGTGCAACTCGCTCAATGATGGTATTTAGAGTTCATGGAGTAAGCGTAGCACCTGTAACTTGTTTCGTGGCTTAGAGGTTACCAGAATGACTAGTAGATTACGGCCGCCAGAAACCTGGATAAAGCCGGGAAAAGAATGGTCCTTAGCAGGAGGGCTAGACGGAGCAAACAATGAGCCCTTAAGGCGCTCGGGTGCGGTCTAGTGGGCGTGAAGGTTTGGTAGGGATAGATCTGGGCGTTTGGTACTTCATTTCTTTCCTCTCTTATCTGGGGGGGGACGCTGTCATAAATTCAGTATAATTCTACTATCTGAAATTGCGATATTGGTTTGGGGTACTAGGCCTTACCAATTTGGCCATCAATAGCTATATGAGCGTCTATTGAATGGGCTATCTATACGATAACAGCCAGAATATTAAGGTTTTTTGTGAATGGGAGGCCCGTTTAATACATGTCCGATGAATGTGCCGTGGGGGCCGATGGGTCGGAATTATTCTACCTTTTTTTGGTCTAACAGATTGATTGAATGTACCCCCTGGGTATGACGACACCGAGCTAATTCCTCCCCAGAACACCCCTACTCCAGGTCTTTCAAACGGTTGTAATTGGCCTTTATCTTCGGCACAACCGGACTGGACTGAGCCGAACCCGCCTACAACTGAACCGGTCAAATAAGCACGAGTTTACATAGCAGAATGACTCCCATGCCTTGGCGCTAGCTTAGCAGAGACTCTACACTAAATCTATCATGGGTTAGGTTGGTCCTGTCATGGTGTTCGTACCCTCTACGAGGAGCTCCACCTGCATCTAAGGCCAGCCCCCCCCAAGCCACAAACCGAACTGAGGCAAATAGTGAATACGCAAACCAGAGCTGGACTGTCTTCTTAAACCGTTCTGGAAGCACGGTTTGAATCAATAAACTCATGACCCCTTGAAACACCGTCTCTATCTACCGCCACCTCAACAAGGAAAAGAAGCAAGAAGTTATCACTAAACAGGTAAAATTCCGGCATACTAGCTTCCCCCACCCCTCCATGGCCCTGCGAACGTAAGACTCGTCCTCTTATAAGGTGCCCCGGGCAGAGCCCCTATCCAGCTCTATGACTCTAGCTGAGGAAGATGGTCTCGGTTTGTGTGTAAGCAAGCTAGCAGGATAATGCCATAGAGATATCCAAGGGTAATTGTCCACTGGATCAAATACTCATCCTCCAGCAGCGAATGAAGGTTATCTCCATGCCAAAGCATTTGCCGTGTGTAGTCCACCACGTTCCGAGATTTAAACCTTTGATATACTTTTTGATCCACCACAATAGGTCCGTATAGGACAGGCTGTCTCTGGTTATGACCGCACACATGGAGCCTTAGGACTGGTCATGTTACCGCTTATCAACTGCAGATGGAGCATGGTATTGAGGGAGATCTTTGAATATTTACAATCAAGGAAAACTTGGGCAGCCGTCTTGTTGTGGATTTCCCAAATATAGTCCTAGTTATCGGTCATATAAAAGAGGTCGCTGCCCGGGACTTTCGTGGAAGGGCCAGTCACCACCCAAGCTAGGTGGAACCAGGTCCTAAGTGTAGAATCACAACACGGTTAGCTATAATAATGAATAGGGGAAAACATTTTGACCCTTGGGAATTGTTAAAAGAGAGTGGTTAAGGTATAATGAATGATCTAGTAGAACCCCGCTGTTAGTTAGACTGGTATGGGTTCCACCACTCAACTACTTTCAGCCTTTCACGGAAACCTTTAGGTAGGGGTTTTACATATCATAAGCAGCAGCATAGGAAAAAGAGATTTAATTACAGTCGCGCCGGGGGTAACGACGAAACTAATTGACCGACGAACAGGGGTGTATGTCAGTCGGGACAGTGATATGCAGCCACTCGGCTGACTGAAATCTGTGCTTTCGTTGTCCCAGGTTCGTCGTTGCCCCAAGGTTGGCTGTGGTTCCCATCTCTCTCCCATTAACCTCTCGTGGCGAATACCCACAGACCCATCCTTGGGCACTAAGAATGTAGGTTGGCCATGGATTAAAATGGGCAGCCAGGCTCTCTAGCTTGGGCCAGGCCATGATTTGGATCGGATGGGCCGGGCTAGGGCATCCTATTTTCTACCCCGGGCTGGCACATCGGCGTCCTTGGCACTAAGTGTATTGGGAGGAACCCACGGGCGAGAGGTCGCGTTACCAGTAACCCTCCAGTCACGGGGTCGAAAGATGTCTTTTTCGTTTAACCCATTAGGTGGCACCGGACCAAAGCCATACTCAACAAGAGTTGGAATACTATAGCAGGCTCACTACAAGCGGCTCTTAGATAAGGTTAATCCTAATAGCTTCAGATTGTTCGCGATCTCTCTATCGGGAGATCAGTGTTTCATTTTCTGGACTATTGAACATTGTGATCTAACTTAATCAATCTAGCAAAAAGAGACAGAATAAAAGAGCAATGATTAGAGTGTAGGTAACCAAAGCGGCACAGCGAAAGAGAGTATGGTTATCGGAGGTGTTGCTAATGGCAGAAGAGACCATGTTATGGGTAATGTTGTTGCCTTGATGGGTCCCCTGCGGATACGTATTGCCCGTAGACATCCAGTTCATGTATTCAGACGTAATTGCGTGTGCGAACTGGTCATCAGTAACAGTGGATCCTAGATATAATTAGCCACATATCATACTAGAAGTAGAGGTATTTTGCGATTCAGGGTGAGACATACCGTTCTGCTCGATTTCCCAATATCTATAGTCAGCGTAGGCGTTACGATCCATGATTCTATCATCAATAGTATAATCAAGCCTTTCCCTGATGTCCGCGTTGGTGCATCCATGGTCACGAAGGTCCTGCTCAAGGGCGGAGAGAAGCTCGTTGTGCCGGATAATCTCTTGCACCAGGAATTGCTTTTCCTGGGTAAGGCGGTGATGGATAGCCGGCGCGGTGGGGTTCTTGTCGTCCTCAATAAGCTGGTGATGCTGCATGAGGAGCTCTCCTTCGATGTGGTAAATGGTTTTGGTGAGCTGCTTTATCTCATAGTCGCTCTGATCAAGCTCAAACCTAGCATTGATGTGCCGATTCATGAGGATCCTAGACCATTTCAGGTCCGGACGAGGGGGTTCAGCTTTCGAGGGCATTGCTACAAGAGGATCATTAGAACTCATGTATTATTGAATGTGTTGTATCCAGTCTTTGTATACATACTTTATCTGTCTTAGTGGCCCAGATGCTGTATGGCTGTTACCCTGGGAACCGGTGCTATGTTGGGGAAGAAGAGGGGATTGGATTGGATTTCCCCCAGAGGGCAGAGAGATTAACATTCCTTGGCAACCCCCACCGGATCACGGAACGCTAGACAAATAGCGCGCCAAGACCGGGAGTGCGAAGGCGTGGCGGAATAAAAGACCAAACCTTGTATGTAAGCCGTTACAAACCACTACGTCATAGCATAAATCATATACTTGGGAGGGGTCCCCAGAAAGTTTTTTTGAAAGTATCAAGTTCTTTTAATCAGAAAGATAAAGTGAGTGGAGATGCCTGCCGTTTCTTCCTTCTCTCATCGCCTCTTTAATCTAGCTAAAATAACACATTGCCTCTCTTGGCCAAGCTCCACCTAATCATCCCCTTTTGTAACACTTCTCCTTCCACGTATCAAATAATGATGAGTACAACATCCCCCTCTCGAGATTCAGGGCTGCTAGAGGGGTGTTCTCGTAAAGGCATAGCCTAAAAACACAATTACATATATGAACATGGTGAGCCACTGGTTATGACCCTTCCTAATTCCGTACCATCTGCATTGTTCAGCCATAATAATGGGGGGGGGTGAGGTTTCGTTGTATTGCACCAGAGTTCCCTCGCTACCCGATTCAGTACCCATCCCCTCCCGCGCAATCTGCCCCGATGGGGGGTGCAGGTCTCGCGCTAGTGGCTGCAAAGGCCAGGGAGCCCCAGCTTCCATAGCACACCCGTAGACGCGTAAAAGTCTTCACTCTTGTCAGTACTTAGCTAGTATTAGAGTACTAAGATGCTTTAGCGATCTCCTACACATTCGTTCCCTTGCAATAATGAGCTGGGAATGAACCTGTAATATATTTAGCCAACCTTGATGCACTTGGTAATAAAGTAGATACAGTTAGCGTGAGTTTCAGGCTCTGGCATGGGTAGTCGACCTTTAGCTATGTTTGCGCCTATTGCATGCAAAGGTCAGGGGTGAGAAGGCCTGTTCCCCGGGTGGGAAGAGAGGAACCTTACCAGTCTACGGGCGGGGTGGCAGCCACTACTATCTCTTGTTTCGGGATGGGACACATCTTTCTAGTTAGAGAGTCCTCGTCGAATAGGTAGCACCGTAAGAATACCTCATTGTCGAGGGCGTTCCGGGCGTCTTCTGAGTTCATGGGCGCCAAGTGGCATTATGTTCTGGCTGCTGCACAAGGCTATGTATGTACACCAGGGTGAGAAAAATGAGGAAACAACGACTCAACACGAAAACAAGATTCTCAACGATTCTCTAGTATTGTGATACGTACCGATGATATTCGCCGGTGTTACAGTGGGTCAAGGACGATAAGGTGACTTTTACGTAATATTTGGTAGGGCATAGGTTTTATCTGTATCGATAATACCATGGACCTCATGCCGTAGGGACTTGACGCCCAGTCATGGCTTCATTTGCACTTCATGAATTAAAAAACGAGGAAGGAAACAGAGAAACCTATATTTATGCTCCGGAACATTTCCAGGAACATCGATTACTGATGTAAACAAAAAAAAAAATTCCAGGAACATAAGATGTCACTCGGTCATGGTACCATATGTTATGGTTATTTATTTATTTATTTATACTTCATCCATGCATATGTATTATAGTTGGTACGATAAGGAATCTGCTGAATATCATACAGCTCGATAACCATCTAAGCACATAGTGATGGGTACGGTATAGCGTAGCCGATGCATATTATGGAGAACCCCGCACTAAAAACAATAGGTTATGAGGTGTTCGGCAAGGTACACTATATAAGGTAGTAGTTAGACTGCAGAAGATGTGGTATCTGAATCCCTCTCCATTTGTAGCCAAAGCATCTGGCGTCACCCTTCGATCCGGATCTAGCCTTTAATTGTTCCGCCCCTTTTTTCATGCGGGTGTACTACGGAGATACGACACTCGTTTGCAACGATCAAGACATAGAGTTGAGCTAATATTCTTGAAGTAGCATTCAAAAGAGTGTTTACCAACAAGAGCGCGCTCGATCAATGAAACATAAAATTAAATGTAGCTGATACCTCTGCGTTCCCTGCAGGTTACCAGATGTTTGCAATGAACAAACCGAAGACATGTAGACCAGGGATGACATAAATCTTGTAAATCTCAAAACCAAACTACAAGCAAGTACCCAATACTGGTGACACAACCCCAAACCACAAGGTGAGGGTGTCGGTGTGTTTATCACAACCAATGACACTTAAACACTGAGGCCTGGCACATTCCAATGGTACCTGCCCCCTCATGTACTTCGTACCCCATCCTTGTCCACTTGCAAGAACCAACAAGTCTCGCGTACTCCCCCTTATCAGCTTCAATATCACATGCAGTCTCCTTTCGTTTCTCTGGGAGACTTTAGTAGGTGCTATTTGGGGGTCAGAGTGGCTTTGGGGGCCTACATACCAGTGTTGGAAGTAACCCATCCATCGCGAGCTACCATCAACTTCTGAAAGTTGCTAATTGTTTCATCAAGATCTTGCACAGTCTCCCTCAAGTCGGCATGGTCATTGGCAAGGCTGCGAAGCCGAGTTTCGGTACGATTCACTCTGTCCTGCAGATATCTAGACTGGAAGATGAGAGCCTTCATTTCATCAGGTGCTAGAGGAGGCATGGAGCGAGTCGCGAGGTTGTAGCCGTGGTCAAGGAGCTCTTGGCGAAGTAGGAATACGGTGCCGACCTGGCGGTTGAGATTGTTTTTATGGTCGATGATCTCGTTATTGGAGTCTGTTACCATATTCTGGAAAGCTGCGCGCTCGTCGATCATCCTGCGAAGGCATTCGGTGTATGACATGTGGGATGGAAGATTGATAGCTTAGAAGAAGTCAGTATGGCAGTCTATCGTACGGGGATTTTATCAATGATCGATGTTTTACTTACAGTTGTTCATTTTGATTCTTGGACAAAGGTTGTGAGATTTGATATGGGTACGGGGGTTTGTGGAGGGTATAGGGGTTTAGGTGCTCTCAGTCCCTTTTATAGTTTGAGATGATTGGTTGTGAAGGAAAGTACAAAATAAAAAAGAAAGAATTCTTCGCCACCATCTGGCCACGACTTCGCCACGGTACCTAGAAAGAGCCACTATGTAGTGTACTCTCAAAAGAGAATTGTACGATCAAGAGGACACGTAGCCACAGTCATAAGCCCATCCTTCCAAAGCACTCCCTCAAGAAATAATTTAAGATGATCATGTTATCTTGACCTGGTCCCTGGTCGTGGCCAATCTATCAAGGTTTGGAAAACGATGCTTCTGATTACTTTACAGGTTCAATATCGTGCCCCCAATCATACAGGTATAGCAAAGCGCTCCGTTAACAGCTTCACAAACAAGCAGGATCAGGGCTCTATATAAGAACGGTCCGCTCCTATATACTTAAGAGTTATCTTGACAGATACATTCCTTGAATTTGTAAGGGCCCGGGAACGAGCGGTCTCTATGCAAAACCGTCAAGACCTCGCGAAGTAGAACCATATTACATTCATTTATTTCCTAAACTCAACGACACAGGAGTATCCAAGCAAATTAAGGTCAAGAGTTACGAATTCATCCCATTTCAACCTATCCGATTGGTTCAAAACATCCTAGGTGGCTCAACGCGGTCGAACTGAAACAGAGACCTGTCACCTGGTAGATAGGCTTCGTCGTAAACTAAAACGATATCAACAATTTATTGAGGCTGAGCAGTATGGAACCGAGCCCCAGCTAGCGGTAGCAGAACCGGCATTTCAGTCAACCTAGTTACCTCTGCATTGATTATTCCTGACACCCCCTCCACTATACTAGAGACCAATAGGATCTTGAATTAAGGACATCGTATGTTTGGCTTTATCAATTCTTAATGTAACTTCTGTGTCGCGTGAAGATTGAGGGGAAACCCTTAAGTCACTGTGGATTCGGGGCGGCGACTCTCACAGTACTAGTTACCGATCTAGAGTTTTTCTAGGGTACGTAACTTGCGACCCGTACATCTATTCTGTTCAGAGGGTGAAAGCAACTTATGGGTGAAACTAGCACCTCTATTTCGGCCAATGCTGCATTGATAGAGTACGACAGGCTTGTCGATTCGTGAAATTTTGCTTTTTTTCGCCGCTGGCCTAGATCATCCTTGCCCAATTACAAACGCAACTGATTCTGGGTTCTTAGAAGATCTCGATTTGGGTATCATTCCACTATAGTTCTACCATATCATGGACGCGAAGGGACGAGATTAAGCTCGTTTCCAACGATACCTCCCGCAGCATCTTCGGTGGATTGGTGGATAGCATCCTTGGTAGGGGGATGACTATTGAGGAGGTGGGCACAGGATCAATTATACTAAGGACGGGCGAGAGCTGTATTCCGGGTGTGGAACTGGCACGGGTCGTCAATGACTAAATTTGGAAGCGCCAGGTCTCGGAATTGTTGGCAATAGATGGAAAGCGGCAGTTGTCAAACAAATGGTAAACTCTATCCTGAAACCATGAAATGTAGTTATTTATGAAAACAAAGCTCTGCATCCCTTCTATCGATCCACCAACATCAACCTAACCATTCCGCACCCCCGTGCCGCGCGCAAGTGTGATTGCGGGGGTGCCGCGAAATCTTCATCGTAGGGCCCGTGCCTCATGCTCAGTCATGTCCTCGTGGGGCGATTCGGTAACGGTGTTTGTATTAGAAAGTGGTCAGGAAGTCTCAGAATGGGTATCATCTATGGATCCTTTATGTAGATAGTTAGTTATGTGTGTCAGTTAGTCTATCGAACTAGAACGAGGAAGGAGGAGAAGAAACATACCCGATGCCAGCTCAAGCATACGCTCATGCTCAAGAATAATATCATTGTCTCTTCTGATCTCTTGTTCAAATAGTAGCTTCTCCATCCGCTGGTCATTCCAATCTTGATGGTAATGCTTAAGTATCATATCAACGTCGTGTCTCTGCTCTTTAAGATACGCAATGCGCCTGACCCTGCGATGGATCTCACGATTATGCGGAAGTCGTGAACGAGGAGAAAAAGCATCTGGGTTGTAGCTGAGACTGATAAGTTGAACCCGAACCTGGGAGATCGGGCTGGACAGCAGGTAACGTTCATGTGTTAACTGGTGGATTTGGGCTTCCCTTGCGGCGATACCCGTGTTCAACGATGATAGGCGCTGATTGATATAGATATCCCATTCTGTGCATTGACTAGTGCTAACTGAAGGGGGAACCAGGCTAGTGGAATTAGCGGCCATTTTCTTGGCAACCAAATGTGTTAGCTGGAATGCCAAGATGTATCTTTAAGAGCTTTGGGGAAGGATCTTGTTTGTGGTTTCTCCTCTTGCGGTGTTGGGATGCGTTCGAAGGATAAGAGACCTCAACCCGAGAGATATAGAGGAGTGATGTAGTGCACATTGGAGATGACCCATCTTGTACGTTTGGCAGCTGGTACGTGGGGGCGGCCTTCACGACCCCCGGTACCCGAGTTGGCCAAGACCTTATGATGCGAACATCACCGCCGCGGTTCGTTGGCGCCCAGCTCCGTGAGCCCAGATAGGCGCGCTTACTGCCGCAACAGGTACACTGCACCACCTCTTCAGAATATGTACTATCATCTCACAATCAAGCTATCTTGATCCACGGATGGGTTTGACTATTCTCTTTAGGTGATGATTGATCTATGTAGTTTATACCTAGCAGGACACGTGGGAAGGAATGCGAGACATGGGTACAGAGGACGAGCGTAATGTTACATAGACTCCTGCTCCACCTAACCCCCACCGCTCCACCATTTGTAGAGCTAATCGTTACTTTTTCTATTGCAGCAACCTCTCTATGTAATCATTATCCCTGTCAGCAGGTATTCCAAATAGATACGCGACCTAGAAATGGGTGGTGTAACCTGTGGGATCCATCCATCTATTGGCTTCCTCTATGCCAGACCCTGAAAGTGATAATGGTAGTCCTTGTTTCCCCAAGTTCCAACATCCCCTGCCTGTGGCCTCCCAACTCTCGTCCAACACAGCTGCCAGTCTGTTCAACCCTGCCCCCCTCACCCATGCATTCTTCTAATCTGACAAGGTAGGTCCAGACCTGGGAGTGGGGCACAATGGCAGAAGGTCATGCGGCAGGATTGTGACTGGCGATGACATCGATTGAGCGCTGATCAGGGTCATAGCCTGCTTCGAGAAGCAAGAGGTGTGTGGAGTAAATCCCGCCTCCGGTTTCACAGAACCAGTGGTGGAGAATCCTCAGAAGGAGGTTAGACTCCCCGCCTGAATTGGCCATGGAGGAAGGGCGAGAGTTGGAGTGTACCATTCCCGCGTGGGGGATTGTAGAGTGGGCGAGAGATATTGGCCCTGACCCGTTATTGAGAGACATGACTAGCATAGGCGTAGCAAGGACATGATCTAACGAAGTTAGCAAAGATCACACAATGTGCAGTAGTATGATTCCGGCATGGATGTTTCTTACTGATTAGATGATTTTTGAACTGAGAGTTGTTGTAGAATACAAGGGGGAGTGGGCAGGAGGGTTGGGGGCGGGGGGTGGGCAGTTGATGGTCCTGCTTCCCGTTTGTGGTTGTGAGAAGTGTTGGTGAAAGGGGTTGGTGAGTTGTGAAAGATCTCTGACGGAAACCAAATTTCCTTCGGCCCACCAGGTTACTGGTTGACTGAGTAAGCAGTTTTTAGATTCCTTCCTTCATAGTTACAGGTTGCTGGGTGCATAGGATAGAACGTACCACTGACAACTAAATAGCATATGGTGGAACCTTTGCACCCACAATAAACGCTCATTCCTGGCACTGTTAGTCTCAGCGTATTTTTCCCGCTGCCTTTCTAATCAAGAGATGACACAGCATGAATCAAGCTTTTTAATGGGCCGCTAGATATATTAGCTTGGTTGGTCCAGGTGTGTGGGCGGTGAGCTAGTCGTTAGTCTTTCTCTGCTAATCCGGGCGGGTTCATGACTATATCTCTCCACCGGTTGTAAGAAAAAGTCAGATGTCAGGTCGCGTTTTGGCTCCCCCAATTCTAATAAGTACGTTTAGTGGGACAATGCATTTACCTTCCTACCACCGGGGCTGGCTTGATATGGGCCAGTAGGCCCAGTGCAGGGTCAATCACGGACGCCTCAGGCTCATTAAAAAGCCTGAGAAGATCCCCAACCGGGCTATTATGCCAATATATATACTATAGGGTGCCGAGTAATGGTGCAAGCAGTATGTGGATCACATCTCTCATTCTTTAGGCCTGAGTCTGAATGCTATGTGATTGCCCCTACCTCCTCACTTTCGTCACATTCAAGTTTGTATTTATAGGTATCCGACTCGCAGCGATTTTAACCATCTGTATCCCAGCCACTCAGTATTTCATACTTCTCAATTACAAGTGGGTTTAGTACAAACCAACCTACTTAAAAACGCCAGGAAATTACTCCTTTATCTCCACACCATTTATCCTGAGTTCCTCCTCGATCCTCTCCGCCCAATCCTTCCCTGACTTAATCATCCTCTCAACCATCATTGCACGATCATCCAAGCGTTGAAGAGATCCGGTCAAAATATCCAAAGAGCGGAGGTTCTCATTGACCGCGCTAGGCATATCATCCTGGGTGGGAGAGGTATTAGGAACCGGGTTATGGCCGGCGCAAATGATAATCTGGCGAAGAAGATAGACCTCGCTACGGGTGATGTAGCGTTCGTAGTTGAGGCGCTCAGCTAATTGGATGTTGGTGGCGAGAGTAGCCTCGATCTCGCTGCGGCGCGCCAACAGTGTCCTGATTCCATGCTGTGATAGCATGGCTGTGATGGAGAAGATGTCAACTAAATGTGGCCAGGGCTATCAGGAGGGTGCATCACCTAATTTTATAGGAGACCCGCTTCTCGTCCTGGGTATGACGAGCTGTTTATGCTTGGTGGCTACCACTGTGGTGGGAGGTAGGGAGTGAAGGGACAAGCTCAGCACTCTGTGCCTAAAGGGGTTGGTAAGGGGCACCTTACCCGCTCATCTTCGAGCCACCTATACCCAGTCCATCCCATAGGCCGGAGAGATGACTTACAATACCAATAAGACATGAGTCACGACAGAAATAATGTCCCGAGCTAGCAACGAACATAAAACTATCCCTGGGTGTGTCATAAAGTACGCTGGTACCTCTCAAACCAGCGCGCGACCGGAGTAAAACGGTGTGACCTTGAACAAATTCCGCGTCGGTGCATGGACACCAACTCCTTCACGACTCCTACCCGGCTCGACGCTCTCATAGTATAGTAATGATGTTACTCTGGATCGTGTGCTCTTCTTCACCTGCCCTCTGGTGTATGCGCTGCGGTGGGAGTAGCGGGTTAGCCTGGCCACTTGCGCCTCCGCACATAGACTCCGGGAGAGACGGAGGACTTCAACACACCAATATTTGCACCTATGAGAGCATTGATAATCACCTGATGATTCTCACCTGATTAGCTAAGTACTGGAATATTGCCGGCAGTGACATTTACAGCCTTTCGGGCTCCTTTGGGGGTTGGGTGCATATGGCGATGCTCTCACGAGTTTGGCAGAATATGGCAACATTGTTTCGTTTGAATGGGTAGGATTTGCCTGTGAGACATTTTCGGTTCCTGTCGCAGGTATCAAGGGTGTGCCTCCAAAGAGCAAGATATACTGAAGCCCTACTTGGCTTCACTGCTCACGATGAACGGGTAACAGGGTTCCTCAGGTTCCCCGCGGTGAGTCAGATGGAATACACAAGTTCCCTAAGGATATCGAATGCCTTCTCTCTATGGCTTCATTCGCATGCTACTAGATGTCCAATTTGGTGTTGGGGGCAAAGGTGGCGTAACAGCGAAGTAGATTGGCACAGCCTAACTGAGACAACCATTAAGTTAGGAATCGCCATTCATAAAGGACAGTTAGCTGACGGATCAGTGGTTGCACTGCTTTCAGCAGGGCAAGTAAACGAGCCTCCCGCCTAGCGACTGGTATAAATTACAAAGCAATAGACACTACGCACCTATCACCTCTAGTGATGGGCATGAGACATGATGTACTCGACACCTTTATAATTTAAGACTTCATTTCCGTACCCAAATGTGCCTACCAGCTACGATTGCATATCAACTACCATGACTACACTCATGGTGCCAGAATTAAAATGCCGCTGATCAACCCCAGTTAAGAATATTTGGTGGTAGAATATTAAGTAATCGGCATTTCCATTTGGGTAGAGTGAGTAGAGGTTCCCCAGAAACAAAGTCACAAGGCCAAAGGTCTTGAGACCTTCGAGACCCATAAAAGCGATAGAAGACAGGACGAGACTAGCCCAACACTCGCCTCCTCTCGTCTCCTGTCCATCAGTAATCACCACTGGATTTCGGGTATCCGTGAAAATGTCAGGTCAAAGGAAGTTACTTGAATCTTGTACCCTCTCGTATTCTTCCAGCCACATTCGTTATCCGTTTAAATTTCAAGGTACGCAACAGATTAATAAACGCTCGAACAGAGAACCCGAAAAGACTGTACAAAGGTGGCAGTGATAGTTAATCTTGATAAAGGGGGTATGGTTTTGCTTAACCCCGACCTCAACAGGCCTTGCGAACATCCTCTACGGAAGGTTAGACAGAAGCTTACGTTTTGGATGAGGAACACCACTTACCAGCCCATTTCTTGATTGTACTATCTTCGAGCTCAACCCTTTTATTTTCCTGACCAAGCAAATCCTCAAGACTTAGCTTCTGCAGCTTCATGTCCTTCCCAGACTCGTCGAAATCCCCCAGGATCTCCTCGAGAGTCCCCTGTATCATGTTCAAGTCGTCCATTCTTTGTAAGAGAGCGTTAACTCTCCCCGCGGTCCTCACATGGAGCGTAGTAACTCCGGGTGTGGGAGTATATCCTGCCAGGATAAGCTTCTGGCGGGTCTGATAGACCAGGCCGGCGTGACGGTAGAGCTCATAGTTGCGTCGATGAATGGTGGCATCATTAGTTGCGATGTCAGTGGTAAGGTCAGTAATTAACTGATTGAGGTATTGTGCATAGCCCCGCTTTGGCTTACGAACTCCGGCGTCTGATTCGTTTTAGTTAGTCTTAGTAACTATTATCGCAGAGTTCGGGAGGTACATACTTTGCAGGATTGCTTCAGGGAGGTTAATGAAATTCATCTTTTGTTTGGTTGGGTTGGTTAGATTAGTTGTTTGTGGTGGGTCCTTTTAAGTCACTACTGTTTTGTTGTATTTGCCCCCTAATTGTAGTCGCCCAGCAGACATCCATGGCTATGATGCTGGGATCAAAAAATCAACTGCGGAGTGGGCTCAACTAGCGTTCTGACGTAAACTAGGACTCACCCGTTGAAGAAAGGTGAATTGACTTGGCATAGCTACGTTGTTAATCTTGAGCTCACCTTATAAAAAGAGCCAAGCGCCGCACCAGGGTAGCATGTGAGTTTAAATTCTTATCGGTATCAACTCGTATAAGGATTATGAATTCAGTCACTCATGACCCGGTGCTAACCTTATGGCCAACACGTTGAGCAGCACCCATGAGTTCGAAGGGCGCAACGTATATATTCTTAGGTGATGATAGCATGGCTCGGGTGACCTACTAAGAGAAAGTTCCTGTTAGGAATCGTACTGCCATGTTCTTGTTGATGAGGTCCGGAGCCCAACGCCCAGCCTCACCCGATATTTTGGCCCCTACTCGATGCGCTTTCCATTTTCGTTCATGACATTCGTTTAGGAAGTTAACTAACCGACCACATGTCTCCCGCCTCACATATAATCAACCATCAGTTATATTATGCGCTCAAAGCTACCAAGGCCCCCGAGCCAGGAGTGCCCACCCCAGCGAAAGAAAACATGATGCACAATCTATCTTGCCATAAAAATAGGTAAAGTATGGATACAGGAGAGTGGTAGAGGTACCCCTTTCTCCCCATAAGAACGGATCTCCTCTCTACCCCTCTAAAGCCTTGGCATTTTTGGGAAAGTTCGTCGGGTGTTTCCTAGACGTACTTGATGGAGAAAGAAAGAAAGAAGGAAAGAAAAAAGAAAAAAGCTTAGACCATATTTAATCACTATGTACCAATAATTATCATGTATCTTAACTTAGATGTTGCTCTTAGAGTCGCGCGGGGATACATTATAGCAACCTCTCCATGGACTGGCCGCATCCGGCATTTGAAGTAGAAGACACTCGTTCGGTGCATCACACGAAGCTAGCTACCGGACCCAGACCATTGGCACCCGCGCGAATCTGGAATCAATATATGTATGAAGAGATATTACCATATGGACTACTAAAGGTGGGTACAGGTGAAGAGCCCTTAGTACACTAGGCCATACTACACACGGGGAATATCGAGACTTTGGGCTAGTTCCCAGGAGGGAACGATATCAGCAGAGCCTTAATGAGATCCCTTACATCAGTGTTTACCTTGAATCCCCCGCGACATGATCTATCAACCCACAAAAATCACAATATGCGGGGTGTTAGGTATCCTTCCTGGTGGTAGCGCATGGAAGTCTGGTGTCTTTCATGTTCTTGTACCGGACACTACCTAAAATAGAAAATGTATGATAAACGGCGAATAGAAATGGTTTCTATAGAATGATTTTGAATAAATTGTTGGGATTGATTTTGTAACTTTAGGTGTAAGTTAGCAAATATAACTTGAGCTAATCCAGAGTTGTTCTCATCTGTTATTTAATTTTCAATCCTTAGTCCCAATGTACGCCTTAGGGTTTTTATGAAGCTCAAATTCAGTTAAAAACTGTGGGTCATTCAGGCTAGAGACGAGATAAGGCGATTATCCTGTGTCAAGACTTGGAATTCTGTTACTCAGATGTCCTGTTTATTCAAAAATCTGGTAGAAATAGCAAAGTGCATAAAAGGGGCTTTGAAAATCACTTGGTATATTCATAGAGAGGTCCATGGGACCCTTCGCAACCCAGAAAATTCCCATCCAACCAAAGAGACAAAAGGAGAGTGGGTGCACAGTTAGATCTATTCGCTCGCTCTATAGTTCATTGAGGTTTCACAGGGATTATCAAAGGCGTGTGTTTTTGGTGGACAAGCCAAGTATCTACCCTAATCCTTTAAAACGCAAAGCCCTATCATGAGGTATTGCTGAAACATATGAGCAGAGATTGCGGAACACTGGAAGCAGCAAAACCGCAACATATCCACCTTCTCCCCCGGACGAGCGGCGCTTTCGGTTTCCTTGGTAATGGCACCCATTGGAGTGTATGGACCTGGGCTAGGGGCATAGGCGTGGGACCGAAAGAGGATCGTCTGTAAACAGTTAGAAAGGGAGAATGATTGTATCGGGAATGAGAGCAGGGATCCATCCCCACCAATCCCTCTCTGGGTAATATCTGGATGCTCCTCAATCTGGGTGTTCAGGTCTGAAAGAAGATCTTTAACACCCTTGAGCTCATCATTTAAGTCATTTCTCCTCTCCTCATGCCCCTTCATACCGAGGACAATGCGAGCAAAAATATACCTGACTTTCTCCAGCTCCTTGAGCTTTTCCGTTAATTAGATCCGATTGTCCTCGGTGATGGTGCCCTCCGCGGGGAGTGAGGCCTCCATTTCCTTTGTCGTATGCCTTTGCATCACGATCACGCCCATGACACGATAGTATTGGAATGTTTTGTGGCGAAGGCTGCCTTTGTCTTCTACGGCTTTCCATCTCATTTCGACGACCCAGTTGAGATACAAATGTTGTTGACGCCGTAGATAAAGACGAGGCATGACTGGTGCTTTCGGGCCTCGCTCCTGGTGGTTGATGCTGGGGGGGTGACTTTGGGAAGTTATGAAATCTGGTAATGGTATGATTTTAACAGAGGCTTGTGGGCGGATGTAAAGGTCAAAGGATAGGAAGTTGCAGGGAAGAAGTTGGTTACGTTATGGTGCTGTGCCGTATCCACAAGTTGCGGGGGTGAAACAATGGAGTAAGTCCAAGTTTGTCCTGCGGAAGAAGATGTGGCAAGGACCAAACGAATAAAGTATTACGGCCCGCCTCCCAACCCGGGACCCCAATGATCATGCGATATGGTGATTTGTACCCTTCGGACACACTTTCCTGAACACAAGCTATCACTCGTTTCCACCGAATATGTTTTCTTTTGACACATACTTTAGCGCCAGTTCGTATATTTCCAAAAGTATTATTTTGAGCACTAATACCACGGGATGGTTTTAAAAAGGCTTAATTTGGGGAAGACCATTAATTAAACCCAAAAGGGTGAAAAAGATGATGTTTGGTCCCCAATTTAGCATACTTAAGGGTCTTTTGGAAGAGAATCATATACAAAGGAAAAGAGTTGCAGAAATTGTAAGCAAATCAGGGTCAGGGTTCGACTTGGATATCACGTCCTGTTTATATCCCTTCCACGGATGAAATTTGTCAAATTCGCGACCTGGACTGTGCCAACCTGGCAATGACCATCTTTACCACTTGTAGAAATCATATGATATCGGATTCTGTTAATCATGGTTACGGTTATGATATTCTACAAAGCATTCACGGCACAGGACAAAGTTACAAATACTACAAGCAAAATATCATGTGGGGGCCCGCTTCCCTTTTCTTCCCTCACTCCTTAGTCTAATGCGACAGCGCTCACATTCTCTTCTCTTTAGCAATCTGACCTTGACATGGTTTGTTGGTTGTTGGGAATTGATGTTATTACGGAATGGTGAAGGAAGATCCAAAACCCCATATACTTTACTGTAGCGCAAATGATTTGTTTTTCTTGAATACCAACGCTTCCGTCTGTAGGTATTTGATGGTTTAGCGTAACGTTCAAGGAGTTCCCCAGCAAGCAACAAGCGGAAATCTTTGTGAGCTGAAGTACTTTTTGCTAATGGAAATGATACCGATCCCGAATTCAGTAACATATATAGAATAAATGAATTGACGGTAGTAGTGTCAAGTATCCAGAAAAAGAATGGTAACCAATTGCGACATGCAATAAGCTGAGTAAAGAAATAGCTACGATACTAGTCTGCAATATCAACTCCTCCTTTGTAACAGTTGTAGTCATGGACCATTTTGGGTATAGACACATCTATTTTATATCTATTACCAAATCCTTGATGTAGGAGTCGTTCACTTGTACTTGTGAGTCGAGGGCATATGCGTGGACGGACAATACGCGTGTGAAGATCATGTACTGTTGATAACATATGGACATGATTATTGTCTTGCCATTGCATTGCAATAACTACTGGTTTATTGTCACTATTTTGGACTGTGCCGCCGGTAACTGTATTCCATGGTATGTTGTTGCTTGTATGGTCGTACTCTTGTGGAAACCGACCTGCTTGCACTCTTGCTGTCTCACACGCTCCAATACCAATTGCCCGAAGCTTTGCAAATAATGATACAGTTGTAAACAAATTATCCATAAAAATAACAAAATCATACGACTGATATGGTAGCGATTCAGCTAGTTGATAAACCCCTGCGATTGTTGGTGCAGAAATACCGATAGTATTTTTATATTTGGTAGACAATTCTGAAATACCCTTAATTCTCGAGTGAAAGCGCCAATTAAGTGTATAGCCATGATCAGCAAGTGCAAAGACCTTATTTTGTTGTTAGTTTTATGTCTGATATTCAAATAAATAAGTTAAATAGTACCTTATATCCTTCTTTTATTGGCTTGTTTGGCATACAGACTGTATGCTTGCTTCTTCCACTAAACCGAATCATCATTTCATCAACAGTGACATTTGTTGATGGCAAGTAGTACTTGCTACAACTGTCGCGTAATATTGTATTTATCAGTTCCATTTTCTCCCACCAATTATTGCTGTCTATTGCTTTATCAGGTGGCGATACATAGAGATATCGTTTAATTTGGAAAAACCGATTATTAGATATTGCTTTTGAGATAGGGTACGTGTTCCGTCAAGTAGCGAGGTGAAGTCTGATTCCAACTCGCTTTTTCCAGATATCACTTGGTGTCTTGCACTTGAATACACCTATTACTAATAATAAAGCCAAAAAGATCCGTAATTCTCCTGCACTTGTAGGCTTCCACCTCCTGCGGTTCAAATGTGAATAGAGGTGGTGATCTGCTCTTTGCATCCTCGTATATGCATTGGTATTTTCTGCGAGGATGTCCAACACCTAATCGGTTCAAAACACTTCAAAGACATCAAGAAGAGTCAACTCCACACCCTCCTATTATTGTCAGATTCACTCTTACTAATATTGTTCTCTTGCAACATAGATTTCCTACCATCTTATCCGGTAGCAAAGGTTCAGCCTCGTGTAACTTCCTTGGTAGAGGCCAGTAAGGTTCCTCTAATCTTGGCTCTGCCCCTTCTACTGCAGGCCTTGTACCTTTGGCTCAGCGATCCCTCTTCCGCATTGGAGCTTGTTGCAGTTCACCCGAAGATATCCGGCTTGAAAAGTTCACAGTTGCTGAGGAAGACTCAATGCATTGAACTCATTCAGAGCTCAGCTGAGGTTGGGTGACAGGGATGGCACGGTCCAGGTCGCGAATTGGACAAATTTCATCCGTGGAAGGAATAATCTGTTTTGTGGTTGGTATGGGTTGGGACGTTTGTGTGATACGTTGCATATTCCAAGGAAATCAGTTGCACCTGGATCCTTAGCTTAAAGCGCAAAATGCATTAAGCTGAGTCTCTTCAGCGTAAAATGGTAATCAGCAATGATATCTTTTGCAGAAATGCTTCATTGGTTGAGGCTGAATCACTCTACAAAACAAAGCCAGATTACAGCTCTATAAAGAAAACGGCAGCATGTTTTGATTTAGTGAAGCTTAAAATTCTTTTGGATAGAATTAATGAGGAAAGAGGTAAAATCCATGATATTGGAAATAGACAATATCTCTCTAATATACGATTGAAATTACTCTAAATATTCATCTATTTATTGCTAATCCACTAATAGATGATGAAGCCAAATATCTATTTGAGATATACGACCGTATATCAGCATATTATATTACTGTAATCATACCGATATTCACTGTATGTGCAAATGATATTCAACGTCAAACACTCAATAAGCAAGAGGATACTTGTCCTGGCGTCTTGCCATCAGTCCTGATGAAACCAGTGAAGGAATGTTAAGCGAGAGATGGATACAATATGGTAGTGTGACGGAGTAACTCAATGTAAAGTAGAAGATGAGAATGATGATGCAGAAGGACTCAAGGAGCACAGCTAGCGCAGCGAGAACACCGACCAAGACAGGAACAACACTGGGCAGGTACAGGCACAGGCATTGGCAAAGGAAAAGGCAAAGGCAAGGGCAAAAGGATGCAGGACAGGGAGAGTGAGGACCGGATGGACCTCCACGAGAACGATAAGAGATACTATAGGTTTCGTCTGAAGAGAACGATATCTTGGGTACAAGGAACTATGGCTTTAAAGATAGGTATCACGGCTCCGCCTCCTGCACCTCGCCTCCCGCCAAGGCGTCTTCGGAATCGGGTTGTTGGATAGTATCGGTTGATGTCGGAAGTAGAATGAGGGATTAGGAAGGAGCTCGGGTAATGGAATGTAAGTGCTAGGAAGGATTGGGTAGTAACGGATAGAATTGGGGTTATGGGGAATAGTATGGGTGATACGGGAGTGTAGTAGTTTCTCTGGAATTCTATGGTATGAGTCATCTGTGCGGGGGGATAGTTGTATATATAGTGTCTGTTCTTTCCTATGTTTCTGCCTCCCTAGGCAACGTCTTGTTTCTGTTAAGCAATACATTACTTTGGCCTCGGCCCTCCTGTCCTTGCCTCGTCCCTGAACCTGAACCTGAACCTGTCTCGCCTCGGATATCTCCTGAGCCGACCCTGTCTCCGTCCTCGACCCTGAATCTACTTCGCTTAGCCCTTGACCCGACCCCGCCCCGTTAGAATAGGAGTAAATTCCTAGGTACCAGAATAACAGGAAGACAAGACAAACAGAAAAGAAAGAAAGAAATAAGGAAAACATCTATCTCCGTTATTTAACACTTCTCCCCCACCAGTCTGATATGACTCACACATTCGCTCAAAGAACCCCATAGAAGTTCCTTGCTATCACACCTCGTATTGCTCTCCACCATCTCGCTAATTCCTATTACCAATCCTCCCTGCAACCGAACCTAATAGAATCTAATGACGACAACCTCACCTCATCTGACCCCATTATTGTTTAACATAACTACATCCATCGCAACAGCACTACGACTACTGAACCATCGGGACCGATGCCAAGACACTGGGACAATACCCCGTACATCAAACACTCGACATATTGTTTATTCATTTGATGGAAACTGGGTGTAAGGGCCTACAACCATTATGTAGGATGAGTTTATTTCATTGGTACCCATTTTGATAGAGGTAATACAGCATTCATCTATTAGGGGTTACAAAACATATTGAGGTATGTGTAATGTAGTTAATTTTCTTTAATGGTACCGCTAACATTTAAACACAAATTATAGATTGCAGGATACAATCAAAAAGAAGTTGCCAGAAGCATGGCTGTTCCGGCATATTAGAACCAGTCTCTATGACCTGTTAGTCGCAGTGCATGTAAGATTAATGGGGTTGTGTTAAGGGGGTAGAGATGAAATGAGTTGAGAGTGTTATCATTGGTTTCTATAAGATTCAGTTGCAGGAACGATTGATATCAAAATTTGGTGAGATGGTGGGGAGGAATATGAGATGTGGTTACATTGAGTTCCTATAAATCCGTATGAGCTTATGCATGTATTATATTGGACTGCAACAGGAAGGGTAATAAATAGTGGACGTAGATGTTTTCTAAGGTTTTTTCTTTCTTTTCTTTTCGTCTCGCCTTTCTATTACCTCATTAGATAGGAACATACTCCTATTCATACCCATAGTTCACATAATTTCAAAACCTGTTGCACAGTACCTCTAGCATCTCTTATCGTTCATGTTGTGGTCCGTCCGGTCCCCACTCTCTCTATTTCATATTCCTCTTACCTCTGCCTTTACTTTTGACCTTGCCAGTATCTGTGCTTGTTCCTGCCCAGTGCATTCCTTATTTCCACCATTGTTATAGTTATGCTGGCTGTGTTAATAATGTCCTTCTGTGCCATCATTGTTATGTGTCACTTTGTGTTCCAGTTACTCCGTCATAGGAACTGTGACGGAGTAGCTGGGCGCCACGTAACAGATGATTATGATAACGCAAGGTAGCTCGAAGAGCACAGCTAATATAACAAGGACACCGACAAGGAAGAGAAGAGAGCTGGGCGGGCACAAGCGGAAGCACTAGCAGAGGCAAAGGCAAGGGCAAGAGTGGAAGTAGAAAACGCAGAGCAGAGCAGGGAAAAGTGAAGACCAAGTACGGGTATTAGCGAAAGTTAATAAAACTATTAGGTTGCCTCCTTCGGAGGTGAGTTTGGTGAAGAAAAACTATAGTTAGGGATAGGAGTCTATACCTATCTACTGAGAATACAGGAAGAAGAGACAGAGAGAAAAGAAAGAAAGAACTAAAGGAAAGGTCTTCCCGCATTATTTAGTACTCTGCTCCCCCAGTCCGCTATGACTATCACAGCGTAGAGTGAACTTGCCATATTGCAGGAAGAAGAATTAGTCAGGGTTTTCTAGGGCGTTCTTTGAGGTTCTGTTGCAAGGATTCTGTAAGACAACAATATGCATGTTTTCTTAATAGAAAGATTTCCTTGGGGTTCTATGGGTTTCTATGGTATGAGTCAGCAAAGGGATTCTAGGACTATATATAGGGAGCTCTCTTCCTCGCTTGTAGGGTTTCTCTTTTTTTCCTTTCTTTTTCACACAACTTTTTTCACGGAACGAAGGGAGGACAAGGACGAGAGGTGCCAAGGTACACAACTAAGGCGAGATGAGGTGAGGTGAAAGGATATAAGGCTAAGCGAGGCGAGGAGCGGGGGGTATAGGTCAAGAGACGAGTACTATAGGTTTTCTCCTACTTTCTAGAGGGTAGGAGCGGGAGGACTGAATGGTAATTAGAGATCCTAAAGCTTTGTATTGGCTAAAGGACAGGAAGATTGCATGAGGAAGAAAGGAAGAAAAGAGAAACCCTACAAGCGAGGAAGAGAGCTCCCTACATATAGTCCTAGAATCTCTTTACTGACTCATACCATAGAAACCCATAGAATCCTTCTATTAGAAATACATGCATACCATCGACTCATACAATCCTGCAACAGAAACTCATAGAACACCTTAGAAAAGCCCTGACTAATCCTTTTTTCTGCAACATCGCTAGGCACTCTCCACGCCGTGATAACCTTCTTATCCTTTTAGTCAACCTGTACTTTATGACTTTTAGTATCAAGACGCCCCTTGGGGGAGTCCAGGAATCCTTGTAGTCCCTGTGCATTCTTTCGCATTGGCCTTCGTCCCTAGTTATCTTCGTAGGTCCTGTATCGCTTCACTTCACCTCGCTTCGCCCTGCTTTCCTCTGCCTCAGTTGTGTACCTTGGCTCCTCCGACTACGTCCTCGTTCGCTCTGTACTAATGACTCACACATTCATCCATAGAAATCTATAGAAGTCTTTCTCTACCACACCATGTTATCACGGCGTGGAGCGTACTAGTGATGTTGCGGGAAGAAGGATTAGTCAGGGGTTTTCTATGGTGTTCTATGAGTTTCTGAGCAGAGATTCAATGAGTCAACGTTGCGAATGTATTTCTAATAGAAGGATTTCCTTTGGGTTCTATGGGTTTCTATGGGATGAGTCAGTAAAAGGGATTTGGGGCTATATATATAGGGGGCTTCCTCCCTTGCTTGTAGGGTTTCTCTTTCTTTTCTTTATTCTTCACGCAACCTTCCTATCCTTTAGCCAATACAAAGCTTTGGGATCTCTAGCTAATCTGAAGTTCTCCCCGCTCCTAGCCTTTCAAAGGTAGGAAGAAAAACTATAGCCCTCGCCTCTATCACAGAGCGATGCGAGGACGTAGTCAGAGGAGCTAAGGTACACAACCGAGGCAGGGAAGCAGAGCGAAGCGAGGCGAGGCGAACGAGGCGAGCGAGGTAGGAGGTACTGAAATCACTAAGAGCGAGGGCGCGAGGTAATAAATATCACGGGGACTATGGGGTAGAGCGAGATCCCCAAAGGGGAGTCCTTTAGCAAGACTAGAGATCCTAAAGCACGATATCGACTAAGGAGACAGGAAGGTTGCGTGAAGAAGAAAGGAAAGAAAGGAAAACTCTACAAGCGAGGGAGGAAACTCCCTATATATAGTCCTAACATCCCTTCGCTGACTCATACCATAGAACCCCGTAGAACATTAAGGAAATCCTATCCATTACCAATCCATCCCCCTCGTTGACTCATAGAACCCCTGCCACAGAAACCCTTAGAACCTAATAGAAAACCCTGACTAATCCTTCTTCCCGCAACGTCACTCAATCCGCTCCACGCCGTGATAGCCTCGTACCCCCAGCCTCACTCCGACCCTCGCCCCGGAAACCCCGCCCTTTACCTTGCCTAGTCTCATACCTATTCACCTCGCCTCGTTTCGTCTTGGTTGTGTATCTTGGCACTTCCCGTCCTTGTCCTCGCTTCGCTCCGTGATACATGTATTTCTCTCCACCATCTTCTCTCATTATCTTATGAATCAATCACGCCATAGAATCTCATAGAACCTGTAAAGGGATATTTCGGAAGTCACTAAGATATGGCTAATGCTAAGCGATAGTTCTGTAGCTTTTAAACTTGTAATATTGTAGACCGGATTCCGTTCGCTTGAGTGGATGATGCTTCCCCTAAGACGACGGGAACTCTACTAGCTATTTATACATAAAAAACCCCCCTTAAACCCGTTAACTCCTCCTATAGCAAATCTCCCGCAATGCCTCCGCTACTGCTCTGACTTCCTACGAGGTGGGGTAACCAAGGGTCCACTCATGAGGTGTGGTAGTGGTTACCGAGTTGTAACCGAACCCCGCTTCTGGGCGCACGTCACTCTTCCATCGCGCCGTCATACCAGGACAATACCATTGTACTACTAGTACCGCACTTCCAAGCAATCCTGTAACAGGGGGGATTCAATGATAGCTAGAGGTCCTAAAGCTTTATATTGACTAAAGGATAAAAAGGTTGCGTAAAAAAGAAAGGAAAGAAAGAGAAACCCTACAAGTGAGGGAGGAAGCTCCCTATATATAGCCCAGAAATCTCTTCGCTGACTCATCCCATAGAAACCCATAGAATACCAAGGAAATTCCTCTATTAGAAATACATGCGCAACATTAACTCATAGAATCCCTGCAACAGAAACTCATGGAACATCTTAGAAAACCCCTGACTAATCCTTCTTCCCGCAACATCACTAGTACGCTCCACGCCGTGATAGTCTATATCACAAATCTATCACGCCATCGAACCTCCTGGAACTCAATAACGACACCCCCTCCTTAGCACACCCCTCTTCCCTCCCTCGCTTAACGATACTGTATCAATCACAACAGCGCTCTGATTACTAAACCCTCGGAACTGATGCCAAGACGTCGGGACACTGTCAGATCGTTGGGAGACTACAGTCAAAAGTTTAGTTTACTTATGTTTCTTCTGCCATTGTCTTTGCCCTCGCTGATACCTGTAGTTGTACCTATCCTGTACCTCTTCATATCCTGGCTGCACATCTAGAGCCCTTCTGCATCATTGTCTTCTATTATCATTGTTTCTAGTACTCCACCACGATAGTTACATGCTAAATCTATAAGGTGTCACTTCCGGTTTCTTTCGCTCCTTCTTTGACTCTGCTAATACCCTTTTGCTCTTAGACTAATTTGAGACCTGCTGCCTACGTTTATAATATTTTCTTCCTTGTCAATATTTTGTCCCGGCGTCTTGGCATTTGTCCCGACAGTTCGGTAGGAGATGTACGGTTGTGATTGTTAGGGTAATGTTAAGCGAGAGCGGGGAGTGGGAGGTGGAGGCTGTCGTCATTAGGTTCTGGGAGGTTCGATGGCGTAATGGATTGGTAATGTAGAATAGCGGAGATGGTGGGGAGGATTACGGGGTGTGGTAGCGACGGGTTTCTATGAGGTTCTATGAGCGAAGGTGTGAGTCATAGCGGACTAGGGAAGGAGGTGTGTTAAATAGCAGGGATAGATATTTTTCTTAGTTCTTTCTTTCTTTTCTCTCTGTCTCGTCTTCCTGTTATCTCAGTACATAGGAATCTACTCCTATTTCCAAGTCATAGCCTCTCGTACCCAATGCTTGATTCTCTGACGAGGGGAAACTCATAGCATCTCTCATCGTTCTCGTTGAGGTCCATCTGGTCCTCGCTTTTCCTGCTCTGTGTCCTTGTGCCCTTGCCCTTGCCTTTGCTTTCGCCGGTGCCTGTGCTTGTGCCTGCCCGGGTTGCCTTTGTCTTTGTCAGTCTCCTCGTCCCGGGACTGTGCTCCTCGGGTTCTTCTGCGTCATCATTGTCATCTTCTTCTTTGCGTCGGGTTACTCCGTCACATATTTCTTAAAATTAAGTTTTCATATTCCATTGCTATCGGGTTCTTCTGTACCCTGCTTTAGACTACGTGATTTGCAGATCCTACTGTATAATCATCAAAATACATTCTGGTATAGTTACCTGCATCAAATGTTGATTATGTAGCACCTCTGGAGTTACTATTTCTCGCACTCCTGCTTGAAGATTTTGTCTTTTGTTTCAGACAAAGCATTCCATAATCAGGAGCCTAATATTAGAATGACTTTATGAGGAATATTCTATAGAAATATCCTGTATCCAGCGCTATGCAACAATTCTACTAAAGCTCTTTCAAGGAATTGTGCATAATAGAAATAAAAATTATACTTTTCGATCATAAAAGTAACACTATGTATCCGTAATAGAGTAATTGGACGCAACGTGACAGATGACGATGATACAGAGAAATCCGGGGAGCACAGCCCACACAAGAAGAACACTGACGAAGATGAAAAGAGAGATAGGCCGGCGCAAGTATAGGTACCGACAGGGGCAAAGGCAAGGGCAGAGGCAGAGAATACAGAGGAGAGCAGGGGAAGCGGAGGTGAGGTAAGGGCGCCGGCAAGGGTTGAGGTAACGATGGGATGGTGTTACAGGATTGCTTGGAAGTGCGGTACTGTAGGACAATAGTATTTTTCTGGTATGACGATGCGATGAAGGAGTGACGTACGCCCAGGAGCGGGGTTCGGTTATAACTCGGCAACCACTACCACACCTCATGAGTGGACTCTTGATTACCCCACCTCGTAGGAAGTCGGAGTAGTAGCGGAGCCATTGTGAGAGATTTGCTATTGGAGGAGTTAACGGGTTTAAGGGAGGTTCTTTATGTATAAATAGCTAGTAGGATTCCCGTCGTCTTAGGGGAATCATCATCATTTCAAGCGAACGGAATCCGGTCTATACTATTACAAGTTTGAAAGGTACAGAACTATCGCTTAGCATTAGCCATATCTTAGTGACTTCTGAGATATCCCTTTACAGGTAGCCTTCTGTGAAAGCGAGTTTGGATAGGAGAAGCTATAATTATAGATAAGAGTATCTTCCCATGTATCAAGATGACATGAAGATGAGACAGAGAGTAAACAAAGAAAGAACTAAAAGAAAAACTTTCCCGCACTATTTAACACTCCCCTCCGCCAGCCCACTATTACTCACAATTTCATCGATAGAATCCCACAGAAAACTGGTTACTAGCACATCTCATATTCCTCCCCAGCATTTTCTCCAAATATATTACAAACCCCTTACGCCATAGAATGCCATACAAACTAATGAGGACAACCTCTAAATAATTACATTCCCTCCTTGCTTAACATTCCGTCCTTAATCACTACAGCACTTCGACTACCGAACCCTCAGAACTAATGCCAGGACGCCAGGACATTTTTGCACTGGTAGGAAGTAGCGAGGAGGCTGACCCCTAGTACTAACGTATACTAAAATGGACTATGTTTTGTGTATTTGTTAAAGAGATCTATTTTTTCAATATCAAGATTGATATCATGACACTAAAAATGTGCTTCAACAGTCTTGGCTTTTTATCTCCTGGTTTCAGGCATGTACAGTCCCCCAAGGTGTTTACACCCCCTTCGGAGCCCCTCCTTGATATATAGACACCTTCGTACTGTAAGTGACCAGGTAAACGACATCTCTATATTTCCTACCAAAGGTGGCAGGTTGAGTTGTGGCATTCCCGTTCCTGTCGAGGATAGCCCCGTAAAGGTACCCCCTCCTATCAAGCAGAGAGCCCTATCCACCAGCAATACGATTCGGTTGACCTATTAATTCAAGCGCCAAACGTCACTGATTGAACTGGATAGCCTGCTCCCCAGCGGGGTGAGACTTTGGTTTGGACAGCCCTTGGAAAGGGTAAGTTGAAGACAGAACCAATAACAAGAACGATATAACGGCGAATAAATATGGTCCCGTGTGTTGGTTCTTAGTTTTTAGCGACCCCAGGAGGTGTTGGAATAGTGAGTACATAACCTAGGAGGGTCTGCAACATACGATAAGTCTTTTCTAACACGCGCAACATAGGATAGTAACGCAAGCTTTTTACAAAGCTTATTATTCCCGAAATAAGTCATTTAGTAATTGGAACTATCGATATTCAACTGAATTATTGTATCATTTAAAAACCGAAGTAACCTGGAGTAATAATTGGGGAAGATATATTGAACCTCGTGAGTCATAGTGGAATATTATAATTTGTTATTAAGATTGGGTACATTAGGTACTGTTGGAGTCACTGGTAAGCATGGGTCGGGAGATTGATGTTGGAAATATAAGATACTGTACCTAGTAGGAGCCGGCTATTTGTGGGATATCCTCGGTGTAGGTAATTTGGGTCGTCTAATAATGGTATATATGGCTCTCCTTCCCGCTACTAGCTTCATTGTTCAGTACTAATATACCACACATCACTACCAGCTCTGAAAACGGACCAGATGATTCGTTTTCGGGAGACGTTGACTGGAATAAAAATTTTGATCCATTTACTTCCTTCCCTACTTGATTCGTTTCCTGACCTATTATTAATCAATAATCCTTCCTTACTACTTCCACTTAGATGTTATTATCTGAAGTATTGGTGGGAGTGATAGGGTCTATGCTAAGGATTCAAGGTAGTGAGAGTTCAACTCTCCAGATCAAAATTCTTTCTTTTTTAGCCTTTAGATGGGAAATGTGTAAAGTGATATGACAAAATGAACTTATGATTCATCTACTGATTCGTTTCCCCATACCTGTTCTTTGATGCCTTGTTATCTGTCATATTTGATCCATTTACTCGCATGATTCATTTTCTAATTTCTTTCGATAGTTTGTAGAGCTATATGTGAATTCTAACGACCTTAATCTCAGAATGAACGCAATGCTTTTGATTTTCACCTCAAGAGTCTAGAGACTGCAACAGATTCAAGCTTTCCTATTAGGATTAAGAAACTATTAGAAACCTCTGTCTAGCTTCTACGCTTCCTGCTGCGGAACATGACAATCTTCGAACTCGGGCAAGGGAGAGTCTCCTATTAGAGGAGATCAGCTCCACTCCAAGGGGGAATATAATGACGGACACTATAGATAGGTGGTCCTGAATATGAGCTCTTCGCCAAATCATCCGAATTCCCAAGGTGGGCATAAGGGGGTGTCAGAAACATATCAGTTGGTAGCTATCACGGAGCCAAGTGAAGACAAGAAGGGAGCTAAGGTACGGAACCAAGGCGAAGCGAATGCTAGGTACACGAGTGATCGGAAGCGTGATTGCCAGAGATGATGTCCACATTCGTCTCTCTCACTCGACAAAGAAACCTTTATATAGCTAAATCTCACCCGTAGCTGCCGGATATTACCACCCCCGGCGGCGGTGCACCCAGAGGGATAGAATCCCTGCGGAAGCTGCACTATCTGCGCAACTAGAAAAAATACCACCAAGACATTAACGGGGCCGTCATGGAGGAGTTTTGTGGGACTGCGGTGTACCGTCTCAGTCCCCATATCTTACGTAACAGCACAAGGGGATACGTTTCTTACGCCAAAACGATCGTCGCATGCACTCCACTACTGGCAGACTATGAGTCGACAAAAAAAGCGCTCTTGTGAACGCAACTCCTCCAACAACGATACATGAAAAACTGGTTATTCAGCGAAAGGGTGTTACTGAATATAGCGGTAATGTCTTTATCTAATATGGACTGTCATTTGATTTTCTGGACCTCTCAAGGACCTGATCGGTAGACTGCCGTGACTCCTAACCCTGTCTGGCGCTTGCATCAGCAAGACCTCATTTGTCTCCTGATGTCTCCTAAGCCTCAGGGGACTGAGAAAGCATCCAGGGGTCCTAGGAGACTGCTGGAGGGCTCCAGGCACAAATCGTATTTTGCTGGTTTGCGTGGTAGCCGGTCCACACTACAGAGGTTGCTATAAATCGGCAGCACAGGATACAATCGAACCGCCCACTGCATAATCTTCAATTGACCTGCATACTTAACTATCAACAAAATTAGAGCCAATACGTCAACTGTTGGATGCACGGTCTGCAAATATGAGAAGTCTGTACCGGAGCTTAGGCGTGGTAGTAGGGGACAATTACTCATGTCTTGCCAGTCCTGTTTGATCAGAGTGTATCACAGCGTGGAACGATGCCGAACAATGTTGTGTAAAGAAAGATTAGTCACTGTTTCTATTGTGCTCGATAGGTTCCGAGGACAGGGTTACCTATGAGTCAAAGATTATATATTTCTAATAGAGGATTTCCTTTGGGAAAAGAACAAGACGAAGACACATAGCTCAAACACATATTACTGCTAATTATAATTGATCAAGATGGCGTTGAAAGAGCGACTAGTTCTTCATTGTAGTAGTTTAGCTCTGGAGACGGATGTGGTTGAAGCCTTGTCGTTGGCCCGTAGTCGTGGCCCGGGTGTCCCTGCCGTAATTGCTAAGCTAAGCCGCAATGCAGGTACCCACTCATGCACCCGGGTGGCTGGGAGTGGGGGTTTGTTCCGCCGGCCAGCTCCTTCGGTTGCTGGGTGTTGTAGGTTATTGGGCGGGGGGGGGGGTATATGGACCGACCCTACCCTAAACATTCCCTCGCGGTCTTTGAGGAGGGGCAAGGTTCTGATCATTAGAAACAAGAGGCCCTATGAATTGTAGTCCCCTCACTACTCCGAAAGAACTTGTTGAAATCCAAAACCTTCCCCGCTCCTGTCTCGCCCGGGAGTCCTTTTACCGAGAAAATGCAGGGTAGAGACGAAGGAGCTCGTTGGTCCTTAACCCCTTTTCTCTGTGGACCGGTGTGTCGCAAGACATGTCCTAATATTGTTCTCCCCAAGTAGGTTGATCCGGCTGTGAGTTGCAGTCTGTAACATCAGGAAACTGATACTACAAGGATCGAATGAAGGCTACATAAAATTTAATATTCTACCCTAGGAACTCGTAGCAAGCACCATAGGTAATTGGTTAGGATATGAGAGTAGACTGATATGTTTGAGCGGGGGTGCCGGAATGGAGAAGCCAAGTTTGAGGTATGTTGATGTGAATTGTTTTCCGGAGACGTTCAAATGTATGTTGGTTCTTCAGTTCATACCAGAAGCCAGCCGAGACGGCAAAGACACAGCCCCGTCCCCTAGCCCTCTTCAGCCGGTATGGCGGCTGTTTGCTGGAACATACCACACAGGCACCCTAAAACAAGATGAAGAAAGAAATTTGAATTTGTGACACCCTAATGATATCATCGTACGACAGCGATTGACTAATGACATTGAATCCCTCTGTTTAAACCATAAGAAACCCAAAACCGTGTCTTGAAACAGGGGAAAGACAAAGTCAAACCTTCCCACCCCCTCCCTTTAGCTAGCGTCAAGTTACAATTGGATGTGCGCGAGAATGATGACCATTAAGTGGAGTCATAGCCAAGGTAGTGTTCCTCGTCCTCATTTTCGGGGGTCGGTTGACGCATATTGCGGCATGCCCTGATCATGTCTGAAGTTATTAGACTAGCATGTGGCAGGGGTGGGGGCAGGAAAACAAGAAAATACAATAGTCATATTCATCCTGAGCCTCGGCGAATTCTGCGTCCGTGACGATGTTGCCAAGTTGTTCACACGCATCCACGGTCTCAATGAGGCTCTCCTGGAGGTTCTTCATTTCATGTGCGACACGGGATTTGGCCTCCTCACATTCGTTAAGCGTTTGGTGGAGAATGGCTATGGCTTCGACTAGATACCCAATACGAGAAGCGGTCTCAGCGGAGCCGGTACGGCTGGTAGAACGGAGACAAGTTAGTTCGGCCGAATGTCCTACGATGGACACTTGGAGCGCGTAAATGTTGCAGGTAAAACTCGTCATTAAGTACTGCCTCCTAGCAACTTGGTCGATGAGGCTGGCCCTAAGGGATTGAATATCGTGGACGTAGGATGAGCCGGGCATGACAGCGGCCATGATAGAGAGACCTTGGAACGAAGACATAGCTTTGCACAACTCATTAATAATAAAATTGGAATGATTGTTTGACATTGGACGTACCTTGTATTATGTTCTGGGTGCCTTGGTGGCGTAGCCGCAGAAGAGGCGGTGGGGAATTATGAGCATGGCAAGTGATAATGCCCACGAGAGCAAAGGGAAAGGGCTTGGCTTCCCTGAAGTTTTTGGTTGAGAATCTTGGCGCGTGGCTGGATATCTGGGCAGCCGATACGAAAAGAGGGGAGTGGTTGCACGTAACTGTACGTCCTTTCATATCCATAACCCGGCCCTTGCTCTCTATCTATTATTTTATTAGAGGGGCGTCTGCGCACATTAGAGAGACGTCTACACAAAGAAAAGGCGGGTTGCGGTACTGAAGCTGGACCCTGCAATTAACAGTAGAGAGGGTGATACTAGACCCCCAGCGCAGGCACCCAGATTCATATCTGCGCCCGCACCTGTCGATCATACCGCGCCCATGAGGACCGGGTATGCGAAGATTGAGACAAACTCCGCATACTTCTTGAAAGGGCGACGGGGAGACTTTATAGATACATAGTTAGAGAAGGAGGGGCAGCTCTAGCCTGATAATCCCCCAGGAAGCAGATCCTACGCCACGGGGGGAGCGCTAGCCCTAGCACTACAATCAATGGCGACCCTAGGATCATTTTACGCAGCCCTTTTTCTCCCCAGGGAGAGGGCCCCCTTATAAGACCCTTATTACTCGCTATTTTACTCCCCGAGTCTCCTAGATCTTTTTCAAGCCTAGTGGATATTACACCGACCCTGCTTTCCCTTCCGAAGGAGATATTGGCTTCTGGGAAAGTAATCGCTCGACAGGGTGTGCCGCTGACATGACCGTATCAGCGGCTAGCGAGCCGTGAGGGTATCCAGAAGGGGCTGAGGCTAGGACTATAGATTCTGGGAGGTTGAATATGGGACCGGGAGAATGAAGACTCGGGCGCCGCAGGGCCCGCATCTAGGAGGATGTAGGATTGAGACATGTTGGGACAGACTCGTGGAAAGATTGGATTCTGTGTATATACAGTAGCAACCAAGGAAGACAAGTTCTTTCTCTTTTCTGATTGTCATTATGTAAAAGCTATAAGGTCGTGGAAGAGGTGAACAAAAAAGTCTTAGAAATGAAATCTACACTGGCCCAGAGCTTGGGTTGTAGAACCTGAATGCTAAAGAATATACCATGACCTTGTATGAAAACCAACCTTCCCTTCTTGCCCGCATAAATGGAAATCCTACACGACGTTGCCGGCCCGGACTTAGCAGAATTGTGACCGGTGTCTAGCCCATTTACTGCAATGCAAGTGACGGATCCCGAGTAACCTCACTCCCTAGGTGATACGCCGCAGGGCCTGGAGTAACCAGAGTGATGGGCATTAGAAAACGAACGCAAGGAGGATATCAAGTGCTCATACAATCATCTAAGTCCTTCTGTCTCCCTCCCATAAGGGCTTCATGCTCAATAATAGCCTCGGTGTCCTTGATCTGCCTCTCTAAGGACAAAATGTTCAATTTGCACGTTTTGAGTTCCCACGCGATCGTACGTGCCCTATGCGTCGCCCGCTCCATTGCTTGTCTACGGTTGACAAGACGAGCTAGCATCCGTTGTACGCGCCACCAATCATTGGTCCCGCGGCTCGGGAGATTCAAATCGTAGTCATATCCCATCCCCTGTAGACGCAGGTGTTGCCTAAGGATATCACCGTCCAGCTTGTATAGGTAGGAATTGAGCATTGTCAACGTAGTCTCTGAGGCTGGTATGACGTTCTCTAGGTTACGTAGCTCATTCTGGAGGTCATGTAGGTGGGAGATGGCGGGGGACCGGTTCGTCATTGAATATACTACGCGGTGTCAGTATGTTGTGAAAGGAGAATAAGATAGGAGCTCAAGTACCAGTCCGAAAATGCTAATAGGATGAGATTGTTTTGGATGGTTGAGTGTTTGATGAAGGGATGGTCCTGGGAGAAGAACCAGAGCTTTTATGATCATGGAAAGTCCGGGTAAGGAAGGTGATAGAATCATTCGTGCCCAAGATAAGACGGAAAGTTTGTGATCCCTGCCTGCCCCGCCGAGCTAATCTGTGGAGTGGCGCCGGCACAGGGTGCCTACACTTAACGAAACTCAGCCTCTACCTTTAGAGGTTGCCTTTTCTACTACCCACCCTGAAGTGGCTGCGTGGATTTCTCCCGTTAGCTACGGGAACCTTGCTCCGCCCGGAGCCATTAAAGACCAGACTAAAACACCAGTATCTGCCCCGCCATATGTTAGGTATTGTGGCAGAAACATTAAAATCTTCTTGTATCCCTTCGGGTTCCTGCCTATGTTAGCCCGAAAGTACGTTAACCCTCTTAGTTATAATATTGCTTCAATGTATGGGCCCACAATGGTAACCAAACTATCTCAGGGTGGGAAACACATGACGGCCATGGTTGATCTTTTTCTGTGGTTCCGGTAGTTGACTTGGCAAGGACCCGCTCTTTCTAATTCATACACTATATCGAGCCAAGGTTTAGAAACGGAAGGTAATAGTTCTAAGGTTTGGATGGGCTATCCGGCACCATTCCCCCAGGCTGGGCTGGGCTTGAGAAGGGAAGAGCCCAGTCTTAAAAGTATGCGCGTGGGCTCCCCAAGATGTGACGGATGTCCTGTTGGGCGCATCTGAAGAACCTGAACGAAAACCCCGCGCTACGAACGAACCTAATAGAAAGATGAAGAGAAATATCACTATCCTCAAGCCGAGCCAAAGGCCCTCGGCATGCCGGGCTTTAGCTATGGTGCTCTGATGGAATTCAAGTAGGGGCAGCCCCAAGCGGGTTCTAGTCTTCATAACTTCATTTCCAAGAGGCTAGGCCGGGTTGGGGGGGGGGGGGTGGTTAGTACAGATGAGGTACCAAACTGCGATACCCACCCCGCTAAAGCCCCGGTAAGGTAGGTTTCCGCCATCCAAATGTCCTATTCATTGCCAGCTCCCATCAATTAACCTATTGTGGGATACCTGAACAGTGGACATAACCCTTTTACCATGCAAAAAGGTAAGCCCTCCGCAGATGCTGGATAGTTTTCAGCTAGTTCACACGTGCAAATTAAGAGCACCATTAGGGTTTGCAGAATAGCGCACCCCGACCCAACTCAGTTATATTTCTACGGCCGTTAGAGATAAGAGGGTAGGGTAGATGCCCGTTGCGGGGAGGGAGCGCGCTGGAGTACCCTAATGATAGATACTTTCTTGATTGATGATCTTTCTGAAGGAGAGGTTATGCCTTCTCCACTATTCTGATGACTGACACTTGTCCTCCTCGCTTCTAGCTCCGTGTCCTACTCTGTACATATCATACAACTCGGCTGACCTCAGCCTCTACCTCGCTTACTAATACAAGTACTCGTACTCTTCCTAACCCACAATCTACTCCCACACCCGCGCGGTACTAGCCCAGGACTCTGGTGAGCGGGGGGACCTTAGGGTACTGAGAAATTAGAACTCATTGACCGGGTGGTTGGTCAGTCGCCTCTGGTCTTTGAGTTAAAATGGATAGAATATTGTACTAATAACAGAGAAGGAACGTTTATAATCTGGAAACTCTTTATAACTATTTCATGAGCCAGAATTTGAAACTGGTCACCCTGACCGTCACGCAGTGTTTCCAACGGTCCTCCGGTTTGCCAGTTCAAACCGGTTTACTAGAATCATCTAACGAAATAGTTCAGTTCAGTTTTTGTCGTTTCTCTATTTGGTTTAGTTCAGTTTTGGGCTAGGACAAAACCGGTTTTGTATGCAGCTGGAACTACTCATTAGAGGAGACGCTAACACTGACCACCTTCGGTGTGCAGTTCCTGTTAGACCACTGCCAAAACCTCAGAACGGTTCTACAGTATAAACTGGTCCTTATCCAGGGTTCTCAATGGTACGTATCAGTATGATTTTCATGCCATACCGTACCCACTGTTATATACTGCGGTGGTTATCGAACTGCATGATACTGTGCAGACTCCGTATCATACCAACCATAATATATCATACTATAAACGAGTGATGTCCTATGTTCCTGGAAGTGTTCCGGCTGGGCAAAATCCATGTTTTCCTTCCCTTTTCCCCCTCTTCCTGATTCATGAACTGCATAGATCGATGTTAGTAAAGGTAAATGGAGATTTGTTTGTCAAGTCCCTACCATGATATTCATGCTATTATCGATACAGATAAAATCCATATTCTACCTACTATTACCTAAAGATCACCACACCGTACTGTACTCACTGTACTACCAGCGAGCTTTATCGATATGTATTACAACACCGCACTATCATTGAGAACCCTGCCCTTATCCGGTCGGTTCAGTTGCGGGCTATTTTTATCCACTTCAGTTCAGTTTGGCTGAAAATACCACCTGGTTACAACTTTGGAAACACTGCGGGCCTGATGCGCGGATTCCGGAACGAAGAAATTAGCCACACCAATAGTACTTAAGGTAAGTCTTGGTTTACTCACCCCCGAAGCAGCGGCGACTCGACATGCCTAGTGAAACACCCTAGTCGATCCCCTTTGCTCCCATCCAATATCCCCGCCCTCCCACACGATACGATTTGCAATCACTTCACCTTCCGCGGTGGTGGTCTATCATGTCAAAGGCGGCCAGACGGTTATACACCCAGTGTATTAGTTTTCTAGAAGCACAGACTAATGGACTCATCTAAAACGCATAATTTCAAGATGCCGCTGGAATACAAAGCAACCGTCAAGCCGGTAGAGGTAGTGTTTGGCCTAATGGAGATGTATTCCTTTCTATGAGTCTGCGTCCTAATATCGATTTCCACTTGGGTGGATGTGGATGGACAAGAATATATTTGCCTTGACGTTGATATTCGTTGTTGGTGTGGGATATAGGTTATGATGGGGTGCGGCGTATAGAGCGGCCAGGTCCCTGACCGAGGTGGTCAGATCTGTAGTTTGCTTCAGCTAAGTAGGTGACATTTGTTGGAAGGTTGGAGTGGGTGGGGGGGGGCGCCGATAAACCTCTTAGATGTCGTGTGTGTGCCAGGTTTTGACGGCGAAGCTAAACAACTTCGATATACTAAGCAATAATCTTAAGCCCATCTCGTGTAATTTGATAACCTGTAGCACAAACTGAGAAATTTAACCTACGACCAGCTTGATGGGTAGAAGCAAAGGAGGAAAAAAAGATTTTTAAAATCGAGATAAAGTGAGATATCGTTACAGGATGACTAAAGCGGGGACATAGTAAACAACGCAGCATGAGATCGGTGAAGTGGACATGAATCTCCAGCGCTTTCCCATGACCCTAAACCTCCACATCCATCACAATAACGTGTTTAGATCGTCAGTTTTCCAAACCGACGGGTGACAGCTTCAATACCTATGAATAACGTAAGCAGAGACACAATATTTGTACAGGATGGAAGGGTTCGTACGTGTATCAAAGAGATTCTGAAAGAGCCTCTCGACGATGACCACCTCTTGAAGTGGCTCGGACAGTCCGGCCGAACCCTTGATCGAAAGCTTACCTAGTGCACTAGCCAGAGCTTCAACCACTACAATATTAATCAGTAAGTGGGTATAAGGTTAAGGTTAGTATGTTCATACGGTTGTTTATCTCTTGCCTGTGCTGCTTGCTGGTGAGCACCTTTGATTCGATGGGTATGATCTGTTCGTCCAAATCCAAAATCACCACCTTGAGATCGAGCGACCTCCACCTTTCTCTGCCTGCTGCTTCCTTATACGATTGCGCTACCCACTTCAGAGTGGAAACATGTGCAGCCGCTTCACCAACCCATTCTGGTTCCTCAAGAAGAGTTGCATCCTGAGCGCCGGTCGCTCTGTTGTAGCAAAGAGACAAAAGATAGTCTTCGTAATGGCTGACAGAGTAATAGACTAGGTTGTAGTTGAAGTTAAATTGGCTGAGACGCTGCTCGATATCGAGAACATCAGCCTCGTTTTGCGCCTTCTCCAGCAACAAGGCATTGAGCAACAGCTCGTCCGAAGTAGGAGTTGGTGGAACGAATGACATCTTTACATGCTTTTGTTAGTAGCAGGAAACGATAAAGGATTTAGTATTGTTGTATACATATGTAAAGGGATATCTCAGAAGTCACTAAGATATGGCTAATGCTAAGCGATAGTTCTGTAGCTTTTAAACTTGTAATATTGTAGACCGGATTCCGTTGCTTGAGAGGATGATAATTCCCCTAAGACGACGGGAATCCTACTAGCTATTTATACATAAAGAACCCCCTTAAACCCGCTAACTCCTCCAATAGCAAATCTCCCGCAATGCCTCCGCTACTGCTCCGACTTTCTACGAGGTGGGGTAATCAAGGGCTCACTCATAAGGTGTGGTAGTGGTTGCCGAGTTATTACCGAACCCCGCTTCTGGGCGTACGTCACTCTTCCATCATGCCGTCATACCAGGACAATCCCATTGTACTACCAGTACCGCACTTTCAAGCAATCCTGTAACACTACTCCCCCTTCCAAGCCGTCGTCCTCGACCGTTAAACCCTTCCATGGAAAAAAACCCCGTGGGAAAAGCCATGATGAGGGAAGGTATCGGGATTATTGCTCTGTCAACCGCCGCTGCCTCTTAGTCTGCCGTGCTCCGGACTCCGGGGCTACTGTCACTTGACTCCGAGTGCGAGGACGGTTGCTAATGACCGGTTTGGCGTTCTCGTCAGCCAGTGCCTCTTGTGGCTCTGGGGTTGCCAGCCGTTTGCGCGTGTTCTGCTTCCTGTTGGGGTCCGCATCTTCACGATAGTGCCTCAGGGGCATCTCATGGAACACGTTATGAACCTTCCAGTCCGCTGGTAGGTCTAGTCGGTACGCTCGACTACCGATCTTGGCTAGTACTTCGAAGGGTCCAGTGAATTTATCCGACCACTTGTTGTATCCGCCGAGGTTCCTTGTGTCTAACAGGACCTTCTGCCCTGGTTCGAACTGCTGTGCTGCGGGACCAGGTCGTGACGCCATTTTATCGTACGTCTGCTGTAGGGTCTCTCGAGCCAGTTCATGGGCGGCGAGGATCTCGTCCAGGTGGCTATTCCCTTCGGCATCCAGCTGCTCAATCTCCACATCCGTAGGCCAGTCTGAGCGAGGATGAAACCCATAGTTGCAATAGAATGGTGACTGCCCGGTAGAGGAGTGTTTGGCGTTGTTATAGGCGTATTCGCAGATAGGAAGTAGGTCTCTCCACTTCTTACCCGTGCCGGCCGTAAACGCTCGAAGGTAGGACTCCATATGCTGATTAGTCCTTTCCGTCTGACCATCTGTCTGCGGATGGAACGAGGTGGAGAGTCTTCTACGAATCCCTAGTCGTTCTGTAATCGCGGTCCAGAAAGCTGACACGAACTGAGTTCCTCGGTCCGATACTATTGATCGCGGGAGTCCGTGAAAGCGCCAGATGTCTTTGACGAATGCTTGTGCGGTTTGCTCCGCGTTGATTCCTGTCATTGGGATGAAGTGCGCCATTTTACTGAAGCGGTCCACTACAACCATGACGTTCCGGAAACTTGACCGCTCCTTGGGCATTTCTACTACAAAATCCATGGAGATGTCGCACCAAGGGGTCGTGGCTAACTCTAGGGGCTGTGGAAGAGACATATGTCGTCGTCGTTGTTTGGCTCTTTGGCATACATCGCACGTGCTGACATATTTGGCTACATCTGTGGTCATTCCTGGCCACCAGTAGTTCCTGTCAATCAATTCCAAGGTTTTGTCTCTGCCTAGATGCCCTGCCGTGGGTCGGTCGTGATGGTCTTCTATGACCTGCTTGACTGCATACCCAGGCACTACCCAGCGTCCTTCATGAGTCGCTGTATTCTGATCGGGATCCCACTCTGTTGCAGCCTCCCGCAAGATGGTCTGCCGGGTCCACAGGTCCTCCGGATCTTCGTTTTCAGGGAGTTCATCCGGAACTATCCTACGAATCCATCGTCCCTCTTCCTCATACCAGTTCTGCAGAGCCGCAGGCATTCCCACTCCTGGTATGCGTACCCACTGATCCACTGGACGCACTTCTGATGAGCGGTTGCAGAGGATTTCTTCACGAGGTTCTATTCCCGCTTGTGTCCTTCTTGCAAAATGTCCGGGGAGGAGGTTTCTTTCCGCAAAGTGTTCAGGTGAGAGGAGCATTTTTACTGGCTGCTCTCGAACTACTCCCCCTTCCATAGCGTACTCCGGGCGCCTGGTTAGTGCATCAGGTTTCCCGTTTTTGTCGCCTGGTCGAAAGTGGATCTTGAAGTGAAAAGGTGCTATCTTTTCAGCCCATCGGGCCTGTCTTCTTGACAGCTTCTTGGTTGTTGTGAAGTACTGAAGGTTTTGGTGATCAGAATAGATCTGGATAGGTATGTCCGTACCTTCCAACCAATGTCTCCAAGTCAGGAGGGCGGAAACTATTGCGAGCATCTCTTTATCATAGATCTCATAGTTGACTTCGGCCTCGTTAAACTTGCGAGAGTGGTAAGCCACCGGATGTAACTTGCCATCTTCGAACACCTGTGACAGGACCGCAGCCTCTGCCCAGTCGCTGGCATCTGTTTCAAGGACAGCCATGCGATGTTCGTCATAGTGTCGGAGGATAGGAGCGGTGGTGAATAGCTTCTTGAGCCCCTCAAAAGCATCCTGCTGCTCCCGACCCCACTTCCATACAACATTCTTCTTCAGGAGATCGGTCATGGGCTTGCATACCGCAGAATACCCGTAGATGAATCTCCTTAGGAAGTTGGCGAATCCCAAGAAGCATTGAAGCTCCTTCACCTTTGTGGGTATTAACCACTCAGTGATAGCCTTCACCTTCTCGGGTGAGACCTGGGTACCGCTACCTGATAGCTTGAATCCTAGGAATTCTATCTCCGTTTGGAACCAAGCGGTCTTTTTCAGGTTGCCGTATAGGTGGTTCTGTCGTAGCCGCTCCAGCACCCTGCGCACAAGAGCTACATGCTCTTCTCTAGACTTGGAATATATCAGGATATCATCCAAGTAAACCACTAGGCCCTGATCTAACAGATCCTTGAATATGGTATTAACCATTGCCTGGAACGTCGCCGGGGCGTTGGTCAAGCCGAAAGGCATTACTCTATACTCAAAGTGGCCGTATTTGGTCCGGAAAGCTGTCTTCCACTCTTCTCCCTCGGCGATCCTTACTAGGTTGTAACCGTTCTTGAGATCGATCTTGGTGAAGAAGAGAGCTCCTTTCGTCGAGTCTGCCAGTTCTGTCATAAGAGGCAGTGGGTACCGGTTCTTGACTGTGACGGAGTTTAAGCCGCGATAGTCGACGCATAACCGTAGTGACCCATCTTGTTTAGGGACGAAGAGGATTGGTGCCGCTGCTGGGCTGGAAGATGGGACAATTTTACCTGCCGCTAACATTTCGTCCAGGTATTCCCTCAACGCTTTCTGTTCCGGGGGTGACAATGCATAAATAGGACCCCACGGAGGTTGGCTTCCGTCCAAGAGAGGAATCGCATGATCCCACTCGCTATGTTCCGGCAGGCGCCCTGCTCCTTCAGGAGAGAATACGTCTGCGTAGTCTTGGAACTCTTCCGGGATAGCACTAGCGAGAGTCTCGCTTCCCGTAGATCGTGCCCAGAAAGGGTGTGACTCGAGAGGCATGTCAGGTTCAGGCATATGTCGTAGGAGTCTAACGACCTTTTCTTGCCAGCCCTCTTCGTACATGTCTCCTTCTGTCATCATACAACCCTTAATCTGGCACTTGATACTATTAAAGGTAACCTTATTCTGGCCCCAATGTATCGTAGGTTGATGCTCTTCGAGCCATCGATGTGGTATGACGAGATCTTCTCCGGCAAAGGTACCTATTTCACAGGTGACTAGTCTGTCGAGGTGGCTACCAATGCGGAGTGTGAGAGGTTGGGTAATGTGAGTACCAGAGTGAGGCATACGTGAGCCATCAGCTTGTTTGATGAGGAGAGTTGTGGTGCGAGTCTGAACTGGAATGTCGGCCTGCTTGACACAATTCCAGGACATAATCCATGTCTCGGTGCCGCTATCTAGCAATGCTTGGACCGTATGGGTGAAGTGTTTGTTGGTTTTAGGGTTGAGCCATGAGAGTTCTATCTCGAGGCGGGTTTCTCTGGTGATGGTAGTCATTGTGGTGTGGGTTGTAATGGTAGTAAAGGAGGATAGTAGATATTCTTCTCCTTGAGGCGGATGAGGTCTTCTTATATAGCCAAGTGCGGGGTAGCTCTGACACGTCATGCCCAAAGAATACCTTGCCCTAGTCACGAGTTCCTACTTTGCATTGGCAGTCTCTCCACAGGGTTATGGCAAGTCAACAGTGCGCAGTGCGTCTACTGTCCGCTATCTGTGTGGCCCCTCTGATTTCTGAACTTCTAGACTCGAGTCTTGGTTTCTGGCATTGGCCATTGCTTCCTCGTAGTATGGTTTTTATAAGGAGTTTTTATTTCCGTGCCCTAATTACTAATTTATCCTTAACCCACAAAGAAGAACCATAAGAAATATAACAATCTTTAATCTTCCCCAAGTGCCGTAATCCTGGCCCTGAATGCCTCACCCTGAGGTCCCAGCTTCTGCCTTTTCTCACTCTCCCCTTCTGGTTCCTTCGTCCTCGAAGTCTTGTTTCCTCTTTTCCTCTTTTTCTCACTCGATCGTTCCGTCCCACTTGCCATCCTGACCTTTGTAGCCGAGTAGCATTCCTTCGTCCAGTGACCTTCTCTCCCGCACCGGAGACATTTATTCTCCTTCACCCATTGGTCTTTCTCCGCTTGGGTGGCTCCCAGGCTACCGGTAGCTGGGCGAGGCTTGTGTGGAGAATCCTCTCGTTCCTTTCTACGGGGACGGGATTCATCACGCTCCTTTTTACGGGGGCGGGGTCGCTGGCGTTTACTTTCTTGGTGCTTAGTCTCCCGAGTTTCTTGGGGTCGTGCTGGTTCCCTTCCACGCAGAATCTTCTGGCGGGCTCTAACTTCAGCATCTTTTCTTCCCACTCTTCGGACCCATGCTAACCAATCTGGGAACTCAGATGGTTCTTCAATCGCAGCGGATAGTCTCTGTTCCAATGTGGAGTTTATTCCTGTTAGAATCATGGACTTCATGACGATTGGGCCTACTCGAGCGTCCCACTCGAGGTTTTGCATCTCATTGATGTAATCGTCGATAGGACCAGTTTGACGGAGATTATCCATTTTTTGCTTGGCCTGTTCTTGACTGGTGCGATTACCATATTGGATGCGAAGTTCCTGCTTAAAGCGTTCCCAAGTACCGAGCTTAGGTTCTACACTAAGCCTTTCCTTAAAGTTGCGCCAGAAACTTGCTGCACTCCCGGTGAATTCCAGGGATGCCCAAAGGATCCGGGTCTTATCGTCCCAGGTAACTCGGGGTTGGAGGTCCATTAGGATCTCCATACGATCGATCCAGTGGCGAACATCTTCGTCGGTTTTTCCAGAGAAGGGGATTTTTGCCTGCTTGGGTGTCTCTCCCTTGCGATGGCTGTAGGGTACCGGTGACTGCGTTTCTGCTCGTCGATGGTGCCTTCTTCTCCTTCTCTTTCTTCTCCCATCATCGGAGGAGCTGGATGAGTCCGATGAGCTTGGACTATCATCCCTTCTGTGCCTTCTTCTTCCTCTTCCGCCACCATTTCCTCCACCATTCCCTACCGCTCCCTTCTCCAGTACAGGCTCCTCCTCCCTCCTACGTTTACCGTGGGATCTTCTGGGTGGTGGAGACGGGGATTTACTCCTCCTCCTGTTGGCTGGGGGTGAGGGTCGCGGTGCCCTTCCTTCTCCTGGGGAATCGTTTTCAGACTCAACCCGTGGCTGCTTTCCCTTAAATGCTTTCAGGGCTACTTTTAGCATTTTCCTCAACTCTGGCTGGATGGCGTCGGCAGTGAGGGTAGGCGCCCTTGGTTGTGGGGCGGCCTGTGCTGCTGTCACCGTTGCCGCTAGTCCCTCGGGTAACTCCAGGTTTTTCTCCGCTTGCTGAGCCTGTATGTAAGCTGCTAGCGCCTGGGTTTGTTGCCGTTGATGCTCATTCTCGAGGGCCATTTGCCTGAACCTCAGCTCAGTTTCTGCCTGTTGATTTTGTGCATAGGCTTGGAACTGGCTGGCCAAAGTACCGAGGGCGGTGGTCATCTGCCCTTGTTGTCCTTCTACCTCCCGGAACTTCCCTTGTAATTCTCCCACCAGTTGTTGCCCGCCTTGGACTACCTGGCCGTGTTGGTGCTCCCTTGCGCTGGCTTCTGCCTGAAGGGCTAGGCCTGTCTGCGCTGCGAGACCCTTCATGCCCTGGACGAGTACCTCGGTCCTGAGGGGTCGTGGGGTCTCCTGCTCGTAGGATAGCTCTCCGATGGAGGAGGTGCTCGCGTAGCTGGCATCGCTCATATCCCCATCCGAACCAGAGCGCCTCACTGTAATGGTGGCGTGCCTGGTTGGAGTCTCGAAGGGGTTGAGGTCCATGCTGGCGGAGCTGCGCGTGATCCTCCTTGGGTCTCGTTTGCGGACCTTCTTCGGGGCTTTGGCTTTGAGGGGGGCCGGATTCCATAGTTCTGGGGCGGGGGTGTCTCTGGCCCTGCTGGCTATCGTTGGATGGGCCTGGGCCATGGCGGTGTCCTTGTCTCGGACCACGATAGCCTCCGCCATGTTGTGGTCTTCCTGCGAGGTCAACGCTAGTGGGAGGGACATTTCTGAAGAATTCGATGGGTAGGTCGGGGGTGTTGATGCACCAAGGTAGGGGCGTGAACCAAGGTACCGAGTGCGCTAAGCCGTGAGAGTTTTGGCGAAGCGTTATGAGGATGGAGGGGGTGGAGTTGGGCTCAAGGATAGTTTCCTTGAAGGTGGCGATAGTGCGAGCTTCTGAGAAGAAGCCTTGGTGTTGGAGGTAGCCGCAGTAGAGATGCTCTGCGCTGCCTCGAGGAACGAGAAAGGAGGTCTCACAGGGGAAGCGAAGCATGTACCGACTCTTTTGATTACTTACTTCTTATACCGAGTGCCCGTGTACTATCCGTACCTAGCAATCACACAAGGTAATCGAAGTGTTATCTCGAAAGAGTAGTAGGCTCGCTTAGGAGGTGTGCAACCGGATAAGGTACAATATAGTGTAAAGGGATATCTCAGAAGTCACTAAGATATGGCTAATGCTAAGCGATAGTTCTGTAGCTTTTAAACTTGTAATATTGTAGACCGGATTCCGTTGCTTGAGAGGATGATAATTCCCCTAAGACGACGGGAATCCTACTAGCTATTTATACATAAAGAACCCCCTTAAACCCGCTAACTCCTCCAATAGCAAATCTCCCGCAATGCCTCCGCTACTGCTCCGACTTTCTACGAGGTGGGGTAATCAAGGGCTCACTCATAAGGTGTGGTAGTGGTTGCCGAGTTATTACCGAACCCCGCTTCTGGGCGTACGTCACTCTTCCATCATGCCGTCATACCAGGACAATCCCATTGTACTACCAGTACCGCACTTTCAAGCAATCCTGTAACAACATACATCGAGCGTAGTGTTGCTGATGGTAGCATGCTGAGGGGTAGAAAAAGCTCACTTTAAGGACTTTAAGGACTTTAAGGGGGGTGCGGCTAGCTAACCCACTTGGCACGTGACGCGACGTAAGTGCGACAGCGACATTATAATGCACCCAAGATTCTACTGAAAGACGTGAGACCTCAATTCCTAAACACTATCCGTCTTGGAATCTTTGTTTCAAAACTAAAGAACCTAACCGGTGGGGCCGGAAATGCGCAAACGGGTTCTTTTTCCTACCTGTGATTTCCACGATACAAAAGAGTGATTCAGTGAGAGAAAACCGCTCTTTTTAGGCCCTACCTGTACCCGTTCGTACCACGGATTCCAGTAAAGTAGACTAGTCCCTAACCCGACCGAACTAGCACAAAATCACAATCCACAGCAGCATTTATTCTAACGCCAGAATGAAACGGGTGAGTGGGGTAGCGACCCCCCACCTGATATTACTGGTTGCCCAATAATCTCTACGCGTCCCCTCCCGCAAGGGCAGCGGCATTGAGTAGCGGCAGGAAACAATTATATATAGGGGATCCCTGAGCCCGCCCTACCCCCGGCGCCCCTAAATGATTGATTAGACTTACCGGTTCCCCCAAATGTATAGTCGCTGTGAGCGCTGAGCTTTTTAATGCCCTGGTAATCATTCTATCGCAATAGTAGATATCCCGTAACTTAAACGTATGTTCATAATATATTCACTGATCTTATTGGTGATTCCCTAGAGGGAGCAACCCTTTCCTCTCATGCTAACCCCACTAATGACACTATGTCCTCAGGTCACCAACTATCTATACTGTGGCGGCCTCTTGGCCCGGCTTGAAACTTACATTTATTCTTCCTTTCTCACTGACCAACTCACCACTTACACGTTCATAACTCCATATTCATCGTACAGTCCCTGACACGACAGGCGACCCCTACAAGATACGGTGAGTCAACATTGGGATCCAAACGGGTATTTCCGTCCCGGACAGGTTTATTCCGGGCCCTTCGGGCGCGGAAATCAAGAAGGAAGGGGGCATGAGCAATATTTCCTCGGGTGGCCGTTCCTGTGCCCCGGAGAGGTTAGCCGAATACAAATTCACCAATTGCAAATTGGCCTGCCCGCCTCGCAATTTCTCCTAGTTCGGTCTCCTTTGCCGGTATCGGAAGGACGCAAGAATGCCTTTCTAGAACTGAATTTGAAAAAGGCTACCCGACCTAATGACACCTAAAAGTGTCGGAAAGAGTCATCGTTTTCAGAGCTTACCATGAAAGATCCATATACGGCCGAGTTCATTAACTACATAGGCCGATAGTTATCCACTAGTTTCAATATTAATATCACTTGAAATGGTGTCGGCTTTTGCAATACCATAACGTGCTTATACCAAGAGGTCCGTTGCCATACTCGCGTACACCCGGGCTAGAAATATTATATTTCTCTCATTCGGATACGGCGAATCTCCAAAGTTCTAATGACTCACGAAGTAATCGTTCTCACCTTTGAGGGGTGTTTGGAAGTAGAACTGAGGATCTAGCGCTTTCCAATCTCGTGATCATTGATATCATTGTTTGGTTTCGATTCACACCTTCCCGCCCGCTCTTGATATATGCCGCGAACACCAGTACCACGCTACCCCCGGGGGTAACACACGCCGACCATATCAATTGAGGGGTAGCTGGGGGTAGGAAAGGGAAAGACAGGCCATGTGAGGAGGCTCTGAAAGTTATTTGGATGGTATTCACCCCAGACAGACCGACCGGTTCTGTCTAAAAGCAAAGACACGTGTTGAGAGAAGATGACAACTTTGTTGCTACCGTGCAACCCTTGCTGAAAGCAGTAGGACCCCCCCCCTCCCAAAAAAAAACCTGGCATTCCTTTCTCATTTCAGGTCTTCATTGGCTGCGGGGAGAGGGACTACCAATTCCAGTACCCCTCAGTGCAATTAATCACATGTTCTTCCTTCTGGATGAACACTTCAAGGTCCTCAATGCGAGCTTTCATATCAAGGTAGCGGCTTCCCGTGGCCTGGATGATTTGATCAAAACCTGCTTTATGGTTCTTCCCGGCATGGATAGCACGTAGAGGCTCGCGCTCGTCGCCACGTAGATTATTGAACACTTCTCGGTACAAAGCCCTCCCACTCCCAGGGCCATTTGCCATACTGGATTTGTACGCGCGCTCGGCCAGAACAGGATACTGCAGCATTATAGCGCCATCAATCCCGTGGAGAGTGTTCTGTGCCATGCGGAGGGAGAATTGAATGCCCACCAACTAGGCCTCTGCCAGGACCTTTTTCTGCCGGAGAGAGTGAAGAATTGAAGACATTCTGGTGTAAGGTATATTTTAGTCAACTACGCTATTAGCTTGGTGGGCGTTAATGGGGGGAACAGACCATCGTAGTACTGCAGTCCTAGTTGTAATCTCTCAGCGCGTCTTCCCGGTGAGGTGGGGCGTGATAACGGTGGTGACGCCAGCCGGAAAAGTCTTATTCTTGTGTAAGAGGAAACGTTCAAAAACTAGGAATTTCGGTGGTCTACTAGACGCAACGCGGTCGAACAGGAGGATATAAGGAATTGGGTGTAACAAAATAAAGTGCTGACCCCCCCCTGCTACCAGTGGCCCACGTCCCACAAACCACATCCCCACTTGTCTCTGAACAGGTTCGTCTCCGGGAGGATCTACCAGATACGTGCTCATAAGAGATAACTTGCCGCCTACCCCACATCGATGCACCCCGACGCCTCGCCTCTCTCCCCAAAATACGAGGAGGAGGACGAAAACATCCACCATGCCATACTTAGATGCCCCGCTCGTGAAGCAGCACGAGCCGCACCATTTCCTACGCTAACCAACCTCGAGGATCTCTTTGCCTCTCGCTCCTCCCTCGCTGATCCTATATCCCTCAGTTTGTTGCCGTCGTTGGCTTTGCTTTAACCTTCTCTCTTAAAATTCTCATTCGTTCTTCTCGTTGATGGCGAGTGGTTTTCTTATGACCTTGTGCTTTTCTCCTGTTGTCCTAAATTCTGTATATCGGCGGCTTCCTATGTTGGTTTTGTTTTGTTAGGTTTTGTTTATGCCATAGGGTCTCCCTGCGCGCGGCGTTCTTGTACCTAGAAACAAACGAAAGTATGATAGAAAAAAAAAATAAAAAAAAATAAAGTGCTCTCTTGAACCACCGAGTTTTAGACCTTTGCTCCGCTTCCAGCTAGTTGGGGGATATGGGCTAGGGATTATGGGCTGGACTTGAAGATCTAAGAGCTTAAACTATAAATATCACAAAGGGTATCGAACGCCAGCATCACCAACTCTACCATGCCAGGAAATGCATCATTCGGTGCATTGTCAACAATTACCCATGTAGGACAGGAGACAATGAATCCCTGGGTACATTACCTGTCGAGGGTTCTGTTGGGGGATAGTCTTAGGGAATAGCCTTTTCTGGACCATATATATTTACTGATCCTTTTACATCTGGACCCACTGATCAGAAAACCGTCAAACGTGGCTGGAATGCATATGGCAATATATTTAGGGCGCATCTAGGACATTTATGTCGATGCCTATGCCGATGCATTTGCCGATTCATATATATCTATATTGATACAAAAGTTTGAGCAGGTGGGTGGCGGCTTAAGGAGCTTCCCTTTCCTCATCTGAAGGTGGTTTTTGTCTGACCTGAACGTAGCGATCCGGGTCATCCTCATGCTAATCACTACGGTTTTATCAGCTAAACTATTATCAGGAGCAAGTTGCGATGTTAATTTACCTGACCAATCGCCTGCATCAACTGTTTCCCCCTGCTGAGCCTCTGATCCACTCATATGCCTCCTTTTATCTTTGCCCGTGCCCCCCTAGTACCAAGCAAACACAAACAGTTCCCTGCAGGTCCCTCAATTTAACTCCTCCTTCCTCCAGTAGCGCAACACTAATCATACTCCATCACCCAGTCTTCTTTCCATACTTATGCTAACCCTGGTACTCATGCATGATTTCAACAAAGAAGATCTGTGCACATCTGACAGGTAGGCGCCCTTGGTTCTAATCTATGCCCTGATTAGCTTTCCGCAATTTCCCTTTGCCATCAGAGGCCTTACCGCACTCTCTTGAACTGCTACCCCCCAGTCTCGGCGCTCTCGGCGCGCACCTGAGACCCATCAGCATTTGAGACTCGGCACTCTCGGCGCTCTCCTGTAGTGGAAGAAACTGTTGCGGCATCACAGGTTGCGGGGACTGTATAGATTGTAAAAAAAAGAGCTGGTAGTTGTGAAAGGTTCCGGCATCTCTCCGCCATTGCAACCTCTCTTTAGCTTTACTATTTCCTCCGTGCATCTACTTGTGACTGTGTCGCAGGTTTCATAGCGACGCCCCGGAAAGGATAGTGGAGTTAATAGCGGGTGTTGTAGAATCCATTTATTCTGGTTGATATATTACTGGTAAGTACACTCTACGTATCGGAAACATATCTGACAATTTCAAACAGTACACCTTTACACCTATTTATAGCCGTTTATGGGAATTTCTGGGAAAAGAAAACATCCAGCCTCCAGGTTACACCCAACTTCTGCATCAAATACGTTACCGTAAAACGTGTCCTGCAAGGATGTGGTTTGGTTGCAGCTGCCCTCCTGGATGCGTGTTTCTTTTCGATTTCACACTCCCGGCACCCGGCCCCCGGGGCGATAATGTGAGCAAATTAAAGTAGCTAGGCTCTCCTGGTAAATGCTTGGGGGCTGTCTGTGAGGTAAAGAGAGTCTATTAGACCTCGTATGTTGAACACCTTTCCTAATAGGTCCACGAATCAACGCACCGACCATCAGAATTTTGATCACCAACCATCACTCGAGGTGAAGTATGAGTTTGGTATAGCGGGGGGGAATTATTATTCCTAGGAACAACGGGTATATTTGACCGGGAGAAGCACGCGCTACCGCACCACACCAGCCTACCAGACGACTGGCTGTGCGCATGCATGGGGCGTAGCCGATAAAGATAAGATATAGGTCTGCCCTCGCCTGACATATTCTACGTTTCAGGGTGTTGCTTAACTACCGGGAGTGATGATAAGACTCTAAGTACAGGAGGAGATTTTTTATCTATCAGCCAACCAAACATGTCCAGAGATCCTAGCTCATCCGGTGGGGCCGCAAAACAGTACCGAGGGTGCACCTTGAATACCGAGACACCTGGATTGATTGAGTAAATTTGTATGGGCGCCATGTGTGGCAACAAAAAGCATCAATGAATTTTGGCCTTGGTTGCACCAGTGGCAGTGGCACGGCGGCCCAGTGACCACCAACGACCGTCCAATCCTGGACTACATGTATGATAGAGGTGGCTGGTCTGGGCGGACTAGCTCAATCCGTTCCGGAATCTAAAAAAAATGGACTTAGTACTTCGGTAGGGGTAAGTCTGTCAACAGGTGGCGGTGACACATAAACAATATTTAAAAATCTCCTGCTAATGCACCGCCACCTGTTGACAGACTTTCCCCTACCCCGAAGTACTACATGTAGTACATAATTGACGCCTGGCATTATGACTAATAATTATCCTATCTCAGCTACCTGATAATAGTGACTTTTTAGCCACGGGTGTGAAAGGCAACGAACAAAAAATTATTTATTCCCAAGACTTCCTCTACCACCTCAAGTAATGAATCAGCATATGCATCTAAAATGTATCGTTTCATAATGCATCGGAAATGCATCAAAATCCCAGCTGACGTATCAGTCGAATTAGGACATGGGAAATTTCTTGAAAAAAGAGAAACTGTCAGAGAATTGAACCTGAATCATTATATTAGATTACTGAAGAGCTAATCTATTATGCCATGCTATAAATTGATATAATTTCAAGCTTTTCAGGCATGCTATTGACTATTCACAGCTAAACTATTAGTAAATGTGTTGGTGTCATCAGTAAATTCGTTGCTGTAATGCATTAATATCCTTCGTTGCATTTAATGCATCCTCCGATGCATTCCGAAATCATTTTTATATGAGTAAATGCATCAAATGATGCATTAATTGTGGTGGTAGAGTTCTAAGAAATGCAAGTTGGATGCAAGTCAAATGTGATATATATTTTCAACTACAAGACCTGAAGGTACGCATGCCTATGATTTCCTTCTTAGGGTACTTGTGGGCCCTTATGCGCGCCAAGAGGCAAACAAATGCAGCATAGTCTTAGGAATTAGGGTCTGTTCGGTTGAAACAAAAATCTATAAATCTATGGATTGGGCCTATTAAAATAATCACCTCCAAAGGTGTTTTTTATTCAATCTATGGATTGCAACCGACGTCAACCGAACAGAGCCTTAATAAATTTTTTTCGTTGCCTTTCACACTCCCCGTGGCTAAAAGTCTCTAATATAAACCTTTTTCGGCCTTTATGCAGTCCATAGGACTGCCCCATGGGACGGACTGCCAAGCCTTTTAGACTGCAGTCCATACTCGCGTTTCTGAACACAACCGCAATTACATGCCATACAGCGGTGGGTAGTAAGTCATCGGATCGCGGGCGGAACTCCACCAGAACGCGGTTTGTAGGCAAAATTCTGTTTAGGTCACCGGATGAATTATCACCAACCGCTGTACAAAATGTAGTCTTGGCTGTTTTTTCATGTATGCAGTATTAGTCGTGTTCAAAAACGCTATGAGATTGCGAGTTATTATTTAATTTACATAGTCCTCATGCAGTCCAGACTGCCAAGCCACTTCAGTCCGCAGTCGCCTAGCAGTAGACTGGACCACTGCTTGTATAATAGTAATTGCAAGCTGAGGTTGACTGCAAGAGGTACGGAGACACTTCACATATTAGGACGGGAACATATATACCCAATAACCAATAGAGGTTTAACAGGAACACCCGGCACTACGCTATGGCTCATGGGGACCTTTTATAGAAAATAACGAAACGAGCACGGTTCTCAATGATAATGGGGTGCTGTAATACATATCGATAAAACTCGCTGGTAGTACAGTGAGTAGAGTACGATATGATGATCTTTTAGATAATAATAGGTAGGATATGGATTTTATCTATATCGATAATAGCATGAATATCATGGTAGGGACTTAGCGCCCAAATAGGTCTTCATTTACCTTTACTAACCTCGATTTATGTAGTTCTTGAATCAGGAAGAGAAAAAAAGGAAAACCTGGATTTTGCCCCTGGAACATTTCGAGGAACATAAGACATCACTCGTTTACAGTAATGATATATTATAGTTGGTATGATAAGGAGTCTTCAAAGTATTATGTAGTTTGATAACCACCGCAGTATGCAATAGTGGGTACGATATGACATGAAAATCATACTGATACGTACCATTGGGAACCCTGGAAACGAGGTACGTTTAGGTAGTTCAGCAAAAATGACATATAGCCCACTAGCAACCTAAAAGTCATAGTTCTCTATACAAAATCCGGTAGACAAGTAATGTATAAATACCTATAGCTAGCTTTTGTGATAGGCCTGTAAATACACAGGATTTTGGTGTCTTACTAGGGGGCGTGATACTTTGAGTGTTTACAGTTGTCCTGGGGTCTTCGCTGAATTATACTGTGTATATTGTCTGATATATAGTTATCTGGAACCGTTTCTTCTATGGAAGATACATGTATCTTAACTGGGTATGGCCGATAAAAATATTGCTGCTCAAAACAAAAATATGTGGCGGGTTGCCATGACTACTTTTTATCAACCCGTTATCGCTATGGAGTTCTATATATAGTGTAACCTCCCTAATGCATCAGGTAATTGATAGTTACGGACCGCAGCAAGAAATGCTACCACAACCACAATATAATTTCATTTTCTTAGTGCAATATATGGAGATATTTGTGAGAACTGAACGTAACTTTCGGAATTTTCGCTGTATTCATTGCTCCTCATATAAAAAAATTGATATTTATGTATTTGAGAGATATTAACACTATTTGGATACTAGTACATAATTCACCACCGGTGGTAGGTCATTCTACCACCGGTGGCAGCTATTTTGCCGCCGGTGTGAAACTGTTGGTATTAATGATAATGCAAAACAAAGACTGAAAGTCAGCATTCTCTACTAGCTCTAAAAATGTGCCGGAAATGTGTATGTCAATGCATCGCCTTTAATTGTGCTGCTATATGCATCGAGTAATGCATCGGAAATGCATCACAGTGCACAACTACGACTTTACAAATGACTTTAGGAACTATTAACGTGATGAGTGTACTGACTATTAGTATGATGACAATGCAAAAGAAAAACAAACCTTCCCGAAGGCGGACGGAACCTATGCCATCCAGCAACTTAACTTACATACTACCACATTGGCCACAAACTCAGATTTTAGGTATCTATCATGATTAAGCCTCTTCACAGTGTCTAAGAAGGTAAGTAGTAATGCATCGATAATGTATCAAAATTTTTACTTTTTGAAGGCCTCGTCAGCTAATGCATCACATGCGGCACTCGTCTTTGTATGAGCAATGGATCTGAGGTAGTCTCGTACCCATCCCTACCAGCAGCTAGCATGCTACTCACCGTCTAGAGCATTAACTTTCCGACAAAAATATCATTTACTGTGTCGGTGAAGCCCGACAGCGCTAAAAGTAGTTAGTCCCGTGTCGGAAAGTTGAATGATGCCCGCTGGGGCTAAAAAAACCTTATCTTTGTATGTAAACAGCCCTCCGACCTCCGTGATAGCAAACCAGTCCACATACCGCAAGGACCTCAATTCGATACTAGCTACTTAACCATCCTTTCTAACACAGAGAATCATTGTAGTTGGTTTGTATCGGTTTAGGCGGTAAAGTTTAACTACTATCACCCCTATTGCGACTTCCATGGCCAGGACGATTGTCAAAATTCTTGCCCGTGAAAAATATTAGGGCGTTTGTAACATAATGTGTTCCCATTTACATGGTGCTTCACCAAAATACAAGCCACACCAACACTGGGCGCAGTGTCTAGGATGGCTAGATTGGGAACTTGAATCTCTGTTGGCCTCGGGGCAACTGACAACTGACCAGGAAATCACAATAAAGCTCATTGACTGTAAGGGTATCATATTCTTAGTGCGCATTGACCTTTTTGGATGGTTGCTGCGTTTTGCTTTGTGATTTCAGCCCGCTATATATACCTCGTATGTAGTATCGTGGGTATAGATCCTCAACTCCTCTTTACCCACTCACCCCACAGCCGCACGATCCCAGAAGCACTCACTTACTTCGACACGCAACGCCTGATCTCTGCACAGGTCGGTTGATACCTGATGTGTGCGACCTGGTGACTGACGGGCATCGGTTCCGGTCGGAATAAATCATCTAGAAATTCATTGGAGATGGCACAGCAAGGATGATAAGACGATTCAAAATAAAGACCTCCTACCAGAAGCCCTCAGAGCAGGCCAGTACGAATCATTTGAGTTCAAAGGTAGTAATGTCAGGTTTTGGGGCAAAGCTTTGGGTTTGCCTATAGGGAGAGGGGTTTGGTTTAGGATCCAGTTCGCTTTTCATGCTTTACCAATCACTCGGACCGAGTACGATGGTATAGTCGAAAGCTGCGATAATCCTATAGCAAGTGCAGAAACAGTAGCAGCTGCTATTGTAGGGGAGAAAATGTGTGTCACTTTTGTGGATAGAAATCGGCTTATGACCTTTACTACTGTAACCTGTGATGGAACCATCCCATGGTACGATCAATCCTTAGCGCCATGTCCTATTCAGTGCCCGGTGGAGTTCGAGGCGAATTTGGAGCGGCATTGCAGGGCTTCAAGGGCTCAAAAAACGACCATATATGACGAGGTGACCAGCTCTGCTAGAAACAGCTACTGGAACGGAATCTGTACCAGTCACGCAGTTGAGATTTTGCACCGAGCCTTGATTCATTCAGAACCGAGAACCTGCGATATACTTGGGAAAAGAGAGTTGAAAATGAGGCTGTTTAGGGCTATCAGAGATTTGTTTTCCATCAGCTCATCCAGAGAGTATCAGCAACGGGTGCCTGCTAATGGGACATCAAATCAATGTTTCGAGTCCTCACTATGAGTAACCAGGTACATCAATGAACAGTTTAGCAAAGCCTATCGGAAACGAACAACTCCTCTTGGCTATACTGATTACAACTACCTCTTCTCCAATAATTTATTAGCACCCGAGTTCAAAGCTCTACCTAAAGGCTGGGAATCGAACCTCCTTACAGAGACTGGCAGGGAGAGGGGGAGGATCGTTCCAGTTTATTCCATCGAGCTTCGGAACAACAAGCGGCCAAGCAAGTATACCTATACTTGCATTTTCAAACAGCCCCAGGGTGCCAAGGGAAGATTATTATCCGCTGATATAGCATCGAAAAAGCACCTGTCGGCTAAAGGAAACAAAGCTGAGATCGGTTCAGCTAGTTTTGTGGATACTGTGAGACATATTAGAGAGCGCAGGGGGTTAACCAAGGCAGGGAGCCACCGTACAGCTATCAAGACAGGCAAGGTTGGTAGGCCTATCTTGAGAGAAAAATGTGAGAAAGACGTTTAGTCGGGTGTGCAATGGATAACTTTATGCTTGAAGGGTCTATCTGTACTAGCCGCTAACAAAGCGAAATTGTCTAGTTTATTAATAATATTAATATAAAAGTTGGTACCGTAGGATATGCATGTATCAATAGAGCCTCGAAGTTAAAGCAATCGATAGGAATAACAATTTCGCTTTGATAGTGACTTAGATACCACTAAATGAACCTTTGGCTAGGCCGGAGGTGACAGTGGAGACCGTCGTGGAGCCCGGGTCCTCAACACAACAAAATCCTGAGGTATTTACGGTGGGTGAGCATCGTGCTTCGACGTTTGTAAGTTTCTGTCCATAGCTTGCTTCCGGCTCGTATGGGTATGTATCTCGACGGCGGTCTAGGTGCCGGCCCGCCACACCTCTATATTAGTTGTAGAAACACCCCTCGAATGAAATCCTGCAGCAATGACAAAGGGCAAGGAACCAAAGCAAGGAATTTGAGAGAACTTATTAAAACCTCGGCCGACTACTGGAGGTATAGAGTATTCTTTCTTAGGGACAGCGTTTTCACTTTATCTGCACCACCTTAAAAGGGACCCACATATCTATCTTATAAGACAAAGCTACCCCTACAAATTGCGAAAGTAAAAAACCTAGAGGTTCTAACGCCCATGAACCTTCCAAACAATCACTCCCACGATTATAGCATCTGTAGGATACTAGGGCGGTATCAAAGGGACCCTTCTCCCTCCTCCTCCCCCTGAGCTACCGATACCTTCTCCGTCTCCGTTTCATCCTTCCCACCACCATTGCGCTCTACTTTGCTGGCTGTTTCGTCTATTAGCTGTCTTCGCTCAAGTCAAAGCTGCTGGAATCAGGAACGTACGCGTTTGTCTCTGCTTTTTCTCTCCCCATCTCTGCCACATTCTTGCCACCATCCCCTCAATCCTTCCCTCCAACTTGACAAGCTTCCATCCAACTTCCTTACTCTCCCTCCCTATATATTCATTCATAGCATCGATTCTTCTCCTCAATCCTTTCAGCTCCCCTACCTCGTAGAGTAGGGTAGTGACCGAGACTGTTTGGGGGCCGTGTCCGTAGAAATCCCACCCAGCGAGCTCAAGATCGTTGTAGTATATGCAGATCATACCTTCTGCGTTGGCGCGGTCGCGGGTGTGAGCGATGAGCTCTTGCTTGTAGTTTTGTAGGACGAGGACCAGTTGGGCATGGATGGCACGGAGTGAGCGCAGGCGGGGGGGCTCGGTGGGGCCAGGAGTAGTCATTCTAGTGTTAGAGTGTGTTAGAAGACTTCGGTGAGTTGCAAGAGTCAAATATTGGAGAGGGAAGTACCTGTGAATATATTGGGAGTATTATTGTTTAGTTGTTTTTTGGGTGTATTTTATAGGTGTGTAGTGGTCTAAATCTGGGTTGAAAGGGCTATTTATACTTTCGTTCCTACGACCTCAAGATGACAACGACGGAGTATATATTTTAGTTGTGACTAGTGCAAGCACAATCTTTGCTGTCCGATTTAGAACCACCAGATGAACCATTTAAGATATATTTATCGAGTACCCAGGCCTTAACCTCGCCAGCTCATTTTTCTCTCCGGGTCTTCGGGTTCTTATTACGAGACTAAATGTTTATGTGTCATGGATTATCTTCCACATCAGGCTCGAAGTGAGTATCAATACGTACTGTACCGCCCGACTGTATAAAAATATCAGCCTGTTTTGTAGACCTAGAGCTGATACGAGCTTGATATATGCTTTATCTATAGTTTCGGCCTGTTTAGGCAATAATCTTGATATTTGGTGCCTAACTAGGGCCAAATAAGGCTCGATCAGGCTCTTTCTGGAGAATAGCATGCGTGAATAAAATCAGATTATCAAAAACTCTCAGCAAGATAGGGCTAGGGTTGTGGACTTAGAGACACCTGCGCCCCCTACACCTTCATCATCCCCCCTACACCTTCATCTCCTCTACACCTTCATCTCCTCTACACCTTTACCCCTACACCTTCATCCACGCCCCCCCCCCCAATCAATCATCGTTATCATTCAGATACGAGCTAATCGATGAATTAGATACCCAACCCACTGGCAGCGAATCTAGTACCCAATCCAGTGAATCGAGCGATATCAGCACCTAATCTAGCGGATTCGGCACCCAATCCAGCGAATCCAGCACCCAACCCAGCGAATCCGGTGAATTCAGCACCCAATCCAGCGAATCCAAACAAGCGTGCCGGCGGAATCAAGCACCGCACCGCACCGCACCGCACCGCACAGCACCGCACAGCACCGCACAGCACCGCACAGCACCGTATCGAACAGCACTGCACTGCACCGCACCGTACCTGAAAGTACAGAACCACTGTACCTGAGAGCACGGAACCAAGCAGTGAATCAAGCAGGCACGGTAGGCAGGCAGGCAGGCAGGCAGGCAGGCGGCTGCAGTGAAGATAGTTAGACAAATGTACATATTAAATCGAGAGTTTTATTTGTGAAATTCACCTATGCTAGAAGGAGTGTGAGTACTGGCCTACCTGCGCATCCGGATCTTTCAGTGAATAAAATCAACTTTATATCGGCATTATCATATACCATAATCTTCACTAAATATCAGCTTTAGCGAAACCATAGGCTAATTAAGACCTGATCTAAAATATCGGGCATAAAATCATAAAAGCTTGATATCGGACTGAATTCAGCTTCAAATCAAACTGATATTTTTATACGGTCCGCGGTAAAGTAAGTAGTAGTAAAGGTGAAAGTTGAACAACTTAGTACGGAACATGAGCCTTCTCGGAATATGAAAGATTATCAGGGAGGTCCCGCTCAAGGTGGGGTTGTAAGATCGAGTCTCCGCAACAGAGTTGCTACTAAAAGGAGGTAGACGCAGAAGGGGATTACAGCGATTAACTTTGCACAATGGGTTCGAGAGGCCTTGAGAAGACTTCAGTTAATCAGGGTTTTTCTGCCATTTCTTTAGAAACCAAATTGAATCTCCTATTCGTTGACACAACCCTTACACAAAAATACTACAAGACCTATGACAATCTAGCATTGTCAAAAACCCTTAATCTAGTTTCCAGTCTCTTCTCCACAATATAACAGATGGTGAGCTTGGGTCCCCGGCTGAGGCAGCAAGGTGGGAACTAGATAGACATCATCGTTCATATCGTAATCAGCGGGATCGCCGTTGTCGGTGGAGTCCACAGCGCTATTAGCAGAGATTTCATTTTTAGTGGCTCCAATTGAAGCGGAACCGACACCACCGGCACGACTGCCACCAATGCTATGGCCCGCACCAGTCTTCCCTCCTCCTTTGGGGGGGGCACTAGATGAGGAGCCAGGGCCTTTACTGGAGGAAGGACGATTGGCACGACGGAGAGAAGCAGCTTCCCTCCTCTTGTCATGGCGCTCTTTTCTAGCTTTAGAATAAGCCGCCTGGACGAGGACTTTATCAAAGTTAGTACCACTCAATACAGAAACAAATTCAAGCGAGAGATGATTATTATTAATACACACCCTTAACCCTCTGATATTCCTCAACAGCCTGAATCAACTCCCTAATTCTTTCCATTCTCTCATCTGTCTCCATGATCCTCCACTTGATATCCTTGAAATCATTATCTTCAAGTCTGCCGGCGGTATCTAACTCTCGACAGTTCTCATTCATCTCTGCTAGGTCTTCCAAAAGATCGGACTGAAGAGCGGTAAGTACTTGGTCACCATGACGGTACCCTGTTTCGCGAAGGGCGGTATGTTGTTGGATGATTAACCCATTGAGGCTGTTACGATGAAAGTGTACATATTGAATCCTATCAGCAAAGATACCGAGACGAGCCCCGAGATCCACCTTCTTGTTCTGCTCCTTGAGGAGGCAGGCACGCAATCGAGTAATGTGATCTTGAGACATGACCACGATGATGTGAAGGGAAGATTGAGAAGGGTATCGACTTTGAAGTTTTAATTCTTTTCTTTTGGAGATAAGGCACTTTGGTTGTTGGATGTGCTCTTGCTTGTTTCTGTGCTAAGGAAGGGTGGAAGGGGGAAGGAGAAATCAACTTTGACCTACCTTAACACTGCTATGTGCGTCTGGGTAACCATCTGGGTAACTATTGAGATTCATAGTATGTCGAAGTACCCCACCGAAATGAACTACCAGGAAAATGAAACAGTGGAGTACCCATATTTTCCCTTGTATATTAATTGAAACTTAAATCACAGAACTATAACATGCAATCAGGCAATACCTGGGGCGGTTGAGATGCTAGGTTCTGTGGTACTCTTTGGTGATTTTGGTTAGTTTAGCTGTTATGAAGTTGATACAGGGACTTGAGACATACAATATACAACCATAATCATAGTAGCGGTGGGGGTAATGAGGGGGTTTGATTAGCTGCTATAAGCCACTTCAGGAGCCTAACTACACAAAAACAGTCCTGGGAAGCCACACAGCATACATATACAAGGGAGTGGAGTACTGCTTTACTCTTAAGAAATTCCCGCGTCTCTTTACTCTCCCCCGGGCGTGTGCATCGCCAGTGACTAACCCTTGGGTACTGACCCGGCAAAGGACAAGAAAAAGCCATTGCTTATAACCAGCAGTGCCCTTGTGATACATCGAGAGTGGATCACCATCCTAAAATTATATGGAGTAGGTCGGTGGAGAGTGGCTCCGACATATCCCCCGACAGTCATAAATTAACCCCAGACTTTTCATTGATGGGGGCTTAATTTAGCAGCGGGTACGCCACATCTCTTCTCCCCCCCGAATCGTCAGTGGAGGGGTTCTTCGGGGAGTGTTAATAAAGGGTATCCTGTCATAAGCTAGAAACATTCTCTCTCAGTGAATAGTGGAGATAGGATATTTGGTTCTTTGGGACTATGTAGCATCTATATCTTAGCGGGCTAGGTGGCAGGATCTGGTAGGACAAATATTACATATGGATACTCTCGGGGGTAAATAGCCTATAAATGTGAATATATCACCCACGTTACTTTTATTATCAGGCTCTGCTTCTTGTGTTTAGGCGTCTGGGTGGGTTCGGAGCCGAGGGATTCCCATTTAGAGTAGTAGAACCTGGTTAGATTCTTAGTAGGCTGGCATCAGCGCTATATTATATGTGGGTGAACCTATACCAGAAGCGTTATCCATAATGCGAGAAATGTTCTGCTCGTTGTGGCGCAAGAAAAATCGGAGTGGCTGTAGAGCATCCAAAAGATACGAAAGGCTTCACCGTTGGGGCCGCTGGTGATTAACTGCCAACAGTATCGGGGCGCAATAGGAAAGGGGGAAACAACTTAGGTGCTTTTATGTGATGGGGTTAGGGACGGCAATATACACATTATGGGGCTGAGGTCGCTGGGCTGCGCCCGCCGCCCGGAGAGGCTGGGGCTATTGTGCATAAAGGCACTTTAGTTGTCATATAAGGTAGCCAGGTGAATGATTCAGGGTGTTAATCAGTCTAGGCTGGCGCGGGACACCCCCGTTAAGGAGATAGGAGGACCACAACAAGAGCTCTCCATCTTCACTGTCACACATGCGTGGGGTCCGGAGTGTCGTTTTAGCATGAGACGTAGAAGAAGTAGCTGAAACAATTCTTGATCGAGACATTACAGGGGGGTAGAACAAAGGTTCACTACAGAGCAGCCAATCCTATCCAGCCCAGTACTAACAAGACCACATGAACCTTCAACTACACATTGGTAACGAGGGAAACAGAGAAACTATGAAGAAAGATACCCAGACACCATTTCGTTCAGATCCCACCTTGTACCACTGCGCAGTAATTTCAACCGACTTAGGCCTCCTCATCATATTCCAACTCCATTTCGTCGTGCATGAGGTTGGAGGCTTTGGCGGACTCCAAGAGAGCTTCTGATCGATAGGGTTAGCATAAGAATGGGTAAGTATCAAGATTGAGTAGATTACCTTCAGCAGCCTTCCTCTCTTCGGCTTCCTTCTCATCGATCCAACGCTGAAAGACTTCGACTTCATCCTCAATCTCAGCAATTCTCTCCTGAGTCTTTTTCATCTTCATCCCAGTATTGCGCTTGAGCTCATCGGTACGATTCCTGCGTCTTTCAAGGATGGCAAAGCGGTTAAGCTGGGCCTGCAGCCCAGGAGAAACTGGCCCACTGTCTTCCTGATGGTCGTAACCCTCCGCCCTCAAGATGGCGTCAAGGAGGATGATCCTTCCCTCAATCTCATTCCTGTCACGAGTACAGGTATGGATGACCAAATAGATACCGGGGAGGTGAGACTCGAGATCGGTCTTGGTGAGGTTGAGTTGCTGAATAACGCCTCTATAGTGCTGGATCGACATTCTATAACACGGTGTCGCTGGTTAGTGGTGGTACGAGGGTGAAAGATAGAACGTCAGGTAGCTACCTACTTTGGTTTCTTATGTGCCCTACTTAGAATTGAGGAGTGATATGTGATGTGGGAGGGTAGTAACGGTTGAGCAGGTATATATTTGTGAAAATGGATTCTTAAGGCAGATGGTCATAGAATGGGATGGTAGCCGGAAAATGTTAAAACTCAGGCACTAGCGCCATGAGACGGAAATTGGAGATCGCGTAACCCCGCATCTCACACCCCCGAGAAGACTTTGTGCAGGTTTGAGTGTTGGCCATCCCAGCACGATATATTAGGTAGAGCGTTGAACTCAAATACGGTACCCCCATATGTCATAGATACGCCTACATCCAGCAGGTAATCCGCGGTCACTTTGCCAGCGGTTTCATATGTAGTCAAACTGTAGCTGTTAAAAAGGGCACGTTGCATCTATATCTATCACCCTTGCTAGTCCCTCGCCCCCTCCGCGATCTATCAGACAGCCCCTCTCTCCTATTACACAAAACATTAGGTTTTCTGTTCTTCGAACGATACGAGAATGCACTAACTTGTATACAACTTGCTTTCCGGTGGCCGGGTGGGTTGGGCGTCCTCCTTCACAGGTTCCCTGTGGAGCAGGCTACACCTTTATAAGATCCATAAACATAGCTCGGAAAGGCAAGGGAATTCATGGTGGGCGGCGTGAATCCAGGGGCTATACCATTTGACAAATAAGTGTTGGCTGCCAGCTTGCGCGGACAGTTTACTATACTGAACTCGAACCAGTGGGCGGGCGTGGTCGGTTTATCCGGTTGGATAGGAGAGTCGCCAGAGTATAGCGAGGTATGGTGACGCAGGAGCCATCTCAATAATCGCCCTGATAGAGAGCTGTACCTCGAGGCCAGAGACCAACCACTTCTACATCCCATGCCTCTTCGGGCTCCATCGATTGGTCTACCGGAATCTCCACGTATTGCTAGACATAATGGTTCATTCCTAATACCAATCGAGGATGACAAACGCACAATGACTCTGCTATAGCGACTGACCCAGGGTGGGGATTAAGTAGCACCTTTAATCGAATGGATTTAGTAAAACATGTCAAGTATGCCGGAGGCGGGACCCTAACTCCAAAGGATTTGTTATCCTATGTAGCCACCCCAACCCTATGCCACCCATTGCAAGAAGCCCCATGAAACAGCAGGGCCATCGCCCTCTGAAGAGTAACAATCAAGCGTCCAGAGAAACCCTTTATATGCCCTTGGACTATCCTATATGATACCCACCAAGGTTGAGTGGTGAAGGATGGTTGTAATGGTACTTTCTTCTCCTCTCTTAGGCCCCTGGGAAGGAAGAAAGGATATCGTTCTATTACAGCATGATATGCTATAGTTGTTATTAGAAGGAGTCTCTAAAATATCTGGCAGCTCAATAACCGCCTAAGCACATCGCAGTGGGTACTATATGGCATGAAAATGATACAAATATGTACTATAGAGAACCCAGGCTTTCATAATTTAGCTTTTACCAATGGTCACCACACCCGGGGGAGCCGCGTTTCTCCCTCCCTCAGTGGGTTACTCCCCCTGAGGCCCTGCGGGCGGGCCGCACAACAAACGCTCGTCCATGGGTACCCTAGTTACTTCCGGAAACCCGCCCGGATTATATACCTCACGTATCCAAGCAGATACCAGAAATAATATCTTATACGCTGCAGGAATACAAGGGGCCAATACACATATCTAACCTCATGAGTGTACAGTTGCCTCCCCCAACTGCCACAGACAGAAATATTTCCTCTCCCCCCTTTATATCCCTCTCCCCAATTAGCCCCCCCCCTTTTTTTTGATAGAAAGGTACTGACGCACCGGTACCAGCAACAGGGAAGCATGAACTAAGAACTCTCTAATAGGGGAATATTCCGGCTCAAGCGAGGACATTATAAAAAATCATTTATTGATTACCTCCTAACCGTTAGTATATATGAAAGAATTTTATATATTTTCTGGCACCATCTTGGATATCTATATATTTATGTCATGGGGTGAGGACATTCGCAGGGAAATCCTCCGTACTCGTGGCGAGAACAGTCATCACCAAGTGTGTGGGGAAACGCTGTTGCAACGCAGAGGTGGTGGCAGAAACCTCTTACCTAAGCCACGATAACTTGATCGGGAGGTCCACCCCAATGCCTCAGAGAAATGATGTGAATCCTGTATTTATCTTACTCATGCCCTCTCAACTTTACATGAATATTATGATTTAGCCCCATCTCTCGTACAAATAGTTGCCCCCAAGCCCATTTGAAATAACGAGCTTCCATAGTGACATCTTAAACTGTTATGTGAGTTCAGAAGTGGTTTTGCGTTAATATGTTCGTTTTTCTCCACCTCTCATCGCGTAAGCCAGTTGTAACCGAGGAGCCGTTCCGGTTTTCTGTGTTTCACTTATCAGCCATCTGTTCAGGAACCAACTTGTGAGGGATCAGCAACTGACCATGCGACTTGAAGTTTACTTTTCGTGACCACCCTCCTGTTCAATGATCTCCTCCATCTCATGGATAGCTTGCTGCACCTCCTCGACGCGTTCCCTCTGCTCACAATGGCGGAAGCCCAACCAATGATTATCACGATGGCACGCAGCGATTTCACAGAGGAGAAACTCCAAACCACTCACCGCATCGGATAGTTCGGTACGGTGTGTGCTGCTGCTGGTGGTCTCGAGACGGAGTGTACTGACGATCCAGCGTTGGGCAATAAGCTCCCCTTCCAGACCATAGATATCCCTGTTGTTTGCGTTGAGCGTCTGCTGGATCATATCGACAGCGTCTTGGAAGAATTGAAGATTTCTGTGGAGAGATTGGAGGCGGGGATCAGTGGAAGTGGTTTGAGACATCTTTCTGATCGAGAAAAATGTAGGTCGAGTTAAAATGGTTGTTGATAATCAGCATGTGATAGGTAGGGGATAAGTAGGGATGGGAGGTAAAGGTTGCTTTTATGTTGCAACAGGCGGCGGAGCGCAACCTCCCGAAAAGTGGGTGGTGCATTCCCGGACGAACACCCCTAATAATCTTATGCAATCTATAGCTAGATTATAAGGCCCATGAGGGATATACAAGGGGTAAGAATATCTACTTGCCAAAATCTAGGTATTCTTCATTGATTACTGGTAGCTAGACTACAATGTCCAGTGTATTTGCTATTTGTAGAACTTGACAGGTTATGCTACTTTGCTTGTTTGTAGAGTCAGGAAAAGCCACAAATTAAAATAGAACCACGGGGTCAATCATTAGGGACTAGAGTTAATTTATAAGAGGCTGGGGGAATCAAATTTCACTAAAACCATGGAGAAAAACGTGCCGGCGAAACAGGGCGTAATCTTTGTCCTGTCTGTATTGGGCTATTCACTTGCGGACACTTTAAGACACATATAGCAGATCTTGAAGACACATACACCAATAAGAAACCCCCCAGTTCACACTAGAACCTAGTCTAGTAAACGATGCAAGTGTTGATTTCACAAGAACAATGCGCTAAAGCTTGCGAGATCCAGTGATACCGCCACTATATAAAATCACGAGATACTAGGAGAAGAGAATGGCCCACCAAGAATCGGCGGCCTACTAGTGCTGACCATGGTGCTGGGTGACTGTGCAAATAATATTGCCTGTGGCGAATGGTTTACATCTTGTGTTAGGACCCGCATACTTTAGCCCAGTGGCGAGAGAATATATCACCACAGAAGGATATTGCCTATCATCTAGCTCACAAGAACGCAACTCTTAGGCAGTGTAAACTTCGAACACTCTACACCAGATTTCGTTCACAAAGTCCATTACTGCGTTTAGATACAGGATAAAAGACCATATGCCCTATCCACCCCCCCCCCAAACTTGCAGACAGGACCTTTGATGAACATGCTGCGCCTCAGGTGGTAATGTTGGTTAGGTGGCTGGTGGAGCTGGCATGCGCATTCTGGCAACCAACGCAGCGACGCTAACTGTTTCAGGTTATTAGCTTGGTCGCAGAGTATAGCAAAGAGAATACCTACGATAATTGCTATAACGTTTAGCGATCTCAGGTGATGCATTATTCTCGTCGTCTTTTTCGATCTCATCCTCAGCCTCAGCAATGTCCCACCTAATGTCCTGACAGGTGAGCCCAGTCTTCTGCATGCTCTGCTCGACACTATATGCGATAGATCTAAGCCGAGCAAGGTGTCTGAGAGAGGTATGCACATCTTCAGCTGCTTCATCTCCTAGGGGCGTGGATTTCGTGACGTAGTCATACTTCAGCTCAGCAAGGCGAGCATGAACTCTCGACATTGAGGCGTGGACATTGAAGCGGGCCTCAAGAGCGGCGAAATGACGACGCTCGCTATGGACAAGAGACCTGCTGAGGGTGGATATGTCGTCATTGAGGAAGCGTATGTAGGTTGACATTGGAGCGGCAGTGCTCGCAACATTATTGTTTGTAGAGGCCATATCTATCATAGGTTGTTAGTAGGAAGTAGTAGAAAAAGGGGAATTCTGGGCCAGGGTATAGGTATAAATTATTTTCGTTAAAAGCCTAGATGTTCACTTGCCTGATGGAGTGCTTTAAATTTACCAGTTAGGTTGTGCAACTAGTAGGATCCCTGTGTAACGGTGTGTTGTGGCTGCTTGGGTAAAGTCTTTGATTAAGTACCGCTGTGCCAAGGACGGTCGGGGGAACTGCATGATACCTAGACAGCCACCTCTCCCGGATCTGGTAAACACCAAGCCAACCCTGGGTAACTATAAAGACACGTGTTTCGGGGATCTCGGGGATCTCGTCGATATCAACTACGCTTTTCAGACTTCCATAACCACAGTTTTGAGACCCGAACACCGGACGCGGCTGATTCGTTAGGCATTTACCTTTAACGTATACCAACTAGACCAATGGGTCTAAGTAGCGGGTACGACTCGGGGTTGCACATAGGTATCTCTGTTTCTTGATTCCTCCCCCCCCAACCCACAGAAGGGAATCTAGAGTAGTTTATGAAGTCTAAATAAATAAAAGAATATTCTGGGAAGTTTTCATAAATACTGTTCTACGTCCCGGGTGTCGAAGCACCCGCAACTGGGTCTCCTAAAGAGAGACAGGGAGGTTGACCTCAGCCTGATTGATCCCGCTATCGAAAGTTCAATAAGGCTTGTATGCCAACTAGACCTACACCCATCATCCTCGGGCGCTCGGGGACATTTTGTTGTGCATAGTAATCCATCACTGCTGTGAGTACCCGCCAAATGGGCCAGCTGTATGTTGGACACCCGCTAGAAAAATACGGTTCAACGAATTGGATGCCAATTGAGTAGACATCCGTGGCACGGGTTACACCGGTGAATGGCGTCAGAGCAGGTATACATGCACAACTGTGGAAATATATCTATACCCTTACAATCTAATTTAGCAGTATGAAATAAATTATGTTGATATGTGCGTGTATCAATTAGGCCTCGATGTCTACAATCCTCTTACTATTCATAGGTGTCAAGCATCGGACACCTGCCACGGGGAATAGGTGTTTGAGCGCGGATTGTGTTTGCTTTTTATCTCCTTTCTCCTTTCCTTTCTTTAACTACACTGGACGACTTGAGCTTATCTACACCAAAACACCGATGAGCATCTTTACCTAATGCTCCCTACCCAACAGAAGCTAAGTATTTAGAGTCTTGTATATCGCTGTTCGTGGTATTCCCCTGGGCCCTATACTCAGCTGGAGTCCAATATTTCTTGAATCCCGCATTTCTTCCTGAGGACTAGACCTCCTGGTGCCCGAATATGGCGAGGTGACCATCAGCGGAGAGTAACATCCGAGGCCCAAGAATATAGTTAATTTTGTCGTTGTGGGAAATCTTATATTAATTACTGCCAGGCACCAGTGCGAACCTTTGGCACGTGGAGAGTTGTTTTGGTCCTCATTGCTAGGCCTTCAGTGCCAGTGTTCCATAATATTAGTTTCCAGCAGCTTTGCGAATACATGAGCAAACGGTACGTAAGATATCTCGAGATAAGGTGATGCAGCCTTGGCCGCCCCTTCTCCCAGCGCAAAAAGACACCTCGAAATCAAGCTCCCGGCAAAGCTTTCTGCAAGATTCATCCACCGCATGTCCACCACATAAGCTTGAAACAGTCCCCACACCTCGTAACGCTCGAAAGAAGGGACAATCAGGGACCGATAACCTGTCTAATCAACGAATTATCACATTTGGGACTCTCTGGTGAAAGTAGAGGGTTTTTAATTTTTTCCTAACTTTCAGTTACTGCAGTACTACGACCGCCTCCGTCCAGCCATGTTCATAGTTGCCAGGGCTCGGCGCAGCACGGGAGTAACAATCCACGCATATCCTAGCCCCTGGCGCCGCCCCTCATGGCTACTCGCCGTTCCCATCTCGGCCTTCAGCCCTATGCCCAGCCCCCGATTCCTCCTTCGGATCTACTCCACAGTCAGCACAACCCAGTATATGCAACCCAATCAAGCACATACCATGCGAGATCCCATTCACTTCTTCCTCTCTTTTCTCTTCCTCCTCCCCCTCTTCCCCGTCCCCAACCCCCTGAACTCTCTCCTCCTCCGCCCACCCAGCTCCAACCCCGCCACCCAACCCCTCCACCCCCCTAACATGCTCGATCTCCGCCTTGAGATCTAAATACCTCCTCCCCACCCGCTGTAGCATGACCAGTATGGCCCTGCGGTAATGCTTGAGATGCCCGATCGAGTTGGCAAGCCTATCCACGTCCCTCCCCTCCTCGCACGCGCGGGTGTAATAGAGGACAGAGATTTTCTGTTCTATGTTGAAGATACTCTCGTGGCAGACGGAGAGCGCCGCCGTAGTGGTGGCAAGGTCGCTTTGTAGGGTAGTGAGGTGGGCGGACGTGTTTGATGGCCCGGACATGGTGGAGTAGGTGTTGTTTGGTGGTGGAAGAGGGAGGACGGAGGTGGTGCTTTATCGGTGGGGGCCCAGTGAGCGCCGGTGGTGCAGGTTTGGGCATTCTCTGGACTGCGGTTGCCGCGAGCACGGCAGGCGGTGGGGTCTGCTGGCGTTTAGCATGCATAGAAAGTTATGGGAGAAAGGTATCTTCCAGGCGTAGACACCACTGCAGGGGGTAGCATTCAGCTTGAAATCTTCTGAACATACTCTTTTGAGCGGAGCAAATAACCCTCGCTTCTGGTATCCACCTCTACCCGTTCCTCTAGGGTTGTCGACGCGAGTGAACGGAGATAGTGTCTTCCATCGGTGGGGGTAGGTTCGGCGGACAGGTAACGTAGGAGTAGAGTCGCAGGCGTTATGTCGAGTATGGCTTGTGCCGGCCAAATTCCTAGTATAAGAAGATAGCTGCAGGCAAAGAGCATTTAGGTAAGTATGCCAAGTTGAAAGAAGCGGTGTATGAAAAGATGCTATCGGTGAAAATACCTACCCCGCCCTCAATTTTATCGAGATATAAGAAACCCCCATAGAGCGATAACAAGAAAATGGAAATGCCTGCCCTACCTTTCCCATAGACACGTAAAGATCCCAATCCTCGATACACCCGTATCTTGTCCCTCTCCCTTCGTGCCAGCACCCCTACATCGCCGGTGGCATCTTGGTCTGGTTCCAGCCTGGGCTATACCGCTAGCCAACATCCACGGGCCATGAGAAGCTGCCCAATGCACTGCCGACCTGCAACTTTCGCACCCGCCGCATATGGCACGCGCCGCTGGGCCAGCAGCAGCATTCACGCCTATCCTTTCCTTGTTTATATATCATGCCCGGCCGACACATAGCCGGCGGCTCGCAAGACCAATACTCACTGCCGCCTCTCCACGCATTGCGGAGTCCGTACTCGAAGCTTGCGGCGCCAAGTCGAAGTCCCTTCCCGCCCCGACCATCCAAGCTTGAGCGCAGGTGGGCCGCGAGATGTGAAGCGACACAGGCGCCAAGGGACATCCGGTCGACGGCGCGATCTTCCAGCGGTCACCAAGACTGGTACTACTGCAGCCGAGAACAACGATATGGAGTAGCCAGATTGGTTGGGTTTCATTCCTCTTTTTTTTTTTTTTTTTTTTTTATTTCAGACCATTCATGATCGTGGCGAAAAATACCGTAAAGGCGCCGTACTAGGCGGCGCGAGTCTAGCCTAATCGTGTTTAATTAGTGCGGGGCGACAGGACGATCAGAATCACTGGCCCGGGAGTAGAGGGAAGTTTTACAGACCCAGAAGTTCCTGCTTTCATCCGAGACCTTTCCTCCAGGGTGGGGAACCGAGACCGGACACGAAGCCGGAACTTTCGGCGAGCACTACAATGTGACCGAGAATGCGTTAAGGGAAGCTTTAGTCGTTGAGTGTATTTTGGTGCTGCAACTTCTTCCGTCTGATGTGGTGGGAGTGCGTGCAGATGCTTAATTAGCATGAGTGACGTAATAACGAGTTGCTGCAGCAAAGACAACAAAGGCAACTAACTCCCCGCCCATAAACCACCATCGCCCGAGGGAGAGCAAAGCACAAACAACACGACAAGAGAACAGCAGAGATGCGAGTATTGCTCTTGTCTCCTTTAAACGATTATTTTTAGAAAGGCTAAACATTACTTACAGGCCAAGCATTCAACCGAATCACCCACTGACGAAGCGGCTCATCGGCTCGGATGGATGCGTGTGCGACCGTGCGGGGAAGCGGGGAAATAGAGTTGGACGTGTGGGGGCACCTTTAATTTCCGATCCATTAGTGTCAAAGCGGCCCCGCGCGGACTATATCTACTGCTCTAGCTCCGGATTGAGCGATGTGCACCTCGCCTACCGGTGATATGCAGGGGGGTGTGGATCGGGCAGGGGATTGGGGAAGCGGTGGGGATCTATGACATTGAGGGGCACTTTATGATTGGTGAGCATCTTATATCTGGCCTATGAGGAACTGGGGATGTGCTAGTTATGCTAATGTACGACGACCTACGATCGTTTAGGAGATCAGTTGTTCCGCACGTCAACGCTTCACGGTAGCCAGCTCTCCGGTCCATCTGCTGCCCACCCCCCGCCCGCCGGGTGAGATGCTGCAATAGGGAAGCGGTAGAGAGGGCACAGGAAAGGGGGTAACCCATTTCTCACCTGCTTCTCTTGCCGGCCGGCGCAGGGGATGTGGCAGTGGAATTATTCAATGTGAAGCGGGAAGGCAGCGGAGTTGGGGCATGGACAAATGGATCGCAGTCGTGGACTATGGGACATTTAAGGTTCTCTTGTGCTTCCACCCCGGGACTCTCCTGGTATTTTTTTCTTTTTTTTTTTGCTCCTTAAAACATTTTCGACTAACTTCTGTCTGCGGGGTGCGTTTGTCTAGGCAGAATTGACGAAACAAACTTTCGAATAGTTCTATACGAAAGTTCCCTCCGGGTGCACCGAGCCCATGTCACCTGGATATTTTTCGCTGGCGCAGAGCTATCGGCACAATACCATCAAATAATTCTTTTCGGTCAAGGAGACAAGCCCTAATCTACAACCGGGGTTCTTAACAGTACATATTGATATCACTTTCCGTTACCGTACCCACTGCTATGTGCTGAGGTGGTTACCGAACTGCACGATTCCCGGGCACACCTTATCGTACGAATTATAATATGTCATACTGTGAGCGAGTGATATCTTAAGTTGCTGGAAGTTACTTATTTATTTACTTGAACTTCATCCATGCATGCAGCCCTTAGGATGTAGCAACGACCTCCTTCATCTCCTCGAATTAGATGATCTTTCCTTCCCGCGCTTCCACCGCCAACCCTCCAAAACAAACAAAGGAAAGAAAACAAACTCAGACTAAACTCAAGCTCAAAAAGCCCTTCGCCCGCTCCCCTAGTTTTCCCCCTCTCTCAACACGCTCACTGTCCCGAGACTCATCATTGGTCCGCGGAGGGGGGGGGGGTGTGGCTGGAGATAAATCTAGGTTTTTCCTTTTCTTTTCCTCCTTTTTTGATTCGTGATTTGCATAAATGCAGGTTAGATACGGCAGGTTGAGCGCCGGGCTTCCGCGACATGATATCCATGATATCATCTAAACAAAAAGGGTACATATCCTACCGACTATTAAAGAGCATCATATCGTACCTTGCCCACTGTATGGAGAAGGAGGCTGAGGAAAGTGAACTGGGGCAGGGATGTGGAGGGCTGGAGAAGGAATGGATAGGAGACTAAATTGCTGCACGTGTGGCTATATGTTTGCGTTTTTTTTTTTTTTTTTTTTGATTTTCCTTTGTTGCGGATGGAGGCGGAAGAGAGGGGCGTTCTGGGGCGGTGTGGTGTTACTATAGCCCAAGAACTGGATGTAATCAATGAAGTAATAAAAAAAAATACCTTGCTCACTGTACCACCGGCGAACCGGTACGCATCACAATCCCAGACTACCATTCAGACCCTGCCTCAGCCGAGCATGAAAGTGAATAGGGTTATTTGGTGAATTGTGTGGTGCGTGTCGATAACTACACATAAGACTCCCTCGAATTCTTCCCAGCAACAGACCTTCAACTTGGAGATATACGTTTTGCATTGGTGGGATTAGTCCACAACCGAGAAGGAAAAGAAGAGGAAAAGGTGCGTCTTGGGGAAGTCTGGGAAAGTGAGAGCACCGCGAAGTTTGAACCTTTGTTTTTTTTTTTTTTTTTTTTTCTTTTTTTTTTTTTTTTTTCCTTTCTCCTTTTTTTCCTTTTTTTTTTAACTCAGTTGTATTTGTTTAACAAAACATTGCATAAAGTATAAACTATGGCATAAAAAAAACCTCTTTTTGCCTTTGCCTTCCCTGTTATTCCTTATATTATCTCGCTAAATCACAAAATACCCATTGATTTTGAATAAACCTATGAGTCGAGGAGCAAAGGCCTTATAATATAATGGCTTGCATAAAAACAATGCATCCAACAAGAAGGAAGTTGTCCTAATCACAACCCGTCACTCGGCCCTCAAAGTACATGCCAGGACTTTTTTAATACAGTGTTCCTACGTTTTTCGAGGCCTTACGGGGGTAGGGAATTAGGGTATGCTTTTTACCTGTACCTAAGGGTCAGTCGTACATCAGGTTCGGGTATTACTTATTCTGATTTAGTGTATTGGAGGAAGGCTGTAAAGTTAAGACACATATTGAGCTCTTGATCCGTCTACGGATTCATTTCCACATCGTGATCTGATGCCTTGCCTACCACCCCGTTCTTCTCTTCTTTTTTTTTTTTTTTTTGAGGAGTATATACAAATTGAACCAATCATACGCTGTCACTCGGCCACTTACAATGACTGCTTGCTCACCCGAGAACCTCCTTTTGAATAAAATGCGTGTGGATTAGTCAAGGGCACTCTACCTCTAGTAGTGGACTACCTACCACCCTGTTTTTCTCTCCTTTTTTTTTTTTTTTTTTGAGGAGTGCACACAAATTGACCCAATCATACCCTGTCACTCGGTCACTTGGGTGGGGTGCGTGCCCACTAGAGAACCTCCTGCTGAATATAATGCGTGTAGCTTGGTCAAGAATACTCTACCCCCAGCAGTAGACTGCCTTCTGCCCCGTTTTTCTCTTCTTTTCTTTTTTTTTTTGTGGAGGAGTATAGGAAAATTGCCCCAATCGTGCCCTGTCACTCGGGCACTCACAATGAGTGCGTGGTCACCTGAACACCCTCTTTTGAATACAATGCATGTGCCTTGGTCAATAACACTGTACCTCCAGCAGTAGGCTGCTTTCCGCCCCGTTTTTCTCTTTTTTTTTTTTTTTTTTTTGTAGAGGAGTACAGGGGTTACTCCGATCATAATCTGTCACTCGGACACCTACAATGAGTGTCTGCTCACCCGAGAACCTCCTTTTGAATAAAATGCGTGTGGCTTGGTCAAGGGCACTCTACCTCTAGCGGCAGACTGCCTCCCTCCGCGTTTTTCTCGTCTTTTTTTTTTTTTTTTTTGTGGAGGAGTACACACAAATTGACCCAATTATACCATGTCACTCGGTCATTTAGGTAGAGTATGTGCCCACCAGAGAACCCCCTTCTGAATACAATGCGTATAGCTTGGCTAAGAATAGTCTACCTCCAGTAGTAGACTGCCTACCACCGCGTTTTTCTCTTTTTTTTTTTTTTTTTGTGGAGGAGTACAGGAAAACTACCCAAGCACACCCTGTCACTCGGACACTCACAATGAGTGCCTGCTCACCCGAGAACCTCCTTTTGAATCTAATCCGTGTAGCCTGGTCAAGGGCACTCTACCTTCACCAGCGGACTGCCTTCCGCCCCGTTTTTCTCTTCTTTTTTTTTTTTTTTTGTGGAGGAGTACAAACAACCTGACCCAGTCAAAGCCTGTCACTCGGATACTATCAATGAGCGCGTGCCCGCCCGAACACCCTCTTTTCAATACAATGCATGTGCCTTGGTCAATAACACTTCACCTCCAGCAGCAGGCTGCCTTCCGCCCCGTTTTTCTCCTCTTTTTCCTTTTTTTTTTTGTGGAGGAGTACACACAAATTGACCCAATCATGCCCTGTCACTCGGTCACTTATGTAGAGTTCGTGCCCACCAGGGGGCCTCCTTTTGAATAGAATCCGTATAGCTTGGCCAAGGACACTCTACCTCCAGTAGTAGACTGCCTACCGCCCCGTTTTTCTCTTCTTTTTTTTTTTTTGTGGGGTGCAAGCAAATTACCCCAATCATAACCTGTCATTCGGATACTATTAATGAGCGTGTGCTCGCCCGAACACCCTCTTTTCAATACAATCCACGTGCCTTGGTCAATAACACTTCACCTCCAGTAGCAGGCTGCCTTCTGCCCCGTTTTTCTCTTCTTTTCTTTTTTTTTTTGTAGAGGAGTGCAGGGAAATTACCCCAATCATACCTGTCACTCGGACACTCACAATGAGTGCCTGCTCACCCGAGAATCTCCTTTTACTTTTATATGCTTCATACATGCCTACAGCCCTTAGGCGATGGCAACCACCTCCTCCCGTTCCCGGAGGGGATGTATTTTCTTCCACTTTACCCCCGCCGCCGCCACCATGCCCACAACACAAAAACAAAACTAAACACAAATACAACCTCCTTTTGAATACAATGCATGTAGCTTGATCTTTTGCTTTGCGGGAATGCGAGATTCCAGAGGGATATTGGGTACCCCCAAGTTTCAATCGAGGCGAATATGATGCTCCTGTGCGCGGGGTGTCAAGAGCGGCTTTACCACATTTATTTAAATTCCTTATTTCTTTGCTTCATTGATGCTTTTGCGTTGGAGGGGGTATCGTGTGATAGTTCTCGTAAGACAGGCGGGCTATGCCACAACCGTCGGTTGGTACCGGAAAATTTACGATGAGAAATGAAACTGTATCTTCTGCCCAAAGGAGATGTGTGCTGCTCAAGTGCGTCGGTGTCCCCACCGGTATAAGACTTTCAGGTTTCGGCGTAAATATCCGTGGGACTCGCTTGGGCATGTAGTAATTTATTCCATAGTATTTCAAGTTGTCATATTCAGCACATGCACTACCAGCGGTAGATAATTTACTACCGGTAATACCATTATCTTTTACAGGTCTATATAGAGGTACTGTCTCACATCTGATATTCCATGATAAAACAGTATGGGTTCCTCATACAAGAACATAGTCATATATGTAATGAGGGTTCATGTCATGATCCTATACATTCCTAGATTTCGTTCACGCCATATAGTCTCCCTGCATGAGATATTCTAGTACCTAGAGATTAATGAAACTTTACTTTAAAAAAAAGAAAGAAAAAAAGAAAAGTCTCATGCTGTCCGCTTTATCCGATCACAGGTGGTGATAAACGGTGCGTCTCGATGCCCGGAGATCCAATAATTACTGTTCATATACCCGAAGCGGACGACAAGAGACGCGACTGAGATAGAGCCGGTTGAAGGATATCTGGCAGTAGTAGACGCGTACCCCGTGCTTAGATTTTTTTTTCTGTAGCTTTCTTAATGATTTGCGACCACAGGTTCTCACTCGGGTGTGGTGTTAGATATCTATCCCGATTTTCACACGGCATTGCTTCTCGCTCCTGAGGCATATAACCTAATATTTAAGACAAAAATCATTACTATAAATTGAACAGTCCACACTGCATGGACTAAAAAAAGGAGCTCTCAAGTAAGAGTCATATACTAAAAATAGCCTATCAAACTAGGTAAGGGAGTGCTGCTCAATCTCTACCTGGTATATATAGTACTACCTCTCACGGTGATCTTAAGTAGTCTCTTATGCCTCTTACATATCACAACTTTTTGCCTTTTGCAAATTCCCGCTTGATTATTCCAGTCATATCCTATCACTCGGCCAGGTTCGGGTTGGATTTTTTGTTCTTATTGGAACGTGAACGATAGCACGTGATTAATTAATTTCAATTCCTCCCTTTTGAGCCATAAGTATAAGAATTGTTCCAGGTTGTTAGATTAAGTTTTCCACTTGCTATGGGCAAAATATATGTTCATACCTTTCTGATCCACCAAGCAGTCAACCGCCATGCTAGCCTTTATCGCATAGAAAGCTGATTGGGACCGTTGAACAGGGTAGCACAAGTCCACCGACCCTATCCCCTCCTGCCCCACTACTCTGAGTTTTTACTCTGGTGCTGTAAATATTTGTCGGCCCCCGGGATTTCCCCTCCCCCGCCCTGCAAGGCGGCATTTTCCCGGTAGCCGCTCGTCCTGACAGTTTTCAACCGCCTTAATCAATAAACCCTGGTTTTATGCATTAGTATGTAAACATACGTAGGATAGGTGCCCGGGGTAGGGGGCTGGGTTTTCGAGCTCCGGAACTAGGTCTTCCAGCAAACAAGGGCGTTACCTAAGGTAATTGGTAGACTTCGTACAAACCGTTTAAACTGTAGGTGTCACCAGTTTGTTGTGTTCTTGAAATCTTTAATCGTTATTTAAGGAGGCAAGAACTCTACCAACTACTTATTTAAAAGGTTGAGCTCAAACGGTCAAGGGTAACCACTAAACCACCACCGGAAACACTGATATTGGTACCTCAACCGTAACATTTCCGCCCCCTGGATTCATCTCTGTTCATGTCTTTCCACCCTGATGTTAGCGGTGAGACCAAGCCTAGAGAGCCCCGGGTAACCTACCCACACCAACTCTATGGTCATAATAGCTTGTTCTCGAACAGGCAGAACACGCAACAGGCAATTTCTCCCTGCCGGTTGAGGTACCGGCGTTCGGATTGTGGCTTCGCCATTTTTGGTTGTTAGTGGGGTCTTTCGAATTATCTGATGTTCCTTTTCGGCCGATTTTGGCTGCAATTGGCACCACCCGGAGCGGTACGGTGGCTAGAGGTGGTCGCGAGGACTAGTGGCACGTGACTTAGTTCATCTCCCACCTTGTGCTACCGGGTTAGATAACTATCTCTTGGTTTCTTTTCTTGCAATTACGCACCCACGCTTAGCGACCAACAAGGTCATGTGACTTTGTTCATTAAACAATGTTAATCTTGGCAGTATGTAGGAAACGAATTAACTAGAACATAATAAATAGGGAGATATATAAGAGTATATGACGGGTGATTTGCGGTGTCTTTTATCAATAGATATAGCCCTCTTTTTTTATAAATAGAGAAATAGAAGGGAACAAAGAATCAAATAATTAAAATCATTACCAAATAAAGAGTACCTCAGCCGAACAAAGATAAAAGCCAATAGAGAAATAAAGAGACAAAATTAAACGGGAAAGGCTGCATAGAGATTAGGCAACTCCTCCACCCCATAACCCCGTTCTAGCAGAACTCACTATAGCCAGTAACAGACGCTGGCATGCCGGAGACATCGGCTCGCCTGGTGGAGGGCAATTACCGCACGGAAATGGAATTATCGACTTATGATTTCCCTCTAAATCCAGGAGGGAGACGAGGTGGGCAAAGAGTAAGAAGAGGAAGAAATATTGGGGCACAATCGTGGTGTTTTACGAACTGGTGGAGGTTTCCAGAAGCTGATAGTTAATTCTTGGAAGAGGCAGGGAGCCTTAAAGTGATATTTTCTTGTACATATATAAGTTCATATTTGTCTAAATACTCCGCCCTATGGCACTACATGAATATGAATGCTTCCAATTCAAGCACAAGGATTATACCGAGCCTTCATATCATATCCTTCATCGAGTCAGCTCTATGGGAATTTAGGGCACAAGAGAACCGGCAATTGTGACTTTAACTCTTACATGTAGGGTATTGCGCCTTGAGGTGGCACCGTCTGGACAGGGGACAGGGAAAGTGGCATCTCAGTGTGTCGGCGCTCGCGTCGTGCGGCAGCTAACATTACGATAAGTGAGAAAAAGCACCACCCACATTCTCTAGCCGCGATCGCAAATATAGCCATACTTAACCCAAACGGTTACCTCCGTTTGCCTGTCTCCTAGGTATATTTGGCTATCTTGGGTTTCTGCAAATTTGTGATTGGGTTCGGAGGAGGTCAGAACGAAGGTAAAATCGATAGGGGGTTAAGAGGGAGGTCTTGTGGATCTTGGTAGAATGTGATTTGGGTTAGCAAAGGGGTTGATGAAGATGCTGCTACCTTGCTTTATAAGCTTTTTTGCCGCATCTTGGACCCATTTCCCAATGGGCATTTCCTTTCTATAGGCCTCGAAGGTTACTAAAGGGCAATCATAGATAAAGGTGCTCTGGCCCAAATACAAACGCTGCCCAGTAGGTGGATAGCACCGGATAGTCTGTCCCATTCATGAATGGGTAAGGAGCAATCAGCGGGTAGACCTTTCAGCAATATAAGGTGTAAAACCCAATCACTGATACTAGGATAAGTAAACGAATAGATCTTTATTCATTATATAGTGAATCTATAAACAGGTGGTAACACAGACAATACCCAACAAGAAATAAATATATGGAGCCCGTCAATTGTTACCAACAACTGCATTGATAATCCTAGCTTCCTCAAACTCACGCACTCATTTCCTTCTCTTACAGGCTTGTTGGGTAGTACTACTAGATACTGTTCTCTTTTTGGACCATGAGTTTCCTTCAAACACCGTATGCTCCTTGTCTTGAGTGGCGGTAACTGTTGAGGGTTGCAATGCTACAAATATGGTTTCTGAGTTGGTAGGATTAACGGGATTGGATCGTAGAAAAATAGAGTCAAGCAAAATATCATCCTCTTAATTGAATATTAGTGTCAGCATATTAAAATTCAGTAGGTTTAGTACTTGCCGTCAATGAGGGTGCCGGGGCCCTCTTCCTCATCAGAATTCTCAGTAGTGTCTTCTAAATCACTGCCACCTGTATCATCTGAAAATGATAGTAATTCCGAATCCATATTATTGCATTCTTTCTGTTTACCCTTTCCAACATTCGTATGGCATTTGAAACTACACAGTAATTTCTGCCTAAAGCACGGACATCGCTGAGTACGGCATTCTGATTTGCAGGTGCATTGGGAGGTGATATCGTCACCAATTCTTTGGTTTTCCGTTAATTTTGTTGCTTTCCTCACAGTAACGAATCGACGTCCAGAGTCTTTTGCTGGTTTGAAATGTACTGTATCCGGAATTGATTCCAGTTCTCTTACTGCACAAGGTCTATTGATTATTCCATGTTCACTCATTAATGTGAATGAACCATTCTTATCATGGTTTGATGTGAGAATCTTGCAAATTAGACGCTTGACTCCAGGGGATAATCGATCGGCTCGAGGTATTTTGAGTGTAACCAACATACCAACTTTGAACTGTGGTATGGTTCGGGACCGTCCATCTCTAAGTACCATGTTCTCCCTCGCTTTGGAACTTGAATTTCGAACTTCAGAATGCAGATTTTCACGGGAATTGCTCGCTGTAGGAATTTCATTCTGGGTGGTGGTGTTGGGATTAATAACTCCTATGTTGCTAGTAATCTGAGAATCTTGTTGCAAAAGGAAAGGATCGATGGAAGTTGTATTTGGTGTGGTCGATTGTGATACTTCAGGAATCGATTCTTCTAACAGAAGTGCAGATTGTCGTTCCGTAAATAGAATCTTCTGTGTATAAGGTCTTTGACCAAAGACAATTTCGTATGGAGCTTTCTGCGTGACGGAATGTTGCTGTGTATTCATAGCGAGAATTGCTTCAGGTAGTGCTTTTGACCATTGAATCGATTGATTATCCCTCATCCAAGCACCTATCTTCTCCTTTAGAACACCATTACCCTGCTCAATCAATCCTTGACTCTGTGGATGACGTGCACGTCCATTGATGAGTTGAATTCCATACTCCCGTAGAAGGATGAGTAAAGCCCCCTTGAACTCTGTTCCGTTATCGCATTGTACAATACGTGGCGCCCCCAAATGGCTTACCCAAGTAACGAAGGCATCACACACCATTTGGCTTTGTTTCGATTCAAGAGGGTAAGCTTGGGAGTATTTGCTGAAGTGATCTTTGGCATGGAGAATGTATTTGTATTCTTCATCAGGTTGTGCTGTCATGTCGATAAGATCAACTTGTACACGTTCAAAAAGACGTGATGCAATAATTGGTGTTAATGGCGCGGTCTTAGTCTGTATTTTCTTAACCGCACAGGTTGAGCAATGATTCAGGATCCATTCAACCTCAACTCTCGTAATGCCGTAGTAATCCCTATCCAACTCTTGAAATGTCTTCCTCCTTCCCGCATGTCCTAGGTTGATATGTATCTTGATTACCAAATCAAGCACCTCCAAATCCGTCACTACTAGCCTACTTTCCCCAGTTTTTCTCTTTACCCTAATCTGTCCATCAACCAATTCATATTTGATTTTCACCTCATGTCTTAACCTCCGTCCTTCTTCACCATCAACTTCACTAATACCAAGCAGAACCTCTCTTATCCTTTGGATCTTTTCGGGTTTGGGTCTTGATCTATTCTTATTCTGTGGACTAAGTAGACGAAGATACCATGCCTTTTTGGCAGTATCAGAGAACGGAAGCGAAGGTTGGTTTGCCTGTGTTGTATTGATAGCGGTTTGCATACTTGGACTGATTGGTATATGTGTATCAATGATGTTGGAAAGCTGTTGTTGTCACTGGTACTAATGCTTACTCGATGATAGGAAGCAAATGAGGGATGATATCGGGATTAATATATTCCCTGATTGAGTCATACACTTTAGTTATATCATATATCATATATTTAATCTAGTGAGTCATATACCAAATCATTTATATAGGTTACGTATCATATATTACTGTGACTCATCACTTATTATGATATTGATATCGTATATTTGCTTGTTTACTTTTTTATACTGACTCATTAATTCAGATTTCTCACTTTGCTTTTGCCGAATATTGTTATAGAGTCTCGGGTGTGACTAGGTAGCGGCGTGTAAATTGTTAAGTGCCCTGTAAATCATGGAAGTATTCTAACGCTAGAAGGCTACCCAGAATAATTGAAAAGGATTCTGAGCACCGGGTGAGTATTTTGCAAGCTTGCAGCACTCTAGGTGATTGGAAAGCTTCATAGATAACTGGGAAGTACCTTGGATACCTGGGAAAAGTTCTTCACGCCCGAGACGCCCCTGCATACCCGAAAAATATACCAAATATTTGACACCTATCCCGTATATATTAGATATATACTAGGTATGCTTGGAATATTCTCCTCATCCAAGTATATTCTGAACGTATGTAACTCCTTATGGATCCTCAATAATTAATGTTGCAAGCTCTATTGAAAATAAATCAACAAAATAGAAAAATAAAGCATAACGTCTGAATGTAATCAAGCGGCCCTACTCATGTACAATGTAGGGTTAGGCATGACAACAACCAGAATGGTAAACAACCGGAGCATTACGCTCTTGGATCGCTGTGAATAAATTCACTCCCCAAGCGGACAGCCCTTTTCTCCCCTTCAATATACTCAGCAAGGCTTGCCCAGAGAACCTGGGTAGCACTGAGCGAGAGAGCTCTCATTAGGTTATCTCTGAACTAAAAACCGTTTTTCATAGGTAATTAGGCAGCACCTAGGATCGAACCCTAGTACTATCGGAGATATCTCAGATGTTTACCACTACACTAGGTAGCGTTATGCATATTTTATTAAGTCATTGCGCTACTATGTACATCTTAGTGCAAACCTTATATCTTGCTCACCCGCAACTAGTGGAAGTACGTTAATGAATAGGTAGCCCATACTCACATGTTTACCTATACACCCATGGGCTACGCCATATATTAATACCACTGATTTGGGACGGCCCATATACCGATATATACAGATGGGTAGTGACCGGTATATGGGTCAGAGCAAAGGTCACGAGAGGACCCGATGCACTAGTGGATGCCAGCAATCAATTAACTCCCCGATTCGTAGGCTTAGGCACCAGTGCGCACTCGCAGCATGAGGTCAAAAAAACACAAAAATATATCTTAGCCGCTAGCACCTCAGCGCTGTCGGTAAATGCCGGAAATATTTGACTGTAGTATTCAATATAAGACAACCCCATATTTCTTTAACAAAGGCGTTGGCAAATCCCGCCCAGAGTTGGATCAGAAAGAATCCGGCCTATATGAACGGAAAACAACGATGCAGCTCCAGCCACCATCTCTAGGCGGCCCTGGGAAAGGGAGACCTCCTTGGTTGTTCATGGATGTTAGTGTAGGGGTGGGATGCTGGAAGGTTATGGCATGGTGTATTCTGTACCCTTCCCGGCTTGGTCGTGCCCAGGCCCTCTAGGGTAAAAGAGCGCTGAGGTAGGCATGAAGTCTACCAATAATAGGTGATCCCAGCAAACCTGCTCGGGCACTAGGGTCTTAAAATAGGATGCGGAAATGGCTTGATTACAAAAGCCATCAGAAGACCTTTGAGCTTGGAAGAAAGATATTAAAAGTAAAGAGAGTGGCTGAACTTGTTTGAAGCGAACTAGGTTAAACCCCATTAAAACCGAACGTTTAACAGATCCACCCTATCCACTTTCTAATATGCAGCTCTAATCATCTCCAGAAAAACCTGCACCCCCTGCACCCCCTCCGCCCCCTCCGCTCTCCGTCCCATCCTTGCTAACAAGCTTTGTCTCGTCGAGAGATATAATCATTAGAGTGACTGCTTTCTCAAACTCATCGTCATCCGAGTCTGAATCTGAAACCTCCACCACTACCACCCGGCAGGCATTCTCCCCGTCGTTTTGCCCCCCGTTGTCCCTGACTTTGTCATGACACCCATTCTCACTATTTTGCTTACTATCCTCTCCCTTCTCGTCATCCCCGTTGTGGTACTCCTGTTCCATATCTTCATCTATGGTAGATTCCTCCCCTGCTGTAACAACATCATCTGTAGCATTATCGATGCCTGCAGCAGCTGGGTGGGTATCATTGCTATCATCCGTGTTAACGCCGAATCTTGCGACAGCCGAATGGATCTCACTGTTGCCCGTGACCGAGAAGAAGTCATCATAGGTCAAAGTACATGCGGAAGAGACAGCACGAATGGCAAGAGTGCCTTCGTCACCAGGATTTTCCGGGAGAGCATAAACACGAAGGTGGTAAGCACCGTCGATTTTGAACAGATCTCTCAATATGTTATCGGCCTGATTTATCTCTGGTGTAAGGGACTCCCTCCATGAAGAGTGTAGGAGCCTGGTGTGCACACTCCAGTGACGGACTTGAGCGTTCGTGGCCGCCAACAAGATGCGCAAGGAAGCCATCTCTGGCGTGACACAAACACCCCTGCGCCATTCGCTGGTTTGAAGGTTGAGGCCAGCACGGACAAGCTTGGAACGTGTTATGATGAGTTGGAGGATAAAATCGTTAAGGGTGGTGGTTGCATCGCTAATGGCGATGAGAAACTGGGAGTTCTCAACAAGGGCATCAGCTTGCGCTTTGGTGAAACGCCATTTAAGGAGGTGTTCCATTTTGTTTTTGAAAGTATTGTTGAGTTTTGGTGGTGTGGTTAGGAAGCGTAAGGTGGGGCGGAAGGCTTAAAGGAAAGGGCGTTGGGTGGGTATTGAAGTAGCCAAGCACTGGACGTTGGGTGAACAAAAAGAAACCACACAGATGAGCTTGATGCATACCAAACATGCTACGTTCCAGCGAGAACTACCAACCACGAGACAGGTGGAGCGGCTGCAAGGCTCAGGAGGCTCGCAGGAAGGACTCGCCTCTCTCCCCCGACCGACACTAAACTCCTTCGCCATTATTTCTTTATTTGTGTTTCATACATTCATGCCACCCGTAGCTTACGGCACCGGTTCGCTGGCAGGAACTACATTTATTTGGTCTCCTTCGATGGGGTTATATTTATTTGGGTTACGGGCTGTCATTTGTAGGGTGTACGCAAACCTGTCCCAGGTATTTCGTTTTTGATCCTATTATTAACCAATGGTCTAGAGCTACTCGATCTTGTACCAAACTGAGATCTACACGTTGAGATATAGCGCCTTCCCTACGAAAACATATGCACTCATGATGCGTGGGATAAACAAAGTGGGGTTGTCTCCGGCCAGGTCAGAATAGTTTGTGGATACAAACCCAACGACAGATTAGGAACACAGCGGAGAGGATGTTCTCGGGCCTGCGCCGGAATACAGAAGCAAACAGGAACGGCCAAGATTTGATGGGTCCCTTGGGTACATCACGACAAATGCTCCTACGGATAGAAGATCCCCGTAAGATTAACGAGATATTTGTCTCTCCTTAGGACACTCCCGCTCTCTTTCCGCGCGGCCCCAGCCCGGAGCGGGAGATATTACCTAACCTAAAGAGCCATTAGCATGAGGCTATACTACTCATGGCAAACTACTTGTCAGCCCCGGGATATCGCCGGCGAGCCACCCCTATGGTGTGTTTCCGGCTATTATTAACTGCGAGCTGGTTATCCTTCTCCTCGGCGCTCGAACCTCCGGGCGGCGGGCGAGCGGTACCCCGTTCTACTGCCCGCGGCTGAAGTTCCCTTTCTAAACTCCAGCGTATGTCCGCAGCGCCCTCGACACGGGGTTGGCGCACGTATCAATTTGAGGGTTACTGACAGGCTTTTGATAAACCACAGCCCACCTAAACTCGGCATCCATCATGCATGCGACTAGACACCTCGACGGGCTCTTGCCGCGCTAAGAGCGCCTTCCTACCCCACTCGGTGGAAGTAATAGCGTACAATCTGAATAGCGTACTGGCAGGCTAGGTACTATCCCAGGCCCTTGTCCTCCGCTTAGCATCACTCCTCAGCTCCTCACCGACGTCTGTGTCTATTTTCCTCCACCTCCAGGGATGGTCGCCTACTCCCATTGATGCTTTCTGCCGCTTTTAGTTCATTTTGGCGTATGCCATAGACGCCTCTACGGCTCGCAAGTTGGCATTTTGATCTCGGCGCGATCATACCGTCCGGACGCGAACCCCTTGCCGGTCCTCGCCTGGGATCTGATGTTGCTGCCGGGTCGGCCGTGCCGATAACACCGATGGCCGATCGTTAGGAGATTTTTATTTTGGCGGCTGGCTGCATCGCCCTCCTTGATCTGCACGCCGGACAGCGTTGAATGAGGGACGGGGGGTCCCTGGGTGTGTCGAGACAAGAAGAGAGGCCGGAGGGACAGTAGGGTCGTCGGGTATGGTCTAGTGAAGTATTGCGTCGGTCAGGCAGTAAGGGGGTGAGACGGGCAGAGCGGGACGATAATCCAGGAAAATTAGGGCCAGTAGAGTTTGGTTGAGAGGGCTGGCCGAATCTCTAATCGCATCGAGGCTGACCTGGGGGGAGGGCCAGGCTGGCATGGGGGAGGTAGGGAGATGTTGTGTCGGGCATTCATGCAACTATCATTAATGTACTCTTTCCAATCATCGGTATGTTCACTGACATCCCCAGCATATACCCCCAGGTTCCTACAACGGGTGGTCGGGACCGGTTGCTCAGCACCGGCCGGCCTGTTCGTCAACCTTGCACGCAGGTCTTAGCGCACCTGGTACCTATCGACCTGCGACGTACCTCCGACCCAGTGGGCCCACTAACCCACAACCTCCGGCTCTGCGGGAACAAAACAGATTACTAGGGTAATATGCTGGAGGTGTGGTGTCTAGTGGAGATAAGTGCTGGGGATTTGGGTGAATGGTGAGGAGATTATTTGGGATCTTTCTTGGAGTATTCGGTGTGTATTTGGGTAGGTTTGTTCAGGGCAGTGACTAATGAAGGTTTCAATGAGGGTAGTAGAGCTTTGAACATGTTGGGCACCGTTTGAATCATGATTGGTGGGGTATCAAACACGGGTGTATTGCCCGATTTATGACATCAAAAGGTTATTCAAAGAGCCCAACCGGCTGGGTTGGGGGTGTCGAGAAAGACTGAGCTCCAGTTAAAATATCAAATAAATCTCTTACTATATTTCTATTATAACGGTGTACAAGCACGCATGATCTTTTGCGATTTGGCCTCTCTGTATAGGAGGGTTCATTGGTGCAACACTATGGGATGATGAGATTCCTGTTTATGTTTGTCTGCTTTCCTTTTTGGTGAAATGGAATTCTCAATTTCTACCAATACCACCTCACAAGAATACAAGAATGCTTCTACTTTCACGCGCAAACGAATAGTGACGTTTAATTTTTGATGTTACTACGACATTTGCCCATCTCCGCCGCTTATCGCTCCGCAGCAAGAGGATAGCTATTAACGAAAGCTTTCCCACCTAACCCAAACCAACCTTGCCTTCAGTAGCCTAGCCCCTAGCCCCATCAACGCGCCTCCTCCTCCTCATCCTCCACCATGACCTCTTGAATCAAACTGTTCATCTCATGACTCAATCCCATCGTGTGAGCAAGGCACAATCCCATTTGATGCTTAACGATCAGCATCCGCCGCAGAGTGAGCTCCATATCCGGAGTAACCGCTCCTCCAGGAGGCCATTTCCCGCTGATGAGGTCGAATCCGTCACTCTGAAGCTTGCAGCGCATGAAGAATAGCATGCTGTACGACATATTGTGCAGGCGTTCCTGGAGTTGAACACGATCTCTGTATACTGCGATGCGATGATTCTTGCTAGCACGCAAGGCGGCTTTGACGGGATCGAGTACTGCACCAGTGTTTGACATGTTTGGCACAGGGTAGCTTGCTTGTTTTGTTGCTCGGCTTTTTTGTTGGTTTTGCGTAGCGTGGGTTGTGTTCAGGAGGAGCAGGGAGCGAAGAACGGTTGTGCGGTGGGGCGGGTGACGTAACCAGTAGTGACGAGCGTGGTCTTTAATGCTTCTTCATACCTTTCAAATTTACAATATTCTTCGTCGGGAAAAGGTATCAAGTGCTCAGAACCTCCGGTGCTTGAAGGCATTACTAATGTGCTCCTAGTCCAACATTGGTCTTCCTCAAGTTGCTCGTTAAAAGGAGACCCTGCTCCTAGGCCTCGCTGGTTGAAGCCTTTGGACCACGTTTCCAGGAGAGACCCACAACAGGAGGCTGGTATTCAACCTCAGATCATAATTCCTCGTACCGCTGCCCTGCCCTTCTCCACTAGGTCTTCTGCCATTTGTAGGTGTAGTCTTCATATCAGGGCACAGTCGGCGTGGGTAGGGAAAAATGGTTTACTCATCCTACTAGCTACCCAGCATTTAGGTCTCTTCCAATGTACTGGACGCCATGCGTTGCCCCGACCCTATGACCACTGTATTTGATACCAGGATCGGCGAGAATGAGTGACAAGAATTGCTCATAAGTGGAGTAACTACAGCCAAGAGGTTTGAGTTGTAGAGGGGTAAATTTCAACATTTTGGGTGGGGTGTGGTGCTATTGATTTCGCAACCCCGAAAGTCTTTACCATGCTCACCCACCCTGTAATTTCATTTACCTTCAACACAAAAGCACCACTCCTAAACTACCAAAGTGCAATAAACTACCAAAGTGCAATGAACAAGGAAGATTTCTTGTGCTTCTTGGTAACTTCTTAGGTGGGCATTATCTGAAGTCGACTCCGATTATTATCATGCTAAATGTTATTCCAAGTAGCACTACCCTCACATTTAAACAACCTTTTATCGCAGGAATGTCACTTCCAAATTCTTCTTCAATGCTGTGCAATCAACCCGCGGGAGGTGTGTAACTAGATATTCTGATTCACTACATGATTTATCATATTAATGTGCTCTCTAGCCCTCCCTCAAAAAAATCCTTTTAACACTACTCCCGTCGAAATTGTCCAGTATATCGCCACTTTTCTTCCCTACGACCCTGAAATTGCAGCTAAGCTGGTCATCTGTAATCAGGACCTTGAGAGTGTCTTGGATACTATTGCAGAACCTGCAATGACCGCGTACGTGGCGATTTGCACCTTGAATCGAAACCTAATCTTGAGAACTCTTCGCAAGAGAGGAGGTGAAGCATTCACAGTTGCGCTCACTATGAATATGGACGGGGTCTGTGCCCTAGATCTTGTTGTGAAGGAGCTTCGCTTTGACCTGGGCTCTATCCTCCACCCGTATATCACCCATGGGGATCCGAGTACACTGTCAGCGTTTAAGGAAGCTATCGCGTTCCGCCATCAAGGGTTTATTAACCTTCTTATGCCGCTCTTGGGTGATAAATATTCCGTCGAAGCTATTGAGGAATGCTCCACCACCGCCAACCCAGCGGACCTCAACAGGCTCATCCAACAGCTGCCACTCGGTTTGAGAGAGCAAACATGCACGTCACAGCTGGAATTGTCGGTCTCGACCTTTAAAGCCGATCTTCTTCAAGTTCTGATTGCAGGTGGTGCTAATGTCAACAAAATCATGACAGAGGAGCTTTGGGAAAGCGAGTGGAAGACCTGTCTACACTGGCTAGGTACAAACAGCCTGTGGACAAGCGGGTTCCTTCGCCCTGCTGAGGAAATGATTCGTATGATGTGCCGCGCAGGTGCGGATATCAATGCTACTGATGCTCAGGAAAGAACACCGATTCACGAGTTTGCTCTTACTGGTTCTCGCAGAGTCGGACACATCTCTGAATTCGATGAAGACCTTACCCAGGAAAGGCTCGAATTGGTATATGAATCTGTCTTGAGCTATATTATCCGTGCAGGAGCAGACATCAACGCTCAAGACGAAGATGGTATGACCCCATTGCATATGGCGGTGCGACAAGGTGAGATTGTTTTGATCAAGGTTCTCTTGCGCTCGGGTGTCAACACCTTAATCACAAACTATAAGGGAGTCCGCGCCAGTCAGATGCAGAGCGACCAATGGCCAATTGGTCCTTATGCCTTCCAGGTGTTTAGCCGTGAGCTTATGCAAGAGGCCACGTTTGGGCCCAAGTGGGCGGCAGTGTTGTGAGATTTGGGCTAGGGAATTGGTGTCAGTTTGTCCACAGTTACGTCAAGCTGTTTTGTCCCGGTTGTTAGCCTCACCTCATGCACGGTGTGAGCCCGGGGGGGGGGGGGTTATGAGTTATAGGTAGTTGCATACGGTCTATAAGAGCGAGCTGAGGTGGCTAAGAGAATCCGATAGCTCGTTCTTCCATCTATTGTCTTTTTAGAATGTGACAATCTGTTTTAGAATCTCCCATATACGTTTGATCAAACTACTTATCGACATTGCCCCAGAAAGAAATGAGATCTAGTTTGTGATTGAAAGCTTTTTTTCCCTTTGTTTTTATATGTTTTCCTATTTCCGTCCCATTTTCCTGGCTATAGGGGTGGGCCCGCCGTAGAGTACCCACGAAGCAAGCATCGATCATTACACGCTCTAGTATTCTCCGTGGTGATGAGTAGTGAGGAGTACAATCTTGGACAGCTGAAGGATTAGGCAAGAAATTTAGTCTTCAGGACCTCATCGAACCTTACATAACGGGAATCCAACCCGCTGTGGGAGGCGCTGTTAATCTGCTCTTATGTCAAACGATTGCGGACAGCTCTGCGTGTTTCAACTCTAGCCAGAGACCCCTGAATCTTTGCCTTCTAGGCGCCTGTGACCAGGGTTCTCAATGATAATCTGGTGTTTTGATACGTATCGATAATATTTGCTGCTGGCTCAGTGCGTCAAGGATAATATGGTGATCTTTAGTAACGGTAGGTAGAATATACCTTTCATCTGTATGAATAATATCATACATGTCACTTCCGTGGGAACCTCACGCCCCATAAGATCCTCATTTGCTCTTTCTAACCTAGACTTATTCAATTTATGAATTAAGAAAACTGAAGAAAGGAAAGGAAAAACTAATATTTTTGCTCCGTAGCACTCCCAGGAACCTGTTGTCATAGGCGAAGGGCTGGATATAATTAATGAATGAAACAAAAAAAACTTCCAGGAACACAGGATATCACTCGATCACTACACCACATAATAAAGTTTTTTTTTTGTTTGGTTCGTGCACGGGTGCAGCATATGTTATAGTTAGTAGGGTAAGGAGTGTACAAAATATTATGCAGTTTGATAGCCACCTGAGCACATAGTAGTGGATAGAATATAACATGAAGATCATATCGATACATATCATCCAGAACCCCGGCTGCGACTTTAGTTGACAGTAGTAATTTTGGAGAGGAGCTACGATCTGGACCAATAGTACTCTTCCATAGTTGGTCAGCTGTACTGTGCAGAGCTCTTTGAGGTTTCACATTGTTTTAAAATAGATACCCTTTTCAATTTATCCAATTTTTGCAATAACCAAAGAATGTCTTCGCCCACTTTCAAGACGCTTACCACCACCCCAGCTATCTACAATGGTAGGATCTGTCTACTTATTCTCCCTTGGTATCTCTAGGAATGGAGCTCAGATACTAACTTCGTTGATCTAGCACCGGGTGTGGATTTCCCTTACCCATACCTAAGGACGCCAATGGGCCAGCCCAGCCCATGCTATCCAAATCATGGCCTAGCCCAAGCCAAATAGCTCGAGCTAGGCCTGGGCCAAATATTTATGGCCATTCGTCACAATTAGAACTAATTCTCTTGAGATTAATGTAGATAGGATCGAAAATGCTGCAGTTTAATCTACCTTTTCTAGTAAGAAATATACAAATGTTGTTTACCTTGCCTCGCATAGTACAAAATGTCTATATATCAAGGAAGAATTGCTAAGATTGTATGAGCACCTTCAGGCCTGGGCCTGCCCATTTAGCCCGGGCTAAATATTAGCCTCTGCCTGGCCTGGCCCATCAAATAAAATCCAGGGCCCGGCCCGGCCTGCCTGGCCCGTCTAAGAACAGCCCGGGCGGCCCATCTCAACACACGGCCCATTGACGTCCTTGCCCATGCCTGCTGAGCTCGTGCAAGTAACTGTGATGATCAATCTTCTTCTGGAGATAGAGTTTCATGCTTTGGTAACCAGCAATAAGAGCAGAGGGCCGGTACTGCCAACTTTTCAAGGATGGCATCTCGTGCATCAACTTCAGGTTGTCGAATCACGAGAGTGGACAAAAGGCTAGGTTTAGAGGAGATTGATCGGCCGCTTCGCAGGAGCTTTATGAGGGTTAACTGCCTCAATTATCTTGCTTCCATCACGCTGTTTCCTTTTATTGTTCACCAATCCTGTGGGGTGTTCAAGGCCCAGGAGTAGTAGGAACCTAAGAAGCTATTAAATTTGATACTTGGTGTGTACAGGTGATTAACCTTTTGGATACCACTGGGTGGCTCAATGGTAGCGTTTACAAGGGGAAGACCTATGAAAATGGTGCTACCTGGAGCTCAGGAGTGAATTTGACAGTTTACTTAGCCCCCTGATGACACCCTACGCGGGCAGGCTAGGACGTTCAGACACCTTATCCAATGGTGCGGGTAAACGCAAGATCCCTCTATAGCAATACCTAATCCCAATCCCCGTTGCTTATTATCAGAGGGGCTGGACACCAACCAGACCTCCTTCCCCTCTCCTTAACGCCTATATAGACACTTCAACCTTACTAGTCAAACTCGTAGCTTACAGTGGGTTGCTCCCAGATTCCCCCCCCTGTGGGAAATAACCCGACCCACGCAAGCCTAGCTACCTCTCAACAGGGTAGTAACGGCAACAGTGCGAACTCCATAGCGAGTAATTGGAAAAACCATGAGCAGGATGAGGTTAGTGTTGCATAGGGAGGTGATTCTTAAAGCAGCAGCAGACAGGAAGTCGCAGTGTTCGATCTGAACGGACTCTGTGTGCTCTCATGCTTCCTTATTGTCTTTTCATGCGCGCACTTATACATTCTTATAGTCGGACACTGCTATCAAAGAATACAGCGAGCAAGATCAAATAATTTACTGTCCCTTTGCTCTAGGTTGAATTTTGCCACAAGCCACACCACCTGTAAGATTCTGGATATTGGCCAATATGTTGCATAAATGTTAGTGATCAATAACCCGCTCTATCTCTCAGTAGCAGAAACTACTCCGCAGCTTATACAGGCCAGAGACGGAGAAAGGGGTGAAGGTGGTGCGTTTTGGTCCCTGAGTGGGACCTAGCTTCTCATCCAAAATGAAAAGCCGTTCCTCAATTAACTAGGACACATCCATACTCGACCGGTGCAGGGGACACATATGTTGAGATATTAAATCAGTAACTTGAGCGTACTATCCGACGTAGCCTGTCCTTTGCTTGTTTGTTGAGTGGTTATGAGCCAGGGGGGGTCGAGGCGCCGCATTGTGGCGCACCGCAGAGCCTCACCAAATGCACGCACTTAAAAAGGTCTGTTGCAGCACGGGCGCCTTCCCAACTACCACATCCCTGCACTTTTGGTACCTCATAACAACCAAACATTCATGTGAGTTCTTTTTTTTTTTTGCCCCCCTAAACCTTACCACACTTAAGTATTAATTAAATTTGTATACAGCTATTACCCCTGACCTTGCTCCAGAAACCGCCCACCAACGGTCCAGTACAGGTACTTCAAGGTATGATGATCCTTAAAAATAGTTAGTGTTCTAGTCAAAGTGGACAGGAGGAATAGTCTTACTAATACCCATATTAGCAGTGTCTATTCTACTTACACATCACAAACATGTATCGCCGTCGTCCCAAGTTCAATGAAGGGTAAGAATACTTTCATGATAGATATTATACCTTCCACTCACAACTTTCCTAGATTGCCTCCTGTTGCGACTATTGCTCCTCCCCGCCAGACTATGCTCGAAAGGGCCCGGGCGATAAGGACTCCTACAAATCTCAGCACTATGCCATACGACATCATCTTTTTGATCAGCAGGGCATGCGATTCCCGGGAAGACGTAGCAGCTCTCTCCCTCACCAACAACATGATGCGCTACTTTCTCAAGGCCGATGTTACCCCCGCGCTCGCTGGGTATGTCGCAATTTATTCCCTCAGTTCCGAAAATATTTGTCGTGTCTATCGTCTCTATGGTCCCGAGTCCCTCCGCCTCGGCCTCACCCGTATCAACCCCTATACCCGGCAGTACGTCCTCCAAAGGATCATTGACGCTGATGACGTTGAGATCTTTGACCTCGTTGCGAGATTTATTACCTATGCCGACCCCCTATTGGGGTCTCTTTTGGAGCACATTATGGCTCGCAAATTAATCCACTGGGTTGATCCAGTCCTCCCATACCTTTCGACCGCCCAAAGACACCTTGGACTTAGGAATGCGGTTTATGGCAATCTTGAGCCCTTTGCCAGGAAGCTTCTCTATTCTATGCCAGAGGATAAGCAGCCATCTGCTTGCGACGGACTAATTTTGGAAAGGGTCGTAGTCCGCAACCTTCGCGAGGTTCGCGCTCTGACTTTCGATCACGTCAGGAACCCATCCTTTAGCAGTGGGATTCATACCGTCCTCTCTGACAATAGACCCCCAAGCTACACGACGGCCGATATATGCGATGTTGTAGCCCGACTCCTTGCAGCTGGCTATCCCCCTAACCTTATTTTCTGGACAGGGCGCAACCTTCTCCACAACCTAGCCGTCAACGGGCCGGAAATCATCACCGGTCTGCAGCGATTTGGGCCAACGCCTGTGGCACTCATGCCCGGCGGGGATCAGGTGCATCTTTACTGCACACGCGCGTTCATTGCCGCCGGGACGGAATTTGATCTCCCTGATGACAAAGAACGCACCCCAATGTTCTTGGCTGTTAGAAACGGTGAGACCGCTATGGTCAGAGAACTTCTCAACGCTGGGGCCGACGTTGAGGTAGTGGATGAAACCGGGAGGACATTGGAGGATGTGGAGTTATTTTCTGATCATATCAAAGTGAAGGAGTGTGTGAGGCTTATTAAAGATAAGAGGGAAGAGTTGAAGCACGAGGTGGACTCACGAGCGATGAGGGAGATGGAGAGGGCTCTGGCTAACAGCAGGGCACATAATGCCGGTAAGAGATTGAAGGTTCCCAGCAAGGCGATGACTCCGATCCGCGAAGAAAGTGAGGATCCGGAGGGATCGGCATCGCGTGAAGTTGCCACCGCGGGACCTTCCAGGGTCATGGTGGAACTGGACGGAGTTGCTTATGGAACCGAGGGGGCGATGATCGAACCCGTGGCCGAGGAGGCGATTGCCGAACCCGTGGCCGAGGGGGCGATGATCGAACCCGTGGCCGAGGAGGCGATGGCAGAACCCGTGGTAGAGGAGGCGGATGTCCGGGGCGCTGCCACGAGGCGGAGGAGGGTAGCCAAAGCTATCAGTTCCGGCCACCGCCCTGTCACCCGCGCCTCTAGCGCTCTTCTGGCTAGAGCCTCAGCGGTCAACGACATCCCGGCCCATGCCACCTCCACCAAGATTGAGGAGGCTCCGGTCCAACGCAGGGTCCAACCACCCAGGAACGCCAAAAACAAGACGAAATGAAAGAGAGTCATCACACGCTCTCAGCTGCCATTCAAGGAAGGCGCATATCTCGTTACTTTTTTCCATTTCATACCTCCTTCTCGGTACTAGATTTTGACGAGCAATATGTCTCTGGAATCCTTGTTTGTTAAGCATTTTAGTATAATGTTCCCCGTTTTATGTGTAGGCCTTGTGGTGGTGACCACTGCGATCTTCGTCTTGTAAGCTGCATTCGATGAGTGGGCGCGTATGTCATGTTGATCCCTGCCATTAGGATGGAAAGGCGCAGGAAAACAACAACGCCACACCACGCTAGCGATAAAGAGGCTAGACAAGTGGCTACTACCAGAAAGTAATTACATGTAGGCTCTAGCCAATGGATGCAGGGAACCAAATTTCGATACACAGAAATGCGGACAGCACCGATACATCTAGCGGTATTACATAGCTAGATTAGGTGATTGTAACTAGTCTTTCAATACAAATATCCCAAGAATGAGGCACAAAGATTATGAAGTACCTGGGGATCCGGAGGTCATAGGTATTGGGCCAGAAGTGTACTAAAATAGAGCTTTGCTTCGGAACCCTCGCTTGCCATCTCGACTTAGCTTAGCATCATTTCAACTATTATTCATACTACACGAACCTCGACCTGTCGGTTATGTGGGGAGCCCGAAACCCGGAAACTATGAATCAATCTAGATATATGTCAAGGCTATTGGCAACTAACTCCACCGGGAGAGACACATAAGGCAGTGGAACACAATCATAGGAAGAGGAGGGCACTGGAGTACCAGGGCACAAGGTAATTCAAGATCGCAAAACCCTCCTAATAAAGACACCAACAGACTAAACTACAGATATGCCTTTCCAAATCCTATCTCCCCCTAGCACCCTAGTCCCCCGCGTAGAACATAATGCTGTCTAGTTGGCTAGTATTCAGGCTTCATTAGTTTCAACCAGACACACAAAGGCGAGAGAAGGATTGATGTTCAAATACCAGTAGGAGCAGAATCAAGGACAGGTGGGGAGTAAGGACAAGGTGCGAGAAAGTTTTGGAAAGTAAATGTTAAATGTTGTCGGGGGTGCCCAGTGCAGTTGCGTGAGACCTCTATGCTCCAGGGGCCTCCGAAGCTATAATGAAGTCAGCACAAACCATCTGTTTTTTTGAGAGGTAACTACTTGCCATCATGGGATGTCCATCATTTCCCTAATCTTGAGCAGAACCAGCGGCATCAGCGGTAGCGCGAGCTAACGCCTCCTGATCGAGAGCATTGTCAAGAATCGCTTCGAGAAGCATGATATCAGTATCGAGATATTCAATGAGGTCTTTAATACGCCACTTCCTAGAGAGAAGCTCGGAGATGTTGTCTGCGGTGCGGTTGGAGGGATTGGTCCGGTTTTGGCTAATTTCATAGACAAGATCTCTGCAGATACAGCCATAGCTAGTCTCGTAGTTGGACTTTGTAGTCATAAGAAGATTAAGGTGGGTACGTAAGAGGACAGAGCGAAGTGGCATTTGTCTGTTGCCGTCGGGGCCATAGACAGGAGAGGAGGAGCGTTCGAAATTCATGTTTTTCAAAGGAGTTATTATGGGTTGTTAAAAGGGTTTTTGACTTGGTATTTTGTAATGGAGAGGGGGAGAGGGAGCACTAGGCAACTACGACCCTGTAGCAGTGACCGATGTAGGACCTGCTTTTCATTCTCTGTAGAGTGCGTCCTTTTTTTAGGTAAATTTAATCTCGACAAGGCATTACTCTTGGCGTACGGCCCGGCAAGTACAGCGGTGGGTAATAAGTCATCGGATGGAACTCCACCAGAACTCGCGTTTGCAGGCAAAATTCTGGTTAGGTCATCCGATGATTTATTACCCACCGCTGTACTTTAGCTATAACCTCACAAGAATTAGGGAACTTCTTATTAGTTCCTCCTACGTCCTTGTCATACGCACCTATGGGAATGGGATGAAGCTTCGTGATAGGGGGGGGGGGTGGATAAAGAACCCTAGGGAACTGGCTCCAAGTTGACCGAAGTAATGACCTTTTGGAATCCTCATTCTCAGGATCCTTAGGCGGCTATATCACAAGGGCACCGGCAGGGTAAAGGAGGTGTTGAACGGTAGTGCATATTCTGGTTCTTTTGTGAAGTGGGGGACCCCGTGGTATAATATACATGACAATGCATATGCCTTCCCTTCCGTTACCCCAAAGCACCGTCTGCCTTTACGCTCCCTAACAGAAGCTGGGTAGGTAATCCTGTGTGTACTCGGTATGTAGGTAGGACTAGTTGGTTCCTCTCCTGGTCAAATAAAGCTGATCTCTGATACAGCGTGTAGGGAGGTAATGACCTCCGAACTTGACCAACGGAGCGACTAAAGGGTCATTACCCCAATTACAACTCAAAGCCTGGCGACTGAGTAGCTGGATACCAACTATCAGACTAGGTGGAATGGGCAGAGGTTTAGGAATTGACACTACAATATATATACATATATATCCAATGCTATGATTCTCTGTGGATATCCCTATCCCTCAGACACTGAACGACGTTGATGGTTCACTGGGCTACGGACTACCGGAGACCAGAATGAAGTCCTTGATAGTTGCCCATGAAAGGCACAATGCATAGGGACTTGGCCAACCGTATCTAATATTTTTAAGTGGAATATTGATATCCCTTTCAAGATTACGGGCCCAAAAATCACCGTTTCTTCAAGTATACTCCATAACACAACTATCATGAATCTTGTAATACGGAAGTTACAACAGTGCTCTTTGGTACATGAAACACCTATTCTCGACCTATAAAGGTTCGGGCATACTCATTTAGCGAAATCCCATCAGAAATCTGCTACATTGAACACCAGAACAAATATATCAAATTACACTACACGGACAGAATGGAAAATCACAGTTTCGACCCTTTATTCTGGCATGGCCTCTTTTCTCAAGAGTGCGCCGACTTAACTGGAGAGGTTGGGAACCTAGACACCGCACTTCAATCAATGAAAGCCGAAACTGACACCTTCCGCCACCATGAAGCGGGGAGACAGAATGACCAAGCCACATGTTCAGAAACTTGCGCACTCTTCCGCACCTTCGATGGAGGAGTGGGTCATTTTACCAACTGGTGTGACGAGATAGAAAAGCTGAACAAACTTGCTGAAAACGCCATTAACGAGGCATGGTTATGTACTGACACAGTGGACCATGTGGCTCAGTACCTCCGCCAAGTTATGTTAGTGAGAGGGGACATCCGACAGTCTGCAGGTGGGTGGGGGGTCTCAGTGCCGCCTCAGGCAACGCTGGCACACTATCTTACAGCGCTGAAAAATTATAGGATGAGGTACAAGGCCACTATCAGTATCCTAGTTGCTAGGGCCAGTGTCTTAGGTTTTAAGGAGTATGTGTTGACCGTGATTAGTTGTGCAGCCGCTAATGGTACTGCTTGTGGTGTTGAAAGCTCTGTCCATGATATTCTTCTCGATATTTTTTCAAGGTATGAAATGTTTGAGAAGTGTGCATTGGAGCTCTATGATGGGCAGTTGAGGCAATCAGAAGACTTCTTAGTGGTGTTGAACAAAATGGTCGGGGGCGGAAGCGAGTAAGCAAAAGAATTTGAACGGCCTCTTAGAACTATAGCTAGAGATAGATTAAATCTTCGCCGGAAGGGCCTAGTGGGGGGTGCGTTTTTGAATAGAGAATAAACTTTAGAACACACCATCACAGTTTACCATTATTTTTTATTCGTGGCATTATCAGGGTCGCAAGTAGGGAAAGGGCTCCGCTCGCCTTGCCGGAGGGCTGTGTGGAAGTATGATATGAGAGAAGGAGTATAGGATTTGGACAGGGATTAAAGAATGCAAGTATGGTTAAACGATGCAGGTATGGTCAAAGGCTTTAGGTACGGTCAGCAGGTTGAAGATCTATAAAGCATCACTATTTCGTTTTCTTTATCCTTGCTAGGTTGGCATAAAATAAGCTGCGTACTCAGGTGAATATATTTGTTCTACGGGAAAGCACCGTAGACCAAAGTACCTGCCAGTTGATGTAGGATCCATCAGAACGGTTATATATTATATTAGTAGTAAAGGTATTCAAATTTCGGGCATAACCTTCCCCGCTAGGTCTAGGCCCACTGCTGCAAGTATCCGCACTCGAACCCTGTTTCTACCCAGTCCAGAGGTGCCAAGCCCAAAGAAAACGGCCACTCAGTCCCACGCAATTTTACCTAACCCTATTCAAGCCACGTATGAATTTGGAAGGAGTTTCTACCAAACCCATATACCGAAACCACCCCCACCCATCCATCAAGAAAAGACTACCAACGGGTCCTCGGTAGAAATTAACCATGTCAACCACACTACACGACTCAGAAGCGATCTTCTCACACCCTGACTCCTTCTGTCAGCACATGCAGAACCTCCGCGATCAACTTATCCGTCTCACTCCCGAGTTTGAATGCATGGAAGAGGACATGGAGATTTTCTTCCTGTGTGAGAGCTTTGCACAACTCGGTATCAGGCCATCGAAATTCAGGAAAGGGAAAACGGACACCGCTCTTTCTCACCTGCAAAAAGGGTTCAAGAAGTTCGCATCACAATTCTCGGCGGTAATGGGCGACTTCGGCCTGTGCTTCAGAATGGTCTGCGATGCAAGGTCCTTTTTTCACTTCCCCCATGATGCCCGGCCGTATGCTTCTCACTACCACATTTACGTCGAGTACCGCGAGTTGTTGGAAGATTACACGGAGGTTTTGGGGGTTTCGACTAAATGCTGCGAGTTGGTTGTCCAAGGGCGCCGGAGATTCGCTGAAGCGAGCCAAGAGGGGGAAGTGACCTCGCAGGCGGGGGTATATACCTGAAGTCGATTGAAGTACCATGTGGTGGGAGTGGGTTACGTGGCATAATGGTGCCGTTGTAGGAATAGATCAAACGCTCGTCACATTGAAGGTGTACCTCCAAGTACCCTAAATAAAAAACGGGAGGCACATTATACTTTCTGGTTTTCCTTCGTGAGATACCTTTGGCCAATCTAAGGAGCTGGAACGTGGGTAAATATAGATGCTCCATCTGCCAAAGATCCCGGAAGAGAGTGAATGCACTGCTCCCTGCGCGAAGCTAAATTGCGGAAGTCGGACTACAACATGGGCTGAACCACAGGGCTGTTTTTTCTTTTTGGAATAAAATAAGAGTGATATGATATTGAAAAGGCGGGTGAGAGATACTGAACTGCACATGTCTACGTCATACTATGCAAGCTCTAGCAGAACACACCGCCTACTGTTGATTGCAGGCCATATCCTCATCCTCGCGGGTAATAGGGGGATCACCAAACACTAGCGATCGCGCGATCAGTCTCACAAAACATATCTAGGTCCACTTCACTGCTTACCGCCACACCTGGGCGGCTATAGGAAACCAAACACGCATCTCACCAGCTCGTTATAGACATATCAATCCTAGGAGTTGTGCCCTCCGGAGTGGTAATGTAATATGTACCGGAAGAGACGACTAATTGCCGACAGAGAGGTGGCAAGCTCCACCACCCCACATAATGAATCAGCATATGCATCTAAAATGTATCATTTCAAAGTGCATCGAAAATGCATCGGAAATGTGTCGAAAGTGGCGTTAAAATCCCAGCTGATGCATCAGTCTAATCAGGACATGGAAAAAAAATTAACTGTCGGATAATTGAACTTGAACCATTATACGAGACTACTAAAGAGCTAATCTATTCCGCCATACTATAAATTAATATGATTTCAACCCTTTCAGGCATGCTATTAGCTATTCACAGACAAGATATCAGTAAATGTGTTGGTGTCGCATCAGTAAATTCGTTGCTGTAATGCATTATTATCCTTCGTTGAATTTAATGCATCCTTCGATGCATTCACAGATTCTTTTTATATAGTAAATGCATCAAATGATGCATTAATTGTGGTGGTAGAGAAGGGGTCAATGTTATTTGAGCTTGAGCTCAACTCCGAACTTGGAAGAATTATTAGCCCAGCAAAGTAGCCGGAGAGTACCCCAATGGTGCAGATATTATTGGGGGGAGGCAGGAGTGCCTGGAGTGGGCTGGTGTGGGAGGGGGTCTCTGCCGCAAGGCGCGGGTTTATAAGGGCATACATACCGGCCAAACCAGACGACAGTTTATCCATATAAACTTTCATCTGGAGGGATTGAATGACGTCGCCTAATGGTGCCGCACTGCCGACGGGACTTACAGAGAGACATCCGAGCCTTCCTCGTCGCGATGAATTCCCGCAGTGAAGAAGAAAAGGCCCCGCTGCCGGCAGCCCTCGGCCGTAACATCCATCTCTATCCCTAAAGTTTGGTTGTGATGCCGCGGATTGTTGCAATATTGGCGCACGACCTGTAGGAGTGATATATGTATGCGTTGCCATGAAGGTAACAACACAGAGGGCCATGGACTATCACTCGACCACGTCTCCGTTACATAATCGAAATGGCCTTTTTCGGCTTTTTCGTCCCTCCCCAACGGGGGCACGTATCTGTTTCGCTGGTAGTTAAATGCTACCAACCGCTGAGGGGCCACCTCCGCCACCGTGACAACCATGAACAGGTTCTCAGAAGTACAGGCGGGGTGTTTCTGGGGGGATTTCTCAAGTGCACGGTGCACTATGCGGCCTCCTTAAGTGTTGGCAGCTTCACCAGAAAAAAGAGGTGAACCGAATTGCATAACAAAGACATAGAATTCAATTGTGTTAGTAACACATTTATAATGTGCTGATAGCACAAATAAATAAAAGCAAACACAAAAATTATGTGTGGGCATATGTGCAAATAGCACAAATAGATATGTGCGAGAAACACAAAAAAGCGCGTGCAAATAACATATAACGAGCTTCACCGGGAAAGCAATCATCACCGGGTAAGTAATTAACCATGACAACAGGACTTTGAAAATTTCGGATTTTGAGGCTGGAGTGAGTCAAGTGTCCAGAAACCCTTTAGATGTCTTTTATTTTAGATGATATTTGCTAAGGTTGAGTGGTGAAGGATGGTTGTCATAATACATAACTTCTTCCCCTCCTTTTGGGTCTTTTGAAAGTACCCCCACCACGCTATCCTAAGTAATTATTACCCCAAAACAACAAAAAGTACTTCCAACATGCTTAGACCGGGCTTTAGCCCTACCGTCCCTCATCAACGGGGCCCGGTTCCTTCCCCGGTGACGACCGCTTTCCCGGTGAAACACGTTACTGACAGGCGCGAAAAACACAAATAAGCATTGTGTTACTCACACAACCACCTAAAAAAACTTTGTATCTTTAATTATAACACACCCTCTGAGCGCAAGCAACATACAAGGATATCTGTTAATTACACATATTTAGGCAGTCTCACACAAGTATTTACATGTAACTAACACCTATTGATATATGTTTCTAACACATATTTATTGGGCGGATATTTTGTGCTACTGACACATCAGCATATATGTATGTGTACTGTGGTGAAAGACAACACATATGTCAGGGATTTTTTTTGCTTGATGGGTAAACACTAACTATGCTATCAGGTCTACCCCCATAAATCGAGGGTAGGTTCCTTCAATGTAGAAATCTTAGATTATGCATTTCCCAGATCAGAACTAATTTTACTTAAATGCATTAACGTTAGCCTGTTACGTATCAACCAGGACTACACAAGAGGAGAAGAGAAGCGGTAGACACCGGAGGCTTCCGGGCCAAGGGTACCACTAACTTGGTGGCGGTCACACACATCAGCTACGCCTAGACGGGGTTGGCCCGTCCGAGACGAGTCGTTAGGTAGGGCAACTGTATAAAATCTGATGACGTCACCGCCTAACGTGCCTCTCCCAATGTGCCTTCTTCCCCCACACGATATCTCTCTCCCGGGATCCCCCCATCTCTCCACCCCCACCCCCCACTCAAGATGAGCACTCTCCAACCCCCCTTCGATGATTGTCTGTTTGCTCTCTCCTCCCTCTCGCATCGCCCGGAGTTTCCTCGCCCCCTCAACCACTCCTTCTTTCAACAAAAACATCTGAAACCTCTAAATCTTCTGGCCTTACTAATGGTCACCGAGTCTGGTGGTGTGGCGGCTACAACTATCATACGCTCGCCTCGTTCCGTTACGATTTCATTCTCCAAAAATCGCCCGTGTACTGCTTCCGAATTATCGTACTTCCAAGCCCTCAAAGATATCATCACTTCAGCCACTCAAGAGACCATTAAAGGAACCCGTAGACGTGCCATATCTCTCGTCATCGACAACTGCTCGCAGAAGATTAAAGCCCGTCTTAAAAAGATTATTAAGCAGCTTAAATCAGGTTTCACAGTCAAGCCGCCGCCTCCTGAAACCTCTACCCTCCTTTTCAAAAGGCTTCAGTCAGCGGGGTTCACGTCCGACATCCCGTTCGAAATTTCGATCACGCGTTGGCTCACATATCTCATGAACGAGCCCACCAGTGCACTGACTGGCACTGATGCGATTCTTACCCTCTTCATAGCATACGGTATCGGCTACACTCAAGGTATAGACGCTGTAATTGATGACCCTGTCTTGCTACGTAGACTCCAGAAGCTCGGCGACTACTCCGCCGCCGTTCGTTGCCTTGTGGCGAGCTACATCAGGCTCGGGCCAGACCACACGATCACTATTCGTGAGGTAAGCTTCCCCGTTCCTCCCCGCTTCTTAATCAGCGTCGCTAACCCAATAGATTGCACCACCACCACCAAGAACCATAGCTCTCAGATCTGACGTTCTTGGCACCGTGAAGGCATGGGCCCGCCACCGAGGCCACAAGCCTCTTACCAAGGACAGTCTTCTCTCCGCCTACCCAAGCCTCACACCCTCGTCCGTCCCCCCCGGAACCGTCACGGCCTCCGTTCACGCGGAATGCACCCTCCTCACCCATCTCATCACCCTCAAACTATCCTTAGTGGGACTCGGCGCTTCAAAGAACATCTGTTGGGCCTGTGAGAACTTTATCGCGGCCCTTGGCGGGTCCTATACTGGCATCATACACTACTCGGGGCGCCAGGGCAAGGTTCACGCGGGTTGGCGGTTCCCGGAGGGGACGTCAGTGGCAGTGAGGGACACAGCCGAGCAGCGCTTGGGTCATGAGATGGATTCTGTGCTCACTCGATGTGATGAGGAGGAGGATTACCAACTGGAATCGTGGGAAATGGCCACAGAGGACCCTTGGACTACGGTAGGGTGGTGCGTTGCATGGGTATGTTTGTGCCCTAGTGTGTGCCACGCTCGAGCCGTTCACTAACAACCTCGTGCGACCTACCAGGCAATGTGATGATCAGGAGCCAGCGCGGGTAGAGGTAGCTTTGGCGTAGGGAGGAAAAGGCGGCGCGGATGTGCCCGAACATGCGGGAGAGTAGTCCGGTTTTAGTGTTTCCGTGTACCTGTTGGTAGTGCGCTGCTCTAGGAAGGAGTGGATGAGACAGATGGGCGGAACGGTGGTAGGAAGGGATGTCCCAAGGCAGGTTTGGCATGGCATGGCGGACATGGTGGTGGTGGTGATCGTGGTGGTGGCTTATGCGGCGTGGTGTAGGAAGGGGTAGTACGGAAATGATTGCGGGGGCCGGAGGTGCCCCCATGGATGATGGTGCTGATGGCCCATCCCACATGCACCGCGGTGTGTAATGAGTCATCGGACGGAACTCCACCAGAAAGCGCGTTTGCAGGCAGAATTCTGGTTAGGTCATCCGATGGCTTATTACCCACCGCTGTACTATGCGTGGGTGTATATACTATACTACTGATGGTAGTAAAACCTATACGAGTCAACCTATAGGCACTAGAAACGGGGTTTCAATGAATAAATATTTTCTTCCACCTTCACAGCTTCTTTTACCAGTCCCAAGAGCTTCAAAAGGGTTCCCCAAGGGTTAAAATATTTTACCTCAGCTGTTCATCATTATAATTAGCTCCGGATCTGTTGTAGCTCTACACCTGGAACCCGGTGTCCCCTATAGCTACCAGGCCTGTTTGGGTGGTCTTTGCTCCTTTCACGGAGGTGTCGCCCATAGTGTAGGGCCTGATTGTGGGAACTAACGCCTCCGACTGCATAAGTTCCCACCGCCGTCTTGCCCCCAGTGCGATGCTCAAGGAATTCTATACCATGTGGTCTCTTTCTTTTTGCAGAAACACCCCCCCCCATCCATGGTAAGAACTCCTGGCCACTACCCGATCCTTTTCCGGATGAGGGTACTAACTGAAATCGGCCCGTGAGCCGGTTGCGGTCTAGCTTCATTTAGCAGTCATGTTATGTAGACGTCTCCTCCTCTGGGCCATGCGGTCCCTGATAGCCTGATAAATGGGTCATGGGCCATGCAAATATGTCAATTGCGATGGGAAAGTCACTCATTGTTGTTTGTGCAAATGAATTCGCCGTAAATGAATCACCAAGCACATTTCCCAACTTTAAAAACCCTACCCATGTGAGGAAAACATTGTTTAAAACTTTACTACCTCAGGAGCTGAGCCTGGTATATCTGTTACTTAGAGATGGTTTATAACCACTGTATCATATTCTCGATATAATTTGATTGACTTTAGATATGTTTAAGAGGGGCGTTTTTTACATGCAAAATCGTTGGCAAAAGTGTATGTAAAGCCCTGAACCAGGAACGACACCGACGAAAGCGCAGGTGAGGCTGTTGGTAAGATTATATGCTAAGGGGTTCATTGGTAAAAGTGTAGGTATTTTTTTTTGTGGATCCGGATACTTTTACATCAGGCATCACATGTACGTAAATAAATTATTTAGTTCATTTATCTATCTCCCTCGTTAGGAAAAGGCATAAAATGGGCACTGCATCGGACTATTGGGGGTAGCAGGAGTGGCTAACTGTTCCCACCTAGGATTCGCTTCTACAAATATTGTAACAGAGGGTTAAATTAGGGGTCAGTAAAAATAGTTTGATTTGAGGGGGGGTCTAGTGGGTTGCATGTGCGCCCTCGCCTCTTCTATTACAATGCCATTGTCTCCTTTCCGCTTAGCAATCTAGCCGTACAACCCATACCAGCCCCAAGACCCCCGCGCTGTTCCAATAATTTAGATAACATCCGTGGGATCCGGGAAAACATTCCCGCCGTTGATCAAGCAGAGGTGCGCCATGAGTGCGGAATTTAGAGTATTGGTTTCGGGGTCACACCGAAACGGGGAGTGTACAAAGATACAAAAAGGAGTTTAGGGGGCGGGGAGCAAGACTTCTGGGGGAGAGGGGCATAGGCAGTTACTAGTCCAAGAGTGAATGCAATAGTCCCCTAGGGTTGGAAGCGTTTTTAACAAATAAGAAGTGTCTCAGCCGAGTGATAGTCGATGACTAAGACCCGGGATTGGTAAGGAGAGGTGGTAGCAGCCCGTGTCTTTTAGGGGGAAGATCTTTAATATGCCTCTCGATCTCGTCATGTAGAGGAAATCAAGCGCCGACTAGTCCTTAGTTCCGTGGGTGCAACAATTGTATATACGTATATAGCGAGCTTCACCCCTGGACTATCCATGAGGGCTGGGGATTGGAGTTTCGGTATCGGTAATACCCGACGCATAGTGGAGCAAGTGCCTCCACAGTCGCCTCGAACCAAGCCCTTCGGCTTGGTGTTGAATAAATGAATTTACAACAAAGCCATTATATAGGCACTTTGCAGCCATTAATTATTAAATAAAACAAATGACCTAAATCCTAGTCCGAGACAACCCCCCCGACCAATACAACAAGATCAGGGCTTCCTCACCTCTGAGGCGTTGGGTAAGAGATTTTCGTTCTGATCTGATGATGGCCGCGCCAAGTTCTCGTGACCTTCCGGAGAAATAGGCTCTAAGAAACGGCTAATCCTGTTTCCTGGCATGTTGCTGACTTGGGACTAGTAGGGCGTGAATTTATATTTTTCTTGCGTACTTATCGAGACCGACGCTTCAGAAATGCCAACTGAGCTCCCGGCACTAAATGTTTCCGGTGTCTGTACGGGTATCGACGTAAAACACGACCAAGCTTTGCCAACACGAGTGCGGACTCCTAACTGGTACTTGCATGCGATTTAGCTCCCGGTTCTTTTTCACTTCTTTTTCTTTTGACCTAGCCACGGCCTTTACCATTCCTTTCCTCTTCCTTTCTTTCCTCCTATTTTATTATGCGTACGACTGCCCAGTTCCGTTTGTTTCGTGGCTAGCCAAGCATCTTGGCGCCAACGCCTGTACCTGGACACTAGACAATCTCGGGATGTGGTCGTCCTTCTTTTTTTTGTTACCCCGCGAGGAGCTTTTTTGTTTTTCTCTTTGGTTCATGGATTGTGTGCAACGGTTTCGGCTATGAAATACCACAAAACCTTCCTTCCTACCCACCCTCATGTATATGTGCACCAGAAGAGGACGTACATGAGAATATAAAACCCACCTAAACATCTGAAGAGACCCGGAAGAATTATGACAGTAACCAAATCTCAAGACACCCGAAGCAATTATCAACACGCAAGTCTGTCAGGCTGGTGAGGCTTTTTTTTTTTTTGTTTACATCAGTAATCGTATCCAGCCCTAAGGGCTATGACGATATCGCACTATTTTATCCCCTGAACTACCCCGCCAACCTCTGGCCACACCCAATAAAGGGCATTCAGCAGGCTAGCAAACTTCCGCCGCCAACAACAAAACAAAACACAAAAGAAAACCTCGTATCACTCCTCCTCAACTTCTAACCGACCTGATGCGCTCACTATCTCGAGCCTCATCATTCATCAGGCAAGTAACACCCAAAATCAAAACTCCGTATCAATTTCAAATCTCGCCTCCACTCCTCCCTTCCCGTACAATCTCATCTCGTTCACAATTTGCATCTGATACCGAAGAATCCTAAAATCAAACTCTGCCTCATCAATATGGACAATACCTGTCCGTGTTTTTACTTCCCCCAAATCTGTTTCTCTTGCATATCTTCCCGGTACCGGAAGGATAAGGAAAGCCGTTTTTTCACTGTGTTTAAACCAGGCCCATTCTTTTACTGTATACGTCTCTGCCGGATTTGCCTTATTCCATTTCTCCATTCCCTGTTGCATGTATTGTATCCTAATGCTGTCGCATGGTATCGCAGTAATATTTGTTTTCTGTGGCGCATGACTCGGGGGAGAGGGGACCGAGGTCCTGCGTCTCTCTGCGGGGGTTTGGATTGTTTGTAATCTAAATAATGGCGGTGGCGTTGGCGGACTAGGTTTAGGCTGGTGAGGCTATTCCGTACACCCTGGAGATTAGGATGCCGGTTGGCTCTACAGAAACCCGTTCTCCAAAGGGGGAATGCTACTATAGCTCGGTAAAGCAAAGATGCTAACGGACCTCTCTCGCATTGTGCGAGGGATAACTTTGCTGCGGGTCTATCATCATACTGGCATAACTAATTTCACGCGGCCAGTTTGCTTAACATCTTGGTCGGCCTAGTATCGGAATAATCACACTATTGGATAACTAAAGCATCAGGTTATCCAAGGGATTTATTCCTAGTTGGGGCCATAAGCGATCCTTGAACCTAACTACGAGGGTAATCCGACAACAAAAGCACTACCATGTCCCCCGGATCATCACATTCCCGAGCCAATATAGGCCGCGGTACTTCTACTCAAACACAACTCCCCCGACTCTATCAGAAGAGTTTCCATGCACTTAACCTCCTCAATTTTAATGTCTATTTTCTTCTCGAGCTCGTACAGAGACTGGAAGAGCCTAGGTAGCCTGCCGTCCGGTCGGATACGCCTCAGGTGGGCACATCTTTCGCCTAGATTGGCTGCAGCACAGCCCCGGATCTGTTCGGCGAGGGCCTCGAGCTTGGCGAGCGTTGCCTGTTCGGCGAGGGCGCCGAGCCTGTCGAAGGTCTCCTCGTAGGTTGATATCATAGCTACTAGCTCGTTGCCGATTATAATATAGGCTGCTTGGAGGGTGGGGTGGGGGATGCCTGTGGCGGGGTTGCTTTCAGAGGCTGGGGTCGACATGCTGAAAAATTTCGATTGCACCTAAGAGTAGAAAGTTGCGGGTTGGGAGGAAGACGAACCTATTACTGAGGTTGTGGTGTGGGATACAGGAGTAAATTCTGGGGAGGGCTGCAAAACATTTATATTCCTGGTTTATTATCAAGGTTTCATCTTGAAAAGCTTAACCGCGTAGAAAGGGATTATCTGCGTAGGGTGGTTGTATTTCAAGTTGGTGGACGAAGCCCTTTGTCCAGAGAGTACTAGCGAGAGGAAATCTACCTTGCACCCTTTACTACATTAGGACCAGGAGGGCAGAAGTCCCCAGCCCTAAGTTGAAACGGGCCGGGGGCTGCCTCTGCAGTTACAAAATGAATCCTAATCACCTAGCCTCGGATCTCTAATGGGGTTGAATAAATGGCCGAAGGGCCAGTTAGTTTTCGCATGGTAATCGTAGGAATAGGTTATGGAACAAGACATCTTAGACTTTAAGGAACCAATCACATGAATTTACCTTCCGCATTTTAATATTTAGGATGAAAACCGCCAAAGGTGGTGGCAGCTGTAAAGATTTGTCGAATTTATATCCCAAAGTTGAGCATTTGGCAAGTACTCGTCACCCCTCATCCCCGCCCAGCGAGCCCCCGCCCGCAAACAGTACTTGGCTGCAGGTTCAGGGCGGGGCAACAGAGTACACATTCTTATATAATGATTAGCTATGCTATGGATTGCTGTGTGAACAGGATCCGACCACCTTCCCCGCAGGTGGCACGCAGTGAGAATAGATCTAGGGTAGTGAGTAGACCTTGTGATGCATCTGTAAACTTTATATTCATCCACTGTTTCTCCGGCATATCCAGCGGATCCAGGGCCGTCTCTAGGGTGATCTTGAAGATACCGGGGTAGATTGCGGACTAAGTAGACCCCCGCAATAACCCGGAGGGGGGAGACTATCACAGTTAAATATCAATTTTCATAATTTGCACAAAAACAAAGTGTCACTAACAATACGAAGGAGTTAAAGCATTTATTCTTAATCAGACCACTGTTCAATCTCTAATAGTTTCCTCAAAGGCAACCTGATCACAAACTATCATCCCGCTTTCCCGATTTCCCAACCGAACCGCATACCTAAAGGTCCTTCTCCATATTTTCAACCTCCTCCATCTTCTTGATAATAATCATTTCCAATTTCCTCAGCTCTTCAAACTGGGCATCGATCTTGGCCTTCATACCCGGTTCACCTTCGCCTTCTGTCCAAAACAGAAGTACCGCTGGATCCATTTCGTCCCTGAACTCACCATTTAACATGAGATTGGCATAGAAATCCTCCCCCGCGACGCAGGCAATGAGGTCTTCAGAAAGCTCGTCGAGTTCAATGATCATGTCAGCGTAGGTGCTGATCAAAGTGGTGAGCTCGGAGCGGAGGGCGTTGCAGGCGGCCTGAATGGTGTAGGTGGGGATGGCAGATGCGGTGCTTGAGAAAGACATGGAAAGATCTGCTGGTGGTATCGGTAGTTTAATAGGATATATTTGTAGTTGTGATTATACTTGTGTGGATGTTGTGGTGGATGTGGGATGTAGTTAGTGATAAATAGGAATGGTTTATATAGTTGAGTCCCTGATCGGTTCATTCACTTGAAATGAAGTTAACACACATTCTAGTACAGTATCAAGAATCAAGGAATCTTGGTGGAGGTCATGAAAGAGCGTATCCAAACCTTCGGGTGCAAGGCTGTGCCTCTTCCGCCGCCTGTCGGGGTATGTCGAGAGAAATCTGCGGGCCCCACTACACTAATAAGACTACAAGCGAGGAAAATTATGAGGTAGCAACCCCAACAATCAAGCTTGAGATTAGTCTCTTGAAAAATAATCCTTTCAAACGGTACCCCCGCTGCTGGTTTTCTTGCGTCTGGTGGTTAACTAAATCGCATATATATGGATATGGATGTAACTAGCCCGAACATTGAAATTCCCAGGCTCCCAAAGATAATGAAATCCTCCTACGACTATAGGAATGGAGTGGCAGGAAGAAACGGTCTTTGACAAATTTATTCAATTATTAGTTATAACTACATAGCCGCAAAATTGAGTCATCCATAGTAGCCACGTACATACCCGTGTCGTGATTTCCCATATTTAATACCCACGCAGTCTACTTCATATTGAAGGTATTCACCGATTACACACCAGCCGATCCTCTCCTGATTTCTCCCGTACCTGGCAACCATTGTTTTCTTTATTCGTTTATGGTATCAATATACCCTCCCACCACGCTTACACCAGCTAAACAATATTGAATATACTCTACTCGAAACTAATTATTTCTCGATTAAGGTATAGAGGAAACTGGTTCTATGTAGTCAGTGGGCAACAGCTCTCTCAAGGAGCATGGGGGTTATAAAAGAGTATCAAGTCCTTCATTACTTAAGTTAAAAAGTTGGAGTTCAATATCCTGTCCTTTTGGCTAGTTTCAGATGACCTTCTGAGCCCTTTAGGCTGCAATTACTTTGTTCGGTTAGGATAAAATAGTTTACCGTCACCATCCCCCACCCATCTTTCAAACACCTAATTGGGACTGGTAAGTTCTTTAAAGCGCAGGGTGGCGGCTAAAGGTAAGAGATGTATTTTTACATACTGCGCCCAGAGAATCTTCTGGTAAGTATGGGTCTATATCGCCCGCGGAATGATATTGGTGCGGAACTAGAGACGGTTTTGGTTAGTTACTTGGCGTCGGCGAAATTGGGAAAATGGTTGTACATGACGTAGCGCTCTATCTTGTAGGATATATAAGGACCCCAATAACCCATCTTCCCTTTTCCCCTCCTCCTTTATCAATGTTGCGAGCTCCGTTACGCGAGGTACTTCCGCGACAAAGTGGTTAAATACTAGGTGAGTTATCCAACAAAATTCGCGGGGATGTTGTACGCTAATTATCCGGACCTTGAAATCGATTGACACCGTTTCTCGCCAACTGGCGCGGGGCGTGGTACGCTGGGACAGGCGTTACACCACAGGCATGCTAAAGAATAGAAGAGGTGAGTTGATGAATCCCTTATCTCCACCATACTAGTTTCCAGGTTGGGGATTAGCTTATGTGTATAGAGGGTGAAGATACTAACCGCAGACTCATATCATCAAAACACCGAATGTACGAAAATTGAGTGTGAGCATAAGATGCTTGGTGCACCTATCACTGATTTTACGATGTGCGTAGATTGAGTCTTGACTTGTTAAAGTTAAAAACGACCATCATGGTAACCCAAGTAGGAGTCCCTAGCTAAATTGGCGCTTACGGTAAAGGGGATGGACGTCACCTAGACAACGCCCCACCTAACGCATCCCACACGCTGATCTTGCCGCTTCACATAACTTGTGGCCGTGCTAACTTAATTCTAGCTACAGACAACACAGCACCGCGGTATTAAAGCACGGTGGTAGTGAAGGGATCTGGAAGGACCTAATTTTAGTAAGTAACGATTTTCTGCCCCCATCCTACGACAGAGAGCCTCCGGGAAAGACGTGGATATTTTATGACTAGGCCCTACCATCATGAGGTTCGGGTAGCGACGGTAGAACGTGTGCGATAGCCTGGTACACTCCTGCATCCACATATAGATGGATATTTTAATACCGCGAGAAACACCACAGCAAACGCCCAGCGAAGATTAGCTGTCAAACAAATACAGGTATTGGACTAGCCCCCTACAATCTGTGATACGGAAACCCGGTGCTCCCAAAAGAAGTTTAGAGCGGATCGCCGTCGAATTCATGAGGCACATTATTGTTTTCTAGGAGCTCTGGTCATAGAATGTCACTCGGTGTGCTGTCGATGTCCCCTCTTCGTTTTTTTTTTTGACCAATTCATTAATTACTTCGCATGTCCAATCGCGCGCAGGACCTAGCCATTAGACTAACTATAGGATTACCAAAATGTTATAGCATAGGGGTTAGGTCTGGAGGTAGTTAGATCTGCTGGAGCTACGGTAACTGGCGCCAGACCTACACCTACCCCCATGGTACAGAAACGAACAAACAGCGTGGGCCTGATGATAATGACATATTTACAGGAAAGTAGTCCTGGGCACTTTTGCGCACCCCGAGAGACGAAACAACAACTACCACAAACAACCCGATCATCCTGCGCACAGAGCCATGAATATGTGACCGGATCAACCAAGCATCGGAGAACGGCGCCTCACATACTAGGTGGTGGCTTTCATCAACACGCATTAGTATGCATTATTCAAGGATGGGGAAAGTAAAGAAATAATACCCCGCCGCCTAGACGAGCGTCTAGGATATTCCGGGCTCTCCCGGGAATACTGGTGTGGGTGCCCCCAGGGCAGGAAGGATCGTTCGGACAGAAATGGGTCACCCGATCCTGGAGACGCCGGGTAGCCTTTTGCGCCTGTCGGTGAAAGGCCTTAGTCAGCCGCGGATTCGGCCGATTTGCAGTTGGACTCAATATTTTGATTGTGGTAAAGACTTGCCCCTCCCATATGGGGAAGGTACCGGACCCCACAGCCTCGATGCATCCCACCTCTACCGCGAAATGATGCGGGTACTCGCAATAACAATGACCAGCAGCCCCCCCCTAGGGCTATCAAAGTCCCTCCATGGTTACTCACTATTTAAAGCCAAATACTAGAGGAGCATCAACTAGCAGGAATCCAAAATGGTGACTCAAGCGCCCGCGCATCGATCATAGGAGAGGCCTTGACATCCCCGGCCGTCTCGGAAACTAGGGGTAGAACTGATTGCTTACCCCCACTACCCATTGATATCAGCTCTCAATCCCTGGGGTTCATGGAAAACAGTTTGCCGGGGAACAACGTGTTTCACCGGGAATGCAATCGTCACCAGCTAAGCTATCAGCAGTGGCAACGAGGCTGCAAAGATCCGAGACCCCTGGGCTCTAGTGAATTAAGTCTTCTAGATATATTTGACCGTTTTAGATGAGATTTGGTAAGGTTGAGTGGTGGAGGATGGTTGTCATCAGACATAATTACCCCCGAAAAGCAATGCCTCCTATGGGTCTTTGGAGTTCACCGCCCTACCTAAGTAAATATCACCTAAAAACAACCAAAAGTACCTCCGACATATTCGGCTTCACATTAGACCTAACTTTGGTCCTACCATCAACGTGACTCGGTTGCTTTCCCGGCGGCGATCGCTCTCCCGGTCAAACCCGCATTCCCAAAATATCCGAGGGCCTCTTCACTCGGAGGAGCAATACGACGGTCAGGAGAAGGGAGGTTCCCAGCCGTGAATGAGATAGATTTATTCCAGATCTTGTTCAGGGGTATTCTTTAGCATAAGATTGGGAGAATTATTAGAAAGTCCGGTTATGAAAGAAGTAGAAGACCACTCCGGCAGAGAGAGGAGTAACGAGCATTATGGAACGCGGGCTTGTGATTTAATTTTACCCGGAATTGAAATCACTGGGGGACTATACACATTATGTGGCATAATGGGCATCTGGGGTGGTGAGTCAGTGGTGGCGGCCCGCTTGCGAGAAATGACTTTGGTGCATGCTGGGCTCATTTCAGCCCCCAAATTTCTCATCGTCTTCGCGTTCTGTCAAATCGTCGTATGTTCTGGAGGGATATTCGTCGCAAAAGGCATGTGGGAGCTAGGAATGGTTCTAAAGCTTCTGAGACATTATTTGTCTAACTTTTGTAGAATATATTGTGTAGATAGATTCCCTAGTCGGTGCGTGTAGGAAGTAGAAATAAATAAGCCACCACGAAATATCAAGCGACCAACCAAAATGCATGTATGAAGTATCAATCAATCAACCGATCAAGCAATCGCGGGTCGGTTGAGATGAGCCGAGTGATACATTGTGATCGATCACTTCCTTTACTTGTTTGCTTATGCTTCTTAAATTCATGTAACCTGTAGGCTATGGCGGTCGCCCCGTCTGTGGTCCATGGTTTTTCGCCTTGCTCTATTTTTTCTAGATCGACCGGTTAATTGCGCGTCATCCGTCACCTGTGAGTATGTATAGGTTTTTGGTCTTTTATCCCCACCCTCTCATGACCCAAACTCTTCAAACAAAGAAAAGGAATGAAGATATAGAAAACAATCGGTGGATTGATAATGCATACATGCATGTAGCCTGGGGGTTATCGCAAAGCCTATTCTAACACTCTCCGGAGGCGTGGCTCAATTTCCCCCCCAACAAAGAAATAAAGGAAATAACATAAATAATGGCAAATAAAATGGTTTGTCAGTGGGGCAGCTCAATGCTGGCATTTTCCTTCTCTTTCTTTACGATTTATAGAATTAGATACCTTCGTGAGCTAAATTTATACGCAAATAGTCAAGTCTAAGATATTTGATCAGGAAAGCTATAAAACATAGGTGAATGAATTGATTTTTTGTGTAGAAACATATAGGAACTTTACAGAAGTTCCATTTGTAGGAACCCTATTAAGACATTCTGGTGATTTAGAGATAAAAAAAAGTCTCGAATAGTGGAAAAATGCTTTTCTCTCGTTTCTCTCTTACTAAAAACATCACATGTCTTAGTTTTGGGATGAATCAAAGTATTATGAAGTATTTCAACTGCATAAGAAGTTCCGATCCCATTCCAAAATTTCTCATTTGTTGCATTTGTCATTTCCCTATGAATCGATCCATTCCTAGCAGCTGATCTTAATTCCTTAGAATTTTTGAAGTTGTTCTCAAAAGCTTCCGGTGCTTGTATTGGGCAAGGTACTAGTGTCGGGTCATACTAGGTGGTTTTATTGTTGACCTTAATAATGATTATTAATTTGTTCCTATTAATTAAATATAGATCTTACCTCAATAGCAGTTAGTGTCATTAATTTCTTCGGGTCAACAAAGATAATACACATTTCCTCTCCAACAATTGCTGCCGCAATTGAAGTATGTGGGCCGGGACCTTCCCATGATGCCAAAATACTTCTATACTCTTGTGACGGAGTTTCTAAGTCTACCCAAGGAACAGATGAAGATGATGACGCAGGCGAGATCGAGGGGCACAGCCAGGGCTAACGGGAGCGCAAGACAGCGGTAAGGCAAAAGCAAAGGAAAAGACAAAAACCGGGACGAAGTCGAAGGCAGAGCAGGGGAAGTGAGGACCAGGTAAGGACTTCGGGTGGGGATAAGGAGAAATTATAGAGGGACGAGCAGGAAGGATATGTCGGGGCGGTGGAAAACCACCAGGGAAATAAGGAGCCTCAGTCATCTCTAGCACATCCTTCAACCCCTTCTTCCTCCCAAGAGAAATCCTCCCCCCCTCAGGCTGGGTCTAAAGACACGCCTACCTCCCACTCATGCGGGAAATGCCACTCCGAACTTAAGTCAAGAAATTCCCTTTTTAAACACCTCAAAGAAGCAAACCACTACCCCAGGGAATCCAAGGACCCTGAGGAACCGGCGCACTCTCCACCCATCGTCATCACGTCCAAAGCGGTTCACACACAAGACCTGGAAGATAGGATACTAGACTCATCTCTTATGAAGGCGAGTTTGGATGCGAAGAATCTATGGCTATGGGTAGGAGTATATTCCTATATGCTATGACAGGAAGACGAGACGAAGAGAAAGAAAGAAAGGGACAAAGGAAAACATCTACGCTCGCTATTTAACACCCTTCCTTCGCTTGGGGCAGCCAGTGGTACACCATTGTTCAATCAAGTACCAGTATTTTAGTCATTGGGAGAACCTCCCCCCTCGGCGTCTTGAAGTCCTCCTCCGGAATGGTAATGAGACTTAGGTGCGGTGAAAGGTATGTTGAATTCGACAACGAGAATTATCAATATCCACAGTCGATTAGGTTCCGGGTAGTTATCGTAGGCTCCACTGTGGTTTGCCGGGGCTAACTGGTACCTATAGGTTTACATAGCAGCCACAGATTGGGGGCTGGAAGGTGAGAGAAAGGGAAAACAGCCCGATGGCTAATATTGCGGTTTTCCTTTGGCGTGATATTGACGGAGCCTGTTACCAACCTCTAGCCAGAGAAGTAGGTCGCCCCGCGGATGTGGGGCGGGGTGAGCCTCCGCTAACTGTGGTTTCTGTAACCCCATTCTAGGCACCCCTCTACACGGCCTAGCGCCACTCTAGATGAACAAAGGATTCTACCATCGCTGCGGAGCTTCTTCCGACTGCACTGCATCCGTTCCCTGTCGCCGGGGAGCAAAAGCAGTTGGACCGCGGGCGAGAGCCGGCCCTCTAGCCGTCTCAACTGCGGCCGGTCTGGCAATTATAACTCCGCATAACTACCAGCTTCTAGATACGTCCAATACCCGCCGGTATAGCAATACGGAATGCTCAGCGGTTCCACTTCGCGGGATGTGAGGAAATATCATCTGCCTCCCTTTTCGCGCTCCAGGGAAACTTACGGCATGGGGTCTAACCAACTCTAATATCTTGAAAGATAGTTCCGAGAACACACCAGATCTAATTCCGCAAATACTACTTGATGTAGCCTGCTTGCGCATTTTTCGCCTCTGGCCTCAAAACATCTATCACACAGGCCTCAGCGGCGCAGGATGGATTAAAACCACGTCTCTGGTGGAGATCTGTCTCATGTGCTGCCTAACGAGGCTAGGATATTTCCCGTCAATCTGTAGCCTCCATGCCATGGATTCCATCATGCCTTGCCATCGAAAGGTAGAGGACGGGGCAGTAGGGCCAGTTGCTAACGTTGATAGACTTGGCCTCGAAATCAAGAATGAAGTAGATGGGTTCGGCTCTTGCTACGCTATAATTATGACATTAGCTACAGGACCTTCTGAGCTATAGACTTCGATACTCACTTTTGAGCTTTGCCTATAATATAATAAGGGTATATTAAACGAACTCCGGTTGCGGACTCCGAGAAAAATCACCCCATAAGACCCTCCACCACGAGATCGAAATTAAAGGATCCCGCAACAGACTGCGTGTACTAGCAAGAATTACATGCGGAATCGGCGAGTGAGATAACCCCCCTTATTTGCTCCGGTGGGCTTCATGCGATAAGTATTCCGGCCAGCTGGCAGATGATTTCAAAACCAATCCCGAGCATAAATCTACCTGCTTCTTTCTTAATGAACCCTTCCCCATTTGCGGGAGGTACATTTGTCGTAGCAAATTGTCCGCGAGGCGTGCTGCCTCTCAAGTTTGAAGTAATGCGTAGATCAGACTTGCCCGGGGATGGGCCAGATCTCTATAATCCTCAGATATCCCTTGACTGACTTCCGCCCCCGATGTTGTGGCGGAGGTCGGCGCTTCCGCTACGAGCTCAATAAAACCCTAACCGCTCGATGATTTCCTGTGATCATAATTTGTGCCCGCCCATCCTCACTGGGCGGAGGGTTAACACCCTTGGAGATGCGGCCATTAATTCTGAGAAGAATTCGCCGATGTGAGGTGACTCTAGGAGCAAAACTCTCGGGGCCACAGGGAGGGGAGGGAAGTCCACCGGGGTTGGGGGCCGGACATTCGGTCGGACGTCGACTGCCTAAGTTATCTCTCGCTCTCCTAAAATACAGGGTTCCCCCTGCCCCTTCCCTCTCCCCCCTCCCTTCCGAATTTTCTGAACTGTGTGGCGACATCCTAAACCGCAAACTACGAGCTTGGAGCGGCACCCACATGCTGCGCAATGCAGTATCTTCACCAACTGTATCTGCCACATCGAGGTCAGTCTCTGAAAAATATTTGCAAACATCGACGAAAGAATCTATCCACCAACATCTTAACGGCGCTAGGAATTACCGAAATCCCGAACGAAGTGGCTTGAAGCCTGGAGGCTCCACGGCAATTGCGAAAAAGGGCCTTTTTGCTGCCCTGGATCGGTCGCCTGCATTAGAGCCCGCAAGCCCAATACCACCAAACTCCCCAACCATTCCCTTGGACCTAACCCCCCAATCTTTCCGTGTTTAGCCCCAAACAAGCCAGGCTAGTACAAGAACCTGGTTTGAACTGGCTAGTCGTTGGTTGGTGCGCTTCATCTCACATAAACAACTCTGTAACCCCACTCCCCCGAAAATCAAGGCTGATGGCGATGAGCCTAAGATTTATTCAAGTCAGTGTAGAAACCGGCAAGTGATGCTGTGGGAATGCAAAGGATCCGGGGTATGCAGCTGGTTCAAGACGCACTACCAAAAACTGTGTTGATAATACCTAGTCATGAAAAAGCACTCGATGATATTACTAACACCTCAGCCTTCAGGAGGTGTGGCAAACTAACATCTGTCTCCTCGCCCATGTCAATGATAAATCCTTTTGTCCTTTGCAAAACCTCAAAGGCCAAGCTGTCCCTTTTTCGCCCAACATGTACCTCAACAATTTCGACAACCGTGACCATTTCATTCTTCTCTGTTGGTCTTTTCCGTGCCCGCACCGGCGTTGCTTAACGCGCCACGTTCACGCTTCGTTAACAACTCCAGTTCGGAACTAATTGCTCCATATCCCCATACGCCACCTCATCCAGTGCTCTCCGGCGCTATCTCGGGCCCCTTGTCTCTTGATTCCTGCTGGGAAAGGTCGAGTAGTTGGCGCGTGATAAATGTCTATTCGAGTACTCAATGCCCTCCTCCCCATGTCTCGCAATGATCCCAAGCCTATACAGCGACCACCAATGATTGCCGTTATTTCCTCGTAGCTGGGTATTGGATTTTTTCGAAGGTTCAACTCTTCGCCGTCGGACCTTTTCGCTGATCCTCCCAGCGCTCCAGTGATGCCAATAGTTGAAACTGGTTGTATTCGGAGGTCATAACATACCGGACTGAACTGAATCACATGTACCAACTGAGTTGAACTGAACTAAACCAAAATATTGGTTCCCTAAACCGGTTTAAGAGCTAGAGCCGTTCTTTTGTTTTGTTTGTAGGTTCATAAGCTAGGTGTTTTCAGGGTCCTTTTCTTGGTTTAAGGTGCCATTAGGCCCACCCAGGACGGGAAGTACGTCCTCTATGTGACGGGTACCTGCATGATAGGACCGTTTAGTAAATCGATTTGAAGTGGTTTTTGACTGTGATGAACCGTGAAACCGAATGTGCCCAAAGACAAAACCTCAAACGAAATATTAACAGAACCGGTTTACCAAAGCCGGTTTGCTTGGTAGAACGGTGAACCATTGGAAGCACCAGCCGTCTCTGCTGCTGCCTTGTCCAGTCACTGCTCTTCAGTTCTCAAATAACAAGCGTGATACTGGGGAGTATTGGTCTATGTCTACGCAGCGCAATATTCCTAGATTTCACAACCTCCTCTTGCTAGGTAATTGCAGAGAGAAGTCAAGGTTTCCCCAGCGTCGCCTTGCAAGCACGTCGTTCCACCCAGTCGCCCTTGTTTTTCTATTGCTACCGTGTCCATGTGTAGCAATTGTTTGTGTGATCTTGCAAAGGTTCTGCGGGGGATTGAATTGTGAAAAGCTGGTTATAGAGGTTCTGAGTAAAAGCTTGCAGCTGTAGGCCTAGATGCAAAAAAACGAAGAGATTTAGCAAAGGAAGTCTTCGTGATTAGGGCGACCTTACCTCTGCTCGCCCAATACTACACCCACAACTGCTTTCTTCGCTCCAGAAACAATGTGCCCGCCAATACCCGCCCGCCTCTCCTTGGTCACTGAAGAGGGTTGCTCTTGTAGCCCCATACCAAAGGCCAGTAACTACTCTTCATGAGCACCGGCACGCTGAGCCCATTACGACTGTTTTGTTGACTAGATAATATTATGTCGTTCCTGGCTACAATCAGAGACGAGATTTAACAAGGGGGGCATTGTTTGCAGATTTACATTTAAGTTTGAACCACTCATCCTTTTTCTCGGCGGGGTTCGTACCTCAGGGCCTTCCTGCCGGCCGCTTCTAATCCTGGCCAACTATCGGGTCACAAGCTGTACGCATAAGCATTTCCCTTCCTGCCATGCGCAGGCGCGCCCCCTAGTAGTTGGTAGTCTTATTTATTCCATCCACCCCACAAGGGCCGTCATATCATCGCGCATCAGAGTGTGAGAGTAATAGCGCTCAAGGCCGCCTGCAACAGCAGACACCAAGGCCGGTGAACGGATGCCCAAGCGCATCGGCGCCCCTGAGCTGGCCTGTAGCGACTTCATGCGACGGTATCCCGTCGTAGAGGTTGCAGAAACACGACAGAAACAACGCTCGCTATATGTTAGCGGTAGTGGGGAAGTGAGTCACGCCACCGCCCTAAGAATCATAGAGGTTTTTCTGCGTGGCAGTAGTCTGCTCTCTATCTTCTGCTTCCCCCTATCTCTAGACTCCTGTGGTCCGTTTGTATGAGAGATAGGGAGAGAATATTACCAGAGAGCCACTAATGCCGGAATCGTATGAGAGAGTCTAGCAACCTTAAATACCATCAGGTAGGCTCGCAATCTCGATTCGAAGGTTCTTAGAACGCTTCCAGCGTGACAGAGGCACAAGCCTCCGGAGTCGTAATTTAAGCCATATTGTTCCCTTTGAGACCGCACCGAAGGAAAATAAAGGACCCTTGCTTTCCACCCATGTTCCTGGCGCCTCTGGAGGAGTTGAGGAACTGGAACCGGGACAGGCAAGCCTCAGAGGCGCTGGTGTACCTGTAAGAGGATCATCGGCGCTGTATTTTTCTCCTCCTTGCTACCGGCTCTACTCACCGATAAAGGCATGCATCCTATGTTTTCACACGGTAGAAGAACCCTCTCCATCCACAAGGCCAAAAGTCTCCTCATCCTTCGAGCAAAGGTAATGATCGTCCAATCGCCTTGACAGCCCCAGCATTCCCCCAGCTTTCCCTGTGACGAGACCTAACGCCCCTGATATATTACGTACCCAGCCCCGCAGCCGCAAACAGCGGCGCCGCTACGAGCACCACCCAATATTTATAGTCTGTATACGGCTGCGTTGAAGTAAACCCCACTGGCACGACGGCGGTGATGACGATAACCGCGGGAGTTCTATTGACCCTGCAGGCAAAGAATTAGATACCAAGTCCCCAAAACGCATTGCAGATGGGAACACTTACTGCAATCCATTTTTTCCTGACTCTGGTGCCATCCGACACCAACCTTTGCATCTTCCACTAGTCCGACGAAAGCGTTGCCTTCCTATCCTACCATGGCCACCACATGTTAGAAACTGGAAAGAGTGATCTTGACTTCGCCTCCGTCGACCTACCTGCGCCTACGCCCCCCAGGCATCGTAGCCCATTCAGCAATCATGTTAGGCCCCCACCTAGCCACGAGTCTCTCACTACCCGAGAAACCTGCTGTTTCCCATCCTCATTCCTGCGCCGCCGTAGCCTTGCAGCTTGATGCCGCCAATGCTAAACCCCCTGCCCACCTCAATTCCTCCTCTCCATACCCAGCACGGCTACCCAGCCGCAGCCAGACAGACAGGCCCTCACTACAGCTTGGTGCTGGATCGGTCGAAATACGCAGAAATGAGCCCACCAGAGAGATCCTACTATTTCCTCCCCTAATTAACAGCCTGCTGCTCCACAACCACCGGCAGAGGCCAAACACCAGCCTATACAAGGGCGCGAGGGGCCCCGCCTCTTACTCGCAACTTTCAATTCCTACTCTCCATACCCGGCACTGCCGTTCAGCTGCAACAACAGGCCCTGACCGCAGCTTGGTGCTGGATCGACAAAAATAAAACAAACCGCCCCGCCAGCGAGACTCCACTAACTCCCCAAGTCACAGCCTGTTGAGGCACATGTGCTGCCACAAGCCTTGAGGGCCCCAACCCCACAACAGAATCTCCCAGCCCCTCCTCTCTATACCCTGCCTGCCCTCACGATACAGCTTGACAGGCACTGACGGCGCCGGTACACCGCCATTAAAAGCCCACGAGGCCCAAAGAACCCTGGGCGCTGGGCCGCGCTGAAATGGGGTTGCGGAGCTCTGGTTTGCCGGCCTGTTGCTTAAATGTTAGCCGGCATTAGGAACAAGCGGGAGTTGCAAAATATCTGGCGCTCTCACCCTTGACAGGAACGACACGGCACACCGCCAGCAGAGGCGTGCGAGGAAGCGGGCCAGGCTCTGCGCGCTATCTTGTGGTAGGGTGTTTTCGGGGGCTCCGCATCTGTCCAGCTATCGCGCACATTAGGCAATGTCTTAGGCAAGCTGGGTCTGCGAATCGCAGTGTGTGGCTACTTACCCTTGTCTTGTCTGCACCGCAGCGTTGAGGCGCAAAGTAAGTGCAAACTCCCCGCAATTGCCCCCCCACCTGCATACTCGTACTTGTCATCCGTGACAATATGCGCGGCCGGCGTTGACTTGGGTCTAGGTGGGTCGTCTTGGTAGGTGGTCGATGATGCGCGCGGAGATGCATTTCGTGTTTGTGGTTGTGTGGTTGTGTGTGGTGTGGTGTGGTCGTGGGAGGACACCAAGAGGACCCCGCCCATGCGATCTGTGGTTAAGATTTTGGGATGAGCGATAAGATTTTTTTTCTTCTTCTCCTGTTAGCGAGCGAGCGGAGGCAACCACTGGATTTCTTTTTCCTGTTACGACGATTCCTTGTTTTTCCCTTTTCTTTATTTCTTTCTATCGTTTTTTTGCTTTTTCTTTTTCCATTTCCTTTTCTTTCCCTTCCTTTCTCTTTTCTCCTTGGAGAAATGTGCTCGACCCCGCACTACAACCACCAGAAACAAACTCCGACATCTACAATACAAAATCCCCCGCCGATCTCCCAATCGCATCTGCAAACCACGGCGGAAATCTAGCCCATGGTTAAACTCCCCACGGGATGAATACCTCTCTCGCTATGCCTGAAGTGCTGGATGGCGTGCTTGGAGATCGGATTTGCACTAGGCTGGAAACCTGGCACTTGCTAGTTGCGGGAGGTCAAGGCGGTCCGGGGGGGGAGGTGAAAAAGGTGGCAAATGAAGGATCGGAGGATATCATATCACAATATGTGAGGCGGGAAATATCAAATATGTTTGCGCTGATTTATTTCTCTTCCCTAAAGGTTAGACTAATTGTTGATCTATAGGTAGCAGATCAGCCTGTGTGGGAAAGACCTAGAAGATACTTTCCCCCTAAAGAAGTACTGTAATTAGTCGGGAGGAGGTGGCCAGAGCACCCCCCACCGCAAATACAAGTTGATACTGCCCAACCTCTGATGCTACCTAAGCCTGGTATGCTGGCCACATACTTATTGGCCTATTGAACGTCTACTGGCGCCTTTGTTGAGGTGGGGGAGCGAGATGCTTTCGTGCGGAGGTGGCGGAGGTGGCGGAGGTCGAGCAGGTTTATATCAGGAGCTCTGAAACGGACGCAGTTATAATTGTCCCGGAGGTATGTAATTCCACACACCTACTCATCTGTCTAGGAAATCTATTTCTGGCCAACTTCAACCCCCTAGCTTGGACTAATTTGGCAACCTCCAGATGCATCGATCACAGAGCGAGGAGTGTCAATTATCACCAGTAGGCAACGTACCGGAAGTCTACTCGCTGGGGGCTAATTGTTTAGAGCATCGCATGCCGGAAGGCACAACGCCCATTAGGCAAGTGGGAAAGAAAGACAATTGTCTAGGAGGCGTCTTAGGGATCTGAGTTTTCTATCTTTGCAGAAGAGGTATATGTGAGTTTTCTGTCAATCTTCGTGACGCACTCTTGGCTGATGAGATATTATTATTGATACGTTAGGTTCGGTACAGCTTATTGTTTCCCGGGGAAATGCGAGGACGGGAGGTGGAAGGACAAGAACTCGTCATCCCTTCTTGGAGCACGAGCGTCTCTTCAGGGAAAATGGTATGCGATCCAGCACCCCTTTCCAATCTGGCTAGCTACGCTTACATTCTTCAGGAGATCCTCGTCGTTTTAGTAACTCACTAATATTTTCAGGCATCCAGGTTTAAGAAAAAACGGCGAGCACCTACAATTTTTTGCATAGTATTGTTGATGGTTGGAAAGTTGGCAGAGAAAGGGTTCTACAGAGCTGCCTCTGTGGCGGATCCCCTTGTGGTGTTTGTGGGGAGTTGCGGGGTAGTGCGTATCGGATAAATATCCACCCCCAGATTTAGCGGTACAAAATCAAAGCTCCTCGCCGTTCCTATGCTTGACAACTATCTAAGGGTACGCACGGGTGGATTTCTGGCTGCTATTTGCCGGTGGAAGTGACTGGATATGGGGCAGCAGTACGCAATACCGCCACCGCCCGTGCGTCGGCCCCCGTCCAACGCTCGAGCTGCCCATATCTAGCAACGCCCAGGATATCACCAGCTTGGGTTAGCTATCACAATGGTGGGGGTCAATTTGAGACCGACGATGTATTTTGCAAACCCGTAGGTTGTCGTGGAAGGTATACTTCCTTCATGACTGCAAGCCATGACCTTTTTCGTGTAGCTCTTACAACCATGTGCAAATTTTTATGCTTATGGAACAGCAGTCCCGATCCGGCTTTATCTACAGTTTTCCTCTCAGTTAAAGTAATCTAGCATAGAGCTTAATATGTAGAAGAACATGGTTCCTACATCTCAATAATATCTCACGGATGGACCCCCTAGTCTGCTATCAAAACAACATATCTAGCATTGTGTAAAATATGAAGCATCAAGACCATAAAACCTGAGTTTTTCCTGCGTTGACAAGATATAAGCAGCCCAGTCGTTGTTCTAGTATCACTCTTTACCCTCCACCCTCTAGCTAGCTTCCACAACAAATTGGCGAATTAGAGACATGGGTTCTCACTCGACTGTCCCCCCGCTACCATTTTATGATTCTGATAGTAGGGGATAAAGACTTTGTACTAGACTTCGTCGCTCTATCAACCTTGGGTACAAAGTAGGTGTCATATACATACCAATACAAAGAGACAGACATATGTCTTTTACCGCGCATAAGGTCCTGGGGATAAATATTCACTAAGCTCAGAAGCAACACCCCTTGCGGTAATTATACGTGTTGGTTCCACTCCGGGGGACCGACCAACGTACCTACGACCGACCATTCCCCGGTATATATGTCATTACCTTGAGGACACAGTACATTTACTCTATTTGTATTTATGAGTCGCCTTTACCACTGTAGTTTATTAAAAGAATTAACTCTCGTTCCATCCACTGGCAAATTCGGGGGAAGAGGGCATCAGTCTTGTTGGGCAATGGGTGACAGGATATAAGTTAACACGGGACAAATACAGTCTGTTACCTCTGTAAACAGGTTACCGAAGCCTCTAAGTGAACATACTATATGCACACCCAAGGAAGGCTGGTGAGGGTGTAAGGGAGTCACAAATTCCTGTGCGGTGCCCTGGCATATGGACTACAAGACGCAAGATCAACCACGGGCCAAAACCAGACTTCTTTATTCAGTCTAGTATCAGGACTAGCACCTGGCGCTACTTCTGGACCACCCCCTTTGGCCCAACCCCTTCGCTATTCCCCCCTGACCCGCCTCCGCCGACCTGCCCCTCCATCTTCTCCATAGCCTCCAGGGCACATTTTGCCTTCTGCACCTCTTTGTAGAGGAGCGCAACGTGCTCCCACTCCCTATCACGGGCCTTAGTGATGGCCCTAATTCTGTTGATAAGAGGCTGTCTAGCATTGGTGGCAATCGCTCCCCCCTCAAGTTCGAGAGTCAATTTAATGCGGAGGTTGTTCAGAGCGGTCCAGAGACACATTGAAGGCTCGCAAAGGAGGAGGGCGGTATCGAGCTTGTTCCGCATGACTTCGACGGCTGCTGGCATTGTCGCTGGTGGTGTATGATTTGAGGTTCTGTTGGGTGAAGTTTTGATCGAGTCAGTCTCTGGTTCGGTTCGGTGGAATGGGAAAGGAACCTACACTCTTTTAGTAGGATCCACCGAGAGATACTTAGTGCTGGTGGTGGTGGAGGGGAAGGAATAATTGTGTATCGATTTGAGGTAGAAGAGGGGTATAAATAGTGTATTAACGCGCCAAGGAGTCCATGGGACCTAGTTAGACGCTAGGATTCTAAGTTGAAGTCGACCCCGAAAGAAAGACACCTGTAGCTTGCATGGTGCCCTCGCGGGTTCAAAGGCCCTCCTTCCTCGCTAATTCCTTCCCCTGCATGGCCCCCTAGTGGGATTTGGCCTTATTTCAGAGGTTTGGAGGAGTCACCAAAATATTTATGTAATTCTATCGTAAAGTTCCTTGTTTCTTCAGTGGCCAGAACTATAATTCCCCTACTCTCGATAATATCACCAATTCGGGGGAAGAATGCTTGACTTCCCTGCGATCGGTACGTTCACGAATGGCTGGTTACCTACGAATCCACCTTTCCGTTAGGCACCCTGTCACAGCTGAGGTTTCTGCTAGTTTGATTTCGTTCATTGCCCACTTCACTAATATGAGGGGAAAGATGGAAGGCATGTAACTTGGTAAAACTCATAGTTCATAGCAACTAAAATACAGATATACTGAGAAGACTCGTACCGCCTTACGTACTTCGTAGTCACAGTACAAATTGCCCATAGCCCCCCAGCTTCTAGACCCTTAATCATTCTGGACAGTCTCCTGCAGTTCCGCACATAGCTTCCGTGCCGCCTCCACCACCGGCCAGAGGACCTCGCACTTTTCGTAGATATCGTTGACTCCATTAGCAGCAACTGTGACCATGTCTAGTAGCTCCTTGGCGCGAGAGGCACGGCGTTCCAAAAGAAGGGCTAGGTGTTCGAGGGAACGCATAGATGCAGGATCGTCGACGGAGCTGGCAGGATACGGATTGAACAGGGCATTGTACTCGAACTTGAGGCGTTTGTAGGTGGAGTTGAGCGCGACCCATTTGGCACGGAGATTGTTGTACCTCCTCTGGACGGTAACGAAGTCGTCAAGCATGGCCTGATCCTGAGCGGTAGACACGGTAGGTAGAGGACCCCTGGTCGAGCGAGGTGGCCTCTTTTCTGAAATCTTTTGCGTTCAGGTTATTAGTACTAGTAAATCTGATAATACGTACGGTACTCTTCCTAACTTGTAAGGGACTTCATGGGGGCGGAAGGATTTGTGGTGTACCCTAATATACTCCATTTTCAAAGATAGCTTTAATGTAGGGGGTCGTTGGTGAGTTGTTATGTTGGGTGGTATTCGGGAAAGCTTTCTCTGGATCTAGATTTTGTTATTTATGTTTTTAGAATTCTCGAGCCGGGAGATCTCTTGCAAATCCCAGAGTACTTACTTACCCTGCTTCTTTTGGCGAAGAGACCATGCACAACCTGTAGGCCCGCTACGTCCGGTTCGGCTGGCGGAGAAGGAGTTACCTAGATAATAGGCACTAGAGCGCTACCAAAGGGCCTGCCGATTAAGGGTGGTTTGAACATTCTATACATCAAACTTTCCTCACGATGAATAACTCGGAATCGGAGGTTACGACCCAACAATCTCGACTAGCTGCACTGTCCCAGCCGCTCAACCTCTCACTGTACCTATATGACAAATTTTGATGCGTCGCCCAGGAGATCGATCTTTCCACAAATGGGGGGCTCATAAACTATAGTGACACAAACAAAAGCATCGTGGCGTGGTCTAGTGGTAATACACTGGGCTTCGTCATATGACCACAACAGGTTCAACCCTGGTGGGAGCAGTGATGAGAATGCCCAATATGGTAGCGACGCTCTTGAGGGATGATACTCATCACGTAAGTCTTTTGTTGCCGGCTTCTTTTATGATTTAATTATTTTTTAGCCTTGGGTGCTCTATATGGCTCGGCGGATGATGTGCCAGAGACTTACCACCTCGCAACCGCGAGTTGTGTAAATTTTAGGGAGCAGTGGCTGACAAATCCTCTCTCTACGGTACGTACATGTAGTTTGATGAAATTTCGGAGGAAAGTGTTCCTAGAAGCAGAGAGAGGGTAGATGCCTTGAAAGGCTACGCAAAGAGAAGAAAGCATATTTATAGGCTCAAATAAAGAGTTCACGTGGTAGGCTAGAATAGTATCAGTCGAGGCCTTTATTCCTCCTAGCGCCTATCATAAGGAGGGGGACTTAGGGTAAGTATGGGGGGCAAGGTTCTCTCTTTGGATATGGCGCTATATATATATACTCACTGCTTTAAAGGTAGCTTTGGCAATAAACTGTTGTTCCTAGGCCTTCCCGAGTTTCTGGAGACATATTAGGGCTCAGAAGAATCAGAACTTCAATTTTGTGGCAAGAAACATGCTGAAGTATATTTTAAATGTCCTGCTGCTTTCTCCTTGGTTCACTAATGCAATGCAGTGCTGATCGTCGCATACATGTAGTTCTCGTGTGAGAGCCTCATGAGACACATTATTCTGTAAGTAGGATCCAACGTAATTATGATTGGGAGAGACTTCATCCAGCAACTGATGATCACAGACTGGTATGGGCCCTTTTGGGTGATTAATTATAGAACCGTAGCCGGAGAACCATGATCTATTAATTAAATAATATGTTCGCAATAATTTGAGGCTTCTAATGATGTATGTGACCTATGGGGGCGGGACGCATAATCTTTTGAAATGTTTATGATACGTGGCGGGCATTATATCCATGTCCGGAAGGCGGGCTGCAAGTCCGTATAGTATCTAATTCGAACGAGCTACGGTCGGCCCGGCCCAGGTCACATTCAATAATCAAATGCGTATACCCCTATTGGCATAGAACGCTTTCTTAAGGCAGTGATAGCTTATCAAACTGAAGGTATGTACTACAACCTTTTCCTCCGCACCCTGTGCTGTGTTGGTAATTCATAACTTATACTAATCTTACGGAGAGGGAAGAGGTTGTAGTTCAAGAAATCCAATCATTGTCAAAATCTCGGCTTGCAAAGCATATACGCTTATTTCCCAGTAAATGCCATACAAACACATCCTTCGGAATCGACCCAAGATCGCTGTAAGCTTATACTAAAGTGCGGTTACTTAAGATGTTTGAATTGCTGTAAAGGTTACTGATGAGGCTTGAGAAACGTAATCCCTGAAGGCTAACTTGCTGAGTACATGTGTCCTTTGGTATCCCGGGAATGATTTCGCAAGCATGTTCTCGCGTTTTACCTCCTAACTAAGTAATTACTAAAGAACACTCAAACTATAGCTATCTAGGAATAGAAAATGTAGGTAATAATTGTGAGATGAGATTTTATTATCAATCACAATGAGAGCCAAAGATTAGAGAAGGAAAGGGAAAGATGGTGCGTTGTAGGATCTAGCACCTTCCATCCATGTGAAAAGAAATTCTACTTTTCCTGCTCCTGCTCGGGGATGGCGGGCAACCTACACCCAAATCCCTTTAATTGCTGGCGGCGGAGATGGCGGCGGCGCTGGTCGGGGGACATAGGGGGCTCGGTGCTCTCCTCCTCTACGACAGTGGTGCCGGAGGGCCCACCGGAATCGAACCCGGCTAATTGATCTTGGTCAATTTCCATAAACTCGTCGCTCTCGCTCTCGTAGGCGTTGGTGTTGAATTCCTCATTCAACTGTAGATATTCAAGGAGAGTGGTGGCCTCCTTCACGTCGGCGGCAGTTGAAGACCCTGTTCTCGTGAAGGTTCTTTCCTAGTATGGGTGAGTATGAAAAATGATTGGACGGAGGTGAAGTATAGTGGAATCTTACGGTGTTTGGCGTAAAGCCATGGAAAGAAATTTCTTTCTTGAGATCTTCCACGAAGGATTGAGTAGTAGTAGTACGAGGCCCAGCACTGGTCTGTGTACTGGTATCTGTGCTTGAACCGGCGCCGGTGGTAGAAGGCCTAGCGCTGGAGCTACCGCCTGTAGTTGGCCCATTGCGAGGTTTAGTGGCGTCGCCGGCATCGGTGGAAAGGTCTTGAATAGGGGTAGACATTGGAGGTTTAAGGAATGTGATTAAAAATATAAAACCAAGCTTCGAAAAGAGCGTAGGGAGGAAGAGACGATACTAATACAAGCGAATGTGAGGGGAAAACGGCCGGCGTTATTAGAACTAAAGTCGTTACGCCTTGTTTCAGGTATCCTGTGGGAATTGAGGGGCGGGGGAATGTTGGAGTAACCCAGAAACCGTCTATAGGCCCTTCATAGGGCAGGATACCTCCGCATAGTATGGGCGCCTAATCTAACCAAGATCCATTTTTTAAAATTACACAACAAGTACCTGAAGGCTAGCTACCCCAATTTCTTGAAATGAATGAGTCAAATCCTTAGACAACAGCTGATTTCCTAATCACCCAACACTTACCCCAACATCATGGACGAATAGGAAGTAACTGACCCGCGGAGTTCTTAAAGCTTGCTCATTCAAGCCCTAGACTACCTGGGTCCGTTTATCCCCCGATATGGAGTTTTTCTCGCACCTGTATGTGTATGAGATTAGTGGATCTTGAGTGGTAGCAACGATCCCTCTCTGACCAAGATGGAGCCTGTAATTGCGACGTTACTACACGTGTACAGGCTTGGGTAGTTGGGGATATCAGGGTATTTATAACTCTGATTATAGTAAGATATAGTGTAATCACAAAGCAGAACACTAGCTCGGGGTTTAACCTATCTTTTCCTTGGGGGTGGGGACTACTCCGGATCGCGAGGTGCTATGCGGAAACTCATATGGTCTCACCTCTTTAATTCGCCGGGGGACGCAAACACTGGGCTCCCTCGACGTTGCAACTCGGGATTATTTATATTGCCTACTTCTTCAATCGCCGCGTCATGAGGAATCACTCCGCTCAGAAGCTAAGCAGTTTTTCTCGAAGGGAACCCAGAAATGGCTTAAATCTTTCCTGCTTCCAGCAAAGGTCAACCGCTCTACCCGGGGATATTGTCCGGTAAGCGTATAAATATATATATGAATTAAGCTTTGGTGAATAAAGGTGGCCTCTAAACACTTGTATCTCCCGGCCGTAATTTACAACAAATGCTCAAGAGAGGCAACCGATGGGTTTCATTAACTACCTGCACTGGGGTCGGCAATGAGGGGGGACGTTACGTATGTAAGGGTGTAAGCACGGGGGTGTGAAATGGGAGAGGAGATGTTATACTTGATGTTGGGCTCGAATTATTGACTGGTGCTCCAGAAAGGGACACAACCCGCGGGCAACGGATGCACCCCACATCTTCAGGTGTGGACAGGGTGGAGTGATTTTTCCGGTATGTTCTATCCGGCGTGTGGCTTCATGTATAGCAGCTTGTTACACAGCCATACAACAACATCGATTCTACAACGGAAAGGTAGAACCTTATAATTACATATGGGTACGCAGAAAAAGGCAATGGACGGGTGACTCTTGCTACGTATTGTATTCTCTTGCCCTAAGCTAAGACTCACATAATAAGCGGGCTTATAGACACGGATACCATTAGTCTAATATTTACAACAAAATCTCTATATGGTCTGTTTCTGCTAACTCGGAATTAATATCAAAATGAGAAAGAGGTATGAAATTAAAAGGACACAAGATACAACGAGCTAGAAAGGTATAGAAGTACGTTACTCATTGCCGGTGACGAATTTAAAACAGGAGTAATTGAAAGCCCTTAGTTCTCAAACAATACGATAGTTAGAGGAAGAAGAAGGAATCAAGCAACCTTCACCTTCTTCTCTGCTCCCCCGTTCTCCTTCTCCTTCTCCTCCCCCTTCCCCTCCTCCTTCTCTTCCGCCTCGTAATCCTCGTACTTCCTTTTCTTTGCCACCTGCTGCATCAACCTCTTTCGATTTTCGCCGACCCAGTAATGTTGTCCCCTGGTGTACCTCAACTCTTCCTGCGCCTTCGAGAGTTCCTCCTCAAGATTCTCCTTGAGATCCTCGAACAACTTTAGGTCATCGGCAACGACGGGAGTATCAGTAACCGTGCATGTTTCGTTGTAGACCTTAATATCCTCGACCGCTGTGGCACGGAGCTTGAAGAGCGTTTCAAGCTCCACAATTAGTTCCTCCACACGCCATGGGAGGTTGACACCCCATGGCGCAAAGATACGGCACCTATAGTCCTTATAGGGGAGAGGAAGAGGTGAAGAGGGGGGAGGCGTCTCGCGGGGAGCACTATGGTAGTTTGCCGGTGTAGGAGAGGATTCCGGTGAAGTAGGGTAGCTGAGCCTGAAGTCCGGGCGTTGAGACAGATTAGGGTCTGGACGCCACATAAAGTCTGGAGTGGTGATTAGTAAGAGCAATAGGCTAACATCAATGTGTGTCGGGATTAATTACGTGACATTGCGAAGAATACTTTAGAAAAAGGTAGTTTAATTTTCCCGGGGGTGTTCGGTAGGTGTGTCGGTTTGCGCGACGTCTGGAATCGGTTTATAACTGGAAGGTACCAGAATCATTGGGAATCTTGGCTTTTTTTAGGATTCGTGGATGGAACAAAGGACGTACATGCATATACAGAATGCATGTGTCTCCCTTTACCAGCCAAGGTATCCAGCATCACTCTAGCCGCTTTGACTACAAAATTGGTGCAGCACGTCAGGCTAGATTATATTCCAGCAGTTACCCAATACTAGTTCAACCTCGGGACACTTACGCATGACACTTACACATGACACGATGGAGGGAGATAAAGATACAGCCTTCTCCACTGAGGTATATGATATCAACGGAAATAACTATACGGTAGTTTACTGGAGACAATTATCCATGATTCTGAAGGAAACGGACACGGATTGTAATATTAGAGCCCAGGGAGAGACCACACTTCCCCGGCGCAGTTACCGGATTATATTAATATCAAATAAGCTATCTGGGCGTTATAGTTACTGAGGCCTCCGGAGGATGACATGAACTACGATCCCTACTACTACTCTCACCCCCTTCTTTATAAGACCGCCGTGACCACACTGTCCAGCCCTCAACCATTATCTTTACCCAGTAATCGTCAGAAAGCGCTGGCGATGCTGCGGTTGAAACAGATTTTTCTGGGGTCAATATCCCTTATTCTATAAGGCTATGCCCACGCGCTACATCAGAAACATATCTTAATAGAGTGGGTATTTTTTGGGATACTACCAAAATTTAAATATAATCATGTCCCGACAATCTAAAGGATGTTTAGGGCCTCTACAGCTAGCTTTCGATTGGTTATAATTTGGAAAAATAGCATATTTCCATATCATGATGTAATAATTCCTGTACTTCTTTTGTGACTTTATAGATCCCTACCGAGATATCCAAAGGGATCTTTTCCTTTGGTGAAGGTGAACGACAGGGATCTCTTACGCTAACTCGCAGCCCCAGAGGGAACCTAGCAGGCTGCAGAAAAGGTACATGTAGTGTACCCCATAGTGCGGGGTGAACAAGGCTAAAGAAAGCTTATTTCTCAGGATTCCGATCAGTTCGTCCCATATAGCTGGATGGCAGATCGATTGTTACAGGTTCCAATGCACTTCCCGAGGGCTGCCGGAGGTATAATCCAATGGGCGTAGAGATTGGAACTCAGTATATCATATCACAGGCCCCTCTCATCCTCTCCTTTCCCACTTCCTACCGCCTCCGCCCCCCTCCCCCTCTGCTCCTCATTCGTTCATGAACTTTTTGATCTATCCCCTCCATCAACCTTAGTTTCATCAACATCCCCTATCAAAGCACTAGAGCAACACATTCCATCCAGTCCAGCTTATCTTCTACTTTCTCTACCTACCTCTGCTATCATTGTAGATGCCTGTCTCTTCAGAAGAGGTTGTTGCAACCAATACCCATAGTAACTTTCACAACTCTAATTCTCACGGTCACGATGTATGTTTTATCAAGCTTTTCCTGATGAAACTTGGATCCTTCGCTAACGAAATAGAATTATCTTGCTGCCGTAATGACCGGTACCAGTTCAAACGATGGTGGTAATGGCCTCATCACCGGCGATGCACTTCCGGGAACCGGATTTCTCAGCAGTAATGTATGCTTCATCCCTTGACAGTACTGCTATGTATCACTGACCTATATATAGCAGGTTACTGTCTTTGTTGGTGATGAGGCTATCATCAATGGAACCGTTCTCAGGAGTGATAGTGCTGATTGCGGCCACAATTCACAACCTCCTCATGGGCCAACCTCTAGATCCCCCGCCTGTGTAGAGCAACAGGCATCAAGACTCGTTGATGTGAGTACCTTCCCCTTCTCTCACTCCCTTCTGTTACTAACAATTCGGATGCAACAGCCTATTGGTGTCTCCGGGGGTGGGACTGCTACCCGCGGCTCAGGAGCTCATGGAGAAGACACTCCACCTGTTAGTGGATCAGAAGATACTAGCACTGTAAGTCCAAGAACACATAATGGGTAAACCCAATACTAACTAACCAATGTGCACAGCAATCTGCCAACGTTGTCCGAGAAGGTTCCAATCTTGTAGCAAGTAATGAACAAAATGAGTGCCCCGGCATCCCGAGCAACAGCTTGATCTCGTCTACTCAGGTCAGTTCATTCTCCACCTCTCCGCTTTTCACAATAATTCAAACTAGCTCCTAATCTCTTTGATATAGCCTACCTGTTCCGCTTATCCCGCTGATACTCTATCTGCTATGATCAATAATGTCAATGCAGCATTTGAGGCGTGTCAGCTTCCAGGCTTTACTCATCAGGTATATCTCTTCCCTCTCTCTCCTACCCCTAGCTAAAGCCTTTAAGTTCCCTACCACCTCCGATCAAAGCGATAGGGTTCTTGCAGGAGAGTTCATTGAGGCCTTGACCACCCTCGCAGCAGATTTTGGGCCTTCCGACGACTCATCTGTAAGTACCTTTGACATACTTTCAAAATATAACTAACACCCCCCCAGCTCCAGGAAGAGGACCTTGATCTCCTAACGGAGGGCTTAAGCCCCAACGAGAGGTCTGCTCTCCAGAATCTCGAGACTTCGATGAACGACGCTCTCAACGCCGCCATTGCGACCTTTGAACGTCGTATCCCCCCACCTAATGTCATTGCGGCTTTTGACCGTTACCAGAACTTGGTCCATTGTGACTCTGGCATTGTAGGCATGGATAGTTCCCACCCGCCTTCCCCCCCTGGTAGTGCCCCTGCTACTCCTCCCGCCACACCCCCGCCTTCCCCACCCCCCTCTGCTGGGCCCACAGGAGTAGTCGAGTGCAGCCAATCGTGTGAATCACCATATTACTACAGCGATAACGAGGCTGCGGTGCATTTTGAGGTTCAGGAGACACTCCGCCAGCTGCCGCTCGTACTTCGTGTCGCCATTCAAGAGCTGGTTGCAGCTCAGGACCGTTTGACCAGACTTCGGGCTACTATCCATGGCGGTGTTGGTATTAACCGTTATCCCACGGCTGAGTATTTGAGGGATAACTCTGCTCGGCAACAGGCGTTGATTGAGAGTACCCAGAAATATATCCGCAAAATGCAGCAGGAGGTCTTGGATGAAGAAGGAGAAGAACTTTGGGACGGATGGAGCCGCGATTGGTACATGAGGCCCGTTTAGGACCTCATGTACCGGGGTAGGTTGGGGTGATTTCAAAGGTTCTTTTCGAGATTGTGTATGTTTCTTGTGTGGCTTGAATTTGTTTGTTTGATTTGTTTGACGGAATTGATCTAGTTGTTTCTGTCTGGGGTGATAGGAGGAATATTGTCAGAAGATGACTGAAAACCTTCGGATGGGTAGTTAAGACCGTGGTGTCTGGGAATTCTGTCAAAACGGATGCCTTCTTTTCTCTAGCCGCTATCACTTACTGATATTACCTGGAGAGATAATTTGGCAGCTAGAGATAGCTTCTTAGATGAATATATAGCTATGGAGGATAGGTCTCAGGAATTAAATTCCCTTTCGTGACAAATCCACAATATCTTGCTTTAGTGATGCTAGGTACACCCCTGCGTTAGTTTGGCTTAGGTATTTACAACGGTGTCTATACATTTTGTGTATAAACCCGGCGCCACATGATAATATATTCGCATTTTCTGGTCTTATGCCCCCCCCCCACCCCTCTCCACCACGGATACTAACCGTGCGCACCGCCCCCATGCAACCGTAGAGCACCACAATACAGTAGCCTTACAGATACTTGTAGGTTGAAGTTGAATTTCTTTCAGGTTCACGCACCCCGCGCAATACGGCACGGGATCCCTACCCGGCCTTAGTGATGATCGCCTTGAGCTCATTTCTAGTGGATTCCCCTCCTAGGTCAGTGTAGTCTCTCTATACTCTATTTCCCGGTTAAAGGACACTCACCGCAGGTGGTCACCCCAATCCCTTTCTGGCAGGATGAATAAGACGACTTTATACAACACAAAGGAGATTATGGTCAAACGAAAACTAAAGAAAGAGACGTTATAACCGCGGTAAGTATGACAAAAAGAGATAATGAAATCGGGCACGTTCAACTTAATGACGCTGCAGACAAACAGATATCTTGGAAAGGCTTCATCCCGGCATCCCTGGCGCGACCGGGGCGACTTCATGCTCTCCAATACAGCCCCGCATTTCTTTCTTATCTGACCCCCGCAGCATTTAGCAGCGGTCAAAGGCCTCAGCCCGGGCCCGCGGCCGGGTGGGGGTGTCGGCAACTGGGTTCCCTTGAAAGCGGGGTGTAGATTGCTGTACCTGTTAACACCGGTAAGCTTGGGATCTTCATTTATTCAATACCATAGATATGTTCGAAGCGACCTTTCTCAAGCATACACGAGCACCTCGCAGGGAACGAGGAGCGCAAAAGTAGCGAGAATCGCGGAGTAGGTATAGCCAGCCCATTCTTGCTCGCTTTCTGAGCGTAGTACTGAAACAGCGAATAGGATAGTGTACCGCTACCGCCACTGAAAAAGCTGTAACCTCGGCCTCTGAAGCATATAGCTTTAAATCTATCTTTATTAGCCGCAGTGGTGGCTAGGTCCTCGTTAGCCAAAAACAACTATCTCTCTCATGATGGGAACACCACCAACTGTAGTGGCTGTGGAGCGTTGGAGGGAGGTCTGGATAGCGGTGTTAGAGATGCCAAGGATGGACTCCATCGACCTCTGGTGGCAGACGGAACTCAGTTTCCGGCCCATTCCGGGCCCACTTAGTGGTAGAAAAGCAATCTCGTGTGCGCACGTGCCCCATGAGACACTTGGGCCACGGAAAGAGTTCCTTAGGCACACCTGGAGCCAGTGTTTCTAACGGTTCTTCGGTTTACCAGTTCAAACCGGTTTACTACAACCGTTCAACAAAACAGTTCAGATCAGTTTTGTCTTGTCTCTATTTGGTTCAGTTCAGTTTTGGGCTAGGATAGAGCCGGTTTTGTATGCAGCTGGATCTCCTCATACAAATTATAAACACCATATCCAGAGAAGACCTAACCCTGACCACCTTTGTGTATAGCTCCTGTTATACTGGCGCCAGGACCTCAGAACAGTTCTGCAGCATAAACCAGTTCCTGTTTGGTCGGTTCAGTTGCAGGGCATTTTCATTTAGTTCAGTTTAGTTCAGTCTAGTTTTGCTCAAAATACAAACCAGTCACAACCGTTGGAAACACTGCCTGGAACACCATCCTTTCCCCCAAAATTCCTTCAGCGTGGCGGGAGGGCAATATTATTCAGGATCGGGGGTACATACGTTGCACCCTCGATCATCCTTTTGGCAAAGTCTTCATTTTCTTGATGCGTGAGGATACAGGCGGAAGGCAGACTATGGCCGGAACTCACCACCCGTCTGGTGAAGGCGGTCGTGGGCGGACCGCCGACCCAACTGTGCATGACAGGGCTAGAAATATATCTCTCACAGGGGTTTTTCGAGACCGGCACGCGTGACTCAATAGGCCGGTAATGCGAGGAATCAACAAACGTGTCATTTGGTTTAGTACTGCCGGTGTCGCCACGATATCCTAGGCTGATATAAGGACCCGGTAAGTGTATAATCTGCATCCACAATGCCCCAACTAACCTCTGCGCGACCAATAAATATTGTCTTTGCTAAGGAGCTGTACCACCCCACGCACCGCAATGAAAAAGGGGGGGAAACAATCGCATAATCAGAGATTCTACTTTACTACGCTAAGATCAGACTCTATGTGGGGGAGCGTTGAAAATCCTGCCGCAATCATGGTGGAGATTGCGCAGAGACCTTTTTGCACGACCGGGAATTTAGAAACAAAGAAAGGTATGAAGGATAAATCCGATGCATCATGATTAACAATAGTGGCAACTGCATATTATAAGTTAAACGGTAGGTGGGCTACATGTGATAATAGGTGCAGAGGATACATGGGCCTTGGTGGCGAGCAACCGGAGCGTTCGCCAACCATTCTGATATATTGCTAAGACCTATTCCCGAGCCACCTCCCCATCTAATTTTAATTCCTGGTCCCCATATGCTAACCTTCCCCGCGCTGCCCCTCTCTCCTCGCTCACGCTTCCCCGCCCCCTACGCCTCTTCCTCCTCCTCCTCAATATCCCCCAGGGCCACCAACTTCATCCTCCTCGCCAGTGGATTCATCGCGGTCGCCAAATCCTCCTCCTCAAAAGCCAACCTCGTATCCTTCCAGCGCACTACGTGCTCCTGGATATCCCTCTCATACCAGTGCAGCTCCCACTTGAGCTGATGCATGACCCTATACATCCTGATCGGGCCCGGGCGGACGCGGTACCCCGCAACGAACTTATTGGTAAGGAGGTTGAACCCCATCCGGCCAAGCTTGGCCCGGAGAACCATAAGCTTTGCTTGGCCGTGCTCGTAGATCTGCCACATCTCGTCGATGAGGTGCTTCTGCTCGCTGATCTGGTAGAGGCGCATGTTTCGGTTGGCTTCCGCGAGTGGGTCGAGGAGGGTGCAGGCGGCGGTCGCGCTGCAGGCGCGTGTGGAGGCGCTGGTGGACATGGGGGGATGTGGTTGTTCAGTGTGGACTTTGGGGTGTTGTTTATGTTGGCGTTGGTACCATGGGTGGTTTGGCTATATACATACAGCGGTGGAAAAACTGGGTTAGGGTTCTCCACCAGGTGATAGATGGGCGGATGCGTACATAATTGTAAGTACGGGGCTCTACTTTTGACGATAGGAATATAGACATGATACCAGCTATCACTTCACAATTCTCCTATGAAATCTCCACGAGCATAACGGAATATCGACCTTTGCCCATCAGGACCTGGTATGATAGTGACTGAATATAGTGGCCCTTGTACATATAATAAGTGTTAAATTGATGTATTTGTGACATATTAAATGTTTCTTCACGGAGTAATGCATTATTTTAGATATGTAACAATTACCCCAACACGGATAAGACCTCGGATAAGGGCTCCGGGCGTGGGCGAGCGAAAGGCGGAACCCACACCAGTTGGGTTGTTGGATCAGGCGCTTGTGGTTGTCGCGCAACGTTCGGAATGCGTCTCCCGGACGTCCTGCTTCTGCCACGTATAAAATTTGTTTCTAGTATTTTTTCATCGTTTACACATAAGCCCAATTTCAACAGAAGATCCCTCCTCCTTCATAGCCAAGTGCTGGCTTTAGTTGTAGCACGAAGGAAAATTCATTATATTACTTGAATACACTCGGCAACTAGGGTAGAGTGGCGGGAGGCAGGGGGGTCCGCGCGGGGGAATCCTCCTAATATCCGGGTTCGGAAAATACTCGCCTAAAGCGTATGTGTGGGATCTGCAGAGCCAAGCTGGTTATATGTATGGAGGGCCCCGACAAGGACCTGATTCTCTACCGTTGCAGCCCACAGTCCGATAGGTTTTCGCCCTAGTATTGCAGTGTGCAGTCCTCGATAGGTCTGCCAGGCCTTCCGGTCTATGAGCCTTGTATTTCTACAATTGGGGTTATTGTTGCGAGCCGGGGAAAATGTATCCTCCCTGTAACAACCGTGGCAAGGTCTAGGCTACTCTAATATTTTGTCATTACTGCGTTTGTGCCAAGGCGGCCACTGCTATAAAAAGACAGCTAAATTCCCTCCTAGACATCACAACAATTCCGCAGCAATGGTCATTACAACGGACATCTACGCGATAGCCGGGCCGAGTGATCTCCCATGATCCTATGGATACCTATACATACATGTAGTCAGGTATCTCATCTTTAGGGCTATTTCGTTGGTTTCATTTAGAGGTAGTGCTGCGGTATTTATAGGTATATACGATCTGGACGTGACCGTTCGGAACACTGTATTACTATTTATTTATGGATATCATCACCACTTTCACGGCCGCAATAGTAGAACACGAAACTGGGGCAGAAGATATCCATTCTACTAATCTAGCCTAGGGCCATTAGACCCTAGGCCTCGCTATCTCCACCCTGCCCCTTTATCCCAGCCCAGCCAGCGCCCCCCGCCGGACGTCCAAGCGCATCCCTTACCCAACGACACACCCCTCACCATCCGTCGGCTGCTCCTCCCCCCAGTCCCCCGGCGTCTCCAAGAGCACCACCAGGAGCTTCTTGTAGTACCTATCGACATACTGCATGTACGCGATATTCATCTTCATGCGCTGGCGCAGCTGCACCATTGAGAGCAGCAGGTCGTCCATGTCGCGCGTGACGACACACCCCTTCGGGAACGACTCGGTGGCGAAGTTGAAGCCGTAGTGCTGCAGCTCCGCGCGCAGCATGAACAGCGCCGAGACGCGCTGCTCGTATGCGTCTTGCATCTCGCGCAGGTCCGTCAGGTGGTAGCGGATGTCGGGGAGGTGGTGGCCGTAGCCGGAGAGCGTGATGTGGGCGAAGGCTTCGGCGAGGAAGCCGGTGGATGCGGGGGCGGGGCGCGGGGCGGGGGGCGGGGTGCTCATTCTTGAGGAGGGGGGTGGTGGTTCGTGGTGGGGTTCGTGGGGGTGTTGGGGGTGTGTTGCCGACTGCTCTGAGACGGACAAAGGATCGATCTGTGATGTGTGAGAATGTTGGGGCGGGCAAAGGGTGCCACCACCGCACTTACAAATATAGGGCTAATACATTCCAAATAGTAATGTTTCTAATAGGACAAACACGGGGGCTTCGTTCATCTACTAGCCTTCAGGAAGTCAGGTTGCGTAGTTAGTCATGACCTAAGGTTTGTATGGTGTCATGACTTCTTTAATTGAGTAGCCTGCTCTGAGAAAACCTTATATGATAGGTTTTATTATAACATGGGCAGGTCAGCTAGGCCCGCTATTCACACCACCCCCTTGCCCCTCTCCAGGCTCCTAACAACCCATTGACCACTCCCCGCCTCCGAGCCATTTCCTCCTCCGCAAGCTGGAAGCCCTTACATCCCGATTTCAGATCCATCATGTCCCACCAACCATATCGCGTGATCCACCTTAGATGGATACGGCGCCTCCCCTGGCCCCTATTGACCTCCCCCGGCAGGCGACACCATAAACAAGACCCCCGGCGGCGAGAGCAGCCTGATTTAGCCTATCTAGGCCGGAGGCGGACTGGTGTTCTACTATGATATCAGTTTATCAATTCGTTGGTTCATTGGACTAGAGATGTACCTTATGGTTGTTCATGAAGATCATGAGAGGTCGTTGCACTGCCGTTCTATTGGTGGGAACTTGGTTGCGCCAGCCCCTCGCTGATTAAGCATATGACAGGACCAACACCCTCCTAACATTGTTGGAACATGGTTTCAGGGCCCAAAAATAACGATCTATAGTATCGCACCCCCCGCCAGGTTAGTGAATTAGAATTGAAGCCTGATAAACACGCTTGATAGAAGCAGGAATCAAGTCTTACCTGTAGGTACGGAGTGTCTGGACGTACCATACTGGAAACAATACGTATGTGAAACATCCCGAGCTCTTACCAAAACTGATATGCACCCCCATCCCAGCCCTTAAGCCTCTGTGTACTTTCCAGGAATATGCTCTCCTCTTACATTATACCTTAGTAAAGCATCATGGTTAACCGGCGGGCACCCTTGGTACGTACTTGTTCCGGCAAAGAGATTATGGATCTCTTCATCTACTTAGTATACACGAATAGCATGGCGGATGCCTCTCTGATGAAGATTATCATATTCCTCCCACCACGGACTGAGGAGCTTGAGAGCATGCCAAAAACATCCCCTAGAATACCTGAGTACTATTTAGGTGTGCTTCAATAATGGCGCGATGAAGCTTCTAAGAGACGGTCACAAGCGATTCATGATACCAACCACCACTCCTGGGAGCAGGATACCCGGGAGACTATCCCTGAAATTGGTACTAGCTAATTATATAACGAAATCCTACTGAGAAAGGATTTGGACAGGTAGATCTGGAACGTAAGGGGGCTCACGAGCCCAGCCGTTTCTCCACAACCGGCGAAGACGGCGCCCCCGTAGCAGCCATTTAATTAATCCAGGGTTGCTGCATAGGGGATGTGGTATACTAGATCGACAGGGCTCAGCACATGTAGCCAGCGTAGGCTAAGCTTTGACATATCAAAAAGCATATAGAGTTTACGCAAAACCAAAAATTCCACTCCTTCATCCTCGGAGCAAAGGTTTTCGCCTAAATACTAGAGAAGGAAGGAACAGTATGCGCGGTGCTCCGGCCACCAAAATTCTATACTTCCGCACTGTTGCGTTCACCTCCTTCACTTTAAACTGGCCGAAGTAAATGGGGATGTTTTTCTTTTTTTTTGCTTACTTCATTACATGTATGCAAATTGGGATGTGATGATGCAGTGGTAGATGTAATCTAAACATTACCTCACGGCATATACTAGCTAGACCTAGTCTTACATTTTTAGAGCGTTACTCACAACTAGGGAGTGTATCGGAGCAACAGGTTTAATTCCGGTGTCATTCCTAAGGAGATTTTGTCCAGATTTATCGTAATAGAGCAGGAAATTCTTAGGGAGAAGGTTTGATTTAGGAGGCTAGTATCTTAGGTTGGTTGGCGATAGAGAAATAGATAACAATGACCTAAACGCGCAGGGTACTAAAACTAAACTCTATCAGCATACTGCCGTTTTAGGGTGAATATTGAAGGGAATCACGTACCCAACGAGCTCTACCCCCATACAGAAAAGACCGCCCTATAAACCCCCCCCCCTGGGGGGCAATCAGTCGAGACGATACAGCTGTTGAATTTTGCGCTTCTCATCCTGAATTTGTCTCTGGCGTGTGAACCTCTCGAAGCTCTGCCTCTCGGACTGGACCCTGGTCTCCTCCCACTTCTGCATGCCTCTCCACCTCAAATGCATCCCGCGCAGCAACAAAGTACAATGCCTAACATCCTTCTCCACCAAACGAAGGATTTCAACGCCTGTCTCCTGCACATCCCCCACGTTCAATTCCGGTGGGAAGGTCCCTGTAGCGAGATTGAGGCCCTCGCGTTGCAGCCTGATGCGCATGCTCCACATGCACATGTTGAGTCTGTGGAGCTCCTGGGTTGTTTGATGCATTTCGAGGACTGCCTCCTGGATGCGAAGCGCTGCGGCCGCGCTCATCGCGAGAGAGGAAGGGCTTTGGTGGAACATGCATGGAAGAGACATGAGGGTTTGTGGTGACTGTAAGTTGACTGGATGTTCGGTTGATGGTGGTGTTTCGAGGACTGGGCCTGGTGATGCCGGGGCAAGGAGCACGGAGGCGCGTACACTCGGGTGGCCACTGCTGATGCTTGTTTGAGACTTTCGAAGTGTAGTTTTATTTTCTTGCGGAATAGGGAGTGCGCGTAGGGCTCTAGCACAAAACTAAATCGTAAGGCACAGCGCGTATGTAGTTCAGGTTTCAATAGTTCCTGTAGAACCTGTTTCAACACCCCCAACCCACGAGAGATAATGTCCATCTATCTAGTCACTTCTTCAAACCTCCACGTAATCACACCGACCGCCCAGCTTCCTCTATTCCATACAGTGTAAGTATCAAAATGTTACCGGAGGCACTTGATCTCTCATTTACTTCCCGCTCCCTCAAGTTCCATCGTTCCGCTGTTGATTAAGAGCCTTAATTATGTTCAATCGATCCGGTATTCAGGATGTGGTTCACGTCTGACAAGGGGGGTGGTGAGTGATACATTTGAGTGGTAAAGGCGATCTGTATTGATCAGGTGATCTTTGTTCTCATGGGCGATGGCGGGCATTCATATCTTGAAAATACCTGACGTTTAAGGGCCCGAGGCATATGGGCTTTATGGGCAATATATCTTGGGCTACGTTTGAGAGTAAAGCGAGTTTAATTTGGGGTATTGCCCGTGAAGAAAGATTAAATTACAGTGCGGAATAGGAGGAGAGCCGCTCAGCATATTGCAGTCCACCTCATTTATTTCTTGGTATTCATCTCCACACCCTTAAGCCTTCAAGCAGTATAACCCCCACCCCTACTCCATTCCAGGCCCTACACCATATTCCTCTCCTCCATCCTAGCCTCCAAATCTTTAAGCACCCCCCGGAGCATCTGCATCATCCCCAGGTCACGGCGCATCTGCTTCTGAAGATGGCTGTGTAAGTCTAGGAGACGTCCGATTTCGGGGCACACCGATTGACTTGCCCCATCTTGCAGCGGTGTATTTGCTTTGAGATCGTAACCGTGGCACGCAAGGTTGTGCCGTATCGCCCAAACTTTGAATAGGTAACTGTCGTACCTTTGGTTACGGATGGAAATCCGGGCCTTCAGGATATCGCCCCCTGTGGCATTGTTGTTCATGTTTGTAGAGTGGCGGGGGTTTGTGCGGGGGATTGTACTTCGAGAATGCGAGACAAGCGGGGTAGTCGGTTTGAGCGTCTTGCAGAGGGGGTGTGCGCGGGAATAGTTCTTGCGCTGTTGAAGACGTGAGGTTGTCCACGGTGATGGATTAGGTGTAAGGTATATCCGGCGTTCTAACAGAATTGCAACCAAGGGCATCTCATTATATTAAGGAGGCAGCTTTGTTACTATAGGTGTTAATAGAATGGATGATGACTCCCTCTGGTGTTTTCTTTACGTAACTAAGCGATAAACCAACACAGGTTTCATGCTTCATATAAATATTCTACGCCTAGGTAGCCGATTTCTCTAGCTAGAGATAGAAATCTAGAACACAAGGATTGAAAATAAAACATGAGTAGGAAGGATAATTATATTGATGAAGTGCTTTGTTGTACAAACATCCCTGCGCTTGCCCGTCTTTCTAGCCCTTGTCCTTAGGGACTCCCCAATTGCTTCACCCGTACACCTAGCAAAACATGCATGGTTGGCTAGTGCCCGGACTTCAAAGGCACCTCAGGACACACACGAGGAAATTGTAATTAATGTTCATTTCTTGGGTATCCCCGGGTACCAATATTGGCCTTAAAGCCCAGGGTCACTGGCCAGACAGGCGCCCTCTAAATCCTGAGAAGCTGCACCTGCGCCCCAAGCTACTCCCCGCAGTACCTCATCTTCTACGCACGCCTGTGCTTGCGTAGCATCCTTCTCCTATATATTACCTTGTCCTGAAAACCTCCTTTATTCCCTCACCTATACGCCGCTCGTGGTTGAGCCCCAGTAGGCAAGGTTTTCTCCAAGGCAAGACAATAGAATTTTTATTCGTATGGCAAGACAATATATTTTGAATGGGGTTCCTTGGAACAAAGGACCGCTACGCTAGACCAAAAGCAGGAACGCGGATGTTGGTGCCCCCCCACAGTGTCCGTCTGTTGACTACATGTACCCGGGACGTGGGCTTCCCCGCCGGCGCTTATATAAGGCGAGGAAACGCAACGATTGATGCGCCATGACCAAGACCGCACACCATCCCACAGGAGGAGCTAGAAGGATACGGCTCCGGGGTTTAGCAGGGGGTTTTGAGCAATTATTCAGGTCAGATGAGCGTATCTAGATGCTTGGACGTGCCCGTTGCAGCACAAACGCAATTGTTGGTACCAAGTGAGAACTAACTGGACATTCATGGGTGGTATGATTTCAATAATCAATATTAGGGTCTACGAGAGTGGCCATTCTAGCCACCCCCATATAGCTAGTCAAGGACGGTTTATTTTTGGGCCTGCATAGAGCTAGAACCCCTTCTCGGAACATGCCGGAGGGATATACCTTCATATTGTACCACAAGGAAAACAGCAAGCTGCCCATAGGGGATGGGTTTGAGACTAGCGCATGGCTGATGCTTGGCGGAGGTACTCCCTAGCTATGGGTAGGTGGGTAATGCCCAGAGGATCATGTTTGGAGGAGTCTACACCGATTGAAACTAGGTCCCGTGGCGCAGGAACGCGGTCAGAAACCGCCACGTCGTCTAGTCTAGGAAGCTCCACAGCCGCTATATCACACAATCCGGCAGGCTCCCTCCCTTCGTCCCATGCTGGATAGCCCATATACAAATCAATCTCCACCCCTAAGCTCGCCAGTCCTACGCAGTCCTCCCAAGCCGCCCCACAAAAACTAGTACGCCCCTTCTTACACCCCACACCCCCGCCTCCCCCCCCAGCCTCCACCCCACCCAGTACCATATCCTTCCGCCACTTCCCCACTCTCGCAGCTCGCTACCGTCCCGCCACCACATCTTGGTCCCCAGCACCGCTCCTGATGAGATTCGTGGTAGATGTGATCCGTCTCCACCGTAGGCGTCAAGCGCCAGCGTTGCGAGCGCCAATACCTGGGACAGGCGCAGCTTTATATACATACCGGAGGCTAGTGCGCCGGTAGCCAAAAGTAGGGTTCATCCGGATCTAGGTCTCGGTCATAAGGGTGGTCCCATGATAGGGGCTTGGATAAACTAAGGGCCTGACCTTCTGTGGAATTGTACCAGGCCAGCGGTGGTATTTTGGCGCAGGTGAAACACCCGTTGTCTGCCCAAGAATAGAGACGTGAGACGTAGAAGACCGTGGCTCTAGGTAGAGAGGAGGGGAATGCGGCGTGCGGTGGTCCTTGGATCGGAAGCTTCAAGAACACACCCAGTACGGCGGGAGGGCAGGCGATGGGCCACGGATATCGTTGTGATGGCGTCGTTGTTTGTTGAGCTAGATTCCAGTTCGCAAGGTCTGCCTGTCTGGAGACGTGTGATGTGTGGTGGTGCCTAAGTACCCGGGGCAATGATTGAAAAAACAGGATTTCTGGACACCCAAGGAGCCGCACCCCACCAAACCCTGCAACCCCGCTAAACGCAGCCTTCCAACACCCACCAGCAACTACAACTAACATCCAAAATCAATACAACGACTTTACATCGAACCACAACCCAAACCATGAACGCCGCCGCCGCCGCAGCCTGGACGCCGGACGCGCACAGCGCCCGCGTCGCCGCGACCATCCAGAGGATCAAAGCACGCATCCGCCAGCTCACCGAGTCCTACCACAAGGAGCAATGGGCGTACGTCGTCAAGCACATCAGATACAGTGAGGTGAAGCGGCAGCCCGCCTACGCGCCCACCATGGGCTTCCGCTCGCTGGAGTGGTGGGGGGACTATGTACTGCAGTCCCACACTAGAATGCAGCAGCTGGTGCATGACATGGCCGTGCTGGAACGCAAGTGGAAGGACCGGGCACTGATGGAGGAGGAGAGGGTTGCCAGGGCCGTGGGGAGGATCGAGAGGGCGGGGAGGAAGAGGGAGCGGGAGAGGGAGAAGGGAGCGGGGGAGAGGGCCGGGAAGAGGAGGGCGGGGAATGGGGGGGCCGTGCTAGTGGGGGTTGAGGGAGAGGGGGCGGATTAGTGCCTCTGCTGGCTCTGGGGCCTGCGACTGTTGAGTAGACTCCGTAGATAATCGAAGTTTCCTCTGCATTTCTGGGTTACTCCAAGGTTTCGTTAGAGTATTGCAGTTCCCACAGACCTGGGCTTGAATGTTGTAATTTGGTAGGACTACGTCTACTGTAGTTGTATTTCTCATTTGCTGTTGGACTGGGTCGTGGGCTCCCATGGTCCGCGGGGGCCGCTGTCTGTGAGACAATGATCGGAAATGGCCTTTCGAATAACATAGGGTTCCCAGTGCATTAAAAAAAGAGGTAACATAAGTAGCTACATGCAGTTTCTGCGTCAAGGCCACCAATATATGGGCTAGGGCACGAGAGGACCTTATTCCCAGCCCCGCCCAGCCCGTGCCCGCACCTCTTCTACCGTAATCATACTTGGGCTAATCCCCACTGGCACGGCACCGCCTGGCCGACCCTTAAACCTTCTACTCATGCGCTCATATCGTCACCCATGACTTGTTTCTTTCGTCCCCAGCATTAGCCAGCCTCTCGCCAGTTTGTTGCCCATAAATTTTGCTATCCCACTGCAATCATTATAATATGTGAGATATGATTCGTCTCTTTGGTGTATGGGAACGTAATCCGCGGTTCTTGCACTGATCCACAGTCTGCAAGTGTCAGCAGTCCCCCCACACACGTACCTTTTACGGGAGCTCAACATATCAATTCTCCCATACTTATAATTCAATATGTTTGCCAAAACCGGGTGACCGCCTATGGCTCATAGGTATGGTCCGGGGTCTTATCTATAGTCCTGGCAGAGCTGCCAAGTCATCTATAGGTATCTATAATCTGCACCTGACCGTTGGGAACACGGACTTAGACGTGGAACGTAGAAGACCATGGCTCTAGGTAGATACAAATGGGGGCGGAATGCGGCATACGGTCTTCGTTAGACCAGAAGCTCCAAGAACACACCCCGTACGGCGGGAGGACAGGCGATGGACCACGGACTCCCACTAGTAATGGCGCCGTTGTTTGTTGGGCTGAATCCCTGCCCGTGAGGTCTGCCTGTCTGGAGACGTGTGACGTGTGGTGGTGTATAAGTACCCAAGGCAATGATTGAAAAAACTGGATTTCTGGACACCGTAGCAGCCCAGCCCACCTTGCAATTCTCGCTGAGCCCAGCCTTCCAACCATCCGCGGCCCGGGCTCAACTAGACCTAACAACCACAAATAGTTTAACGAATTTACATCGAACCCCAACCTAAACATGAGCACCTACAAAGAACACATCCAACAGCTCACCGACTCCTACCACAAGGAGCAATACGCGTATCTCGTCAAGTACATGAGATACACTGATGTGAAGCGGCACCCCGCCAACGCCCCCGCCACGGGCCTCTACTCTCTACAGTGGTGGGAAAGCCACATATACCAGTGTCGCAGGAACATGCAGATACTATTGCGGAATATGCACGAGCTGGATCACGAGTGGAAGGACCGGGTGCTGAAGATGGAGGAGGAGAGGGCTGCCGGGGATGTGAGGATCGAGAGGAGCAGGAAGAGGAGGAGGCAGTGGATGGCGGGCGGGGGAGGGGGCCTACGTCGGGAGGGGGGCTGAAGTGACATGGGGGGGCTGCACCCGTTCTGGCGGGCTGGTGGTTGAGGGGCTGGGTTGGTGCTGCTGCTGGCTGGAGGGCTTTCGGCTGTTGGGTAGCATCCGTAGAGAATTGAAACTTGCTCTGTGCCTTGGGTTACTTCTACAGTGCGTCAGAGTGTTTATGCTGTTTTGGGCTTGAATAGCTATGGTACCATTTAGTGGGAGTAGGTCCACTGTAGTTGTGTTTCTCCTTTGCTCCTGGTAGACTAGGTCGTGAACCCCCGCGGCTCGCGGTGGCAGTCGGGCCCCTCCCGGGCCATGTTATTGTCTTCCCTTAATTAAGACGCAACTATTACCTCCCTGCCTCAGGGTTCTCAAAGGTACGTATCAATATGACTTCCATGCCATACCGTACCCACTGTTATATACTGCGGTGGCTATCGAACTGCATGCTACTGTGCAGACTCCTTACCATACCAACCATAATATATTATACTGTAGGCGAGCGATGTCCTATGTTCGGCCTAGAAGTGTTCCGGGGCAAAATCCAGGTTTTCCTTTTCCTTTCCTCCTCTTCCTGATCCATGGAGTCAGTAAAGGTAAATGAAGATTTGTTTGTTAAGTCCCTACCATCATATTCATGCTATTATCGATATAGATGAAATCCATATCCTACCTTTTACCTAAATATCACCATATCGTACGCTACTCACTATACTACCAACGAGTTTTATCGATATGTATCACAACACCGCATTATCACCGAGAACCCTGCCCTACCTTGTGATCACGAGCCCCCATCCCCAACCTCACGCCTACTCGCCACAGCACGGCACCACCGGCGAGGAGTAGTCCGTGGGTGCCAGATCGACACCGAGTGATAGACCATGAACACAACACCCACGATGCGTACGACCGAGCCACCTTAAACGCCGAGTGATAGACCATGGATTCAACAACACAACCCATACACACCTAACGCCCACGACTGAGCCGCCCTGCCGCGTATAGACACCCAATACCGAGGCTGCCGCTCTAATTGGACGGTGGGGCATACACGGCGCCCGGCCGTGGGTGCAGTGTAAGTGACATTCTTTATTTAGCGGATGTTAGTGCTAGCGTGTAAGCCCCATGTTGGTGACCAGATAACTACCTTTCGACAACACCAGAATAGCAATAGATTTGTCAGAAATAGTGACTTTGGCAGCGGATATAGTTCTTGTGATATCTTTTGGTAATACAGGAGGGAATTTAATAGCTAATAGCCTTGGCAAACAACAGTAATGGCAGAATATAAGGGTGGTCTAGACCTTGCCACAATTATTACAGGTAGGATATATTTTCCCCGGCTCGCAATGATAATCCCAACAACATTCTCCTGCGATGTGCGAGTGGTGACCTGTGAAGAACCACCACTCCTATATACTGTAAATTAAATCTACCAAGATTTCTGAATCTCTTGTAGCTTACGCATGAGATATCATTGGTGTTATGTGTCCCATGCTTGTAGGACTTAAGTAACAGCCCAGGGATATACCCATAGCCTCCATACCACCACACGTCTCTACCCCCCCCCCCCGCCACGGAGCACCCCCTAAACCCCCCAAGAACAAAAAAAAAACCACAAAAACACACAAGACACAACAGCATTCGATTTTATTATCTTACTCGCATACACGATATACACCTACAAAGCGGGCAAATACCCCGCACGCCTTGAGCAAAACACCCCAATTGCGGCTGCAAAAAAAACCTGCTCATCCAACACAGGAGACGTAAGGACAGGACAGGGGGAAAAAGACAGCGCCACCGTTTAGCGGTGAGCGCCTCCACGGCGGGGAGGTGCGGCGGCTTGTGCTCCTGGAGCGTCTTCGGCGTCGGTGTCGTCGAAGTCGGTGTCGGTGTCGTCGGAGTCGGAGATGGAGATTGGATCCTCCTATGCATTTACGCACACTGTCAGTCACAGCCTCTAGCTCCGCCACCACAAAGCAACATACCGGTAGAGACCCCTGCGGCCCGAGCGGAGCAATAACGCCATGCCTCCTCTTCCACCTCGCCAACCAGCCACGCGGCAACACCCTCCCTATCCACACAATTAGCCCCTCTCACGACAGTCCAAACAGGAAAGAGAACCTACCACCAACCAAGGCAACAACCTTCCTCTCGAGCGCCCTCCCAGTGACAACGCTCCCAGCAGCAGCAACACCATACCAGACACGCAGCTCGGCATCCAGTGCGCGCCGCTCCGCAGGATCCATCACGCGCGGGCGGCCAGCAGTAACCTGCATCTGCTGACCCGGCGCAAGCACCGGGACGACATGGCCCGGGAGCCCCGTGTCGCGCGCGTCAACGTGCACTCCTGCCATCAGCGTCGCGCGGTGGACCGCTGCCTCCTCCTCGGTGCAGTGCTGCGGAGCGGCAGAGAGGGCGTCGTGGTGGCGGCGCAGGCGGCGCATGTAGGTCCTGTTCTCGAGGCGGGAACGATGGCGGTTGTTGGTGCGGCCGTTGTGGTAGAAGACGCGTTGGACGTAGTTGGTCGCTGGCTGCGGCGCCGGCGCCGGCGCTAAGCAGCGGGCGGGCGTGATCGCGGGTGCTGGCTTTGGCGTGGCGGGGTGGGCGGGCTCCTCGGGCGCGGGGGGCTTGCGGGTGCGGTGGGGGAGGGGCGTTGCCGCCCAGAACTCGGCGACGACTTCCCTGTCGGCTGTGCGCCTCGGGGGGCCGGTATACTTCGCATTGGATTGCTTTGGCGGGGGGGTGGGGTCTTCGGGTAGTGGGGTGGTGCGGCGGCGGGAGGGCCCTGGGGCTCCGTCGTTGGCGGGGAGCTTGCGCTTGCGGGACTCGTGGGCGGCCGGGCTGGGCTGCTGAGTGGGCGGGGAGTGGTCCTCTTTGTCGAGGTTGTTATTAGCTGGGCTCTGTTCCACGGCTTTTCCTTTTTCTTTGCCATTGTTCGTGCTCGTGTCCGTGCCTCTATCCAACACCAGCGGCGCAACTGGAACAGAAGCAGCCCTCTGCCCGAAATCTCCACCACCTTCAACACCAACTTGCTCCCTCACGACACGAGCAACCGATCCTTCCACTCTTGCCGTCCCTAGATCCCTGGCGGCGGCAAATCGTGCCTGTAGCTCCAGCTGGATGGTGGCGTCAATATACTCCTTAATGACCGACCCGCCGTCCCTTGTGATGACGGGTATGTTCGAGAGCCGGCTGTCGACCTCGGACTGCACGCGGGCATCCAGGTAGGCCTTTACCTTTGCTGCTGTACGCGGCGAGAGCGCGACGCCGATGGCAGCGCAGATGGGGTCTGGGTCTGGCGCGGGGGTCGCGGGGATGGGTGGTGTGGGTGTGCACAGGTCTTGGACTTGGAGCTTGACGGGAGGGTCGGCGGCGCGGTTGAGTTCTGCCAGGCGCCGGGATTCGTTGTCGGTGCCGGCGTCTGCTGTGCGGGCCCTGATTCTGGCTGGTTCTTCGACCGGAGCAGGGGGAGCAGCGGCATTGGGGTCCTGGTTAGCGGAGTCGTGCTGGTGTTGCTCATCGAGGTTCGCTGCTGGCATAACGCCGGCTTGCGTGCTCAGCGCTGATTGGGCCGGGCCAGCATCGATTGTACCGCCCTCCCTCTTGACCTCTGCAGACCCAGCAGAGACAGTGATGGCTCCTTTGTTCAAGGCCTCAGGCTCTTCAATCTTCCCCTCGCCCTCATCACACCAGCCCTCTTCCTCCTCCATTGCATTTTCATCTCCATGTACCCCCTCTTCCTCAACTGCCGGGCGAGCTGCAGTATTAGTAGAAGCTACCGATTGAACCCCCCCAGCAGGATGAGACCTAAACCCCGACTCCGCCTTAGGCAGCGCCGTCACCAGGGCCGGACCCTCTTCCTGCTTGACCTGCTTGTCACCCTCAGTCCTGCCTTTTCCGCCCGTCTTGCGCGGCGCCATGGCCCCAGTATGATTGATGTGCGGGGAGAGAGGCCGAGTGATGTCCCCTGATTCTTTCTTCACAGCCGGCCTAGCCAGTGCACGCACAGCTTCGTCAGCCATCATCAGCGGCAGCGATTTTAATGAATGGGCGCTGCGGTTGTGGTTGCGGTTGCGGTTGTGGTTATGCTTCTTCTTGTTCGTGTGCTTGTTGTTGTTGTGTTGCGCGTGGGCGATGACCAGTGCCGGGATCTGGGGCGAGCGGCAGCGCGGCGCGTCAGTAGGCGGGGGTTTGGCGCTTACCGCCCTTCCGCCCCCACTGTCGGCAACGGGTTTTGCCGCCGGAGCACGGTGCGCGACGACAATTGTGTCCTCCATCACCTCCTCGTCCGCCTTGCGCTTTGTAGCCGCGCGCTGGAGAGCCCTCTGCTGCCGGCGCCCTAAGGGCCGCGCTGGCTTTGTCGTGCTTGGGCCTGCCGCCTCTGCGTCCGTGGCATGCTCTGTGTCTGGTTTGCTGTTGCTGCTCTCGCCGCGCTTGGTGCTGGTGTCTACGTCCGCTGTTTCCGGTATTTCGGGCTGCTTTCCGGCGGCGGTAAGGGTGACTGATTGCCGCGTCCGCCGCTGGCTCCGCCTGCTTATCATCGGGGTGCTGGTCTGGCGCTTGTTTTCCGGCTCCTGGACAACCTCGTTCTCCTCCTCGGCTGGCTCAGCAGCACTAACACCCACCGCCTCCGGTTCGGCCTCCACATTCGCCTCCGCCTCCGTCTCCTGCTCCGGCTCTGGACTCCTCCGAGGCCCCAACGCCTCCGGCCACGCCAATATCCCACCCGCGCCCGGCCCCCACCTCCGATCCTCCACCTCCACCTGCACCTGTCTCGGCGGCCCTCCCCTAAGCGCGTTCAGCACGGCCTCAACATCCACCACATCACCCAACCCCACACTCAGCATCCACCCAGCAGCCTGCTCCGCGCTCGGCCAGCACCCGCCCGCCTCCCGGCGCCCACGCGCCCAGTCCGCCACCCGCCCCGCCTGGACGGCTTTACTCCCGCGGACGGCCGCGCCCGCGGTTACAGACCGCAACACGGACGACGGCAGTACGGCCCCCGAGTGCGTGTAGGCCCACCAGGCGTTGAGTGCTGGGTGGGTGGGGCGGTGGCCGGTCTGCAGGAGCTGCTGCCGGTAGTAGGTGTAGAGGTTGGATTTGTCGGTGTGGGAAATGGAGAGGGGTGGTGCGGGCGGGGTGGGGGTTGTGGCGGCGGGAGGGGTGGGCGCGTGGGGGGTCGGGGCGAGGGGGTGCGGTTGGCGGCGGGGGCGGGTTGAGCGGCGGAGGGGGGCCGAGGAGTGAGCTTTGCGGGCCATGGTGGGATTTTTGGTTGGGGAGGTATTGTTGCTTTTGTGTATATTTGTGTATGTTATTTAGAGCTGGATAGCGTTTTTGGGTGTCCCGTAGAGTTTTTCTTGGTGCCCTAGAGAAGAGGATACCGGACTTGGGTATGCTGTGCTATAGTCGCCCAGATGTAGTGCTTGTAATGCCCACTACGAGATTGAGGGCCAGGGGAGTAGGACCGCAGACAGCGTCGAGGCCAAAGCCTTCAAAAACGGGTAAGTCGAGACCACCAAACCAAAAGCCGAGTCGTGTCCGCCCGCCCGCAACAGCAAAAGAACCGAAAAAGGCCGCAGGCACAGAAGAGGAACCCCAAAAGCACGCTGCAGCTAGGTTGGCCTAGAGACAATATGCGTAGCTATGGTGGGCGGCGCTCTGGGAAGGTGCAAGGGGTAAGCAAAGTGTGAGAAAGAGCTGCGGAGCACTGTCTTTTCTGGCGGGTGTGGTGGGCGGGTGAGGTGCTGTGGGGAACTGCGGCAGTTGTGCTTGGGCTTGGGCTTCGGCGGGCGTTCTGGGTGGTGGGGTATTGGGGGTCACGGACGCCAGGAGAGCGCGGATTGGAGGGGAGTGCTGTAAGATCTAGGCCTGGGCTGAGCCGGGAGGGCCGACTATGCCCAGTGCTCTGCCTCACTGGCCTGGCCTGGACTCACAAACCTGCTTACACTTACACACGGGGCAAGAGGCAGGCGTAGGGAGAACCGATGCGTGGCATGGCCCCCCTCCGCGGCCGTGACAGTAGTCCTACCATAATCCCAAGCATAGCAAACCTGTGAACAGCTCCTAATCACCCGGTGTCTGGTATGGGCAATCACCCGGCCACCGAGTGACCGGTTGTGAACACCGACTGTGGCTCTCTTTTTCTTTTTGGTTTACTTCTTTAATTACATGACTGGCTGTGGTTGCGCTGGGGGTATCGGTCGGTAGTCCACCGGCACTGGCTCTCGGGGCGAATATGAATCAAAAAAAAAAGAGGCGGTAGGCATTGTCTGGGCGTCGCCTATGTTTTTCTCCGTTCTGGAGGCGTGGCTGGGTTGGGTGTTTCCTGAGGGGCCGGTTGGTACTACTTCTCTCTTGATTGTCTGGATGGTGTATCTGGGGTATACAAGCCCCCACTCCATAACGGGCTGTTGTGGGTCCCACGTATGAATACCCGCCCTGCCTCCAGGATGCTGTCTCAACACGGCGGACAGTAAGGTCAACGCATTCAGGGCACAGGATGGAACAAACGGGAGTGGCAGGAAACACACAAGACGTAGCAGTCATGTATGTAGTGTTTAAGATTAAATGCACCTAGGAGAAGTGTGATATTGTATACATACTTGCTTGACCACTAGCTAAAGCAGAAGCTATTTTTATACACCAACCCCCATACCGCACGGACGGGACCACTGCCTTCATATATTTATTACATCTAGCACCCACCCATCGATCCCGACAGATAGGGCGACACCAATCCGAACGGGTCCCATCAGCAGCCGCTTGTCCATCTCACCATGTCATTGAAGCCCCACTCCCTAGGTACTGTCGACAGCGGTGATCCCGGAGCAGATAGGGAGGTAGCAGAAAGGGTGGTGCGGGGGTTACTTACCCCCGTCCGCCATGACCTAGCCCGTAACTGGAAATGACCGACTCGACATGTTTCGTTACATGCGCGTTGTGCGCTGATGTAAGCGTCCAGCAGAAAATACGCGCATTTTGACAAGGCTGGAGTCGGCCGTGAAGCGTCGCTATGGACGTCCTGAAACCGAGTATAGTTGCCACCAATATTTAATTGCCTACCTCATGTAGTGGATCCTGGTACCGCGTGCTATCTCGGCCTCCATATTGTACTAACTTGGAGATACGGCGCGCATGAGTGATTCATTGTACCGTCATAGACAAGTGACGATCATGTCCTAGGTTGTTCCGGGCACCACCGCCTCTAGGGTGGAAAAACGCAGCACCGCCAGACAGACTATTTCTCCCGGATGGTATTGTCTATATAACTAGTTTCTATCAAACTGTACCTCTAGGGCTAGCGTTTATATTTATCGATACGTATCACGCTGTCATCCGCGATTGGGGACCTAGGGTTGGGGCTGTAGGTGGGTCTATTGGTAGAAGTGTCTACTTGATTCACAGGACAAGCGTAGTCTGCCGTAAAAGTGGCGCCATCGTATCTAGCGGTATAGACGCGGCGCCTATCGTCGGAGTGTGTCTGTGGCAACCCGTCCTTACTCTTCTTCCTGTTTCCGTTACTCCTCCACCCGTGCGCCATTTGTTCTCCAGCGAACCATGCTGCGTTAAATTGGTGTTCGGTGGTCCCCAGTGGTGGGTGGGGTGGGGTAAGATGGGCCGGGGGAGTGGGTGCAGGTAGTCCACAGGCAACGACTGGGGGAGGTCACAAAATCTCACTCGGGCGGCTCTGCGCTTTACAAATATTTTTCCTTTTGTTCGAATCATCAACTGTATCCAGCCCTGGTACCCTCTCCCCGCGACCATCTTCAACAAAGGAAAATCACAACCCCGGAAGTACCCTTTCTTCCACCGCCATCTTCAGCAAACAGAAATCAAAACAACATGAGATCGACACATATTAATTAAACCATTTTGTCTTCTTCACTCGTCTACCCACTCACTCCTTCTCTAGGCCTCCCTTGATTCAATTCCGCCGGTTCTCCGTCTTCTTCGCCTTTACCCTTTATCTTTCTTGCTTCTGCTTTAGAGCATCTGTACTATGCAGTATAGCGGAGCCCAATTAGGGAGCCTTCGTTGCCCTAATTATAGCAAAAGATACTAAATCAAGATATAACCCACCCGCTCCACTTAGTAAAGATCTTTGGGGTGCTTGCTTGATGGGTGGCGGGGCTCGGACGTGGACCCCATCTGTATTGATAATATCATAGGTGTCATGCCGTAGGGACTCGGCTCTTTCTATCCTCGGTTTATGCAATTTACTGATCAGAAAATGGAGGAAAGAAAAAGAAAGTCCTAGATTACGCTCCAGAACGCTGCCAGGAACATAAGATATTTCCTGATTATGTCGTTATAGTTGGCACGATAAGGAGTCTGCAAGATATCATGCAGTTTGATAACAACCTCAGCACATAGTGGGTACGGTATAGCAGGTGGATTATACCGATACATAATATTGAGAACCTTGGTTCTACCTAGGAGTATCAGAAGAGAGTGAACGGGGTGTAGCTATATTCACGAAGTAGAAAGATATCGAAACGCCTAGCTGGACAGATGGGGAGTACGTGTTCTACCGTAACTACTACATCTCAGCAAAAAAAGAAAACAGAACTCAAAAACCCATAGGCATTCAAAAAAATTAAAAATACAAGAATGCCACCACCAGAGATCAGCCCACCCACAGTACACCGCCCCCTCCCCTTGCACCACCACCCCCCAAAGAAGCCCCACGCGCCGGACAACTACTCCTCCGCGACCTTCCTCCTCTTCCCCCCCCACCCCCCCTCCTCCCTCTCCGCCCTCCTCTCCAACCTCGCGATCGCCTTCTCCACCCTCTCGTCCTCGGCCAGCTGCTTATCCTTCCACCTCCGCTCCAGCCGCTTCATTTGGACGACATAGTCCTCGCGCCGGTCTACCCACTCCCTGCGGTAATGGTCCCTCCCCGCGACGGTGTCCAGCAGGAACTTGAAGCGGGCCCACTCCTCGCCCCTGTAGAGGGCCGCAAGGTCTCGCTTGATACCGGCGATTTGGGCAGCGACGAGGGCGGAGGTCTGGTCTGGTGTCCAGGTTATTACGGGTGTGGAGGACATTATAGATTATAGTAGGGCGTGTAGGTCTAGCTATAGTGTGTAGATGGTATTCGTGGTGGGAGACAGGGGCGATGATGTTCGAGATTACCGTGTTAAACTTGGATAAACGAAATAGCTTCGGAAATGTCTGAAAGATAGATTACCCACCACTGTCGCACACTACTGATATATCTTAGTTATAGTAATAACTGCGTTCACTCCGGACGGCACATTAACATTCTCCGCAGCTTGGAGAACGATAGAAAATGCTACTGGCTGCAAATAGCATTTTCTATTGTTTTGTAAGCTACGGAGAATGTATATAGGGCGCTTGGAAAGAGAGTAGGAATGTCCCTATATTTCTCCTCATAGTGCCAGAATTAAAATACCGCTGGTCAACCCAAATAAGTATGATTTGGTGCTAAATATTAAGCAAGTAGCATTTTAATTTTGGCAGGGTGATTCGACGAGTTATAATTAGCTGCCAGGGGCTCGTCACGGTAGATAAACCATCAGGTCCCTACTATCTTAAGATTCGCTATGATTGGGATAATATTCTATTACCGGGTTGTAAAAGTAGCCGCGTAGCAACCAAAGGTTTCTTCTTCTTTCTTTTTTTTTATATCATACTTTCATTCGTTTCCAGGTACAAGAATGTTGTGTGCAGGGAAGCCCTATGGCACAAAGTTTCATTCTCATACGATAGGATCTTAAGCCAAGATTTTCAGATTATGGGTGAAAAAAAAAAAAACTATAGTTCTCTAATGTTATGGGAATGGACGAACCCCCATATCCATTATAGTTGTTAGAATATACTAACTGGTGTAGTCCAGGTTCTCCTTAGCTGCATAGTTACTTTTATAACCTAGCTTACAATACTTTCTGGTGGGATGCCTTTACCTTGGGAACGTACCCGTCTATGTAATCATATATATGGGAATCAAAGCTATTTATGGTTCCTTTGGGCCCACGAAGATCGGTATTTCTCGCCTGGGCGTTGAGAACTGCCATATCCTGTTATAAGCTCAACTCCATACCTGGATGGTCCCGGTCACCCACAGGGAAAACGTAGCATTGGGCTACCCAGGCCCGCCTCTAAAGCCGGGGAAAAAGGTAGAAGAAGCACGCAGGGCCCTCCTCCGGCTCACCCCCGTCTTCCGTACAGGAGGAATCCTCATACAAAGTACAAGCACCATATATACCAGAACTAACCCTAACCCAGAAAACCTTTGGTGTAGAATTCCTACCAGACTAGTTCCAAGGCCTCAGAGCTGTTGTTCTGGAAATAGACCAGTCCCTATTAGGTCGGTCCAGTTGTAGGCAGGTTCAGTTCAAGTTTTTCCGGACATGGGGCCGGTTGGAACCGTTGGAAATGCTAGACTATCCCGATGGTCCAACAATTTCGAACCCCTCTCCTTGTGACCAAGGCGGCGGAACCTCATGCCGCGCCGCCGTGTCACTCCCCCAAGCCACGCAACTCAAGCCAGCCCTCCCAAGGTCGAGTATCCCCATCCCACCGGTCCTAAGCCTACAACCCGTACGCCTGGAAGAAAGCTCCTTACCTATTCCCCGGCGGCCCCGGCACCTTGAATGCTCCGAGGGGGGAGAAATTGGGGGACAATATGGGTTAAATATTTTCCAACCTCTGCAGATGGGGGATTCAACGATCCGTTGAGGCGCAACACTGGTGTTTATCCACCACCGGTACCGGGGAGGAGTGATAGGGGGAGAGATGCTTGTGTATATATCGATAACAGTTGAACATGATTTCAATGGGATGGGGGGGTAGGACCATTGTCGGTTCAGTTATCGACGATCTTCAAGTGTGGTGTGTAAAACTGAGATGAATAGCAATGTTACTTCACCCGGAAGCATGAATAGACAGAATCTTAGAAGCTCACCTCACTAACCGAAGCCCCTGATAGGTATCTCACTTCTACTATCGATTGGTCCTATCCATCGAGGAGGATATACAAACTTTCCTGGTTTTAGATAAGGATTTCCCCATATGGCTAGAATATGTACTTGAGCAGAGACAAACTTGTCCGGCAAAGGAATGGGATCAATCATGGCGCCTTTATGCAGTGCAACTCGGGGCGAGCAAAATACCGACCCGTGTCTTAGGCGGGCCTTGACCTACCCTGTATTAGGGGAGAATGGAACACCTCTACTCCTACAGGCACGCTATTTAAACCAACACGGATTCCCTCAACCTTCATCATTCATCATCATCATTAAATCATCGTTGTTATCAATCATCATTCAGTGGAAACCCTATCGAACAGCACAGATCCCGATCTTACTAAACGCCGCCACGATGCCTTCCTCAATTTGCTCCTACGACATCCAGATGCCCCCCGTTGGTCTCGCGGACCAGATCATCGACGAGAAGCGGAACCTCCAATACCTCCACCGTCAGTACAAACCGCTCAAGGCCCGGCATGACAATCTGTGCAACCACCTCTACCGTGGCCGTGGGTTTATCCAGACCCTCAAGATCAACATCATTGGGTTCCTCTTTGTTCTTGGTGATGAGGAGCTTATTGAAGCAATCCGGAGAAGCTTCGTCAAGGATAGGCTCAGACGTAACAGGAAGAAGATGTTGGAACTTGAGGATATGATAGTCATCGTTGAGACGAATATCATTCTGTTGGAGGATGCCTTGAATAAGGAAAAGAAGGGACTAAGGCCACCGGGGCTGGAGTATGTTGCGGGACTGAGGGAGTGAAGGGTGTAGGGCTTGGGGGCTGGGGGTGGGGGTGGGTTACTGAACGGTGGAGGAGGGATGTTTTGGCTGGCCTGAGGGAGTGTAAATTCTCGAGGGGTGGCTATTGAGTTGGGGTGGATTGAAAAGGGGGTATAACGGAAGATATGATCGAGCGTGCCGGAATAGGCGGAGGTTGATTGTATCTGTGCCGGTATTGGAGTTTAATATTTGTCGCTGAAATGTCGCAAAAAATGAATCAAAGCTTTAGCATGACCTCACTGTCCTAAAATCCTGATCCTAGTGTTACATAAACCTATTTATGAGACTTAGGAATATAGTCGCAACCTTTCGTACATGGTCTCTGCCGTGTTTGCCGTGCCGATCGTATAGCACGTCAATACACAATGTGCAACGGGTCTACCCCAAAGCATAATAATACGAAAACACCAGCGGCCACAATATCGCATTCCGTGGGAACAAATATATTATAGGGGTCATAACCCCGGTATAAACTCCGAGGGAGTTGCAGCAAGCCTGCATAAATATTTAATTTGTTTGGTAAATCTTGAAATTTAGTGTTGTTTGTGGTGCTCTTCTTTAATTTGATAGATCTTTCTTGACAGGACGCATAGGATGACCGTATCTAGCAGAAAGAGATCATGAACAAAAGATACGGTAGGTGTGGAAAGGGTGGATAGTGAGAACGAGCACCTTCCAGTCAATGACGCTGCTGAAAAACACGTTGTACTGTCTTTGTGAAGGTTCATCCTATCCTCTCCATCTTCATTCGTATTATAAGTGATCTGTCGTGGAAATATCCTCATTGGGTTATATTGGCCCCAAAGTTCCAACCCCGGCCTCCATTCAAAGGAGGTGAACCTCTAAGATTTGGGTGCATACATATCAGGCAAGAGGAAACAAGCAAACGACCCTAGACAAGCAATATAGTATCTAACTAATGTTAACAATCATTGAGGGATCAATGGGTTCAACATATTTTGAGTCTGCAATTGGTGAGTGAACTGCTCTACGTTGGGCCTCAATCATTGAACGTGGAGAGTAACTGACCTTTGTCCTCAGACCCGAAGCTTCTTGTTGCTGGCAACAATGAAGACCGAGTGGGCACCCTTGGTTTGACCCATATCCTCCCTGTCCCTAATGATAAATTGCTCACAATCTCTGTAGGCGATTTACCCCTGCGGCAGGACAGTGGAAGTAATTTTACTGGTACCCTTGCTACACAAGCCTCCGGCCATGGGAACTACCTACTAGAACGAGCAACTGGTCAGTTCCTCCTTCCACCCTCCATACGCTCTGTTAGTTCAACTGATAATTTTTCTTCATTAGAGGCGTCACCAACAAGTGGACTTGTTGAACTGACCGACGAGGAATTCGCCTGTCTCTTAACGGCTGCAATTGGCGGTGCTGGTCATACGCCCTTAGACATTATGGACCTTGAGTCTTCGGCCGAGCTTGATACAATTTTCGGGGGCTATGAGTTTGATGCACCAACTTCACTTGGCGACCCTGCAGCTCTTGAGCACCCCGTGTTAGTTGCCCATGCCCCGGCGCATATGATGAAGTTTGCTCAGGAAACCGACCCCACTCAGCAACACATCATGGACTTCGTCGACTACGCGGCATGTGATCCTCCTTCCTCGCAGACAATTACCATCACCGACGACTATATCGAGGCGAAGGCGAGGCAGGACCTTGCGCTCGAGGCTGCCATTCGATACGCTAATGTTACAGAGATTCGCCTTGGCTCTATCGTCGGGGTTTCCCAGTCGGATAGCTCCGATGGCTATCGGATTGAGGGAGGGGATGTTATTTCATTCTCCAACTGTGTAAAACACCCTCGTAAAGCCCACTATCGAAAAGATTGGAAGTATTGGGAGAAGGATGGCGATGCCATCACCAGCACTTCGACATCATCTGCCTCCTCGTCAACAAACAGTTCAGCGAAAAGACCGAAGGCGGGGAAAGGAAGTCGCGGCCCATACAAGAAGCAGATGATTTGTGGCTCAGATGGGATTCTTGCAAGTCACTCTCAGGGACGTGTTGAAGAGAGCGGTGTGAAGAGAAGGCATGGTGGTGGGAGAGCCAAAGGAAATACCCGCTGCGGGATTTGCGGAGGGGTCTTTGCAAGACCGAGCTGCTTGAAGGTGCATATGGACACAATCCACGGCGAGGGGGTGATATGTGAGTGCGGCTCCAAGTTTTCGGGAAAGTCTTCCCATAGAAGACATCGTATTAGTGGGGTGTGTAAAGGCTCTGAAGAGCAGTGAAGGGGTGATCTTTGTGCATGGTGCAAGGTTACCATACCATCATCGACCCCTGTATCATTCAGGCCCGGAGCTCATTGATGATTGGTAGATAGTGGGGTAGTATTCAAAAAACAGTAATATAATTGTTAGGAATCAGTCCTCTGTTGCCCTGTGCGGTTTGCCATGTATGACGTCATCACTCTCACCCACCTCTACTCCCGCATCAGCAAGAGACACGGGCGGTAGAAGAGGATAAATACATGTTGTCTCATTCGCTATAGAAGTTTGATATATACCTGTTGTTATACATATCCGTGCACCATCAATTTGGGCAGCCCCAAATGGTCAATCCAAGATTCCCAGAATAATCGGATGACATACTGAGGCTTTTTGGGACAGTCTTAACACCTAAGGGAATATCGGATTTAATTGAGTGATACATGTACTTTCACGGGTCACAGAGAGATAAAATTCCTTTATGCATGGGATACCTGTATGCCAATGCTATACACATGCTAATATGTATAGACAGATTCTTCGCTCGTCATAAACTTTGACCAGTTTGCCTCTGGCACTCATCATTATGTAACTACTTCTGATCACAAGGTCCGAGGTCTGTTAAACACCCACAGAACCTAACCGTTACTTGACAGAACAGCACAAACACTTGAAACCTGTGTCCGATGACAAGATAACGCCTGTCATATGACAAATCCCTAGCATGGAATTTAGCTAAAGCTCCTCAGGAGATAATATAGTGTTTTAATTTAGGGGCAATGTGTTTCTTCAGATACTAGGACATGTTTGACTACGACACGTGGAGCTAATTCTTCGGTGATATATATCTTCAAAATCCGCTCCTCTGATATATATCCTAGCCAGAACAATATCTGCTTTCAAATTCCACCACTACCACAAGGCTCATTCCAGAGCCCGCAACACGGACAAAGAATGCCCCGCCGCCATGACCATCAAGCAGGACACGAGAGCCAGGGGCCGGGACACACCCCCCACAGGTCCCGCCAACGCACGCCCCAAGAGCAGCCCTACGTATACAAGAAGGTTCGCTTCGAGCAGCTCCACCCAGAGATATCCCGCAATATCCGGCTCAATCTCATCAGCGAATGCAGAGCTTTCCAAAAGATACTGCTTACAGCTCAAAATACCAACAGCACCCCTCGGGGCTCACAGTACAGAAATGCTAGGCTTAACGTATCCGAGCTCCGCCGGCGTCTCCTCCAGCCCGACTGTCACCAGCAGAGAATGAAGGAGAAATCACAAGTGGCAATTCTAAATGCCGCTCATCAGCTCGAGTTTGATGCACTACTGAGAAATCAGGGTCATGAGAGAGACAAGCTGTATAGGAGTTTTTCCAAGTGAGGATCCAGAGAAAGCGTAGCAGGGGGTTTCAGTTCCTATATTTACCATAACTCCTACCTAACCATCTTTCCTCTTATGTCACGGTTTTTCAAACCTCGGCAGCGCCATTGTTTCCTCACTTGTCAGATAATTTTCTTAGAATCGGGATATAACCAAGTCGGATCTCTTGATAAAGATACAGAGCATTTTTCTATTATATCAATCTTTTCTCTTTTACCTTTAATCAAATATCAGGCCATTTACAATCAATACCCACAGGTTTGTACCTCGTTTGTTGGGGTCTTGGCTACACAGGCAAACAAACTGAGACATTACGGTGGCCAGCCAGCACCCTTAGAAAGGACATGAACAGCCTCTACAGCGTGTAAATGTGTGTTCAAATCTCACGGAACTTTACTTCCACTCCTGCACTCCCTCCTTCTAGCCGAACCAATGTGAGATAGGATTTGCCCCTGCTATGAGACATAATTTGACTATGACAAGGGGTTGTGTTTGCACCGAAAGCTTCTGTGAAATCTCAAAACTCTAATATAACCCCGCTTGAGCTACACTGCACCCTAAGTTCGTGGCCTGTAACACCAGAGCGTTCTCATTGAAGTTCTTGTCCAACCCGCTTACATAACCGAGTGATATCCCATGAGGATAAGGATGAGTGATAACCAATGACAAGGTTGGGTTGCGACGAATGTGAAGCGCAATCAATGTTCTCGGTATGTTATATAACTGCTATTGCTAAGATATGAATTTGGCAAGATATATTGTAAGATGAATGTTATTGAAGGATAACGATAAGCGTAACGTTGCGGCCTGGGTAGGGGTGTAAGCACCTCCGTAATGGCAATAGGCTCTAAAAACATCTGGTGTACTAATAGTGACGACATGATCCCACATATACTAGCATCGCCCTGTTGGATATGTCGGGTAATAAAGTCGGGTCCTATTTCTCTGCCTACATATATAAGCGAAGACACAGTACATATGTCCTTATATATGGGGACTTGGCGCCAAATGCTTGGGCGCTCAGTGACGTAATGGATGTATTTTAGGTTTGGGGTGAATATAATATTCTGGTAACCCTTGGATGTTGGTATTACTTTGAGTACGGCGTCGGCCATATTATCGAGGGAAAAGCTTGATAGAGGCTTTTATGCGAGCTAAATTGCAAAGCCAGTTGAGGTTCTATCCATGACCATCGTCGAAATGATATATATACAATTGGATCATTCCCATTTCCACCTTTGAAGCAACATCTCCCCACAATAGGTTCCCGAAAACTTATTGAATCCTAGTGCCACTACTTGTTTCTAAGCATTGAACCACCTGGGAATGAGCAATTTAATTAAGGTGGGGCGTCTATATCTTCCCTGCTTCACTCCTGCCTGTGGCTAACATGCAAGCTAGAACATTAGGGACACTAGCAGCACAAATCAGCCGATAAGAGGTTTTTACTGCAGTGCACGCCCCAGGAAAGTTTATCCACACAAAAGCCGCCGCTCCTTTCTCCCTCTCATGCCTACAACATCACCACAAGACCCCGACCAGCTTAAACAACCCACAAAGCTTCCTCACTCTTCCTAAACTCCAAAGATGCGTACCGCCATCTCTATGACCATGGCGGCCCAAGCCACTGGCAGGCTCTCGATTCTGCAAAATTATCTCAACGACCTCACTACGACCTACCTCAGCTCTAAATCTGAGATGGACCACCTAAGCCGCCGCCTTGAGGCCGTTTTCGGAGATTCGAATCTCGAGAGGTGCGAGCGCGCTGCGCTTTACACCGGCGTGAAGCACTATCAAGATCTGATGGCCCTCGATCTTGCTATCATGAGAGGTGTCCATGCTCAAATGGAGGAGATCCACGCCAACGAGAAGAAAAGACTTGCGGAGGAGCGGGAGAAAATGGGGAATACGATGATGGAAAGGGCACGGATGTCAAGGCAGGGGACGAAGATGAGAGTGTACGAGCAGGACGCCGGTGGTATGGCTGCGATGCACTAAGGACAAGATCGTCGCGTCAACCGCATTAGTGTCAGAATAGTAAGAATGAAACTACACATTTTTTGAGGTCACGGATTTTGTGAATATGAGGTTTGCCAAAAGGTTACATACCTTTATCGGGATGTGAGGTTCATGGCGGTGGTTTGGTCGGCTTGCGTAAGAAATAGGCCACGTCGCACAACCTCCTGATACCACCTCCCCTCGGTTATTATACTGGAAAATATATGTGATCTTTCCAGCTCCTTTCACGAATCAGCATATAAACATCATTGTTTATATAGTATACTGTTGGAGCCCAAAATTGGGCTGTGTGAGCAGGATATACGGGCGCTGTTGCCCTCATTGTACGGTTTCTAGAACCGGTCGCGTGACATTTGATATAAATAGGGGCCGATTCGATATCCACCATGAGCCCAAGATACCTCACTGACACAAAAGATCCATTTATCCTATACTGAACCAGATTTGCTAGCGACTGCTGCTTCGAACAATAAACCAGATACCTAGAGCCAATATATGCCCACCCCCGTGGGTGCATCTCTTGAAAAAGTTACAGAAACTCTCATTCCGATCACAGATCGCCTCAAATCCTCCGTATCGGGTTACTATGTAGAGCTGGAGGAATGGGCCTCTGACCTTCAACACATTGAGAACGAATGGCAACTGACTCAACGCCTACTTGCAGGGGCAGGATGTGACCTCAGTACCTACAAGCATACTGCCGAGTTTTTCAAAGATCCACGACGTTTCTTAGAGTCCAGATGCGATTGTAAGGCATATGAAATGCATCCTGGCTTTCCAATAATTGAAAATGTAAAGCTCCTCTTCCAGCGGGACTATGAACTTCGACTCATGGTCTCCGATATGTGGCAATGTCGGTTGCAGTTGGAGTTGTGGATGCAGGAAGAGAAGCAGATGGCTAGAACCCGGGACACCAGATAGGAGATGATTTTCTCAATAGCATTCCTTCTATTTTTGTTGGAAGAAAGCAGATAAACCCTTGTTTTCACTTTGATCCCTTGTATTCCTATTCGGAGATGTATTTTATATATCTACATTTCATAAGCGGGGTAGCTCCGGGTGGCTCTGTAGGGGCGAAATATAGCCTGGATGATGTTTGGTGGTGAGACCAAGCATCGAAACCCAATCTTCATAAGCATAACAGGCCTGGCCGTATGCTCTATATGTAGTCATCAATAAATGCCATAGTGGAACTTGATACGAGTATTATTCTCATTTTTAGGAGTGTATATCAAAGCTCAAGTAATTATGAAGTACCGTTGTGAAATGTTGGTCTTGGTTTCGTATGGATTTGATACACTTGGGAGGGTACACAAGCGGAGAAGTAGTGAGGTAAGGCCGGTGATGGGAACAGAAGGGAGTAAAAAAGGTTAGGTGACGTGGTCCTAACGCAGCTCACCCATGTAAATGCTAAAATGATAGTAGTAGTGCAAAGGGTACTAGAATTCAGATCTGTAGAATGGTTACAGTACCCAACTAGCACAAATACAATTAGCATTCATCTCTGCGGTGTACCTTTCCGGCCAGGGTATAAGCTCACAGTCTTGGATACCACCCTCTGTCGTTACCCCCGAGCCAACCAGAATCATCGCTGAAGCTCGCGTCATAATAACAATATCCCCTCCTGAGCTAGAGGGATGGAGTGCAGGTACTGCGTGTTGCCTAAACTGCGTGGAAAGAACACGGTGGAGTGACTGGACTCGCAGAGATCACCGGTCAGTAAGCGTACATAGGCTCGTAAATCGAGGCCCTACAAGTTACCTGGGAGATAGGACTCTGAATAGAGAGAAGTGTAGCTGGTAGAAAGAGAGGAGTTGCATAGGTTTCGGCGGAGGAACAGAATACTCGATATGAACCCGTAGGGTGGCTAGCTAAGGCACGCGGTATCTGATTTGATCCTGAAACGTTGGATAATGTTAGATCATACTGGCCATATCGACCTAAGGACAAGTACATATGATTTAGTGATCTGCTTTGAGTTCAAACCTCTCCCCGGTTGGGCCACGTTACCAGTTAAGTTAGTACATACATGTACGTGTACCTACAGCAGCGTGCCAGTTCTACCTCCAACCAACTACACCTTTCTTTCCTTCCCTCTTCTTATGAGAACTATTAAGATCTTACCCCCGTTCTTTCCCCCTGCCACCCCTTGCTTCCGCCTTCTTCGATATGTCCATTCCATCGCCGACTTCACCGCCGCCACTAAAGGGCGAACTAGGAGGGAGGAAGTACTTTAGTCTAATACAAGATTAGACTCTGGACCGTTCGCCGTAACCTCCTCAACTTAATTGTCGAGATGTAACATTCCTAATGGTGTTCTTACTGAAAGATGTGATCCACGTTTAATTTCTAAGATGTAACACCGATTTCTCTTTGTCAATCCATGTTCTAAGAGCGGGGGGGGGGTAGTCTTTCTCAAAATAATAATACCCCCATATAGTTATATTATATTATTGCTCTTGGGAACCAGGCCATGTCTTCCATTACGCCCCCCGTTCAAGCTTTCTGTTTGAAAATAGGGCGTCCTCTGGCGTATCCACACACCGGCTAGGATTTGAAGAGGTATCAGAGTTAATTTTAACTAGAAATTGCCAGGAAGACGCCATAACCGCCAAACGGCCGGTGCGTCGAGAGGTCTGAACACGACAAGGACACTGAGTCACCCGTGATCAAAATGAAGGAACTCCAAGTGCCAGTGGACGCCGGGTGGTTGGGGGGTAGGGGGTCGATTTCTTCATCTGAGGGTCGGGCGTGGTGGGACATTTATACCTGTTGTAGAGCCGCATAGGATCGGAGCCCGCCGGGTAATTGCTGGCTTTGAGTTTTTGAAAGGGGGATTGAACCGGAGATGCCAAAAATTTAAGCTGTTTGTCTCAGGGGGGTAATTAGGTGGTGGGTATTGGTGATAAAGAACTTGAGCTATTTTAACTACATAGATGTGGTTCTAAACCGTTGATTGAGGTCACAACGCTCATAACCACACTGCATGACTCTACCTAGTAATTACCAACCTACCCAACCCAACAAGAAGGAACCACCAACCTCACGTCATCTCACCACCGCACAGCATCCCCTCAACGATCACGATGGCGAGCACTCCCCCCTCCTCCCACACCGTCACCGCCGCTCACACCCCGCCCAGCAACACCGCCGCCGAAATCGCAGCCCTTAAACGCCAAATCGCAACCCTCGAACACATGACCGCCGACGCCCGCTTCAGAGCGTGGTCCCTTCGCCACATCCTCATCCTCGCCGGCTACGATCCCACCGACCGCATGATAGACGGCTGCGACTGCCCGCTGAACATCGAGAGGGCCGTGACCAGGTTGAGGGTCCATGAGGATACGGTCCGCATCGGAGTCCGCAGCATCCAGCTCGCTGATGGGAGATGGAAGGGGTTGCAGGTGAGGGAGGAGGAAAGGGTCCGTAGGGAGATGGACGCTTGGGAGATGGGGGTTGAGAATGGGATTAGGGGGTAATCAGATCGTCGGATCTTTTTCTTGTACCTCTTATGCTGGCTAGTGTATCTAGATACTAGCCTGCTATCAATCAAGGACTCTCGTTCTTCGTTGATTTACTCTTCTCTTATATTGCGCATATCTTCCTTATCCTGTGTACCAAATTTGAACAGAAATATCTCTATACCCCCTTAGGCGCTCGCACCATAGATCCATCCCTAGATACGTCTGAGGACCAGACAATTCTCCCCCATCCATTCCGGCGGGTAGGCACCAGGTCTGTGCTTAGAAGGAGAGATATTCTGCTGGAGATTCCTTCCCACTGGAGAGATTATTAAAACTCTACATATACAACGTCAGGAATACAAATCTTACAAGATATATATATAGTGTTATGTCCTAGCATGAACCTCAAACACCCCTATGCTCCTGCTCTACCGCCGATGACTACCATTTGGCAATTAGCATTTACCTTGGAGTCTTTATTCCTGTAGCATGCATACATGTATATAGACTAATCTTTCATCCGAATCAAATTCGTTGAGTTCTAGCAACACTCGCCCAGGCCCGGAGACCTCCGAAGAGCCGCACGACATAGCACACGCAACCACCACTACGAAGCTTACCACTTTTCAAACCGCTATAGCGGAACGCACTACACCAATCTCCCTGGTTCCACCAACCGCCGCCTCAGGCCCAACCCGTGCTCGCCGTGGCCAGGCTGCGATCACAGATATCTACATATGGATATCTGCACAGCGGTGCCAACCTAGCACCCTATAATATGGGTTATACCCGGAACCCCTAGCAGCCCAAGATGCCTACGCAAGACCACCGCGCTCTGTCGCTCCAGGGCAGGTGCCGGGACTGGCTACGGAATATGGTGCCAGGACCACCGGCTATAGTCCGGATTATGGGGTTGTAGCTTGGAATATATATGACAGTGCCATATATATTCCACAGCCCTGCAAAGTCCACTCAGCTGGCCTTGGCCGCTCTCTGGATCGCCTCGGGAAGCTTGGGGGTCTCAAGGGAACCGATAGGGGGCGGGTGAGCTGGAGAGAAGAAGCTGGGAACGCCGGCCGGTAAAGATCTGATCATGAGGAATCACCAAGAAGAATATACGAAGAGCTAACATAGATTTGATATAGGGCATTCCCGACATACCGCAGACCCTAATACTGGGTGGTATTGCAGCGCCTAATAAGATGACTCTTGCCAGGCCGGCCCGCTCTGTTCTTCAAGGGTATGCGTACAACCCTTTTTCCTCCCCCGAAACCTTGTTTTGGCACCGGAACGGTTACCGCCATATGGCCAAAGGTATTTGAGAGTTTACGTCATGCCCGAGCGGGATCTGCTCTATCCACTAACGCTTCTAGGCCCAAAGCACCCGAACGACACGCTTCGTGTCCATTGCCACTTGCAAAAGGACCTCCTAACCCACCTTTTCCAACCTCTCACACCAAGCGCACCTCAAACCAAACACCGAAATCATGTCGAACACTGCCCCCATCGCGACGATTACTCCTACCACCGCCGTCCAAGATACCCCAGATGATGGTGGTAACCCAGTTGCGATGACCACTGCAGGTAAAGACCCTATAAGAAACCGTGACACCACCACCATCGCCGCTGACACTGACCCACCCCAGCATCGACCAGCTCTGCCCTTACTGGCGTCGTCGCTACCGCGGGTGCTGTTGGGGACAGCAGCACTACCACCCCCGACGCCCTAATCGACCCCCTTCTCCTAGCTGCTCCCCCCAGCGCCAACGCCCACGCCGCCTCCACCGCCGCCTTGATCGCAAGCTACAGGCGCAGGAACCGGGAGCATGAGCGCGAGCTCAACATCACCCTTCTGAGCGTCTGGACCACCCGCCACAGGCTCGCCCTGCACGGCTACGACCTCATCAACCAGTGCATGTACGGCGTAGCTGAGATCTCGCCCGCCGTAAGGGCGCTCCTAGGCGCCTTGGAGCTCGCTGAGTATCTCCGCCAGGAGGTGCTCTGGGACTTGAGCCGCAACGATAAGGGCCGAAAGGACGTGGAGCTCTCTCAGGTGGAGAGGCTCGAGAGGGAGGGGAGGGTGGGGTTGGAGAGAAGCTCCGGTTTGTGAGCGCTGGCGTTTCGTGGGAATGACGCCGGTGGAAGAAAATTAAAGGTTTGTTGAATGTCCCTGGTTTTGCTAAGTTTCCTATTTCTAACGTCAATAGATAAAATAAAATAAATTTAGGCAATTCCCATGACACTCTAAAACGTTACCATATATTATCCAGTGATACTCCTGTGCCATATATGATGCGTTCCCTATGTCTCTCAGTTACCATGCCATGTAGCCCAGCACCCTGATCCCTCCCTTGACGGGATATAGATTTAAAAATGAGATTCATAAACCCCTCCATTCTCTCGGGGTCTCATAGGAAGAATCTAAATTTGGCAGCAGTGCGCGGCTGGGGAGGTTATAAATAAAGGAATACTAATTAGAACCATGATCGCCCTAGCATTAGGCTATACCGAACTGAGGTTTTATACTGCACACTCCGTGCATGTCTGCCACTAAAGCATTTGTGCAAAAACCATAACCCATGCACGACTGTTTCAGGCAGATAAAGGACCATCCAGGGGTGTCGATGGGCCATATTTGTAGGCCCAACCATGAAGCATGGGCTATCTGGGCCGGGCTAGCGTTATGGGGCCCGCTTTGGGCCCACGAGAAATTGATATTGTAAATCTGGATGCTGTAAGTCATGTAAGATTTATTGATGTTGAGATTTGGACTTCCTTCACAGGGAATATGGTTACTAAAAAGAGTAGCGAATTGATTATTTGTAAAGCCCCTATTTTTATAGCTGGATGAAACAAAGAAGATAGACCAATAATCATCAGGTAAGGAAAACAAAAGAAGAATTAACCAATCCAAATAAGGAAACTATCTCCCTGTGGAGGATAAACATAGCCGATGGGTCAGCTTTCTTGGTCCGGAATGCAGTGTCCAGCAATCCCTATATAAATGTTGATGCCCACCGATAGGGTTGAGCTCGAGTGGCCTATGGCAGTAAGTAACGCTAGCCTGGGACTGTCCCTGTGTCGTATATGTGGTATATGGCGAGCAGGGGGGACCTCCAGGGGACAGTCTGTGTGTACGTAGGCCAAATCCACCGAGGAGGAGGGGGAGGCGTTTACTGCCCCCGGTAGAATTGCTAAGAAGAGGGGTATGGCTGACGGGGTTGTGTATAGGATTTCGCTTTCCCGCGACTGATGTGGTGTCGTCAAGAGGCCACCCCGACATACTTAGCGTGGAATTAAGAGCCGCACCAACCGCGCTGGCAACCATGCCATAGGAGAAACGGTACAGATTTCGAACTCAGTAAGTTTTCTTGAAATACGAGATGTACACAGATTGGTAGCCGGTTCCGCCTTGCATTTCGGAGGGAGGTGATGGCATGATATTATACTATACTATCTGATGGGCGATAACAATTCAGCCCTAATCTACACACCATCGGTTCTATGTGACTTCCACACTACCCTAATACTATATAATCCCCCCCCCTCCGCGCCCACAGGCCATCCCAAACAACCAAACCACCAACCCCCATTCGTTCAAAACCACCAACCCCCGTTCGTTCAAAACCACCACCACAACCCACAGTGCCCCGAACGTAACGCAACCACAAGCCGCACAATGTCGACGACCAGCACCACCCCCGCCGCGCGCATCGCAGCCCTCAAACTCCAACTGCGCGCCTCGGAGCACGAGCTCGGCACAATCATCATGGCGCTCTGGGCCATCGGGCGCAAGCTCGCCGCGCGCGGCTACGACCTCCGCGAGAAGCGCATGGGCCGCGCTAGGAGTAACACAGGCACCGTCGTGCGCCTCTTGAACGACCTCATGTGTCGCGAGGATGCGCTGGTGGAGGTCCGCGCTGAGTTGCGCCTGTTGGATGGGTGGCTGAAGGATGAGGTGTGGGGGGAGGAGGAGAGGAGAGGGAGAGAGTAGATAGTGGTGGGGGGTGAGGCGGAAAAATAAATGGGTGTAGTGTTCGTATGCTCGTCCTTGTGTGCTTTGTGACGTTCCTTTGGTTTTTCTTTTTTCTTTGCTGTTGTGATTTTCGGGTTTGAAATTTGACTGCTCGACTGGATGCTTGATCACTATGCCGGGCAAAACGCCAGTCCCTGAACCCATTACCCATCCCTCGCCCAAACCACCTAGGGCTGCATCGGAACCCAGTCTCCGCAAATACCTGTTAGTTAGAAACTAGTAGTCATATATATTCATGATACTTAACTCGCTATATACCCTCTTTGCAATTTGGTACGGTTACCGTTCGAGCCCACACTTCACGAGGTTGAGTTCTTGTGTTGATCGTGGCAGAAACCGGGGATCTGTAGATTGTAATTAGAACTTAATAAATACCCGCGTCGGCTACTCACCTAAAACACACAGTATCATAGTTCAGTAACCTACTACGTGTCTAGCGGTATCATTATTATACCCAATTACAAGTTGAACATGCACGAATCCCTCAAAAGACTGTTCCCACTACCCCGCTGCTACGGACACCCCCGACCCCGCCTGCCCCAGGGGGTCTACAGCTTCGAATTCCAAGCGAGGGGCGCCAGCTAGGGGAAACGCAAAAAGAGGATACCCTTTACCCATGTCTGAAGAATCTTGCTGCTCAGCGCCATGCAGGCAACGTTTCGGACGGGCACCGCACGCCTGTGACTGATTTGATTTCTAGGGTATACCATGGCTCGTAGCTTGGTTTGACCCTTTGACTACAGCCCTCTCCGGCAATCCACCGCCCATGAAATGATATAAATCTGGGCCCCGCGCATCAAAAATCATGTTGATGAGACTTGAGGTCAATCTGAGAATATACGGTTGAGAACCAGGCACTATCGGCCACTTGCGAGGGCTACGGGCGATGGGATAAAGGTTACGACGGTCAAACACAGCCAAAACTACATGTACTTGTGTTTACACGGGTGTAGAGTAAGGCGTGTTATGGCACCTCTCAACAATTGGCTAACGCGGTTCCAAACCTTAACAACGCCCCGAGTGAGAACCGGTGACCCATCACCACAAACAACCACATACAACCACACACACATAACCAAACCACGAGATCTCACATCCCGCCCCCATCACCACCAAGACCCTTCAAATCGCGACTCCCACGATGCCCAACCCCCTCATCACCGCCCTGCGCCACCTCCTTCCCGCGTGCCTCACCCCCAGCCACTTCTCACCCGACATCGCGGCCAAGATCACAGCCATCAAGCACGAGATCACCCTCTACGAGGCCAACCTCATGCACGCGCAGGCACACGTGTGGGCACTCCGCCACGGGCTCCTACGCAACAGGGACTACGACATCAGCGACGGGACGTTCGAGAACGGGGTGGCCTTGGAGGCCTGGGCGGAGACCATGCGTGTCGTTAATCTCGAGGAGGAGCAGCAGGCGGTGGTCCGTGGGTTGTTGGACTGCTTGGTGAGGTTGGAGCGCAGGTGGAAGGACCTGCAGTATCGCGAGGAGAAAAGGCTCGAGAGGAGGCGTGCGAAGGGGGGGAGGTGAGCTTGTACGTAGGGTGGTAGAAAAAAAAGTGCTTTTTGACCGCGTGGTCGCTTTAATTGTGGAGACTTGCGCGCTGTGATGTGTTTAACCTGTGTTCTTTGGGGTGATATATAACCTGGATAACCTAGATTTACTATGATAGTTTGAGTAGTGCAGACCGTACGCCTGGACGCAGCTTCCCCCACCTATACCTAAACCCCACCCGCCTGCACTCTATATTCCTCCATCTACCCAAGTAAACACAATCCAGTCTACAATATTATAAAGTTCAGATACGTAAACCCACCCCCGGGGGCGCACCCCGGCAGCAAGGACCAAGGACCACGAGCCCAGCGCAGGTGAAAAGGTGATTCTAGCTTGCCCACATGATGCTAATGGGGGCGGGGCTAGCGGTCCTGTGTCCTCCCCAGGACCAAACCCGACTCCCATTCTTCAAATCAATACCTGAGCTCTGCTGGGGCCCGGTGGTGGTCGGGGCGGTCTCAGCCTACATGAGACTGCGGTAGCCTGCCTTTAATCAAAGCAGGGTTCTCGGTGGTTGTCTGGTATTGTGATATGTATCGATATATTTGCTGGTGATATATTGGATAGGGTACGATATGATCCTTTATAGGTGGTGGTGGGAAGGATATGGATTTTACCCGTATCGATTATATCATGGATATCATGCGCTAGGACTTGGCGACCAGTCAGACCTTCATTTGCTTTTTTTTACCTAGATTTATGCAATCCATGCATGGGTTGAAAGAAGGGGGAAGGGGGGGGGTTTCGGGGACATAAGATATCACTCGATCACAGGACGATATATTATATCTATTATGTACTGGATTAGACCGTTTAAGCCACCGCCGTTTGCAGAAAAAAAAGACCGGCGAAAGAAACGATAATCCTCTATCTGCCATACTAGGTTGCTATGATCAGGTAAACGCAGTCAATAACCATGCTCGCATAGTTGTACTTTTGATACCATGATAGTGGCCTCCGTGGGTGGCATAGAAAATATCATACCTACCAACTCCGGCTGGTAGATGCTGATCTTTTTATTTTGCCGATCTTTTTTTACTGTTGGCTTAAAAGGTCTATTACCTCCGTTTTGAAGGTTTCTGTAATATGGTTGGTCGGGCACGGCTGGGGTATTTGACTCACGAGCGACACATGAGAATACCGAAACTCTACCCAAAGGTATAAAATGAAGGAACATATATAGAGGAAGAATGCATAGGGGCCCCGGGGGGAGGGAAGCGTAGCCCCCAATAACAGCCGTACTAGATCCCAAAGAAAAGTTGATATCCATACTTCAAAGTAGAGAGGCACCTACAACTCGCGGTCGTAAGGTGGTAACCCCTACTAGTACGTACCGTAGAGAGAGGATTAAAACTTGCACAACTCACGGTCACGAGGTGGTAACCCCTAGTCTCTGGCACACCATCCGTCGAACCATACAAGGCTAAAAAAAAATAATTAAATGATAAAAAAAGCCGGCAACAAAAGACTTACGTGAAGAAGTACTCATCCCTCAAGAGCGTCGCTACCATATTGGGCTTTCTCATCACTGCTCCCACCAGGGTTTGAACCTGTCGTGGTCATATGACGGAGCCCAGTGTATTACCACTAGGCCACGCCACGATGTTTTTATTTGTGTCGCTACAGTTTATGAACCTTCCATTTGTGGAGAAATCCTTGGCAACGCATCAAAACCGTCAACTGAATTGCATCACAGGGCATTGAAAGGTCAAAATAGCTGTAATTGGGGGGAGCGAAGGCCGCCATATGAAATATCGAACTGGCAGGAATGGGAGTTGGGGGGGGGGGCCGAAGGCCCCATAACTAGAGTACCTGTATACATGTATGTACCTACCATAGAGAGAGCTATAGGGTTAAAACTTATACAACTCGCGGTCGCGAGGCGGCAACCCCTAGTATAGTTGGTGCGATAGGGAGTCTGCAAAATCATGCAGTCCGACAACCACCTGAGCACATGGCAGTGGGTACGACACCGCATCAAAACCCGGCTGATACGTACTATTGAGAACCCTAAATAAGATGCCGTCCACTGACTTCGCCTGCTTACTAGACTAAGATGTCAGTAAAGAGCAGGGAATATGATGATACTATTCACATTCGTCAATATAACGGACAGCACATGCATATGGGCCATGTGAATCGTGCAGACATGAGGGCGGTCCCCAGATTAGATATCGTAATGAGGAAGCGCATGAGATTCCCCAGATGCCGCTGCCGTTTATCAACTATGAAGCTCTCACAGAAGCGGTGCAGCGGTTCATCAAACTCGCACTCATACACGTGGCGGTAGACCCCCGCCATATATGAATACCATTTCCTGAAGCCACAACAGCGATCTATTCCCTTCCAGTAAGTCGAAGGGTATTCCATTTTAACGCGGTAGTGAACAACATCAACTGGATGTCTCTGAGGAGGAGAGCCTTGTTTTTACCAATCCGCGAACTGGAGGGATCATTGGTTTGGTAGCAGGGCGCTGAATTCCCGAGGGCAGAGAAGACACTTTGGATTGGTTCAACGATACTATTATTAAGGACTGCGAGATCAGGGAATCTGCGCGAGTAAGTACCATTTCCTTCCTAACGTGTTTTGTTTCTGTACTAATTCATTATTAGATTGAGGGAGCAAGTGAATTGCGTCAAACGGGGTATTCATCGAGTTTTGGAGGCAAATGTAGTCCTTAATAAGGAAGGGATATAAGCTCTGATGCCGGTCAGTTGTTAGCAATATTTGGCTCTACTTCTGGTCGTTCCGGCCCAACAGGGATTCACATTGCACTAAGCTACAAGCAAGCCGGGTGCGTTCAGCGGAAAGGGTCTAACCAGCTGGCTCCGCCTTTGAGGTGTCATGATAAATGCATTACCCGTCCAGCCCCCAACCATCTAAACCCCTCAGAACTCAGAAAGCGTAACAAAAGCACGCTCTAAATGAGCCGACATTGTGGAAGTAGTAGTTGATCAGATAGACGGACCCCACCTAATGCGCAAGTCATGAATGGTGCCGGTAGTACTATAAGGCTTAGGGGCGCCCCAGCGAAGGGAGCCAACAAGAAACTGAACAAAACAATCGGCAACAGGTTGGTATGTCTCATATATTCCGGACAAAAGCCGAACCCACACAAAAAGGAGCCACAATGTGTCTCAACGCCAGACCTACACGGCAACACAGAAGACCTCAGATTGTTATTGCTTTCCGTTCCGCTAGTACGAGTATCAACGAACTTCATCACCAGGTTGGTCAACCAGCATTTCCGGAGATCAATCTACTCCCCTCGCAAAAGCCGGCCCTTGGGTCGGTCCGTTGGGGTGATCTAAGTTGCCAAACTAGGTCTACCTCCTTTTTACCAGAGTCATATCACCCTATAAGCATCCGAAACTAACGCGAGGTTGCGCCCGTACAGAGTGATTATACTGTAGTAAAATTCATTATCCTTTTTATACTATCCCCTGATGTTTCTGTATTATTGTGATCTGGCCTCTAAAGGCAATCGGATCATTCTAAGGTTACCAGTGGGCTTGTTACCACTTCTGATATATCTTAGGGAGGCAGCTGCATACCCAAAGAACGGAAGGGTGCTTGCAACCTTCTATCTCGCAAGTTATCTTTGAGAGTTTGGGTGACGGGGGATGTTATTGCCCGATCTGGATCGAAGGTTGGAGAATCGGTATAGAGTGATCACACCCTTCGCTACCCATCCACGGACATCCGTAAAACCGCATAGCGGCGGGTAATAGGTTATAGCACACCCAGCTATAAGTCTGCCCGCATAGGACTATCCCGGTGGCCTTCTGTCTGGTGACTTATTACCCACCGCTGTACAATGAAACGGGCACCCATTTGACGGGTATCCGGTGGATTCGTACTATCTACGAATCAGCCAGAGCAATCTCAACAGCGATGAATTTCTAGGCAACTTCGATTTCACCTTATCTCCTCAATTGAGGAAGAGCTGCCAGATCAGAGAAGACCTATGTTTGCCACCTGTAATGTGCTTGCGTAACCGGAGAAAGCCGAATACCTCACAAGAAAGGCCCCCAGGACATAAACTTGACACTGCCCTTTTGTCACTGTAAGCATTCATTCCATCCATCTTTTTGATTCAGAGCATGTAACCGTCGTAGCCGGTCAAAGATAAATCCAGAACATTGAAAATATCTCTTAATCATTGGACATTAAATAAATGCCCAACGAGAGAAAGACGGGAAAGAACAATAGGATTAGATCAGTAGAGAAAAAGAATCGTTTTCTCGCGCCTGGTAGTCCACGCGAGAAACAATAGGTATTAATGCGGACTCAGTTGGAACTGACCCACCTTATCTCAAAGAAGAATCAATTTATTCAAGCGGCCCCCCGGCCCACAACCCCCTGAACACTTGTTCACTCTCCTGCCCTCAACCGGCTCCTCTTGCCCCTTCTGCTCCCAGCGAGCATCGTTATATTCTCCTATCGTTAATCTTCTGGTGCTCGGTAGAAGGAAGTTCAAACAAAGAGCGCGGATAAATATAACCTCTAAACAACAGCGGATGAGGTGGTTCGAGGGGTGTGTGATATGCGGAGCATCGGACCGATTTTCATGACGTCGCTGCAAGTGCGGGGTTATGGCCACGCCACAGCTCCTTGTCACGACGTCATGCATCTACACCTAAGTCATAGAACTACGTGTATCATAGGCAACGTACGAATTTGAGCCACGGGTACCGGGCTAAACTGGCATTGGAGGACGAATGTAGTGCCAACGCCCTATCTTTGCCGCATTACTGCCGTCGGTGTGATCCAATCCTGTTTTTTGGGGGTCTCCTTCCACAACACTACGCTTCTTCCTCAGATGGATGTGACCTCTGCCAAGTGCTTGTCCTTTAAAGGGCTCTGGGTACTCGATGGCGGTTGTTCCTAGCTGCCGCTGTCATGCACATGTCCTCCACACCTCACCGCAGTACCTATCCTGAACCATGTACGCTTATGCTTTTTTCTGGTCAATCCATATTTAATAAGACCCTCAAGAGAACGCGTCAACACCAATAAATTCTACAGGAATGTGCAGTCCGATAAAGGAAGTGTAATTATGTCTAGTCCCTAGTGATAAATAATTCCTATGTCAATGAAATATAAAAACAGAACATACCAAGCAAGTCTAGATAGTCAGCAATCATCCAATTTTCCGTTGTCTCTTACATGATCCGGATATTAGGAGCCAGCTGCAACAAACCGATCTCTCTAGGATTTTGGCAAGTTATACATTAGGAACCTGTATTCTTTGAAGGTAATCCCCACTGTTTGCCCTTGCTAGACAATCGCAATAAGAAAATAGAGTTCTATGTACTTCCTGTGAGACACTCATTGCAAGTGACAACCTCTGATCTTTTTCCTCGCCTTGTTTATAAATAGGACCCCATGGCTCTCCACGATCTATTACGCCCCACACTATACAACTCTATCACCAGGGCGCATGAACCCCCCTATATCTACCATGTCTTCCACCGCTAGCGCTCCCCCCTCACCGAGCCTCCGATGCCGCCTCCCCCGCATCCCCGTCACCCCTCGCAACGTGCCACCGCCCCGTGGGTGCAGCCCCTCTGCCACGCCGCAAGCAACCGCATCCGATACCATATCCCGGGATCCCTTAATCGTTACCTCCACCAGCCCCCCCAAAGAGGCCCCTGCTGTCACTCGATGCGGGCTACTTGAGCCAGCCAGTGGACCTGCGCCCGCTCTGCGACCCAGGAGACCGATGAGGGAATTGCAAATCGACAGGTTCACCTTCGACGTCCCGGCCACCCTGTCTGACCAGGACTTTTACTGGGTCCGCGATATGGTGCTGTCGAGCTGGCAGGACTTCCTGTCGTGTACTGATAATGCTGCGAGGGAGCGCCTCAAGGAGGTTCTGTGCCATAACTGGGAGTGGATGGACCAAAGACGCGGCGGGCCAGGAGATGGTGGGCTTCTTTGGCGCGTGTAATTCTGAGTCAGCTCTGCGCTGTTGGATCGGAGGGTCTTCCGCCGATTTGGTTTCTTGATAGTGTTCTCTGAGCTGTTAGACTAGAGTTAATTAAGGTCATGGTTTCGTGCCTTATAGCCTTATGTAAGGGAATGTAGTAGCCGAGGCTAGCTTCCTATGTGATATATACATGTACTGTCCAGTTCGAACAAGTGACCGACACCCAACGTTTAAAACATGGTACCTACTACAAGGTATAAAATTCTGAACACGAAAAACAAGATCTCCCCGGACTCCCTCCAGTGCTATAGTCACAAGTGAGTTGCGCGTATTGTGTACAAGCTAGGTCTCAAAGTCTTTAACAATAGCGAGTGAAAAAAAGACTTTATACGCCTGCGTACTCAGAGTTACTGGGGTGTGCCCCCTGATATTTGAGGCACAGTATTGCGATACATCATGAGACATCATCTGCACAGGTAGCAGTAACCGTGATGACCACATATCCCGACGCCCTAAAGCCACGTTCAAAAAAGGACAAAACACAGTTATGAATTTAGGTCTAGAATGATGCATCTATTTAATTTATTTCCTCTCATTACTCTAAGGATTATGAGGATACATGAAGCCTCATAGCCGACAGTACAGATGGCGCATAATCAGTGGACTTGGGAAGAGGGGTAGAGCAGCTCAGCTGTAATGAAGCAAACAAAAAAAAAATAGAGCAGCCCGGCAGGTACGCGCACCCGCTGAGTGACAACTCATGATGGGATCCCCCCTGCGCAGTAGGAGCTGGTTATGATCGATTTTATATAGTTGTCCAGCCCTGGCTGTACAGGGTACTTGCAACAATATTTTGATCACTCCTCTATAAAACGATACGCTCCGTAAAATTGAGGGGCTTAAAGCACCGCATTAAAATCATGAATTACGGACTGAGACCTGACAAATCAAAGCAACGACTATGATGCGGCCGACTACCGCCGTCGAACTATAGAATCTTCTCGGAAAACCAACGGAGCCTTGAGAACAAAATTAAAGGAGGGGAAATAACAAGAAATTTGGAGATTCCTTTTCTTATTTAGATACTTCTTCGTTACAACTATATTTGCGCGCTCTCTGCTTGATGGATACTGTATTCATGACCAAGCATGACAAGCGTCATTGCACTGGCATGGCTCGGCGTCTATGTAGAAAACAAATTAACAGGGGCTTTATGCTATCCGCTGCTATGAGAAAGAAAGCCCAATAGCCAAAACCCCAAATCACTATTTTATTCGTAGCTAGAAAAACAACATGCTACGTATATGAAAGGGGTTCGATTGGATGATTACCTAGGTCACCTACCAGAGCCACGGCAGGGGGACGTATCAAGCCAGCGTGTTCTTCTGATGGGCACGCAGTAATAAACTGGCCTTGTGGTCGGTCGCTTCGTACGTGGCAAAGCCTCGGCGTGGTCTCAACCATATATGCATTCTATCAGAGACTCCCGCCCAATCCAATGACAGACCAATAGCTGAACACGCGAAGGACTCCCAACAGATCATTTAGCTATCTCAGGCACAGGAAGTACAAGGAACACCCTCACATATTCGTAACCCTTCTCCTACGCGTATGTTTGATATTGCAAATGCTAATAGGCTAGCTGAGGCCAGTATTTTTTCCTAATATCGTAATTTATTCCCAAACCCAGATTTTTTCAACACATCAGAACGGCCAACAACTAGGTAAATGATAACAATATATTGTCTGCCGGGGCTCGCACCAGCTCAGTCTTTCAGAATATCAGACCGGCCCTTCACGTCCCCCTCGACTCCCAGGGGCGGACTTCCAATTACCATCCTGCTTCTTCTCGAGGGTCCTCAGTGCCTGGATAGCGGTGGTTTGGAGACAGATGTGAGTTGGAGCCTGCTGAACCTTGGCGCGGCGCATGTTGGCGAGAGCCTCTTGTGCGGTTCCCGGAATAGGTCCCGGCTTTGCCTCCACCGCCGCGGTGCTAGGTTTTCCCGGATACTGTGCGCTTCCAACCTGAGCGTTGGTTCCTTGATGCTGCCCATTATCCACATACGTATTTAGCCCTCCTTGATATTGCCCGTGGGTAGGAGAGAGGGTGTTGACCACCCCGGCAGGACCCAGGCCACTATGGCGATAGTAACCAGCATTGCGAGTATAATACTAACAAAAGGTTAGCTAACGATAACTTGACATGGGAGGCCTGGCAAACGGTACCTGCGCAGCCTCCTTTTCACGGAGATGTTGTATATAGTCTTGATAATTTGTATGGCGCCAGTGCTCTGTTCCCCCGGACTGGATATGGTGTATACCCCCGGCGCCGGCGCTGCTGCTGGAAAGGCGTTCCGGAGGGTGCATTTGCATATAGCTATGAGGGACTGGACTGAGGCGAACCTGGAGACATCCCTGTGCGTATTGAGGATTCCCGCTATATGGCGGCTGCGCGTGGTGCTGCTGCTGGAGTGCTATACACTGCCCATACTGCGGTTGACCGGCGGAAAACGCATGAATATACATCGGTCCCCCGGCAGGATTACTCGGCATAGGAGAAGAATATTCCGGCACTCCCGGTGGATATCCCGGGGTTGTTGGAGCTCTGGCTTGAAAAGACCCTTGGCCTTCCATGGACAATGGGCGCATATCGTTGTGGGACCGATCAGTCACCCCTAGGAGTGTCTCGGAGTATTCCATACCGCTGACTGGAGGCCTGGAGGTTTCTGTAGTAGCAGTCTCTGCGGCGTTCGGAGACCCCATCCATGTGGCCCCAACACTATCCGGAACCTCCTCACCTACGCCCCGCATACCCGACTGCTCCTGTCTAGCTAGTTTCTCCATTTCCTGCCTCTTCCATGTAGGAACATGCCACCCCGCCGGTCTCTGACGCATGTATGCCTCCCGCTGCTCCTTGGTGGAGCTTTGCCCCTGTGTAACAATTAGCTCTAGGGAAGGATCAGATGGCGGATAGTGGTAGTACCTCTGCCGCATGCATATCGACACACATCTTATACATCATTTCATCGAGCCCTACGTCATTCTGACTGGTTCCGGGCGGGCGAGTAAGAGGGTTGATGATTCCTTGGAGGAGGTGTTGGTGCTCGTCACGTTTGTGAAAGGGGAGGTCTACTGGGGTAGGAGGCAAAATAGCTGCGGCCGCCTGGGTGGAGGGAGCTTTGATATAACCGCTGAAAGCATGAACGTACTGGATTTTGGCCACCGGGGAAGCGGTGGGAACGGCTGTCACCCTCGTGCCGTTGGCCTTGATGCTGTCAGTTTTTGGTAGGGGAGAGGTGGTATGAATAGAGGTGATGAATGGGTGATTTACGACGATTTTTCGGGATATTCCTGTGTTGAGGGGCCTGCCATTGGTAGATGTGGAGCAAACTTGGTGGGGCGAGACCTTTGTACGCTTCGCATGATCATCACCATCCAAGCCCGGGACGCCCGGCTCAGCCTTCTTAGGCTCTTCTCTCGCACGCTTGTTGCTGTTCGGCATGCTACTATTCTCTTGATGGATGTTTTAGTTGTGAGAGAGGGTGGGTAAGGGGGAGATGGTGATAGAAATTAAAGTGAGTCTGAAACTATGTGATAGAAGTTTCTGGTGAGGGGTTACCCAGGCTTCAGGGTGTGTACACTAGGAAAAAATGGGAGGGGCATTTCTCTTTGTGCGAGACTGTGACTTCGAAAGAGTTGGTTGAGGACTACGTAGTCGGGCTTGAAATACTTGTCATAGGTTACTCGCCGTCTATACGGAAGACTCGGAACCTTTATTTCCAAGCGTATGAGTATGAGGTACGTCTTCTTTTCCAGTAAGAATTCTTTTGAGACTACAGAGGGAGATCAAGTACTCAGGTATGGTTAATTCCTGGTTCTTTGATTTTTTCCGATTCAGATATATTGATATTGAGAATTGTATAAATAATCATTTCTACCAATCTAGGCTACGCTGGGCTAGCCTCTGAGACTTGGAATATCCAAATCCAATAGTTCACATACCTCCTCTTACAAAATTGATAGAACCATTAACACACTCGGGGATAAGAGCTGACAGAGTACATCTAGATTAGATTTACAGCCCGAATATGTGAACTGGATTTAGGAAAATTCATACATTCTAAGGATTGTTCAGCAGAGTCTCATTATCTCGGATAAGAGATTGGCAATCATTAAAAAAAACCTTTCGTAATTGGAGGCGTAAGGGAGACTCAAAGCGTTAAGGTTATATGAAGAGGAAAGAATATCGCGAATCAAATAATTGTTCTTCAAAGTACAATGCGGGGTTTAAGGGAAATAAGGACAATTTTGTGGACGGTATTAGTGAGGACATTGACCACAAAAGGTTAAAAAGGAACAGAAGACATCCTCCTTTTGCTACTTATTGACTCACGCCAACCACTTGACCTGAATATGGGATTATTAGCACCAACATAGATATCGACATTCATGCTGTCAAACGCGTCACAAACGAAACACCTTTCGTCTGGTATCCCGTCCATTATAGGCCAGCTACCACCGACGCGAGACACCCCCCCGGCGGCCGGGCATCCGGTTCATTGCACCTCACGGTAGACTTAAGCGCATTCTCGTTTTTGCCGTAGCCGTGAGAGCCAGCTACCACGGCCAGTCCCACATAGCCAAAGCCAAACCTACATTTAGGCCTAGATCCACTACATCACTCAACTCTTCATGATCCTTCATTATTAAAATTCCTGGGTACCCGATACAAGGACAGAGGACAGAGGAGGATGAGCTGGCGGTCCGCCGCCCCCCTATCAAACCTGCTAACGGCAGACGCGCGTCATTTCTCCCCACCCTCCAATGACCTCACTATGGTAGCTAAGAGGCTCGGCCCTTGAATCTCTTACTCGAAGAGTAAATGTCCCGTAGGCTAGAGCAGGGATATTGAGCAGGGCCTTCCTCTCCCGGAGATATCGTTATCTTTCTTGTCGGACCTGAGGGCCATGATAGATTCGGTATATTAGATTATCTACACGTCTCCAAAAACGCCTCCCCCTTTCATAGTTAGATACCTATACTACCGGGAGTTCCGTGTAGCATGCTCAGGGATGGGTTAGCGCACCTGTTATGAGTGATATATCCAGTGTTTTTTGGCAGCATATTTCCATGGGAGGATGGAGACCTGCCTTATTGCATTCAATCCTAGCGAGAAACTAAACTATAATCCTTACGCAAAAATTACGACCCCCCGTTACACACCCACCAAAACTACTCTAATCATAACCTTTGTATCAATTTGGTCTTGCCATTCTGAGCTACTCCTAACCCCATTACAAAGACATCTTCTTAAGTAGGTAACTGGATATTTTCTGCAGCTCATGATGCACGTACTTTTAGCGCTCCTGTGCCATTCTACTATGTTGCGCGGGCGCCTTTCGTGTGGCCAGTTTCCAATAACTACGGCTTATTTCTTGTTTTCGTACCACGCTCAGGGCAACTGAGTACATGGGCTTGCCGCCAGATCAATTATTTAAGACCTGCAGCTTACCAGCTTCGGCCAGCCCTCGAAACACTCCCTTCATACTAAAGCAAATTAAATCTAAGCATAGTTTCATAAACTAATCAAATAAGTAACAAAAAGGTCCCGGGCATTATTGAGATTACTATTGCGAGCCAGGGAGAATATATCCTCCCTGTAATAACTGTTGCAAGGTCTAGACCAGCATTGTATTATGTCATTACTGCCTCTTTGTTAAGGGAATTATTGTTATAAAATTCCCTCCTGTATTATATTAAGACATAATAAGAATTATATCCGCTGCTAGACTCTATACCACGAACAAGTTGAATTAGACAAAAAGAATATATCACAAGTAAGCCTGTATGCAATTAATGAATTAAAAAAAAAAAAAAGATGTCACGAATGAGCATTGAAGACCCACGGTCGAGTGACAGATTATGACGCGGTTACAGTGTCTAGAGCGCTCGTGCCACGGCCCAAACAACCGAAGTCTGCCGCCCACGGGGAACAGTGTACGGTTCCTTTTATATAAATATCATTTCATGCCTTAATGCTTACACAAATCTAGCATTTTACAAGTTGGCATCTCTACAGCCGGAGTGCGAGCAAGACCACGCCCCGATAATGGACTACTGATTTTCTGTGTTCGCTTTGCTGGTTCATGCGCGCAATGAATCAGATCACGCGATAAACCCATACCCGGAGTGCTAACGGTGATATTAAAAGGGAAATATACTTGACGTATACAGATCTACATGCCACTGCAAATATGTAACCGTGTTATCATGGATTCAAGGACCGAATCTTAAGTAGAAGAGGTGTCTACCCCCCCTCAACGCTGATCCAACCTTTAAGCACTTGATAGTTTGTGTGTGATGTAGTATACAATCATAGATTGCAGTTTTCGGCGTCCGACACAGAAAACGGGCCTCCACCACCACAACCACCACAACCTCCACCAACTACCCCACCCTACCTCCGGCCCTCCTACCAAACCACCCCGAACCAGGACAGCAAAAGATAGGCTCGGCCCCGGGTTTGGACCGGGGACCTCTCGCATATTACTTAGGGTGTGACCCTAGGGGGGAATCATACCACTAGACCAGCCGAGCGCGCTAAAAACTTAGTGTCCATACTTATTGCATTTTCATTCATGGCGGCCATGAGAATAAAAAGTTTAAAAAATTACTTTCCGTTGCGGGGAATTGAACCCCGATCTAGTCGGTGAGAGCGACTGATGCTAACCATTACACCACAACGGATTATTGGCTAGAGAGAAGGCTTACTTTAAGTTGTGGTGACCGGGATAGTCGGGAGTCTTGTTAGCAACCAGTGGCGTCGAGCCGACCGCGCTACTCTAGAAACAGAAGAAAAAACCCAACCCCAGGCTCATCACTACATGTAATGTCAACATCCCGATATCAATAGTATACCATGTAGGGTACTAACAAGCGATTTTCTCTCCTCGAAATAATCATCCTATATAAAGTGTATATCAATTAGTCTTCCTGCAATGATCTCGATCAGATCGGTTAGAGAATTCTGGACAAGCGCATCAGGTGTATTCGGGGTAGTGGAAGGAGGAGTTACCCGTCCCGGATTTGGAGATGTTTATTACGGCCAATATGCGTGTTGTAGGAGTAAGTCGTGACTGGCTGCTCGCGCAAGTGCAGTTATCATTGACTCTCATAGCAACAAGCTGCTTCTGTCCGATACAGTTCCTGGAGACTGGATAGTTCACTCGCTATGCATGCTTCCATTACTCCCCCCCCACCTCCGCTTTTGGATGACTGTGTTAAGATGAACAAAGATGCATGAGACACAGCGAGTGCGGCTCAAAGAAACAAAGTCCAAAATTGACGGAAAGAGTACATGTGTTAACATGTCACTTAGGGTGTAGTTTGGGGGAAGAAGGTAGACGCCAAGTTGTTTGTCGGGCCGCGCGCACCTTATTACAGTGTCTCCCATAGAATATCATAGCCTTGGAGCACGCGGCGTTTGTTCTGCTCTAAGTTTATAGACTACGTCCTCACACTAACTATTGATGATTATACTACTTGACAGGGGATTGCATGAGGGTAAATGTCTGGCGCATCTGCTGTCGGAAATGAGAGTTTAGTATGGCACCATGGAGTTCTGTGTACAAACACGCGTAGCAATGGGCAGAGTGATGGGGAAGGGGGATGGATTGGGTACGGCTGTGTCCCAAAAAAGTAGTTGTCTCCGAGGGCGGTGAGATCAGAAGAGCCCCTTGGGCAAAGCGATGACAGCTGGGGGAAGTCATAGACATGTAACCGGGGGTGGGGGGGGGAGTGGTGTAGCGGAGACTCCAGAGTAGGGAACTAGGGTGTCAGGGGTGTGTTTGACGGGGGAGGAGGACCGACCTAACTTAGGAGACATACAGAAACGCGTAGTTATATGCTCAGTAGTCGTTTCTATGGGCTTCCCCCATGAATTAAACAGACAGCGCTGGATTTAATCGCCCTGCGACTATTGGTGTTGAGCTGGTATAGATATATGGCGATGGAGTTGTTTTTGTTGTATGGTTCGATCACTGACCCCCAGGTGGAGAAGTCACGCGTTGTGTTCCTCGTAAACTGCCAGTGATGCGGCCTGGGTGGTTTCTTGTAGGTAGCTCACTGTTGAGTGGGTTTTCCGCGGTTAGGGTCAAAGTTTCAAGGTAACCTGCGAGAAAGCGGGCGGGCGCGCCGAGTTTTGGTCTTGATTTCGATGGCTCCGCAGAAGTAGCCATGCTACTGCAATAGTACAAGCTGTCTAAGGTCACTTCTAAAGCGAACGACTGGAGATATGTGGGGTTTATACAGGTAGCAAGGGAGAAGGAGTGTGGGAGTAGTTAGTGTGGTGTTGTGGAAGGGGGGTTCGTTTGACTCCCGCCAAGACTTAGGTGTGAGGCTGAATTAGAACATACCATTTTCCCACCAGACAGCAAGATGCGGCTCTGCGATAACAGCCGAACAGGACGGAGTGATCTTATCGGCCGCCAACAGTTTTTCATTCCCCCCCGAAGGAACATCACAAGTCAATATACGCGCATCCCCGCGCCGGCCAGACACTAATCAAAATCCCGTGCGATCCTGTCCTGAAACGGCCTATTCAGCTACAACGCTGGAGGTACAGCACCGACAGGTATGATGGTAAGGACTGCGGGGGGGGGGGGTGGGGTGGTGAGGCCTCATCAGCACCATTACCGTCACGGCAGGAATAATAGGGAGACAAGCTGATAGAACAATCAATCACTGATGTAGACATAACGCAGCCTACATTCAACGCCATCATCTTTAGAAGACCCAGCGGATGCGGGGTAGCTGGCATTACCTGATCTACGTAGACGCCAACCATGCAGACCTGGGAGATTAAAACAAGGGGAATGACATGAGGAGATTGAAATGAGGAAGAATGGGAAGGCTAGAGGTAGTATTTCTCGTGGGGAATATGGGTATTGGCTTCAAGACCCAGGTTCCGGGGCGGACGTTTGACTATGGGGGGGGGGGTGGTGGAGGTTGCGTGTGTGAGTCCTGTCACCCTGATCATTCCGTGCTATATTATCCTGGCTAATAATTTTGTCTCTATATCTTCAGCATTTAATTACCCTATCCTAAAAATAATCTATTCGTCACCTCGTCTAGGAAACTACCCCGCCGTAAGCAACATTCCCCCTACAGAGATAGTGGGGGCTAATACGCTGGACTTTTCTTGTAGCGCTATGTGTGTCCCACCCCCCATTGAAAGGGCGCGACCTGTCCAACAGCTAAACCCACCAGAACGCACCTCTCCAGCGAACTTTGGAGATACACACTACATGGGGAAAGAACGACAGATGCTATCCCGTGGGGTGTCGACCAAAATGTTGGTGGTGTGGGTGATATCGGGGATATCCAGGTGGTACTACTTGACCTGTTTTGATACGAGTACACCGACGCACTGAATATTTGGGTCGACATCGCCCGGGGGAGGGAGGTGTATATCGTGGAGACGCCTTATTTACTGGCTCACCAGGGATTAAGTTGTGGTGCTTTTCTGGAAGGTGCTGGAGCGGAAAGGTCAGGAAATATCAATGTTTCGAGGTAATTACCCATCCTCCGGCGTGGAAATCCATGTATATTGGATATTGCCTAAGACTTTCACAGATCGGGGAATCCCTGGGCACCATAGCATTACCTAATTTTCCTAGGGGCAACGCCTACGCAGACACAACCTCCCACCTCGCCCCCCAGAACGGCACCTTTACAAAAGCTATTGGCAACTGATCCACACATCACTACTCCCTCTCTAAAAATCAAACTTGATTGCAAGCCTGCTGCTCGTTTACTGCAAACTGCCCCCTCCCGGCCTGAACAAACCCAGTTGTCTCCGATACCCCCTCAACGAAATTTCTTCCAAATTCCTCATACTACCTAATGCGCTAACTACCCACGATAACTTCCAGTTCTCTGGTCTCAACAAAAAAATAACACTGAATAGATGTATTCCTCACCTGTGGACCTTTCCCCATAGGACTAATGGGTCAGGGACGAGCCCCGGCGGCAGAATGTGTCCTCTTGCACAGGGGATTCTTGTAGCACTCGCGAGAACCGGCGCACTTGGTGCCGTGTCGCTTATAGTGTTTGGGGGATGCTCGTAAGGGTCTTCGAGGTCGTTGTACTCGGTGATGGTGATGCCAATGCGGGTAGCGGCAAAGCCAACTAGGGCGAGTACGGAAAGGAAAGGACCTTCATCTTGGGTGTAGGAATGTGGGTGTGGATGTGTGTGTAGATGTTGGATGGGCGGTGGTGTTGAGTGGGCGGGGGGCGTGGTGTTTTTTATAGGTTTGATGGGCGAGTAATCCGAATTAAATTTAGAGTTACATTGTTGGTCAACTAACCCACTCGGGGGACAGGGAACCTCCCTTCATATATTTGCCCGATGAGGTCGAATCCTCATACAACTGTGTGATAATTGACTTAGTTGAGGGGTGCCCAAAGGAATCTAGCAATCCTAACCACTCTGGCCCCGATCTGCGCGTAATATTACAAGACGCCTAGCTCCTAATGTTCACTCTCGAGTGCTCCACTCTCTCCAGATCCCAGAAGCATAAGACTATGCCCCGGAGTACCGGAGGCTAGTAGGCTGTTGTCTGTATGGGGAAAATATATCTCTTACGCATAACTAGATAGAAATGGCCCATATCCAGATCCCGTCGATCTGGTCCTGACTATGTACGACCCCTGCGGACATCCCTCGTCTGAGTGAAAGGGAATATAAGGGTAATTAAGGCCGGCTGGTCATACGGATATCAAAGTCTCGGTAACAGGGGTAAATCTAGGCTCGTACCCAGCCCTCCTCCCGGAGGGGCTGGAGCATTATCGTTCCGATCTTTGGTGAGATCTTTTTGCGGGAGCATTGGGGGCTCTCCGACTGTCGGAGGGCTGTCGGAGGGCTGTTTACATACAAAAATAAGGTTTTTTTAGCTCCCGGCGGGCATCATTTAGGTCTCCGACGGGAAAATTAGCTTTTTTTAGCCTCCATCGGGCTTTATTTAACTTTCCGACACGGGAACTAACCACATTTAGCACCGTCGGACTTCATTTGGGTCACCGATATACCAAATTGAAGTGTCGGGCTTCATTTGGGTCCCCGACGTAGCAAATTGGCTGTGTCGGGCTTAATTTGGGTCACCGACACAGTAAATGATATTTTTGTCAGAAAGTTAATGCTCCAGACCCTACGGTGAGCGGCATGCTAGCTGCTGGTAAGGGATGGGTACGAGACTAGGGTAAATCGTGTGAGGGCTTAGCCCGAACACTAGTCTCAACCGAATAAGGTTCTGATGAGAAAGGGATTCATTAGATACTTCGTCTGACCAGGACCATTCCGGTCTAGAGTATGGGCATGCGGCCTTTGGTGGATCGGTAATTCTTAAGATATCTGTACTGCCACTATGGGAATGTTTGTTAAGTTTTCCTGGGGTAGGAGCTAAAACTATATGTCTTAAATCTCAATGAAATCATTTACAATACCTAGATCCACGCCAAGCACCTGAATGTAGATATTCCAAAGCTCTCGGATAATCTGCCTCAGAAACACCCAAACCCCAATCCCGCAAAAGCACATAAGGTCCGTGCTTACTCAAATTCTGTGAATTCTTTCTAGGTGGGGCGGGGGGTATGGGGTGGCGCTGCCGGGAGCCTGTGGGCAACGTAGTTTAAAGATATACCCGCAAATATATTGTCCGTTGAAGAGCTATTACTAGATTCCCCGGAGCACATTTAAATAAGCTGATACCTGAGTGATATTATTGATCCAATTAAGATATGAAAGACAGTCCTCACACTTATCCAGAATCGGCCAATTCGTGGTCAACCGTACATGATCAGACTAAAGCATTCCTACAACACATGAAGACCACTTGTGCTGGATGGTGACAGTTTCTCTGATTACACCTCATCTGCAAGTAGTGGATGGAGTGTAGACGGAGGAAAGGCGAGGAACATGAAAAGGTGGAAAGGGAGAAAGAACTGAGCCAAGGATGGAGAGATCTAGAGGAGGAGTGATGGCGTAGGGGTGCGGAGCAGGAAGAAAGGCTTAATGATAAGTAGTAGCGGAGGAGAGGGCAGTTCCGGGGCAGTGTGATACATAGCCCAAGAACTGGATACAAAACAAAATAAAAAAAAAAAAATTACACCTCATCCCCCGCTAACCCTAACCACAATAAACCACTGGATGCCAAGCCATACCGTTCTGCACTCCGGCGGCCGTATCACCTACGAGTGCCCACTAAGATGAGGACGTACTGGGATGGGAGTGCCTTGGCATGTCTCTAATACTGACGCTAGCCCATGTCATCATGCGAATTGCTTCACCAAAAATAACCAAGGTCTCTGTTTTTACAACAAATCCTGTCTCTCTGCACAAAAACCTTGGGGTAAATAGCCAGCTAGGGAATTGATTGACCGGAGATACAGTCAACTAAGTGATGGTACAGTCCTCTACCCACGATCTTTATTCTAGCCAGCCCGCCGAACAGATCCGCAGTCCGATGTCGATTCAACGAGAGAATCTGTATTTTTTTGCGGACTTTGAATAGACGCCCCTGCCACCTTCACAGTCGCATCTGCTATCCTGTAATCAAACCCGGAACGCTTCTGCACCAGGCGGAGAGCCCCCGCTCCCTCGCTTCTCAACACCGTAATCTCTCCCAATCTTTTTCCCTCACGCAAAGGGATGGGTTTCGATGCCTCCTCCACCGGTAGAGCTGCTCTTAACGCCCTCGGTCCACGCAGGTTCACATCTTCTGGCATTCCCGGGATTGTTAGACCCGCTGCTACCCTCCCGCCTTCAAGTACATCAACCCCTCCAATCTCCCCCAAGAAACCCCTACGAAAGGTACCCTCCGCCGCTCGCTGCTCGCGTAACTAACCACCACTAGTTCCCTCAGGTTTGACATAAAGAAGGGTGTATAAATTCATTCGACATCATCTCTAAATGGTCTCACTTCTGGTATCGACCACCCCAATCCCGAACGCCACCCCACTCCGAGCGCCCTCAGCCTTGCCACATGCGCAGCCAGGCCTCGCTAAAGTTTTGCGGCATGTTTGGCCTGCTGCTCGAAGCCCGGCCATACTAGACGGGGCTCCATCACCGCCAGCATGGGATCAGGGAACCGCCGAACATCCGCAATATTGACTGACTGTCTCGAGGCGAGGCGGCAGGATGAGAGGCTTGCACCAGTCCTACCCGGTGTAGTAGGGCTCCCAATGAATGCTGCGGCAGGTGGTGAGCTTGTGTGCAGCGGCTTTGAGAACTTTGGCAATGAGGTTCTGCATCCTATTGTCAGTGTGGGTGATATAGATCTGGCGCCTGTGTGGGACGTTAGTCGAGCTGAAAGAGCTAGGCGGGGCACAGGCGTACATATTCAATTATCAAAATGTAGATCTCCATGGGGAGTAGTGGGAGAATCATTGTCGAGAAAGGAATAATTCTAAAGATCCCGGGAGAGACAGAAGGCTAACGAATTGGTGGTAGGCTCTTAGATTCTTCCGCTGGACAGGTGCACCTTCTCAACTATATGAGTATGGGTGATCCTTAACGGTGCGGGGTACGCTGGCATCTGCGGTGCATCTAGGAGTTCTGGTTGCACGCATCGTGCAGGTAAATGCACACTGAAAGACCTAGGTATACTATTCCCACCATTGACCATATAGTATTTAAAGATGCTACAAGGAACAAGTACAGTTATGGCTCTCATTGGTTCTAGCCCGATCGAGCTCCGACCCAGGCCATCTGTTTACCTCGCCGGTCACTATCCTAGGGCAGGAAATTCGAATCAAATATATCATTGACCTCAGAAACTTCACGCTTGGACCTCTTTCAACATATATTGGCCGGTTGCCGTACTCCCCATTCCATAGCGTTTTCGTAGGCAAGCCACATCTCTATATGGTATGTGATAACGGTTGTGCCCGAAAACGTTGCGAAATGGGGAGCAGGGCGCTACCTACATACCTATATCCATGTGTTTTGGCATCTGATGGGGCGAAACAATACCCCTAACTCCTGGTATGTAGTAAATAACCTTTGCAATGGATGGTAATAGGGACTTTGCGCGGGAGACTCTAGAGCCTTTTTCCGCTTGTATGATCGGCTGTTGAGAGGGTCGGCGCCAATCGGGTTGCCGGAAAAGGAATGCACAAAGCCTCTGATGAGTAACGAACTATAGCTAATGGTTATCGAAACCGATATAGCTGTGATGAACAGCTCCAACGCCGGATATGAACTGCCTTTACGCTAGGTTTGTATCTGCCCGCCACCTCTAAACGGCCATAGCGCTTGAAGCAGTCATTTCTCGGCTTGTTTTGCCTATTCTGAGTTACAGGATTTGCCGAGAGCACGGGGCCACAAGCTATCAGTCATACATATCCAACAAGAAAAAAAGAGGGAAAAAAAGGAAACTGACCCGTTTGAGTCGTGGGGTGGGTTACATATAGCCACCCTGCCACCACCGGTCTTCCAACTCACCACCAAACTTTTCATGCCCTCATTCTCATCATGACGGCCCCCACTCCGGTCACCAAAGCAGTTTACGCCAGTGCCAGCGAGGGTCTGGCTCCGCTTATCGGCAAGTCCTACCATATCAACATTGACGGCCATATATTCAAGATACCCGCCCATCCCATCAGCGGCCTCTGCTACATGCGCAATCAGACTATTAGCGCATATCGAGCGATCCTTTCGGGGAAGTATACCGCGAGGCAGGAATCCTTCTTATTTGGTGTCCAGGGATCGGTGGTGTCAGGCCGCATTGATAAGCCGATCGGCCCGCCGCCGACGAGCGCGCCGACCATCCCACCGCCGGGAAACTTGAGGAATACCCCGCCGACGAGGAACCCACAGGCTACACAACCAGCGAGGAATCAAGGGGTCGGCCAGCCCTCGTGGGACCCGTCGGCTGAAATGCCACGCAGAGCAGCGCGGATCCCCCTGGTGGAGCCGCCGGTGGCGAAGACCGCGGAAGAGAGAAGACCGCCGAAAGGTGGTGGGGCTGCAGCAGTGGGGATAGGGAGAGAGAGAAGCACCGGGGTCTCCGCAGGCTCTTCAAGCAGTGCCAAAGCTTCTGCCACTATCTCCAGACAGGCTACCACATCCAAACTGCTGAGGACCAATAAGTCGACGAATACTCCAGTGGCTCGGCCCTTAACACCAACAAGCGTTATGAAGAATGTGGGGACAAAAAGGAAGAGAGATACGGATCCCTCGTCAAACTTGCCTAAGGCCCCAACTAAGAAACGCGTACGTCCTGAAGAGGGTACCCCGGATACCAGTGAGTGGGAAAACAGTTGGTCAGGCCCGAGACAATTCCAAGGAGAAATCGTCCATGGCTACTGGGGGGGCTGCTGGGCAGCTAAGAGGGTAGGCTACTATATACAACATGAAGAGCGTGGCCAAAGGGATCCCATGGCGGGCTTTCCAACCAGAACTAAGGTTCTTACACAGCGGTGCCAAGTTTGCGTGCGAGAGAGCAGATTTCTAAGGTCTTGGTGGACGGCATCAAAATAGGCGTGAAGACGAAGCAGTGCGGGTTCTGTATCAGTAACAACCAAGACTGCAATCTTTCCTAGTGGAGAAGATTTGTGGGTAGGAAGGACGGGGTGTTGATATCTGCTAGGGTCCCCTCGAATAAGATACTGGTACATCGGCCTTGCGAGTTCTCAGCTTTCTCACACATTTCTATTCTACCTTTGTATGTACAGGAACCCTTCGCATCCGATCTGTCCGTACCTTCATGTATTGTTATAAGTAAGCACTCACGAGGTTGGCGGAGGAGCTTCTATAAGTTGATCTAGTGGGTATTTATTTATATTATATTATTCTACCACATTGGAAAGTCGTCTACAAATAATACACTATCCAGAGTGTCCAATTGTCCCAGACCACCCAACAAGCAAACCCAAGAATGCGTGCGAGCTTGGGTTTGTCAACGCCGACCCCGGGCCCACTATACCAATACATTTACATGTATAGTTGGGCTATTAGGTTTGTGTCATGTGATAAATAATATATAAACATTCATTAGTAACGCCACACCAGACTTTCTTTTTCTTGGAGCTCGATGATATTTGCCTTATTACTTTTTCTTATTCTCCTTTCTAAGATGTAGTACATATTAGCTACATACAAATAAAATGGGGGATAATGACATGTAGTAATACCTACATACCTAAGAGGTGCGTGTATTTACGGTTATAAACAGTCATCGACACTGTCTGATAAATGTGCCGTTGCCGGCGGCGGCAGTGTGGTCCATGAGTATCCGTGTCCACCCAGCCCTATAAACCTATTTGCAAAGCCGCAAAAAAAAAGAATACATTATCACTAGGGGTAACCACCTCGCAACCGCGAGTTGTATAAGTTTTCATCCTCTAGCTCTCTATGGTAGGTACATATACATGTACTCTAGTTATGGGGGCCTTCGGTCCCCCCTCCCCCCTCCGCCCCCAATTCCCGCCAGTTTGACCTTTCATTGCCCTGTGATGCAATTCAGTTCATATGTTTTGATGTGTTGAGAAGGACCTTTCCAAAAATGGAGGGCTCATAAACTACAGCGGCACAAACAAAAGTATCGTGGCGTGGCCTAGTGGTAATACACTGGGCTTCGTCATATGACCACGACAGGTTCAAACCCTGGTGGGAGCAGTGATGAGAAAGCCCAATATGGTAGCGACGCTCTTGAGGGATGAGTACTTCTTCACGTAAGTCTTTTGTTGCCGGCTTTTTTTATCATTTAATTAACTAACCCACCCCAATTCCCGCCAGTTTGGCCTTGATAGGTTTCGGGGCGCAAAAGGATGTAATCTAGTACATAGTAGATGCATCCCACACGAATCCATACAACGAGCTGCTTTCAGGTCCAGGGTTAGGGTTATCAGAGCTCTGATACTAGCCTCGTCCAAAGTAACGCACCCCAAGCGCACTATATCTCCCACCATGCACCTACATGTAGGCAGCTTCCTAACTCCCCTACGTATTCCCAGAGAATCTAGTAATGATAATGTCGGGGGTTCAGGGGGAGAAGGAATGGGACTGGTTGGTTGGTTTAGAAGGGTGCTGGGTAGCTAGAGTAGTTTATGGCTTCTGATAAAGTTGGGAATAGATTAGTAGACTGAGGTGAGCGTTCGCATATGGGACTCGTTAGCTGGATGGTAGAATGGTGGATGGAAGGAGGAAGCGTGGTATAACAAATATATAATATATAGGGTTAATATAAATACACTTTTTATCCTAATAACTATTTATTGACTAATTGGTAAATTCCGCCTCGCTTTTGAGCCTGTAAAAACATATCTGATACCCGCCTCCCAACTATTATTCCAATAACAATATGCCCCCATCACTCCGGACCGTGCAGATGGTTTCCCGCCCCCACGTCCGTGCCCTCCTCGATCCTCGGTAGGCCCGGCCCTTCTGGATGCTGCGGGGCTGGGACCGATGGGCTCGGATCTCTCGCGGTGAAGTGTGACCCCGTACTCCCAGATCCTGTCCCTCCAGAAACGCAGAGGAAGCTGGAGTACGCAGGGAGAGCATCTGCACTGAGTGGATAGACGAGTATCTGCGGAATTGGAGGAGCAGAAGGATAGTGGATGTGAGTGCGGCGGGGTCTAGGGCGGGGAGCGGACATAGCTGTAGGTGGTTAGTACCAAACAGGGGCCTAGGGGTGCTTATGAGATTAGGGACTTACAACGTCCAGTAGTTGTGGAGCCTTGCTCACGGCCACGACCAACACCGCGGTTTGGGTTGACACTACGACCGACACCGTGGGTAGATCTAGGACTGCGACGGGAACTACCACCACGAGCGCGGCTACGGCCTTGAGGCGGAGCACTATTAGATCTAACAGCCGGGGGTGTATGGTTGACTGCTGTTTACCAATGTTAATAGGTTGAAATATACCTGTCTTGACATCAGAGTGATACGTTTCAGGGGGACATACTAGTCTGTTTGTCGTCGGGGGTGGTAGGTTGAGCTACAGCAACGCCATTATCTGAATCATGGGTAACAGCTTTGGGGGCTATAGGTACTCGATTTTAGTTATGTGCTGTCCGAGCGGGAGCGTGAGATATTTTGATAAGGAGTTTACGTACAAATAGTAGTAGTAGTAGGGGCTTGAGAAAGATTCTCAGAGTGGGTTGGCGGGCTGGCCATCTCGAATGGATGCTGAGTAATCCCGGAACTCCCAGAGGATGCCTTGATATCATTTTGGGGTAGAGTAAGAACCTGTGAGGTTGTAGAGAACACACCTTCACCTTCCGCGGGAGGTGGAGGTGGGATGTGAATACCAAAACGTTCAACTAAAAAACCCAGAATATTGATTATTACATGTCAATATAAAAACAGAGGGATCAGGATATTCCTCTAGGCACTCGGAGCATACGATCATCATCTGAAATAGTTCCGAAGATGGCCTCCGAGGCGGCCAGCGCATCGTTCACCATCTCATTAAGGTCCTCTTGTGTGAGCGTGTTTCCTTCAGATCCTATAAACATGTTATTAAACCTAGACATAGGTGCTGGGAATGGATCAGTTCTACCAAGCATCTCATGAATAGAGGATACCAAAGTGCTTGTGTCGATGTCTGCCGAAATACCTGTTCCCTCTCAGACACTGGCCTGAAACTTATCTAAACGCAAATATTGAGGGTTACTCCAGTTAGGGAGATAAATACCTGGCCTGGAGTGGTCATTTCCAGCCTCAGGGCTTGTGGATGCGCCCAGAGGGGTGTTGCTCCCGGGTACAGGGTCCTCTGGGCCACCTTGTCCGGAATCTATGCATATATTGGTTGTGTTAGATCCCACGGTATCCAAATACGGGATGAGGCACTTACCGTATCCTTCAACGCTTGAGGAGGGAGGAATATTGCTATGGACACTACTACCCAGTGCGGGCAATGTTGGCTCTACCTCTGTAGATTCCTCAGTACCCACCGCCAAATGACACCAATTCATCTACCAAGGGAGTGCCACCTACCGATAGATGAAGAATTACTCAACTCAAGAGCCAAATGGGCATGACCCGCCACAGAGGGAATAGAAGCGCCCCCTATGTATACGCGCATGTGCTAGTTAGACCTTATAATCAGTTGCATTAGAGTAGCAGAAAAGAACTAACTAATGTCGTGGGAAGAATATTGATTCAGATAGTCCAATAAGCTTTTGAGACCAGTATCTGGGCTGGCTTTAATGTTAGATAAGAGATGGATCATGAGTGATGAGCATCCTCACCCGCTTTCAGTGCGAGTATCTCCCATAATCACGGCACCAATTGGATCTACGATTAAGGAAACTAAACTTTGTGAGATATGTATGAGAAATCAAGAGGGGGGAGGTGACACCAACCATCCGCGTCGACACTGGCACTGTCCTCCATCCCCGTGTTTTGGGACCCACTCAATTCAGGAGGCAATGGAAGTGTAGTACTCTGTTCACCCGTCTCCAGGCCGTCATAAAGCACCCCCGGCGCCATAATCCGTGAAATCAGCTCTACGAGACGTCAATTCACGCGTCAACACCCGTTATGTTCGCGACTTGCTACGCACCACTGCGAATCCCCTCCAAGATTTCTCGGCGCTCTGTTGTTTGTGCCTCAAGCTTGTCGAGTTCACCAATATGGTCTGCGACTTTGGAAAGGGCCTCAAACATGATTCCTCGTGTATTAGGGTCAGCGTCCATCATGATGAATGAGTAGCTTGATGGCCACAGCAGAGGAATGAAAGAAGTGTTTATGACCAAGGGAGGAAGGATGATGAGGGAAAACGTAGTGGATTAAATAGATAAACAGTGAGGCCCCTCTATAGCCCCCTTCCAAATGATGAGCTCTTACCCAATACTGATACTTCCCGCACTAGGTAAGTCTGCGCGCCAAGGCTAGCTGGTACTATGTGTGCATCCTTCAAATCATGTTTTCGTACTAGCTAGATTAACCTGTTCATGATCATTGAATTAGTGTCTCTTCTAACTAGTGATGAGGACACCAATTATCACGCAACCATCAATAATCAGATCGTCAACAAATACAGTAGCGCTTAAATCCAAGTTCAGACCCATAAGACCTAGCCCGGGACCCCTCTGTTGTGCAATGTGGGATGGCACAAGCCAATCTCAGGCATGTTCAGACCACCAGAAAGCATTCAAGTGTTATTGGGCTCACATACTATCCGAGTGATATCCCATGACGAAACCTAGCTGAACCGCCGGTCTAGCTAGCAAGTCACGGCTGTCTATATGTCAACAGTTGGTTGGGGAAAATCTCGATCACTCCCGATAAGCAACCTCTACCTCGACTGGAGCGGTGCCGGCAGCGGGGTGGGTGGTATCAGCCAGGTTAGCGTTGGTGTCCTGTACGTTCGGCACAGGCTATGCGCTACAGGGGCAGGGTTGGGGTACCGGAAAGCTCCTGTACGTATATATCGGTGGAGGGTTTGGCTCGGGAGTGAACTACGTCTGGCCAGCTCCTGGAAGCTGCATATAAACATTTAATTTAACCTTAGATTGATCTCCTGACTATTCTTAATGGGCCCTATAGGCCTAATGATAGATGTAAATTTAATTCCTTTGACCCCCGAACCTCTAGCTCCCCAAAACGGACGGCCAGTGCTTATCCCCTACATTCCCCGGCCAGATATTATGCCACCTATCCTTGGCAAATAAATCTTGAAGGTTTCTAAATAATTTTAAAAATCAGAGGCATACTCCAGAACGATTAGTTGATATATGCCAGTCCGGAGTCGCTCAAGACCTCAAATGCGGCGCTCCCGAGCCGGTGAAATATGACTTTCATGTCCTTTATTTGTCTGGCCAGATAAACAATAAACAGCTACGCCCTTACCTAGCGGTATCAAAGCTACTCTCTCTCCTACGAGCATCGCACCTAGCTGGATCATGGCTGGGGATAAATCGATATTTTTCGTTGACATATTCAGCCTAGTACAATTCTTAGCAAATTATGCAAGTTCCCCTCTAGTGCTGGACTTTGGGTTAGTAGGCTTGTACTACATACATGTACTTCATAACACTGATGAGTAGCCGCTTGGAGTCATGGACTTTCTAGGCGAGATCTCTCCTCTCTGGATATGGCTTGATGTCAAGCACAGACAACCTACCAGTAGGTATCGGGGAAAATAAAGGCTATAAAAATGTCATTGTCCCAATTTAGGAGACCCTCTCCCGACGGGGGGTGGCGCCCACAACCAGCGCACAACCAACACAGAACACCACCGAAACGTCCGGAACACTGATATATCATTCTGTCTATAAAATTCCCACTAAACATCTAAACTACCGCTCAGAAGCATACGCATGAGGCGAGAAGATTCTGGACGACGGCTGGGAAAGGGAATTATCCCGTTTGTAATGTTTCAGGTGCCTAAAGGCCCGTATTTTGTCTCTTTTTAAGTCGGGTACCTTCTCGTAAAGGGAATATGCAGAAACACTCCCTAGAAGAACCTTATTCTCTAGAATTAGGGCGCAACCTACAACATCATGCCTAGCCTGGCATGAAATCGAACCTCCCCCCTCACCCTTCATGAGGGAGAAGACCTCCGGAAACCTCCAGCTTAGTTTATTTACACCACTATCTAAATATATCTTCTTAAAATTAAATAAATACCCCTAAGAAGGGACCTAACGGTCCAGAAGCTCAGAATAAAAAGGCCTCCAACTGGGAATCCTTGTACCATCACTGGCAGGTTTGGGGTTGTGATATATGCATTTAGGTTATTGACGCTTCTGGCTAGAATTCTGCTACCCCATAGGTTTGGGTATATTGTTCAACATAAGCAAGGCCAGAATCGCGGTTATGGGACGCGTGCCTTATGACACTGCACCTCTACCCTATTTTCCGACCGAAATAGCACCGGAGTCTGTTTCCCGCACGAATACCGGTATAGAAGCCGGAATTAAAAATCCAGCTACGACCCTGAAAGCGCCAACCCGCCATGGCAGCCGGATTTGCAAGCGCTGCTCATATCCGTACCGCACCATAAACGACTTGCCCTTATACCACTTCTGTAGGTCTTCATACATAGTGACCCCGACCCGGAAACTCTTACTATACGGCGCACTACCCGAGCACGCGCACGTGCAAGGGATGCGTTGTAAGTACTGCGTGCTAAACCTCCTCACGAGAGAGAAATGCTACCATTATAAGATGGAGGAACTTGAACAACAGAGGTCAGGCCTGCTGGTCCTTTGGCGTGGTGCGCTGGTATTTAAAGGTGAGGAATGTTACTGCGGGAAGCGGTTTCTAGACATTACAGCTTTGGCGATTCATCAGCGGCGGTGTGAGCAGAGGTTTGCATGTTTCAGCGAATGATTGATGGCGGTGTTGGGGATAACAAGAGGGCTATAATTGATGGAAGGGGATAGATGGTAAAGTATTTACTTATTGGGGATGTCTTGGGAAGATCCTTAAGCATGGCATAGTGGCTTCTGATTGTACCTTATTCCTCTACTCCGGAGTATGCTCAACGCTGGGGTAAGACATCAAAAACAAAGCAGATTTTGCTATAAACTTTGGGTTGCGTGCGTGTATGAACTAGCAACTAACCAAATCAAGAGTAAAATGGCAATCATGGCTAAATACTCGTACTCGAGATCCTTTATAACAAATTTGTTTAGAGTACGGCTGTCGTAGCGGAATGAATTCCTATTACGTCTTATTTTAATGCCGGAGGGGATTCAGTAGCCTTTTAGAATAGATATTACCTTGACAAAAAGCGGTGGTGAGATAAACAGAAGCGGTCTAGACCTTACCACAGTTATTATAGAATATATGTTTTTTCCTTACTCGTAATTATCATATTCCCAAGAGAATATAAGTATATATCTCCCACCTAAAAACGCCACAAGACCACTAATTGTGTTTGCAATGTTTCAAACCGGTACTAAAATGTCCCGTTATTGTGCTAACCATACCACGAGGACCTTGATACCATACTAGCTATGTAAGCACTTTTTCCAAGCGGTAATACCATCCATTCAGATGGTACATATAGGGTTAGGGTTCTCCGCTTCTTTTCATAGATAAGGACAACTAGCTTGATTCCGGCTATAATGAAGCAGGTGGGGTCTCGAAGTGTCGATATATATGGACTCCACCAAGCTCGTGATTTTGCAGGTAGAGAGGCCTCCACTAACCGCAGGAAATATGAAACAAGATGAAAGGCGTCATTTTCCAGTCTGCTGAACCATCTACTCGGGTTTCAGGGCACTTGACCAGCTGCCCTCCATCTATTGTGATATGGATTGTACCCTCCCGCTTCTCGGAATGACAGGGGGGCCTCTGGGCACTGCACCGGATAGTGTGGTAATTTTCTGACGTTTTTTATTTGGTAGACTCGGTACGCGGGACAGAATGCGTCTCCTGCTGGAACTTAGTGTCCGGCGAAGGGAGCTAGAAGGGGGGCCTCCCACGTGCAGAGGTTTCAATCGTAGCTCATAATATCATGGTGGGCGGTAACATCCGCCCGGTCGTACATGAGGAGATAGTGACAAGGAGGTAGTGCAAGGGGCTCCGCCTATCGTCGTACCTCCGCTGCGAAGCGACGGTCACACTTGAGGCTCTAGCTGTCTCTATTACATTCTCCGACACTTTTCTCAATTTATCCTAATAGTTCGGCGAGCTACCGCTGCCTGAAATTACATCTACTATCGATTCTTATGGATAATATATTATATGGTCAACTGAAGTATCTAGTATATATACATGTAGGTACATACTACCCGTACGCTATCCCCCGCGGCCGGTTACAAATAGGATAGCGATATTTGACCTCACTAGGTTCTCGGCCCTCTGCGGAAAATCTACTACATGTAGTTTGCTGAAGATAATGTTGCATGCGATCAGCGCAAGGATACAATTAAGTCGCGATTACCATATGGTTATTTGAGCCGCATGCCTGGCGCGTGCGGTTGAATAAATTCCCCGGGGAAACTCGCTTGGGAGATCACCTGTATGGTTGGGGACGCCTGTAACCGAACCACATTCGGGGGTCAACCTCAACCGCTGATGACTTGCTCCAGCCACGCCCTAAATTATTTCTCTCTCCCTCTTTACAACCCAATTGAGCCCGATTGATCTTATCTCCCGCCATGGTAGAGCTATTTCTTTTCTAGAAGTTGGGTTTTTAGAATAATCCCCTATGCAGAGCACGATCTGGTATCTAAGCGAGCAGCAAGGGAGCACCTACAGGACTCCATGATTTGAGTTGTTACATTCTAGTAGAGTAATCATATATATCATTCATGTACAACGCACGAGGAACAAGATTCTGCAACAGTCCAGAGTTCTAAAATTAGAGTATTGGACACGCGATCGACAGCGTGGTAGCTGCACAAGAAATCTGTTTTACCTCGGGCACGTACTCGAAGATACCGCCATCTTAATTGTATGTCGCTGCCCGGAGGTGAGTACAGCAACACCTGTGGGTGCATCCCGAATGAGTCTGATGTAGATTGATATTCGATGAATTGGAGACAAAGAATGTATAATATATGTCATCCGAATCGAGAGTAAACATCTAAGTCAACCACAGCATCTAGCTAGAATGAACTGCCGATAACCGGAATCCGAGTGCAAATTTGCCCAGCTAGTCGCCTCCGAAAGCCACAAAAGACTGTATCAGAATCTGTGCCTTCCCGTTCTCGCGGGACACATTCATTTGCTCTTTCCTCGCGATCGGCACTTATCGTGTGCCTGTCTTAGGTCTGACCCGTACGTAGTCCTGCAGCGCCACGTGAACTCATAGCCAGCAGATAAAAACTGATCTGTCCCTGGAACATCGACATCTCACAACCTCTCTCCTTAGATATCTCCATTGCTCAAATACAATCTACCTCACGACTCTCATCCCGAACTCCCCTGAACTAACCACAAAATGCATCCCACCGTACTCTTCCTCCCACTCGTCATCCTCCTGCTTACCCAGAGCGTCTACGCAAACTGGTTCTATGGGTAAGAACCACCACTTCCTCTGCCCTCTTCTACCCAATTATCCCCATACTGATCCCCATTACAGGCGCGACCGCACAAGGAACCTCACGATCGCTGATGGTGTGACCTACAACATCACCTATACCCACTACACCGACGAAGATCTAGGCTTCAACAACAGCACCAACGTCTGCGCAAACGTCACGGTACGCGCAGATTGTTGCGATGTTTTCCCTTCCGCCGCCAACTGCCCTGTCTCCGAGGGGCGCGATAACACGAGTACCTATGATGCGGGCTCGCCCCTAGTCGACGACTTCAGCGGTGGGGGGTCGGTGACTACTACTGCTGACGTCGGGGGTGCCACTGGGGGGTCATTCATCCAGGGAAACACAGCGGTGAAGATAGGGGGTGGGGGGTTGATTGGTGTAGTGATGGGTGTGATGGCGGGGGTGGTTGCTGGGGGTGGGTGGTAGAATAGTAGGATAGGCGGTAGACAAAATGTCGGGAGTAGATAAAAATAAAAGGGTTCAAATTGTGGAGCTTCTTTAGGGTCCTGTGAGTGTAATTGTAGTTAGAGATGAGAAGCTTCTTCTGATGCTGATAGCCTTCGCTAAACGGAGTTCCTGTTTTTTCCCGTTCCATGTTTTTTGATTACGGAGAAGTGTGTTATGGGTCGTAGGGGGGTGAAAGTCTCCCAGTCTGCACCAATGTAAGTCCAGCCAGCCCACCAAGGCTATATGGGATGTAGTATTTGATATTCCGGAGCGGTGGGGGCTTTTTCCGGAGACCAACTCACGGGCGGTGGGGGCACCCCCCCCCCTCCCACCCAAAAAAAAAAGAAAAACGAGAACAATCAATAGCATAGAGCACCACATGAAAGCTCCCTTCAGCCCACAGACCCAGAGCCACCCCCCAAATACCCCTTCTACCGCTATTGATGCCCGTCCTCGTCAAAGGATTGTGAAGCAATGATGCCATTCCACCACCGCGATGCAGTCACGACCTATCACTCGCCCACATGACATTTGCCCGGTTGAGATTATTACAATTGTGGCAAGGCCTAGACCACTCTTATATCATGTCATTACTATTGTTTGCCAAGGCCATTATTATTATAAAAGGGCTATTAAATCCCCCCCTGTATTACCAGAACACATCACAAGAAGTATATTCGCTGCCAGAGTCAATATCACGAACAACCCCGCCTCCCCGCGGGGACCCGACCGTAGAGAGGACTGAACAGTGGGAGACTTGGTTGATTGACCGACTACATGCCTATAGACAGGTCATATATGCTGATAAACGAAACATACTGTGTCCTCATGGGAATGACATATTCACAGGAGAATTGTCCTAGGTGGACAGGATGGCGGACCCCTAGCCGCGGGAGGCACACATCTTACAACACCAATGGCCGTCACCAATTAATTTAGTAGTTGCCCTTGGTGGTGCGTTTCCGATGCCATCCGGTTTCATACGTCAACGCTCCATCGCCCCACGTGCGCACGCAACCATCGGTCGGGAATAGAATTTCAAGATCTATGCAGGAGCGGATCTACAACCACTCCTGCGGCGGGTCAGCGGGAGTGGGTGTCAGCGTCAGCTGCTGGGATTTAATTCCTCGCCCCAGCGCTGCGGCAGACGTCTACGCGGGGGTGGAGCTGGGACCACGATGAGCTCGACTTCTTAATTCCAGTTGTTTATTTTTTATTTTATGGGATCTTCGAGCCACTGGCCCGTCCCTTTTCAATCATTTTCTAGCTAAATTTTGTGTCATCTTTGGCTTACCCAATATTGTGCTAATAATACACCGGTGCCAAGAGGACACATACTCTAGATCTTCCCCCTCCTTCTTTTTACATCGCCTCTCTTCCCTTCCTCTTTCTTTTCTTTGGGCGGCCACCCCATCTGATTTATGTCTATGATGTAGGGAGGGGGGGCAAGATGCCCTATATGAGGGAAGCGATATACTATCCTGACTATCCCGACATTTCCGGGTAAAAAATAGAGTTCCTCTGGGTAAGCGGTTCTCCCTACCCATTCCTCTGATCGTTCAATACCCAATAATTCCTACCCTTATCCAGAGGGACTCCGATACCTAAGGTGTGGGAATGTGTTTATGTTCATTCCCACCCTTTTCATGTATCCGTAGCGAATTCGGAATTAATTTCCCACAATCCTATCTCTTCCATATTCTCTCGTCTTCGCATATCCTTCACTTCCATCATGCGCCCATCACTTGTTCTCTTACCAGTCTTCTACTCTAGTATTCTCCTCTTCTGCTGGTATGTCATTAATTGGTATTCTCCCCATGTACCTAGATCTTACCGCCTTAAGCACATCCTGAACGAAGATGCATATAACAAGGAAAATTTTCTTATTCTTGTTGTTGTCTCCTAAGATGACCGAGAAAGTTGTGCTTGCGGTGTAATGACAACTTTGTGGTCATGGGTACATGTAGTCATGGGGTGTCACCCGGCTTGCTCAGGGTTAGGTTACTGCTTCTTTTTCCTTGTTTATTCATTTATACCCCATAATTTTTCCTTCCTTTGATTCATTAAGGAAGTAGATTTTCCGCCCGGTTTGTTATAATTCCTCGGCACAGTTTACTCCCTCGTGCAGCGGGGGTCCTGTACTGTTGCCGGGGGCCTTGTCCTTCTTGCAACACCAGTAATGCTAGGCCTGCCCGGGGATGAATTAACAGCAGAAGGGCCTTCTTGCGGTCCACCCCGGCGCATAGGATAACTATGATCGATAAAAGCAAAGAACGCAAAGCCAATGTGATCCAAGCACCGTACGCGGTGGCGAAAAAACCGGGACTTGCTTGTTCAATGCAGGGGAGCCAACGCGGGAAACAGCGGAGGGGGGTTGGTTTGTAGCTAAAAGATTGACTATTCTTCTCATGACTTTAGCCTGAGGATTTGGGTTTGTGCTTATCAAGGCTTGGCCATAGGAAGGCGAGGGAGCGGCCTATGAGAGACTCATCAGGTGTGGCTGGTCGCCTTTGATCTCTTACGACATTTTCCCCCTAAATTTTCCTAATTTCTTTTTTTCCGCAATGCTCTATTCTTCCTGCCACCCGTCCCTCCCCACAAGCCACATAATCTGGCACCTCCGCCTTCACGTTTGGCTTGAGGTGGGTGAGCGTTACAGAGGTAGCTCTACGACCATACAAGAGGCTTTACGAAGACAGAGGTACATACTAGGGACCCCCATTAGAGCCACAGGGAACCAGTTCACTCTCTAGCGCTTATTTCTGCGTAGCGAGCAGGCACTCTTCGACTTGATACACATCCCACACGCTCTCTGAGCAACATATTTATCCCCGCTCCCGGAAATGGTCTTACAGGTCCGCCTACGTTCAGCACATGAATCGCACGACCGCCGTGGCCTCTCAGTCCTGGCGCAATGTCCCTTGAAGGGAATCAATCCCTGGACATATTTCCCATCAGCCACTCGGGGGACATTCTTTCCTGGCGGTTGGGAAGCTGACGAGATTGCCAAGAGACTCACCTTTTGGCGTACAGCGATATCTTGGTTGTTCTCGCGGTTAGATGCCGAGCTTCCTCGTGCTGCTCCTTCTGCTGGGCGGTTGAGCTGGGTTCTTGCCTCTGCTTGAGGCTTTGGGATTGTTTTGACGTCGTAGGCGTAGGTTGTGGCCGTTGGTCGTACCTGCTGGGGCTCGATCGTCTTCGGCGTCGGGGGTTGTGATCTTTTCGGCCGGTCTGGTCCCGGCGGGCTGTTCTGGCATTTTTGTTGCACCCCCGCCCTCGGTTTTCACCTCCGCATTGGAGATTACATTGCCGAATATGAAGGCCATATCCCGCGGAGTAGCTGTGCCGGCTGCGGTGGCGTGAGATTGTTTCCTCACGCGTGGTTTGGATTCCCTCAAATAAGTTGGCAGGGAATCTGAGTGCATTACCCTTCGATGACCATGGGAATCGGCCCAGTCTCAGCGGTCTTTGGTCGGCTAGTATAAGTAGGTGCTTCCATGGCGTGCTCTGTGGTAGCACCAGCCCTAGTAGGAGAGTGCATGGATAGATATCTAAAGAGCTGCATTAATAGCTGGGGAGGTTTCTATGGGGTGAAGTATGCTTCGGAGATGGATATGTGAAGGGGTCGCTGTAGAGTGCTGATGGGCACATTTTGTTCCTTTGCCGATGGGGTGAGCTGAATTCAGGGTTCAAACTATATGCTAGGGCCTGCTACTACCGCTCTGGTACGTACTACGATGTACGTACATGTAGTACCATTCAGGGGCATGGAGGCCTCCCAGGGGTTCCTCAACAACCCACCTTTGAGACAATGTTTCATGTGGAATGAGAGATAGTTTCAAAATATATCATAGTATTTAATGCTTTCTCCTATATCCGTTTTTTCTTCTCGGCAAAGAGAACCAAATAAATATAGGATTTATTGTCCTCCGTAGGGCTCGTCGAGCTCCAAGGCATCAAGGTCGTGAGTGGTACATGTATCTTCTACTCTGTGCTAGAAATCGGGTTTTTGCTGGTTGTAATTTTATAGTAACTAGCACTCCACTGAGAACACTCACCTGACCGCCGTAACTGGATAATATTAAATTAAACTAGAGATTGATAAATTATAAACTGCTCGACTAGTCTAGAAATCATTGGAGGAATTAAGAGAATAGCTCGCAGCCAACTAGCTAGTGGATTGGACAACACACCGATATGCCCGCCAGCCCACCGCCGCCTCCGGGGGTGGGGGACAGAGGGGAGTGGGGAGGAGTAGGTAGGGGGGCAAACCAACGCACCTCATAATGGTGTCGGAGGTGGGATTGATATCCGAAATCGGACAGCTATTAATATTGGGTACGAGGGTGGTAACTCCTAGCATATACAGGTAACATCAGCGCCATCTATCTTCTTAATATTAAAACTACACTGCATGGATGATCATGATCATACATGAGTAGAGAGTGTAAACCTGAAGAGTATTCATCTCGTCAACCTTTGGAAATGGGTGGGGAAGCCTCCTGCTTTTGGGATGAGAAATGGCCGTAGCTCGTAAATAAAGAATGAGGTCGTGGCAGGCGCCCCAGCTGCGTGAGCCGGGCTACCGCTAGGCTGTGTTATTCATGTGGATTGACCTCGTGCTCAAGGCCTTAGGCTTCAAACGTTGTATGCTAATCATAGGCTATCACTCGCAGGTTCAACGAGGTATAAATCATAATTCCATTTTCACTATCGGTGGTAGAAAGATTTACTACCGTTGGTAAACTTACTTTTGACACATCTGCCGCCCCATACTCTTGAAGGGTTGGAAGTAAGATGGAAGGTCTTGTTGGTAATATGTATTAATTAGGTAGGCTTCCGGAGGAAATTATAGACGTAGAACAGCCAAGCAAGCGACCTTTTAGTTGAAACTTATCCGAGCCTGGGAGGTGGTGCTTGAATGCCCCTGAGCAGAAGTGAGGCTACGGTTTTCTTTCCTCATCCATTACAATGAGTAATAAGGTCACAAAAGAGGGGCGCACTAACCCCTGCCGGCGAACATACCTACCTTTTAATCTACCGCGCAAAAGCTTTCCTCATTGTATAAATACTCGAGATTGTCATATTAGCTACAAGAGCGATGATATATACCTTTACGTTATCTGCGATCCGAGGTAGTAAGTACTACAGGCATCTATTGATTCAAATCTCCAGAACAGTTCGTCACCACCGTAGCTATAGAAAGAACTAAAGGCCACTGACCCGCTATGAGCCGACAAACTTCTTTAAACTGTTAGTGGAGACACTTCAACAGTTGCTTCGTACGTTTTTACCGTTCACATGCCCCCCCCGCCGCCCCCCCCCCCCCCACCTATCACAACCGCAGAGACCTCCGCCTTATCACCCTAGCACCTACACCAAGCACACTGCATTCTTCAAGGTACCTGTCCGCAATATCCCCTCGAATGAACCGCTCCTTCGATATATTCTAATTCTACTCTGGTAGGCAAGCGTCCAGTATGTCCTCTAGCGATCAGTGGGGTCTCCGATGAACTATCTCGAAGACCGCTGGCCATCCTCTGCTAGAGTTACCATGCGTGGTGCTGTGTACCTGATCCGGTAGCGCGGGGTTTATTGACGCGGGGGACCGTTGGCACTTGGCTGCTAGGTGGACCCCCCGATGGGTTTTTTCTTCCAGCCCACCGTTGACCTCCTGCTGGCCAGCCCGCATATACTTTGATCGATCTGCAAGAGGAACCTCATCGCCCCTGTCTGGGGGTATAACGGCCCCGAACCCCACGCTTGGCCCAGATTCTGAAGCCCTTTTTGTTGGAGAGCTTAATTTCGCAGCTTTCTTAAGTTGAGAGGCTGATATTGCCGTAACCGAGAGATTACATATAATTAATGAATAAACCAAAGAAGAAGAGGTTGTAACAACCAATCACCAATGATCACTCGGTCTTGTGAACTCGCGGGTTTCCCCTTTATTATCATTTATACTCACTGAGGAGGGATACGTTCCACAAGGGAATGCTCTATGTGAATGAAAACAACCTGATGGATATGAAAGCCCCCGTAGGTGGTGATTTATTGGCGGAGCTACTAGAAAGACGACAATCTCAACCAAGACCTAATACATGGGCAGAAATAGCCGGCTTTTCTCTTAGTTCATTGATTTCATACAGCCTTATAGCTATGACAATACCGCGCCAGCCCCAGAACCGCCTCCTTCCACTGCCATCTTCTGAACAAAAAAAGAAAAGCAAACTCGACAAAACTGGCGTAACAAAGGAAATTTAGTGAGAAAAGGGGGTAGCTGGTTCCTTGGAATGATATTCGTAGGGTTCCATTCCCCTATTTACTCGACCTAACGAGTCCCTCACAAACATATAAATGTTAGTTATTTGACATTTAGTCACATGATTACCAACATAGTTAAGGGTTAAGGCGAAGAAGGCGTACTAGGTATCTGGGATTGGAGATCTATATTAACATCACGCACATCTTTGTTACTATGTCCGCTAAACTCTGAAAGGGACGTACTATGGAGCTCCTAACTTTATATAGCACATTTGTTCCCCCACCTGTCGTACAGTGGAACAATGCACCTGGAACCATGCATGAGGCACAAAGCACAGCTGTTGACCTCCACATACTCATCCGTCCTGGCAACAAGTTTCGTGCACCCCCTGTTGTTGTGCTTCACACATGCTGTGCATCGCTCCCTCACATTCTCCGTCATGGCAAACTGCCCCCTGAATGAAATGAGTCCGTCGACATAATTCGAACGCAACCAGAATAGGGACTTTATGGTTCCGCGCCTTGCATCTTCGAGGTCCAGGAAGTCCCCTATGAATGGATTCTCATTCCTCCAAAATCGAAATTGTCCGTTATTGGCGGTTAGCGGGAGGTGTTTGACAATGGGTGCATTATTAGGGCGCACATAGCTCTGCGGTACATGTGTGGATGCTGTCGGAACTTTCGTAGAGATGGGTTTATAGGCGCCACTGCCGCTCTGACTCTTTTCACACTCATTACTTCGCTTACGCTTCGACCGACCATTGTCAATTGGTAGAAGTAGGTGATTAAGAGGCGGTTGATTCGTGAGGACACCTTTGGAGACAGTACGAGGCCTTAGGGCGCCGGGCATAGTGCTGTGGCCGCCTTCTGAGCTGCCAGCGTACTCGCCATTGCGTTCACGCCTTAGCCGGTCTCGGAGAAAACGTAAAGACCCATACCCATCGTCTACACCAGACGGTGTTTCGGCTCTCACAGCACCCCTCTCTCTAGGAAGGGGTGAACACTCTGGTACACCACCCAGGCCACCCCCTTCCTCCATAAGTGACCCATCGCTAAATATAAAAGCCACTTCTCTTGGTGTAGCATGATCGTTGATGTAATTTTGCAGGCTTTTGATTGTCAGCTCCCGGATGTAGTGGAAGGCCTCGAGCGGATCGACCGGGATGAGAAAAAGATGTTTGCCTAGTCCGATGCAAACAGTGTCGGGCACGATGGATTGACTAGGAAAAGTGATTTGCGCTTGAGGCGCTTGCACAGCCGTGCGAGGGAGGTGCGCAGACGCCATTCAGGAGCTGGAGTGGGCTGGGAGGGTGAAAGCGAGCTGGAGGGATTATGGTTAACCTTTGGAGATTTGTTGTTAGGGGTGCGGTTGTTGGGGTGGAGATGAGAAGTGATAGATTAGGATAAGGACCAAGGTTTCCAGTGGTTTACCGGTCAGATGGTTCAAACTGGTTTAACTAAAAGGTTTAACGGAACAATTGGTGCAGTTCTTGCTGCCATCAATCCATGGTTTGAACAGTTTAGGAATCAGCAAAACCGGTTATACTACCGGTTTAAACGGTTTATATATAGCCCACGTTCATAGGCTCGAAGTTTCCGGACTTGAACACCCTAGTTCTGGAGCTTGAACACCATGTTAGAGAACGTGGATAGAAATTCTTGCACTACTATTATAGTGAGGATGCAAAGATATAAAACCGTGGTTTAAACAGTTGAACCGGCCCAAACTGTCAAAACAAACAGTTGGTACAGTTGGTAAGGTTTAAGCTCCTTCAAGGGATTTAGTGGTCGGTGATGTTTTATCTTATATTACAACCGGTTTCTATCATTGGAAACCTTGATAAGGACTGCTCAAAATAGGCAGTAGGATCGTCAAAAGGAGTGAATTGATCTATTCTATGATATTATCCAAAGTGGATATCGTCTTTCCTTTTATAGTAATCAAAATAAAGGGGATATCGGCATAAGGAAAAGTGACGTCTATAAAGAGAAAACAAAGAGATAAAGAAATAGCTGATTCGTCAGCTTCTTTATCTGGAGACATCCCAGCAAGAAGCAGTTTCGGTCTCTGGGAAGTGGCGGCGGGTGCATGTAGTTCTAGCTATAGATATTCGGTACATCTCCCGCATCCCAAGATGCTTGGTGTATGGGTTCCGGAATTAAATAATTAGGAACTCTGTGGGTGCCATCTGCATACAATAAAGGGTAAAAATGAATCTAGCAAACCTGTATATGAATAAAACCTCGATCATCAACCCTGGGTCAACCGTGGAAGATCTATCGTTTTTTTCTAGTATTTGGTGTACCATCTTTGATTTATATGTCAAAGCAATACAGGCAGACGTTCTTACAACTAAGGACAAGATAACTACAAACAGCAGGCTTAGGTATTTGCGATCATGTTTCACCCAGCGTAGCTTACAACCCATTGACCGTATGTCTTTTTTATCACCTAGAGATTGAAGAATTAGAACATGTTAATACAAAGATCAAACTACTACATACCTTTTTTCATATATTTGATACACCACGTTCCTCGAAACCCCAAGGTCTTGGTGGAAGACTCACATTAACACTTCAGATAATGGACCAATACCTATCCCCAGCATTAGAAAAGGCCTTCCAATACCACGCACCAATAAAGAAGCGCATTTTGAACATACCTTTAGGCCCTGAGAAACGGCAACCCTGCACTAAAACCAAGCGGGATCCCGACCCGCCGGAACATCATCGGGGGTCGGCTTTCTTAACTTATGCCCCCTCCTCCACTTGTTGGTTCCGGGGACCCACCTCCAGAGCTTGATCGGGCGGCCTTTATAGTGCTTTTCGTGCGCGTTGGTGCCGCAGTCGTTGTTGGGGTGGGCGGGGTCCGAGAGACCCCAGACTCGGAGATAAGCCGAGAAGCCCGAGACACCATAGTCGCAGAAACAACCCCTGGACATGGAGGCGGCATTGCAGGCTGCGGGTCTTGGGTGTGGGGCGAGATATATCCACACCATTGCTAGTTGATATCAGCTTGGGAAGTGTCCTAGGTTGGTAACGATGGTTTGGTTTTCCGGGGATGGAAATGTGTAATGTGAAGTTGTTTGATGGAAGTGAGGTAGAGTGAGAGTACAAAAAAAGGCAGGATGGATAGCAAAAGTACTGTACCTACTGTTATAGTAAGAAAGGGAACCGACTATTGATTAGCCAGAAGAGAAAAACAGAGAACTCTGACGATGAAACAGGAACGGAGGATGGATAAAAGGGGAGAGGAAGAAGGACAAGCAGCCGACGTCGAAGGTCACCTGTTTTCCCACTGCTGGGTAAGAGCCGCAGCGTCGGTCACATGAGATTCTGCGTGTCCCTTGGCAATTTACGATTTGCCACTTCCACACGGTGCATTCTATGGGCATACATACACTTAGCGTTTTAAGTCTCCGCTATATACTCCCCTCATATTGTTGTTGCTTGATCGTCCTTTTGTGATGGGCGTTGGATGTTACTCGAGCTCCATTTATCCACTACAGTGCTTTCATAACCTTATATGCGCTCGATATCTCTAGCTTTGCTACCGACCTGCACCGCATCTCGCAAACCTTCGCATACGATTAACAAAAAAAACAAATCGCAAACCTTCGCACTCATAGTTTTCTTGGCGGTCGAGTGATAGCCTATGACTACCCTACTATTATCGCTTCTCTTGAAGGAAATTGTGACTCATTTTCAGTAGCTCATGATACTGACGATGGTGGTGATATTGCTGTAACCCGGCAAAAGATTTGCAAAGCCCTATACAAGGCCATAACTGGTCGACCATACTCGCTCCATGTTACCCTGTAGTCCTGCTCTGAGAAATGAAAGAGCCCCCATTACCCCTCACCATAACCTCTTTCAAGATACATTCTCTTGCCCTAAAAACTCTCGAGGGGCTGTGGAAGATTATAATTTACGCTCCTCATCACGCTATCGGATCTCAGTGGTAAAGACGTCAAACCGCAATACTCTCCAACTGCTACACCGCAGCGCACAGTTACAACAATGAGACCTAGCAAAGCTCGCCGTGTACCTCGACAACTGGGCAAGGCTGCTGCCTATGATGCAGCCATCATTGATGAAGCGGGAGACCTAGAAGACTCCGCGCCGCCACCTCAGGCTCCCGCCAATACCGCCCCACCCGCTCCCCAGTTGGCAGATCTGGACTACCAACTTGTTCCCACTACTGATTCAGGTTTTGCCTCCCCTCTCCTGATAAAAACTACTAGCTAACACACACCAGCAACCAGCAGCGCATTAGACCCCCACACAACTATCCACGCCTGTCCACGCTGCTCGTTCACGCCTCCCGCCACCGCTGTCGCGTTTGAGGGCCTCCAAATCCTCGTCTATCCATGCCCTTGCGGGCAAGACCATGCTGACCCTGCCATTGTCCTCTCCCACCACCAGCTCTTCACGTCCTGCGAGATTGCCCTCGCAGCCTCCAGCGTGCATGTTATTCTTAAGCCGCGCGCTCCTCTCTCTAATCCCCAAGTCATCGCTGATGCTATCAGCTGGCCTGAGTTTGAGCGAATGATACAGCCCCAACCAGAGCATTACAATATGCTGCGGTCGCGGAGTAACTCAGAGTACAATCCCCACGTTAGCGCTCCGCCGGTCGCAGAGGTGGTGAGAGATCAATACAGAATAGAAAGAGAGGAGGAGGAGGAGGAAGAAGAAGAAGGGAATTATGACGAGGAAGCGGGGGACTTCTACCAAGACAGTGCCGAATACGTCGCCGCCCAGCGCGCCTCTCCCAACGTGTGTATCACCTGCAACACGCCCTTCAGTACACGAATTCAGCTCTTCAAAAATGGCCGTATTCACACCCCATTCATAATCTTCCGTTGTGGATGTGGCGAGCGTTTCAGCCGTGAGTATCCGGGGATGCGTGTCCGCGTCGAGATAAGGCAGAGCGGACAACAGGCACAAGAGTTGGGTATCGAGCAGAGGGGGTTGAAGGTAAAGGGAGAATCTGGACCTGCTAAACGCGGAACGCACGGGCGGGTGAGTGGTAAAGGTCCGATTAGCGGGGATAAAACGGGGGAGTATGCTGGCCGCGAGAGGGTGTATAGGAGGTGGCAGAGTCATATCCATACAGGTCCTAACGCGGTCACCCCGGCAGAAGAGGCTCAGGGTTTAACTGAAGAGGGGCTGAAGGGAATCGAACGGGCCGCCGAGGAGGAGGCGCAGCGTGTGAGGGGGATGGGGCTGAATGTGGTTATGAATGTGAGGTGCGAGTGCGGGCGCATGTTCGACAGCGGGCAACATGGGCTTAATAAGCACCAGAAAAAGTGCCATCTGTTTAAGCAGACCAGAGATGGGTCCAAGTAGAGGAATTAAGCGCTAGATCCCGCACAGTTTCTGCGCTTAAGTGAGCCTTGTGAGGACATTTCTATGCAAATCCCCTAGGCATCAATATCTCTGATAGCTATAATTAGCTTAGTTCCCCTCCCAAAAATAGAATACATGAACTCCATACGCCTGTGATTTCTTATTTGCAAAGTTAGGATCATCGGTTCTAAACTGATATAGTTCATTCTCATGACAACCTTAGCGAAAATGACCAATAATAATTAGCACCACGCATATATAGGGAACTGTATTGTGGGAAGCATTGTAAAAGTACTGAGGTAGACAACTGCGAGGGCACTAACGGTAGTAGACTGTTTTAATAGATATCTCAGGGGGTGGGGAGAATAATCATGCTGTTATTGAGGATGGTTACAATATATGGGAATACTTTTTATATGTATATCGGGTGTAGGGGTAAGTGAGATGACACTACTCTGCTAAGGTTACATGAAGGGTGTCTTCTCACTTACCCCGATACCCGAAGTACATGTACAGCCCCGTTCGAAAAGTCCTGGCACCCCCGGGTCAAAAGTACAAGGGTGTTTCTTCTATTTTCTAATTCTCCCAACACTGTGACTAGAATAACAGAGTGCTACAATATCCTCATTACAGGTCATAACTATCAATTTTTGGGTATGCGCAGAAGAAATGGTTGTTGGTGGGTTAGAATCCATAAACAGACACAATAAACTAGGGTGCCAGGGCCTTTAGGACAGGGCTGTCTTGACTTCTTAATCCCTGTTTCAATACGTATCGATTTCCAAGGAGGCCTGGGGGGGGGGGGCGGGATCGGGGAGAAAGCCGGACCGCCCCCCGAAGGCACTGGAACCACTAGACCGTAGGCGTATAGAGCAAAAGCCCTCGCCCACACAATATTTGTGGGTTTCTATTGTATACGACTACGGTGTATATATAATTTCGCTTTCATTTCCAAAATCCCCTAAAAACAATGAAACTTGAAAGAGAGCAGATAGGCTATGATGTACAACTTCGGAACGATCGATTTACAGGTCGATCATCTTGTTATGTATATGCTGTTACACCTTTCGGCCGGAATGATGAAGAAATATAGGGTAAGAAATTAAATGAATGCCCCACACAAACAAAAACATTTTCGCCCCTAAAAATCCGCCTCGTGCTCCAAAATATAAAACACCATCTTTACTAATACCGGATGGATGCTAGTGCCTTATTCTCAAACAACCTTGATCCAACCATGCGGTTCCAAAAGAACGCCTAAAGCGCGCGGCCGCCATCACGCCATACGCCCCCCTTTATATTATCACCAAATACCCGGGGCCACGCCACTAATACTCATTAGTTGCTGAGACTGTCCTTCTGCCCGATACCGATCATTGCCTTCTGTATCTCCCTCTCATTAACCCTCAGCGCGCGATATGTCCTCGCATACCACTCGTGCTTCTCCCTCAATTCTTTCTTCTCCTCCTCCAAGCTCTGCCTGAGAATGCTTCGCTGGATCCCGTCAAGGACCCTTAGGTATACGATAATATTCACGCGCAGAATTCGTAGCTGCTCGGCGAGCGGGATGGTGGGGTGGCTGTTCTCCAAGATCGGCGCGTAGAAATGTAAGGCGCTAAGAGTTGTGTCCATTGTCCCAGCGAGAGTGCCTGTGGACAGTCGTGAAGGAGAGGAAGGCTGACCTTTGATAAGGGTAAGTTGGGTTTGATTAGGATGCAGGTGGTGTGGTGGTGGGTGAAATGGGGAAGCGGTTGCGTCGGTTGATATTCTGCCGGTGGCCCGAGCGGGGGTGGGTGGGGGGTAATGTAAAGGGACCTCCTTTTGCTGTTGGGTAAGTAAGCTAATTTTTGAGATGCTTCAGAATTTTTGGAAGAGTGTTGACTTTATTTATATGTGCAGACTCAGACAAGGTAGGTGGGACAAAATATTTTTGTCCCCCTGATTGGACCCTGTTAGATGAGAAGGTTTAAGGGCAATACATGGCGTCGATTGGTTCCGCGGCCCGCGAGACACCCCCCCAGCACATCACTTTCGACAGACATATACCAGGATGAAACGTGCCACGTTGGCGCTAATAATTGGTCAATGGGGCCATCCCCCATATAAATGTTGCCTGACCAATCCATTTACCCTTGGAATATCGACTCGGGGAGCTTCTTGATTTGCTATATATGCTGCTAATGCTCTTCCGGGCAGGCCTAGGGGCATATCCTCGTTATCCTTCTTAACACGGAGAGTAACATTACCACGATCACCATGGCATCCTAGTTGGACCTTCATCGAGCGGCTTGGGCGGTAATATCCCCCACTAAAGGTACCAGTAGATGAAAACCTATCGACCATTAGTTACGGATAATTACCGGATAGACATGCGAAACGAGAGAGGTCATACCCAGCAGAACAAATCTAGCGTTCCAGCCAGGCTTTTCAACCAGCGATATACAGCTTGAATATCTAATCCCTGCAGTGTTGGATCGAGTATATTCTAGGAATCTACATCTATAATAACCAAATGGTTTACCAGAAATACTAGTCCCTTACTCAAGGAACTTGCTACAAGCTAATATACTATAGACTTAGAGATATTGTCTCATGATTAGTGATTGCGCTGTCGCTACTGATTAGTATGGGTAGTGATTTATTATGATGAATCACCCCACTATTGGTAGTGTCGCTGCTTGATGCATCATGTACGATATTTTATTACTTGCGCTCCTGATGTGCCAAAGATCACACTACCCAAATCTCCGCGGGAGATGGCTTCAGGGCCATGAGAGACGACTAAACTCTTAACAAAACAAAGCTTCAGCTACATTACCCGATAGTCCCTGTCCAGAAAATGGTAATCTAAAACATGTTTCACGGACTTCTGTCATCTACAACTATAAAGCAAAGGGATAACCCTGGAATCGTCATAGGATAGAAGTATGATAACCATACACACTGCCTTTCAACGCTTTACACACGTCGACAGACGATAGGCTACAGAAATTGGTTTAGTAAATTCTTACAAAAAGTAGAGAGTATTCTGTTCTAAAAACTAATGTCACACACACCACAACACCGCCACCAAAAAAGTAAAACCCATATCCCCCTTACTGATTGGTCCAACCTACATACCGGCCACCATCTTCTCTGATCTCTCTGGCTGCTGCGATACAACTTGACCGCCGCCTACGTCAGCCCACCTCAAGGAAACTGTAACTCAGAACTTGCCTTCCTTTTCCTCCTCTACTGGACGGTTCCGCTGCGGCCTCTCATCGCACTCGGCCCACGCCTTCCGGGTCTACTCAAAAAATATCAGCATGGCCGCGGAAGCCCGGCGAAGACACTTGACGAGAGTTAACATACCTCAGCGGAGGGAAAACAGCTCGGACGAGGCATAAGCAGAATAATGGTAACAACAATAACTGCTGTGAGAATAGACATATTGGTACTTTCTGGTGTTGGCCTAGTCTGGTTCTTGAAGGTGAGGGTGTGAATAGTAGGTGGGAGCTTCAGTGATGAAGGAAGCTTCAGTGCGGGGTGCGATGTTTTTACACGCATAGGTTCTCGCGGAAGGAGTCACCAGAGGCATGCGACAGCCCACCGCTCGCCTGTGCGACCCACGTTTTGCATGTGGATACGAGGGCGGATGTGATATCACAACTTGGCCTTTGGCCCCCACCCGAGGTGCTGCGCCCGGGATGTCGTGTCTTTGGTCATGCACGTCAATGATTGACGTAGCGGGTAGATTTTAATCAGCAGATTTCAAATGAAGCGCCCCGCTGACGCCTAACTCCGAGTATGATTGTTTTTCGTCATGGTTTAGCTACGTAATATCGACAGGGTAGAATTTTGGGACGGTGCCGGGTCGAGAGGCACTTGATATTCTGACTACAAGTGGCAATGAGTGTCCTGGGGTGCTTGAATAGATCTCCGGATGTCCAAGACATTTGCGAAATTCCTCCCACTAGTGCGGCCTATGTAGGAAATGATGACCGAAGTAAAGCAGCAACCTTCGAGGTTTATAGGCTCCTTAGGTACTCTAAAGACTGATAATACAGCAAACTACTTACCCGGAAGTCTCTTTTGACAGCAAATACCCAAGATCACATGACCCTCATACATAAGATAGATTTCGCAAATGATCCGGGAGATAGGGTGGTGTCATGAAATTGACGTATACATGCCTTAATAGGCGTCGACTATCCCCAGCCGAGAATTAAATTTAGATGTCAGCAAATCTCAGATGCGCGTGGTTTCCTTGCTCATTTAATCCGTCTAGATGTGACCCCTATCTGTAAAACATGATCTATAATACGTAAATCCATTAAACTCTTGTCTCATATAGTCTTATCTGACCAACAATCCTGGAAACGGAACATGCGTATAGACGGGGTTTTAAGTAATGCGGAGAGCTGGCTTACTGCCTCTAGTACCATCATGCTGACACGATGACAGGCAACTTTTTTCAAAGGTACAACCACCGATAGCCATGGCTACGGAGTGGTTGTCAGAAACATCAATCAGCGTTGGTTCTTTGAAATTGGTAGACGATAGGCCTTATATAGGCGTGCACAAAGCAATGCCGGTACCCCCGGGTCATGTTATATCACTCGCTCGCTTTTACCCCAACCATCACCGCAAGGTACTACATGGGGTCTCACACTATGAAAAGGCAAACTCTTTGCGCAACAACCACCCTGTTCATTGTTGAAACAGATTTGGATTGCTAATTGGAAGCCAATTGGAGAGTGGTCAGGTCTTTTACAATTTGCCAGTCGTGAGAGCTGAGTTGACCCTGGCTACCCAAAAATTACCCTTTTCTATTATACAGCATGTTCGTTTTCGACGTTTTCGACGAGAGGTCTTCTATCGATATCTTTCGGGGTTACCTTCGACGGTAGTTACGACTCCAGATAAGTAAAGCAGTTGTATGGGTTTATGGAAAGTAAAGGGCAGCTAAAGTTACTATGAACGCATAGCTGACGCATAAATGACCCAACTACATAGTATATTATTCTCTCTGTCGTAACAAAGCTTCTACAGCAATCTGCAGGGGCTGATGTGAAAAGAGGCTTCTACTAACCGACTGTGACTAAGACCCTTCCTCTCCCCAGGCTGGTTAATCCCCGGAAGAGAAAACAAGAAGGAAACATAGTCCAAAAGGACCACAGTACCGGCTGTTACTCCCCAGGAGATAGGGCTCTTCCTGGTCTTGCACACCCTTTCCAAAAATGCAGAGAGTTCATTCTTATCTCTACGCAATTATGGATCACAAAAACGATTAGAATTGTTAACACCAGTAAAGCCTTCTTTATTCTTTCTACCTAGCCACTCTCTATAGATAGAATATTCATACCGCTTGGGAGCCCAGACAGCGCCACTCTTCTAAACCGGCGGCATGAGGCCGTCCAACAGATCCCACAGTGCCTGATCCTCTCTAGTCCTCCTCCCCCCGGTCAGCATCCTCATCTCATCGTTCTCAATGGCGCTCAAAGTTTCCTCGTAGAGATGCTGCAGGTCCCTAATCTCCTTGTGCAGGTCCCTCTGCATCTTCTCCTCCTGCGCAAGCCTGTGATACGCGCGCGCAACGTCCCAGACAATCAATCTCTGTCTGCGTGTGAGGTCTGCCGGGCCGGCGGGCCGATGACGCTGGGCAGCGGTGATGGGTCTGGCTAGGAAATCGTAGCCGGTGCGGATTAGAATGAGGCGAGCGTTAGTGACTTCGCTGTGGAGGCGGTTGACGGCTTGTTGTAGCTCGTTAGCGATAACCAAGCGCGTAGAAATGAGGTTTGCGACGAACGCGAGGCGGTCTCGATTGGTGTTTGGCATTGAGGGCAGTGAATTGTAGAGACGCTTAGTCTTTGATAAGTGAGATGGGAGAGTAGGTTTGGTAAGTAGTTTGGTTGATTGAGGATGGAGAGAAGATGGAGGATGACGGTTGTGTGGGTGGGAGGTCGTGATGAGCTTTCGGAAGGGGGAGGGCTTTCGGACTGTTGAATATTTGGTAGTAGGAACATCTGATCACGGGGTTTGGGTGCCATAATGCACAGGCCCTCTCTCTAGAACCAAAGACCTTCAAAAAGACCAAAAGAAAATCTATCCACCAACCCACCACAAAAATACAGACTGTTAGACCATAGCAGCAGTACCTACCCTTATGAAAGAGTAATCATGGTAGGCGCCGCTAAGGTTTGGTTGTGTCGAGTTTATGATCTCTGCTTTTAATGTAAGCTGGAGCCCAGGACCGACACCAGTGGCACTTTGCGGTTACTGATACCCGAGAAAAGGTTCCATCTCCGCTCTCTAGTAACTCGAAGACTACTCAATTGACCGAGACCGGATCACCTATATCGAGAGGATCATCTATATCGAGAGGCTCGGTAATATATCGCACTTCCATACAACAAGCCCCGCGCAACCTGAAGCTAGAGGACGGATCCTGGGATGCTCATAGCGTTCCCTACCTCCTTGGCTTGGACGATGCCATTATTGGATTTCGACTCCCTCCTATTAAGTAAAGCCGAGTATTGTCCTCACAAAAGTGGGGGATGTATTCTCTGTCCATTTAGGCCTGGCCTGGCCCTCCTATGCAACATCGGGCCTTGAACCAGCACTCGCAAAGACACAGTCAGTTTTGACGAATTACGGGAGCATACTACGGGCGAAAATGAAAGGTTCTAAAAAATCTCGTATTTATTCTAATCAGTAAGCCACGCGTCTTTCGTAGGCCACAAGCACCCCCTATCTAACACCACTAATAGAGTCCGCCAAGATCATCCGGAGTCTCCCTTCTGATCCAGTCTGTCCTAAATACAATACCAACTATCAAGCGCAGCTCTCAGTAGCAGGATATTTTCGGCACGATCAGCCCGCTGAAGTTCATGGCATTGCTCCATCTCGACCTGGCGCAAGCTGATTTCCACGCGAGCCATATCCACCTCGGTGGTATGTCTCAGGAAGATCATACGAGCACGGCGCTCAATGTCTGCGGGACCGGCCATGAAGAGTTCGCTCGTGTACAGAGCATGGCAGGTTCGTAGGCGTGCATGGCAGAGCTCCAGGCGCCCGGCCTCAATCTCGAGATACATGATGCGGGCGCGGGCAATATTGGCGATCTGGAGATAGGGAGCATCATGTGGGAGGGAAGCACTAGATGGGGGTACATGATGTACGGGGGCTCTCCTAGGCGCGACGGGGGCAGCAGCGACGGGTAAGTTGGTTATCCTTTGTAGCGTAGGACCAATACCACCAGAGCCGTTGGGGACGAAAGCCGTGGGAGGGGCTGCTTGGTAGGGGCCACTGGTATCGGTGTAGACCTCAGTAGCGCGACGGCAAAGAGAACAATCGGCCCTGCTAAAGCGGTGGGGATACCCGGGGGCGTGAGCACCAGGGTCACGACGGTTGATCGAAGGGACATCGACGTCATCGAAAGGCCCGAATATAGAAACGTACGGTGCGGGAGAGGGAGAGCTCTCAGTGCCAGCCCTCAAGACACTATCCGCGATGCCAGCAGTTGGGGCATCCGGAGCGGCTCGGACGACACCACTACTAATCATTCGGCGCGATGTATTCGCAGCGGGGCGGGCGGGGATCTCATTTCCACCAAGGCTACCGCCAATGATCGTCGGGATCGGTTCAGAGGCCATTATACTGCAAGATAGATGACCCGGGTTATTGGTTCGGTGCTGAGAGGGATATGTTGTCGATGAGGTGGCATTCTGGAAATGATAGCGGGGTAGGAATAGTGGCGTAGGCGGGGATGACAACCGGAGAAATCACACCGGAGATATAGCGTTGAGAGCAACGGATGTGCAGCGGCGGAGAAGAAGCAGCGCAGTGGCCGGACTGGAGGGTGCTGTTAACATTTCACAAATAAAGAGCCACAGGAGAATAATAAATAAAGCATTTATGAAATATTAGACCAAACAAAGGTCCTTAATGACGGGAACAGGCGACAAGCGCGGAGAGGTGGGCTAGGGACCTCTCTGGGTGAGATGGCCTCATGTAGAAACAGTTGGTATCCAACCTGCAGTTCGTATTATCACTTCCCGCGATAACCTCAGTAATACGGGGTAGTGACAGTCCCTCTTGGCAAAGGCCCTCTCATTGTACAGCCTTATATAGTCCAAAGTGCCACAATGGGATGTCAATGACTACACGCCCCGGAATTTTTTAAAGAACATGTTGCCTCTAGTAAAAGGTTAGACCGACGAAGTAAACGGGAATGAAATTGTAGGAAATATTGCCGTAGTCCGGGACTACCGGGACGTGATCGCCGGTAGTGGAAAACCTTGTGAATATAGATCCCTAGAGTCTGCATACACAAGTAAGGGACACCTGAGGACCCAAGCTGGGACGGGCTCTCCTACAGGCCCTGGAACGCTTGTGACAGGATCTAGTGGCTGTGTGGTGCAGCGAGTGATAGTCAATGATGCCAATTTAGCTCCTCATATTAGGTTATCTTGAAACCCGCCAGTCGACGCCGGGAGAGAGATCAAATAGTAATACGGCGTAAATATGTTCTTACAGTCACCAATGAATAATATAATGGATCGCAGTACTTGCTAGGCATGTGACTTGATGATTCGCAAAGGGTGCGGGGGATACAGGGCTACCCCAACGCTGGCGACGCTTAGTAAAACGCTCTAGGTTAGTATACAAAAGGGTGGTATAGCTGGGGTGCTTGGTAGTCAAATGGTTTAGTATATATTGTTGGTGTGGAGATTTGAATACCCTTGGGGGGGGGGCGGCTAAGCGAATAATTCTTAAACTATCCTATGTTTACCGACATGTTCGCCGATTTACTCGATATCTGCGGGTGAGAAAAGAACGTTGAAATAAGCATCATCACCCAGCCCCAGTACTTGAAACGAGACCAATTGAAATGGATGGATGTGTAAACAAACTCGGGAACGCCCCGCGGGACAGAACGGCTCTCGGCCAACCGGCACTAGGTGAGTTTGGTCGGGTATAGTATTAGCTATATACATGTCGGTACCCGGGCCATCGATTGCCCTCCAAGAATGACTCCTTTGGAAAATTCCTATCTTCCGCCCCTCCCCCCACCCACGGACCCACGAGTCTATGCTCCCCAGGTCGCTTCCCTAACTTCCGAGTGAGCGAACAAAGATCATTCCCGGTCGGCGCATTAATGATGCTCTACTCCACAGTTCTGGGAAGCAAATGGCGCTCAAGGGATTAATTGCGGAGGTGGTGGCGTGTGGCCCCGTCCGCGCCGGTCTACTGATGTTATGAGGGTGGTTCGATTTGTCAGTATCAGGATGTCAGTAGCCTCACCTCATGAAACTGGCAAGGCTGGTCTATCGAAACACCCACCATAAGTACCCATCATGACGTAGCGATACTTACAATGTCTCCTATGGCTGATTGATCTCCCCTTTGACAAATTAACTAAGAGTAACAACTCAAAATTACAGTTAATGTTGCTGTTACCAACCCCGTCGGTACCTTTATTTAAATGACCCGGTGTCCACCGGTGAGAAACTCAACACAGTTCACCAATGCAAAGCGACCCTCATGCCTTTCGCTCCGGAAATAAAAAGTTGGTTCCTTGTAGAACCTGGAAAGAAGAAATTGGGGATTCACCGTCATATTCGGGCCTGGGGGACCCCCGGAAAAAGGAATCCCGTTGCAGGGAATTGAACCACGATCTATTCCGCGCAAGGGCATAAAAGGTGATTCGGGGATATCTTATTCACCAATATTACTACATTGCTAAGATGATGGAAGTGTCTATAGTATAACAGTACGTCCGTCCGCCTAGAATGCTTTGGGCTTGGGTTAAGCCTGTTGTATGCTACCTAAGGGGCGGCGACGTTGATACACCAGTATAAATGGTGTCCTACTCTAAATTGAAAATTAGCGAAACGATTGGATCTAACGTTCTGCTGCTGAGCACTCTCGACTAGGAACTCTCTAGCGGGGGGTATACTAACCACTATACTACCAAAGATTAGCTTGCTTTGAATCTTTTACATGCATCAAATGTTTCACATCTTTATTGAAACTGGTTTTACGGTCGGAGTTTACTGTAAATTGGCAAGATTCATCCGGCCATGGAATAATATGTCCAATGGCTCAGTGCATATTAAGCCCTGATGGTCTAGTGGTATGATTCCTGCTTTGGGTTCTCTTGAATGCAGGAGGTCTCCGGTTCAATCCCGGATTAGGGCCTGACTTTTTTTTGTTCCATTGGTTTCGGATGTTGCCGCTTGTGTTGAGGCGCTAGCGGCTGAAATTACCGGGTTTGGTTGGGTGAGGGGATAAGCTCCTCCGGGAGCGCGACAAAATAAAAGGCGATGATACTCCTCCGCCTGCTACTCTATGTGGACCATCGGTAGGATCTGAACCTACGCTAGCGGACGAAAAAGCTTTCGGCCACGATGTCCTATTTCTCTATTCGGTAGATATTTTCACATCAGCAAAAATACTAGGGGCCCCCGGGGGGGGGGAGGGTGTTTTGGATGCGGGCTTGCTAAGTACTAAGTAGGTATCCAAAATGCGCTCCGCCTGTCCTTAACCGAGAAAAATGGTGGCGCTTTCATTGCAGGAGAACAGGGGTTCGCGGGGTTCGCGGAGTGACAACTGGCTGATCGGTTTATGGTTTGGAGGAACGCTGCTACTGCTGGAAGTAGTATCGGGGAGGGCTTTGGCTCCTCTGGGCGGGGGTTCCTCCTATCCAGTCCTCCCGCTCTAGGATGAGTAGATCCCATGTGTTTGGGCGTGTGTGTGGGGAATGGAGATCACGTATCCAGGGCTCATGCATGGGGGAAGTGTTGCAGCTGGCCTTGCCTAATCTCCCTCTAGCAGTATGTAACCGCTATTACATGCCATACAAAAATGTAGTCTTGGCGGTTTTTTGGGTGTATGCAATATTGGTCGTGTTCAAAAACGCTATGAGATTGCGAGTAACCGAGAAAGTCAAAAATAGGCCTGAGGGTAAACATGTACCGCGGGAGATACAGAGCTGTGTTTCTTGTAAATACCCCTCCACTTCATTCTTTAACCTCCACATCATCTATTTCCTCCTTGTGAACTACTTCCTCCTTGTGAAACAACCAAAAGACTAGAAACAACCAAAAGACTACAATGACCGATCCTATGAGCAGCGGTCCTAACGGCCTTGAGGTCGATGGAGTATGAGTCCCTGCCCCACCTTTATTCGTAAAGCTACTGCTTGGCTCATAGCTGTCAACAGTAACTTTTGTTCTTAATTACACGGCGTGTTTTTTTTTTCTGGTTGTGGGGGGGGGGGTGGTATTTGCGAGAGTAACTCACGCATCATTTGTAGGAATACGAACGTCCAGACTACGGCGCGACCGACACCGAAGACTCTTCATCGTATGCATACCTTTTAGAGAACACAATAAACAGAGTCCGGATCGTTGCTTACATCCGACCTCAGTCAGTACTCTACCGCCTCCCTCACATCCTCCGTTTACGACTACCGCTTTGAGAACGGCCGGCGTTACCACGCCTTCCGCGAGGGGGTATACTCTTTACCCAACGACGAGCGAGAGCAGGACCGCCTCGACATCTATCACCACATCTTGCAATTATGGCTCGAGCGTTACAACGGGTCCACGGATGGCAATTCCCTACTATTCTGTCCGGCGCCGGACCATCCCCACAAGATCCTAGATGTTGGTACAGGAACTGGAATCTGGGCTATTGATGCTGGGGAACGGTGGCCAAGTGCGCAAGTGATTGGGACAGATCTCAGCCCGATACAGCCCAGGTGGGTGCCGCCTAATGTGAGCTTTCAGGTAGATGATGCGGAGAGTGAGTGGACATGGGGGGATGGTGAGTTTGATATTGTCCATATAAGGCACTTGAGTGGGTCAATTCGGGATTGGGAGGGTTTGATAAAGCAGTGTCACAGGTACGAGAAATCCCTGAATGCAGGGCCTGGGGGGTGGAGGGGAGAGGGGGTCGTGAGGACGTGGGGGAGTCGGCTAGGCAGTGAGATGGATTGGGGGGTAAATGTATCATTTCCAGGATCAGAAAAATTATGTTCTGGAGTATCCGAGGTCAAGCACATAGGATACCTACCCCCAACACATCTCCCTCCTTAGTTGCGGGGGCGTCAATACCCCCGGAGAAGTATACTTACCAGAGTACCACAGGGTCCTAAAGCCCGGCGGCTGGCTCGACATCTGTGAATTCCCTATGGAATTCTATAGCGACGATAACACCCTCGATAACAGCCAAATTGACCGATGGTACAAGCTCGTCAAAAAGGGCACCGAGAAAACCGGTATTTCGCCTACCTCCCCCATCTGATATACTTACCGGCCAGCCCCACTAACAACGAGTCTTGCAGATCAGCCTTTCACACCCACGGAAATACCCATATTCATGGCTACAGTAGGGTTTACCGACCTGCGCGTCAAGCTCGAGAAGCAGCCTATCGGCACATGGCCGAAGGATCCTTTCCAGAAGAAGATTGGTGCGTACTCGCAATTACTGAGCGAGAGTGGTTTTGAAGCGCTGGGGATTGCGATCTTCACAAGGGTACTAGGGATGAGCGAGGAGGAATGTCGCAAGATTATTGATGATTGCGTGGAAGAGGTCAGGAGTGGGAAGGTGCATTCTTATATTGTCCAGCATTTCATGTGTGGGCAGAAGCCGGAGGAGGATTAGTGATGGGGGGAAGGGGAATTGGAAATGTATAGCGGCAGTGCATTATGAGTAATTAATTCTTTTTTGTGACTATAGTCGGGAGTCGCGGTGGCGCTAGTTGATCCCGGTTTATGGCACAGTCACTACTATATAGTAACATGGCCTTGTGGCGGTCTGCTTGTGTACAGATGTTCGCCGAGTGGTATATCATTATGTTTCTGAAATTTTGATTGCCTGTATATTCCGCGAACCCGACGGGAATAACGTGGTGAGAAATGTTGGGAAGTGGTCTAACTGGCGAGACGGTTAACATATTACACTTATTGAAAATGTTATAGAAAATAAAAAACTTGGGTCGAAGGAATTCATAATTCTTTTCTATAAATAGCAACCCACCAAGAGCGGTCATTTTTAGGGAGGGCTGGAAAGGAATTGACGGGGGAAAAGAGAGAACAAAATGATAAAATCTAGGGGTGAATGATGAGGATCGAGATAATGAGCGCGTCAGGCTGGTGGGTATTGCGGAAGCTTTGGATGAATTTGTTTTATTTTCGTTTGTTTGTATCTTTGTTTGTTTTTGTTTGTGTTCTGGCAGGGTGAGGGATGAGGGGAGGGAAGCAGGCCCGCTTGAGAGGGGAGAGGGTCATTACCATAGCCTAAAGGCTGGATGTAATTATTGAAATAAACAAAAAAAAAAAAACAGCGGTCATTTCTCTCCGTTGCAACCCTAACCCTGGATTTCCGTATTTGTCAGATTCCGTTTGCAAAAGGCATATAGGGTTTGAATGGTGGGGAGAGATATCTGGTGTTGCTTTCGGGGTGCATGATGCCTGCCCTCTCTTCCTGTTCCCCTGTTTTGATTGGTGGCGGGGGTTTGTAGGGATGAATGTGGAGTTTTATTTTGTTAAATTGGGCAGGCACCCCAGCGCCTGTTGCAGTGTAATAAGTAAGGTTATCTAGGACTAGTTACTGGTGGAAGTCACAAAAGATGAAGTCAAAAGGCTATGGACCACCGAGGACTGAATTGAACCTAGTTGTTTGGATCCCATGGCCACAGGAACATCAGGAAAATCCAGAGTGGTTACCGATACTATACTCTCATCCCCTACCCTACCTTCAAAAAACGATAAAACACACAGAGAACTAGGCGGAACCTCGTAGGGGCCACTAAAGTAATTCTTGGATGTCTTTATTGTGTAGGTACTTGTCATCACAATTCCGTAAATCTAAGCAATATGCCGAGTTACTCACCGTGGCCATAGAGATAATGGCTTGACTATCACCCTAGGAAGAATAAAAGAGCCGCGGAGACCATACCTATATAGAATAAACAGAAGGAAATCCACTTATAAAGAGCATGATATCGAGCTCAGAATGGCGTGAGAGGGCGTCGGGGATGCGTGTTTTACGGTCGATACAGCGCATGAGAGGCCTGTCCGACCACAGGGTTCCGTGGGGGTTTGATAGGCTCCCCCCTTCCAAATCCCTACTCTATGTCGAAGCCTTATTGACGTAAGTCTCAAATTACATGGAGAGAGGCAACAGCAGCCCTCTGGGAATCCATAGTCGCGAGTCCGGTACCCTCATCCTCAGATTTCAACCGATACACAAATCTCCGACCTTTGCTAACCCCCGGGATTATATGTCGGGGGATCTCTCGGGCAAGGAGACATATAATATATCGTAAGTTTAGGTGTAATAATATATAGATAATCTATATAAACTCATCCCACTCTCCACGCCAAGAGATACTCATAGGAGAGTATATACACCATATATAAACGCTAATTCTGTCTATGGCGATGGCAAGAAACAATAAAATTACTACTTAGCGCGATTTCGATGTTGAGGCCGAGGGGAGTGGGGAGAAAGGCCGGGGACCACCCGCGAACACACCCCCGCACCCCTACCGTTGAATGAACCCGACACTCAACAAACTTGGAGGAGGCCGTAGGTGGTAGTGGGGAAGTAGGGAAGTCGAGACAAGATAAGATGGGGGACTGCGCGTTTCCTCCGCCATTGACGCCGATATGTGCGGAGGTGGTTATCTAGTATAGAATACCGTTGTTTATGAAACAAAAATCGAGTGATACCATTGGGTAGGTCGAAATGTATTTGATCCACTCCCACCGCGAGCTATCCCCTATAATATACGTGTATCTTCTTGACAACTAATGCATCATCAGTGGTTGCTAGGCTGGCGGCGCGAGAATTAAAGGCCGGATTTGGGGTGGGGGTGTTATTTTTTGAGAAATCATTCGAGTCCAGAAATGTTTTAGCGTGTGTTTCGTGATATGTACATACATGACAGCTCTCTTACCCTATAGTCAGCCGATCAGCCAATTAGCCCTCCCTCCAACCAGACTAGAAAAGGCACAAGTTAAAATTGAGCCAGTGATGGGATGTAATTAAGAGCATCTCTTTGGACTTTCTCTTTGTATGCACATGCGGTTAGAGCCTGAGAGCATGGTCCGGGGTAGCCAAAGACTTAGCCCCTCAGGGGGATAAGATGGGTGGTGATTTCTCTTTGCCCCCGATATCTTTTGCGGTGGCATTGGTGGTGTTTTAGTAATGGCTGGGCAAGAGAGCGCGATGAGTAAAAGGGTGTCCAGGGGGCCGGAATGTTCCACATAAAGACCTCGCAAGATTAGATGAGACTGTGAAAGGCCCCCGGGGGTGTTGCGGGGGATTGAGGTTTTTGATTTGTTCCTTATCCCGATGCTTCAAAGTTCCCGGAACTACCCCGCCCGACCCACCGAGCTCAACCATATCAATCCGTGTGGCTATAACACAGCTATGGTACTCCCCCTACATGCTACTCAAGTTTGGGATGAGATACAGCCAAAAGTGGTCGCAACCCTGAATATCGGCTGTATTTCCAAGACAAACTTGAAAATCTGTCAAAGGACGGGACCTAACCGTTTCAGGGGCATTCCCGGATGGGGGAGTAATATCCACAAACCAACATCGAGAAATGACTAGAGGACTAGACCCATATAGGCGACAATCAATTGCTGAAGGTGCGCTGAATATATCTTATAATGGGACTAGGCTAAATTTAGAAGTATCCAGCTGGATGCGGAAAGGTGTTAAAAGAAAGAGAGGCCCCCGGGACACAGAAACACCACAAAATCCACCAACCATTGGTTGGTTAGTGGATCAGCTCTACCAATAGATTATAGCTAGGCAGATAGTATGGTAAAATCAATATTGAGGCATCATAGTCCGCAGAGTCTTTTGGAACGCGCAGCTCTCCGACGAGCAATATAGCCGAGTGAGAGCCTGTGATTTGTAGTCGTTTTTTTGCCTTTTACAAGTACAATTAAGAGTGTTTATTATAAGAACTAGATATTTGAAAGGTCGCTCAACCATTATCGCCCAGTTTTCCTAGATATACGCCGATGGCTGGCTAGGTATAAGGTGATCAGTTTAACATGACATGTCCGGTTCAAGTCAGCTATAAAACTGTGCATTGAAATGTTTAAAATCTCAATCCACCAGTACGTAATGGAGGCTAAAATTGATATTCGATGTTCATGTTGATTCTATTCTCTGCTATCAATTTTATATAATTCTATAGAGAATTTAAGTTGTTTGATCTTATATATCACTCACGAATAGTTTTGAGGGGTGGCTGTACGTTCTGCGATTGCCGAACCCCCAAGAACCCATGACCCATGACCCTACGCCCCTCTGTAACTATGACTGGAAACGGGGGCGGCTGAAATACATGCCCTCTAGGCGATGTGATAGTGTGATTATGTCTTAGGTTTTAGCGAAATAATCAAGTGTGTTCAGCGGAGTACCAGAGTAGGGAGTAGGAAATCTCGCGCACTATATATGTATAGGACAAGATAGAGATAGGTGGGTTGGTGATTCCACGCCCTACAGGGGAACTAACCCTCAATAGTGTCGCTTAGAACGAAAGTCCCCTATAGGCAAACGGGCATAGTCCCAGCAATTCCACGGGGCTAAGCGCTTGCCACAGTCATACTTCTATATATACGCCAACTCTACTGCATTTCCTCTTGTATAGTTGTTTCGGAATTTTGTTTTGTTGTCTTGGGAGGAAGGATAGGTTAGAGGAGGCACATGCACACAAGCTTTTATGCCATAGGTTTTCCTGCACACATTGTTTTATACCTTATAAACAAATACAAATGATTTTAAAAAAAAAGGGGGGGGGTGTAGGTGGGGAATATTTGCCCTCAGTCCCAGCAAACAATATATCAGGTGTCCATCGGTGAAGCCAGAGAGGGCGTATACTGTCACCTCCCCATTTAGGTGATGAGTATCAACTCATCCAGATTTATGAGAGAAAAAACATATTTATATGTTACCATGTGATATTTTAGCGGCTAGATTGGGGAGGTTTTTTGGCACGCCGGGGTCTGCACCCAGGCTCTTCAATTCGAAAACGATTTGGACTGAGGTCTCAAACCGTTCTCTAATGAAATATCAGAGACACCTTAGAAGATCATGGCTCTGAAAAGCGTGAATACAAGCTCTTAAGGTTTGGGGAGCGATCTACGGTCGTAAAGGATGTTCTAGAGCCAGCGCAGTGGAAGGTTATAAATAAACCATAAATGGAGCACCAATCCATATCCTCCGCAGGTCAACAAAGCGGCGGCATAAGACGGGCTTACACTGACATAAGGGAGTGCCAGATCTGGTGACATGAGCACGCCGGTATACAGGTCGCCGGCCGAGTGCTAGGGTGCGATTGGGCCCTACCACAGAAAATGGGATGGAAGGAAGGCGAGAGAAGGAGGCGCTATTGTCCTATAAACTCTCAACCGGGAAGATAAGTATTTTCAACCCAAATTACCTTTAGCGCTGCGAAGAATCTCTATAGAGGTCCTCCGCTCCAAACGCACGACCTAAGTAAGCAACGTGGGACTATTAGATATATAGTGATTTTCACACATTGTAATACTCTACTAGGAGCCTCGTAGTAACTCCCCTCGGCGAAACAGGTATGATTAGGACCTAGGTTCAAGATTAGCAATATTGTTATTGTTCTCTCGCTAGTTGATGATGGTGTGGAGGGCCTACGCCAGCCTCCTCACTCACAGGGCGCAAAGTGAATGGAAATAAGAGTAAAAATACCTTTTTTCCCGGTACGCTTCGGTATGGGTGCCGTTCGGTAGCTAGGAGCGAACCGGAAGGACCTCTAGACTGGCTATGTATCGGGGTATATTATGGTAGGGAGGCGGATCGATCCCCCGAGGTAAAAATTGCCGGTAGCTTATGGGGTGGTGGGTGGGATCGGGGGTGGGCTGTCTAACCCGGGCCGACCACCGGCTAGAAAGAACCAAAGAAAAAGAAGGAATGGTGGCTATATATGGGCTGTAGGCTGAACCCCTAGAAGCGTTCCCCTAAGTAATGTCAAATACATTTACGCCCATTAAATCCCTCGAGTCGCTATGAGCCTAAAGTGCTAGAAGGATAAGCAATCCTGTTGGTGGAGCCTGATCACGTGACATATCAACCACTCTTTTGTGGTAGGGGCTGCGGGTTGAGGGTCAGGGTTGACAGACACTAAGGAAAAGAAGTCCCCACGCACCCACAGTCCTACCCACTGTCTCTATTCTCATTAGTATATAAGGACTCCATTTTTGTATGTAGGATAAAATAAGTAAGTTATACACGAACACCACATATTTGGTAGCAACACAGAGGTTACTTGTCACTTTTTCTGTCTTAGAAATTTTTTTTCCTATATCCGAAACAAATCTTTCTTTGCACAAATTTTCTGAGCGCAAACGCTTGACTCGCTTACGCAGTCCTCATTTGATGATCAAGACAACCTCCAACAGAGTATTGATGCACCGGTAACCAATACCTGCCTTAGTATGTTAGTGCTGAGGAATACATAAAAGTAATCTTCTGGGGAGCACTGTAGGCCTCTGTTGTAATGGAGTAGCCAGACACAATGTGGCAGATGACAATGATGATCCAAGGTAACTCGAGGGGCACAACCAGTACTACGAGGACACTAAAGAGAAAGAAATGAGAGCTAGGCGGGCATAAGCGCAGGCACCGGCAAAGGCAAAGGCAAGGGCAAGGACAGGAGCAAAAGGCGCAGGGCAGAGCAGGCAAAGCGAGGATCAGGTATGAACCCGGGCGGGATCAAGAGGACTATAGAATTGCCTCCTGCGAAGGAGAGCTTGGAGAGGAGAAACCATAGTTATGGACAGGAGTAAATTCCTATGTACTAAGATGACAGGAAGACGAGACTGAGAAGAAAGAAAAGAAAGAACTAAAAGAAAAATATCTCCGCGCTATTTAACACTCTCCTCCGCCAGTCCACTATGACTCATGCTCTGCTCCGTAGAAACCTATAGAAATCCATAGAAACCACACTTCATATTTCTCCCCAACATCTTCTCTGCATATATTACAAATCCATCACACCATAGAACCCCATAGAACCCAATAATGAGACCTCCGATTCATCGCATCCCACCCTAGCTTAACATTCCTTCGTTAGTCACGTCAGCACTTCGACGACCGAACTCTCAGAACTGATATCAAGACGCTGGTACACCTGTTGTGTCCGCCTGGTTGTATCCCTTAGACGGATGAAATCGTCAAATTCGCAGCCTGGACCGTGCACGCACTGAGTTGGGTATATTCGTTGCTCTTCATGGTTGATAATAACCATAGAGCCAATCAAAAATAGCTGTTAGCTACCTACTTAAGCCAGTATTAGCTCAAAAAGGCAAGCTGCGAATTTGACGATTTCATCCGTCTAAGGGATAGTTACAATATTCGTAGGACTTATTGTAGTCAGCTTGTTATTTCAAGAGTTTTCCTGCCCCATCGCTCAGTGAGGGCCCTCTTGTGGTTTAATATAATCAACCACCGATTCGCTACAACCTCGACATGTTACCATAGCCGTTCTGTACATCCAAAGCTTACTTTCTACGGATTTTAGCATTAGCGGTCACTAGCGACTACCAACACCCTCAATCAGACCTGATTGACTCTTATCCATTACGAACAATACAAAATGTCTGGACTCTCAAATTGTTCTGTTTCTATGCAAGACGATACAACAGGTATGAACAATGGTTTTCACAGTCCCAACCTTGAACCCTTTACTATGAACTATCCTCCTCAACATACTAATGCAACCTCTATCCTTCAAGACCAAGTGTTGAAGAACTAGGAGAGACAATCAATGGGTTTAATATTCAAGCCAACTCTCCTCCCTCTGTATGCCCTTCTAGGAATTCTACCCTAATGGATCTTATGCCCGACAACGGTACCGGACCGCGCGCAACTGAGCTACTCCATGGCATGGCAATTAAGTCAACTTTGGGACTACTTAGGATGAAAGCACCTCAAATCTACGATGGAAAGCGAACTGGTACGGCTTGTTACGATTGAATTACAGATGTAAGGGAATACATAGACTTCTATGCTGCTGGAAAAGGGTTCCGGAGCGGAGGCGAACGTATCCAACTGGCCGCGTCTTATATTAATGGATGTGCAAAGCGCGTCTGGATGGTTAGGAAAAGAATGTATGAAACTACAATGGTTATCTAAAACAGATAACCGATCTGGAATTATTCTTTTAAGTCATTCACGAAACGTGTACGGATTACAACTTATACGATCATCTTCGGCAACAATACAATAAGCTTAGACAGACTGAGTCAGTCAATGAATTTGCTATTGCTTTCTTTGATCTGGCTGATCAATTACCACAACTACCACCAGACTACGAAATTAAAGAACGTTTTAAGACTGGTCTTAGAAACCTTGTTTTAGATGAGTTGGATAACATTTTAGACAATTCTGAAGACCTCTTACAACACATTCAACCATGCGATCGTATCGACTGCAAGTAGTATGTCAGGAATAATTTCAATTCCAGACCCAACAACACTCTGACCGGATGAGGTGATTTCAACTGAGCGACTAGCAACGGACACTCTGGTAATGTATCAGAGGACGCCCAATAATGTATGAATGTCATCGAGTACGGTTCCTCCAGAATTCAAAAGAGTACTAAACAATGGAAGGATCATTGTTTTGCAAATAGACTCTGTGATAACTGTGGTTCTGACCCCAATAAAAGCTCTTAATGCTCAGCACCCAGACATGAGTTTACAGACAATAGTGGAAACCGGAACGATGTTACATATAATATCAATTCTGGCCATGCCCAATCTGAACCTATTTCCAACGCAAATCAAGTTTGTTTGATGAACTCAGCAACCGGCAGAGATATCATTAGACCGACTTTAGATCCATCATCTCCATTTCAACTTGCACCTAATCACCAACGCCTAAAATCACAACTCTTCTTTTGCATAAGTTGCTGTGAATTTCCCTTTTTTTTCTGCTATTTCTTACCCCACCTGTGACGGAGTAACCCGACGCAAAGTAGAAGATGACAATGATGACACAGAAGGACTCGAGGAGCACAGCTTCCGTGACGAGGAGACTGACAAGGATAGGGACAACACCGGGCAGGGACAAGTACAGGCACTGGCAAAGGCAAAGGCAAGGGCAAAGGCACAAGGACGCAGAGCAGAGAGAGTGAGGACCGGATGGACCTCAACGAGAACGATAAGAATTACTATGAGTTTTCCTCTGGAAGAGGACAGGATCTTGGAGGTGAGGAACTATGGCTTGGAAATAGGAGTATATTCCTATGTAACAGGATAACAGAAAGACAAGACAGAGAGGAAAGAAAGAAAGAACTAAGGACAACATCTATGCCCACTATTCAATACCCTTCCCCACCAGTCCGGTATGACTCATACATCAGTCCAGAGAACCTCATAGAAATCCGTCACACCCATACCTCGTATTCCTCCCCACCATCTCTTCTATTTACATTACCAATCCATCACGCCATGGAATCTCCTAGAACCTAATGGCGACACCCCCTCCTCAGCATACCCCCTCCTCGCTTAACATTACCCTAAAACCGCAACAGCGCTACGACTATCGAACCCTTGGGACTGATTCCCAAGATGCCGAGACAACTTTGCTGCCAAGCTAGCCTCAAACAAAAACCCTGCCAAGCTGCCCTTACCCACCCTACCAGATTCCTAGCGCCACAGCCACTAGCCTCAACATGTCTGAAGGGGTTGAGCAATCCCTGCCAGGCATGCCGTCATACCCTACCCCTGCACAGTCAGAAGACAGGGATATAGAAGTTAGAGATGACTATAGAATAGCCATGGATGCAAGCGAACCTGAGGACCATATGGAAGATCCTAGCAGTGATTCTCTAGCCTCTAATGGCCAACAATACTAAATTATACCAACTAAAAGAGTTTTACTTCAATCTAATGAAAATGTTTCTAGAAAAAGACAGGCTCTACCAGGACATTCTTGTCAGCCTACTTCGTTTGAATCTTCAAACTACATCAATCAACGACTATGAGATTGCGTTCAGACTCTCACAACACAGAATACTGAAATCAAAGAATAGAATACTGAAATCAGAAAACAAAATCAACAGCTCATAACTCAGATTCAAGCATTGCAGACCATTGTTAATTCAGTCTTTGCCGCCAGAAACCAAAACAACAATGAAATGAAAAGCAGATTCGATGCAATAGTTGGCCCTATGAAAGCTTCAGCAATACAAAAAAAAATATGCCACAATTATTAGCCCAGAACACCACATCAGGTCTGGCAAACTCCAAACCTCAACTCAGCAAGAGAACTCAAGGAAAGCAACCAGTTCATTCGAATGAGCATGTTCAACCCGTTCAGCTACAGGAGAAACAAAAGGATACTTGGGCAACTGTGACTAGGAAGGGAACTAGGCAACAGGCCCAAATGCTCAAGACACCACTTCCACCAAAACTCCCAGTTACTAAAACTATTCAAGTTATTGTGAACAGGTCAACACCTAAGGATGGGGCACTCATCCTTGTCCAGCTCAGAAACACCATCAACAGGGATCTCATTATAGCCAAAGCAGACTAAGCTATTCAGATAGGCGGAGTAAATTGGAATCAGAGGGGGAATCTTATGCTCTTCAGCAAAGGAGCATTCACTAAGACTCAATTCGCTGATTATAAAATGAACATTGAAAAAACTGTGAAAGAGGTTGATCCCTGCATTGTATCCATCGCAATGCAAAAGACATGGTTCAAGCTTGCAGTACATGGCATCAATCTTGAACACTACTCTGACAACGCTCAGGAAATGGAAGACCTGAGAAGCGAAATCCACGAACTCAATACCGGATTCACTCTAGCTACCACACGTAAGTATATGACACACCCCGAAAAGAGAGTAGGAAAATCTTACAGCCTAGTCATGATTGCTGTCAGCAACAAGTCATCATACAATGCCATGCTCTCTAGAGGGATTCGAATCCTCGGACAAGTACACAGAACTACTGAGTACCATACATCAAGACCAAAGGACCAATGTAAGAACTGTCAGAAATTTGGACACAACTGACAGAGATGCGCAATCAAGGACAGCCCTGTGTGCTCTATCCGTGCTGCCGGGCATACCAGTCAAAACCATCTTTGCCCTCAATGCAAGGTTCAGAGCAAGAGCTGTGCTCACTTCCCACCAAAATGCGCCAATTGGCGACAACACCCAGCCTATGATCCGTCATGCCCTGTCAGAAATTCTATCATCCAACGCCTCAACAACAAAGACAATGAACAGGAGATGCTATGATGGGGACACAACCTAATCCTCACAGAGTGCGAATTATTCAACATAATTGCGCAAGATCACAAAACTACATGATTGGATTGCTGCACTCAGTCTATGAGACAGCAGACATAGTTATAATTCAGGAACCTTTTGTTATGCCTGGCGTAATTGCAGGTTCCTGGACATCAATATCACACCCCTCCTTCGATAGTATCATTCCCACATCAGATCGACCACCAAGAACACTCACCTTCACCATCAAGACACATTTCAACCCCCATCTTATCATTCAACCTAAACCAGATATCGTCAATGATACAGACTTACAAGCAATAGAGATATCAACCCCTTCAATACCTGCCCTAACCCTCTTTAACATTTATAACGAAGATCCACCTGGATACAGCAATGAACCCTATACGGTGGAGAGAATATTGGTTAATACCCAACTCCCTGCAAGAACAATCATAGCTGGAGACCTCAACTCACATCATCCATGGTGGAACTCAGCAAACCGTACACCAAAACGCCATGAAGCATTGGTTCAACTTCTGGAAACTGGAAACTTCACTCTCATCAAAGAACCAGACATCCCAACCTACCATTATATAACTGGCACTGGCACCTCAGTTCTAGACTTAGCTTTTGCATCTACAGCATTCAACACACTACCTGCCAATTGGGCCATTGATGAAGGAGCAGTAAAAGAATCAGATCATGAAGTAATTCGATTTGATTTTGTATCTGATTCAATTGAATCAGTACCTCCCCCTTCAACTGAACGGTTCAACTGGGCTAATGCAGATTGGGAATCCTTTCAAACAACGCTTAGAGATCTCTCTCTAAACTCAGCTTTTCGATGGAATTTCCTTCACTCTCATCCAAATGAACAAAACCTAGAAGCAGGAGCCATCCTACTTCTGGAACTTATAACCACAGCAGCTGAACGCAATGTTCCTATCAGGAAATCTTCTCCTCGATCTAAACCATGGTGGAGTGGGGAGATTACAGGACATAGACGACATATGAAAAGTGCTCTAAGAGAATGGAAGTTGGAAAGGTCTCCAATGATGCATCAAAGATTCAGATTGCACAGATCAGAATACTTCAAAAGCATCAGGAGAGCTAAAGAGTCCCATTGGAACAGCTTCCTTGAGAACGCTTAAGGAAAAGATATATTCACAGCCTTCAGATTCACTAAATCCAGAAAGACGGAACGTACACCACCACTCAACAATATTACAACTGGAGAAACAGCTACCACGTTTGCAGAGAAAGCCAATGTATACAGAGCTGCTCTCTTCCCACTTCCTTCTATCTCACCTCAAAGGGACATCCAAACGCAGGGGGACAGAATACCATGGAAGGACCTGACAGATGATGAAATCAAGAGGGCGATCATGACTTCCTCTCCCAACAAAGCTACAGGGCCAGATGGGATCAACTTCAAATGCATTCAACAAGCATACCTAGCGATACCCCACTATCTCAACCCACCCTATAAAGCAACCATGACCGCTGGCTATCACCCACACATTTGGAAAGAAGCCACTGTTGTTATTATAAAAAAGCCCAATAAACCAGACTATTCGATTCCAAAAGCGTATAGGCCAGTCTCCCTACTTGATTGCTTAGGCAAAGTACTAGAAAAGATAATCTCTTCAAGACTTGCATATCTAGCGGAGAGATACAATCTACTCCACGACTGGCAGATTGGAGGAAGACAAAAGAAATCTGCTGTAGATGCCTGTATGTTGGTAGCAAGCATAGTGGATGAAGCGAAGAGAAAAGGAAAGGTCGTTTCAGTACTGTTTATGGATGTCAAAGGAGCATTTGACAATGTATCCAAGGACAGACTCATACATATAGCGAAAGAAAAACGCCTGCCCACTCAAATAGTCAGATAGATAGACAACCTCCTAAGCAACAGGAAAGCTTCACTAGCCTTTGATGGGCAACAAGAACCTATGTCAATAATAGCAACAGGAATTCCACAGGGAAGTCCAACATCACCGATTCTTTTTTTTCTCTACTTATCACCACTCTTCCTTATTCTTCAACGCCAGTTTCCTCACCAACAAATACCCAGCTATATCGATGATATTGGCATGATAATGGTCGGCAAAGATGAAAGCTCAAGCTGCAGACACTTGGAGAGAATGGCACAGCTAACTGTCACATGGGGTGAAGCTAATGCTCTGGCATTTGACAACCCCAAAACAGAACTACTCTACTTCCACAACAAACGAACCACAAACACTACGGATACAGCCAAGGTCAGAATGCCTGATGGTATTTTGGTTGAGGCCAGCGATACACTGAGATGGCTGGGTGTTTGGTTTGATAGGAAACTATCTTTCAAACATCAGGTCAAAACTAAAGTGGCTTCAACTATGAGGGCATTTCTTGCACTCGCCAGGTTAAGAATTACAGAAAAAGAGCTGAGCCAGACAGCTCTCAGACAGCTCTATCAGACCTGCGTCACTACAATCAGTGATTTTGGTGCAGAAGTTTGGTGGAACGAGCGGATAGGATACAAAACGCAGCTTCAGAAGATACAAAACAATGCGATGAGAAGGATTACTGGTGCTTTCAGAACAACACCAATATTAGCACTCCAAGCAGAAACTGCACTACTACCCATAGAGATCAGGCTTGACCTCCAACAACAGAAATATGCTTCACGCATTCTAAGCATGCCGGCCACCCACCCTATTAGCACATTCAGCCCAGATTCATTTCTATGTACACAGGAATCAGGAAGAGAGGAAGAACCCACCGCTACCCCATGGTACTCTGCTGGTGCTAGGCCATAGTACCAATCCAGGCTACACCGAATCCTAAACAAAGTCAGCAATTGGATTCAACCTCAAAGTCTGGTGGAGGACATGGATACAATTGCCTGTTCCCCATGGCATCAGAACATCATAGACATACAGATTGATATGAAAGACAAAGATAAAGCAGCAAAGAACCATAGACAAATAACTCAAGGGAATTACAACAACTTACACCGTTTGGTATTCTACTTTGATGGATTCCTAATGGAAGGAAAAGCTGAGGCTGGAGTCGTTGGCATTAGAGGCAACAAAATAGTGGTGGAGCAATTCTACCACCTTGGAAAAGAGGTGGAAGTCTTTGAATGCGAATTTTACGCAATAGCTCAAGCTACACAGCTTGCCCGGAAAGAGATCAGAAATTCACGTTACTCCACAAGTGATGTCTGGATCTATTCAGACAACCAGGCAGCGATACGGAGAATGAAAAAACCGGAAGCATTCCCAGGCCAATATTGGGTTCAACTAGCAAGATCAAACCTATTGGAGCTTGAAGCAGTAAACATCAAAACACCTATCCACTGGGTACCAGGACATATGGAGGTGGATGGCAACGAACATGCAGACAGGTTGGCAAAAAGAGGGGCATAGGGTGAACGGGTCGAACCAGATGCAAGGGTATCAATCACCCACTTGAAGAGGAAAATCAAGAAGCAGTCTATCGCTACTTGGAGAGAGAACTGGAAAACGATGAAGAAAGGAAGGAGCTACAGAGGTGCTCCTTTGTTACGGGCATAAGAAAGAGAACCCGAAGACTACAAGGGGAGGACTCTCCCCACGCTACTACAAGTCCCTATGTCCCACTGGGTGTGCCAGAGAGGCACGGTGCTGCCAGTATGGAGCCCAGTGCGGAGTTGCGGAATCCCTAGTTAACGAACCTGTTTTCGACCCCTGAAATAACCCCCAGAGTGTCAAAGCGCCGGCACAGTAGCTCAGGACACCGGTGGGTATATGAGGAGGCAACAGTGCGAGTTTGGAGTCAATCGGACCATATTTGATCGAATGGCGAAGGTCGTAAGGAAGCTTACTCTGGTGGCGCCTCTGCGGAAGGTAAAACTACCTGACACCTCCGGTAACAATCGTTAGCAGCCCTAATGTCGAGCTCTGCTCCTTGGTGATAGGTAACGATGACGGGAAAGAGTTGGCGAGTGAAGTCGAGCCCGATACCGGGATGTTATCAGGGAGGCTGACTTCGAAGACTCCTCATGACCACTGATGAAGGCTGAGTGCATGCAGCAAACGGGATGTTATCAATAAACGGGATAGTTCGTGAGGGATTTGGAGGAATAGATGGCAGGGGTATTTTAAATGCTGGGATAGATTTGGCGTTTGGGTTTCTTGGCGTATTTTCAAGGTCTTCGGGGTTTCGCACTGGTTTATTGTAATTGTAATACTTAGTCCGCGTGACATTTGCATGGGATATAAATACTGTGTCATTCTGCGACTTTGTTGAAATCATCAGCGACGAAGAAAGAGTCTTATTGATATAATAACTATTACTTTACGCTTTTACAGCTTTGTCCGAAGAAGTCTATTGGGTGAACTTGAAAACTCCCCTTGAACCATCTTCGTATTTCGGGATCTTTTACGTACTTGAAGGACTAGCACCGAGCGGCTGGGACTCTAGGCTGGTTAAGACTGAGGAGACCTTGTTCCTTACTGCCTCTGCGGTTAGCGTTTCAAACTCTGAGCTCTATACTTGACTACTCGGGTTGCTTGGTGCGACACCCTAATATCCTTCCTCCAAGATGTCTGCACCTCTTCGTCAAAACATACCAAGGAAACTTGCAAGCACAATTACCCAAATGCGAACAGGCCATCGATATACCAAATTCTACCCATCCAGAATACCAACAACAAATATTAATACAGCGGAATGTAGGTGTGGGTACTTCCAAGAAACCCCAACTCACCTGCTACTTTACTGCAAACAACATCCGCTACCAGAACTCAGAAAAAATCTTACCGCCACAATCAAACCAATGCCACTCAACTGGATGACCGCCATGCATACAGACAAAGGACTTCAGGCAATCATCAATACATTTCTTATACCATCCCAGATCGCCACTAGAAACTGGACACTAGGGGAGTGGGATGGAGATGGAGGAGAACACGTAGGATGGGGGAGACTTGAGGAGGAAGGAGAAAGAGAAGGAGAAGGATAGTCACCAAGGTGCTTGCACCTATCGTTACGAGCTGGAATGGAGAGAACAACATGCATGAGAACCTTGAAAGAGGGTTGATAGGAACATGATCGTGAGGAGGATTCACCTTATGAAGGATAGTATATGACCGTGATGATTGGGTTCTTTCTTTGTATGCCATATCCGGATTTGGATGCAAGCAGTATGAGTAATAAATAAATAAATAAATAATACCTTCCCCTTTTGGAGGTACTATTACTGTCACTATCACGCACCCTGTGGAACGAAGCTACACTCCTGACGCCCCTTGAGAGAACCTCACCTGATCTCACCCCATCCTCACTTATCATAACTCCATTCATCACAACCGCGCTACGACCACTGAAATGTCGGGACCGATGCCAAGACGCCGGGACATTATCCCAGGCGGCACCCCCTATTAAAGATAATGTTACTGTCCTGACACATTTGAGATATTACCTCGCCTGTTTACCTGACTGCTATGAAACATTTCCAACGTCACTCCTTCCCCCTGTCCAGGCGACGTCAAACAGTCATTTCTGGCAACATGGTTTCTATGTTTATACTACAGAGACATAGAGGAATTGATCTGGAGAACATGGTTTCTATGTTTATACCCCCGAGTTGTGTGGGGATTAATGTAGGCTCCAGAGAACATGGTTTCCATGTTTATACTCAGGAGGCATGTGAAAACTAATGTGGACTTTGGAGGATGTAGTTTCGATCTTTATACTCTGGAGACAGATGGAAATTGATGTCATTTCTGGAGAACATGGTTTCCATGTTTATCCTCCGGAGGCGTGCAGGGACTAACTTGAACGTTGGCTCTGGAGAACATGGTTTCTATGTTTATAGTACTCCGGAGACATATGGAAATTGATCTCGTTTCTGTAGAACATGGTTTCCAAGTTTATACTCTGGGGATGTGAATGGGATTGATAAGGGTTCTGGAAAATATGGTTTCTATCTTTCTTCGGGGCTTACGCCAAGTGCTCCAGGTGCTCAGGATGCTAAATTACTCAAAGGTCTTTAGACAAACTCAATCTCCGGAGGTTACTGCAGAGCTTGGTGAAAGATTACAACACCTGTCACATCCTCACCCTGCACACCGATTGAATAATTAATATAGCAAACAGATCCTTTTTTATATATGTAGTCTAATGATATCTGTGTGTGTACATATATTATCGCCAGTCCGTATAAAAATATCAGCCTGTTTTGTAAACCTATAATCTTGATTTTTGGCACCTTATTAGGGCCCAATAAGGCTCGACCAGGCTCTTTCTGGAGAATAGCATACTCGAATACAATCAAATTATCAAGAACTCTCAGTAGAATCAGGGATAGGATTTTGGACTTAGAAATATCTACGCTATGCTCTCTACACTTTCATCCCCTCTACACCTTGATCTCCTCTTCAACTCTTCTACACCTTCACTTCTACACATACACCTCCTATACCTTTATCTCTAGATTTTCACCTCTATACCACTTCTTCCTATTTCGCAACCTTGATTAATCATATATAAGCCAATTGGTGAATGCAGTAGTGAATCCAAACCAGCCTGGAATCACTGAGCACTGCGCCCCAACACACCATACCATAGCTGAAGGTATAGGATCAAAGATTGCACAGCACAGCACTGCACTGCACTGCACCGTACCTGAAAGTACAAAATCACTGTACCTGAGAGTATGGAATCAAGCACAGCACAGCACAGTACCGTACTTAAAAGTAAGGAATTACTATACCTAAGAGCACAGAATCAAGCAGTGTATCAAGCAGTGAATCAAGCAGGCATGATAGGCAGGCAGTCAAGTGGCTGCAGTGAAAGTAGTTAGACAAATATACATATTAAATTGAGAAATAATCTAGAGTTTTATTTGTAAAATATACCTTTGCTAGCAGGAGCGCAAGTACTGGTTTACCTGTACATCTATGTCTTTCATTGAATAAAATCAATTCTTTCTCAGCATTATAATGTACCTCAACCTCCACTAAATATCAGCTTTAGTGAAATTAGAGTCTATTGAAGACCTAATCTAAAAATATCGAGCATAAAATCATAAAAACTTGATATCAGACTGAGATCCTGTTCAAATCAAACTGATATTTTTATACGGTCCACAGTAAAGTACTTGTAAATAGAATCTGTGAGGTGTGCTGGAATTACCAGTTCCTTTGTTTTAGCTTAACCCTACACAAACTATTATGCAAAATGCCAGAGTCCACATATCTGGTAGCAGATTATTCGCCCCTCCACGGTGCCCCACACCAGTCCCTTACGGTTCCGGAAAGTTGTAGATGCTTTGGAAGTCTAGGATGGCGGAATCAAGCAGCTCTAGAATGTGGACAGCAATGAGCCCAAAAATCTTTTTTAGTGTTCTTTTTCCAAAAAAGCACTAAATTTCCCCATCCAATAATTTGACCAGGATGCTAGACACTAATAGTAACATGGAAGGCTCATTTGTAGTGGTAGCAGATTCCTTACTTGAGTCTTGAAAAAGACCAAGATAATACAATTGTAAAAGTTTGGATGGTTTAGAAATTATACAACAGTTTAGAGATGTCCCGTAATTGAGTTTTTGTTCTGGAGTTTTTCTATTTCGTGATATTTCCTCCTGAAGAATTTTTTTGGCTGAATGAGGAAGTATCACGTAAAGCTTTGTATTCATCACAATAAATCAATAAAGGGTGGCAATACATCTCTGATTGATCTCTTTGGGTACTGGTGGTATCACAGCAGATTATTTCACCCAATGTGGTTTTAAAAATAGTGATCAAAGAGATAGTAGATGACTTTCGGAAAAACAAGAGGGAAGGGAGGAAAGGCTGGGAAGGAAGAGAGGGAAGGAAGCAAGAAGGAAAGAAAAAATAAAAATAAAAAGCTGTCAAAATGGGCACAAAATAGGAAATTTGGAATCATAACATGATCTGAACTAATATCAATAACAATTATAAACAACACGTTAAATGTAGCTTAAGCCAACACATATACAATAACACAGAAAAAGCTTATACAAGGATTCACAAATTATTTAAGATTAGAACTGCATCCTAACAAATTATAAAGGCTTCGTTCCAACTATTGGTGATAGTGGATTTTATATGAATAGGCAATGAAATGATGAAATAAGAAATAATTGAGATAGGAAATAATAGTTAGAAAAATACACTTAAACTCATACCCCAGGCCAAACTTAGTATACATATAGAAAAATGTCAAAAAATGATTAAACCCAAACAAGTAGGAAATGAATGAATTTCAGTAACTTAATTCCATATAACTGTTAAAAGATCTCATTCATCTTCGATCAAATCATCAGAGATTTCATTTACATAATCAGAAGTTATTAATACAGCTTACGCCCATGACTTTTATTTTAGCATTCTGTAGTTTCAATTGTACTTTTGTCCATTTTATTCCAATGGCCAGCAATTGATCGCTTCGCACTATATATGATTAACTAATATCTTTAGGATAACTTTAGAATACATGTATACAAACCTGCTAAATAGATGGTCATTCTCGACAGATATTACTATTGTAGAAAAATCATACAATCCAAAAATCGAAAGATTTGGATGAAGTGACTATGCTTTAATTCATCATGTCGGTTTTGTGATAACCATTATAGAAACCGTGCCAATTCGTCTTACATTGTGACGGAGTCACTGGGCACAACGTGACAGAAAACAATCATGACTCAGCAGAACTAGAAGCGCACAACAAGCACAACGAGAACACTAACAAGGACGAGAAGTCACTGGGCGGTCACCAGCACAGACACCGGTGATGGCAAAGGCAGGGGCAAAGGCCAGAAAGCACGGAGTAGGGGAAGTGAGGACCGAATGGATATCAATGAGAACGATGAGAGTTACCATGAGTTTCTTTGTTGCCGAGGGCAGATTCTGAAGTCAAAAGAGCTATAGCTTTAGGGATAGAAGTATATTCCCATATACCTGTTACAGGATTGCTTGGAAGTGTGGTACTAGTAGTACAATGGGATTGTCCTAGTACGACGGCGCGGGGAAAGAGTGACGTACGCCCAGAAGCGGGGTTCGGTTATAACTCGGCAACCACTACCACACCTCATGAGTGGACCCTTGGTTACCCCACCTCGTAGGAAGTCGGAGCAGTAGCGGAGGCATTGCGGGAGATTTGCTATTGGAGGAGTTAGCGGGTTTAAAGGAGTTCTTCATGTATAAATAGCTAGTAGGATTCCCGTCGTCTTAGGGGAACCATCATCCTCTCAAGCGAACGGAATCCGGTTTACAATATTACAAGTTTAAAAGCTACAGAACTATCGCTTAGCATTAGCCATATCTTAGTAACTTCTGAGATATCCCTTTACAATACCGGGATAGGAACACGGACATGAGGAAGATTTGCTTTATAAAGGATAGTATATGACCGGGGTTATTGGGTTCTTTCTTTGTATGCCCTGTCCTGATCTGTATGCAAGCATTATAAGCAATGGGCGGGCGGGTATGTGAATAGGTCTTACATAATTGATAGTACACTATACATTTTGATTAGGAATATCGTTCATAATGATTATATTCTATCAATACAGGAAACACCTAGTGATGAAATAGCTAGAGTAACGGAGGTCGAACTGAAACGTAGTTAACTGGGCATTTTCCTAATCAGTTCAATTATTTATTTGTCAAAAATGAATGTAGAATTCATTTTGTTTCTTCAATATTGTGAATTAGTTCTATTATACTATTAAATACAGATAAGGTTTTTCAAATTTATTTTAAATTCAAAAGATAGCAAAACATACAAACATAGGTCAGAGTACCGGGTGTTGTCCATCAATCTGAGGAACTCTAGATAATTGGCTAGAGGTGTGGGAAGCTGTGACGGAGTAACTGGGCACAACATGACAGATGACAATGATTACGTAGAGGGGCTCGAGGAGCATAGCCAGTATAATGGTAACACTGACAAGGACGAGAAAAGAGCCAGGCGGGCGCAAGTGCAGACACCGGCGAGGGCAAAGGCAAGGGCAAGGGCAGAGGGCATAGGGCAGAGCAGGGAAAGCAAAGGCCAGTTAAGGTCCTGACAGGAGTCAAGAGAACTATAAGGCTGGCTTCTGAGAAGGCGAGTTTGGAGGCAAGAAACTATAGCTATGGATAGGGGTATATTCCTATGTACCAAAAGAACAGGAAGACGAGATAGAGAGAAATGAAAGAAAGAACTAAAGAAAAAGTCTTCCCGCGCTATTTAAAACCCTCCTCCGCTAGTCCACTATGACTCATACCTTTATTCATAGAATCCTATAGAAAACCTATTACCACCACATCTCGTATTCCTCCCTAGTATCTCCTCTAATGATATTACAAATCCATCACTCCATTGAACTTTGTACAATCTTATGATGACAACCTTACCTCATCTCATCCCCTCCTCGCTTAACTTGACTTCATCAATCACCACAGCGCTTCGACTACCGAACTCTCGGAACCAATGCCAAGACCCTGGGACAGAGGTTTATATGGGCATTATTAATTAGTATAAGTAACCATACTCTATCTAATCTTTACTAGGGTGGAAAATTTGTATAGAGGAAAAAGGTCCGAAGAACTCATGATGATATATATCATTTCATAAGCTGTGGGATGCCCCCTACTGGCATCAGCAATAACTGCAGCCAGTACATGACGCATACTTCTAATTAAAACATTTAATCTATCTACCAGTACCTCACCACGGACCGTATAAATACCCATTTGATTTGAACCTGATTGGAGTCTGATATCAAGCTTTTATAATTTTATACTTGATATTTTAGATCGGGACTTAACTAACCTATGGTTTTGCTAAAGCTGATATTTAGTAAAGATTATGGTGCATCATAATGCCGATATAAAATTGATTTTATTCCTTGAAGGATCTGGATGCGTAGGTAGGCCAGTATTCGTACTTGTTCTACATAGGGAAATTTCACAGATTAGATTCCAATTTAATACTATATGTATATATCCAAAAATCATTAGTACAGCGGCTTGCCTACCTGCTTGCCCGCTCCATTGCATATTCTATATGGTACACTACAGTACGGTACATTACGGTCCAGTGTTTTATTCCACCAGCGCGCTTGTTTGGATACACTGGATTGATTGAATTAGGTGCTGAATGCGCTGGATCCGTTGGATTGGGTGTGTGCTTCAGCGATCAGTTTTATTTCAATGATGATGATTAATTAAGAGGAGCCTATAGATGAAGCTGTATAGATAGAGCCGTAGAGATGGAGCGGTAGAGATTGAGTCGTAGAGATGAAGGTGTAGAGCTAAGGATGTAGAGTTGAGGGTGTAGAAAAGGCGAAAGTCTGGAGGTGATGAATTCGTAAAAGAGATGAAGCTGTTGTTACGGGATTTGTAGACAGGAAGACCAGCAAAGCCTCCCTATGCTACTGAACTCCCAATTGGTGCCCCAGAGAGGTACAGTGGTACCAGTATGGGCCAGATTGCGGAGTTGTGGAATCACTAGTGAAAAAACACGTTTTCGACCCCGAAAGTAACCCCCGGAGCGTCAAAGCACCGGCACAGCCGCTCAGGGCACCGGTGGGTATATAAGGGGGCAGCAGTTCAAGTTTGGGATCAATCGGACCAAAACTGATCAAACGGCGAAGGTTTTGAGAAAGCTGACGCTGGTGACTTCTCAGGGAAAGGTAAGACTACCCGACACCTCCGGTACCTAATCGTTGACAGTCCTAATGTTGAGCCATGCTCCTTAGTGATAGATAACGATGCAGGGAAAGAGTTGGCGAGTGAAGTCGAGGCCCAGTACCAAGGAGTTATCAGGTAGGCTGACTCCGGCACTTCCCCGCTGACGAAAAACTGAGTGCATGCAGTAGCGCGATGTAACATGAGGGATTTTAAAAGGCGTTGTGAACGTTGGCGTTGGTGTTTGGTGTTCTTGGCGATTGTCAGGGTCTTCTGGGTCTCCCTCATATTGTTGTAATGATAGTTCTTAGTCCGCGTGACATTTTGCGCGGGATATAAATACAGTGTCATTCTCCGACTTTGTTGAAATCATCATCAACGAAGAAAGAGTCTTAACGATATAAATCTATTACCTCTATTCTATATGCTCTTAGTGATCCTTGAAAATATCTACCTGAACCAATCTTCGTGTTAGCATTACCCCAATCTAAATAACTTTCTATACTCGTCGGACTAGCATCGGACCGCGGAGATTCTAGTTACGTTCAGACTGAAGTGACCCTGTTCCTTTCTGCCTTTGCAGTTAGCGTTTCGGACTCTGAGCTCTTTACAGTACTACTCTGGTAGTCCGGTGCGACACCCTAATATCCTGTCTCCAAATCCCGTAACAAGGGCATAGCCCTGTCAGAAAGAGTGAGTCCCACTATTACAAGCGTTCAATTAGATCTTTTACTAATATCAATAGTAGTTCCTAGGGAGGTTGACATTGATGGTCAGATCTATAGGGTTCCCCCTAATCATTTTACTATTGAAGGCTTCCATATTGCCCATAATATGGTACTTAAGAGTCTAAGAGCAGTAGCTTCTAATGGGCATAAGGCTAGTCCTTATGACTTGGTCTTAGTTTGGGGCCCTATGGTTTCTCTTCTTACTCCGACTGTTTGTCCTGATCTGACCAACTTTGCTCCCGATTGTGATTCGGACGAATCGGTAATCACTTGTCCTCGCAAGCGTCACAGTCGTAGCATTGGTTCCGCTGCTTCCTCTTTGATCATTACTGAACCGATTGCCTCCGAATTCTCTGAACCGATCGTTGTCGAACCGATCGTTACTCAATTGATTGTTAAGAAGGGGGGATTAACTATAAGGAAAATGCTGAGATTGGAGATTTCACCGATTTGGATGCTGCAATGGCTGAGATTAAGCATTGCAAGTAGTGGGTTGAAGGAAAGTATATTATGGGCAAGCTTTCCTTTAATGGTCAGACTGATGATAATGAACTGATCGATCCAACTTATGATGGGTGTGTTAATTCCCAGGGAAAGTATAAGACTGAATGTCGCAGGTTGGTTGATGGATCTGATGAAAATGTTACTTCCGATCACTGCGCTGCATGCGTTCAGCGTAGTCGTCCTTGTAGTTTGTTCAATCGTGGGGACTGATCCATTCAATCAATTCAATTAAATAGTTTGTAACCAATAAATTTGCTCTTTAAAATCGTTTGTTCCAGTCGTTCGTTTCTGTTCGTTGTTAATAATTTGTTCTATTTCAGTATTCTGCTATACTCACTCATGCCTGTTCGTATCCTTTCGTATCCATTCGTACCCACCCAAACCCAATCATACCTGATCAGACCAATACAGTCGGTACCAATAGGTGAGTGGATATATGATTTTGGTTTGAGTTTATGATAGGCTCCTCCATCAACACGTTCAAACCTACCAAGGTTTGTGTTTTGGTTCCGGTCGAACGTGCTATGGAAGTTGTCATTCCGAGACGATTACGCGTCAGGCTCGATCGTTTAGCAATCCTCTCAGCTGTGGCCAGTTCCTTAAAAGGGGGTGATATAGGTTCCTCTGTATCTAATAATCTGCGTACCTCCTCTGATGGGGTTAGTACTTCCATATTTGCTCTTCTTAGTCTTGACTTCATGAATGGTGATGTCTAAAGATCCGAAATGTTCTCGTTGATATTCGCTCGTACCAATTGTTGGCCATCGATTAAGTGGACCACTGGAAGAGGTTTTCCCTTAGGATCATTGGGTCTGTATGTATCTAGGGGCATGATACTATCTACCTTGTATGGTCCATACCATCCAGCTTCAAACCTTTATGGTTCTTCATGTCTGACCAGAAGGTAATAGCTCGCTTCGAATTTATGCAGTTTAACGGCCGTATATGTGAACTCTCGTAGCATTGAGTGCGCGCCTGTATGTTGCTCCGTTCACCTGCAATCGAGCATGCAGTAATTTATTTATCCGTTCCTCTGTGTTATCGATCGGTATATTTAATGGTTGAGGTGGATTGTCACTGTAGGGTAAGACCAGGTGCCCCCTGTATAGGAGGTAAATGGACTAAACTTGGATATTGTATGTAACCTGACTATACAAGCAAATAGTGCTTGTATGGTTCTTGTTCAAAACTCCCGGGACAACGCAACCACGACCCATCAAAAACCATCCCCTACAAACTCTACTATGGCGCCTCCCCACAACCCTTCACCCAGACAGCTCAATGCACGTGCACAAGAGTGTCCTGAATCCACCCGTTGGAAAATGATTGATGCCAAACAATGTGGTGTCACAGTACGACAGATCGCTGAGGCTCTTGAAGTGCCAAAAAACACAGTTCAGAACACCTAGGACCAGTTCAAATCAACTGGAAATGTTCAACCCCAACGCTCAGGAAGACTACCTAAAACTACGAGAAGGGATGATAGAAGACTCTATCCCTCTACCAGACGTGACCCCAATATTTCCTATTGGCAGCTTCGTCAAGAATTCGCTATCGAGATCTCGGTTAGCACAATCAAACGAAGACTCGGCAAATATGGAATTCACAAGCACATTAAAGCTGAAAGACTTTTATTAACACCCTATCAGGCTCGTAGGAGACTGATATGGTGTCTGTAGCATCGAAATTGGACAATAGCGCGTTGGCGACGCGTTATCTGTAGCGATGAATGTAGTGTTGAGAAATATACAACTCCATTAGTTCAGTGGGTGTTCCCCACCGCAAAGGAAAAGTGGTTACGGGAATGTGTCAAAGGAGAAGGAAAGTCGGGAGGGATCAAACAAATGATGTGGGCTTATTTTGCAGGTGGCCTAAAGGGTAACTGTGGAGGTATGAGGGCATATGTAGGGGGGAAAGTGGACGCAGAAGCTTATGTACGGACATTGGATTTTTACTTATTGGATTTTGTGGAAGAACTACGGGGAAGGGGTATAGATCCTATCTTTATGCAGGATAACGCTAAAGTACATACTGCAAATGTCACGAGAGAGTGGTTGTTGAAAAATAATGTCGAGGTGATGCAGGACTGGCCAGCATATTCACCAGATCTAAATCCTATAGAGCATGTCTGGATACACCTTAAGAAACTCTATCATCAATACTATCAACACCTAGCAGCTGATAGACGGCGCCCCGAGGTCTTAAAACCTCTCATGGAAGAGGCTCTAATTCACTGGTGGGAATTAATACCTGACCGATTGTTTGAAGCATTGGTAGAGAGGATGCCAAGGAGGATTGAAGCTGTAATTAAGGCAAGAGGGTGGTACACAAAGTATTAGATATAACAGATTTTATTATCAGACTATAAACACTGTAATTACAAAACACCACTTCTTAATAATTTCATTTGATGGGGTTCTATGTGGATTCGTATTGTCCTCATTGTGGATCGAAGCCGTTGATATGGGGCTTGTCCCGGGACTTTTGACATCGAGCTATACAAGATCCAGATCCTATAACTTTGTTGACTTTCCCATAAGATACTTAGTTAACATTCTTCCAATCGTACCATTCAGGTTCCCAGCCTTGCCGTTCATTCGCGGATCACACAGAGTGGTCGGTCGATGTCAAGTCGATAACTACCTTAAGTAATCAGCTGCTACAGGAGTTAAGAGATTTGCTCCATTGTCTGATAATAACTCTTTAGGGAGTCCATAATGACAGAAAATCTCATCATGTAGGAAGTCAGCTATTGTCTCTTGTTTAGCATCCTTAACGGCTTTAGCGACCGGCCATCCCGTAGCGTAGTCGACTGCAGTAATGATTAAACAATTGCCATCAGGTGTGACAGGTAGCTTTCCAATCAAATCGATCACCCAACAGTCACAGGGTTGAATCATATGGGATGCCATATGTCGAGGCGTTTCCTTCTCCTGTCAGGGTCGCTGTCGCTGCGCAGTCTGACAGTTCGGAAGTGATGCTATGAACGCTCTAACATCTTTCTCCAATGATGGCTACCATCCTCTATGTCTCAATACTCCATCCAAACCTGATAGTCCTAAGTGTTCATATTCTCCATGCATTTTTTCTAGAAAATCAGAACTGAATAGCTCTTCAATATACCGGGCGCTCCCGTTCTCACCGATCTTTCGGTTCAATTGGTCCTGCTGAAAGAAAAAACTCTGCTTGTTTTTCAGGATTACATTCTGTATGTGTTTATCAATGGGGAGAGTATTATTCTTTAAGTACTCTGACGTTGCAGTAATCCAACACTGTTCGGTATGTTTGGTGGTCGTACCGATCAAGTCCGGTCTTCTACTACACACGTCAGACACTATATTTTCTTCGTTGCTACAATATTGTATATACAGGTCAAACTCAGAAAACTCTAATATCCATCTGGCTAGTCTCTTTAAAGGTGCTTTAGTTGTCTTAAGATACTTAAAACTCTCATGGTCTTTAACGACAGTGGTGGTATATCTATTGTCAATATATTACCGCCACGTACAGAGTGCATGTATTACGGTGTCACACCAGACTGCTAGAGTAGTATTGTAAAGAGCTCAGAGTCCGAAACACCAACTGCAAATGCAGAAAGGAACGGGGTCACTTCAGTCTAAACGGAACTAGAATCTCCGTTGTCCGATATTAGTCCAACGAGTATGAAAAGCCTTTCATAGTTGGGTGATGCTAATACGAAGAATGGTTCAGGTAGATATTTTTGAGAATCACTAAGACTGTATAGAATAGAGGTAATTGATTTATATTGTTAAGACTCTTTCTTCGTCAATGATGATTTCAACAAAGTCGGAGAATGACACCGTGTTTATATCCCGCGCAAATGTCACGCGGACTAAGAACTATCATTACAACAAATATGTGGGAGACCGGAAGAACATAATAAGGAAACCAAACACCAACGCCCACATTTACAACGCCTTTTAAATCTCTCATATTACATCGCGCTACTGCATACACTCAGTTTTCGTCAGCGGGAAAGTGCCGGAGTCAGGCTACCTGATAACACTTTGGTACCTAGCCTCTACTTCATTCGCCAACTCTTTCCCTGCATCGGCATCTATCACTAAGGAGCATAGCTCAATATTAGGATTGTCAACGATTGAGCACCGGAGGTTTCGGATAGTATTACCTTTCCCTGAGAAGTGACCACCGTCAGCTTTCTCAAAACCTTCACTGTTTGATCAGTTTTGGTCCGATCGATCCCAAACTTGAACTGCTGCCCCCTCATATACCCACCGGTGTCATGGGTGGCTGTGTCGGCGCTTTGACGCTCCGGGGGTTATTTCCGGGGTCGAAAACGTGGTCCCTAACCAGCGATCCCACAACCCCGCGATCTGGCCCATACTGGCACCACTGTACCTCTCTGGGGTGCCAGTTGGGAGTTTAGTAGCATAGGAAGGCTTTGCTGGTTTTCCTGTCTCCATTTTCCAAAACCCGTAACAGCATGCTTAATTGCTAACAGCTCCTTCTCCTGAATAGGATAGTTGAATTCAGCCGATGTTAAGCATCTGCCCTCGTAAACTACCAGATGTAACCGCTTATTTTTTGATGAAGTCTGTAAAAGGACATATCCTATAGCATGATTGCTTGAGTCGGTTTTGATCGTGGACAGTGCTGATACATCTGTCTGAAGCCAAATTGGATCTGATATCATGTTTTTCTTGAGTATATCAAATGCATTCTCACAGGAAACATTTCTAATAATTTTCCTGTGTTTTTGTTTCCTAGCAACTAGATTGTCCTCCTTGAGAAGATTGAATAATGGTCCGGCAATGGTCACGAAGCGGCGAACGAACTGTCTGTAATACGAAGCAAGACCCAAAGATTGTCTAACCTTATGGGCTGTAGTAGGTCTAGGCCATTCACAATAATATCCAACTTTCCTGGAGTAGGTATTGTAGGATGACAAAAGTTCTCGTGATTTTGCATGGCAACCAAAACCCCATCCACTGTACCATGACCCCGCACTCTCCAATGAAGCAACAACAATCCGGAATACACCTCACGCCTCTCATGCGAGGTAGGATAATTGGTCCAAAAGAGGCTGAAAAATCCATCGCTAAGATATCTCATGATTTACAAATTCCCTATTCCATAGTACGAGGCAATGCCCTCAGAGACCCAACCAGTAATGGTAGAGATGCAAATCGGAATGGCCGACCCCGCAAGACAACTGAAGAAGAAGACTAAAAGCTTCTTCAGATTACTCTAGATGATCGTCGTCAAACCTACGAAGAGATCTAATTTAAATTCAATATTGATATATCAACAAGAACAATAAAACGACGCCTTAGCGAGCAGCATCTACGGAAATGGATGGCGATGGAACGGACTCATCTAAATAATGAGATTGCGGAAGAAAGGCTTATTTGGGCTCTTGAACATGTTACTTGGACGAAGGAGATTTGGAAAAAACGGTGCATGTGGGGTAATGAAGTTACAGTGGAGAGGGGAAGTAGTAGGAGAAAAAATAGATTTTTAGATTTCCTCAATATGGTTGAGGCTACTACTCTTACCTCAGAGAGAAAGGTTAGCCAGATGATGACAGGTGTGTTCATGGGAAGTAGGTATGGTTTTTTCCTACCAGTGTTTCCTGATCCCGAATCTCCAAGGGGTGGTGTAACAGCAAAAGGTATCATCAGCGTCTTGAATCCATTCTTTTTATCTATATGGGAACAGATTGTGGAGGAACCTCAAGGCGAGTCTATTAATTTCATTATTGATAATGCTCGTACCCATCTTCCTGTATTTAGATGGCTAGCTGAGAAAGGTGTGGTGGTGAAAAGACTCCACCGGTACTCCCCTGATCTTAATCCTATAGAGCATGTCTGGTCTTTGGTCAAGTACTACCTACAGAAGTTCTATCCTGAGTTATATTCTCTAGATCCAAGAACATGTAATGTCCGGCAGCTTTTAACAGATGCAATCATTCATTGTTGGGAGTTATTGGATGATCATTTTTTTAATAGCCTGGCAGAATCAATGGTTAGGAGGGTATGGGCAGTGATAGCAGCAGAAGGGTGGTATACAAAATACATCAGGAAAAAATATGTTTCGCCAAGACGCAACAGGCTCTCCCAAGGTGCAAATCTCGTCTTTTCTCCAAAAATCACATCTTTTGAACCAAATCCGCGTTTCATGACACACTTTAGTTCCCGACTCGTCTTGCAACCTCAGTTTGCTCGACTCGGCTGCTCTACTTCGCCGCCTCGACCCCGCTCTTCTGACTCGTCTCTTTCATCGCCTTCGACCCGCCTCTCGACCGCCCTTGATTCGTCCCTTTCTCGTTTTTCGACCCCGCCTCCCGACTCGCCCTTTGACTCGCCTTTCCTCGCCTCTCTTGCTGCCGTTAGATTAGTCGTTAGAGTTAGTCTTTTATTTGACCTTGATATATCAGAATAGTAGTTTGATCTCGCCGAGATCCTCTTGATTGACTCCGCCATTTGGCCTCACGGTCCTACATGTTTTCACCACGCGATAATGCCCATATGAGTCTTCTGGAGAATAAAGTTTATTGGATTAAAGTTCCCTGGCGTCGTTAATCGAAAACCCTTCTGATTCTATATTGCCATATTTTCAAGGATTAAATCTCTATGAAACGCCGTATTCTATATCTATATTTAAGAGCGTCGAAAAACCGATATGCCTTTGTTTCGAAATCTCGGGATCGCGACGAAACGAATTTTCGATGTTGGAAACCCCCCCTTTTATGTGTTGGAAACCCCAGCGGCGTTTAATAGTACCCACATTAGATGTCATTTGAGGGACTGCTGTTTGCCTTCCCTTCCTCGTCGGGACGTGTATCAATCCAAAAAAGACTAAGTGGGGGTTATCCCACCTTTAAGCGTCGTTTCCTTTAAGCGTAGTTCTAGGGGATTGAAGTCTATATAAACGTTAGTACAGATGTGAATTGCAGAGGAAGATACTCAAGATGGAGATTAAGGCGGAGGGTGGGGGTAGATGAAGCGTGAGGGGTGGAGCCAGAGTGATAAAGGCGTAGAGATGATGAAGGCGAAACATGGGGTTACAACCCCTCTTTTCAAACCCTAGCCCTGCTTTCCGCTTAGAGCTTTCCGCTCCGCGTTAAAGACCCTTCGCCTTCGCTTCCTTCTTCCGACCTTCGCCGTTAGGTTCACGCCTTCTGATTCTCGCCTTTCATCTGGCATCTAGATTCCACGCCTTATTACACTACTATCACTACCCACGCGATAAAGACGCATATCTGGGAACGCGATAATGGCGGCGCCGCCGCGAAATGAAACAGAACAAAAACATTGCCGGGCAAGATCAAATAGACGCCGCGACTGCCATATCGCTTTCTAGCACTATCGAAAGAGGAGTAGTATATTCATTCGTCTGCTTTGTACTTTAAAAATACATTAATAGTGTTGCATTCGAATAATCAATACCCTAAGATTCTCGCCGCCTTCACACTCCTAAAAGACCAAGTTGATTCAACGAAAGATTAACCCCTGCATCATCTATTCACCTATTAATACCCGGCGATCCTAGATCACTTATTGAGGCGGAGCTTACTAAATACGACATTAGTATATCAAGTTGAGCGTGACGCAGGCTATTGACCAGCCACCTCCTTGTCCCTCCGGCGGTGTTTCCGGCACTAGATGTGCGGCTAGCGATACACTTGATACCAACTACCCAAACATCGTCCGGATGATGCGCTCTCGGTGATACCCTCACCAGGCCGTGATTCTCATCTGTGGCTCCTGAAAGTCCGGTTTTAGAGGTCGGATCACCGCGAGTAATCTAGCTCTCCTCCGTCTCAGGTCTTTCAACTTCAACACATTCAGGAGCGTTGCTGGACGAAGCCCCTGTAGTGGATCGTTTAGTCCTCGTGGCCCCTGTTGAAACCAAACCCAATCCTTTCTTGGCGCTGACCCCCTGTAGTCTAAACTACCTGTAGTGCGAAGTGCATGGACTACTCTTTCGTCGCCTTCGCCATGTAGCAGTACCGGCACGTTGAGTTGCCTGAAAACCTCCACCTGCCACTCCCAAATTCTTCCTGGCATATACTCAGCGCTGACATTGAGTTCCCTCCTGAAGTAACGACCAAGATAGAAACCGAGCCTTGCCTCTGCCCCCGGTATAACCACCCTTCCCACCGTTGTCGTTTGCTCCCTGCTGCTAACTGACCTCCTTTCAACGTCTGCCTCTTCCGATCTTAGGCTTAATGGTACTATCATCTCCAGCTCCACATCTGGATCGTCGCGGAGGTCCTCCAAATTTCGTCTGGCCTTTCGTCATTTGTTTCTCAACGCTGGGGGCCCTAGTCGAAGGTTGTTGATAAGTTCTGCAGTAGAAAACCCCTCTCGAGCTAGCTGTATCAGATTTAGCTCCCGCATAGCGAATGTGTAGTCCCTATTGAACGTGCGCAATATCTGCATCGGATTCACGCGATTGCTCCGGCGATATGGTATTTTGATCTGGTCCTGCGCCATCTCGCAAGATTCCGTCGAAAAGTCAAGAATGTTGCCAAACTGCAGGATATGTTCGGTGAAGTGGCTCATCAAATGAATCTTTGGAAAGTTGAAGTGCGATTCTGTTCGTAGAATTTCGTCTATTTCCGCCTGCATGTTTAGCCTTTGATCACTGACAAGTCTTTGTCTAGCAATGGATGACCCGTTGAGGTTCGCTAATTCTATGTCGTACTCCTCTAGGAGCTCCCTTCGTCGTTGTGCCGCAAGTTTCTCGGTTTCCCTGCTCGCTCGGTATTTCCTGAATACGCCCTTGGTCCTGTGAAAATCCTCTAGATATCCCTCCAACATATCTATCGTTGCATCGTTATGGGAGCGATCTTGAGCTACTGGCCAGTTAATGAGGATCGGCATCTGAGGGCTCTCTTAAAAGGCCCTACCTGACTTGGCTTTGGCCTTCTGAGGGCTGATGCTAGAGCTGGTAGGACTATCTTCAGGAAGTTACGCATCTCCTTTCCTTGCCATTGAGTAATCGCCTGATATGGTTTCGTCGGTTGCACAAAGCCGGGATATGGAGGCATGAGGGTCCAGATCATATTGAAATCATCCAAACGATTATGCTCGTTCAGAAAGTCTTCCAACCACTCCATCAAATGTTTTAGAATTCCCATGTAGACGACGTGAAGCATATCCGGCCTGTGAAGGTTGTAAGCGTTAATGTAGGGTAGGTCCCAGAAAGGATTGTAGGTTGGTCGTATCCCACGCGCGTCGAACCACTGTTTCAACACCTTTATCCGCCTCTTCTGATCCCTCGTCGCCAGGTCAACCGACTTCAGCGCGATGTAATCATCGTACATCAGCCGATAGTTATTCTGGTTCCGGGGGTAAGCCTCCGTCGGCTCTGTCCGGTATTCTCCCAGTCTATCAACAGGAACCTCGCACTTGGGGCACATGTTGAATTTGGTGCTCAAGATGTTGCAGTTCTCCATATGGTCAGCCAACCATGCCGCGAGCACAGGCCAGCACCGCCTTTGGTAGCCGTCCGCGCAATCCATTATGACCCCCGAGTCCTGGTTAAGGTTGATTAGAGGCTCGAGGATAACTGACATAACCATCCTCAATGTTTCCGACGCCCGTAATCGCATTTTCTCCTTAGACGCCGCATCTCCGATTACCTTCGGCGGAACCGGCAGTAAGGCTAAGAGGAGATGCGCTTTGCTCGAGGCCTTCGACCGTACCTTGCCTGGGATATTGCCTATCGTCATATATACGGGCCAGCTTTTCTTGTCCCCCGAGAAGTTGGTCAGATGAGTTACATCAGAGCTACAGATGATAGGAACGACGGTAGCTCCAGGTGCAAGTCTTTCTTGCATCCCCCACCACCAATCCGCCGTATGCATCTCCGAGTAAAGCCGCAGTCCTTTTTCGTCGTATACCTTTACTGGGACATACACCATCTCCTCCGCATAGCATCGTTGGGCTAGTAGATACCTGGCACACTCGACAGGATCCCGGTAATGGAACTCGGTCGTTCTGCCATTCCCGTCCCCGACTGTACCGTATTTGAAACTTGGTGGGGATCCGGCCATTTCCTCTAGCTTCTTTTGGAAGGTGTAGGTGGATTGGAACGTTCGTTCCTCCGCCTTAGCCTTGTGTAGACCCTCATTAAAGTAGTCGTCAATTGACGACGACGTTAGTTTGTGCTCTAAGAAGAATCTGGCTAATCGCCATTCCGCGGCATCTTTGAAAGGGGCCCAAGGTTCCCAGTCGTCCTTCAAATGGTCCCGGTAACCCTCCGATTGCCCTAGCCGTACTCCCGCGCAGGGTGGGTACTCGGGAGGTCGCTGGTTATCGCCCAACCCCCCAACAACTTCATCCTCATCGTCGGAGGCATCGAAGTCGGATTCCTGTACCGAATCGGCCTCAGAATCCGTCCATTCCTCATCAGAATTGGCAATTGCCCCAATCTCCACTGGTCCTGCGCCTTCCTCTGGATCCTGATGCGGGTCGTTCTCGTCCTCGGACTCCTCGTTTGCGTGGAGGGAGGCAATGTGCCTCGTGAGATTCCCTACGCGGCGGTATGTTCTGGGGCAGTATGGGCAAAACATCTTCTTGATAGGTTCGGTGGTATTGAGTTCATGAGGTCGTGGTAGAGAGCTTATATGGTGGAGCGATTAGGCGAAGGGGGGTGGAGCAGGCGGTGATATCCTATCGACGTTGGTAGGCGTAAGCCAAGACATTAAATCAAGCGGCGCCTAGTCGGTAGGTGCCAAGACTCTGAATCATCTGATATCAAACGACGCCTAATCGGTAGGTGCCAAGACTCTGAATCATCTGATATCAAACCTCATCACGACGACTAAGCTCACCACCTCTCGCCGACAAACCTCATATACAACCGACGATTCATCAAAGTTGGCGAAGCTCTTTGCCAAATCCGGAGAAGAGATGCCTTATATTCACTATGTTTCCTTTGTTTGCTTTGTTCTTCGACAGGAGTTGCCCAATTGAGCCCCACACCATAATTCTTCTTTTGAGGATCTCGGCTCTCTATATATCTCGTCGGACGCCCCATCTTCGCTTGGATATCTTCTTCATCTTCTTACCATATTTCTCATCTTCCGACGAAACCTGCAAACATCCGACGAAACCTCCGACGCTTCAAATTAGTCGTAATGGCGATTCCCAGAAGAGGTCACAAAAGACCCCTACCTGAGTCAGAGGTCAATCCCAAGACCCAACGCAAACGTCCAAATACTCGTGGAAATCCCGGCGATTCTGCAACGCCGACGCCGCCGCCGCCACCACGACAAAAACGTGGCCAAAGGGCCAAGAACGAGCCGGTCGAAGACCCTTGGATACTGCGCATGACGTTAGAAGATTGCCGGGACGCTGTAGGGACCCTGCCCCGAGCTCCTACTGTGGAAGCCGAAGGGTTGCTAACAAGTTTTGTCAGGATATGCTGGGGGCGAAGGCGCTAACTGCCTCCGACTGTAAAGCAATGCTGGGCATAACTCGGCTGAATGGCATCATATGATGAACGATATGCGTGACTATTTACTCCGCAAGGTCATCAAAAGCAGGACACAGGCCGAGCAAGCCGAGTGGGATAAAGTAGAGCAACGACTTGAAGCGCATCCGCCATGGCCCACATATTCCCATCTCTTGAATCAGCCAGACGACCGAGCAACCTATCAGGGCTCTCTCGTCAGAAAGGCATTCAACTCTATACTTCAAGACTTCTGCAAGCGAAAGTCTAAGGCAGAAAAGGAAGAGTTCGCTAAGGCGGAGAGGAACAAGGCGCGTCGATTAAAAGAGAAGTAGCCAAAGGAAAAAACCAAGCACAAGGGCGGCAAACAAAAGGGTAGGAAAGATGGAGCGGACGACGATGCCGAGGAGACCGATGAAGAGGCAGATAAAACTCCGCCCCCACCCACCCTCGACCCTGCCCTATTTGACCGGCCTGTTGGAATATCTCAAGTCGTTCCAAGTCGGTATCGTAGGTCAACGTCGGATGTCGCTGCGGGAAGGGCTTTCCGGACCACTCCCGTCGCTCCTTTTGTTAGAAACACGCAGTGGGTGATGCCTAACTGGACCCCTAAAACGTATAACGACACCCCCATCCTGAGTCACACAAGGCTCCGCGGGCCGTATATATCGGAAGTCGTCAGAATGATCAGAGCCGAGCGGCGCCACCTCAGAAGCCAGAATAAGATACCGTACCAGCGCTCATACCCGCCGATCCGTCACCCGATAGGCTCCTTCGTCCTCGATGAGGAGTTCGCTCGTTCTCCCAAAAATCTACCCAGACCTGTAAGGAGGTATCCACTCATGCAGAATTATATGTTCCTAAAGACCGACAAGGACGTCGAGGTGTGGCTTCGGGCTTGCGCCGCGTTGCCCAAAGTACGCCTAATGGTAATTTACCATGAAGCCGACAACCAGGGGAGGCAAACCCCACCACCTCCATCATTTCCCTACTTTGGTGAAAGTTGGAGCGAGATGATGAAGGAGCAACTAGCAGTCGACCGACTCAACTCCAAGATCATGAGTCCGGGCAGAAACAGCCCAGCCCTGACAGACCCCGCAACTGACGTGGATGAGATCCCGGAGGAGGAGGACGAGGACGACCCGGAGGACGATGACGACCCGGAGGCCGACCTGGAGGACGACCACCCGAAGGAGAAAGACCCGGAGGATGACGATTCGGGGGATGACGACACGGAGGATGACGAGGGGGATAAGAACCCCCAGAGCAAGGGAAAGGCACCTGCAAAGGGGAAGGGGAAGGGGAAGGGGAGGGGGAAGGGGAAGGGGAAGGCGCCGGGGAAGGGGAATAACACGGGCGGGAGGAGTGGGACGGGGAAGGGGAGGGCACTGCCGCTGGGGACGAGGGGGACTGCTACAACGTGAGTCGGACGACCGAAGGAAAGAAAGAAGATAGACGGCTAATCCATATCCTTACATGTCAGCGGAACTGTACGAATGGGGCAGGGCCTTCTTCAACACCAATTAAGATAGGACTTAAATCAATAACTTCACCTGACCTGGCCCTTTACTTTCATTCGGAACTTACTACTATATCCCTACCATCATCTTCACCAGAGCATAACCCTATCGAATTACCAGAGTCCGGTGCTTCGTTGGTATATAGAGATATTGATACATTCGAATCGCCAGAGCCCGGCTTTGCAGCACCTATTCCCTTAACAGCTATAGCCCCTCCCCCGTCCTCTTCTACACCAAAATCACGCCCGACACCCCTTCCTCCTCCACCCCTCTCATCCTCCCTATCGACTCCTAGTCGGCCTGGTCAGTGGTCGTCGAATGACCAGCCTAGCCGGTGGTCGTCTTTGGTCCGGGCTCCTCCACCTCCTACCGTATCCAACTATGATTGTTCAAGCATTTCAAGTTTATCACCTGTTCCTTCGAGTAGTAGTAGTGGGGCGAGGGAAACAGACGAAGGGTAGAACTAATCCCCCCCTAGCTTCGTCGTTTGTAAGTTATTTCTTGGTCCTTTTGTGACTTCTCTACGTTTCTCTATTTTTCAGTAGCTCAACCCTTTGTTTGCCTTAGTCTTTTTTTGATATGCTCATCGCTTTCCTTAGCTCCTGTTTTTTTTTTTTTTTTGGATTTGGATTTGGTCGTTTGTGGATTTGGTCGCTGGACTATGGCATAATATATCATCCTAGTGGTACGTCGATATATACATGTGAATGTATCGACTGCTTGAGCTTACATTAGAATACAGACGTGTGCTAGTCTTTTGCGCTATTTCATTTTGGGATAGCTAGTTATATTAACAATAGGCGTTTAGGATGGTGGGGCGTTTACCATCTGCTAGTCAGATATCTTACTTAGATCCCTACATGTACGTATTAATGAGATCACCGTCCATCCTATTTCGCTATTACACTCAGACGCCACTCCGCCCACCCCCATCCCCATCCCTCGCCACCTCTTTTTTGCTCATACCCCCCCCCGGGTTGATTTCCAACTCTTTGTATCATACGACGACCATATTCCGACGATCAGATTCCGACGATGCCACGACGACTGCCAGATCCATTCAACGGGAGCGAAACTACGCCTTCTCAACAAACGCCTGTTACCAGAGGTAAAAAAGGTAAGCAAATCGCCGGGCGACAACAGGTGCACTCATCACAGGAGGTTCCCAGCACTTTTCCAGGCGAATCGACGAGGTGGACCTCAGGACCTTCAAGTTCCTCACAGACACGTAGGTGAGCGGTAAACGACGAGCACCAAACATCAGGATCTTCCTCGCAAAGACGCAGACGGTTGAACGACGAGTCACAAACTTCGGGTGACGAGGGACCATCACAGAGAGCCTCAACAAATATAGATTTAAAACTTCATGGAGAAAGGTCTTTAGCCAAGGTCAGGAAGCCTCCTGTTAGAAGAGCGTCCACCTCCCCACTTTCAAGTCCTCCACCAGAAATACCTCAATCTCAGGACATTGCGTCAAAACGCGCATTACCTACGCCTATCCGCCGTCGTCCCCAGGACCTGGGATCATCTCAATCACGCCAGGGTTTGTCGAAAGACGAATTGCCTGCACCGAGCCACCGCTATCGCCAGAGTGCCAAATCTTCCCAACCACAGGAGTGTTCGCCGGGAGACGCATTCCCTACACCAAGCCGCCACCGTCGGTGAAGCACATTAATCACCCTCGAAAGTCGATCACTGAGTCCCGGGTCGTCTAGGCCACCCTCAAGCAGCAGTCAGGAACATAGCCAAGGAGAAAAGTCGGTTTCAGGGAGGAGGGAATCGTCGATTGACCTTTCTTTGGGGCTCCTTACAGCCAAAAGAGGTGAGAGACGGAGAGATCTTGGGCGATTTGACGTTTCTCACAGAGTTTTATTGGAGAAGGCAGGATGATATAACGAAAGATACCCTTTTCACCAATCTCCTCCCTTCAGTACTTGAGCTGAGAAGTATGGTCAAAAAGTCGTGGGATCGGGCAACAGAGGATCAGGAGGGCGAATTAACTTTGAGCCTCGAGAGTCAGGTACGATTTTTCCATCAACGTGCTCGCTCTCACATGATGGAAAAGGCGAAGAGTATCATCAAATCGTACTACCAGTTAGAAGGTCTTACCACAGAGAGGGCCAAAGAACGGGTCAAATATCTATTAGCAGGGGATAGGTTCAATTGTGATCCTGACCACTACGAGGTTATATATCCCATGCAATTCGTCGTTTATCAAACGTGTGCTTCTAACTGACGAAATCAGCCTGCTCAATGGCACTTTGCAGCACCGCAGATACCCCGCTTTATCGTGTACTGCTACTACAAGACTAATCGTGGGATCGCTATTAAGCATCCAGAGTTTAGCGGATATATCAATCGGACGTTTATCTGTTTAGTATCTACGGCGATCTACCACGCCCTCAGGGTTTGCGTCTTAGGGGGTAGCAACTGGAGGATCGGCGTCTTTAATAGGGATTATTGTGGCGGTAGGTGACTCCATAATAAAGCCTTTCCTAACGTAGTAACTAATGACGTCTCGAATTAGTGATCTTTGAAAGACATATGCGAACGTGGGAACGATCGTTTCCCGACGAAGAATCGTCAGGTTTGATGATAGCTAATATCCGCCGTGAAATAACAAAACGGATCAATAGAACGACCACCGCGAAAATCGTCGGCAGAGAGAGTCGGGAGGCAATCATCAACCCGGGGGTGAACAGTTTGTTGGCAGATCTCCGACGAAAGATAGGCGAGGACTTGGAAGACGATGAAGAACTGGTTCTAGATTCTAATAAAGAGTCGGAAAACGACGACGTCGAGGCAGGTGACTATTGTATGAATGAAGCTTACGACGAAAGTGATCAGGGAGAAAGTCAGGTGGACGAAGTGAATGAATCCGAAGCACCCAGGGACGTCACGGAGGAGGAAGACAATGAGGAGGAGGAACACGGTGAGTCGACTACAGGGGATATCATGAATAAAAGAGGACGTAAAAGACGGAACCTAGTTAGGCCAAATAGAAAGCGCGTTCGACGATAAATGTACATAGATATTTGAATGCATTAGAGTCCTTCATGTGAGATCACTCGACTCAAAGGTGATGTATGTAGAGCCGTCTGTGGTCATCTACACACGTCGGATATCCTCTCGACGTGCAAAACTCCCGTCTAAGAACCTACACCCGATCGTCGTGCGTGCACGATTTCCGTTAGATATCGTCAGAACATCGTCGGAATTTGAGCCATTTAACGTCGGGGTTCGTCGCAAGTAAAGCATGGGGAAACTAGAGAGTGAATGATGAGGAAAGAGGTGGTAAAACGGCATAAATTAGTAAAAAGACGAAACTACAGGCTATCGACGAAATGAAACGAAGTACTATAGTCTTTCGACAAGGCCAGACGACAAGGTTAAACTACAGCACCAAGCAAAAGCGTCAGACGACGAGTCAGGCGACGGGGTCGAACGACTAATTTTCGTCAAAAGACGAGTTTTCGTCGGAATACCCCCGGATTACACCTTGGGAGACCCCGATCATCTTGCGGCGCCGGGGCGCGGGGATGCAGGTAAGCAATTGGTTTTTGACGTCTTTGACGTCTTGTGCCAATTGTGGCGCCTGGGCGCCACAAGACGCAGCCACATTTTTTCCTGATGTACTAGTTTAAATCTTACTTGCAGCTGTATTGGTTGACAAGTTGGTCTCATTGACTCTGTTCGTTGGTTGCCATGCGAAATCACGAGAACTTTTGTCATCCTACAATAATACCTCTCCTCCTCCAACTACATGTCCACAGAACTCTAACCTGTCTTGCAAAAAGCTACACTTAGATGGCTTTGTATAGAGTTGGTTCTTTGCGAATAGATCGAGCACGGCCGTCACATGGCCGTTGTGCTCTGACTCAGAGACCTCCTCCAAATAGATAAAAATGTCATCCAGATAAACTAGAACAAACTTATCTAAATGAAGGCATAAGACAGTGTTCATGAGTGTTTGAAATGTAGCGGTTGCATTCGTAAGAACAAATAATATGGCTAAGAACTCAAATTTCCTATGTCTAGTGTTGAAAACTGTTTTGTGTACATCTTCCTCAGCATTTGTGACTTGCCAATAACTAGAAGTAAGATCAATTGTGGTAAGGTAGTGAGCCTTAGACAGTTGGTCCAAACATTTTTGTATTCTGGGTAAGGAGTAACCGTTGCTCCTCGTAACAGTGTTGAGCGCTCAGTAATCGATACACATTCTTCAACCACCATCTTTCATGCTTTTCTTGATAAATACAACAGGATAACCCCAAGGGATTGATGATTCTCTAAGAAGCTTTTTGTCTAAAAGGTATGCTATTTGTCTTGTCTATTCATCTATATGGACCGGGAAGAGCGGGTACGCATCGATATTAATAGCTTTAGTGTCCCCGTTATCGATTGTATTGGTAATAGAATATTCTGGGAGCAAATGAGATGGTAAGTCACAACGGAAGACATGTTGGTACTGTTTGATAATTCTGTTAAGCTATGAATTAGAGCATTTAGGGAGCTTATCTCCAGTTCTGGTTCGTACCGTATTTGATTCTTGATATCTGTTTCAGTCGTTCTGGTCTGAATTGCTGGTGTTTCTTCCTAATTGCCCTTTTGACTGACTTACAGGATGAAAGGTTGAGAGACTTTTGTATGATTGTATCATCTCGTAACGTTCGGTGATGATTGCCTGTCCGGAGTATATACGTACGTCCGTGGTGATCTTTAAGTGTAAATTCTAGATTTTTCCAGTCTGCAATAGGGTTCACCTCTCTAAACCACTCCACTCTCAGAATAATGTCAAATTCTGACAGTTCTATAACACGGCAGTCAAACATTCTCATGTATGTTCCCATTCGTAGCTGAACGGTTGCTTGTTTCAATACAGGAATTTCCTTTCCATTGGCTAGAACAATTCTCTCTCTATCTTTCCCAGGCTTCACCTTCAGCCTCAATCTTCCCATACTACTACTACTCAAATACATTTTAGATGCACCAGAGTCCAGTAAAACTCACATGTGTTGTTCCCAAATCCAACGTCCATTACGGCCAGGTCGGCATTTCTCAGTTCATCTACTACACACACTCGCTCCAATATCTCCTGCAGCCAACAGGACTCGTTTCCAGCCCTGATCATCCCCCGTGGTGGCCACTGCAGGTGTGTTTTTTGGTCGAGTGTAGCCCGCTCTACGCCCGACCTCGGCCATTTCCTGACCTGAGTTTTCTCGAGCAGGACGATTGGGCATGACTATCTATTTTATTTATTTATTACTCATACTGCTTGCATCCGAATCCGGATATGGCATACAAAGAAAGAATCCAATTATCATAGTCACATACTAACCTTTATAAAGCGAATCCTCCTCACGGCCGTATTCCTATCAACCCTCTTTCAAGGTCATCATGCATGTTGCCCCCTCCATTCCAACTCATAACAATAGGTGCAAGCACCTTGGTGACTATCCTTCTCCTTCTCCTTCTCCCTCTTCTTCAAGTCTCCCCCATCCCCCGTATTTTCCTCTATCTCCATCCCTCTTTCCTCGTGTCCAGTTTCTAGTAGCGATCTGGAATGGTAGAAGGAATTTATCGATGGTTGCCTGAAGTCCTTTGTCTGTATGCATGGCGGTCATCCAGTTGAGTGGCATAGGTTTGATTGTGGCTGTAAAATCCTTTCTGAGTTCTGGTAGTAGATGTTGTTTGCAGTAAAGTAGCAGGTGAGTTGGGGTTTCCCGGAAGTACCTACACTTGCATTCCGCTGTATCAATGTTTGTTGTTGGTATCCTGGATAGATAGGATTTGGTGTATTTATGGCCTGTTTGCATTTGGGTAATTGTGCTTGCAGGTTTCCTTGGTATGTTTCGACAAGGGGGTGTAGACATCTTGGAGGAAGGAGCAGCTCTGTAGCTACTTCCTTTCTTCATAGTTTTCCAGTTCTCGCTCCTAGTAGCGATAGACTGTTCCTTGATTTTTCTCTTCAAATCGGTAATTGATACCCTTGCATCTGGTTCGACCCTTTCACCCTGTGCCCCTCTTTTTGCCAATTTGTCTGCATGTTCGTTGCCATCCACCTCCACATATCCTGGTACCCAGTAGATATGTGTTTTGATGTTTAGTGTTTCGAGTTCCAATAGGTTTGATTTTGCTAGTTGAACCCAATGTTGGCCTGGGAATGCTTCCAGTTTTTTCATTCTCCGTATCGCTGCCTAGTTGTCTGAATAGATTCAGACATCAATTGTAGAGTAACGCGAATTTCTGATCTCTTTCTAAGCAAGCTATGTAGCTTGAGCTATTGCGTAAAGTTCGCAATCAAAGACTTCCACCTCTTTTCCAAGATGGTAGAATTGTTCTACCACTATTTCGTTGTCTCCAATGCCAACAACTCAAGCCTAGGATTTTACTTCCATCAGAGATCCATCAGAGTAGAATACCAAACGTTGTAAGTTGTTGCAACTCCCTTGAGTTGTTTGTCTATGGTTTTGAGCGGCTGTATCTTTACGAGTCGGTAGTAAATGTAGAAGGTTCGGGTGGACAAGGGGAATCATGAGGCTCACTTAGTAATCCATATCCTGGACAAAGCAAGTGATCCCATCCCACTTCCACTTCCACTTCCAGAGAGAAGCGATCTCCCAAGCGATCCCCCAGATAGAAGTCAATTCTCCTAGGTGAGTCTCTATATGACATATCAAATCCGGAGTCATGGAGAAACTGCTAATGCAGCAGCACGCTCAGCCATAAGCCTGGGCAGTCTGTCAGGAAGCGACCCACAGTGCGCGCAACTACAATCCACTTCCCAGAGAGAAGCGATCTCCCAAGCGATCCCCCACATAGAAGTCAATCCTGCTAGGTGAGTCTCTATATGACATGTCAAACCTGGAGTCAGAGGGAAACTGGTAATGCATGGTGGTGCCAGCAGCGCGCGCAACCACAAGCAATCAGGAAGCAATCTACACTGCGCAACTACAAGCAGTCAGGAAGCAGTGCAACCCTCCACTTTCAACCCCCCTACTTTCAACCCCCCACTTCCAACCTTATACTCACAAATAGCGCAGTCTTTCGTCAGGTATGGCTATTCCAAGCTTTCAATATAGCTTGTGTACTAATATTATTTAGTATGTCCTTTAAAAAAAAGATTGAGAATGTTAGGGAGGAGGCTGGGGATCCCAGTGATAGAGCAAAGCTTAAGGAAATTTCGACAAAGCTTTTTGATAACTCTGCTTGTCTTGCTTGGCCAACTGAATCGGATGGAATCCTCACTATTTTTCTGCATGAAACTACTTGTCGTATCAAGAATCTTTCTGGTATTGATATTTGTGGTACCGTTTTCAGTAACACTTCAAATCTTAGATCTCATGTTCTTGGTGTCCACCTTCCTGAAAATAAAGTTAAAAGAGCTAAGCATTTGAAAGATCTTGAGCTTTTCAAGGGATGTATGGGTACATTCAGCTTTGGCTGTTTCAACGAAGCACTTAATGTTCTTGAAAATAGAATTAAGAGTGATGACGACTACGAAGAGGAGGAAAATAACAGCAGAGAAATTCGGAAGCATAATACACTTTCTAGGAAAAAAATTGACAACAATAAGAGCAATTAATCTGGTGAACGTATTACTGACTCTGACGACGGAGAGGAAAATGATGCAGAGGAGGAGCAAGAGGAGGAGGAGGAAAATGTGGTTGAGGAGGACAGAGAATCTAGCTCTTTGAGTTCCGTTGGTAATCTTATTGACTCTGAAGAGAAAATTGTTGTCCCCGTCAAAAGATATGCAACCCGTTGAAAAAAGAATTAGTTAGAAAAAAAATATAAGTTTAAATTCAAATTTATCAATAATCAACAAGCACTTAACTCGCACTTAACAAGCACTTAACTCGCACTTAACAAGTGCTTCACAAGCACTTATTAATTTTCAAAATACATAGAAATCCTCCCTCACCCCATGATTCTAACGGCAGTATTAGATATTGTACATATAGATAATCGATTGACGAGTAATTAACCTATTTTACAACTGGGAAAATCTATCTAGTAGCATTTAGATAAATGCTTGACAAGTGCTTGTTCATTATTGATAAACATGAGTACGGATGACAAGCACTTGACAGGTGCTTGCTGATTATTGATAAACGTCAGTCCAAATCTTTATTTATTTATTTCTAACAAAGTTTCTAATTAGTTTCTTTTTTCGTAGATTATGTATTCTTTGACAGGGAAATGAGTGATGGTATATGATTGATATTAATCGTTGGTTAATTACTTTTATATATATATAAGTTGTGATAATAGGATATTCAATATATAATCTATCATATAAATTTTAATAAATGTAACGTCTTCTTTTATAATATCTGTTTCTAAACAATAAATTTTGTAAAAATGACTCATCAACAAACTTAACTTGTGACTGGAGTCTCCCAATAGTCTCCCGGGTCTCCTGAGAGTCTCCTGAGACCCCTGGATATTTTTTGAGTCTTATGAAACTCAGGAGACATCAGGAGACAAATGAAGTCTTGCTGATGGTATAGAATCGAGTGATAAACTATGATTAAGTATTTATTAAGTACTTATCAAATAATTGTCTAATTTATAGTTACATTGTTCCTTCTATACTATTTACACGTGAATCTAGAATAATGGACTTGTCCTCCTCCTCTGAATTATTATCACTATCCAAGTTCAACAATTCTGAGGGTGTTCGTTTCCTACTACTAGTACAAATAAAACCTTCAGGATACGTTTCAAACCATGGCAAATTTAAACCTCGTATAGTACGGCTTTCTGAAATTTCTGGAAATCAATAAAAAAACTCATGGCAGTTTCTATGACAAATAATTAATATTTGATTAATAAATACTTATCAATTACTTACCTTGGTATAGGAAGTCCATATATATAGACTGTCGGATTTGCTTCTTCATTCTGTAATGTCCTACGGAGTGGTGGACATTGCGGGCAACTTGGAGCTTCACAGGAGTCCTTTAAAATCTCCCAATCTGGAGCAGTCTGGACCCTTAAATCACGTCGTAAAACCTGAAAAGGACCATATATGCAACCCCGAGGAATGTTTTTACATTTTGTGCTCCAGGCAATTCGAATGGTTCTGGAACTGCCGCAGAGATAGATAACTGTAATAATTATAGAGCCCATTTTCTAAAATAAAAAATTGCTATATGAGTACTTGTTAAATATTTGAAGGTTGTATACGTAAAACCTTTAGAAAACATACCTCTATAATAAATTATTCGATAAATGAGGAGGGACGTATGGACGAGTTCATATTTGCGGAGAGGTGGCATAATATAGACATTGTGTAAAAAAAAGTTTTCATAATTTACCATCTCTTTAGTATTATAAGAGTTAATACCCGAAATTAAAATTAATAATTATAATAGTATATATTAGCTTAAATACTAGTTATTAGTGCGCTTCCAAAATAAGTATGTGTATCTTATTATTTCCTAATTAAATAAAGTATTTTAGCATCTTTCCGTTAACCAAGAATTACAAGTAGATAGATTTTTTGGTATTTATATAGAATGTAGAATGAGAATGAGAATCAACAATCAAGATCCGAACATTCAATCTAAATTGTTATAAACTCTTATATTAAAGAAAGCACTCAATAAGTACTTATTGGAGTATATCAGGAAAAATGAGTCAACGGTCTTATACTCCCTTTGATATATATCCTCTTACGACAGCATTTCAGGTAAATAGAGAAGAGAATTCAGGCTACTACAATAGTAAATAAGCCCCAAATCTATATAACGAAGGATCTTTATTACCTATTATTCATCCTATTTCAAATGCAAAAGTAAGAAAATCTCCTTCTTAATACTAGAAATTAGTTAACAACTTGAAGTATTTAGCAAGCATTTACCGAACATAATGATAGTAGCTGTGGAAATATCTTTGAAGCAGTATCTTTAGCAGAAAAATTGGAATGAATTAAATCTTTCGACAAATACATTTCTCGAAGAAGAAAGTAATATCTTTAATTTAAAAGATGGTACAAATAAAGAAACACTGGTATTATATCTTATTAAGTATTCGACAAGTACTTGCTAACCAATTTTAAATAGAATATACAGGGGCAAGATATAGCTGTAGCTACAGAGTTTACATGTTTTAGTGCTAGACGTACCGACAGTATAACTGTAGAACATGTTCAACATCATAAAGTGTTTTCTGAATATCCCGAAACATCAGAAATGTGTATTGGACATGTTATACACCTTGGTCCAACGGATTTATTAAACTCTAAGTATTTTACTTACTCCAAGAATGTAGTTATATCTAATTGATTGATAAGTACTTGCTAATTGATTATAGATTCAATATTCGATGACTAAGAAAGGTAGTGGCTATATTACGACTTGTGATTATATTAAAGCACAAGCCAAGTGTATTAGCTATACCTGTAAAGGTGTAAAATGTTGTGAATTTCTCGACACTAAATTCAGAGATTTTCAACATATGCAAATTTCCAATCATGATTGGCAGAATATAATGTCATCGATGAATAATGGAGAAGGACAATTTACTAAACGTTTACAAAGGGAAACTACTACGTATGTATATATTATAATATAATACGAGCACTTGTTAAGTAATTTTAAATCATTAATTAGGCTATATCATGGTCTTATGTCATTATTCCGTCAAGATTTTCAATGTAAATCACCTAATGCCGGCAAAATTCTATGTGCCAACTGACATCCAGTTATAAAAAAGTATTCTTATATGGTATGATATATATTTCTGTTTGTTGATGTTGAAGAGAATTCATAATACATACAGTCAATTACCGGTGCAATACCAACATATACGATAACTTGCAGTAACCGGAAAGGAGGACAAAAACGACATTTCTTTCATAAATTGCCAATATACGAAACATGTAATCACTGGCATGAATATTTAGAATATCTAATAAACCATGGGTATATCGGACCGCTAGATTCCTGTACTCAGGTTTTATCAATGAGTTCCAAGAAAAGAAAATGCGGTAATAAAAATCGATAAGCACTTATCAAGTAATTACTAAGTAATATTTTATGTTTTAACCATAGACAAGGAGGTGGAAAGCTAATTACGTACAAATGCGATGCAAAAATTTATATTCTATTCCCAACAGATATAAATAGATATCCATATATCCTTCTAGCAAAATACGGTATACATAAGCATATTCCACCGCCATTAGTCAAAACACTTGTGCAAATTATAGATGATCTACAAAATATTTTATCGCGAAAAAATACATTAAATTTAACACTTGGTAAGTACTTAACAAGTAATTGTTTTTAATTAGTTCTGATTTTCTAGGTGGATTTGTATTGTCCGATGAATTAAAAGTGTCCCGGCGGCTTGGCATCAGTCCCGAGGATTTGGTAGTCGAAGCGCTGATGTAACTAATGAGGAAGAGTTAAGCGAGGAAGGCGTGTGCTGAGAGGAGGGTGTTGTCATAGGGATTCTAGAAGGTTCGATAGCGTGATGGATTTGTAATGGAAATAACAGAGATGGTGAGGAGGAATACGAGGTGTGGTGGCGATGGATTTCCATTAGGTTCTATGAGCGAATGTGTGAGTCATTTCGGACTAGTGGGGGAGAAGTGTTAAATAGTGAAGATAGTTGTTTTCCTTAGTTCTTTCTTTGTTTTCTCTCTGTTTCGTCTTCCTGTTATCTCGGTACATAGGAATCTACTCCTATTTCTAAGCCATAGCCTCTCGTACCTAAAACTCTGTCCTCTAAGAAGGAAACCCACAGTACCTCTCATCGTTCCCGTTGAGATCCATCCGGTCCTCACTCTACCTGCCTTGTGCCCTTGTGCGGTTGCCCTTACCATTGCCTTCGCTGGTGCCTGTGCTTGTGCCTTCCCAGTGTTGCCCTTGTCTTCGTCGGTCTCCTCATCGCTTAGGCTGTGTTCCTCAAGTGCTTCTGCATTATCATTGTCATCTTCTTCTTTGCGTCGGGTTACTCCGTCACAAAAAGCATATATAAAAGACAAAAACGGTAAATGATTACAGATATTCATGCATCATTGGGGAATATTTGTAAAAATGGTACCCTTTTACAAAGACAACAACTCCTAGATTATCCACAAGGAAGAGATTTTGCAAGTAAATATTATATAAAAATCATCTATCAAGCACTTATTAAGTATTTATTAAGAGAAAATAGATGTCATTAGCGAATGGCAAAATAATCACAAAAACAAAGCAAATCCATATATTCGATATATATATAATGATGGTACAAATATTTTAATCATTACATTCAATAACTCTACCACCCCAATTAATGAATCAGCATATGCATCTAAAATGTATCGTTTCATAATGCATCGGAAATGCATCGCTAATGAATCGGAAATGTGTCAAAAATGCATCGGAAATGCATCAAAATCCCAGCTAATGTATCAGTCTAATTAGGACATGGAAAATTTCCTGGAAAAAAACAAAACTGTCAGAGAATTGAACCTGAATCATTATACTAGATTACTGAAGAGCTAATCTATTACGCCATGCTATAAATTGATATAATTTCAAGCTTTTCAGGCATGCTATTGACTATTCACAGCTAAAGTATCAGTAAATGTGTTGGTGTCATCAGTAAATTCGTTGCTGTGATGCATTAATATCCTTCGTTGCATTTAATGCATCCTTCGATGCATTCACAGATCCTTTTTATATGAGTAAATGCATCAAATGATGCATTGATTGTGGTGGTAGAGTAATGAACAAGCTTCATTCTTTGAAAGTGTTTACGATGTAGGTTTTGATATGTCATTTAAACGGGTATATGGCAATATGAATGAGTGGATTATTGCTACCTATTTGGGAAAGATATAAGAAGAGTAAGTAATAAGCACCTGATAAGTAGTTATTAATTAATTAACACTTGTATAGTTGTTCTACTTCATCAGCAAACTCAACTTGTGCCTGCGGTCTCCCAAGTCTCCTGAGAGTCTCCTGAGACTCCTGGATATTTTTCGAGTCTCCTGAGGCTCGGGAGACATCGGGAGACAAATGAAGTCTTGCTAATGAGTCTATCGGGTATATGTGAATTCGGAATCGAAAGAAACTTATTGAAGAATATCTGATACTCTTTTTAGATTGGTTGCCTATGCCAACAAACGTCCTATCAAATTTAACCATATCCATGGTTATGGATTACGGATTTGTCGATCAGATATGTGTTCAAAGCAAGCAAGTGGTAATAGTATATCAAGTTACAATCGATTAATAAGTACTTACAAAGTGTTTAGCATTAGGTGATTGGTTTTCAAGTACCTTTAAGAATACTTCTTTGATGCCGAGGATTGCGGAAATGAATTGGTAAGATCATATAGAGCATAAAATGCTTTTTTTCTCTTATTCATTTTTTTCGAGGCATTGAAGAACAATATTAAACACATACTTTGAAACCGGAAATGCGGAGTTTGCCTGAACAACAATCAAGGGATGATTGTTTAGAATTTCTGGGTTTTGTTGCACATGACCCACAATTGGTATAAACTACTTCCTAAACACTTATCAATCACTTATTGATTTCTTTAGGCTGGGTAGGCAAAACATAAATTACAACGTTGGGCCTTGTCTGGTTTAAATAAATATTGTTGGAAAATCAATCGAGAAGCCTTTGAAGCAGCAGCGAAAACATCAAATATCGTTGAGTGGGCACATAGTCAGATTAATCGCTTTTCTGGTATCCAGCGATCACTTCTTGGAGCTATTTTCAGGTAACAATAATTTAATTACTTATCAATCAGTTAACTAATAGGTGGTTATAGTGCAAAACAATATGACGAACAAGTATTATCACAATGCAAAATTCAAGATACCTACGGTATTATTCAGAGTTGGCGTACTAAATCCACACAGAATAGAGCAAAAGAAAAATTTATTAGAGCAAGTAAGTAAACTATTTAACAAGTACTTGACAATTGCTTATTAATTAATAGATAATTGCCATCTTGAAAATTATATGCTCAGGAAACTTAATTATGTTGATAGCACCAATACTCAGAGTACTATAACACCAATGTTAAATTCACCTATTTCTGACTTGAATTCTGAATCCCCGATATGTACTCCATGCCCAATCAGAATCAATAAAGACACCCCAGTTTTTTCAAACTCATTGGGTGTAGTAACTTCTAACTCAAATTTCCGCAACTCAATTGGAGGAACCAAACGGCCCTATATTCCAACAATCGAAGATAAATGGGAAATTCTTAAATTAAAACAAGCACAGTTAAAGCTTAAAAAGGAACAACAGGAATTGGCTGAAAAAGAATTAGAATTACTTGAACGGAGGAAAGCCTTAGGCCTATAATATCATGTAAATATATATATTAAAATTGGTTAGTGGTTTCTTGGCATTTGTTGGTACTCTAAGCCACCACACCGGAACATTCCCCCTGTTCGTTTGAACCGTCCCCCTCAACCGTACACTCTATCTTTACTTATTGTATCAATCTGGATGACTATAATGTTCTAATGCAATGGGGGACAGGCAATTGTATCTTTGTCCTCCACCAGACTTTGGGGTTGAGTTCAATCGCTGACTTTGTTTAGGATCCGGTGTAACCTGGACTGGTGCTGTGGCGTAGCACCACCAGAGTACCATGGGGTAGCTGTAGGTTCCTCACCTCTTCCTAATTCCTGTGTACTTGGAAATGAATCCGGGCTGAAGGTGCTAATAGGGTGGGTGGCCGGCATGCTAGGAATCCGTAGAGCATATCTCCATTGTTGGAGGTCAAGCCTGATCTCTATGGGTAGTAGTGCAGTTAGGAGTGCTGATATTGGTGTTGTTCTGAAAGCACCAGTGATCCTTCTCATCACATTGTTTAGTATCTTCTGAAGCTGTGTTTTGTATCCTATCTGTCCGTTCCACCAAACCTCTGTACCAGAATCACTGATTGTAGTGACGCAGGTCTGATAGAGCTGTCTGAGAGCTGTTTGACTCAGCCATTTCTCTGTATTTCCCAACCTGGCGAGTGCAGAAAATGCCCTGATAGCTGAAGCCGCTTTAGCTTTGACATGATGTTTGAAAGATAGCTTCCTATCAAACCAAACTCCCAATCATCTTAGTTTATCGCTGGCAGCAACTAGAATACCATCAGGCATTCTGACCTTGGCTGTATCCGTAGTGTTTATGGTTCGTTTGTTGTGGAAGTGGAGTAGTTCTGTTTTGGGGTTGTCAAATGCCAGAACATTAGCTTCATCCCATATGACAGCTAGCTGTCTCATTCTCTCCAAATGTCTGCAGTTTGAGTACCCACCTTCCCTACCATTATCATACCAATATCTATCAGGGTGTCGCACCACACTACTGGAGTGGTATTGTAAACAGCTCACAGTCCGAAACACTAACCGCAGAGGCAGAAAGGAAAGGTGTCACTTCAGTCTAAACGTAATTAAAATATCTGTGGTCTGGTGCTATTCCCACAAGTATAAAGGTCGTATAGTTAGGTAATGCTAAACACAAAGATTAGTTCAGGTAGATGTTTTCAAGAATCACTAGGACTGTATAGAGGTAATAGATTTATATCGTTAAGACCTTTTCTTCATCGATGATGATATCAACGAAGTCGGAGAATGACAGCATATTTATATCACGCGCAAATGTCCCGCAGACTTAGAACTATCATTACAACGATTGGGTACCAGGGGGTCAGGTAGTCTTACCTTTCCCTAAAGAGTCACCAGGGTCAGCTTTCTCAAAACCTTCGCCGTTTGATCAGTTTTGGTCTAATTGATCCGAAACTTGAACTTCTGCCCCCTGATATACCCACAGGTATCATGAGTGTCTGTGCCAACACTTTGATGTAGCGGAGGTTATTTTCAAGGTCGAAAACATATTTTAACTAGTGATTCTGCAACTCCGCTATCTGGCGCATACTGGCACCACTGTGCCTCTCTGCGGTGCCAATTGGAAGTACAGTAGCATAGGTAGGTTTCAGTCTCTTGCTGGTCTTACTGTCTCTATTTCCCAAAACCCATAACAATATCATCAATATAGTTGGGTATTTGTTGGTGAGGAAACTGGCGTTGAAGAATATCGAAGAGTGGTGATAAGTAGAGAAGAAAAAAAATCGGTGATGTTGGACTTCCGTGTGGAATCCCAGTTGCTATCGTTGACATTGGTTCTTGTAGTTCATCAAAGGCTAGCAAAGCTTTCCTATTGCTTACGAGGTTGTCTATCCATCTGACAATTTGAGCGGTTAGGCGTTTTTCCTATAGATTTCTATGAGTTTCTCTGAACTCATCTGAGAGTCATACTGGACTGGCGGGGGAGCCTGAGAAATGTTATGAAATAGCAGGGATGGATGTTTTACTTAGTTCTTTCTTTCTTTTCTCTCTGTTTTGTCTTCCTGTTCCCTTGATATATAGGATTTTACTTCTATCGTTAAGCTATAGCCCGCTTGACCCTAGGACCTGTCCTCGGTAATGGGAAAATCCATAGCACTGGCGCCTCTCATCATTGTCGTTGAGGTCTATCCGGTCCTCACTCTTGCTGCTCCGTACCTTCTTGCTTCTGCCCTTGCTTTTGCCTCCGAGTCCCCGGTGCCTATGCTTGTGCCTGCCCAATGTTCTTCTCATCCTTGTCAGTGTTCTTGTTGTGCCGGCTGTGCTCCTCGAGTTCTGTTGCGTCATCATTGTCATCTGTCACGTTGCGCTAGGTTACTCCTTCACATCGAGTCCCTAGAATGTTATCAAATTGTTTTCTCAAGACTGAATCGATCACCAAGGAATGGATTGCTCTACATCGAGTATCTACAACAGAGGGAAAGAAGGAAACAATGTTACATCCTCGTAGGAACAATGGTGGGGCTTTAAAGAATAGTGGGAGATAGGTGGGAACAACAGGTGGTGTTGTAATAGGTGGTAACGTAATGGGTGGTAGATACTACTAATAGGGTAGGGAATAAGAGATTTAACAGTTACTGGAAAAGAATCAGGAGTTCAGGGAGTGCTAAAAATAAGGGTTCAGTAGTTGCAAATGAGGATATAGTAGGTGGAAATGAGGATGCAGCAGGTGAAATTGAGGGTATGTCAGCTGGAATTGGCGGTGGGTAGGTGGAAATGAGAATGCGGTTGAAAAGCAGTTGCGGTTGGAAAGTAGTTATGGTTGGAAAGACTTTGCAGTTAGAACGGGGTTGCGGTTTGAAAAGATTAACAGTTAACGTTAATAAAAGTTGTTAGATTCACCCTTTATCTCTCTTCCCATAATACTACCACCATTCCCATATCACTTAAAGAGAGAGTTGAACTAGTACAAATATTTAGGTGTTTTACCCTTGATATTCTTATATAGTTCCTGGCTATGCAATCACTGGACCCGTTCCCTAAATGAGCTATAACCAATTTGAGTAGCTACTTTAGCGCCGGTTCCTATAATAATTTATTTATTTATTTATTTATTACTCATACTATTAGGGTGTTACACCAAGCAACCCGAGTAGTCAAGTAAAGAGCTTAGAGTTTGAAACGCTAACCGCAAAGGCAGTAAGGAACAAGGTCTCCTCAGTCTTAACCAGCCTAGAGTCTCGATCGCTCGATGCTAGTCCTTTCAGTATGCAAGTGGCCCTGAAACACGAAGATGGTTCGAGGTGGAGTTTCCAAGTCACTTGAGAGATCTTCGAAGATAAAGCGTAAAGTAATAGTGATTATATCGATAAGACTCTTTCTTCGTCGCTGATGATTTCAACAAAGTAGGAGAATGACACAGTATTTATATCCCGCGCAAATGTCACGCGGACTAAACATTATAACTACAAACATCCAGTGCGAAACCCCGAAGACCCTGAAAATACGCCAAGACAACCAAACGCCAAATCTATCCCACCATCTAAAATACCCCTGATCTCTAATCCCAGAAAATCCCTCACGCCTATTCCCTTAATGGATAACAACCCGTCGCTGATAACACTCAGCCTTCACCAGTGATCATGAGGAGTCTTCGAAATTAGCCTACCTGATAACATCCCGGTACCGGGCTCGACTTCGCTCGCCAACTCTTTCCCGACATCGTTACCTATCACCAAGGAGCATGGCTCAACATTAGGACTGCTAACGATCGGTACCGGAGGAGTCGGGTAGTCTTACCTTCCCCTGAGGCGCCACCAGTGTGAGCTTCCTTACGGCCTTCGCCATTCGATCAAATATGGTCCGGTTGACTCCGAACTCGCACTGTTGCCCCCTCATATACCCATCGGTGTCCTGAGCGACTGAGCCGGCGCTTTGACGCTCCGGGGGTTATTTCAGGGGTCGAAAACAGGTTCGTTAACTAGGGATTCTGCAACTCCGCACTGGGCTCCATACTGGCAATACCGTGCCTCTTTGGCGCGCCCAGTGGGACATAGAGACTTTTAGCAGCGTAGTAGCGTGGGAGGGTCCTCCTCTTTCAGTCTTCGGGTTCCTTTTCTCATGCCCGTAACACATACTGCTTGCATCCGAATCCGGATATGGCATACAAAGAAAGAACCCAATCATCACGGTCATATACTATCTTTCATAAAGCGAATCCTCCTCACGGCCGTGTTCCTATCAACCCTCTTCCAAGGTTATCATGCATGTTGTCCTCTCCATTCCAGCTCATAACGATAGGTGCAAGCACCTTGGTGACTATCCTTCTCCTTCCCTTTCTTCTTCTTCCTCAAGTCTCCCCCATCCTACGTGCTCTCCTCTATCTCCATCCCTCTCCCCTAGTGTCCAGTTTCTAGTGGCGATCTGGGATGGTAGAAGAAATGTATCGATGGTTGCCTGAAGTCCTTTATCTGTATGCATGGCGGTCATCCAGTTGAGTGGCATTGGTTTGATTGTGGCGGTAAGATCTTTCCTGAGTTCTGGTAGTGGATGTTGTTTGCAGTAAAGTAGCAGGTGCGTTGGGGTTTCTTGGAAGTTCCCACACCTACATTCCGATGTATCTATATTTGTTGTTGGTATTCTGGATAGGTAGGATTTGGTGTATCCATGACCCGCTCGCATTTGGGTAATTGTGCTTGCAAGTTTCCTTGGTATGTTTTGTGAAGGGGTGCAGACATCTTGGAGGAAGGAGCACCTCTGTAGCTCCTTCCTTTCTTCATAGTTTTCCAGTTCTCTCTCCACGAGCCATAGAGTGCTCCTTGATTTTCCTCTTCAAGTGGGTGATTGATACCCTTGCATCTGGTTCGACCCTTTCACCCTGTGCCCCTCTTTTTGCCAACCTGTCTGCATGTTCATTGCCATCCACCTCCACATGTCCTGGTACCCAGTGGATATGTGTTTTGATGTTTAGTGCTTCAAGTTCCAAGAGGTTTGATCTTGCTAGTTGAACCCAATGTTGGCCTGGGAATGCTTCCGGTTTTTCATTCTCCGTATCGCTGCCTGGTTGTCTGAAAAGATCCAGACATCATCTGTGAGTATCGTGAATTTCTGATCTCCTTCCGGCAAGCTGTGTAGCTTGAGTTTATTGCGTAGAGTTCGCAATCAAAGACTTCGACCTCTTTTCCAAGGTGGTAGAATTGCTCCACCACTATTTCGTTGCCTCTGATGCCAACGACTCCAGCCCCAGCTTTTCCTTCCATTAGGGATCCATCAGAATAGAATACCAAACGGTGTAAGTTGTTGTAATTGTCTTGAGTTGTTTGTCTATGGTTTTGTGCTGCTGTATCTTTATCCGCTGTATCAATTTGTATGTCTATGATGTTCTGATGCCATGGGGGACAGGCAATTGTATCTATGTCCTCCACCATACTTTGAGGTTGAATCCAATCGCTGACTTTGTTTAGGATCCGGTGTAGCCTGGATTGGTACTGTGGCCTAGCACCAGCAGAGTGCCATGGGGTAGCTGTGGGTTCTTCCTCTCTTCCTGATTCCTGTGTATTTGGAAATGAATCTGGGCTGAAGGTGCTAATAGGGTGGGTGGCCGGTATGCTTAGAATGCGTGGGGCATATTTCTGTTGCTGGAGGTCAAGCCTGATCTCTATGGGTAGTAGTGCAGTTTCTGCTTGGAGTGCTGATGTGTTGTTCTGAAAGCACCAGTGATCCTTCTCATCGCATTGTTTTGTATCTTCTGAAGCTGTGTTTTGTATCCTATCTGTCCATTCCACCAAACCTCTGCACCAAAATCGCTGATTGTAGTGACGCAGGTCTGATAGAGTTGTCTGAGAGCTGTTTGGCTCAGCCCTTTCTCTGTATTTCCTAACCTGGCAAGTGCAAGAAATGCCCTCATAGCTGAAGCCGCTTTAGTTTTGACATGATGTTTGAAAGATAGCTTTCTATCAAACCAAACACCCAACCATCTCAGTGTATCGCTAGCCTCAACCAGAGTACCATCAGGCATTCTGACCTTGGCTGTATCCGTAGTGTTTGTAGTGCGTTTGTTGTGGAAGTGAAGTAGTTCTGTCTTGGGGTTGTCGAATGCCAGAGCATTGGCTTCACCCCATGTGACAGCTAGCTGTGCCATTCTCTCCAAGTGTCTGCAGCTTGAGCTTTCATCTTTGCCGACCATTATCATGCCAATATCATCAATATAGCTTGGTATTTGTTGATGAGGAAAGTGGCGTTGAAGAATATTGAAGAGTGGTGATAAGTAAAGAAGAAAAAAAATCGGTGATGTTGGGCTTCCCTGTGGAATTCCTGTTGCTATCATTGACATAGGTTCTTGTTGTCCATCAAAGGCTAGCGAAGCTTTCCTGTTGCTTAGGAGGTTGTCTATCCATCTGACTATTTGAGCGGGTAGGCGTTTTTCTTTCGCTGTATGTATGAGTCTGTCCTTGGATACATTGTCAAATGCCCCTTTGACATCCATAAACAGTGCTGAAACGACCTTTCCTTTTCTTTTCGCTTCATCTACTATGCTTGCTACCAGCATACAGGCATCCACAGCGGATCTCTTTGGTCTTCCTCCAATCTGCCAGTGGTGGAGTAGATTGTATCTCTCCGCTAGGCAAGTCTTGAAGCCATTATCTTTTCCAGTACCTTGCCTAAGCAATTAAGCAAGGAGACTGGCCTATATGCTTTTGGAATCGAATAGTCTGGTTTGTTGGGCTTTTTTATAATAACAACAGTGGCTTCTCTCCAAATGTGTGGGTGATAGCCAGCGGTCATGGTTGCTTTATAAAATGAGTTGAAGTGGTGAGGTATCGCTAGGTATGCTTGTTGAATGCATTTGAAGTTGATCCCATCTGGCCCTGGAGCTTTATTGGGAGATGAAGTCATAATCGCCCTCTTGATTTCATCATCCGTCAGGTCCTTCCATGGCATTCTGTCTCCCTGCGTTTGGATGTCCCTTTGAGGTGAGATAGGAGGAGGTGGGAAGAGAGCAGCTCTGTATAGATTGGCTTTTTCTGCAAATGTGGTGGCGGTTTCTCCAGTTGTAACATTGTTGAGTGGTGGTGTACGTTCCGTTTTTCTGGGTTTAGTGAATCTGAAGGCTGTGAATATGTCTTTTCCTTGAGCGTTCTCAAGGAAGCTGTTCCAATGGGACTCTTTAGCTCTCCTGATGCATTTGAAGTATTCTGATCTGTGCGATCTGAATCTTTGATGCATCATTGGAGACCTTTCCAACTTCCATTCTCTTAAAGCACTCTTCATATGCCGTCTATGTTCGGTGATCTCCCCACTCCACCATGGTTTAGATCGAGGAGAAGATTTCCTGATAGGAACATTACGTTCAGCTGCTGTGGTTATGAGTTCCAGAAGTAGGATAGCTCCTGCTTCTAGGTTTTGTTCATTTGGATGAGAATGAAGGAAATTCCATCGAAAGGCTGAGTTCAGGGAGAGATCTCTAAGCGTTGTTTGAAAGGATTCCCAATCTGCTTTATCCCAGTTGAACCGTTCAGTTGAAGGGGGAGGTACTGATTCAATTGAATCAGATACAAGATCAAATCGAATTACTTCATGATCTGATCCTGTTGCTGCTTCTTCATCAATAGCCCAATTGGAAGGTAGTGTGTTGACCGCTGTAGATGCAAAAGCTAAGTCTAGAACTGAGGTGCCAGTGCCAGTTCTATAGTGGTAGGTTGGGATGTCTGGTTCGTTGATGAGGGTGGAGTTTCCAGTTTCCAAGAGTTGAACCAATGCTTCATGGCGTTTGGGTGTACGGTTTGCTGAGTTCCACCATGGATGATGCGAGTTGAGGTCTCCAGCTATAATTGTTCTTGTAGGGAGTTGAATTCTAACCAATACTCTCTCCACCGTATAGGGTTCATTGCTGTGTCCAGGTGGATCTTCATTATAAATGTTAAAGAGGGTTAGGGCAGGTATTGAGGGGGTTGATATCTCTATTGCTTGTAAGTCTGGATCGTTGACGATATCTGGTTTAGGTTGAATGATGAGGTGGGGATTGAGGTGTGTCTTGATGGTGAAGGTGAGTGTTCTTGGTGGTCGATCTGATGTGGGAATGATACTATCGAAGGAGGGGTGTGATATTGATGTCCAGGAACCTGCAATTACGCCAGGCATAACAAAAGGTTCCTGAATTATAACTATGTCTGCTGTCTCATAGACTGAGTGCAGCAATCCAATCATGCAGTTTTGTGATCTTGCGCAATTATGTTGAATAATTCGTGACTCTGTGAGGATTAGGTTGTGTCCCCATCATAGCATCTCCTGTTCATTGTCTTCGTTGTTGAGGCGTTAGATGATAGAGTTTCTGACAGGGCATGAAGGATCATAGGCGTGTTGTCCTTCGCAATTGGCGATTTTGGTGGGAAGTGAGGACAGCTTTTGCTCTGAACCTTGCATTGAGGGCAGAGATGGTTTTGACTGGTATGTCCGGCAGCACAGATAGAGCACACAGGGCTGTCCTTGGTTGCGCATCTCTGCCAGTTGTGTCCAAATTTCTGACAGTTCTTGCATTGGTCTGTTGGTCTTGATATATGGTACTCAGTAGCTCTGTGTACTTGTCCGAAGATTCGAATCCCCCTAGAGAGCATGGCATTGTATGATGACTTGTTGCTGACGGCAATCATAACTGAGCTGTGAGATTTTCCTACTCTCTTTTCGGGGTGTGTCATATATCTAGGTGTGGTAGCTAGAGTGACTCCGGTATTGAGTTCGTGGATTTCGCTTCTTAGGTCCTCCATTCCCTGAGCGTTGTCAGGATAGTGTTCAAGATTGATGCCGTGTACCGCAAGCTTGAACCATGTCTCTTGCATTGCGATGGATACAACACTGAGATCAACCTCTTTCATAGCTTTTTCAATGTTCGTTTTATAATCAGCGAATTGAGTCTCAGTGAATGCTCCTTTGCTGAAGAGCATAAGATTCTCTGATTCCAACTTGCTCGCGTATTTGAATAGCTTGGTCTGCTTTGGCTATAGTGAGATCCCTGTTGATGGTGTTTCTGAGCTGGACAAGGTTGAGTGCCCCATCCTTAGGTGTTGACCTAGTCACAATAATAGTTTTAGTAACTGGGAGTTTTGGTGGAAGTGGTGTCTTGAGCATTTGGGCCTGTTGCCTAGTTCCCTTCCTAGTCACAGTTGCCCAAGTATCCTTCTGTTTCTCCTGTAGCTGAACGGGTTGAACATGCTCATTCGAATGGACTGGTTGCTTTCCTTGAGCTTTCTTGCTGAGTTGAGGTTTGGAGTTTGCAGGGCCTGATGTGGTGTTCTGAGCTGATGATTGTGGTATATTTTTCTGTATTGCTGAAGCTTTCATAGATCTAGCCATTGCATCGAATCTGCTCTTCATTTCATTGTTGTTTTGGTTTGTGGCGGCAAGGACTGAATTAACAAGGGTCTGCAATGCTTGAATCTGAGTTATGAGGTGTTGATTTTGTTCTCTGATTTCCGTATTCTGTTCTTTGATTTCAGTATTCTGCAATGTGAGAGTCTGAACGCAATCCCATAGTCGTTGATTGATGTAGTTTGAGGATCCAAAGGAAATAGGCTGACCAGAACGTCCTGGTAGAGCCTGTCTTTTTCCAGAAATATTTTCATTAAATTGAAATAATACTCTTTTAGTTGGTATAATTCTGTGTTGTTGGCCATTGGAGGCTAGAGGATCACTGCTAGGATCTTCCATATGGTCTTCAGGTTCGCTTCTGTCCATGGCAATGCTATAGTCATCTCTAACTCCCATATCCCTGTCTTCTGACTGTGCAGGGGGAGGGGATGACGGCATTCCTGGCAGGGATTGCTCAACCCCTTCAGACATGTTGGAGCTAGTGGCTGTGGCGCTAGGAATTAGGTGGGGTGGGTGAGGCGGCTTGGCAGAGTTTTTGTTTGACGCTGGCTTGGCAGCAAGGTGGGGTAAAAATAGCAGAAAAAGCGGAAATTCACAGCAACTTCTGCAAAAGAGCTGTGATTTCAGGAGTTGGTGATTAGATGCAAGTTGAGATGGAGATGATGGATCTGAAGTCGGTTTGATGATATCTCTGTTGGTTGTTGAGTTATTTTCAAAAATCAGTTCCTGAGGTGGGGTTGCGTGTCCCAATTGTGAGATAGATTGGCCATTTCCTATAATAATATAAACCTATACTAAGCAATTAATATTTCTATTATAGGAGTTTTTTTGATTTTAATATGTTTTTTTCTATAGGTTTTTATTGACCTATGTTTCGATTAATCTTTATATTAGTAAATGATATTAATACATGATAATACTTTTATAAAGGTTTTATTTGGTGAAAAATTTGAATGTGCAGGTAGGCAAGTATTCACACTCCTTCTAGCATAGGTGAATTTCACAAATAAAACTCTTGATTATTTCTTCATTTAATATGTATATTTACTCTCTACTAGCATTCTTTTCTACCTTCTTAAGGGCAATATTTTGGCTGAAATTCAAATAGAATTTTAGGGAGACAGAAAATAGTTGTAACTTGTCGTATATTCTTTGCAATAGGGATTAATTTAACCTTGATAAATTTCTCATGTAGCTCTTGTATAACCACTCGGGAATTTTTGACTCAGCCATTCTCTAATGAGAGATTTCGTATTATCGAACACACTGGCATCTAAATTTTAAAATCAATTTGTGTGAAGGTACACCAACCTTCTTCAACATGAACAGGAATTGAAGGATCTCCCATAAGGGTAGAATATTACTTGTCAAGGATACAAAATTGGAATCTTCTTTAAGGCAATCAGGAATATAATGGGATTTTTTTCTGTCTATAATACATGGCTATGTTAGTTTTCTATCTTTGGTATTTGGAATACAAAATATATATACCATTCATCATTGATAGTCTTTAAAGGTTTGCAAGGTTAAACTGATCTACATTGCATTGATATCCAAGGAGATAAGAAAAGCACGATTGGATACAATCACTGGATTTTACAATATTTCTGATGAGAATAGGAAATCTATTGCTTCCTCGGTTTCATCTAAAGACCCAATTCCATTCAATGTTGCAAAATGTTTGTTCGACTTTTAACAGCCATCTGTGATTGAGTAACGGCAAGGCAAGCTAGCGGAAGACAATGATGACGCAGAAGGATTAGAGGTGCACAGCCAAGCCAATGGGGACACCGGCGAAGACAAGGATGTAGTTTGTGTACCCGGTGCTAAAGTATAATTCCATGGTGATTCATTGTCTTGTGAAAAGGTTTGACTTAATATTTAGGTTATGTTTTTGAATCACAGCATGATTAATGCTGGCATCTCAAACGGAACATGTGGAGTCATTATTTCATTAGTGAATGGTAAATATCCAGTAGTAGATTTTCCCACGGTGGATGGTTTAAAGCTATAAAGAATCCAAAGCATATATTCAATGATATTAAGCTAATATAATAATCAGATAATAAGAATCGTAGAAGATAAAGCATGGTTCAAAAGCAATGGAATTAATTACTCATGTAGCCAATTATCAATTTAAAATGCATTTGCTCTTACCGTCCACAAAACCCAAGGTCTTTCTTTAGGGTGTATATGTGTTAGTCTGAATGATACTATGTTTGCGGTAAGTCAAGCATATACAGCAATGAGTAGGGTACGGAGGATAGAAGATCTTGCGATTATGAACTTTGACGAAGCAGCAATAAAGGTCAACAATGAAGCATTGAAGGAATATGAAAGATTAGAGGAGTTAGCTCAGAACTATTTGTAAATTTTTGGTTTGAGTTAAGGTACAGTTACTTTTTAAATCATTATACTATTGTCTAAACCCAATGCTCCCCCCCGCCCCATGTCTCACTACCTGCCATTTCCTCCAATCTATGTATCATGGAACGAAGCGAGAACAAGGACGAGGGGTGCCAAGGTACACAAGCGAGGCGAGACGAGGTGAGGTGGGAGGATATAAGGCTAAGCGAGGTGGAGAGCGGGGGGTACAGATCGAGAGACGAAGCGAGACGAGATGGGCTACGAGATGAGGACTATAGGTTTCCTCCTACCTTCTAGAGGGTAGGAGAGGCAGGACTCATTAGTAGCTAGAGATCCTAAAGCTTTGTATTGGCTAACTTGAAAGGACAGGAAGATTGCGTGAAGAAGAAAGAAGAGAAAGAGAAACCCTACAAGCGGGGGAGAAAGCTCCCTATATATAGCCCCAGTATCCCTTTGCAAACTCATACCATAGAAACCCGTAGAATCCCAAAGAATCCTTCCATTAGAAATACATATATACCGTTGACTCATAGAACCCCTGTAACAGAAACTCATAGAACACCATAGAAAACCCCTGATTGATCCTTCTTCCCACAACATTACTAGGTACACTCCACGCTGTGATACTATGTTGCTCTTATGAGTGAAGAGATCAATCGAATTTCCGCAATCAGAGATAATTGTTGTAACATTGTCTGCAATTAAAGAACCAGGAAACATGAAAACATCTACAGATAGAAGTTCAATGATCAATCGTAGTTGCCATAAAACCAGGTCGCCACCTGTCCAGGTTCCAAAAGGGAAGACACAGTTGTATCCAGCATAATAATCTTGTCAGTACTGATGAGTAGCAACGCCGTCAGGATTGATCAAGTTTTGATTGATAGCAAGACCACTTCAAGCTCCACAAAATATTTCCACTGGCAACCCTTTTAGCAAGTAGGAATTGATGCTATTGAGTTTGACGCACATAGTAGAGGAGATCAGGCAAAGGTTATCAGACAAGTACTTGAAGAGAGGTTTATTGACACCAAGGAGATCCTGTGGCTTGGGAAGACCCCCCCTGTACTCGGAGCTGAGGAAGATATTCTGATCAAAGTCGGCCCATAGTATATAGTGACGATGGGTAAAGGAGCCACGAACAGTTTCTTTTGACTTATGGTATGGTAGTGAGGTAGTTGATTCTTGTAGTGTTTCAATAAAGTGAATAAGAAAGCTATAGCGGTAACCAAAAATGTTGTTTCTAGGATCAACGAGTTGGTAATGATTTGACATGCTAGGGATACAAATGAAGGTTGAGAGGAGACTGGGATCATGAGGTGCTACTATTCCTTGCCTCTTCATGCTTTTTAAACCGTTATAGCTCAAGACTGTAGAGGTAGTAGTCATGCCAGTTTGATCCCATTCCCACTGTTTTAGGATACGTTTGATTTCATGAGTAGGTCCGAGTCCACGCTTGAAGTTTTCATATTCATCAGAATATATTCCTTCTTGAATAAGAGAATCCAACTGCCGATTGACTTGGTCAAGGGGCTTTGAGGTGGTGGTTGAATCCATTGGTGTTCACATGATTATTTAGTTTGTATGGTGAAGAAGAGGAGATTTGGTGAAGGAAGGGAGGAATGGCGAAAGAAGGGGGGAATAGTGGGGTATTTGATACGTGAGAGAGAATATTCTTGGAGTATGTAAAATAGAATGATATTGTTGAGGAGGAGAAATTTTTAGCAAAATGGTTGAGTTCCATTTCAGTTGCATGCCTGTCTCCTCCGTGCCTCTTGAGACATGGAACGGGGTGGCAAATCTTATTTTATCCTGGTGGATCCTTGTGACGGAGTAACCAGAAGCAAAGTAGAAGATGACAATGATGATGCAGAAGGACTCGAGAAGTACAGCCAACATAACGAGTAGACTGATGAAGACAGTGGCAACGCCGGGCAGGCACAAGCACAGGCACCGGCAAAGGCAAAGGCACAAGGACACAGGGCAGAGAGAGTGAGGGCCGGATGGACCTCGATGCGAACGATGAGAGGTGCTATGAGTTTTCCTCTGAAAGGAAACAAGCTCTTGAAGGCAAGAAACTATGGCTTGAGGATAGGAGTGTATTCCTATGTACTGAGATAACAGGAAGGCAAGATAGAGAGAAAAGAAAGAAAGAACTAAAGAAAACATCTATACCCGCTATTTAACACCTCTCCTCCATCAGTCCGCTATGACTTACACGTTCGCTCATAGAAACTTATAGAAATCTATCGCAACTATACCTCGTATTCCTTCCCATCATCTCGCTAATTTCTTTACTAATCTATTACGCCATCGAACCTTATAGAACCCAATGACGATAAGTCCCCACTTCATCTCACTGAATCCTCGCTTAACCTAACTCCGTCTGTCGTAACAGGGCTATGACTAACGAACTATCGGGACCGATACCAAGACGCTCGGACGATCTTCCATTTCACTACTAGACTCGCATTTGGGGGTACGCCGAGGTTGGGGGAATGCCAAACAGGGATAATTAAATTGACAGTAACTACAAATCAATTAAAAAGACTGCGATTGAGATCCTATCCTATCCTTCCTGATGTCTTTTTCCTGCCTCTTTGCCTCAAATGCGCTCCCAAGTGTCACAATAAATCCTCCATCACTATTGAGTTTTCGCTTATCAGGCCTTCTCTGCTTTTCCTTTTCCCGGATTGCTTCCCAAAGGTGTTGTTCTCCTTTCTCTAGCATCTGTTTATCGGCCCACATCTGTTGTGCTGCTTGGTATAGTTTGAGGAGGATAGCTCGGTTCTTGCGACTATAAGAACTCGTACTATGGTTGATCTGAAAACCCTCTTGAACTAGGTTGCGGAGTGCTGTTGGGGTGGTTGGTACCGGTATTGTCCAAGAATAATCTGTAGCTGCCGCTAATTCTTCTGGAGTGCCTGGCTGAGGAGGTGGTTCAATGTATTGCGCTTGTAGGTTGGTATCCAGAATTGACTGAGGACTTGGAGTTTTGGAGATACGAGGTCTAACAGGTATTTGGCTAAGGACAGCGTTGGGGTCAAATGGATATATACCAGTTGCACGGAAACTTGCTTCAATGTTTTTTTCTGTAAAAGCCCTTTGTCTAGCTTTTGCTAATAAATTCGGAAATAATTCATTTGATATTGTCCTATTACGCATTTTGTTGACCTCCTGTCCATAGTAAGATTGAAGGGGAGAAAATATTCCGACGTCCAAGGGTTGAGGAACATCTGATGTATGTGCTGGGGGGCAATAAGAAATTATTTTATGTTGCCAACATAATTCAATTACTTGTGGTTCGAGGTGAGAATCAAAGCCGTGAAAAATCAATAGTCTCCACTCCTCTGGGTTCCTATATAAAATTGATTAATATATTTAGTTTTAAATATTAAAAAAATAGAATGAATAGGAAACATACTCTGGTCGAGATTCTGGCTCAAAGACAAGCAGTAAATATTCGTATGTTAACCGCTTATCTGTATAACTTCTTTCCTGATAACCGTAACAAAAGTTCTCGATTTTTTCAGTCCTGTACCATCCTGCAGTATGCTGACTACCTTTGAAAATTATTAATGGAGTAATTGCTTTGCCTTTTGCTGAAATCGCTTCGGTAACTGTACAAGATAAACGAGCTCCGTCCTCCTTAAAATATTTCGATCTATTTCCACGGCGACAGATTCTTTTTCTTCTTTTCCCTTTACCTAAAATGAATCCTTTTTCATCATAATTCCATGTATTATGACTACTGATATGATATTTTTCCCATATAGACTTGAGCTAAATCAATTATTAATATAAATACATTAATTAAAAAAAACTTCAGTATTTACTTACTAATGCAAAATGATTTTCCACCATTTCCCAGTTGGTCTCATTAGCCCTATCACGGGCTAAAGGTTTGTTGAATATATATTCACAGTCGGGGTTGCGCTTCAAAAATCTGTAAATCCATTGGTTTCCCAACTTCTGGTCCGCATTGTCGCCTTTAGTTTTGAGAATATGATCCGCTAAATTATATAGGTCTTGCTTTTCCGGACCACAGTTCCAATCTGCCATGTACATTGCACGATCTGCAATTGCTATTTCTTCCTCTTGGGTGAAAATCTGCATCGATTGATGTTGCCTATGTCTGTCTGTCATAGATGGATTTTTTAGATGGCGACAGAGTGTTGACTCAACAAGTCCATGTTGAAATGCAATTTTATTGACAGAAGGTTTTTTTGCTTTCACAGGATCTCGTTCATAGTCTTGTTTTGCACGATAATGGGCCGCCATTGCTGAATGAATATGAGATGTCAAGCTGAAGCTGGAACCTTCAGAACTCTCTAGGCCGGAACCTTCAGGACTTGAATGATGAAAATCATACTCCTCTTCCCTTTCAGAAGACTAACTATTCAGACTACTCAGGCTTGATGAAGACTTATCGGACGACATATCTGCTCTTCAAGTAGAATACTTCGCTAAGAGTTGAAGACCGTTGAACCTCAACCTCGTTTGCAAGTGATGTCACTATCAATCAATAACCCCTGTTCGGCATACCCCCAACCTCGGCATACCCCAAAATGCGAGTTTACCCTGGTCCACCGCAACCTTGCCGCTTTCAGATGTTATTGGAGGTGACCTGCATCATGCATGCAACGGGATTTGAACCTGTGACCTCAGAGCTGCAAAACGCTGTCCGGCCAAAGCAACGTCCGACCAATTAGGCCACCGAACATGGAATACAAATCAATTAAAAAATGACCATTGTGGGACATGGCAAAAAGAAATTCTCAGGCTATTGCTACTGGATATTCCCGTGCAAAGATTCAAAAGCTAGTTACACATCAAACACAAGAAACTATTCCTCAAACCACACTATAATAGTGCCAGGATGGAGTGGTGTCTTCATAGACAGAGGGCCAACAGAAGTTATTGGCATTGCATGCTTGTCCCGGCGCCTTGGCATCGGTCCCGAGGGTTCGGTAGTCGAAGCGTCGCTGTGATTGTTTAGGAATGGTTAAGCGAGGGAGGGGTATGCTAAAGGGGGTTGTCGTCATTTGATTCTAGGAGGTTCGATGGCGTGATGGATTTGTGATGTAAATAGCAGAGATGGTGGGGAGGAATACGAGGTGTGGGCGCGACGGTTTTCTGTGGGTTTCCATGGATGGATGGATGAGTCATAGTGGACTGGTGGAAGGGAAGGTGTTAAATAGCAGGGTTAGATGTTTTTCTTAGTTCTTTCTTTCTTTTCTCTCTGTCTCGTCTTCCTGTTATCTCGGTACATAGGAATCTACTCCTATTTCCAAGCCATAGCCTCTCGCACCCAAAACTCTGTCCTCTTAAGAAGAGGAAACCCATAGTACCTACTATCGTTCTCGTTGAGGTCCATTCGGTCCTCACTTTCTCTGCCCTGCGCTCTTGTGCCCTTGCTCTTGCCTTTGCCTTCTTGGTGCCTGTGCTTGTGCCCGCCCGGTGTTGCTCCTGTCTTCGTCAGTCTCCTCGTCGCGTAGACTGTGCTCCTCGAGCCTATCTGCGTCATCATTGTCATCTTCTTCTTTGCGTCGGTTTACTCCGTCACAATGCTCTAGACAGATGAAGTTCAAATCAAATACACTCCTAATCCTATGGGCCAAAAAGCACATTACTTGCTTAGACATTAGCTAGAGGCTAAATACCTCAAACCTATCTTTGCCAGTGGCAGCACAAAGACACACATTTGGGGCTGTTTTCAGCATGGTTCTCGTGGTCCTTTGGTCTTGATTAAAAAGCATGGGCCTAACGAGAGACTGCTTAAGAGAACTACAGGTGGTATGAATGGACAGCAGTATGCAGAGGCGGTTATACAGAATTCTCTTTTTCCTTATATATCCTTAATGACTAGGAAAGGATCTAAAATCATTCAGGATAACACTAAGGTTCATGACTCTAGGCCAGCGTGTTGGATAAGGGAAATGTTAGTGATTCATCACCTTGGCCTGCATGTTCAGCTGATCTAAATTGTATTAAAGATGTTTGGCATCTTTTGGGGGTGGTACTTAGAAAGGGGTTCAGTATGGTTGAGAAGAGGCCTTATTCTGCTAATGAGCTTTTTGAAGCACATGAAGAGTAGAATATGATACAGCAAGACAAACTGGTTGTATTGGTAGATAGCATGAACAGGAGGATTTTGGCTGTAATTATGGCAAATGGTGCTGCAACTAAATACTGAGCTCATTATCATGTAGCTAACTACTGGAGGTTTCTTTATTTTCAATTTCATGATTATCTACTAAGTGGTTGTTGAGATATATCAATTTTAATCCAGGTTCGAGGGGGCATTTGTCCTCGTTGTCGCAGGACTTGTTTGACATGGGTATATGTTCAGAAACCTCCCCAATAACAATTCGATCAATGCTATCAAATTGTAGTATCAAAAGCCTCTAGCTGTTGGGGTAATAGCTGTTCCCAAAATGCAATTGTCCTTTCAGTAACCTTCATTCTGCAATTATCAAATCCAAGAGCCTCAATAGATATTTCATCAGAGAGATACTAAGGTTGAGGTATACCAAAATTGATCAGGCTATCCCCTTGAGAGGCAATATGACTTGCAATGCCCTCTAAACATTTTCTGATAACTAATTGAGACTTTGTGCAATGACATACAAAGTCTTTTTTAGAGGCTTGACAGTGGTCCTGGCTTGCGTTATTACATCCAGTATCCAGGCCATAGGTCAAATCAATGAACTTGACCTCCGCCACTTCATACTTCAATAACCTCTGCAATAATTCTCCGATTGAATGATTTTTGATTTATTGGAATACCACATGTATGTAGTACATGCAGAGATTTATAGGTGGCAGCAAAACATTACAAGCAATAAGGTTTTTAACAAACCAAGTAAGAAAAAACACTAGGTGGTGGGTTCAAGAAAAGGAGAATGGCCCAGTGGAACTCGATGTAATAGAAGCAGAAGCATGGATTACATACCGCAAAAACTGGCCTTTTCCGACAGTGCACTTTGAGGTTAAATTTGAGTGTGGCTATACTATTGCATAATATTTTTAAGCGAGAATCAAGAAAAAGAAATAATCAAAACAAACGAGCAAATATTTCTTGTACTGATCTATCTATCAACCAACTCTACCGCCTCGCTATAATCATTCTCTTCGCTTATATTCTCTTCTGCTTGATATGATATAACTTTAGAATAATCATCTTCAATATCCTCAAAATTTGAATTCTTTTCCGGAATTCCTACAGCTTGAGCATTCATTCCTGTGACTCTCTCCGGTTTCTCATCCAAATTCCTCCTCCAATCTCCGATACATAATAGACTTGGATTAATCCCCTTAACAGACAACTCATTATCACATGAGCCGTCAATAGGTAAGGAAATACCCAATTTGCGAAATGTATCAATAACAGTATCTTTTTTCTCCTTACAAAACCTTTCCCATGCACTCCCGATGCAATGAGTAATTATGATCCGCCGTTCAGCAACCGAATTAGCATCCTTGTTACCTTCCTCTCTTAAATCCCGTTGATGCTTCTCCTGATACAAGTCCAAAGCCTCATCCAAAAGATCACGGAAGATATTCTTTAATGGTTTATTGATGGATACATCAAGCGGTTGGACAAGTCCAGTACATCCCGCAGGTACCATCGAAGGAATAATATCATGCGAACGTAATGTATTGAGAATTTTATCGGTTTTGTGGAACTTTGCTACATCCATAACTAACATTCTAGGACCTGAAGGTAGTGCCGGTACGAGGAGTTCATTTATCCATTCGACAAGTAGGCATCAGCAAGCTCAACTTGTGACTGGAGTCTCCCAACAGTCTCCCGGGTCTCCTGAGACACTCCTGAGATTCCTGGACATTTTTTGAGTCTCCTGAGGCTCAGGAGACATCAGGAGACAAATGAGGTCTTGCTGATGGGTCCGAGTTTGCGTATGCTGTTGAGTTCCATTTGACAACAACACGGGAGTCGTATTTTGCCATCTCTTCTTGACCTTTCCGTTCATTTGTTCTTCCATTTCGTGTATTCAAATCGTAGGACTCGCAACCTTTAAATAGAATCATAGGTTTAACAAGTGGGTTTCCACTAGCGAACGCTGTAAGAACTAAAGTGGCTTGTCGTTTATCCCAGCCACCTCTTGAACTTTTAACTTGTACCGTATGACTACCTTTATCCGCATATGTTTGACCATTGAGGTATTCAAATGGTATCGGTGTCTCGTCCATATTGCAAATACTGTCAAGCAAATATCGTCCTACAGTTTTCATGTGCTCGCCTTTCCTCAATTGTGAATTCCGTCTGTTGAACTGAAACCAATCGATAATGACAGTTAAATACTCTTCCGGAATTTTCTGGGACGTGTTTGTTGTGAATCGTAAGGTAATATTATGACGGGCCAAAAAACCAAAAAACCAACCATTTGAAAATCGGAATTATGAAAGATCGAGTGTTGGATAACACTTTTTAAAAGCAGCAACTGCTTGTCGTCTAAGCCATCCTCTTCTAATTGATTTCCGCTCATTTCTCCGTTTCTTATAAGATTTATAAAGAATTTCTTCCATTTCAGGCCAACGACCAACACGGGTATTTGTCCGATTTGAACGAGCGGAACGGACACTGTCAACAATTGAGTCGACATTTTCTTTCCAATCCCAAAGCGTTGTCATTGGAACCTTGTACCGTTGCGATACTTCTTGCCTTGTTGGTGGACGTGATTTTTTGGACGGAGAAAATTGATCGCATACAAGACCATATTGCCACCATAGTAAAACTGCAATTTTGAATTCCCATGTATATGTGTATCTTTTCCTAGTAATAGGAGGGGCAAATGTTTTAGGCAGAGGCCGGTTAATAATTGGTATTGAGGTTTGACCTGGTCGATTTTGAGATTGATTGAAAATTAAACTTGGAACTGTGACTCCGTACTCTAACGGTCGAGAGTTTTCTGGTGTATCAATAGGGTATATAGGTTCATTTGATAGTGGGAGGTCCATATCTGAGTTGGTACTGGGCTTGGGATTCGGGTGCATGAGGATTGTGCCAAATTATTGCTAGATTCATAGAGGAAAAGAATGTTCGTCCCATAAATATAGTTGAGTTTGATACATTAACAAACGTACAACTCAAACAACAAACGGACTACCGGATAAAATAATAGATTGTGGAAAAATACAAACGAAAACCCTTGCTATTCTACAAATTTTTAAAACACTATTTACCCGATTTTATAATAACTGTTCAGGTAAGCAAACAAAATATATAGCCGAAGAGTGTTACTATTGTTTCCGTGCCTATACTAACTAATTCTTAGAGTCCCATTCAACCATTTTTTCATCAACTAATTTTTTCAAAGTATCTTCCGAATATTCTCCTGCCCTTCTCAAAATTCTCTCAAACTTAAGCTTTGCTGCCCCCATTGCAGAACACCGTTTTGCTTTCTAGCATTTTTCTCTCTCCACCGTGCTGAATTAATTCTCTCTCTTTCCTTCTTATGTTCCATGAATAATATTAGTTAATCTCCTATTATATCAAAAAAGAAACATATGGTGCAGCGCGTCTTAAAGGTGACATGTCGGTATTCCAGCTGGAACAATCTTGGCTACTCCGGATGCTTTTGAACCAATTAGAGCATTGCAATCCAGCCACTTTACGGCTGGAAACGACATCTTAGCCGCAACTCTGTAATGAAGGGGTATAAATGGGTATAATACTGTTCCACTTCACCAGGTCTTGGCGCTTTTTACATACAAAAACAGGTAAATGGCATTCCTAATAACTTTTCAACAAGACAAGATATCAAAAATCTATGAAGCCAAAATCTTTATCATACCTATACCTACAATTTGGCTTCATAGATTTTTGATATCTTGTCTGGTTGAAAAGTTATTCGCAGTGCAATTTATGTCACCTTTAAGGCGCGCCGCACCATACCAGGATTTTTTATAGCTTGTTGAAGAGAATCTCTTGATACTTTCAGAGTAGCGTATGACTTTTCATGGTTTTTTTCTTTATTTGTTGTAGAGAAATAAAGAAGGTGCTGTAAAACAGCTCTATGGGGATCAGAGCGATGGCTGAAATCAAAAGGGCAAGCAGGGCATTTAAAGAGTTTGCCATTAGATACGGGTGGTACTGGCTTTTGAGCGTCCTTCTTGGTAAACCTTTTCTTGATTCTACCAGTAGGAGTATAGCCAAAGGGTGCTTCTTGGGAAGGAGGAACCTGTCCCCATAGAGAGTTATCTTTACGTGGCATTGATGGTTGTTGCTTAAGCGAAGCAAAAGGTGAACAACCCGATGATTTATAAAAGAGTTCATAGGGTGAACACCCCGATGATTTGCACCCCGGATGAACACCCCGATGATTTGCACCCTAGGTGAACACCTCGATGATTTGCACACTTGCGCCTGTGTGCCCGTGCACCCACCCAGGCCCAGCCCCACCCACACCCAAGCGAAGCCGGTGCCAACCCCAAAGTGCACTGTCGGAAAAGGCCAGTTTTTGCGGTATTTTAGATATGATTTTGAGTTTCTGGAATACAGGATATATTATTAAAGAATTATTAGATTCTTTCGTGAAGAGATAGTTCGCTTAGTAAATGTTCTTCAACTCCCACCATATTTTTATATAGAAAACCATATTAAGGAGGAAAAATTCACATCTTTATACATGTTACTCACTCGTCATGCATATCTATCACGATTATCTGATATTTGTATGTAATTTGGTTCGACTTCCCTTCCGTATCACTACAGCGGTTCTTCCATTTATTTATGAGAGACGGAAACATTTTTTGATATTCGATTTAAATCTCTTATCTCTAAACAGTTTAGTAGAATACACGATGGCGGTTGGAGAAAAAGAAGTGCCAACAGACAATTGCCGGGGTTTTACAGATGATACTATGAGAAAAATTCCAAGGCCAGAATATAGTCAAGAATGGGTTTATAATGGCTGGAAATGCCAGTGAGGTCATTATCTTAAATATCAGGTGGTCGTAGTAACTGATTGCATTATTAAACATCTTTACGGTCTTGTCGAAAGTCGAATACATCATGCAGCAGTAATGACCGAGAGTGAAATCTTGTTCCGGCATCTTGTCACTGGTCCCGATGATTCGGTAATCACACTGCTATTGTGATTGATGGGGTTATGCTACTTGAGAATGGGGAGAGCTGAGGTGAGGGTGTTGTCATGATGTTTTATAAGATTCGGCTTCAGGGAGGATTGGTGATAGGATTTGGTAATATGTTGGGGAGAAATATGAGGTGTGGTTCGGATGGTCTCTATGGGTTTCATGAGTCATACTGGACTACTAGTGGAGGAGGGTGTTAAATACATTAGAGCCAGTTTCCATAATAATTTAAACCTATATTAAGCAATTAACATTCCTATTATAGGGTTTTTTTTGACCCATAATATTTTCTTTTCCAAAGGCTCTTATTGACCTATGTTTTGATTAATCCTTATATTAGTAAATGATTTTAATACATGATAATACTTTATAAGGGTTATTTTATTTAGTGAAAAATATGGATGCGCAGGTAGGCTAGTATTCACACTTATTCTGCATAGGTAAATTTGACAGATTAAATTTTTATTTACCTCCTGATTATATACTACAAGTGTTCGCTATTCTGCCTGCCTACCTGCCCGCCTACCTGCCACCCCCGCCCGCCACACCTACCTGCCACATCTGCTCGATCCGCTGCTTGATTTGCTGCTTGATTTGCTGCTTGATTTGCTAGTTGGATTTACTGCTCAACTCGCTGCTTGATTTGCTGTATCATGAAGCGAAGCGAGGACAAGAACGAGAGGTGCCAAGGTACACAACCAAGGCGGGACGAAGTGGGGTGGACGTGTATAAGACTAAGCAAGGTAAAGGACGAGGGGTATAGGGCGAGGGGCGGAGCGAGCCGGGATGGGGTACGAGGCGAGGACTATAGGTTTCCTCCTACCTTCTAGGAAGTAGGAGCGGGAGGACTCAAGAGTAGCTAGAGATCGTAAAGCTTTGTATTGGCTAAAGGACAGGAAGGTTGCGTGAAGAAGAAAGGAAAGAAAGAGAAACCCTACAAGTAAGGGAGAGAGCTTCCTATATATAGCCCCAGAATCTCTTTGCTGACTCATACCATAGAAACCCATGGAACCCAAAAGAAATCCTTCTATTAGAAATCCATTCGTAACGTTGACTCATAGAACCCCTGTAACAGAAACTCATAGAATATCATAGAAATATCCTGACTAATTCTTCCTCCCGCAGTGTCACTAATTACGCTCCATGCTGTGATATGCTGCATGATTGGCTGCTTGATTCGCGATCGCTGCTTGATTCACTGCTTGGATATTTGCTGCTTGATCCTCTGCCTAATACATGTATTAGCTCATGTATGATTAGTAGAGGCAGATAGCTGAGGGGGTGTGGAGGAATGAAGGTGTGGAGATGGAGGTGTGGAGATGAGGTGTAGAAGGAAGAACGTGATATCTCCAAGTCCCAACTCTAAGCCTGATTTGCTTACAGTTTTTGACAACTCTTTCCTTCGTACATGATTCTCTTCCAAAAGACCCTCAATTATGCTAAATTGGGCACCAAACATCATCTGTTTTACCCTTTTGAACTTAATTAATGGTATTTTCGAAATTAAGGTGTTTTAAAACCATGCCGCAGTATTAGCGCTCAAAATCATATTTATAGAAGTATCCGAACTGGCGCTAAAGTGGTGGGCATAGATGAATTCTTTTGTTTCTTTCTTTCCTCTCTGTCTCCTATTTCTGTTATCTGGTACATCAGAATATACTCCTATCTATAAGCAATAGTTCCCTTGACCTCAGAATTTGTCTTTAGTTACTAGGAAATCCATAGTACCTCTCATCTTTTACGTTGAGGTCCATCCAGTCCTCACTTTCCCTGCCTCGTACCTCTTTTGCCTTTGCCCTCTCTGGTGCCTGTACTTGTGCCTGTCCAGTGTTCCTCTCATTCTCATCAGTGTTTTTGTTGCACTCGCTGTGCTCCTTGGGTTCTGCTGTGTCATCATTGTCATCTATCACCTTGCATCTGGATACTCTGTCACAATCAGGTGGCATAGTTTCTTGATATAGGTATTAAAGACTTTGCTCAGTGAAGGATTGAAGGTATCTGTAATTGAGGTTAGCGAGTCAAGGACTTCAGTGAAAGATGCACTTACTACTTTGTCATATCACTAATCGCCACTTCCACATCCAGTGCAAAGTCTCAATTATCGGGAAATTATATTGGTCAAGATAATGCTGGTAGAGCTTCCTGATATTCCTCGGACAGCTCGATTGCTGTCACTGAGATATTCACTAAAGGTTGTGCAAATAGGAATCGTACTTGGTTGGGACTGCAAAAGCTTTGAACTACCTCTAACAGAATATCTCTACCTTCTGATTGATTCCCAAAGAGACCTAATCCAACTGCCACCCCTTGCAATGTTGGGTACATGACTTCACTAGTAATAACCCCGAGGTCATCAAAGCTACAAGCTGCTTTATATAGCAGGAGAGCTCGGATGTAGAATACTTCTCCAGTTCTTAAGGTTACTGTATTGATTTGGGCTATCACTTTATTCCTGGTCCTAACTCTGACAATTACCTGTGAATCACTTTAGCTAATTTCTTCAAGAAAGTGGGTATCCTTGAGGATGATTGACGACCTTGAACAGAGGATCCATTTTTCGTAGTATTGAATATATTTTGAATCTTGAAACATTGCATCTTGAAGTCCAGAGAAATATCTTACTAAAGTTGTTGCTGTAGACTCTACACCATTTTTTCGATACATCTGATGCATATTTCTCCCAGGGAGGTGAACTGTAAGTGACTTGACTGCAGGTAATCGATCTGTGAAGTGGTATTGTAGGATTCTCCATGCTGCGTTGCAGGCAGAGAAATATCTTGCATTGATATGAGCAGTGATTTTGTCAACCTCTTCTTATCCCTTTACACTAAACGAAAACAATGTTCAATCTGATCCTTTACAGAAATCTTTATACGGATACATGAAAATATTGACTGTAAAACACACATCGATATTAATATAGCATTCTAGTAGCGTTGGAAGAAATGGCATATATGATGCTACTTTACCGCGGACCGTATAAAAATATCAGTGTGATTTGAAGCTGATCTCAGTCCAATATCAAGCTTTTATGATTTGATGCCTGATATTTTAGATCAGGACTTAATTAGCCTATGGTTTCGCTAAAGCTGATATTTAGTGAAGATTATGACATATGATAATGCCGATATAAAATTGATTTTATTCACTGAAAGATCTGAATGCGCAGATAGGCCATTACTCACGCTCCTTCTAGCATAGGTGAATTTCACAAATAAAACTCTGGATTATTTCTCGATTTAATATGTACATTTGTCTAACTATTTTCACTGTAGATGCCTGCCTGCCTGCCTGCCTGCCTGCCGTGCCTGCTTGATTCACTGCTTGATTCCGTGCTCTCAGGTACAGTGATTCCGTACTTTCAGGTACGGTGCGGTGCGGTGCTGTTCGATACTGTGCTGTGCTGTGCTGTGCTGTGCTGTGTGGTGCTGTGCTTGATTCCGCCAGCACGCTCGTTTAGATTAACTGAATTCACTGGATTGGTGCTCGATTCGCTGGGTTCCCTGGATTGGGTGCTGAATTCGCTAGATTAGATGCTGATATCGCTCGATTTGCTGGATTGGGTACCTAATTCACCGATTAGGTCATATCCTAATGATGACGATGATTGATTAGGGGGGAGGACGTAGATGAAGGTGTAGAGGAGATGAAGGTGTAGAGGAGATGAATGTGTAGAGGAGATGAAGATGTAGAGAGCGTAGATATCTCTAAGTCCATAGCCCTAACCCTATCCTGCTGAGAGTTTTTGATAATCTGATCCTCTTCGTGCATGCTATTCTCCAGAAAGAGCCTGATCGAGCTTTATTCAGCCCTGATTAGATACCAAATATCAAGATTATTGCCTAAACAGGTCGAAATATGGCATATCCTATAGATAAAGTATATATCAAGCTCATATTAGCTCTAGGTTTACAAAACACGCTGATATTTTTATACGCTCAGGCGGTACAGTATTTATCGATACTCTTCTTTCCTCTTTCGGTACTGTTACAAACCATTTTCGTCAAGCTCTGCAGTTTCCCCAATAGCTTGTGGATATCCCCTCTAATGGGACAGGGTCAAGTTTAGGGGCGAGACATGGACAGGTTCAAGAAACAAGGACAAGGACGGGGTCGACTCGAGATAAACCAGAGGCGAGGTAGGTTCAACCTGAGGTTTAGATTCGGGGACGAGGTGGGGACAAAGGGGATCCAGCCCAAAATATAGATTGCTAACAGAAAGAAGACATTGCCCAGAGAGCCGAAGGCATAGGAAAGAACGAACACTATATAAACAACTATTCCCTTAAACCGATGAATTTTACCATCGAATCTCATAGAAAACCCTAAGCTTTCCAATACCACTACTTCTATCCTGTCACTACCAAATCCTTCCTAGCGCCCACACCCCACCACCCGAGCCCCTTCCTAACCCGTCAACCTGCCTCCGATACCAACTGATACTACCCAACAACCATGTTCTAAAAACGCCTTGGCGGAAGGCAAGGTGGAGAAGGCTGAGCCGTGATATCCCCAAACCCATGATTCATTTTTGTTGCACCTGCTATTGCTATTATTCAAATAGGTATAGGAGTTGGTTGAATCGTAAAACTAATTCTCGCAGAAGCGTATCTTCCTCTTCTGTAGGTACCTCTGCAGATACTATAGAATCAATAGCTTAGAGGGGTAGCTTGGAATGTACCTAATATATATTAGTATCAATTTCAGCTAAGAATATATTGAACTGAACCTTAATAAAATATGGGCATGTGGTAGCCTTTTGGAATTCAATACCTCTGATAATGTAAACAATAGCTCCAAGATAGCTCTGAAGTTTAGCAATAGCATTTTCTAGTCTAGCTTTAAAGTTTCTCAAAAAATAAACTTCGCCATGCCCCTGCATCTGCAGATTGTTGGATATACTGTTTCTCTCTTCCCTGTCATATATAGTCTCGTGTCTCATCCTCCACTATCGTGTACATGTGCACAAGGTACTCTCTATATAATGTATCAAACCTAAAAAACCAGTCCTCTGTTGTGAGTCTGGCTCTATACTATCTTATTTGAATGAAATCAGATTTACAGTCCCAACCAGTTGTACTATAAGGAAAGAATACAGGATATTGCAGTAGTTTGAAAAGAAGACTTGACAAACTGATAGCTTTGGGGCGGTCTGGGGTGTTTTTGTTGACCAGTATACTCTGAGGGTAGACTTTCTGTATATTGTTGGCATATATAATACCAGCTATTTCTGCACCTGTGGTTGCAGTATATAAATCCAGTACGAATCTGAAGCAGAGTATAGTAATAGGACAGAGGTTTTGGTAATTTTTCAAATCTCCTTGATGGCAATCATGTGTGATACATCAACAACCACTTGCATGACCACCAACGAGTTTCGGAACCACTTCAAATTCCAGAATTGAATCAATAGTGTATATATTGATTGAGAATCCGACCTAATTATATCCTTATCATTTCATCCACTTGTCATCTGATACTTTGTATACTATCCCTCTGCCCCTATAAAAGCCTCTATATGGCCCACCATTGATTTTGTGAGATTTTTCAGAAAATCCTGTTCTATTTCCTCCCATACACATGGAGGAACTTAAGCAAGTCTTGCTTTAACTAATTCTGGTCTTCCTCTGGTGTTTGCAAGGTTTTGGGTATGATGTGTAAAGCTGAACATTGAAGTATTTCTGGAAATGCTCGCTAGGTTTCATATCAGAGGAATAAGAATGGCAATTTTCCAGTATGATATGATTTACTATTAACCAAATCATAGGAGATTATCTTGTGTTTACTACTACATTATTCTACATAAAGGTTAGGTTGCCTAGTAGGATTTTCTCTACTCTATCATAGACAGGTTTCATGCAGGTTTCTAGGCAGGTATAGATAAACTAATCCATGGATTTTATGATGATAGGGACAAAGATGCTGTGATTTCTCCTCCAAGAGCACCCCCACACCATCAGTTCTACCACCCCACTTCTTTGTATAGGATTGATACATTTTATTCCCACTTTTCCCACCAAGAACGAGAGACCCATATATGACGGGCATGTCTGCACATTTCCACTGAACATTCATCGCTCCAGTTGACGCTTCCCCAGTCCGCCATTGTCCAATGCCTGTGTGCAAGGGCCCAAGCAGCCTTTTAGTAGCATGTTCGAGCTTGATAAGTGGTCTACCTACGGCTTTTCATTCGCAAATGCCGATCTTTTTGAGAGAACATTTTACAGTCCTAATTGAGACCTCGGATGCTAGATTGTCTCGTAATTGGCGAAAAAAGACTTTGTTTTATTTGCTTTTGCATCAGTTTAGATGCGATTTCGGGTTTTGAAATCTATCTTAAAGGGTCTCCCAGGGGTAGCTGAATTTTTGGTAGAGTTGCAGGTTTGGTAACGCTGGACAGAATTGCTGACAGTACTATCTGAGCAGAGGTATGTCAAGCGAGGGAGGATTCTGGCTACATTGCCAAACTCCTGCTGGAGAGCAATGATTTGGCTCTTTTCAAAATCAGCCAGGCAACTCTGTCCTTCAATTCTGTCTTCTCTCGGCATCTCTGTATTGAGTTTTCGTGATGTGAAATTGTGTCGTGGTTGTGAAAAGTGCAAGTTTGCGCTACTGTCATACAAAATCGCCAAGACTTCTGTCATCGGAGTGTACCACACAATCCAGAAAAGTATGTCAGGATGCATTATCGTTGATAAATCTACCAATCAAGCTTCCAGTGATTGTGTAACACTATCAACTTGGAGTAGTTTTGTACTCTACCACATTTTTACTGGTGGTAAATACCACTTAACTATAATAGACCTTTGGGAAGCTGACTTAGAGGCAGCCTCAAATTATTGTAGGATGATCATACATCAAATGATCCCTAGCCAGTGTGGAAGGAATTAATAATTCCCTTAGGTTCCCCTACAACTTTACCAGCTGCGTATATAGTGGCACATGCAGGTGCAGATGCTGTGTTGTCAAATTGTATATATGTCGGGTCAGCAAATCTAAGTAGAAACTTCTTAGTTTTATTGCTCTATATAGAAAATTAATTAACTTACTCATTCTTATTCAACAAAGTAATAACATCTGGTTTGTCTTTGCTCATATTGTAGGATCTGCCTGGACATATAGCAACAGAGTTTTTGATAGGTTCTGAAAGGAAGTTGTTGACAAAACTAACAATTCAACATAGTGTATCTTGTTCATCAATAACTGAAGAAGGTGTCCCAGCATCTTGGCATCGGGCCCCAAGGTTTGATAGCCGGAACGTTGTTGCAACTAATGAAGTGATGTTAGGCGAGGAGACAAGATGAGGGGAGGATATCTTCACTTGTTTTTATGAGCTTCAAAGGCGTGATGGATTTGTAATATAAATAGAGCAGATGATGGTGGGGAGGAATATGAGGTGTAGGTGTATTAGGTGTTTCCATGAGATTTCATGAGTTAAGATATGAGTCATAGTGGACTGGTGGAGGAGGTTGTTAAATAGTGCAGGGAGACTTTTGGTTTAGTTCTTTCTCTCCTTTCTCTTTGTCTCGTCTTCCTGTTATCTCGGTACATAGGAATATACTTCTATTTGTAGCCATAGCTCCCTTGACTACGTTATCTACCTTCAGTAACGAAAAAACTCATAGTACCCCTTATCTTTCTTGTTGAGGTCCATCCAGTCTTCACTTCCTCTGCTGCGCTCCCTTTTGCCTCTGCCCTTGCCTTTGCCCTCACCGGTGCCTGTGCTTGTGTCCGCCCGGTGTTGTCCTCACCCTCATTAGTATTCTCGTTATGCTGTCTGTGCTCCTCGAGTCCTTGTAGATCATTATTGTCTCCCGCTACCTTGCCTTCCAGTTACTCCATCACAGAAGGTAAACCATCACTTCAGCAAAATAGAGTTGAGTTGTAAACTTTTGGATAAGCAGTTTTGTCTGTTTTGTTGATGAATTCAAGCATGCAATGAACTTCAGTGGAAGGTATCGTAAGCAGTTATTTTGAAATAAAAATCAAACTTTATAATGGTGATATCAAAATTCATTTATACCCTGAAATAAAACTAATAATAGTATATGGAAAAAAAATTCTTTGCTCTGTAAGTACTAGTAACATCAATATAGAGATCTAGCATGGTCCTCTAATCGGCACCAATATTAATATAACTAAAGGCAAAGCTATTGATTGCTAATACACATACAAAGCATGATCTCATGATCAATACCATTATTAATATATGCAAAGAAGAAAGGTCTTGATTAGTATAGACTGTGACGGAGGAACCGGGCACAACGTGACAGATGACGATGATGACGCAGGAGGACGTGAGACGGACAGCCAGCACAACGAGAACACTGACGGGGACAAGAAGAGCATTGGACAGGCACAAATACAGCCACCAGCCAGAGCCAAGGCAAGGACAGAGGAAAAGGACACAAGGCAGAGAGGGTGAGGACCAAATAGATTTCAACGTGAACGATAAGAGGTACCATAAGCTTCCTCGTTTTCCCAAGGAATGTTCCAAGGGGACTTTGGCTATGGATTGGTAATAGGAGTATATCCCTATGTAGCTAGATAACAGGAAGATTTATTTATTTTTATTTATTTGTTACTCATACTGCTTGCATCCAAATCTGGATATGGCATACAAAGAAAGAGCCCAATCATCACGGTCATATACCGTCTTTTATACAGCGAATCCTCCTCATGGTCATGTTCCTATCAACCCTCTTTCAATGTTATCATGCATGTTGTCCTCCCCATTCCAGTTCATAACGATAGGTGCAAGCACCTTGGTAGCTATTCTTCTCCTTCTCTTTCTCCTTCTTCCCCAAGTCTCCCCCATCCAACGTGTTCTCCTCTATCTCCAACCCTTTCCACTAGTGTCCAGTTCCTACTGGTGATCTGGGATGGTAGAAGGAACTTATCGATGATTGCCTAAAGTCCTGTGCCTGTATGCATGGTGGTCATCCAGTTGAGTGACATTGGTTTGATTGTAGCGGTAAAATACTTTGTGAGTTCTGGTAGTGGATGTTGTTTGCAGTAAAGTAGCAGGTGAATTGGGGTTTCCTGGAGGTACCCGCACCTGCATTCTGCTGCATCAATGTTTGTTGTTGTTATTCTGGATAGGTAGGACTTGATGTATCTATGACCTATTCGCATTTGGATAATTGTGCTTGCAAGTTTCCTTGGTATGTTTCAACGAAGGAGTGCAGACATCTTGGAGGAAGGAGCAGCTCTGTAGCTCCTTCCTTTCTTCATAGTTTTCCAGTTCTCTCTCCAAGTAGCGATAGACTGCTCCTTGATTTTCCTCTTCAAGTGGGTGATTGATACCCTTGCATCTGGTTCGACCCTTTCACCCTGTGCCCCTCTTTTTGCCCATTTGTCTATATGTTCGTTGCCATCCACCTCGACATATTCTGGTACCCAGTGGATGTATGTTTTGATGTTTACTGCTTCAAGCTCCAATAGGTTTGATCTTGCTAGTTGAACCCAACGCCGGCCCGGGAACGCCCCCAGACAACAGGAAGATAAGACAATGAGAATAGAAAGAAATAACTAAGGAAAACATCTACGTGTGGTTTTGAACATCCTCCTCCATCATTCCGATCTGATTCATATATCAGCTCATCGAAAGTCATAGAAACTCCTGTATAACTACACCTCGTATTCCTCCCCAACATCTCAGTAAATTCCATTACCAATCCTACCTGCAACCGAATCTCATAGATACAAATGACGATAACCTCACCTCATCCCACCCCATCCTCACTTAGCATAACCCCATCCCAATAGCACTGCAACTACCAAATTGTCAGGACCAGTGCCAAGACACTGGGTATTAGGGTGTTGCACCAGACTACTGGAGTAGTATTGTAAAGAGCTCAGAGTCCGAAACGCTAACTGACGAGGGGTCACTTCAGTCTAAACGTAACAAGAACCTCTGTTGTCCAATGCTAGTCCAATGAGTGTAAAAGTCTTGGAGTGGAGTAATGCTAACACAAAGATTGGTTCAGGTAGATATTTTCAAGAATCACTAAGAGCGTATAGAATAGAGGTAATAGATTTATATATCGTCAAGACTCTTTCTTCATCGATGATGATTGCAACAAAGTCGGAGAATGACACTATATTTATATCTCACGCAAATGTCACGCGGACTAATAACTATCATTACAACAAATATTTGGGAGACCAGAAGACCCTGATAATGCTAAGGAAACCAAAAACCAACGCCAACATTTACAACGCCTTTTAAATTCCTTATGTTACATCGCGCTACTGCATACACTCAGTTTTTGTCAGCGGGAAAGTGTCAGCCTACCTGATAACGCTTTGGTACTGGGCCTCGACTTCTTTCGCCAACTCTTTCCCTGCATTGTCATCTATCACTAAGGAGCATGGCTCAACATTAGGATTGTCAACGATTGGGTACTGGAGGTGTCAGGTACTAGTAGTTTTACCTTCCCCTGAGGAGTCACCAGCATTATCTTTCTCGAAACCTTCGCCATTCGATCAGTTTTGGTCTGATCGGTTCCAAACTTGAACTGCTACCCCCTTATATACCCACTGGTGTCACGAGCACCTATGCCGGTGCTTTAATGTTCTGGGGATTAATTTCAGGCTCGAAGAAATGTGCTTTCACTAGTGATTCTGCAACTCCGCAATCCGCCCCATACTCGCACCACTGTACCTCTCTAGTACGCCCATTGGGAGTTTAGTAGCATAGGGAGATTTCCCTTTCTTGCTGCTCTTCCTGTCTCCATTTTCCAAAACCCGTAACACTGGGACGTAGGCAAAAAAGCAATTTACCTGGTGCAATATCAATATTTGGACAATGAAAACCTTTAAAATACACATTGCATATCGGTATACCTATATATTTACAAGATAAGTAATATCTCAGTGGTAGATAAGCATAGGTTGGTGGTTGCAACAAACTATCCATACGGTACATAACTATTATTAGGATACATGGTAAATAGCTAGGAGTAATATATTGGGAGTAGAAGAGTTCCATAGATTATCGATAGCGAACAGAACTATAGATTGGGTGCAAGTATCATGTTTCAAAGTAATTAATTGAGAGTACGTTGAAATGAGAGGAGTTTTGTCGCAACATACAGACACCCTGCAAAAGTATTCATGATCTGTCCCTGGGTGAGTCATGTCTCACATGAGTGACCCTCTTGAGGCCGGGTTGGGATTTCACGGGTTAAGGTTTCTTGAGTTGAGGTTTTCTCGAGTTGTGATGTTCATAACAACAAACTAAATGTTATTCTCGATATTTATATCTGATTTTCCAACCCCACCCTATATCTGTATCCCAGTGCCATCCTACATCAATACTTTGTGTACCAATCTTTTGTATCAATAACAGTCTGTACTCTTTGGGACATTGAATGTGCAAGCTTTTCAAAAATCTCCGGAGGTATAGTATCTCAAACTAAAGGCAAAACCCTAGGCAGCTCTTTCTTGACAGCAGGTAGACCCCCTTTAGTCTCAGCAACTTTAGGGTATTGTTGATGCAGTCTTTTGTTGACCTCTACCCAAACATGCTCGACAGGACTGAGATCAGGTGAGTAGGGAGGATGCAATTCAACCTCAACCTTTATATGATCAAACCATGCTGTAATGATTTTTGCTGTATGTACCGGAGCGTTATCATATTGAAATGTAACATAGAGATAGAGCTCGATAGCGGTTCTGTAGACAGTAGGGAGGTATTTTCTTAAGAATCCTCAGGTAACAAATAGCAGTAATACTCTCAGTTATTGGTACTAAAAGTCCTTTTGTCTTCCATGAAAACAACCCCAAACCATAAGAGAGATACCACGATCCTTTAGTTTAGGATGAATACAGTCTGCAAGCCATTTTTCATCAGGTTCTCTAAATATTTAAATTGGATGGGGATTCTTTGACCTCTGAACTGAACATTCATCGTTCCAAATAACACTCATAAATTCCCCGATACCCTAGTCTTTTCTTTCCATCGCCCAATTAAGTCCTTTTTTGACAAGCTCAGGTTTCAAAAGAGGACGGTATTTAGCCAGCTAATTTTTGATGTTGGCTTCTCGTAGGATTCGATCAACTGTAGCAAGAGATATATCGGGTGCATATTTGTCCCTAAATTTGCTCTTTGTCATCCTGCATTTTTTTACCTGCTTTAACTAGTGCTTTTTTCTGCCGGCGACTAAGCAAGGAAGGTCGCCCAGAACGGGGACGGTTGTCTGCATTTCCATCATGCTGAATAGTGCGATCAATAAAGCTCTTGATAGTTGACCAGGGTCTAATAAATTAGTTAAAAACTGTTTTCTACTATGCCACACATAGAACTAACCTGCCCACAATCCTTGATACCATCTGAATACAGCCAAAACAAATAAAAAAAGCAGCAGAGGACATCTGTCTTCTTGCTGTTTTTGCTTTAGGCACATTTTTTAGCTTCAAATGAACTAGACTCTTTCTCAAAAGCACTACCTCAACAGCTTTATCAGCCTGCACCTGTTGTTGGCAAGTCATGACTGAGGATGAGGATGACTCAGATCTTCAAGCAGTGTGGGGTTTTTGTTGGCTATGATTAATCACTTGAAACATGTCTCACTTAAGGGCAAATCACGAACACTTTTGCAGAGTGACTGTACTATTTATTAATAGTGTATTAGACTACAATTAAGGTAAATTTTGTTGTTAGTTGTATAATATAGTAATAGCAAGGGAGAAGCTCTCAATTGGGTATAGCACAACTAAGAGAGTACATTTTTGTAGCAAGGGAAAATTGTAAGGTTTTTTAAAAAAAATCTTTTCTCGAGTTTATAGTTGAGTCAATAGGGTGGCGTAACTTCACTTGTGATCTACAATCTAGAAATACTGGCTTCAAATTCAATCTATCAACAGAAATATCATCAGTGACTCATCAACAAGCTTTACCAATTGTGACTGGAGTCTCCTGAGTTTACTAACAGTCCCCCGAGTCTCCTGAGCCTCAACAAATCTCAGGAGACAGCCAATGGAACAGAAAGAGAAAGCTACCATCAAGTACCAGTACAAGAACTAATCGCGCAATGAAATCAGAACAGTCATTACAAACCTCGAGTGCAGTATCGACTTCAAATAATTGTCATAAAGGAAGCAAACCAGAAGCAAACCCCAATATACTTAGCAAACCTATCTCGAACCCCATATTTACTGTAATAAATACTCGCAAATCGATACTACCAGCTGCATCACAGCCTCCAAAATCTATTAGTGAACATATTGTAATCGACAAACTTCAAATTAATCCTTTAGACTTCAAGTTGATTCCACCCTCATATCCTAATGCGCAATTAAATACGTGATCGAAACCGAATACTCTCTCCTTTCCAGTTCACCGCATTGTTAAATATGGAGGTGGAAAAGTTATCAATCGGAATACTGGAATGTGAGCAAATTTTTGATATCTAGCTTTTGTCAAGAATGCGATGAGGATGACAAAAGAGCATGGAGGCCCTAATCATTCTTTACAGGAAGTATTGATTACTGTTTTAGTCATTGGAAATAGACTAAATAATCAACTTTTCAAATCTAGGCTTAATATATATCTAGTTGAAAATGGTGATCGGTATAAATAGAGGGAGATAGGAAATCATATTGAAGAACCAAAGAACCAGAACTAGAGTAGAGGTGGGAGTCACAATCGGTATCCAAAGAGAGATAGACAAATCCATCTTTGATAAGGGAGAGAACGAAAATGAAATGGCTGATTTTATCATCTCATCTACAATTTAAATAAGGAAAATCATTCTGTTAAGTGACACTAGAGGTAGTGAAGTAGGGAGCCATGTAAATCCCAAGGTATTATATATTTATTTATTATTATACATGAAAGTTACTAACCATAAATATAGACAGCTACAACTGTACTTTTGGAAGAGGCAGTAGCTCAAGATCAGGAGGGAATATATTTACAAAAGGCTGCAAGATTATCTAAACATTGAAGTAAATAGTTGGATGGCTTAATGCATGAATTCTGGTGTGAGGACAAGAAATGCCCCAACTATGAATATAATACTGTTGTTTTATGGGCAATGATAGTAATCACTTCAAAATCCATGCTCAGGATATGCGGAAATAGGTTCAAGCAATTGCCGCCAATCGAGCTATAATAATCTCACATCCTAAAAACATTTCCCTTATACCAGTGGGGACTGCGGGTGGTTACAAAAAACACCGGCTTTCATTATCGCACATAACAAATATCAGTTCAACCTACAGCACCTGTTGTAGTTACTAATTTTCTGACTCAACTACCACTACCTCAACAGGTTTTTTTTCCATATCCCATTCCTCTATATAATAGCGTAAAATGCAAATAGTCAACAAGTAGACAACAAGATCTTTCCAGGAATTCATCTCCACTGTACTGTTCCGAGAGAGTTAATCAATGAATTCTTTGATTGGTTACAGGAAAGGAAGGGCAAATCAGAAGTGGTGCAGGTCAATGAAATCAAAGAGGTATCGGTGAAAACCATATAAGATTTCATTTGGGTTTAAAAACTTTACACGCAAGGATTGCATTGATATGGTCTTACTATATATGGATCAGAAAAGAGAATGTTTATATCATAGAGCAAAGTGAAAGCGAGAACGAAACAAGCCAAAGTACACAATCGAGGTGAGAGGTGATACAAGGAGCGAGAGGAAAGGTTAAGTGTGAGATAAGGAACAACACTAGGTCTGTAAATGGGGTAGAGACTGTGGGTGGCTTTGACAACACCCAGGGGACAGCAAGGACATCTTGATGATGGCTGAAAGTCCTAAAGTATATATTGACTAAAGGAGAAGAATGAATAAATGAACATTATATTGCATAGATGCACTAAGGGGTATCGCACTCCTCTGCCCACTGCTGGGCAAGTTTTTAATTCACACGCCTTTATGGACACGACATGATTTGGGTGGGGTAAATAACTAAGTGACACCAAAGAAAAACTCCCAAAAAGGTATGAAAAGGAAACCACAAGGCAGCCACTAACTTCTCCGACGCAGACATTGGCTGGCTGCGATCTTGTAGTAAGCGCTATGATGTGTAGCCGCAATCTCAGCTTTCTTTATATGCCCGGAATCTCAGGACCTACTGCACAAAGGCAAGGTTCATAGAGCCGTAATCCAATCAGGTGGAAAAGTTGAGTGATGGGTGGAGCACCGGTAAAGTTTGGTAGTCAGGCCATCTGGCGTTGAAAGAAGTATTGGATCTCTGGTGGACCAGATACGTCCCATACTGGTGGATGCACCCAATTTAATGATTTGCATAGGTTTGTAGGGCTCACTGTATGCGACTAGTTTACTGATTTTCACAGTCTTGTGGAGGCTCAGCTATCCAATAAATAATAATTTATATCTTCCCGGTCACTCAATGGAATAAGGGTGATGAGAGCCAATGGAGAGGGGGTGAGGTCTGCGGGCTTCGGCGGTAGCGGTGGGCTCAAAGGCGCCCAGGTGGAACCGACACACATTGACGATGGGCTTGCACTGACCTCTAGTCTGTTGGGAGTGTGCCACAAGGGGGGGGTACTAGTAGCCCATCTTCCACTGCGACATGCCCTCAAGGAGGAGGGGAGAAAGAAGGACGCACCCATGAGAACTTCTAACTCACTTCAAGAGGAGGGATTCCTAGGCTGAGGACTTCTATATCAAAAGAAATGTTTTCACCATAGAGAACTTCCGGCCCTTGGCCAGCTATCGCCGGAGTGTAGCGGAGGTGGAAAAGGACAAGAAGGTTGCATGAAGAAGAAAGACAAAGAGAAGAAATCCTACAAGCAAGGGAGAGAGCTCCGTATATATAGTACCAGAATTTCTTCGCTGACTTATTCAATAGAATCCCTTAGGACGCAAGTATAATGTTGATTCATAAAAACATTAGAAATAAAACCGATAGAATGATATAAACCCCTGATTGTTATGGGATTTGGAGACAGGAAGACCAGCAAAGCCTTCCTATGCTACTAAACTCCCAATTGGCGCCCCAGAGATGTACAGTGGTGCCAGTATGGGCCAGATTGCGGAGCTGCGGAATCACTAGTTAAAAAATACGTTTTCGACCCTGAAAATAACCCCCAGAGTATCAAAGCGCCGGCATAGCTGCTCAGGACACCGGTGGGTATATAAGGGGGCAGCAATTCAAGTTTGGGATCAATCGGATCAAAACTGATCAAACTGCGAAGGTTTCGAGAAAGCTGACGCTGGTGACCTCTCAGGGAAAGGTAAGACTACCCGACACCTCCAGTACCTAAGCGTTAACAGTCCTAATGTTGAGCCATGCTCATTAGTGATAGATAATGAGGCAGGGAAAGAGTTGGCGAGTGAAGTCGAGGCCCGGTACTAACGGGTTATCAGGTAGGCTGAATCCGGCACTTCCCCGCTGACGAAAAACTAGGTACATGCAGTAGCATGATGTAACATGAGGGATTTAAGAGGCGTTGGGAACGTTGGCGTTGGTGTTTGGTTTTTTGGCGTTATCAGGGTCTTCTGGGTCTCCCACATATTTGTTGTAATGATAGTTTTTAGTCCGCGTGACATTTGCGCGGGATATAAATACAGTGTCATTCTCCGACTTTGTTAAAATCATTATCGATGAACAAAGAGTCTTAACGATATAAATCTATTACCTCTATTCTATACGCTCTTAGTGATTCTTGAAAATATCTACCTGAACCAATCTTCGTGTTAGCATCACTCCGATCCAAACGACTTTCTATACTCGTCGGACTAGCATCGGACAACGGAGATTCTAGTTACGTTTAGACTGAAGTGACCCCGTTCCTCTCTGCCTTTGCAGTTAGTGTTTCGGACCCTGAGCTCTTCACAGTACTACTCTAGTGGTCTGGTGCGACATCCTAATACTAACCAATGTTTCTTCCTGCAACGCTGCTAAGTATGTTCCATGACATGTTAGTCTAAATCATTGAAGTTTTTAAAGAATAGGTATTAAAAAGTATTCATTATCTTTATTAGTTTACTATCGGTTAAATTATGTTATATATATATATATTAATTCATCAATTTACTTTATACATATATATGAGTTTGCAAAGAGCCTATGAACCTTATTATCACGGCGTACTATGGACTTTGCGGAGGAGAAGGATATTGGAGAATGGGTTTTTGGTTGCGGTGTTATTTCTTTTGAGTTCTTGGAGTTTCTATGGGTTTCCGTTACATGATATGATTAGTCATAATTGTACAGGGATTAGGAGGGGTATATATATATTGCTATGGGCCTTTCCTTTGTTCTTTTCTTTCTCTTTCTTTCCTTACGTGTTCTTCCTGTTATCAACCCTACGGTTTAGTTTCGTTCTACCTTGTGTCTTTATTTCTGAATATATTACGTCATAGTTATAGTCGCGGCCAAGACCCTTGTGGGTCCCTCATAGTAGTTTACTTCGTCTTCGTCCTCGTCTTCGTCATCGCTCTCATCCTCGTCTCGCCCCGCCTCGTTTCGTCTCAACCATAGCTCATGACAGTAGTGCGTGTCATCTACTGGTACCTTCGTCTCCATAACCTTGTCCGAGAGGCCATCTGGATTCTCTGCCCTACGACCCTACTTCTTGGATAGATCGCCTTGCCCCTGTGCCTCGTCTTCACCCTCGCCTCGCATCGATTGTGTGCCTGGGCTCTCTTGTTTATCGTCTCCGTGTTGCTCCGTAACACTTATCAGCCAGTTCTTGCACTCCTCCAATTCCAAATAACTCTGAGAATCATCAATATATGATGATAACAAATTCCGATTACTTTTTATACAAGCTTGTAAATCATGAAAAGACTCTTCAATAGGGTTGTAGTTTGGAGAATAAAGTGGTAAAAAGGCTAAAATTACACCTGAATCTGAACAAATATCGTTAAGATCTTGAAATCTTTGTGTTATACAATTGTCCATTATCAAAAGAAATCTTGGTTCAGGGAATGGCGATGTTAAAAGTAGAATCTCTATTTATAATTAGCTTAAAATATAATTGTTTAGAACATTATACTCACTTTAGCTTTCACAAATTGATTAAACCTTTCAGTATTGAATGACTTGGAATTATTTCCCATATCATGTATCTGTCGATTGTAGAGTATGGAAGAATAGACTGTCGTTGTGATCTTTTGCCTGGAGGATAGATTTGTGATGTAACCCCTATCAGTGCCCAACCCCTTTTGTAATTCGTAGTCCTTTTGTTTGAAGCCAATTCATTAAGAAACATCATTTTCTTAGTTTTCCACTCTGAGGGACGAATAATCCATTCCTCTGTTAGAGGTCCACTTTGTTCCCGTACAACCTCTTGCATCTGCTTCAGTGACCAACCCTTTCACTTAATTGTTTTCGATACAGTTGATTCACTGTTACAGATCTAAGAAGTTTGCATTACTCAACTCTTCATCCCATATAGATACAAATCTGGATAGCTCTATTACAGCGTAGAACATAATTAGCAATGTTACAGGAAGAAGGATTTGTCCCAGTTGTTCTTGTTATTCTATGGGTTTCTATACATTGATTCTATGAGTCAACAGTATGCATGTATTTCTAATAGAGTATTGCATTTTGCGTTTCTATGAGTTTCCAGGGGATAGGTCAGTGAAGTGGCTTCGGAGGCTATCTTATAAATATATAAATATACTGATATGCATTGTGTATTTTAAAGGTTTTGATTGGCTAGGTATTAGTATTGAGTTGGGTATATTGCTTTTTGGCCTGTACTAAAGCTTTGCTTTTTGCTTATATTGATATTGGTGTCGATTAGGGGACCATTGTGACGGAGTAACCCGACGCAAAGTAGAGGATGACAATGATGATGCGGAAGGACTCGAGGAGCACAGTCTACGCGACGAGGAGACCGACAAAGACAGGGGCAACACCGGGCAGGCACAAGCACAGGCACCGGCGAAGGCAAAGGCAAGGGCAAAGGCACAAGGGCACAAGGCAGAGAGAGTGAGGACCGGATGAACCTCAACGAGAACGATGAGAGGTGCTATGGGTGTGTCCTCTTTAGAAGACAGAATTTTGGGTACAAGAGGCTATAGCTTAGAAATAGGAGTGGATTCCCATGTATCGAGATAATAGGAAGATGAGACAGAGGGGAAAGAAAGAAAGAACTAAGGAAGACACTGATCCCCGCTATTTAACACCCCTCCTTCACCAGTCCACTATACCTCGTACGTATGCTCAAAGAAACGCATAAAAATCTATCGCAACCACACCTCGTATTTCTCCCCACCACCTCTGCTATTTACATTACAAATCCATCACACCATCAAACCCCCTAGAATCCCATGACGACATCCCCTTTTAAGCACACCCCTTCCTCGCTTAACGATACCTGAACGATCACAACAGCACTTCGACTACCAAACCCTCAGTACTGATGCCAAGACGCCGGGACAACCATGTTTTGTATATCTATTTCGGGGATTTGCTTTTTGCTTATATTGATATTGGTGGTAATTAGAGGTCCATGCTCTATATATATTCGTAATCGGGGCTTTGCTTTTTGCTTATATTGATATTGATTGCAATTAGGGGTCAATGCTTTATGTGTATTGGTATTCAGGACTTTCATTTTTGCTTATATTAATATTAACAATTGGGGATATTCGAAAGCTTTCTTTTTTCTATATTGATATAATTGATGATTCGGCACTTAAGTAAATATTGATATTGTTATTAAAATAGTTAGGATTGTAGTTTAAAATAAGTCTTGATCGCACATTTTTTATCTTCACCACCTAATTCTAAAGACTCTTTGCCTACTATACCTAATACCACAATGCCTCAAATTTTCAAAGAGAATTCTTCTACTGAAATTCATTGCATGGTCGAATTCATCAATAAGACAGACAAGATTGGTTATCTTAAAATCTATGATTCAACTCTATTTTACTGGAGTGAAGGTTTACCCTCTTCAGTGATTGATGAAGAAGATATACCATGTCGTATTGTTTGTTTTATCAACGATTCCCTTTCAGAACCTACCGAAAACTCTGTTGCTATATGTTCACCTAGGTTTTGCGATATGGGTAAAGAGAAACCAGTAGTTGTAACCTTGCTAAATAAGAATGAGTAAGTGAATTAATTTCTATGTATGATATTATAACTAATGTTTTTCTATTTAGGTTTGCTGGTGATCCTACACATCCACGATTTGACGACATAGCACCTGCACCCTCATGTACCACCATATACTCAGTTGGGAAAGTTGTTGGACAGCCTAAAGGTACTATTAGTTCTCTTTCTACTGGCTGAAGATCTTTTGATTTACGATCATCCTACTACGACTTAGAGGCTGCTTCTAAATCAGCCTCCCGAAAGTACTTTGTGATTAGGTGGTATATACCACCAGACAAGAGATGGGAGAGTACAAAGCTACACCAAATTGATAGTATTATTCAAATCACTGGAAGTTTCATTGGCAGAGTAGTCGTCGATAATGCATCATTACATTCTTTTCTTGGTTGGTTGGTATCGTCATTGAATTATATTTCGGTTATGCAATCAGGGTTTGGGGGAGGATCTGATGGGCAAATATCGGGAAAGCCAGAGTCAAATAAGGTTGGAAGATCTTGGAGTGCTTGGGTTCAAAAAAGATTTACAATAGATGATTCAAGTTTGTACTCAAGTTCCCTTACCCCTCAAAAAGTTGCTGTTAGCTCATCTCCTGTTTCGCAACCTCATACACTAGTCAACAGAAAGGCTACAAGTGTATCTAATGACTGTTCTATTGATGACGATTTTGAAAGTTTGGAGGATGGAGCTATTGAGGATGTTGGTTCTGATTAGACAATGTTTGTTATAATGTCAGGTTTCGGGATCATTGTTACTTAGTTTACTTTTTGGGAGAAATATATAGTATTATCAGGATATAAATAGGGCTTGCATATCTCTTTCGGGAAGTCTATAATACCTTTTGAGAATCAATATAATATTTTATTTTACAATGCCAAAAACAAATCCCAGACAATCAATCGAGGATCATAGGCATGCAAATCGTATCCAAATGAGAAGGAACAGAATTTCTCAAGCCTCCAACAGCTTTCAATTAAACCGAATACAGACACGACTAAATTTTTGAGCTGAACATCAGATTAGGGATCGTCGACAAACCACCTAAAACCAAAGCAATACACAACTAAATGAGTTACCGAGCAATTGCTGAGTCATTTGGTGGGACACTTTACCTATCAAAACAATACAACTCCGACCATAAATTACTAATTGGTCCAAACACTGTACCTACTGTAATGCTGCCTTATTAAACAGTGAGACAAATGGTTGATGTTGTACTAATAGAAAATACAAACTACCTTCCTTACCATCCTATCCTCTCGATATTGAGATTGAATTTGAGCAATATATTGGTCAACTGAGTACGATCAGTCAAAAGCTCAACAATATCTTTTCATTTTCAATTTTGGGAGTTACAGGGGGTTTCAACACCTACCAACACCCTCCAATGTGGCTATTACAGGACGAGTATATCATCAATTGCTGAATGCTAATCAAGGACAACATTCAATATGATGGTTTCTTCACGATGAAGATTCAAGAGACGCACTGGCTCTTGATCTTGGTGTGCCATCTTCTATAGTTACCAGCTTCTGAAACCTACTAGAGGAAGCCAATCCTTTTGTACACCACTTCCGAGCAGCATTCACTACTGCCCCACTGGCAGATACTCCACTTGCACTTGAATTATTTACTCCAACATCTGATGGGGAGATAGCTGCGATTATACATGCCAATAATATCCAGACAGTCTATCCTCGGAGTGTATTAGTTTACAACGACATCCTCGATCTGTCCCGGCGTCTTGGCATTGGTCCCGACAGTTTGGTAGGCGATGCACGGTTGTGGTTGTTAGGGTAATGTTAAGCGAGAGTGAGGAGCGCGAGGTGGAGGTTGTCGTCATTGAGTTCTGGGAGGTTTGATGGCGTAATGGATTGGTAATGTAGAATAGCGGAGATGGTGGGGAGGATTACGAGGTGTGGTAGCGACGGGTTTCTATGAGGTTCTATGAGCGGAAGTGTGAGTCATAGCGGACTAGTGGAGGAGGTGTGTTAAATAGCGGGGATAGATGTTTTCCTTAGTTCTTTCTTTCTTTTCTCTCTGTCTCGTCTTCCTGTCATCTCGGTACATAGAAATCTACTCCTATTTCCAAGCCATAGCCTCTCGTACTAAATACTTGATCCTCAGACGAGCGGAAACTCATAGCATCTCTCATCGTTCTCGTTGAGGTCCATCTGGTCCTCACTTTCCCTGCTCTGTGTCCTTGTGTCTTTGTCCTTACCTTTGCCTTCGCCGGTGCCTGTGCTTGTGCCTGTCCGGTGTTGCCCCTGTCTTCATCGGCCTCCTCGTCCCGAGACTGTGCTCCTCGAGTTCTTCTGCGTCATCATTGTCATCTTCTTCTTTACATCGGGTTACTCCGTCACAGATCATACTAAAGCTATCAGTATACTAAGTCCTCTTTACGAGCCATTACAATATCCTCTATTATTTCCTCATGGTACACCTGGTTGGGACTGCAAATCTGATTTTAGTCAAATACGATGGTATATGGCTAGGCTTACAACAGAGGATAGATTTCTTAGGTTTGGTAGATTATGTGGGGAGTACTTAGTGGACATGTACTCGAGGGTGGAGGATGAGAGATTGTATTATATACGAAGGGGAAGAGAGAGACAGTATATTCAACAATCTGCAGATACAGAGGCAGTAGGGGGTTTACCATTTGAGAAAGGCACGATGCTACCTAATTCCTTTTTAGGCTCCCGAACATGGACATGAAATGAAGTAGCCAAATCTCTTGCTATCTGTAGATCAAGAGGCAAACCCTCCTTCTTTATTAAAATTACAACAAATTCCAACTGGCCAGAGATTAAATCACGATTGCATCCTGGACAGACTGCTTCAAATATACCAGTAATTGTCTGTCGGGTATTTAAAGCTAGGTTAGAGAATGCTATTGCCAAGCTTTGGAGGTATCTAGGGACAATAGTCTACATTGTTAGAGTTATTGAGTTCCAAAATAGAGGGTTACCACATGCCCATATTGTCATTAAAGTATGATTCAATCTATTCTCAACTGAAGTTGATACTAATATATATTAGGTTCATCCTGAGCTATCTTTCTCTGCTATTGATTCAATAGTATCTGTCAAAGTACTTCAGAAGAGGAAGATTCAGTTCTGCGAGAATTAGTTCTACAATTCAACCAACACCCCCAAACCCATTTAAATTATGCCAACAGTTTTTTGCAACAAAAATTGATCCTGTGTTCGGGGATACCCACAAGCTATTCGGGAAACCACAGAGCTTAATCAATATGGTCGGGTACAATATAGAAGGAGGAAGGAAGAGGATCGATAGATTGCATCATATATGCCATTCCTTACCAAATTGCTGGAATATCATGTTAATGTTGATGTATGCTTTATTAACATTTTTATGTATCTGTATAAATATCTATTTAAAGGACCAGATCGAATACTGTTTTCTTTCAGTTCTGAAGGACAAGAGGAGGTTGACGAAATCACTGATTATATTAATACAAGATATCTGTCTGCCTCGGAGGTAGCAAGGGGGATTCTACAGTATCACCTAACAGATCGATTGTCTTCAGTAGAATCTCTTACAGTTCATTTTCCTGGAAGAGATATGCATCAGATATACCAAGAAAATGGTGGAGAGTCTATAGCATTGACCCTGCTTAGATATTTTTCCAGGCCCTGAGATGAATTATTTCAGGATTTGACATATATTCGATATTACGAAAAGTGGATTCTCTACTCAAGGTCCTCAACTACCCTCACAGATACCGATTTTCTAGAAGAAGTATGCAACAGTTATCCACAGCTCATTGTTAGAGCTAGGAGAAGGAATGAAGCAATAGCCCGAATTGACAATGTGTCCTCCAGGACTGGAGAATTATTCTACCTCCAAGCTTTCCTATTACATAGAGCAGTATATAGTTTCAAAGACCTCAAAATTGTAAATGATGTTACTTATGCAACATTTCAGGAAGCAGCAGCAGTATTAGGTCTCTTTGAGAATCAATCGGAGGGTAGAGAGATTATGTTAGAGGCAGTTCAAAGTTTTTGCAGCCCCAATCAGCTACGATTCCTCTTTGCACAGCTTCTAGTGAATATTCCAGTTACAGCAATTGAGCTGTTCGAGGAATATCAGGAGGCTTTATCATCAGATTATCTTGACCAATACGATTCTCCAACGATGGTTATCAACAAATATTTGGAAGGAATCCTAAGGCATCTTGCCTCTCAAGGGAGTAGTCTATCAGACTTTGGTTTAGCTCAACCTCAGGATATCTCTGATGAAATATCTATGGAGACACTTGCCTTTGACCATCGTAGAGTAGGGCTTACTGAAAGGGCAACAACATCTCTGGAACAGTTACTACCTCAACAGTTGGAGGACTTTGATACTATAATTAATACTATTGATAATATATGTATCGGGAAGGTTCCTGACTATACATGTTTCTTTTTGGATGGGAAGGCTGGTTGGGGGAAAACATATGTTGTTAATACAATTGTAAATTACTTAAGAGGACAAGGGGATATTGTCGTTATTACTGGTTCAACTGCCTTAAGTGTTACCCTATATCAGAAGGGTCGTACTTCGCACTCTCCATTTGGAATTACTGTCGTTGAGGTAAAGTGAATATATTTAATAGTTTTAGTTAATACGATAGCCAACATAATGATATTATAATAATATGGAACTACAATCTACCTTAAGCATCAGGTCAGATCGGGCCAGATTACTATCGCAGTCAAGCATAATCATATGGGAGGAGATGCCTATGGCCAACAAAGCAGCGATTGAATGTGCAGATGAGTTCTTGCAACTTGTACTTGCCAACGACAAGCCATTTGGTGGCAAAGTATTCCTTGGTTTAGGAGACTTTCGACAGGTAGCACCAGTGGTAAAGTCAGCAGAACCACTAGTTATACTCGAAGTATCTATACGATCGTCCTACCTTTGGTAATAATTTCAAATCCTACAACTGGATACACCTATAAGAAATGCTTCTGATTTAGAATATACCGAGTGAGTGGATCAAATCGGAGATGGCTGTCAAGAATCGAATGAATCATTTGTCAGTCTAGATTTAATTGATCCTTTAAATACTATCGAGGAAGCTATAGATTTTCTATTCCCTCCAGAAGTACTGCAAGATCCAGCGACAGTCTTTCATCATGCTTTTCTTAGCCCTCTTAATACCAATGTAGACCAATTCAACCTGACAATTTTTTCAAGATTCCCGACGATGGAGGGTATGTATATTTTTTCTCTGCCAGTTATGAACGATGATAAACTAATATATTCATATCTAATAGAAAGAACCCACTACAATCACGATTGCATCAAAGAGGATCCTAACTTCACATCATCTACAAACAATACTCTACCCTCTGGAGAAATCCTTGATTCCATGTCTATGTTAAAGGAGCCTGGTGTGCCACCACATAATTTGGTTTTGAAAGTTGGATGTGTTTGCTTGATAATGCGAAATCTATCCCTAGATAAATAGCTTGATCAAAAATTCCTGAATAGGTTTTAAAGAGCTTCATGAGAGGTTTATTAAAGTTGAATTGATATCTACTGCAGGAAATATAAGATGAGATACAATTATCTTCTGTTTCCCTAGAATCGTATTTGAATTTTTGCCTAAATATTGCTCTTGGACAGTACAGAGAAGGCAATTTGCTTTACAACTAGCATATTCAACGACTTCTAATAGTTGTCAAGGGTTTACACTCGATAGAGCTGTTATTAACCTCAGAACTCCTGTATTTACACATGGTCAATTATATACAAGTATTTCTCGAGTTAGAAATAGAGATAATATTAAATGTCTATTGGGTGAGGCTCCATTGAGTACTGATATCGGGAAAACAAAGAAGGTCAAAAATATTGTATACAAAGATCTATTATTATAAAAAAATTATAATTTATTTCTAAATATATTGTAACTATTAGTAAAAAATATAAAGTTTATTTGTATTGGCAGGTAATATATAGAAGTTAATTATTGGCAAGCAATATAATAATAATGATACTCGGCAAACAAAATAATAATAATAACAATCGGCCAACAGTATAAAAATAATATTAATCGGCAAGCAATACAATTATAATAACAATTGGCAAGCAATACAGAAGTAAAGATTATAATTGTAAAGAAATATAAGTAATAAAGAAAATAATTTATCCCATGATTTCAGAATCCTCCTCCTCCTCTTCATCGGACCCAATCAAAATAGTTTCAATCTTTTTAGCATTAATTTTATCCTGTTGATATTTTTCCCACAATTTGACCAATCGGACAGGAGTGACAATACTCATACTAATTTGATGTGAATCGGATTCATCATATGGACCCTTAACTGATAAAGTAGTACCATGGTAGTCTGTCGGTTTCCAAACTGCAACTGAATTTGCTGATTGTCGGATTCGGATTCCATAATTAGCAATAAAGAAGTGTCCTGCCTCATCGGTACCATATGTTCTAGCAGTAGTCCAGAATAAAGTATATTTATGGGGACACTTTTCATTGTGGGTACCCCTATAATTTAGTTAGTAATTATTAAAGTATGTATACTCGGAATGAATAATACCTTGCATAATTATATGCCATGAATCCAGAAGGGGGTGTCATCTGATCACAATTGAACTCAATGTCTTCTTCCTATACTCGGACAGTGTAACTCCCAAGTAATTGAGAAGTAGGTTTGTCTTTATCTGCATAGTTCATACTCGGAATTAAAGTAGAAGTGCAAAATCCTCTAATGTCTTCAATGATTTCCTTCAGCAACCTTCCCTGACACATATTCCACAGTAGGGCAAAGATATAGCTGCCCATGTACTCAATGTGACAGAGTAACCCGACGCAAAGAAAAGATGACAATGATGACGCAGAAGGACCCGAGGAGCACAGCCGAAGCGACGAGGAGACTGACGAAGACAAAGGCAACACCGAGCAGGCACAAGCATAGGCACCGGCAAAGGCAAAGGCAAAGGCAAGGGCAATGGCACAAGGACACAGGGCGGGGAGAGTGAGGACCAGATGGACCTCAACGGGAACGATGAGAGGTACTATGGGTTTCCTCCTTTGAGAGGGCCGAGTTTTTAGTACGAAGAGCTATGGCTTAGGGATAGGAGTAGATTCCTATGTACCGAAACAACAGGAAGACGAGACAGAGAGAAAAGAAAGAAAGAACTAAGGAAAACATCTATCCCCGTTATTTAACACACCCCCTCCACTAGTCCGCTATGACTCACACTTTCGCTTATAGAACCCCATAGAAACCCGTCGCTACCACACCTCGTAATCCTCCCCACCATCTCCGCTATTCTACATTACCAATCCATTACGCCATCAAACCTCCCAGAACTCAATGACGACAACCTCCACCTCGCGCTCCTCACTCTCGCTTAACATTACCCTAACAACCACAACCGTGCATCGCCTACCAAACTGTCGGGGCAGATGCCAAGACGCCGGCACACGCAAACTCTTCCTTTCGGTTTTGCTTTGAAGTAATATTTCTAACCCAATCAAAGCTCGACTTGCTTCTGGAACCAGCTGAGTATCCCATTTGACAGAGCTTGCCAGTATCCTCAACCTAATAATTTGTTAGTACAAGACTAAGAATTAGGGAAACTATAGTACCTACTCGCACAGATTTCCTGATCTCGCACTTCTTAATAATTTCCTCATTGACTCAATTCAAAGTCTCCTCTCTACCCTCAGGCATTCAATTTCTAGCAACTAACCCAATAATATCCCCTGTTTTAGAAGCGGTGAAGATAACATTATCCTTCTCGGATACATCCAGTTTTAGTTGTTGGGGGTTTAAAGATATCATCGGAGGAATCTTTAGTCTTTTGTCGTTAGGTTTTCCTAGTTGCAGGTGATCATGCCATGTGTCATGTATGGTTTTGGATTCATAAATCCAGTAGTTGATGGGTGGATAAGGTGTTTGAAGTTGATTCAATTTAATAATGGTAAACATTTGCAAGTAGTGTTCTCTCTTATTATCGTCCTCCCTAAGGTTACAGTCTTTGACAAATAAAGACTTAATCGTCTTGATTCTCTCTCTCTCTTCCTTCCTTACCTGTATCGCTGTCCTTAGATCCGAATACTTGATCAAATCTTTAGTTTGTTGGGGATGATTGAGAAAGGCAGCAAGGTCGTTGAATATGGTATTCCTAACTCCATTGGGTCTATCGGTTTTATCAGGTCCATAAAGTATACCATCTCCATCACCAGCATCGGCAATATCAGGAAACTGTCGCTTGGTAGAAATGAGAAGAGAAACAATATCATTTTCTCTGATATTTTTTAGTAAGGATGTCTGGCCTGCTATATAGATAGCAATTTCGGCTATAATCCGTTTGTAGAATCAGGTTGGTCTGGATCGGGTAGATTTGGATCGGATAGGGGGCATTTTGGTAGTAGCTAGCTGTGCAAGTTGATTATGGTTCGGTTAGGTCAATAAAATAGGACGAGGTAGAATAAGACAAAACCAAATCTAATTGATTGTATCGCTAGATACTAAAGAAGGATATCAAGGGTAGAACACCTAAATATTTGTCTTTCTATCGTACTAGTTCAATTCTCTCCGGGAATATGGTAATGTACTAGGAGCTTGTAAGCGATGATATCGATATGGAAGGCTGTAAGTGATAGTGAACACTGTAAGCAGTAGTTGTAGGAAGGAATGAAGAGAAGGAAAGAGAGAGGGAAGGAGCGAGTCCAGCACCTTTATATTAGCGATAAAATAGCAAAAGTAAATCTACCTAACCACTTTACCAACAGTGCGCGGCTGAATCCTAGCCCCATGAAACCTTTCCATTGTTAATTCCGTAATGGTATTTCATCCTCAAGTACCGTACTCTGTTTTCGATTGGTTGCGCATTTCGTTCTCGATACATTCGGTGATGACATTCCGTTCTCGGTAGATTCTATAATACTGTTCTCAATAGGTTCCGCGATTATATTGCATTTTTGATAGGTGCCGTTACAGCTTTCCGTTCTCGACTGACTCGGTTCCGCAACAGCTTTCCGTTCTCGATGGGCTCAGTTCCGTAACAGCTTCCCGGTTTCTATAGATTCCACAACAGTATTCCGTTTTCGATAAATTCTGCAACAGCTTTCCAGGTTCTGTAACAGTATTCCACTCTCGATCGATTTGGTTCTGGGAGATTGATTTGGTCCTGGGAGGTCTATTCGGTGTCGTCCTAGCAGCTCGGTTCGGTCCTGAGTGCTTGGTTAGGTCCTAGGAGGATGATTTAGTGCCGTGTCGGTATAGGACTAGGCGCCGATTTGGATGTGTCCTGGGCAAGGCTTTGGCGTCAATTTGGGCGTCGATTTGGGCGTGTCCTAGGAGTCTAAATAAACGTTAGCATAGGTGTCAGAACAGGAGGTGGAGGTGGTGGTGGAGGTGGGGGTGGGGGTCGGGTGGATATGGAGGCTGAGATCCTCGTGATGAGATGACTAAGCAAGATGACTCATAAGGATGACTCACTAGGATGACCCAGCAAGATAACCTGTCACTTTTGTATGCGATTTCATTTTCCTGACCGGCCTCAGGCCAGAGATGACTTGTATACTAGGGAGTTTTCTCCCTCACTTGTAGGACTTTTCTTCTTTTTCCTTCTTCACACAACTTTCTTGTCCTTTCTGCCTTTGCTACACTCTGGCGCCGATTGTCGGGCGGCTTGAAGCCCTCTATGATGCAATACTGCCTTCTCGAATTGCTGTGCTGAGCATCTAGAAGAGCCTCCTCTTGAGGTAGGTTAGAAGCCCTCACGGGTGCGTCCCTGCTTCTCCCTCCCTCCTCAACGGCATGCCATGATAGATGGCAAGCTACCCCTCTTTTCCCTCCTTTGGAGTACACTGCCGTCAGCCTATAGATCAATGCAGGCCCATCATCAAAGCTCCTTCTTTCGACCTGCGCTTGCCAGCTCGCCCCTGTTGCTGGGGCCCCCAGACCTCACCCCCTCTTCAAGCGACTCACACCACCCTGCCTCTATTGAGTAGCCATAAAGAGTCAAATTATTATTTATTTCATATTGAGTTTGCACAAGACTGTGAAAATCACTAAACTGGTTGCAGATAGTGGGCTCCACAAGACTGTGCAAATCTGATAATTGGGTGTACCCCCGCTGCCCCTATTGGACGGGTCCGGTTTGTTAATCGAAATCCACCCCCTCTTTCAACTTCTGCTGGCCTGATAACAGACTTTAACTGGAACCCCATCCTACCCTGCTTTTGCACCCCACCTCTGTACGCCAGGCTCATCATCCTGTGACACACGATGATAATCATTCAGCCCTAGGTAAACCTCCTATGATTCTCAGTCGAGCTGGTTCTGGAATACATACTGTCAAAGAGTATTGAATCGCTTTAAGTGATCGCTCTTTGAGTAAACTTGTGGTAGGGAGAAGCATGGGTATGTTTTGTTTTCTTACCTGTTCCGGAAACTTCTTCATTGTTGCTTGGCTTGTTTAGCCACCCCAGATTGTGTCACAGCTATTAAGTCATTGGCGGTTTGTTTTTTGTTGTTCTGCGATGAGTGTTTATAGTTCTAAGCAATATAACCTTCATTCATTCATTCTTATCCTATTAGTTAATACTTACTTTAGTGCCAGTTCTAATATTTCTAATAGTATGATTTTGAGCACCAATACTGCGGCATGGTTTTAGGAAGGCTTAGTTTTGAAAAGATCATTAATTAAACTTAAAAAATTGAAGAAGATTATATTTGTTGCCTATTTAGAGCCCGTTAAGGCATAATTAATGGTCTTTTGGGGAGAATCATATACGAAGGAAAAGAATTGTCAAAATCAATAAGCAATTCAGGGTTAGCGTTGGGGACAGAGATATCACGTTCACGTGCTTCCTCTCCATCTCCACATCTTCACACCTTCATTTCAACACCCCCCCCATGTGTGACGGAGTAACCCGACGCAAAGAAGAAGATGACAATGATGGCGCAGAAGGACCCAAGGGGCACAGCCGAAGCGACGAGGAGACCGACGAAGACAAAGGTAGCGCTGGACAGGCACAAGCACAGGCACCGGCGAAGGCAAAGGCAAGAGCGAGGGCACAAGGATACAAGGCAGGGAAAGTGAGGACCAGATGGACCTCAACGAGAACGATGAGAGATACTATGAGTTTCCTCTCGTCAGAGGATCAAGTATTTGGTACGAGAGGCTATGGCTTGGAAATAGGAGTAGTTTCCTATGTACCGAGATAACAGGAAGACGAGACAGAGAGGAAAGAAAGAAAGAACTAAAGAAAACATCTATCCCCGCTATTTAACATACCTCCTCCACTAGTCCGCTATGACTCACACTTTCGCTTATAGAACCCCATAGAAACCCGTCGCTACTACACCTCGTAATCCTCCCCACCATCTCCGCTATTCTATATTACCAATCTATCACGCCATCGAACCTCCCAGAGCCCAATGACGACAACCTCCACCTCGCGCTCCCCACCCTCGCTTAACATTACCCTAACAACCACAACCATGTATCACCTACCGAACTGTCGGGACAGATGCCAAGACGCCGGGACACCATGAGTAGATCCATTGAGTACTAAATCCAAGCAGCAAATCAAGCAGCAAATCAAGCAATGAATCATAGAGTCGAGCAGTGTGAATCAAGCAGCAAATCACGCAGCAAATCAAGCAGATATGGCAGGTAGGAACGCCAGGCAGGCAGGTGAATAGCAAAGGCTTGTAGTATATAATCGGAAACTTGAAGTAAGTAAAAATTTCACTTGTGAAATTCATCTATGCCAGAAGGGGCATTAATACTGGCCTACCTGCACATTCATATTTTTCACTGAATAACATAATCTTTATCAATGTATTATCATGTATTAAAATCATTGATTAATATAAGGATTGGTTGAAACATAGGTCAATAAGAGCCCATAGAAAAAAAAATATTCAAAATCAAAAAAGGTCCTATAATAGAAATAATCATGGCTCAATATAGGTTTATATTGTAATGAGAACTGGCGTTAAAGTAAATTACAGCTTTTAGTCATTGCCAAGACGTCTCTGACATCCTGTTTGTGATATTAGGATACTTATAGCCCTACTTCACCATAATCCCTACTCCCTACCTCAACTCGTTCTCTCTCCCAAGTCATCTCGCTACATACCACCTCGTTCTCTCTCACTTTGGCCTGTCTCACTTCACCTTGGTTGTGTACATTAGCGCCAGTTTCCATAATAATATAAACCTATATTAAATCATTAATATTTCTATTATAAGACTTCTTTTGATTTTTAATATTTCTTTTTCTCTAGGCTCTTATTGACCTATGTTTCGGTTAATCTTTATATTAGTAAATGATTTTAATACATGATGATAGCTTTATAAGAATTCATTTATTTGCTCAAAACCCCGATATGCAGGTAGGCCAGTATTCACACTTATTGTGCACAGGTAGATTTCACAGATAAACTTTTTATTTAATCTCTGATCACTTATCTACAAGTACTTGCTGCAGCCGTTCACCTACCTGCCTGACTGCCGTACTTACTACCTGCCATATCTCCTTTATTCGCTGCTTGATTCCCTTGTATTCGCTGGATTGGGTGCTAAATTCGCTAGATTGGTATCACGGCGTGGAGCGTACTTAGTGATGTTGCAGGAAGAAGGATTAGTCAGGGGTTTTCCATGATGTTCTATGAGTTGCTGTTGCAGGGATTCTATGAGTCAACGTTGTGCAAGGATTTCTAATAGGGGGATTTCCTTGGGGTTTCATGGGTTTCTATGGTATGAGTTAGCAAAGGGATTCTGGGGCTATATAGAGGGAGCTGTCCCGGCGTCTTGGCATTAGTCCCGGGGATTTGGTAGTCGAAGCACTAATGTAATTAATAAGGAAGAGTTAAGCGAGGAGGAGGCGTACTAAGAGGAGGGTGTCATCATTAGGTTCTAGGAGGTTCGATGGCGTGATAGATTTGTAATAGGAATAACGGAGATGGTGGGAAGGAATACGAGGTGTGGTAGCGATAGGTTTCTATGGGGTTCTATGGTCGAAAGTATGAGTCATAACGGACTGGTGGGGGAGATGTGTTAAATAGTGGGGATAGATGTTTTCCTTAGTTCTTTCTTTTTTTTCTCTCTGTCTCGTCTTCCTGTTATCTCGGTACATAGGAATCTACTCCTACTTCTAAGGCATAGCTTCTTGCATCAAAGACTCTGTCCTCTAGAAAGAGAAAATCCATAGTATCTCTCATCGTTCTTGTTGAGGTCCATCCGGTCCTCACTCTTCCTGCCCTGTGTCCTTGTGCCTTTGCCTTTGCCTTTGCCTTCACCGGTGCCTGTGCTTGTGCCTGCCCGGTGTTGCCCTTGTCTTCGTCAGTTTCCTCGTCGTTGAAGCTGTGCTCCTTGGGTCCCTCTGGGTCATCATTGCCATCTTCCCCTTCGCATTGGGTTACTCCGTCGCAGGAGCTCTCTTCTTCACTTGTAGGCTTTCTCTTTTTCCTTTCTTCTTTATGCAACCTTCCTGTCCTTTAGCAAATACAAAGCTCTAGGACCCCTAGCTACTACTGAGTCCTCCCGCTCCTACTCTGTAGGAGGTAGGAGGCAACACATAGTCCTCGTCTTGTACCCCGTCCCGTCTTGCTCTGTCCCCAGCCCTGTACCCTCCGCCCCTTTACCTTGCTTAGTTTTATACGCGTCCGCTTCGCCTCGTCGCATCTCGGTTGTGTACCTTGGCACCTCTCATCCTTGTCCTCGCTTTGCTCTGTGATAATTGGGTGCTAGATTTGCTGGATTTGCTGGATTTGCTGGATTGGGTGCCTAATTTACCAATTAGCTTGTATTCTAATGATGATGATTGATTGGGTGAGGGTGTAGATGAAGCCGTAGAGATGGAGCCGTATAAATAAAGATGTAGAAATGAAGGTGTGGAGATGGAGGCGTGGAGATGGAGGTGTGGAGATTAGGGTGCCGTGAAATACTCGAGACCGTGTATCAAACAGGGCAAGATACTTGTGCTTTTGGAAACCGGAGTTTATAACTGGGGGTAGTGGTATAGGATTGCACTGGGGTGTGGTAGTGGTATAGGGTTGGGGGTGTGATGGTGGTGGTGTAGGGTTGTGCTGGAGGGTTGCGCTGGGGTGAAGGGTGGGTGGAGGGTTGCGCTGGGGTGAAGGTGGGTGGAGGGTTGCGCTGGGGTGTGGTAGAGGAATGTTCTGGAGTGGAGAGTCGCGTTGGGGTGTCGGGTCGCGCTGTTGTTGTGCTCGTTTGCAGATCATGTTACCGTTGATCAACTTTATATGTGGATCATGTTTGCGTTGACTAGCAATCTCCACCCAACCTCAACAATGTCAACCCCAAAGCCCGACACCAGCGCTGCACCTGATGGCTACAGCCGCCTCTCGATATAAGAATACGGTTGGCACCGAAAAATCTGTGCTGAATATATTCTTATAAGGCGAGTATCACTATAAGAAGTAAGGAGATACTGGTAAAAGGGTATTTCGGGACCGGCGATTGTTATCCTTATAACGAGAGTATCACTATATGAAGTATCACTATAACAAGAGCCGGCTGTATACAGCTACAGGCAGAATCAGGAGGAAGCCTTTGAAATCTTCAGTTCCAACCCCACCTTCAGTACCCAATCCTTATGAAAAATTCAAATCCAGGTATTTACAGCCTGAGTTTCAAAATTGCCCGGTATGCTTAAAGGACTTCAATCACCGGCTTGAAACCCATATAGCTGTTTGGCAACATCTTCGCTATTTTGCTACTAAAGATACAAAACATAAAGAGGCAAATGATGCTCTTAAAAAATTAAGATATAGCAAGCATTGTGGCATGTGTCCCCTGTATACCAAAACATCTATGTACTAACAATATCAGCCGAGTAAAAAATGGAACAGGAAAGAGTTAGTTCAGCACAATGGAGAGCATTAAATCCTAGGAAAGCAAAGCAGGCTTCAGCAAAAGGTGCAGCAAAACTCAGGATTGAAAGAAATGTGAGAAGGGCGGGGGAGCTTTCCAAAGATAAGCTTGAGGAATTATTGGAGGAAAAAATGTGGGAATGAGATTCCAAAAATTCAATTTATAAAGATAGTTTAGTTCAATAACCGTAACCTATTGGCTTTTTGTATATATCTCCCAAGCTTCCGCTACTGGTCTCAAGGGGGCGTTAGGGTGATAGCTTCGTTCCGCAGGGTGCGGGGTAGTGGCAGCGATACTTCCCAAGAGGGGGGCAGTATGAGTAAGAAGTATAGGAAGCAGCGATAGTCACTAGTTGAAAATAGAGACTATATTGTAGATACAGAAGACGTTGCGTGAAGAGAAAAGGAAAAGAAAGAAAGTACAGGAGTAGGCGCCATTGCCTCCCTTATATACCCGTTATTCCAGAGCCAAGCCTGACTCATATCCTCGCATAACCCCAACCATGACTCACATTCTCGTGTAACGGAAACCCATAGAACCTATTCTGATTCATCCCCACCTCCCGGCTTACAATAATCTCAACCCCGCCAATCATTCCAACCCCCCGAACCTAGCATATCCATGAAAACTGGCCAGTTATCCATATCTGGTTCTTCTAATACCCTTTGCCCTTTTTTCTCGGAAGCATCAGATTCAATTATTTCGTTATCTTCCAAATCCCATCTGACAAGTGTTAGTTGAACAATTTTCTCGCAGGAAAATACTAATAGTGTATTTGAAAAAGAATTGAAATAAAGTGGGTCTTGTTGTAAAATCGGTTCGGATGTATTTGAGTGACATATTATTGATAGAGTTGATAAGAATAGCGAAAACCAATAATCGATCTCTTCAGTTAGTTTATTGTGTACAGCTTCTGAGTGTTGCAATATATTCTCAACCTTACTGGGGGAACTTTTTATTAATAGTCATTTAAATTCACCGTTCGGTCGTGTGCTTGAATTGTTGAATTGAATAGATTTTTCTTCCAATAAATTTAGATAATACTCGCGGGTTTGAACAAAGTTCATAAGTGTGCGGGTATTCATTTTTTTACGTCTGGAAAAATTATACCAACCCATTCAAGTTATTGAAGCTGTACGTTCATCGTTCGCTGATGTTGGTGTTACACTGAAAGTTTTAATAGCAATTTCCTAAATCCTATTCATTAGAATTGTACAAAATGATATTGATATAAAGTATATACTGATAAAATATTTGGCCTTCAATCATATAGTAATGATTACCACTATAAAAGATAAGATTCAGAATCTTGATTGTGTTTCTCAAATGGATAGCATTATTTTCCTATACTTCCAATTGACTCATTATTTGAGTCATAATATTGATTCCGACCGCACCGGTTTCAATATTAAGTATTCGAAGAGCTTTTGGGAGGTTTTTTTTGTGTAGCTCTGTTGGCGCTTGACGGGTACCCAATTTTAGGATCGATAATCTTTGGTAATCTATTGAAGTTAGTGTTACAGGATTGCTTGGAAGTGCGGTACTAGTAGCACAATGGGATTGTCCTAGTATGACGGCGCAAGGGAAGAGTGATGTATACCCAGAAGCGGGGTTCGGCTACCACTCGGCAACCACTACCACACCCTATGAGTGGACCCTTGTTTACCCCACCTCGTAGGAAATCGGAGCAGTAGCGGAGGCATTGCGGGAGATTTGTTATTGGAGGGCTTAACGGGTTTAAGGGGGGTCTTTATGTATAAATAGCTAGTAGGATTCCCGTCGTCTTAGGGGAATCATCATCCTCTCAAGCGAACGGAATCCGGTCTACAATATTACAAGTTTAAAAAGCTACAGAACTATCGCTTAGCATTAGCCATATCTTAGTGACTTCTGAGATATCCCTTTACAGTTAGTTTAGTAACAACTATTACAATATGAGAACATACATGGATTTAAGAAGAAAGCTAGTAGTTACACATCGGTAGGTGCGGAATCAATCATTTCGGTATACCGTTTGTTCAAAATATCAACAATAGTTGTTTGTAATGAGTGAGGAAGGCAACATAATAATATACCACTATGTTGGTTCCAAATCGGATTGGTAAATAAATTTTTCAATTGTGCAGCTGCTTTAATCTATGTCCAGAAAACATCAGGAGGATTAGTTTGTCTTGATTCATTAGATTTTAACCCATGTGCTATTGGACTAAGTATCGCATTTAGCAACTGAAAATTGTCTTCAAAGTTATGCAATTCGCAAGTATCAGTAACTAGCTTATGTAGATATCCGAGACCGGATATGTTATAGAGTTGAAATAAATTCTGAGAAGAAGTGCCATGGCAGACAGCTGTAATTGCTGGTAGACAATGGAAAACTGAGTTGCAACAAAAATATGATGTTGAAAAGTGTGTTTTAGAAATCCCTTCGAGACCGGGTTTGATATTATGTAAGGATCATGCTTCCTGGAGTTTCCGATTTGCTATAGGACCTTTTTTGAAAAATTTCGCAATTGTAGCGGAACATCATATACATTTAGAGGATAAATCGAACTTGGCAATATCTTTGATTGTATCATTCAAGTGATGTGTGGGATCAGGAAAGTTCATGATTTTAGGAAATGCTAATACAATAAGTTGACGAGCCTTTCTGGTATTGCCTATATTGTCGGATAAAACAACAGAGTATAGATCTGAACCAACTCATTTAATATCCTAATAGCCATCAGCATAAATATATAGATACAAGAATACATAAGCTATTAACCGTAATAGCAATATTAGCAATAAAAACCCCAGTATGACTCTGTCCCGAATGTTGATGATCATCAATAGTAAAGGATCGACCGTCTGGCAAAGTAGTAGTTGAAGTTTAAATATTCAGACCATTTGGAGTCGCCCAACCATCAAAACTATGAGTAAGATATTTTTGGCTCTAACAATTTCGAGTACTTTCTCTCGTGCATTTGTTGCTTCGTTTGGAAGTGGATTTTCAAGAAATCTGGCAGAAGAAGGTGGAGTATAACCTGATCGTAAAGTAGATATGCAATCCTTGAAGAATGAATTGTCAAGAACATCTGGTGGAATACCTGTTATAACAAATAATTTGACAATCGCTAAATCAAATTGTGCTGTCAATTGCTTAGACAAACCGACTTTAAGAGAAGTTAAGAAATATTGATTTAATTTTGAAGTTTTCTTAATAGATAGAAAACCCGTACCCTTACATGTCGGGCAACAATTATTCGTTTTCGATAATTCCTCTTTCTTTTTAACGACAGCGGTCTGTATCCCTTCAATCAGTTGGGACAATGATTTCTTTTGCATTCTTTGTTGGACACCTTCCTTCAATTTTTTTGTTAGGAAATCACAACTCATTGCGTGAGCTTTGATTCTAGTCGGTGCACTATATCTCTATTTGGCCGCGCAGCCAACCCTCAAGTTGTCAGTCTGTAATTGATAGTTCCACTTACAATGGATAATACCATCCTTGACTTCTGTTAATTCATCTGCATCATTATCCCTAGGTTTACCACCTATTCCTGCTTGTGGTCCAGTTGATAATTTGTTTCTTTTTATAGTCAGGTGAGTTGTATCTCTTTTCGACTCCTCAGTGTACTGTATCAAATACTGTATAGGGTTTTGATTTTGCTGAACGCTCACTTCCAAAGATTGTTTATTACTCAGAAAGGTCCCGCATGCTACTTCAATAAAGCTTTCAGACTGCAAGGAGTACAGAGAGTTTTCTGTATTAGGCAAACTTGAAAGACTAGGTTCATCGTCTGAAGAAAATCTAAAAGCCATTCTAACAACCAATTAGCCTTATTATCAAATAATAATTGCCTATCTTCTTCAAGACCACTTACATTTCTTCTTGCGTTTGTGTTGCTTGTTTCTAGCTGGTATCCTTTGCAACTACTCTGAAATGAGTAGTTACGGTATCGTTTGTATTTATTTGGTAATGCGTTGAAAATTTTTCGCTTAAGTAATCCTATCCCCCACACAGTATTTTACTCTCTTCTATTATACCAGAGTTTATAACTGGTTAATAACTATGTTTTATACTTATAGTATCTTACTAGTGAGTAATCCTCAGGACCCTAGTGGAGATGGAGAGGAAGAATGTGATATCTTTAAGTCCCCGGCCCTAACCCTGTATTGCTTACAGATTTTGACAATTCTTTTCCTTCGTATATGATTCTCTCCAAAAGACTATTACTTATACCTTAACAGGCTCTAAATGGGCACCGAATATAATATTTTTTATCTTTTTGGGTTCCATTAAAGGTCTTTTCAAAATTAAGTCTTTTCAAAACCATGCCGCAGTATTAGTGCTGAAAATCATACTTTCCTCTCTGTCTGGTCTTTCTGTTATCTCAATATATAGGAATATACTCCTATGCTCCAGCCATAGTTTTCCTCACCCAAGATCCTGTCCTCTTCAGAGGAATTCCACAGTAACTCTCATCATTCTCGTTGAGATCTATCCCGTCCTCACTCTCCCTGCCTTGCGCCCTTTTGCCTTGCGCCCTTGCCTTTGCCCTTGCCGGTGCCTATGCTTGTGCCTGCTCGGCATTGTCCTTGTCTTCGTCGGTGTCTTCGTTGTGCTGGCTGTGCTTCTTGAGTCTTCTACTTTGCGTCGGGTTATTCCATCACACTGGGTGTATCAAAGGACCAGATTATATTAGTGTTACGGAGCAATACGGAGACAAGATACAAGAGAGCCGATGCACACAGCCGAAGCGAGGCAGGGACGAAGACAAGGAGCTACGACAAGGGATTCTAGCTGAGGGGCAGGGTCGTGGGACAGAGGGTCCAAATAGCCTCTCTTACGAAGACGTGGAGACGAAGATACCAGTAGACGATACGGACTACGGTCATGAACGATGAACGAGGCGAGGTACTATGGAAGGTCTAGGAGAACCTTGGCGGAACTAGGATGATGATGTCGTTTATTCAGAGCTAAAGACAAGAGACAAACAAAACTAAACCGTAGGTTTGATAACAGGAAGAACATGTAGGAAAAGAAAGAAAAAGAAAAAGACAAAGGAAAGATCCGTAACAACATATATATATCCATCCTAATCCCTGTACAGTCATGACTCATAACATCGTGTAACAGAAACCCGTAGAAACTCCAAAAACTCAAGAAAAACCACCGCAACTGAAAAGCCCGTTCTCGAATATCGTCCTCTTCTGCGAAGTCCGTAGTACGCCGTGATAATTAGGCTCATCATTGTGCCAGAACTTTACCGTTTTTATAAATCTAGTTTCAGACAGGATGGAGAAACAATAGTTATGGAAGATAATGCTAGTATACATGGATCTGTAGTTGCTAACTTGAAGAAAGCAACAAACCGGGTAAAGATCCAAAGAATCTTTTGGCCTACATAATCACCAGACCCGTACCCTATTGAGAATTTCTGGAGAAAGATGAAATACAGAATCAACCAAAGAAATCCACCTATTACCAGAAGGGATCAACTGATCGAGGTGACTTCAAGAGATTGATAGAGAGCATGCCTAGGAGAGTTAGGGAATGTATTAGAAGAAAAGGGGCCCCAACCCATTGTTGAACTCTCATTATAGTATACATCATGTAATTCGTTGTCATTTCCTTGAGTTTACGGGGTTGGGTTGGGTTCACGGGGTTGGGTTCACGGGGTTGGGCCCACAGGGTGTCAACGCTGATGTCTCTTATTTCTAAGCAAGATTTGCAGACGTCTGATGACTTTTTACCTGTCGCTGTGCTGCAGTTGCCCAACCATACTAACCCATACCCTCTTTTTGGCTATTGTAATTTCACCTAATATTATACTAGCACTATCCCTGTTCTCGATTATGTATCGCCTTCTGTGAGGAACAAGTACGAAGTATGTTTTCTTTCCACTGCACAAGTATACTTACTATCATAGTGTACGAAGGGTCGTAGGATGACCTACTCCTGCTGTAAGATATGAGGGGTAACAGAGACTTCCGGTGTGCCAACCCATATGGAGTAGAGGGGCTTCCACTACACTCTGTGGGACGCTTTCTGCCATTAGCAATTCAAACCCAGGCTTTAAGTATATATTTATTTATACGCCATCTGCGGTACCGAGGCTTGAAGTTGGGAATCAACTAGGATCGGTAGGACCTGTCCACAGCAAATTCACCAAGATCCAACTAGAAAGAGAGAAAAGATTGAATCCACCACGCATCTTACCAAAGGTTGAGGAGCTTCCTTTCTCCTATCCGCTCTTTTGAGGTTGTTAGGTGATAGCCGATGTTATACCTAGGGGTTCTCGCTCATGCGAGGTACCATGTGTTGTTTAGTAATAAGAGTCCCAAACAATCCTTTGTTCAAGGGCAAGGCTATGTTATGGCAACCGGTCATATGGGGTGGTGTGGCAAGCACAAATAACGCCGTGGTAGAGTTTGATCATTGGAAGGATTATGAGGTTTGTGGAAGGAGCTAGCTCCTGCTTCAATGTGCCTATCCATGCTGGGAGCAAGTGGATCCTACCTGAGAAGCCCTTAGGCTAACGCCAATCTAGATCAAAGCTATAAAGCGTCAGGATTCCCCCCCCATAAGGAGTGGAGGTCTAAACTCCAATCAGCACCGCTGTCCTCTTCTATAACCCCAATTATTCTAGACAGTACATTAGCCCTAATTTTGGTAATCATGGCACTCACTACGAGGGGGAGACGCGGGGATGTACTAGGTGGGGGGGCAACCAAACCCAAACGGGGAAAGCGTTCTTCAGGACAGCGGAACATAATATCCTGCAAAAAGCTAAAGTGTTCATTGGATCAGCAGGCTGAGATACAGCCGGATGGAGAGGGCATCACCGCCAATGGTAGTGGTCTCGAAGCAAGTCTCCCAAATCTGGAGGTTGAGCACAAGAACCTTGATCGGCGTTATCAAGCTATAGGCCGGGAGGTTGCCAGGGGCCGGCAGGTGGAAGGACTCTGTATCGAGTATCTGAGGCGCCCTGCGCCGGGGGAATCCTTTAAAGTAGGAGTCGTTTCCGCCCATATTCACGGACTAAACCATGAAAGGATTAAACTGGGCTTTGAGCTCATCAGCTCGTGGCAGAAGATAGAAACCCTCAGATCAATTAAACAAGAAACAAAGGAGATTAAGGTTTGTTCAGGGTAGGCAATGCAATTCTAAACAGAGCATTGAATTATGTATAGTAAGGGTTGTAGCATTAGTGTGGATCACTGGTCTACGTTTATCGAGCAACCCTCCCAGTTCACCTTAGGATCACTCACCGCAGGAAGCTTGATTGTGATCGGCAACTATATGTACCCTACAAAGCAGGATACATATGACGGCTATCGATATATATGGGTTATCAGGCACGAGTTTGTGTTCAATGTTTATTGCGCCTCCTTAGAAGGTCTAGCTCCGTAGCAGCTGGTCTACAATCTAATATTCCTAACCTATATCCTTCTTGTTGTATGCGTGTATGAATCTAGTGTTTAGAACCCAGAAAAGCCGACCTCGGCCGGACGAGTGATATTTGGTGATGATCTCCCGCACCCTTATTCATCAATTACGTGGAGATTGTAAGTTACGGTTGGGGGAAAAGGGGGGTCAATGAAATATTACACTTAGCAGTAATGTCTTTTCCCTTGCCCTTGGGGGGTCGAGGACTTAATGAGAAAATGAGGACGGTTTCGGGAGACCTAACTTGACAACCTGAATGGTAATTGAAGTTGCCTTAGGTAGATGGGGCATGTACTGTCGCGAGTACTGTGGCTAGGTACTAGCTCCCTGACCCTAGAGCTGGACCTTTGAGGCTTCGGTCAGCGTCGGTGGGGGTCTCCTCAACACCTCTCGTGTGCCATAGCCCTTGTGTTAGGTGAATAAAAAAATATTTTTTTTGTCATGTTTAGGGTTAGGGTCCCTTAATGCCGCTTTTCCTAAAGCCTTTACTCTATGGTTTTGTCAGCGTCAGGAGCGACCTCTTGTTCGAAGGAAGGGTGTAAATGGAACGTTGCCCTAACCACAGTGCTCGTGGGATTATATGCGGGCGCCAGGGTCGTGAGTTCACTACTTTATCGCGTGTTGGAGCGATAATCCTAGTTTAGAGGAGAGTTCAGGGAGCTATTTGCTCAGCTAAACAGCCTGTTTTAAACGTATAGTGATTTGTGATTTAGATTGAAGTAGTCATATACGGATTTGTGTACGGGTGGTATAATTACCCGCAGGAGGTGAAAATAGTCCCATATAACCGGGTCACGGTTGGCTACTGTATTCTCTCACCTTAACACCATTTTTCCCCCAACCCTTCCACCCTTCACACTTGCAGAAACCATAACAATACCTGAACTATACTAAGAGTTTACAAAGGCTCCCCCACCCGCCATTAGCCCCGCCAATCGGGCCTAATTCCATCCACTTCTCCTGAGCATTAATACGATTAAAATGGGGAACTCTCAGTCCAGACGCTGGCAGGAACAGCATATACCAGCCCATTTAATCAACAACCCAGAAGCAATCACATTTCTTGCCATCACACTGCAAGATGAGCGGAGTACTCGCACGCCAGAGCCGACCGCCCCTGCCCCCATCTGCGGTATCCCGCATGCTGAACTTTCCTCCAGCTGGCTGGTATACTACTCACCCCCCGTCGTTTGCCCTCCTGGGTCTACCCTCAGTATACTAATGTGGAAATCAGGAGGCTGCAAGGCAACTTCAGGTCGCATTCCGCCGCGAGAGCCCACCAGTCCACGTATTCTTCCAGCACAAGCGTATCAAGGCTGTCAAGTGGGCGGTCAAAAAGCCGCGCCTGGCTGGCCACATTGCCTTTGTCTACTTCGATGAGCGTACTCCATACGATTCCCAGGTACTCGACACCAGCATGCTGTACAGCGTCCCATTTGAGGTCACTGTTACCATCATTTCCTCCCCCTTCGACACTGTCGTCTTTCCCCCCCTCACTCTTCAAATACTTCCAGCAAGCAGTATCGAGGCACTCAGAGCATTGATCGGCAGATGGATTGAGATGGAGGTAAAGCACGCGAGGGGGACAGATGTTCTGGTTGGTGAAAGCGCGCTGGCATTACATATGGTGCAGAACCTGTTGAGTGCGCCGCGCCGAGCAGGCGGTGGGAGGAGGAGGGCCGCGTCGACCCCAGCTCAGGTAGTGAGCGTAGATGGCGTTGAATTTGAGTTGGTAACTAGGAGAGGTGGTGGAAGTGTGGCGAGGGTAGGTGGTGAGGCTGGGAGATTTGGGGCTGAGGGAGGGCCGGTGCTCCTACCGCAGCGAGGGAAGGTGGGTGAGTGGACAGGGTGGGCCATGTGTGTTGTTGTCTTTGAGGGGGGCATCAGCCGGGTCTGATAGGGGTGCGATGAGCGCCTGATGGGAACCACTGTTGGTCTCCATGAGCTCTATGGAACATTGGGTCTCCAAGAAGATCCAACCTTCGCGTCGTGGAGAAGGATTATGCTCCTTCTCCAGGATTACTTAATCTAATAGCTAATGGTATGTGCCTTATTGGGCTTTAATATGCAATAAATAGTAACAATTCTTCGCTCCTCCGTCACTTCGCGGTTCCAGTCCTCTCTGTCCCCCTAAGATACATTGCTTCTCTGTCACTCTCTCGAAGTGATAATCATGTATTCATACTATTGTTCACTTTCTTGCCCTTTGATCTCGTCTCCAAACTATCCCTGACATATTTACTTAAAGCCCTGTCCCACACATTGCCTATATTACTATTACTAAACGGCTATTCTAGGGTAGTTAATTGAGCTTCGTCCTATTAGCTACCCTCTAGCACAAAGCCGCTGAGAGGATCCTATAGACGTATGATGGTAGGATAGAACCTTAGATATCCAAGACCTATGCAATCAGCTGCAGTGACTCGAGATTGTAGGGATAATTTCGGACCTGAGCAATAGCATCATTGAAGTCAGCCGAGTACGTTGGATTGATAGATTCCGATGCCATACCGCTTTTACGCTCGAATCATTTTTTCTGAGCCGGGGATGGTGGGAGGATCAACAACAGTGGGTAGTTTCATGGGGTAGGGGCATATAGCGTTGTGGGTGGAGTAATATCAACAACATAATCATCGATAGTCAATGCCTTTGTTCACATGCATCACAGAAGCCTCTTCTCCAAACATTACATTGCTTTAAATACATCAGGAATATGTTCGACATGCCCGGAACCTGTGTTCTACCGTTGTCAAACCTGTATGTGGTTTATTTTAACGTTATGGTACACGGGCGTTTCGTCAGGGTCCCAGCTATTCCTTGGTCGTACTACTCAAGGAGCTTTCTATGAACATTTTGTCAGGTCCAGAGGGCTGGGAAATACCTGTTAGGCGATTTAAGTTGCTACTCCTTTTTTCTTCACTCTCTTTCCCTTCGTCCTTTTTCCTTCGTCTTTTTCCTTTCTCTTTTCTTCCTTGTAGATATGGCTTAGTTGTTTACTTTTTCATTGCTAGATACATGTATTTATATTGGCCACGAGCAGTGAAATCGCAGCGGTGACGATCTACGCATTGATACAAAAGGGTGTGGGATAATGATGTAAGTAGGTGCACGATACGGTTATAGTACCTGGTCCGTTAATTAAATATTAATCTATTCTAATAGGTAGGAATATTAGTTTATTCTGTTTTATAGAATGGCGATTTCTTAGGTCTGGGCCTCGTGGGCGCAAGGTATTGTGCCGAGCAGTTCCAAAGTGACATTCTATGCCGCAATCGCCCCGATTGGATGCCCGGCGTCCCCTCTAGAGACTGCGACCAGGGGCTCTTTTACGCGGCAGCCTTTGGCCATTTAGGGCTAGGTGTCGAAGTAGGATTAAGTACAAGAAGAAACGGATGAGAGTTTGGAATGTCTTTCTATCATCTCCTAGAAAAGCCGATTTTATAGGCCTCGGTCTCTAGGGGCCTGGTTGGGGTCGCTTCGAGTCTATGATTCCATGAGCTAGGCGGATAGGACAAGGGGGTGATACAAACCAAGAAATACACTAGGGCTCTGTGTCTAACGCCTGTCTCAGGATTGGTGGCAAATAAATCGGTCCTGCATATAAGTGCCCAGTGAAGACTGGATAGAACTTTGTTTCCGGACGTAACCTGCGTGGTTTGCTAACACCTTACCATGTACTCCATATCATGTCCTAAACCTGAGAAAGAATACATCATTCAAATCGATTGTGGTATTTCTTTACACGCAAAAAAACCACCAGTAGTTAGCCAACTCTAGGCCCATAAAACCTTACATTTTCTCGGGGGGGGGAATCATGAAGTACTGTTGGCCGCTTTATCAGATTTTCAGCGAATGTAATCATAGTCATACTTACCTGCCCGGGGCGTTCTTTAGTTTGTGTAGGTCTGGTTGTCTGCATATGTAGTTCCTTGACAGGGCTTTCAGGGGGCAGAATAGGTAGGAGTCTGGGCAGGGATTATCATCTTTCCTTTTCCTCAACATTCTATCCCCCGCCCTAATATCTATTTCATTGTTTGAAAACACCAGATTTTCCCAAGGTCCTAAAGCAGAAGCCCCACGACAACAACAGCCACCAACTACATCTTCCGGTCCGCATTATCCAAAGCTTCAACCCTGTACTACCTATCACTCCCAAGTAAATGAGTGGGTCACAATACCAACAATAAGCCTTATAGATCACAATGCCCTTCGCCGACAGAAACTACACCTACGCGGACTCGCCTGCTTCGCTCTTTCCGCACCTCGTTGGCCTGCCTGACGAGAAGTTCGGCCAGACCCCCGAGCACGTCAACTGCCCAAACGCTGAACAATACTTGAGTACTAGATACCGGTTTGATAATTCCACAGGCAGCATGACTGTAGATAAGGAGGCGTATCCGATCTTACCTTTGGCTGGTGGTGCAAAGAAGGATAATGGCTACATCTTCAATATAATCGAGCGGGAAGGTCGGGAAGATCGTTTTATCTCTACGTTGACGGATCATATACACCAGGCCCCTGCGTGTAGCTCTACGAGCGAAAAGGAGGGCGCCGGTCCTACTGCGGCCAACACTTCGATCGTCCACGAGCGGGACCAGGTATTAGCGAATCCAGTGGCCTATGTGAAGGGCGGCAAGCGAAGCTACACCTTTACCTTTCATGAGGGATCACGCCCAGTCGAGGCAGTGACTATTCCCAAGCGGTCACACCCAATCTACACGCCAACCTTTCAGAGCCACCCTGAAAATGCCGCCCTCGTCCCCCACCCAATCCCGCTCAAGGATCTCCTACTCGCTGAACCTCCTCCCTCTCCCTCCTCACCACCCTTCTCTATCCCCACACCCCCTCAAGACACAGCCGCCACTGCCGCCGCGCCGGAGGAGCTCTCGACCCCCACCCCCCCAACACCTGCAGAGCGCCTTGCAACCTATGCCCGTTACGTCTCCAGCCCTCAGCGTGTCACGCGCGGCGACCTCCGTGCCTGGTTCCAAATCACCTACCAAAAACCGTTGACCGACTCGCAGGCTAGCAGCATCATCCATACACGGGGAATGGTCCCTCGTGCCCTTACCAGCAACCGCAAGCATGTCCCTAAGCCCAACCTCACCTACGATGCAGCACTGGAACGTGAGCGTGCCGTTCTCTACGAGTACACTCTGAGCACCACAAGGGCCGAGGGCCGTGCGCCACCCATGACGAGAGTTGCTAAGTGGTGGGCAGAGCAGGATGGCGGCCGCCTACTAGCGTCCACAAGTATTGCCGGGCTGGTTGCGGAAATGAGGAGGAGAGGGGGACAGGCGATGGCTATGGAGGCTGCAAAGAGCCAGGGGAAGAAATGGGCGGGGGGGTGGGAGGCTATGGACCTCAACAGCCGGAAAGAGTTCGTCAAGGCCGGAATGAAGAGAGCCCACGAGGCGGAGGGCAATGGGGAGGTGGACCTAACCGGTCCGTGGTGTAAGCCGGGGGATGAAGCTGAGGAGGCTAAGGAGGATGTTGGAAGGAAGAGGCATCGGAGTGAGCTTGCGGGGGGGGTTAAATTTAGGGGTGAGAAACGGCGTGTAATGCAACCACTGCAGCGCGAGGATGGGGGGGACAGGCATCCGCACGTTTCTTTCAGGCTATGGAGTTGGTGGCGTAAGCACCGCGACTCGAGGCGCATTTCTACCGCGGACCTCCGGAGGAGGGCGGGGCTGTTCTGGGCTAGCCTTGGGGATGGTGGGTACTGTCCTTTAAACGTCATTTAGATTTGGCTTTGCTAACCACAACTATTAGGAAATGATCCTATGCCAGATTTCACAGACTACATCGAGTGGTTCAAGAATAGGTACCAACTTGTCACCAACGAGGGAGGGCCGTATATGGAAGACATGGTAGTTTCCGGCACCGTCTTCTTTTTGACATTCTTTCTGATTTGCGTGTAGATATATATGTATGACTTTTTGGGCACCGATTTGCCAATGCGTCCGCCAACCCGCTCGCAAACCTCCAAGGCGAGACGGTGGTGCTAGTAGCTGGTGACACTCATCTTGGAATGTCATGAGAAACTGCCTGCCCCCACCATTTCCTCGGTGAGCTCTCTCAGTCTATCTTGGGACTTGTGGAGAAGATTTCCCCGCTTGGGGAGGAGGACGTGTGTGTCGCTTTTCTCTTCATTTCTCCCCCATTGTGCTCTCTATGTCTGTGTAGTGTAAGGTTCTGGAAACATTTGAAAGAGAATACCATAGAGTGTGCCTAACCCTCGTAAGGCGGTCCGTGAATTAAAGAAATCGTGAAGCTACAAATTCTACATGTCCCAATCGTTAACTTGTTTGGTTGGGCGTTGGTGGGCCACTGGGGTCGTGGGCGGATTGTCTAACCCAATTAGGTTAGCTCTTGTGTATTCCTATCTACTGTCCGAAATAATGCTATTGTAGCGGAAGTAATTCTTGTGATATCTTATAGTAATACAGGAGGGAATTTAATAGCCCTTTTATAATAATAGTAGCCTTGGCAAACACAGTCATGACATGATATAAGAGTGGTCTAGACCTGCCGCAATTATTACAGGGAGGATATATTTTCCCCGGCGCGGCTCGTAATAATAATCCCCTAAATACACCCAAACACACCAACTCAAAATACCTTCTAGGTCGCGTTTCGAGTATATATTCCCTCTATCGTTGCCCGGAGTGTATCTAGAGATGTCTGGATACCAAATTGTTGCTTTATAAGAAAGAAGTCACTTCAGGGTAGTAAAAATTGGTGGTAAAGGTCACAGAAAAAAATTGATAACAGGCTATTTCTTTGGTTCCTGGTGACAATATGCATCTCAACGCTCATGTCAACCTGGAAATAGTCACATGTAGCTTGTAACCCTCCGGTGGTTGATAAATCATCAAATATGCATCAATTTCCGACGCCCCGAGTACATTCCAGCGACAACTTCCGGGGCGCTGGTTAACCCCCGAATCCCACCCTGGGTATAAGTAGGCCCACTATGCGCGGTCCAGGCCCGTCAGAACCGGTCAGGTCCCTGATTCCCCATTCTCTCTGGACCCGCCGATGAGAGCAAGTACTCTGCTGCGGAGGTATAAACCGCGGGAGGCGAGACGGATTTCGGCGGGCTGTGGCTAGGGAGAAGCGGATGGTGTTTATTCTCCGAGCGTATGTGCAATGAACACCTAAGATCAAAGCCTGCATGTACTTATATCCTCTTGTCCACTGGAACAGAATCTACTTTTTCCACTGCCCAAATTCCCCGCAGTACACATGTCTCTGTGGAATCATATCCCGGTAACTCTACCGGGAACGATGGAGTTTTCCCTGATCACCATGGGGCGGCATATGGGGGTGCGGGGGTGAAGCTCTTTAAACATATACATTGAAGCACCGATATTTACGAGCTCTCTTCTATATCTGGAATCCCGCATACACACCGACCCCGCCACCATGAATATGGATCTCGAACCCCCTGGGAGGTTGCTCCTGCGGTGGACACACCACTCACCTTGATTTTGTTCTTCAAAGAGGTTGCGGATCAACTAACCCAGCATGATTCTCATGGGCATGGGAACGGCCTGCCGCCGGGCCTTCTCTCTGGCGTTCTCTCAGAGCGGAGCTCCTAACGACGTTGGCTTCGCGCTGCACCCCCCGCAACACCATCCGCCCACACATTTGAGTCAACATAAAAATCAATGATCAATGCCCAATCCACAAAACCTCGGTGCGGCCAGAGAGGGGGGTGGTGGAGGGCAGTGTAGCATCCCCTAAGTTATGTAGCCATGACTGAGAGAAATTCAAATGTATGTGTTTATAATTTAATGAACAATCGTTCAGGAACGCTGCGTATATACATGTACTTGTCGGGAGTGATTGGAACGTTTATAGACCCATGACCGAGTTATAAGGGCAATTGCCACAAGAGGTGTAATACTCCAACCTTCGGTCTTATTGCTGCAGTTGAGGCTCGGTATAGAGATTAAAAGTCTTAGCCCAAGCCACACAACCACCGCCACGTTTTGTGGATGACGGGCAACCGTACGGCGCCAGGAATCATTCTCCCCCTATAGAGGCCGCCACCGATGTTGACCTGAAAAACCAAGGGTCTACAGAGAGGGCCAAAGTAGGTCACAGGGGCAACCTTTGTCCCAACGGAGAAAGAAATCTTGGATTCATCTTAGAGACCCTGGATGTCCCCTTGTGTACTATCATTCACTTCCACATCCGATATGACTATTCTCGAGCCAACCGTGGGTAGCACCGAGGTCCCTGCAGTGCCCATATATTTAGATTTAGCTTAAGCTGATGCAGGGGCTGCGGCTACATGACATACGAATGTGCGGATTTTCGGTGGGAGATTAACCCTAACCCTGACGATTCTCGGGCACAAAACTATTTTCGGGACAAAGAGACCGAAAGGGAGGGATACGATTTATCAGCTCAGCGAGGCATCTCTCATGTGGCAACCGGGTAAATTAATACATATTTCGTTTTCGCACCTTATTATCCCCTGACTCGTTATATCCCATTACATGTATAACCGCGCCGCAGCTCCACGTGATTGGTTAGGCATCCAGCCCCCCCGCTTTCTGGGGTGGTCCTTGATCCTACGGTGAGTAGGACCTTCTACTCCAACAGAGCTTCCTCCCCCCAACGATTAGCACGAGAGAGAACCTGCCAAACCTCCCACCATGGCCAACAATTCTGATATTCCATACTCACCACCACAATACCTTGTCTCCCGCTCCGTACTCCCGCCAGAGCAACTCATCTCCGAGTTTGAGTGTAGGTTATCCTCACCTAGTCTTTGTGGGCGTGGGAAAACCTGGACTAATTCGACAAAGCCTTCAAGCACTCGCTCCCTTACATTTCGCGCGCCCCTGAGATAGTTTTTGAACGCCTTATCGGGAATGTGGGTATTAGATGCATCTCTCCTAGAGGACCTTTCCTAGGTTAACTGTTTACAGATTAATGAAACAGTAATCGTCCGGCTTCAGCAACAACGAAAAACTCAGCTTGCCGAGACCGCCGAAGCGGAGAAACGGAATGTTGAGCTCAAGAAAAGGGTGGAAAACCTCGAGAAAACGGAACAGGAAAATATAGCCCTCCAGGAGAGGGTGGAAAGTCTTGAGGCGGAGGTCGAGGCCTTAAAGGCCGAGCTTACTAATGCTTCCTCAAACCTTCAACCTGTATGTCCGCACTGGATACTGAACCTAGGCGAGGAAGTTATCTTAATATTCTGTACTAACTTGTTTTCTACCCTAGGCGGACCCGCCTCTTTCAGCAAGCGCCACCCACTCCGGCTCCGGCACCCAACCCGGCCCAGACGGGAGATCGCATGTTGTGCGTCGAGGCCCGGGGTCAAGCGGCATCCCAGAGCGCGTTGCACCAACGAGCGGGACGCCTCTGCATTTCTACTTTAGCCCCACTGGGAAATCGACGTTCGTCAATGTACCTCCAGGAGAAAATCATGATCTCGCTTTCCTCTACCAAAATGGGGGTACCTGGCTGGAGCTTGCACACCCGACAATTAAATTCATGCACCTTTTCGGAAACTGGATGACCCCTGATCAAGAGAAACTCCCATCCCTCATAACAGAAGAGATCGTATTTCCCGAGAAGGTGTCCTTTAACCCGGTTGTAATTGTCTGGCTTACGGGACTTGACATGAGCAATGATGAACCCTGGCGAGTCAAGGTATATGCAACAAAGATAACACAAGAAGGTTTTGTGCTTAACATAGAGGCACTTCGTACCTCCGTCCTTTACTCGGCCGGTGTATCCTGGCTAGCTTATCGTGGGTATGAGGCTGTTTCGGGCGAGCTACCCGCCTCTGGTCAGGGTGGATGGAGACAAAGATCTAGTTATTCGAACGTGTCCGTTTCGGCCAACTTAGGGGGGTTGTATCACAGAACAGCGGTCTTCTGTAATGCGCTAGAGGTGCAAGATGTAACACAGCTTTCGTTGAGGACCAACATTATCTCTGAGGAATCGTGGGAATTTAAATGGGAAATGACAGGTGTCACCCCTAATCTTGAGCTCTTCGGGGCAAACTTTCTGAGGCTATCTAGTTAGGGTATAGGAGGCGTGTCTAAATGCGGTTTGGGGCCTGAGCTTTCAGCATGTATTTAAAATCCGATCTTTTATCTGGTTCCATTATTGAAATTAGTCTATAAGGACTCTCCATCGTCCTTCCACCCCATTGTTATTCTATGTACTGACTTGGAGTTGACCAGAACTGATATATCAATCATTGTCAGGTTTCATGTAACAGATATATAAGGATTATGAATTTACTCTTTGGGGGTGTCGCCGCTAAATATATCAAACACAGAAAGGGGATTAATAAGGCTGTCTTTTTCATCAAGGTTACGCAACTTCCTATACTAAACTTTTCTCCTCTCCCATATCTCAACCGTATCGCTTATTGGTATATATCCTGTAATTCAGAGCGTAGCTTTAACGATCTCCCTTTCAATCTTATCTTCCACTACGCCTTTTCCGTCTGCTCTTCTACACTGTCTAAATGCTCCAATCTCTCCTAACTTCAACGTGACGCAAGGAAATTGTAAAGAATCCGATATTGCTGATCATACAACTAGGATATGGGGGTGAGGATGAGGGTGACAAGGTTCCCACCTCAAATCTTATACCTAAGATGTACCCAGGGTGTTGGAAAGTGATGCACATTTGGACTTAACAACGCCTACATACACCCAAATACACCAACTCAAAATACTTTCTGGGTGGGGTTTCGAGTATATATCCCCTCTATTATTGCCTGGGATGTGTCTGGATACTAAATGTTTGCCTTATAGAGAAGAAGTCACTTCAAGGTAGTAAAAATGAGTGGTAAAGGCCACAGAAAAGAATTGATAACAGACTCCTTCTTCTAGTTCCTGGTCACGATATGCATCTCAATGCTCATATTAACCTGGAAATGATCGCATGTAGTATGCAACCCCTGGTGGTTGATAAATTATCAAATGTGCATCGCTTTCCGACACCCTGAGTATAGTTATGTCAAAATCCAATAACAAGCAAGTATCACACTGCGTAGTAGCTATGTTACCATAGGTCCTGTACTGATACTAACGGGGCGCAACATGGCCATACCCAGGCCTAGGGTAAATGGTAGTCAACACCTTAATTTAAATCCCACACAAGGACATATAGCTGAGCTTGCTGATCTCGAAAGCAAGCGCGGAGAACAACCGAACCCACCACCCCTAGCCGTCCGAGTGCGAACCGATTGACGAAAGCACGATTATTGCAGTACATGCACAGGAACAAGGAGATCTTACCACCCTCTGCCCCTACATAACGACTTCTTGTGCGGGCAGTGGATATAGCGGGCCTATGGTTATCGTGCTTGACGGAAAACCACCACAGATGCGTTATGTAGGAGTCGCAAACGCTATATAAGTAGCTGGCTAGTGAAACCGCGGCCGCGGGTGTTGCAGGGATCGCGGATGTCAATGCCAGCATCACTGCCGTCAGAGATGAAACCACATTCGTCGTGCCGGTGTTGCCGAAGTCGTCCTCGTACCCTACATATTGGTCGCTGCCGAGAAAGCTTTCGATGTCAGTGTAGTGGGTTGTACCAGGGGGAGGAGCTCAGGGTCTGTATATAATTATACCTGACCCGGCAACAGGCCTGCCTCTGCCTTCTGGAATCACGGCGCCAGGGCGTAGGCCGAGATACGGTTGTCGTCTTCTAGGTCATGGAATTGGATATGCTCAATTCCTACTACTCCTGGAGTATTAGTTCCACTACTGAAAAATAGGTAAACACTGCCAGGTGGTTGGAGATAGCGGAATAAACATGCGTTGGATGGGCTTGTGGGATAGACCGACTTCATGCGCTTTGCCCCTCGATTGACGTCAATGGCAGCTGCCCGTGCTTGCACTTGGGCCGAATACTGCTCGTGCCGGGCGGCTCCTCTGATCCTGCAGGAACTCGGGATATGGACCTTTTGTCCCAACCAACTCAAGAATGTCATTGACCTACTACCACCCCAGGTAATGTTAAGACTATAGTTGGGGATTGCAAACATGTCTACCAATAGGAAGTCCTACGTTCACCTATATCCTGCTAGTAGTAAAATATTTGGGGGAAAAATGTTTCGGAGAGGAGCTTTAGGTTGCTCTGTTAGGCTGTAAAGGTGGGATAGGAGGTTGTGGGCTATCAGGTTGAGGGAGGAGCAGTAATCCAGTTAGTTGTGACATTAGGACCCTAGTAAGCACTTGTGCAAGAGTGCCGCATCTCGTGAGATTGCGCCGGGTTGTAGAGTCGAAACTTTGGCAGGCATTGAATGGGAAGGAACTCCTAAACCGATGTTTAAGTAAAAAGGCAAGAATTCAGCCAAAGGTTCCTCTAATTCCCCACATGTTTGACAGACCCCAGCTCCCCCCGCGAGGGGTGTGGTGTGGCTCATGACAGGTACGGTCTGGGAGGCAGTCGATCTAAACAGGGGGTCTTGATCTTTCTCCGCGTGGCTAGCTTTTTAAAATGAAGAGGACTGGTGGTATAGCAAATCCTTGTGCCCCGGGTTCGGCCCTGCAGTGATGCCTCACAGTTATTTCATCTCCCAGAAGAGGGTTAGATCCTGTGAACTGACGACCGAGAACTACGCTACGCCTAACAGCCAAGGTAATATCATCTCTATATAAAGCCCCCGGTTTCCGGTCTCTCGAGCGTCATGTACCTTATTTTTCTCAGTCACCGCCAAAGGTGAGGTGGTTGTGGTCGCAGAGTCATACGTCAGCTACAACAAGACTCCCTTGGAGTCCGTTCATAACGATTTCATGATAGCTAGGCGTTGAGGTTATCAAACTATTGGAGCCCTGTATCGCATAGGCATGGAAGCGGAAAATCGAAATCTTGTCACTTCAAGAGGCGATCTCACCGGCTTGGACAATTTTTGATTAACATCAGAACTTCTTTGGTGTCATTAATCCATGCAACAGCACCTAGGAAGTCTGAATCTTGCTACCTGCGGCTTTCCGAAATTTATATCCTTTGCCGAGACAAGAGCTATGAATACCAGACGTACTATATACCCGGAATACGATGTATAATCACCCCACGCTGCCCTAGCCCTCCACGGCAAACGACCGAAGGTACGCTAATTGTGCTTCTATAACCATGGAATGAATCTGACTACTGCCCCGGCGGAAACGCCCGGCAGAAGCTAGGCCCCCTACGTTCCACCAAGCATGAGATAATACCCAAGATAGATTCCCGGTCTGTATAGCGCTAGGGCCCCCGGGGAACTGGGGGGAGATGAAGATATTGCCAAATAACGGACCGCATGGCATCTTGTTCAGCTTGGATATTATCAGACAAGATACAGGATAGATGTACCTGTCCTTTGTTATCAATTCTGCATTTTTGTAGTAGAACGTTTAGTTGGCACACTGGAGTTGTTATTGGTGGTACTCAGTTCCTCATTCTGCCTCTCAGAAGGATGAAGGTCCGCCTGAGCCGAGAGGGAACACCGCTGGTAGTCGTGGGATCCTAGCCACGCAAACACTTTGCCACCCTTCCAGTCGTGAGATCGTCCCCACCTAGCGCTCTAGTTACATGGATGGTATCTGTGGGCGTGTCTTTTGCGTTGGTTTTGTCTTCCCGTTCTTTTCACTTATTTATTGTTTTTTTGTCGTGGGTTCCGGTTTGCGTAGAACTAATGGATGATTAGCCCCAAAGTCTGATCCGTCGACCGTTGTCGCCCTTTGGAGAAGATAAATTGTCTTCTTCCATTGTTGTTGGGGTAATGATGGATGGCCGGAGGGCTGATCTGGGGGGGGGGGGGGTCGGGAAAGGGCGCACCCAAGATTAGAGCTTGTGCTAAGGTAAAGAGTTTCTGAGCTAGGTTCCTGCTTTCTCTGTTTGGCTTACCCTTTGTATGCCGTTCATGTTTGTAGTTTTATGATAGTTCTTTTCGTTTGAGTGGGGGTTCTGCGCTGCTACGGCTAGGAAGTATCGGGTGGTAACTGCTATGTTAGAGTGGGCCGCAATTATAGGGCTTACAGCATCAATAGCAAGTAATAAAAAAAACAGGAGAGGAGCTTATGCTTACAGTCGACCAGGAGCAGCACACGACCCCCCCCCCCCGGGGGGCTAGTCGTGGTTACCCCTCCTGCCTGTCGCTTCAGCCGGCGACAACCTCTCTTCTTCCTATGCAATATAATAGGGACTACAGACCAAAGTCATGAATATTGGTGATTAGGCCGGTGTTCGTGGCTGGTGGTCGCTCACTGCAGAGGGACAGAGCATATAGCCCCCAGACATGCGCGTACCTACATGTATTTGGCGCTAAATAGGAATATATTACCATGAAAATATTAGTATTAGGGGTTGGTTCAAGGACAGCCAATACAATCGACAAACCACCACTGGAGTAGCTGCCCGATCGTGCTTAAAACGGGTATATATCCCTAGAGAGACCGCCGGGTGGACGTATCCTCGATTAGCAAAGTACTGCATGAGAGATTGCGTTGGTAGGGGAACGGAATTTGAAATCAGGGGAATTAAAAATTTCATTTTTGAGGCGGGGCGAGCCTGCCCAGGAACCTTGTCGGGCTCCGCGGCTACCCGACGCCGCACCGAAGGAGGATTATGATTTCCAGTACTTTTAGCTACTTATGCAGCTAAGCCGATTACTGGAGGTCTTTACCATGAGGAAATATGTTCGAGCGGAGGTCTCGCAATTAAATATTAAGCTTATATATATTGGGATCGTCGTGAGGCCCGAGTCTCCGGTGTTGTGGCTTGGATAGCAGCATCGGGTTAAGTCTTATATGCCCATCTACACTAAGGGTAATTTGCCTATATACATATAACTGATCTTGATCTGTCAACCGCCGTTGCTTTGTGGCCTAGCTTGAAGGTTTGTACCCCAGAGGTCCCCAAAGTGTTGCAACGTTGAGGAAGAACCACAATTTTGCAACTATTGGCCACCACGCCAAAAGAGAGTCGGGCACCAGCTTTTCTGACCATGCGCATCCCACGCTTCACATAGCTCTAGCCTAGCAGTCATGACCAGATACTGATGGAACAAAGGGCAGAAATACACTTCGCACGAGACCAGATCTCAATGACACCGCCTAGACGACATCCGAGTGTTGGCCTTAATCTCCGCCCACGCACAGTAAATGGTAACTACGGCTTTGGGAAATGATCTCCAGAGATAATAGTTGCGTGATCTAGAAACCGCCTATAGAGAGTCGCTCTGATTCTTGGAGGGATATGTGGCTTCTGGTTTCGGGAGTGATTTATTACTGGATTGAAGGAACCGGCCACCGCTCCCAAGTTGGGAAATAATCCCTATAGATCGAATTGCATTAGGTAGAGCTTTGTGATAAGTACCTGGAAAGAAAAAGGAAAAGGTTGACTGGGCCTAGCTTTGATGGTGGTCGCGCCACCTGAGTACCGAGCTCGTTGCATCACTCTAAGGACCCCCGGGGTACATCATTACCACCAATATTACCAGTGAGCTCAATGGCATGTAACGGACATTAGGTTGGTCGTGATATAGCCAAAGTCTACGGATCACCACCGAGGCTCTTTTCTATTAGTTCAAGTCCCGCTCGGGATCACCATTATCGGATTGGGCAAGGAGGGTTCTATATATAATCCCTGGAATATTCGATCGGGACTCTCCAAATAACCCGACAACTGACCCCCCGCGACCCGACGGCAGACTCCAACGCGCCCCATCCTTACTCGCTATTAGTTATGTTGGTTAACGGGAACGAAGGGCGGCACTTTTTCGTAGGCTCATTTCCGCATATAGTGCTATGGTCGCGAAGCCTAGTCCGGAAACGCCCATAAACTGTGAATTGCGAAGACCCTCAGGCCGGGGCGTACCCGGTATAAGCACGTTTGAGAGCCCAACTTTGGCTCTACATGTTCTTAAAAATGATTCACTTCTCAATTGTCACAATATTTAGCCAACTATCCCGATTTCAACTATCAACTCAAAGCACCTTGCCCTCTATTTTACGGAATATATCTACAAGCATGAGAGGAGTGCACACATGCGCGGAGGGAGGCGCGGAGGTGGGTAAAATTTGCGATATCGAGTTTACTACTTATATACGTATCACAGAAAGTTCGGCATCAACGTTAAACACACAATAAAAAAACAATACAAGCACAAGAGAGTTCTATTAAGCGCAAACCTATCTAACAGCAACTGGAGGGATAAACCGACCCAAACCCAGTTCAGCTCATGTAGGGCTACTTACGGACCAGGCGGAGTCCATCGGTTGCGCGAGCTGGGTCAGCGCAAACCCGTCCCCACAGAGACATGGCCAAGTGCTTCAACCCCTCCAAGGCACTTTTGCGGTCGGCTTGCTGGTGGAAAGTCAAGATACGGACATGACCAGCTCGGGATGCTATCGGAGAAGCCAGAGGTCTTCTTCGGTGGTGGTAGCGACGCCTGTGGGTTGAGCGGGGGGCTGTGATGTGGCGAATACGGTTTAAAATCGGAGATGATCTCTGGCCCTAGCGAGAGAGAGTTTTAGCAACAGCGACCTTGGAGGAGAGGCCTTAGATATGGGGTGGGGGTACGTTGTGGTTAGGAGAGAAGGAGTGGTTGCCTAGAGATTAGGGCCTCGAAGTTTATGTCGAGATGAGGCTCTGCTATGGACCCTACACAGTCTCGTTGAGCCGCAGTGCTTGGCACAAAATAGTTGTTCAATTCTTGCGATACATAAAAGCTTCATTAAATTATAGTATGTTACTTTCATGTAGAAAAAACCAACTAGGTAGTTTACATTCCTTTCTTTTATTATTATCGATAACTACAGTGCCTACATAGAGAAAATTCGCCTTACATGTATGGAACCGAGGTACTACGCTAAGCGCCTGAGGAACCTATGGTCCTATACATAGGCTGCACAATATGTGATAAGTGATGTCCAGTCGTAGAAGCACAGAGGGATTAATCAGCGGTGCTTATTTGAGGGTGGGGTTAAGAGATTTCAGGCTTTCTCCACGAGCGCTCACGATCACCCAGAGAGCTCAGAACCCAGCTACCACAAACGTCCAGACCCTGCCACTATTGACATCCATGCACGCATCTACAATCTAGTGAGTACCATGCATTCAATACCCGCTCCGCGTGCACGCATAGCTATCCTCGATCTGAATCCCGGTTCTAACCAATCGGAATGTCTAGTTTAAACCACCCAACTGATTTATTTGCGGGGGTAATAGCCTTCTAAGACCGACGCCAGCCCCTAGATTCCTTCTTTGAACCTTGAAGTATACTTCCAAGATAAGGTCAGTGATTAAAGGAACCTTTCCTCCTTTACTTTATCGATTCATTTCGTTGGCCGAATTACATCTCTAAAAACGTTAGCCGGGCAGCCCGTTCCCCAGGATACAGAAAGCCGCAAATCGCCTCCTGCCCTTACTAGCTATATCTAGCCATGGTTGAACCTATCTCCATGGCGGTCGGGACCGCGATTGGGGTCGCCGGCTTGTATTCAACCTGCTTACAGGCTATTGAAGATTACCAAGCGGTCCGGAACTTCGAGTCGGACTCTCAATGGCTCGTGGATTTATTCGAGGCTGAACGGATACTTTTAAGGGGGTGGGGGAGAAGAGTAGGAATTGAAAATGGAGGGAGTCAGCACCCCTGCTTGGACCCCAGTTCGGAGGAGTACGCCATTGTTAAAAGACTGCTGGAACACATACGGCAAATATGGGTAGATGCAGATGCGATATCAAGGAAGTACGACATCAAGCTTATGGGGGATGCTGTGGCGGGTGGATCATATGGGTTTATTTCCTTCACGCCCCGGAGGGTATCCTTACGTCGCAAGATCGTTTGGGCTTCAAGAGATAAGGCAAAGTACCAGAGGCTTGTTGGGAACCTGAGCTGTCTTACGCAGAAGCTTAATGACATTGCCTCTATTAGCGATGGTGTGAGAGAGCTACAGTACGGAGGTGAGGGTTACAGAGATAGGGTATCAAAACTGAGGGCTCTTGTTCAAGGTAGGTCCTACGCCTGCTATAAAGCCACATACATATCTAACAGCAATAGGTGATAGAAAGAGGTACTTTGATCACATCGGTGGAGTATCGGTAGAGGCACAGTACCGCGGTGTGGGAACCCGGGCCACAGACGAGGAATTGAAGGAGTTCCTATCGTCAGAAGGATTTCAGTCTTGGTTCAACGGCATTGCGGGGGGGGGCCCCATCCTCTCTTCTCTGGCTCCAAGGTGAAGCCGGAGTCGGCAAGACAGTACTCACAGCTACAATGATAGAGCATGTCAAGGAGAACTCCTCATACCCTACGGCTTTCTTTTTTTGTCATTATGGTCGCCCTCCATGGAATAAGCCCGAGCACGTTCTCCGTTCATGGATCGCCCAGCTAGCCCGCCAGAGCGCTGATGCGTTTGAAGTCATTCAACGTCACTTCCCCGAGTCTCCCAGGGGTCTCGCCAAAATGGAGGTGTTGTGGGGGGCGTTGAGCGAGATCACAAGAACTCTGGATTCCTGCCATCTTGTCCTAGATGCGCTAGATGAGTGTGATGGCGGGGATACCGATGATACACGCGATAACACTTTCCAAGGGGATATCGGGAAGTTCTTGCAAAACCTGCTGTATTATACACGGGACCGAGGTGCCAAGATCTTCATCAGTAGTCGACGCGTTGGCTATTTTGAAGCCCTGAGCATTGATTGTAATTTTTCAAGCACGCGGATCTCACTGTACCCATTTGAGGGGCGCTCTGAGCAAAATACTCGGGCCCATATTGATGCACATTTGATCAATACACACTACAGCGAGAGCGACCGGAGGAGGCTGGTAGATGCAATTGAGAAAAGATGCGGGGGGGACAGGAGTTGGATTTCTATGGAATTGGGGTATATCTCCTGGGTAGGAACTACCGAGTCGATCGATCAGCTTTTATGCCCAAAATTACCAACAACCGAAGGCCTATCCATGAGAATCGTGGAAAAAATATGCAACCTTGAAGGGCGGGATAGAGAGCTCGCAAGGAATATCCTTGAGGTTGCCATTTTCTCCGATCACCACTTGTGCGCTCTTGATTCCACTGTGTGCCGCGCGAAGTATTCACAAAGGGCGTATATGAGCTCAGTTTTCGTTGATGTTTCAACTTGTGCAGCTGAGGCTCTAAGGCTCTGTGGCCCAGCGGTGAAAATGGCTCCGGATGGTTCCCCCACGGCGTGTGTGGTGTTTGCGCATGGATTTGATAGAATATCTCTGTTAAAGTCCGCCCTTTTTGGGGATATCTCACACAAACATGCAGTAGTGTCTAACATGGCGCTGGCATGTTATCTGGGCGCAACCAGGGTGGGGGGCCGTGACCTCTGTGTTGAGTCCCTCCTTGGGCCGGATTGGGCTGAGATATTCCAGAAGACCTCTGGGGATGCCAGAGTTGAATGCCTAAACCATCAAAGGAATCTTTTAGGGCTGGCAGATCACTTTAGAGAGTTTGCACAACTCGAATACGTGAGTCGGGCTAGCCTGGCTAGCCGTCACATGCCCCGCTGGGCGCGGGAACCTGTCGGCAAGCTCGCACCACTCACATTCTCATGCCGTCACGGGTTGGTAGAGATGTTTACAGAGCTGGTGGTAGATTCGAGCAATATTGAGCCAAACCTGATTTCAATGGCTGCCTGGTACGGTAGAGTGGAAATTGTTCGAATATTACTGTCGAGAGGTGACATCGACCCTAATGTGCACTCGATCGAGGTCGCCCCACTAACCCCGCTTGGATACGCAATCTGTGGGGGGAATCTCAAGGTTGTGGAAGTCCTACTGGATAGCCAATCAGTACTTGCTAACGGCGGTTTTCGGGTTGAAGCGCTCCCCGGTGCCGAGGAGGACTGTTACTTGTGCGCCCGGGAACCTTTTCCCGTGGTGTCTGTGGGGGACGTTTTTCCATCCCCTTTACAATTAGCAATAGCTAGGGAAAATAAGGGCGCTGTCGAGCTATTGCTATCCAGACACAGGCCAGCCCCTAGGTTCAGGAGCGTCGTCGAGTTCCATCAAATAATGCTCATGAGCTATGCCACCCGACGAGGATACGGAAGTCTTGTTTCAAAACTCTTGTTCGGCAAGTACCTAGATATCAACCCTCTAGCTAAGAACGGGAAAACCGCGCTGGATCTTGCCGTGGGTGCTGGAGACGGCGACGACCTTGAGATATGGGAAATGCTAAACGAAAGGAAAGCATGGTCAGGGGATGATTTGCGTGACTGGATGCGATGGTATTCTAAGGCACTCCGAATTACATTTGTCGTTTGTTCTTTCCTACTTTTGTTTGAGGTATACCAGTATGCTTTTTGGCCGGGTGGCATCCGGGGCTTGGGGGGGGTGTAAGATGGGTGGAGCAGATTCCTGGAGTTGTGGTTCTTTTGTTTTTTTTATTTACTTTTCCTTGGTACGGTTATGAAATATGTGTGTTGTACCCAATTAGGTTGTACTGTCTTGAGATTGTTTTATTTTATGGGGTGTTTCAATACATGCTACACCGGAACCTCCGATTGTACAGGTATTTGTAGAAGGATGAGGAAAAGATGGGGAGGTGAGGGTGGAGTTGAAACGATGTTAGGCGTGGGTGGTGTTGTAATGATGCCTGTATCGGGGGCATATTAATGTCATCTCCTCTTTACACTCTGAAGACGAGAAGAGGGGAGCAGGTACACACTCGCCACAGCTGCCGCCGGGGTGGATGGGGGTGAACGATATCTGGTAAGAAGGTGTCGGTGATTCAGTCAGTGACCATGTTTGCCTGTACAAGTACCAAACCAGCGCTACCGTGGCAGAAATATAATTTATGCCTTTGTGCTTCTGGACTCTACGCCTGAGCTTCACCACCCCTGTAGTCATGAGCAACTCTCCATGTTAGGATCACTATAGAGCCTACTAATTTAGCCAGCCGCCTCAACAGCAAACCCATATCCTCCCTCAAGTTCTCAAAGAGAAGAAAAGAAAATGGTGGTCTGGTTGTGTATAGGTGGATTCTAGTCCTGCTGTTTTCGAGTCCCCCCTGCGTTCAACTGGTAAAATTAGTTTTTTTTCCCCTTCGTCTCTGCAAGCAGTTACGTTGTCCAGGTCACTGCTGTTCCCGTGGGCTCAGGTGCTGGGGTGAGGAGGAAAGAGAGGAAGAGTGAGAAGGAATGAGAAATGCAGTATGGGTGGGGAGAGCTGGGGAGAGAGGAGGGATGAAACGAAGAAGTGGAAGGAGAATGATAGGAGACGGCAAATTGTAAAACGTGTGGTGGTATTTGGTATGTCCGAGTTTTCTTTCTTTTGTTGTGTGTTTCTTGTTCTGTGTAAAGATTTACCCTGCCTCCGGAACAGGAGGGTTATCCGGACGTTGACCCGGTGTCTAGGTTGCAAAGTGAGGACTTGGCACTGGAAGTTGCCACATTTCGTGAGATAATCTGGTAGATGTCTGTAATTGTTTTTTTCGTTACACCATATGAGAGGGTCGGGGACAGTGGGGTCTATTAGTACAATGTTACAGGATTGCTTGGAAGTGCGGTACTGGTAGTACAGTGGTATTGTCCTGGTATGACGGCGCAACGGAAGAGTGACGTACGCCCAGAAGCGGGGTTCGGTTATAACTCGGCAACCACTACCACACCTCATGAGGGGACCCTGGTAACCCCACCTCGTAGGAAGTCGGGGCAGTAGCAGAGGCATTGCGGGAGATTTGCTATTGGAGGAGTTAGCGGGTTTAAGGGGGGTCTTTCATGTATAAATAGCTAGTAGGACTCCCGTCGTCTTAGGGGAATTATCATCCTCTCAAGCAACGGAATCCGGTCTACAATATTACAAGTTTAAAAGCTACAGAACTATTGCTTAGCATTAGCCATATCTTAGTGACTTCTGAGATATCCCTTTACACTATATTGTACCTTATCCGGTTGCACACCTCTTAAGCGAGCCTACTATATTTCTCAAGACAACACTTCGATTACCTTGTGTGATTGCTAGGTACGGATAGTACACGGGCACTCGGTATAAGAAGTAGTGATCAAGAGGATTAGTACATGCTTCGCTTCCCCTGTGAAATCTCCTTTCTCGTTCCTCGAGGCAGCGCAGAACATCTCTACTGCGGCTACCTCCAACACCAAGGCTTCTTCACAGAAGCACGCACCATCGCCACCTTCAAGGAAAGTATCCTTGAGCCCAACTCCACCCCCTCCATCCTCATTACGCTTCGCCAAAACTCTCACGGCTTAGCGCACTCGGTACCTTGGCTCACCCCTCTACCTTGGTGCATCAACACCCCCGACCTCCCCATTGAATTCTTTAAAAATGTCCCTCCCACTAGCGTTAACCTCGCGGGAAGACCACGACATGACGGAAGCCATTGTGGTCCGAGACAAAGACACCGCCATGGCCCAGGCTCATCCCACAATAGCCAGCAGAGCCAGGGATACCCCCACCACCGAGCTATGGAACCCTGCCCCCCTCAAAGCCAAAGCCCCGAAGAAGGTCCGCAAACGAGACCCGAAGAGGATCACTTGCAGCTCCGCCAGCATGGAACTCAACTCGTTCGAGACCCCAACCAGGCAAGCCACTATTACAGTGAGGCGCTCTGGTTCGGATGGGGATATGAGCGACGCCAGCTACGCGAGCACCTCCTCCATCGGAGAGCGGTCCTACGAGCAGGAGACCCCACGACCCCTCAGGACCGAGGTACTCGTACAGGGCATGAAAGGTCTCGCAGCTCAGACAGGCCTAGCCCTTCAGGCAGAAGCCAGGGCAAGGGAGCACCAACACGGCCAGGTAGTCCAAGGCGGACAACAACTGGTGGGAGAACTACAAGGGAAGTTCCGGGAAGTAGAAGGAAACCAAGGACAGATAACCACCGCCCTCGGCACCCTAGCCAACCAATTCCAAGCCTACGCGCAAAACCAACAGGCGGAAACTGAGCTGAGATTCAGACAGATGGCCCTGGAAAATGAACAGCAGAGGCAACGGACCCAGGAGCTCGTGGCCTATATCCAGGCCCAGCAGGCGGAAAAGAATCTGGAAGTACCTGAGGGACTAGCGGCAACTATTACAGCCACTCAGACAGCCCTACCCGCGAAGGCGCCCGCCCCTACGGTCGACCCCCTCCAGCCAGAATTGAGGAAAATGCTGAAGGTAGCTCTGAAAGCATTTAAGGAGAAGCAACCCCGGGTGGAGTCTGAGAAAGATTCCCCAGGAGAAGGAAGGGCACCGCCACCCTCACCCCCAGCCAACAGGAGGAGGAGTAAATCCCCGTCTCCACCACCCAGAAGATCCCACGGTAAACGTAGGAGGGAGGAGGAGCCTATACTGGAGAAGGGAGCGGTAGGAAATGGTGGAGGAAATGGTGGCGGAAGAGGAAGAAGAAGGCACAGGAGGGATGACAGTCCAAGCTCATCGGACTCATCCAGCTCCTCCGATGATGATAGGAAACAAAAGAGAAGAAAGGACAGGCACCACCGACGAGCAGAAACGCAGTCACCGGTCCCCCACAGCCATCGCAAGGGAGAAACCCCTAAGCAGGCCAAAATCCCCTTCTCTGGTAAACCCGAGGAAGATGTCCGCCACTGGATCGATCGTATGGAGATCCTAATGGATCTCCAACCCCGAGTCACATGGGATGACAAAACTCGAATCCTTTGGGCATCTCTGGAATTCACCGGGAGTGCAGCAAGTTTCTGGCGCAACTTTAAGGAAAGGCTTAGTGTAGAACCTAGGCTCGGTACTTGGGAACGTTTCAAGCAGGAACTCCGCATCCAGTACGGTAATCGTACCAGCCAAGAGCAGGCCAAACAGAAAATGGATAATCTCCGTCAAACTGGCCTTATCGACGACTACATCAATGAGATGCAGAACCTCGAGTGGGACGCTCGAGTAGGCCCAATCGTCATGAAGTCCATGATTCTAACAGGAATAAACTCCACGTTGGAACAGAGACTATCCGCCGCGATTGAAGAACCATCTGGGTTCCCAGATTGGTTAGCATGGGTCCGAAGAGTGGGAAGAAAAGATGCTGAAGTTAGAGCCCGCCAGAAGATTCTGCGTGGAAGGGAACCAGCACGACCCCAAGAAACTCGGGAGACTAAGCACCAAGAAAGTAAACACCAGCGACCCCGCCCCCGTAGAAAGGAGCGTGATGAATCCCGTCCCCATAGAAAGGAACGAGAGGATTCTCCACACAAGCCTCGTCCAGCTACCGGTAGCCTGGGAGCCACCCAAGCGGAAAAAGACCAATGGGTGAAGGAGAATAAATGTCTCCGGTGCGGAAGAGAAGGTCACTGGACAAAGGAATGCTACTCGGCCACGAAGGTCAGAATGGCAAGGGGGACGGAACGATCGAGTGAGAAAAAGAGGAAAAGAGGGAGCAAGACTTCGAGGACGAAGGAACCGGAAGGGGAGAGTGAGAAAAGGCAGAAGCTGGGACCTCAGGGTGAGGCATTTCGGGCCAGGATTACGGCACTTGGGGAAGATTAAAATTGTTACATTTCTTATGGTTTTTCTTTTGGGTTATGGATAAATTAGTTATTAGGGCACGGAAATAAAATCTCTTTATAAAAACCATACTACAAGAAAGCAATGGCCAATGCCAGGAACCAAGACTCGAGTCTAGAAGTTCAGGAAGCAGAGGGGCCACACAGGTAGCGGACAGTAGACGCACTGCGCACTGTTGACTTGCCGTAACCCTGTGGAGAGACTGCCAATGCGAAGTAGGGACTCGTGACTAGGGCAAGGTATTCTTTGGGCATGACGTGTCAGAGCTACCCCGCACTTGGCTATATAAGGGACCTCATCCGCCTCAAGGAGAAGAAAATCTACCATCCTCCTCTACTATCATTACAACCCACCCACACCATAATGACTACCATCACCAGAGAAACCCGCCTCGAGATAGAAATCTCATGGCTCAACCCTAAAACCAACAAACACTTCACCCATACGGCCCGAGCATTGCTAGATAGCGGCACCGAGACATGGATCATGTCCTGGAATTGTGTCAAACAGGCCGACATCCCAGTTCAGAGTCGCACTACAACCCTCCTCATCAAACAAGCTGATGGCTCACGTATGCCTCACTCCGGTACTCACATTACCCAACCTCTCACACTCCGCATTGGTAGCCACCTCGACAGACTAGTCACCTGTGAAATAGGTACCTTTGCTGGAGAAGATCTCGTCATACCACATCGATGGCTCGAAGAGCATCAACCTACGATACATTGGGGCCAGAATAAGGCTACCTTCAATAGCATCAAGTGCCAGATTAAGGGTTGCATGATGACAGAAGGAGACATGTACGAAGAAGGCTGGCAAGAAAAGGTCGTCAGACTCCTACGACATATGCCTGAACCTGACATGCCTCTCGAGTCACACCCTTTCTGGGCACGATCTACGGGAAGCGAGACTCTCGCTAGTGCTATCCCGGAAGAGTTCCAAGACTACGCAGATGTGTTCTCCCCTGAAGGAGCAGGACGCCTACCGGAACATAGTGAGTGGGATCATAAGATTCCTCTCTTGGACGGAAGCCAACCTCCGTGGGGACCTATCTATGCATTGTCACCCCCGGAACAGAAAGCGTTGAGGGAATACCTGGACGAGATGTTAGCGGCAGGTAAAATTGTCCCATCTTCCAGCCCAGCAGCGGCACCAATCTTCTTCGTCCCTAAACAGGATGGGTCACTACGGTTATGCGTCGACTACCGCGGCTTAAACTCCGTCACAGTCAAGAACCGGTACCCACTGCCTCTCATGACAGAACTGGCAGACTCGACGAAAGGAGCTCTCTTCTTCACCAAGATCGATCTCAAGAACGGTTACAACCTAGTAAGGATCGCCGAGGTAGAAGAGTGGAAGACAGCTTTCCGGACCAAATACGGCCACTTCGAATATAGAGTAATGCCTTTTGGCTTGACCAACGCCCCGGCAACGTTCCAGGCTATGGTTAATACCATATTCAAGGACCTGTTAGATCAGGGTCTAGTGGTTTACTTGGATGATATCCTGATATACTCCAAGTCTAGAGAAGAGCATATAGCTCTTGTGCGCAGGGTGCTGGAGCGGCTACGACAAAACCATCTATTCGGCAACCTGAGAAAGACTGCTTGGTTCCAAATGGAGATAGAATTCCTAGGATTCAAGCTATCAGGTAGGGGTACCCAGGTCTCACCCGAAATGGTGAAGGCTATCACCGAGTGGTTGATACCCTCAAAGGTGAAGGAGCTTCAATGCTTCTTGGGATTCGCCAACTTCCTAAGGCGGTTCATCTACGGGTATTCTGCGGTATGCAAGCCCATGACAGATCTCCTGAAGAAGAATGCCGTATGGAAATGGGGTCGGGAGCAGCAGGAGGCTTTTGAGGGGCTTAAAAAGCTATTTACCACCGCTCCTATCCTCCGATACTACGACGAACATCGCATGGCTGTCCTTGAAACGGATGCCAGCGACTGGGCAGAGGCTGCGGTCCTGTCACAGGTGTTCGAAGATGGCAAGTTACATCCGGTAGCTTACCACTCTCGCAAGTTCAATGAGGCCGAAGTCAACTATGAGATCTATGATAAAGAGATGCTCGCAATAGTTTCCGCCCTCCTGACTTGGAGACATTGGCTGGAAGGTACGGACATACCTATCTAGATCTACTCTGATCACCAAAACCTTTAGTACTTCACAACGACCAAGAAGCTGTCAAGAAGACAGGCTCGATGGGCTGAAAAGATAGCACCTTTTCACTTCAAGATCCACTTTCGACCAGGCGACAAGAACGGGAAACCTGATGCATTAACCAGGCGCCCGGAGTACGCTATGAAAGGGGGAGTAGTTCGAGAGCAGCCAGTAAAAATGCTCCTCTCACCTGAACACTTCGCGGAAAGAAACCTCCTCCCTGAACATTTTGCAAGAAGAACACAAGCGGGAATAGAACCTCGTGAAGAAATCCTCTGCAATTACTCATCAGAAGTACGTCCAGTGGATCAGTGGGTACACATACCAGGAGTGGGAATGCCTGCGGCTCTGCAGAACTGGTATGAGGAAGAGGGTCGATGGACTCATAGGATAGTTCCGGATGAACTCCCTGAAAACGAAGATCCGGAGGACCTGTGGACCCGGCAGACCATCTTGCGGGAGGCTGCAACAGAGTGGGATCCCGATCAGAGTACAGCGACTCATGAAGGGCCCTGGGTAGTGCCTGGGCACGCAGTCAAGCAGGTCATAGAAGACCATCACGACCGACCCACGGCAGGGCACCTAGGCAGAGATAAAACCTTGGAATTGATCGACAGGAACTACTGGTGGCCAGGAATGACCATGGACGTAGCCAAGTATGTCAGTACGTGCGATGTATGCCAAAGAGCCAAACAACGACGACGACATATGTCTCTTCCACAGCCCCTAGAGTTAGTCACGATCCCTTGATGTGACATCTCCATGGATTTTGTAGTAGAAATGCCCAAGGAGCGGTCAAGTTTCTGGAACGTCATGGTTGTAGTGGACCGCTTCAGTAAAATGGCGCACTTCATCCCAATGACAGGAATCAACGCGGAGCAAACCGCACAAGCATTCGTCAAAGACATCTGGCGCTTTCATGGACTCCCGCGATCAATAGTATCGGACCGAGGAACACAGTTTGTGTCAGCCTTCTGGACCGCGATCACAGAACGACTAGGGATTCGTAGAAGACTCTCAACCTCGTTCCATCCGCAGACAGATGGTCAGACGGAAAGGACAAACCAGCATATGGAGTCCTACCTACGAGCGTTTACGGCCGGCACAGGTAAGAAGTGGAGAGACCTACTTCCTATCTGCGAATACGCCTACAACAACGCCAAACACTCCTCTACCGGACAGTCACCTTTCTATTGCAACTATGGGTTTCACCCTCGCTCAGACTGGCCTACGGATGTGGAGATTGAGCAGCTGGATGCCGAAGGGAATAACCACCTGGACGAGATCCTCGCCGCCCATGAATTGGCTCGAGAGACCTTACAGCAGACGTACGATAGAATGGCGTCACGACCTGGCCCCGCAGCCCAGCAGTTCGAACCAGGGCAGAAGGTCCTGTTAGACACAAGGAACCTCGGCGGATACAACAAGTGGTCGGATAAGTTCACTGGACCCTTCGAAGTACTAGCTAAGATCGGTAATCGAGCGTACCGACTAGACCTACCAGCGGACTGGAAGGTTCACAACGTGTTCCATGAGATGCTCCTGAGGCCCTATCGTGAAGATGCGGACCCCAACAGGGAGCAGAACACGCGCAAACGGCTGGCAACCCCAGAGCCACAAGGGGCACTGGTTGATGAGAACGCCAAACCAGTTATTAGCAACCATCCTCGCACTCGGAGTCAAGCGACAGTAGCTCCGGAGTCCGGAGCACGGCAGACTAAGAGGCAGCGACGGTTGACAGAGCAATAATCCCGATACCTTCCCTCATCATGGCTTTTCCCACGGGGTTTTTTCCATGGAAGGGTTTAACGGTCGAGGACGACGGCTTGGAAGGGGGAGTAGTGTTACAGGATTGCTTGGAAGTGCGGTACTGGTAGTACAGTGGTATTGTCCTGGTATGACGGCGCAACGGAAGAGTGACGTACGCCCAGAAGCGGGGTTCGGTTATAACTCGGCAACCACTACCACACCTCATGAGGGGACCCTGGTAACCCCACCTCGTAGGAAGTCGGGGCAGTAGCGGAGGCATTGCGGGAGATTTGCTATTGGAGGAGTTAGCGGGTTTAAGGGGGGTCTTTAATGTATAAATAGCTAGTAGGACTCCCGTCGTCTTAGGGGAATTATCATCCTCTCAAGCAACGGAATCCGGTCTACAATATTACAAGTTTAAAAGCTACAGAACTATTGCTTAGCATTAGCCATATCTTAGTGACTTCTGAGATATCCCTTTACATACAAAGGTTTGATTATTGGTGGATAGATCCAACAGCATCATACTCTTGATTTCTGCCTTAACTTGAAATGTTTAATTACTTAATTGTCATGGGAAGTATTGTGATAACTACATATAGGTTGAACTCGCTAGGGTAGATTTTGGATCCTGAGTAATCCTGCGGCAGAGGTGTGTGGCTTATGGCCAGATGCAGGCCGGACGTAGGCTCGTACCCATATACAGTATGAAAGATGGGGTGAAATCGCTACCATAGGACTACCGAATTCAATGACAAATACCGAATAGTACTGTACAAATAACGTATTCTTACCGCATTGCGAGGTAGTGATCCCACCCCTCTTTTTGGTACTGTAGATTTACCAAGCTGGAAGCAGATAGACTAGACTAGACCGGCTGAGGCCTGTCTTTCCTGCAATAGAAAGTCAAGCAGTGGGGTCTACGTACGGTATACTATAAGATAGAATTACGATGTTATATAGAGGTGTGTACGTACGGGCCGCTGGCATTTGTAGCAGGATCGGGGGATGCTAATTAATTAAGAGAATACAAATAAATGTTTGTATAGAAAAGTAGTTTGGTAGCCTGAACAGGATGTCTTGACGGGGGCAAGGTTTATATGGACGGTTGAAATCAACAAATGAGAAACAGAAATAACCTTGACACCACCTAAACGCAACAAAGAAAGAATATTGAAAACTTGACTAGGTCTATATCCCCTCCCAATCGCCTAGCTCAGGAAATTCACTCTGGATCCTTCCATCTAGTCCCCGCCTAAAGAAATCGACAACATAACTCTCCGGAAAATACCGCACCACCTCCGCATCCTTATAACACTCATACGCAGAATCAAGCACCCTCCGCACCTTTGTAAGCTGTTTCCCCTCCTCAACGGGCTCATATACCGCCCTGGCGAGCATTAACATCAGCGCATCCTCCTCATCCCCCTCCTCGTACCTCTCCCTCAGATCAAACTTGGCCACCACCGCATCCGCAAAGACACGCCGGCACATCTCCATCCTCTCCATGACCATCAAGAAGGCCTCATAGACCTTTACAGCGTTCTTCCCCTGCTCGTCGAGCTCGGAGACGTCTGGCTCATTAGTAATGGTGCCCTTGTAAAAGTTGCTGACCTTAAGAGCGATGGTGTGAGGGTCAAAATCAGCGGGGAGCATCGCAACCGCAAACCTGTGAAGAGTGGAAAGCACCTCCGGGGGAAGAAGAGTGTCTTCAAGGACCCGAGAGAAGCTGAAGATACGGGATTCGGGGAAGTTGACTGGTGTGTCACCGGTGGATGTTAGGATCAAGTAGAACTCCTGGAGGGTAGATGTTTGGCCGCGGAAGAGGTCTGTGAGGACAGCCAGCTGTGCGGCTTGACATGAGATGTTGGTAGGTTGCATTATTTGGCTAGGGATGCTTGCAGTGGGCTCAGCAGACGTTGGGATGCCCGGTGGTTGCTGTAAATTTATTCTGGATCTGATATTTGGAAAGTAGAGAGAGTGAAGAGGTGATCGAGGGTTTACCTAAGAGAGACTTCCTATATATGTGAAACCCCTATGTTATTCTATGGCTCTACGGGTAAAGCACGGGGTATACTAAGCGTAGCCCCCATAGAGGGTAGGTCATTTAGTAGTTGTCGAGGCCAAGATATGCATTGCCGTGACTCCCCCCACCACCAGCTTGGGCCTGACACGAGAGGAGGGCTCGATTCCTTTTCTCTAAGTATAGCTTACCACCCCCCACAAGTTACTGGGTACAGGGAGCGATTGTACTTAACAAGATAACCACTGACGTGATGTCCCCACAGAGTCTGCCCATAGAATGAGCGATTTAGTTTGTAGTTCTCGCAGGTGCTTGGGCCACATAGACGCTCGAAGGGTACAGGGAATGCAACCATACTCCATCCCTATATAGTATCTACGGTGCATGGGGGGTAGAGCACGGCGGAGAACAACCTGTCGTGTGAGGGTTTATGTCTATGAGCGAAATGTGCCCTCCCATTCCTACCCAAAGGCCAGTCCCCTCTGCGAAGCACCGGTATATTTGTATTCATTTGGCCGACTCTCCTTTGTCATAACGGATCTAGTAGAACCCAAGATCTACAATTATGTATTTGGGAATAAAAGCAACACACTAAGCTGGTACATGACCGAATCCCACCGCCGACGCAGCTGCTCCGTACGGAGCCTATTGATAAAGTGAGGTCTGGCTGGTTTTTGTAATTGAGTGGGACAACTGCTCCCGGTGAATAGTCCTCTAGCATCGGTAAGAATAGCATATTCGGGGTTGTTTTTACGTACAGTGTCCAATAACCAGACACAGATCACAAAGTATCACTCGAATATGTCTGTTGGGCGCGTAAAGGATCAACCAATCTCCACTGGCCACGTTGAGAACGGAAATGACTTCCGTGAAATCAATCTCGATTTCAAACACTTTGTCAAGGGTATTGCCCATGCAGTATGAAGTATAAATAAATAAATAAGGGCATTGCCCGGTCGTATACATGAGCTTTGAGGTTCCAGTCTTCTTTATAGAGGTTTGCGCAGAATGAGGGAGATTTGGGGTGGGGATCGAGCTCTTATTAGTGAGAACGTTTCAACCACTTTCGGGTGGTGTGTTTTACCCGTTCAGATCTTTACCAATATGGGTTCATCTTTCAAAACAGGTGTTGCATCGGTGCATGATATTCGGGCGGCTAGATGCACCTACATAGAAACCTTCGATGCCGAAAAGGATATGTCCACACCCTCTGTTCAAGTGCCTACTATAATCCCCCTGTCAATTGTAAGCATCACATCTAGTATGATTGATATCTACGAACATGCACGTATGTACTATGCGCGCCCAAACCTCAATGTCTGGCCCCGGCCATCCTTTTCAATAGCCACATCTACCAAGTTCATACATGTCAGGCCTTCTATATGTCCTCAATATCTCTCAAACTTCTATTTCAACGAGAAGATGTGTTTATAAAAGCCCCTCGTCCACGAAAGACCCCTATATATCAGCAAACCAGCCATACCAACCATCTAATAAACAAAGATCATAGTCAAAAAGCAACCCCAATATGACTACCACGGCCCCACCATTCGACCACACTCAAATCGCTATCCTGATGAAGGATATGAGAACCTATATACTCTCCCTCCCTATTGTCAAAGACATCGTCACCAACCCTGGGTCTGAGTGCAGCGACTGGCTCCCACTCCTGAGCGTCCGGGGCGAGAAATACACTGCGTTCAGGCGCCGCGTCGAGGAATTACATGCCGCTTACGGTGCGATGGGTATAAATGGGAGAACGGCGGAGGATCGTGTTCTGATGCTCGACCTCTTGGAACTGTTCCAAGCCTTGATGGAGGGGATGCTGGACTTGTTCAATGAGCACAGCAAGAAGTTACCGCTTAGTGAGCAGTACGCGGCAGAGCTAGAAGAAGTGGTGAGGCCGAGAGTGGACAGGATGTTAAAGTCAATAAGAGAGTTGGTCTAATCTGGGGTGTTTATACTATCAATCTTGTAGGCGGGGTGAAGATTGACTTAGTGTTATATGTTACGCTATGAGGATTTACGAGATTTCTATTGCCTTCTTATATTACAAGTCTCTAATAGAGTTAGCCATTCTTACATTAACGGTGATTATCTATCGGGAACAAAATGAATAAGGGTATATTTCTCACACTTACAATCAAGGGGATGACAAGCTCCAGCGCCGTCGTGGGCTTATATGTGAGACTATCGGGTTATATAGCTATTAATCCTCCTGGTATGGACGAGAGAAAAGGTATGGGTCCGTCCACCAGAAACCCATCGCCGCGTCATCTGCATATGGAGGGCGGTTTATTGCAAGTGAATAAATGTCTATTCCGGCGCGGCGTTCGCTCTGCGGGCTTCCAAAGGGATATACTACCAAAACGACTATCTCAGCAGTAAACAGATTGACGAGATACTGACAGGCTACAGGAGCGGCCAGAAGAAGCGCCTCTATTTCGTTTCTATACTTATTCCTAGCACATACTCTCCTTTGTAGCGCAAGTGACCAGATGTTTCTATACATCTTCTGATATTCCATAGTCCGCATTTTGGGGTATGATCCACTCTTATTAACCGAACCCTTGGAACTCTATAGAGACTTTTAATCCATAGTTACTGGAATTGATGACTCCCTTTTCCATGTGAGAAACGTTGAAAATGCATTGGTTAGATATAATAAACCAACCGCCTTTTCTTAGAGAACAAAGAGAGGATTCACGTAGGGAGACCCTTTCCATCATGAGGTATAACATCTGTACCTAACAGACAATAAGCCATATACTGTATTATAGAACAACAATCGTATTTCCTTTAAACCGCACAAAACGGTAAATCAACATTATAGAAAGAGATTTCCGCACACGCCCAGCCAAGACACAACCTCCTCCTACAACAAATACCCCAAACCCATCTTTCCCTCCTGACCCGACCTCCAGATATTTCTCGGAATATCATCGAGGTTCAAATTATCATCCTTGACATCCCCCCTCTCGCTCTGATCAATACCTCCAGTAACACTGGCACCAAGCCCCTCTGAGCGCGGCGTCAGGATTTCGCATAACTCTGTGTAGCCATGGAGGGCAGAGCGATACAATTGGGATACCTTGTGATAAAGCTCCCTATCTTCGTCACTCTTTCTTGTCTTGTCATTGAATGATGCCTTCAATGCTTTCAAAGTCTGGCAGTGCTTGAGAATTCGTTGGTAGTTGACATTCATCAGGGGGCTCCAGTTAACGGCTCTGGCACCGTATCCGGAGAACAGAACTTTGTATATTCTTGCGGTAGAATGAAATCTCTCAAGGGCTTTCACTTCCTCCAGTGCTTGGGCTGTAGTCCAGGTGGGAGTTTCGGGGCCGGAGGCCGTAGTTGGGGAGGTTGGCATCGCACCTATCTTTGGAGTTATTCTTCTTTTTGTGTTTGACCTTCAATGCTTCAAGGTGGAATTGATGCGATAGATATATTCCGCGGCGATTGGGGTGTGTAGAACAGGCCTTCACAGTCGGCATATGTGTTGATATAGAAGAAAGGTGTGATATTATGTACTGTGCCGCGAGTACTCCCTAAATCAGGTATCACATGTTGGTTACTATCCCATACAGACAGGTTATGAAACAGCTGCCAGATCATTAAACTTAGAAGGATTCGCGGACCGGCAGATACACTCACGTGCAACACTAATCCCGCCTCCAGAGTGTTTCTTGTTTCGGATGTCTCGTTGACATCCAGCCTGTCATTCGGGATTATAGTATTGGCCTTTGTGTATTTTAAGGGGCGACGGATAGTTTTGTCGATGGTGACATTGGGTTGGTACGGAACAGCCTGTCTACAAATAGTACGCCACACTACATGCAGTTGCCGTGGATTTTTTTATCTGGCTAGCGGTCGATAGGACCATGGATATAACACTTTGACTGTGGGCCCCAACACCCTTTCGCACTAAACATCTACTAATTGAAGTAATTGTTTCTAGCTATAGATCCATGTCATTTCTAGTCAGGTTATCTCTAGTTGATTGTGTTAATCATAATGTAAATAGTGTTGGGCACGAGCCTGTTCGAGACACGCCTGGCCTAAAGCTCGGGCTGGCCCAGAAGGCTCGATATATTCTTCGCTTTTGCCAATATCAATCAGTATCAATTATACTATGTTGGATTTCTCGAGCCTTAGCTCGAACATTTGAGGTATTAACCCCGACCTGGCTTGGGCCCCTGAGAGTGGAACCCGGGTATTCGAGCCTAGAGCTCGAGCCTTAGCTCAGGACAGCTCTACTTGTACCCAACACTAAAATTAAACATCAAAAGAAGACCCCGGTCCTGGGTACGGTACATTGCCTTTGGATGGTGGGTTAGGTTTACTCGACCGATCAAATTCCCGGAAACTCCGCAACGCCTCTCTTGTTTTCGTTACCGAGGTGCAACTACGTACAGGCCTAGCCCAGCAAGTTGAACCACTAATGAACAGCTCGAGCTCTGGAACGACGAAAGAGCTTGTAAGCATCGCTCGGTTGCCGGGCAAGTACAAGACTGTCCTATGACCCCTTGCCTCCAGAGTAGTGCATTGCACCACAGCTCATCAAAGGCGGTACACCTTTAAAGGTATTGTATTGGCATATATTTCATTCCGGAACCAGGTAGCAGATGTCTGTAACCGCTTATGTAACCTCAAAATCAACTGACCCTCTTTCTTACTACTAGGATATAACGCGAGCATCACAGGGTGAGGTGGGAGGATATTGCAGGAAGGGGCTTCTCATGCCTCGCTACGCACCAAGCTGACAGCTCCATAGACCGGCGGTAGTGTTATCTACATCCCGGTTATATTTTTTTCTATATCTACCGAAATCCAACCTCGCAAAGGGATTGGATAATGGGTACACGTATATGACCCAGTGACGGCTGATGCATCCGGAAAAATAATATCAGGAACTGTATACCTCGTGGAACGGTTTATGGATCGCGCGGGGCCGGGGGTGTGGCTACCTGAGCTGACCTTTATGGATTGCGAGCATACCGAAGGCTAATGCCTCATATGATCATGACTCCAATCTCAGTAGGCGCCTAGGGTATGGCGGGTTTTGCTACGTACCATCTTGCTATAGTTTTAATTCCTTGTTTTAACGCTTCACGGCTCTTTTCCTTCATGGGGCCCCTATTACGCATATCACAGGGGCACGCAGCAAGTACCCGCAGCATTGGTATAACCACAAATGGAATTGTATGACCTCACCCATATCCCCTCGGATAGGGAGAGTGTCACGGAACCAAAGGATAGTAACCGATGAAGTAACTAACACTGTAAAGGTGACTAGCTGACGGGAGGAGGCCAAAGGTGTTATCTTCATAGGAGGAGTTTCAGGAATGGCGACACAGTTATTAATATGTACGGTGGGTAGAGGATGAAGCTAGAAGTGCAATTCATAGAACTCCCGCGAAACTCTAGGGGTGAAGAATTGAAGGGGAGATGGAAGCTCAAATTCCAACCCAATATGCTTTAACCTATGAGACCGAAAGGATTTATTTGGTCCAAGTCGTATGGTACTTTGCTTATGTTCTTTGCTTTTGTGTGATCTTGGTCGGTGCTAAAGCTCGGTGGGAGTATGTAGAGTAATATGTATGTTATGCTAGCATCGTCGGTTTCATATAAATAATTGATTCATTAAACCGTTTATATTGTTGGGAGATCTGATAACCGGTTTCAACCATTAATATATGTATAGCCATAGGCACTTTCTCAATAAACAGCCAACTTGCAAATTTGTGATCGATCTAGCAAGACAAAGAAGGAAACCAACAACAAGACAAATAAATGCCCGGACAGAGGGTGCTTGCAATTAGATACTATTTCCAAAGGTTCTACTACCTCCTTGACCCCATCTTACAAAGTTCCTTGTGCGTCCGGGGGGGAGTAGGACTTAGAAAGTCGAGCCCCAAGGGTACGCCGAAAGCTGCCGCCGAAAGGACTCGCATAGTGTGAGTTGGGGGACCCTTAGGGCTAGGTGCATTTACCAATTAAATGTTATGGGGTTAGGGTCAACGTATGTGTTTATCCGTTTCCCTTAAATAGTTCGGGGATCCGAGGTTCTAGATTTGCCATTAGGGGATCGATGTGTTAATAAACATGCGTTTTAGGGTGTTGATTAGCCCCCTGATTCACTCCCTAGTAGTCTCATGCATTTGCGAATGGTTATTTGATCCGCCACTCTCCTGAAAACTTTGATACACTGATTCGGACGCATTTTGAGTACAGCGAGTGTTTTAGTCTGGGTTTGCTTCCGGGCATTCGCAACCTTCATGGCCAGGACTACTTGTCCGGTTTACGCACAGGTTTAGGATGTAGCTGTCTGGTACGGGTGCATGAGACAGCTCTCTTTTACTGTAGGTAGTCAAAAACCAAGTCTCGTACCCCCCAGTCTTTATGTCTACAGTAAGCTGATAAAGGGAGTGTTGTATATAAACGTATGTTGGTTCCATGCCTAGCAGACAACCACTACTATTCTTCAGTACATATGTCGCTACCATGAGGACCGTATGTTTCATTTATTAGTATCTAGGGTCTGTCTACAGTTATTTAACCAGACAGCCAACCGAGTCTTGTATTCTCCAGTCCTCTCCACAGTCAGATCCCAAAGGAGAAAAAGGATACAGGAGCGAGTGATATCCCATGACTAAAGAGTTTCCAGTGTTTTCTTTTATCTAATTGATTAGTTGTATGGGGCTTTCTAGTTGTATCCAATAGCAGGAGGGAGGCACCCAGTGAAACGGACGGCTTCCGCCGCTCACCAATCAGCGCTGAAGGCTGGCCCCAACATAGTACTCTAGTCCCATAGCCCATCACCTGCGGGCACCGGGTCATTGGCACGAGACATATCATACCGTGACTTCGTCCGGAGGACTTGGGGGCAACAAAATGGGACAAGAGAATACTAGTCGGAGGTGTCTCGATCTTTGAGCTCAAAAAAGCCCCAGATCAGGGTCACGCTTTGGCAAAGGATCTGAGTCGCTTTTCTGGCGTCAAAAACAATATCATCGTGAAGACTTGACACTTTAGCAAGATTGGGCAGTTGTCTCGACACTGTCGTAGCAGATTGAGAAGATACAGGGCGAGACAGGCCTGCCCAAGTCCTGTCTTTCCATGTCTCGTGCCCATTGATATATATGGGCAACGATAGGCTATAGGTTCGCTCGATTGAATTCTCAACGGAGACCGGTCGACCCAGGGTAAGCGTAAGCCGTGCTCTTTGAGGATCCGGCTCCTGCTGCCCAGATCACGGACCGCCGGACAAAATCCATCAGCTGTGACATCATATTTACCATCCGTTCCTGAGGGTTCCCCGCCTCCCTAGCCTTTCCCGGGTTTTTATAGATTGCTAGTGTTTGTCGAGTGCTTATAACCTACCGAAATCCAAGGCCCACAGACTGCACCATGATACTTAGCTCGGCTGGTTCCCGTGAGGTATAGTATCAATACGCCCTCGAGTTTCTAATTATATGTCACCACCGTGCTGGGTGTTGGTATATATAATACGGGTAGCTCAGGGGGCCGTACGGTGTTGTATGTAATACAAAAAATCATGCCCAACGTAGTCAAAGCACTTTGGTGCTGCATGTGTACGTATTCAAATGACCACTTCAGTATAGTTCATCATCCATAGGAAGGTTCTTGGTTCTTATACCTTGGGTGCTATTCAATCTGGCCGCAATAGAGTGTTAGGAGCTAACGTTTTTGAGTTGAGGAGGTACCAAGCTGAGAAGATAATTTCACAACACAATTGAGTAGTCGGGGGTCTAATGTACGGGTAATATACAATAGTCCCGTACAAACTGAAGAGGTGAGCTGCAGGAAACGTATACCACACATTACGTACTTTGTTGATCATGTCCGGCTACTGGTTTAGGGACACAGTTTGATTAAATAACTTTGTATCATTGATTTTGGGTCATTTTTGAAACCGATCTACGTCTTACAACATTTCACGCTGGGGTCAACATACAGATGAATCAAACGGACATTGGGAACATTGATAGGAATAATATAATTGCGTAAAATGGTGGGGGTAAGTTCTTAAGGGGGCTGTCGTGATGTTTTACACTACTCGCAGTCTCCTGAGCAGCCCATAATGAATTCTTAAATAAACCAGTAGTTACACCTCAAACTGGACTACATGTAGAACAGGGAGCATTGATAAAATTTGACCCGGATCTGCAATGCCTTGATAAATTAGAAAATAAGGCGGAAAAGAGCGAGACTGATGGGTGGCTATAAGGCCGAATAGTCAAAATGATAATGCTATTTCCTCGTATCCTGGCAGGGGCCGCAGAGCCCTGATCGGAAGCCTATGCCAGGTTTGGTCGCCTTCACCCCCCAGCATTGATGGAAGGGATCGTTTCGAGAGAAGTGGCAGTAGCGCACTAGGCGCGGGGCGATATGGCCACACTCATGATACTGAGTCTCTTGATAGTCGCACATGACTGAAATTTGAGAGGGTTGCTAATTGATATTTGGGTCAGAGCTTGCACACGGACGTGAGAGGAGCAATAACAGGCTTCTATAGTGTTTGTCGATTTCCAATGGCAGGAGGCAGAGGGTTGGCTTGGGCTACTCGTTTCTTTATAGGCTTGGATCGGCGTAGAGAAGCCTAGTGGATAGAATGCCAAATCGTCTTGTTTCTTACAGATTTGCTCAGGTAAGCATAAATAGTATGCTTAAAATTTTAATACAATTCCCTCCTTACTGTAAAGTGAGGTTGGTCGAGTGGATGGTATCTGATGGATGCAATAGTTAGAGAGGGATCCGAAGCATTACAGCATATGTAGATAGATATACCTACCGCACAGATGTCGCTCTTCCGTTCCGGCAGACTATAATGCTATGTATTGCGGTAAGATAAGTATATAGTAATGATAACGAGAAAGCAAGTATTCTCCGAGTGATGAAATGTGATTAAGTGTCTGCTAGTGATAGTATTTGAATGAGCGACTGTCCTTATACCACCGATGGTAGAGATTAGTGTGTAACCAAGGTTTTGTATAAGGGTACCACACCTCAGTCTATTGTGTTTTCTTGTATGCTTAGAAACCTCTATATAGGTCAAATCTTACTATGAGGGTACCGAACCTTCGTTACCCGCATACCCTTAAAGGGGGTTCTATAGTCCAAAGTACCAACCCATTCTACTTTCCACGCACCATAATATCGTCTGGGGTAGGAGAGAGAGACCTGACTTTCTCATGTCTGAGCGGATAACGGTCATTCTTCTCGGGCGCTACAAGATGGTTAGATACTATTGCTCAATTCCTCTTGTATTCCGTGGGTGGGCGGGATGGTGGGGTAAGGCTTTGTCCATACTTCATAGATTCCATACCCATACATACACGTGGCACGCAGTGGCTAGCACATTTAGACTTCCCGAAGCATAGGTGTTCATTAGCTGCACTGGAATGTAGTACGTAATTCCACCTTTATACAGACGTGTCAATAGTCCGCGCGTCGATATAAACTAGGGAAATGACGAATCATTAGGTAAAACGCTTCGCTCACCTGATATGCGGACATCCCACTATTAGAATGCTGACGTGTATGGAATCTAGCTCGAGTAGAAGCTAAGTAAGCAGGGAGGGTGATATTGGACGTGCTCCTCAATTCAGGAAAAATGCCCGCTAATGTGTCTTTCTAGTTGGGGGCAGTGAATTAGAGATCAGGGAGTCCAATAACGCACACACCGATACCAGGGCAGTAAGGAGAGACCAGGGTGGTGAAAAGGACCTTACCAACATATTCGATTATATACCCATGAGTTCCACACACCTCACCGATTAGGTGTATGTTTGGCCGAGCTTAACCGTGTAGTTGCTAGCTGGGCCTGGTTGCCCTGTTATCCTGAGTAACACCCGTACATCCATTTAACATATAGTCCCCATATTTAAGCCGAACAGCTTGGAGGCATGTCTGCATCCTTGAGGTCCCACTCCTAACCGCTACTTCTTCAGCGTGGTGATTTAGTGTCCGCAAGGTGCATTCGGCAAGTTCTCTCCTGTCCAATTGCACCTTCCCCCGGCTGAAACTCGCATGTATGTATTATATAAATAATGGGATTAATTTCGAGGATTCCGGTGGGTGTTTTTGTTTATGTTGTGTCCTTAGCGGCGCATTCACACTACTGCCACCGAATGACTTTCGATAGAAACCTCAGTAACCTTAGCCTCTTCCTAGTAAGATCAGGAGCGCTCACAACACTCCCAGGGGAGGGAAAGAGGGGAGGAGAAATTAGGGAAGAAAGACGAAAACAATTTGGAGTCTGTGCTTGGGTTTTGTTTCACTTCGCCTCGTTTTGTTTCATTTCTGTTTTTCTATGTCTGTAGGTGGTGCGCGTGGTGGAGGAAGGAGAGGGGGATGGTTGTTGCCAAGAAGTATAAATATAGCACACAGCCCTGTCTCTGCGAAAATTAGGCCTAAAACGAGTGATATTCAATGACTTGAGTTCGCCCGAATCAACGACGTCCTATAAAAATAGACCGATACCTAGGAGCTAGCTAGAATTTGCCCGATCTAGTTCTGCTGCGGGCCTCTATGGAACCCTTACATTAATCAATACGCTGGTGTGTTCGTACTCTTTCTGTTGAAAAAATAACAAACTGTGAATGCGAAGGTCAATTTTAGCCCACCGTGATTACTCTACGTATCATATAGCAGCGGTGCAGATGTGAAGTTGATCACGTGTTTTTGCATACGTAGATCTAGGTCAGTTTTGATCTGGTTACGCCCCTGGCTTCTCCAAAATTATCACCGTCTATTATTGTCTCTTTTCTGGGCTGTCATAATGCCAAAAAATAGAATTTAGAGACGGTCAATGAAAATAATCGATTCCCTACTGATTATCAATCCTACTCTTACCGGCTATGTGCGAGAGCGTAGATATGGTCCGTGTCAATCGCCACTAGAGAGGGAAGTTACGAATCCCATACGCGATCTAGTGCAAGAAAGTGAATGATGGTAGTTTCAGGGGACGAGATGCCCACACATAGGATACACTGGATATTGGCTGAGGTTGCCTAGGTGATGGGTGTAAGGGAAAGCAGCGGAGTCGTGGTTTTACGGGTGGGTTTAGGGGTAGTATCGTTGTGTAATTGGTGGGTACGGGGTTTTTTCTCGAGAAACCTGCCTTGGCGCGCGATGTCTCAGGCGTTCCCCTCGGGCCTGGTTTTGGTGGGTATTGTGGTGCGTATTGGCAGCGAAAAACCTCCACCTCCAATGTCCCCTCCTCCACTTCCCCGGCACGCCGTGTATTGGAATACGAAGATCACACTCTCCCAGAATCTGCCCGAGAGGCACTACGGAAGCTATGACTTTCCATATCGATAAAGGGCTTTGTTATACAGTGTCCTACCTAGGCAGATAGCGCTGGATTACCCTCCCCGGGCAGGACAGGTCTCTTACCTAGTTAGCCAGCACTACTCAGGTGTGACTGCTGCCTGTCACCTTTTTTTGTATGATCCCCCCACTGTAGCCATCATAACGTGCCTATAAAGCCCTATCGACTAAGATTAGGGCTGAGATCACAACGGGAATTCGCACAGGAATTCACCGCCTTGGCAGGTCGTTCCTGGACTTAAGGCGGGGCAACTTAGACCCTAAGTCCCTCGTGGTAAGTAACTGCCGACATTCTTTCTTAGTAACTTGTCATTCTTTTCCCAATTCCAAAATGGAATACTCTGTAAGTCGACTGATCCACCTCTCAATTGTATTTCTCAAATAATGCCCCTGAAACACACCGGGCACAGAAACGAAGTAATAGAATCAAGAGGAGGCGCTTACAAGTCTTGCCTCAATTACGACCTATAGGATGAAGATGCCCCGTTCGAGTGGGAGGATCCTGACCACATTGACGATGTACTGGCAAATCTGGGTCCCATGGAGGAGCCGCTTGCAACTGGTAAGTTCACGAATCTCAATCAACCACTTCACTCCTCTACCGTTTTTTTAGGTGTAGGAGGAGATATTTCCAATCTTCCAAGGCCTTGCGCACTTTGCTGACAGCCTGCAACAGATGCATCGGCGTCAGCAGACCCTCCAGAATTCGTTGATCCATCCAGCAACGGTATTCCAAAATCCACTTACCTGCCCTATTCACTGTCTCCTTCATTACTAACACTCTCATAGCCTCCAATGTCGGAACCGCGTCCGGTACTCCTAGTACTGGTGGGACTGAGCAATCTGGGCTCGCAATCCAGCCCCCCACCGTACAAAGCGATGGGAACAATGGCGCTGCGTCTGGGCTTACGAGAATGCCATATCATCGGAATATGACTCACCTTGCCAGAATCAGGCATGAGGCTCGCCACAGAGGTATTATCCCCCTTGCATATTTAGGGTCGTTTTTTTCCCCACGCATCTGCTTCTACCTTTGCTAATTCCTGCGACAGCGATCTATAGCTCTATCCCTCCTCGAACCGATTTTGCTACGGGATCTACCTTTGCCTGCCGTGGGTGTACATATGAGACTCAGGCATACCAAGGACTCGAGCGCCATCTCCAAAGTATGCTGAATCTCGGTGCCTATGTCTGCCCCTATTGCTCGAGACGCTACGCTCGCCCTTACCTTGGCCGGAGACATACCAGCCTTTGCTTGGTTAGAATGAAGCGTAAGGCTGCCAAAGGCGCCTCCGGTAGCAAACGGCCTCCAGGAGGTAATGGTTGTCCCCCTCCGGGAAATGGTGGATCTGGATTCGGAGGAACAATGGGAGGCCCCCCCGGCGGTACTGGCCATGGTCTTTTGGCCTAGGCGCTCGCTTCTGTGTTTTTTTCACAGGAGGGTCACTAGGCTTTCTGAGGCAGTTTGAAGATCCCATTCTTCTTACGGGTTATGTCTGTCCTTGACTCTCCTTTTCTTTTCTTCAAATCTTGATTTCCTCTGCCCTCTGCACCAGTCGATAGTCCGTTTGAATTGAGCATTCTTCTTTCTCTCCTTCCTTTTCTTTGGGTATTTTTTTATTAACGTTCATTATGAGACCTCGGTGCGGATATATCCTTGTGGTATAAACTACCGCATGCCACATGGATATATCGGTGCACATGGGATTGTGAATAAGGCTGACAATACTGATAGGATTGCCATAAATGGTCCATATTCTTCCTATCCATCAGGAGCTGATCGCCTTTAAAGATATTGACCCCCCCAAACATTGACGGGACCCAATACCCACTTGCGAACGTGGTACCCCTAAATGAACAAACCCCTTTGCAACTGGCGGAGCACAATTTGAAAGAGCGTATCGTAACTGATATTGAGGACCTGCGATATCTTATATTTGGCAATTGCCTGGTATCTTGGGGTCATTGTCTTTTAGGATGACATGAACATCTGCAATTCATCCCGGAACCCACAGGTACAGTTGGAACGGCCCCAACGCCGCATTTGCCGTTTGATGACCCTCTAGCCTGTTCCTAGGGGGTGGGGGGGGGGGGATCCCAGTGAGGTATGACATCTACTGCCCTATGATGGAAAGCAAAGGACTGATGATTATAAACTGTAGAGATAGCCATTCTATAACGGTCGAACTAGGTAGTACACCCAAACCGAACTCGCCCTGCTTCGAACGGCGTAAGATCAAGCTGGGTTCCTAGTCAGAGGTCCCCCAACTAGTTATTGCGGTTCTGAATAGTGATCATTGCTGGGACAAAACCTGGTTTGAGGCAGCGAAATCACCGCCCACGAAAGGAAAAGCGGCGTGGATGCATAGATGATCGTGGTGTGTATGAGCAAAGAAGCTAGAAAGCTTAACCGCTCCAGCCAAACACGCCCCATAATATTGCAAGCATTCGTCTATGTAGCCGAGGCTAGAATCTGTGAGAAATTGGGGCGGACCATGAGCGCTATTGACTTGTATTTCCGTCTGATTCATGCAATCTGAACCAAGTAGGCAATATACTACGAAATGTGTGGGGGCCTACATCAACGCCCTAAGCCACATGAACTCGGCAAAGAAGGCATATGAGTGGAAGGGACTTATGAGATCGATCACATTACCTTTATATATCTGGCTCAGGTGCTCGGTCTGGTTGTTTCAGGTGTCTGCCCCGGCTTCAGCTACCCTGGTATTCCCGCATGTTGTCAAAACCGATGGGACCGAACCGAGGAAAATATAGGTATCTGGAGCACTTAGTCAGGAATAGGTCGATAGGTGGCGCGGTGTACCTAGGCCTGGAAGGCATCACTGGTCTAGTGTATGTTGCTCCGCTGCATCGTCGATGTGAGAGAAGCCTTTTAACGGCCATGAAGACACGGTCATGCTGGTCACATATGACAAGAGCTCCGTCGAGCGATGACACGATGGTTCTGCGAGATATGACGGGATCCGGTGGGATGAACAGGGAGTGGGTATGCTGTAACAAATGGAAGACGGACTGTCTCTCTCACCTACCTGGGGTAATTCAAATCACGGAATTTAGCCTCGTGTGGGTGAACCGGCAGAATTAGGACCGGCGGGGTCACCTAATACCAAGCGTTACAACATGTTACAAATATGCTAGCTCTTCCCACCGCTGGAGACAATGTACAGCGGGATATTAATCAACCACACGCCCATATCTACAGTGCAAAAGGTGATGTTCTCCCTTGCGGTCCTCCTAGCTTCGTGGTCATATCCATCGCCAAAACCACATACGGGGAATCTCCTTGGTACAGTCGACCAGTCCGTGGGAAATGATTCCCCAATCTAGATACATGTAGTTTGGTTACATCACCCGCGGATAGCTCGGTGGGTATTGGGCAGCCATGGTGGGTATTGGGCAGTCGCGGTGGTTGTTGGGCAGTCACGGTTGCACACCCGTTGATGAAATTAATGAAACCCTAATCGGAAAGGTATACTGGGCCGCTTTGGAGGAGTAGCGTAATCTTGCGCTCTGTCATTTCCACGGCCCAGCACTTAGGAACGGGAAATGAATTGACCATGGTCTATGGAGGAGGCTAGCATTGAAATAGTACAGCCTGAGATATAGGAGGTCATTGATAGGGATTTACGAGAAACCAGATACCACGCAGGACGCTACAGGCTGGACGCGAAGGGTAAGGTTCGGTCAGCTTCGCCGACAAGAGAATACCCCTCCTCGCCGTTTACCTCCTTGGCAACGGTTCATACGTACTTAGCTCATCCCTATTTTCATTCTATGTGCATACTCTCTTTGCGTCAAGCCTTAATGTCTACCGCCAACAACCTAAGAATTTATCTTTGACTCCTCTCACGGTACATGGAGTCTCAAATAGTACTACGTGACCTCCTTATCCACTGCAGGATTGGGGAGTAGAGGGAACCTAAGTCAAGCAAGTAGGTTCTTGTCAGCAAACGAACTGTCATGTCAAGTAACGCCGCCGCGCAGATCCCGCAATGGGTGATCGAACCTAGGTTTGATCGAAGCCCCACCCAACCCAGCCCACGTCATGAGCGTCCTTAACCGTACCCAGCCAAACCCAGCCTGTCATACCCGGGCTACTCGCCATGGGTACACTGGTACAAGAAACTCCCCGGCGATGGATAGGGAAGATCTTTTTGGTACTTGGTTAGGGCTGTGAAACAAGCTTTTAGCAAATATCGTGCATTTTATATGTGATCATGACTCATCACTCGTTGCCTACATGTGGGTAATCATTTCCTCACACCTTAACCAACTCACCCACTAATTGAGGCTCACCCATCCAAACCTAGAGGAATTTACCTAAATGGCCCATCAACTGTTGCGGGGCCTGCTCTCGCGTCATTAGGTCAGAGAGGGGAGATTCAACCTATAGAAGGGTAGGTGGCTTCGTATTAGTATGTATTTGGTCCTATCATCCTATCAGGAAACTTAGATCCTGGGTACTCAGCAAGGAACATTAGCCTACTGGGAAGCTACTAATTCCCGGTCGTGAAGGGAGGATTCCATCAATGAATCCATTAAGTGGAACGCAGTTCTGTTTTTGTACCCCCAGAGAATTAGATCGGTAGTCACACTCATCTAACGATCTATGGAATTCAATGTCTTCTTAAGCATATGAACGTACATGCAGTTCAATTTTGCAGGAATATGGGGCATAGGACGGCCGCAGACAAGAGCCATAATACTACGAAATTGGTGGGGTAGATTACCTCTCCACCCTTCGCGGTCTAGGGGAGTGTGGGGTCATATGATGCGGCATAGAAAACTCGAGGCTCTAACAGAGTACTTGTCAGTCCTTAGTCTGTAAGACATAGAAAGGAACTGGTGGAACAAAGGCCCCTACAATGCATCCATGCCTGCCCACCCAAACCCGAAACGGATACTAAGGGTGGTTTTCCCCCAGTTGTCTCAATGTGCACATAGCCCCCGGCCTCAGCTATATAGGAATACTGTAACCGAATACCCAGTCCACATATCCCGAGCCTATCAAGTCAGGAACCACATCCAACCAATTCACTGAGACAGCTAATTATCTTGAAACGGACTACACCATGCCTTTTTGGAGTCATAGAGGCCGCAGAGACCATGGGCCACGTCCTGAAAGTTCAACCTCCGCCAATGAGCGGGAGTCCTGCGACTCTCAAGACGCCAATTCTTGTGAGATCTGTGGGCGGCGAAGGGCGACAGTTAGATTTAAGGGGTGTGAGCACGGTCTATGTCCTTCCTGTGTAAAGAATACCTACTTTGGGGCCGACAGGGGCGGTCTGAACTGGCCATGGGCGATAAAGTGCCCATTCTGTCGAAATACTGTTTCTGAGGTCGTGGCGGATGGACGACAAATGACTCTGCGTGCCTGGTTGAGTTCTACAAGTCAAAGATACCGCCAAATGTTTCCCCAATAGGGGAGATGTTAGGGAGAATAGTTTCCGGCCTCTGCTGGGGGTGGAAGGTTCTGATGTCTTTTTTTTCACGTCGAACAGGCAGCACCGAGCACATCAACATCTGGGAACTGTCATCAGGGGTTGATTTTCTTGTCTCACGGCTTACAACCCATGTCCTAAACCAAACATAATGTAGTCTTAAATATTATACCAACTTATGTCGGGACGGATATGTATACTTAGATCCGGCCGTTGTGATAGCGAATCTAAAACGTTGAATGAACGTTCATAAGGCTGGTCACCTGCTTATCTCAGCATGTTCAAAACCATATTAAATTTAAAGCCTGAATCAGGCTAGGTTGAGACACTAACTTACCCTGTTTATGGTTACATGTACTTTGAACTATACTACACTATCAACACCCATGCAGACATACCCGGGGAGTAAGTACACTCAACACGGCGTTAGGAGTTGTCACCGGAACTCATGTAAACAATCAACATATCCTGATAATATCGTAAACTCTTACTTCACCTATTATATTAGTATACGATATCCTACCACATTTTTTTCTACTTTCGAGTCAATCTATATTCCCGCGGGGCAGTTGAACTTTGGATCACAGCTGTGCCGGAGATTCGTAGGTCGGGTATAGAAAAGAGTGACGATTCCTCCAGGATCTTAGGAATATGCATGTCTACTCCTGTGTGACATCTTGGAATTGGATGGTGCCGCCACCCCTGATAAACAAAAGTATAATCAGCCTACCCGATGGAGGAGGAAATACGGAAACTAAGACGAGAGACATGACAGATTGACTATTGCTGATTCTTAGATAGAGGGAACCTTTAGAGTGGCTGCAGAGCACCGGTATATACCAAGAGGGAAATACAGTGTATCACCCATTGCCCTCCCGATATCAATCGAATCGTATGAATTTACGTTCATTAAAATAGTCAGGTACAACTTGGAATTAATTCTATAAGATGTATGAAATACATCATTTGATGACATGTTTTTCCTGGTCAATACAGTAGTAAAGCTGTGATGCTTGAAATCTTTGATTGTACTGAATAGACTACATGTACGTAGTACTAACGTACGTTTACTGTACTACATGTGATCCCACTCCTGTCTCCTGTCTTCTGGACTATGTAAAGCGCTAATCAACAATCCCTCTACCCATATCTGGACCTTCCTATCTTCTCGTACCCACTAATTATAATACAATTACGTTATATACTTAGTTCTGTATATATTTCTATGTCATGAGTCTCTGATACGGCGGGGTGGGTGTTCCATCCCACTAGAAACCCTAACCCTAGGTGCCAACCCCAAGAAAACTACATCGCATCGAATGGGGAAAACCCCTAAGCCAAACAAAGGAGGAGCGATGGAATCTCTATTCAGATGCTTGGACATATTGGTACTTCAACCAGAGTTGGTCAAAGCATAATGAGAAAAGACAATACACCCACAAAACAGGAAGACTTCCTGCCCAGAGCCGGGGAGCCAATGTGGGAGATAGAAAAGTAGCGTGTGTTCTTATGCAAGTGGTCTCCCGTCTTTGTAGAGAATCCATGGCGGGTGGTTAGGGTGTTTGACCTCATATACTCCCCACCTCGCCTAGAGCCAGTAAAATTCCTCAGCACTATATAGCTATGTACTACCAGAACCCAACTTACCCTCCATATGGGTCACCAACATGGTGTTGCCACTCTCAGGGGTCGATCTCCTATCTCATATTCTCATGTGCATAACTACTTGATGGAAAAGGAGGTTCTTTCTATTTCCACTAGGCGTTGGCTTGCACTATTTCAATCTATATATATATTTGCAGGCGGGGGGTCAGCGATTGTGGAGCTCCGTTAGATGCACTCCCGCAGAAGATATGAGGCTGGCATGCGCGTGTCCCCTAAGGCAACAAGAATCATTTTTTACCCCCTAATAAGGCCCCCATCCATCCAGGGATCCCACGGCGAAGGAGGCCCCCATACGAAGTCGATAGGTAGAGCTTACCCTCATGGAGGGGGTTCCCTGACCAGCTGACCAGGGAGTTTGAAGAGTGAGGCGATGTTTACTATACTACATGTATGTATATACGTCATGGCTAAAGAAGAAATAAACTTTCCACCCAGGCAGAACCATCACTCACTCTCACATTCATTTCTGGAACTCTGCCCCTTCTCTCCCTACCCTCACCCAACATCTATCGTGATCGACGTCTAAAATCCCAGAGTTTCTCTATCCCGGTACGGATACCCTCCCGGTGGAACACCCCTGTTGCTAAACCACAGAGCTCATCCTTCTCCAGCACTCATCTCAGGATAAGCATAGCAAGCCCTTCTTGTTTACACTTTCTTTGACGGTATTTTTTCTCGTATCCTGGCTCTCCTCCCTTCTAGCAGATCCGCTAACATGCTCCCTTTCCAGAGACAAACCGCCCATCTTACTCAAGAAGGGACTAAATGTTCCGCCAGGGTCCTTCCGAGCCCCCCGACGAGGCCCCACCCCCACTTCCAGCTGGTCTCATACCATCCATTGGGACTACCAATCCGCAGCCGGCCTCGGGTGCAGCCCAGCCTGCGTCACCTACCTACACGCTCGAGAACTCTGGCACCATTACTCGTCGCATCGGGCCCACCACAGCGGCAGACACTGCCAATGCTCCCGCCAGGAACAATACCTTTGCTGTTGACGCCGCTGGTATGTCCCCTGATCTTCCTCTTACAGTAGAAATACCTATCTACAAGTTGACTAACAAGCAGACAGTCTATGCTAGATTGTCTGACGTGGTTTCCCGCCCAACCGCCGAGGCGAGTCTAGAGGACCTCCGCGATGCCATCCAGCAGCTGAACAGTCTTGTTTCCCTGCTCCCGGTCCCACATGGCATTGGTCCTGAGCCTGGTCGTGTAACGGACGAAACGTTCCCCAGCATTGGCGCCATTTCAGAGCGCAGCCGGTTAGGAGCAGCCAGAGCTACGACACTGGCAAGTGACTCCCTCTCTGATAGCTCTGTCAGTGACAACGAGGCTAGAATTAGGGCTCCACCTATTCCTTCCAGATCAGATACCCCCAACGAGGTTGGAAACTTGGATCCATTGACTGAATCAAGTCCAGCTATCCGTAGAGCTGAGTGGGCTAGGTGGAGACGAGTGGCGGAGGTCTATGGCGTTGTCGGTAGAGGCGGCACCTACGAGGACGCCGAGAGAGACATTGCCATTGCTAATGCCCGCGGGGTCACAAGGCCTAACCCTCCTCATCGCCAGCATTCATCACACAATACGCGAGCCAGTGCCTTCACCTCAGGGGCTAGATCTCCGGATTTTGATATGTCAATGATCGGATTCAATGCCCCTCCGCTCCCACCAGGGGGCCGTAGAAGTAATATACCATCGGAATCTTGGAATGAGGATGATCTGTATGATCTATTTAGGGACGATAGTGACTCTGGAGACGTTTTAGCGACCACGAACACGAACACCGCCGCAAGTGCAGTTCTAGATATGGAGGAGAATATGTACAATGGGATCTCATCCAGTTCTTCCAGTACGAACTCCGCAGTCGGAGCAGATCATTCTATGACCCTCCAGCCCCGCCAGAGCAATATTGGCGGTATTCCCCCCACTACCAACTTTGCCATCACAGCCGATCGCACATTCAGGCGCGCCCTCCGCGCATTGGCCACCGCAAACGGCGCTGCGGACAACATGATTTCATCGAGGAGTCCCTCTCTTGGAGCTGGTCGGTCCCAAAGCCATAATATCCCAACCTTCCAAGATCGCTCTATTCCCTTTCGGCCCGACATGCTGGAGAGTCAGGACAGCCACATCTCAGAAGATAACTCTGTCTCTTCACGCCCAGCTACCCCCGCCCACCCACGCCTCGAGCGCCTACGTAGTACGGATACCCATACACCCGACGAAGAACCTGCCTCTCCCCGTCGGGAGACCTTTTCCCCCCCAGCACGAGCCCCTTCCCCTCTCAACCCCAACCAGCCTAGACGCACAACAGGTGCCCGTGCTGGTCTACGCCCAGCTAGCACACAGTCCAGAGTTCAGCCTGAGGCAGAGACGGCCGGGGCACGTCCAGCAGCTCCACGACCTAGAGAACAGTCCGCGCGTCAGGCCAGTGCTCCCCGTGCAGGTCTTCGCCCGGCGGTGACGCAGTCAAGGGTTCAACAACAGGAGAGCGGCTCCCGTGTCCGGATGAGTCCAGCTCATGCCCAACCTTGGAGTCCATCAGAGCGTAGCACGACCGCTGGTTTGCCTCTAGCCCGTACTCAGTACAGGGACCCGGTTGCCCACTCTAGAGCACGCCTCTTTGTCCCTGAACCTCACGAAGGGTTTAGTAGCACCTCAGCTGGGGGTTTATCTCGTTATAGTTCTTCATTGGAACAGTTGCTGAGGGTCGATGACGAATTTGAGAATATCACTGCAGTCCCAGTATCAAACCAACAAGATGGGGTCTCAAACATCCACCGGGAGCAAGCCATCGAGAATACCGTTAACACTCTGAACGGCAATTATGACCTCCTCCATGGTCTGATTGATTCCAGGCGAGTGGCGCATAGAGAGGGGGCTGCAGCCAGTGGTGTCGCTGCCACGCAGTCCGGCCCCCTTACAGCGTCCATGTTCCCACTGCGCGGTGGGATTGGGCGCCATTTTGACCGTCCCATCATCAACAGAGGGATCCGGATTAGACGCTTTGCTCCAGCCGCCCCCCCTGTGACGGAATACGCCCCCGACGGCCCAACCCGGCTGGCAGCCCGCAACGAGCCGGAGCCTCTATTCCCCGCTGGCACGCAGGCAGGCCGATACGAAGCGTACCTGCGCCGCTCAATGATGAATCCCATGAGCAGGCAAGACGTTATTTCGACAGCTGGGGCAGGCGAGACCCGGGCGGTCCCACAGGCAGATACCGATATTGGTTTCCATACCCAGCGCAGACATAATGAGAGTTCCCCGAGGCGCTCACGTAGAAGGGCCGAGATACGTCCGGCTAGTGCAGGACTCTCTAGTAGGGTGTGGCCGGATCCTTCCACGATGACTCGTGAAGAGCTTGCGAGCTGGAATATGGTTGAGATGGCGGAGGATAGGGAGGCAATTTAAATGATGAGGGATGGAAGTATGGGGGAGAGACGAGAGCGGCTTGAGGAGAGGGAGGAGAGGGAGGACAGACTAGTGAGGGAAGGTGGACGTAGGAGGGACTAGGCATATTTTAGGGATTCCCTTTCTTCCTTTACGGCACCCATACGCCGAGAACTAGCGATATATATACTTAGCCAGTAGTGGTGGTAAACAAAAAAAAAGGCGGAGTAAAGGATTTAATACTTGTAAGCATACATGGGCGAACTTGTACAAGGTCTTGTGAGTTGATTTGTGTCTTTTGCGAAAAGAAATTGTTGGGATTGATACTATCAGATAGGTTTCTAAATAGATTGGCTAAATACACCAGAGTCTTACTTCCTCTCCGCAGACCACGCATGTTATATAAGGTTTCAGCTTGTGGGGTGCTCGGGACGAGGACCATCACCCCTTATCAGGGTGGGAATTGACCACGAAATTGTCATTCTGGGCATCGCAATATACATTCCAGTGCGCAGGAGATTTATATATCGATTGATGTAATGACAACTGTGAAGGTTGTTCTCCTTTACTATGACTATGGAGGGGCGGGCTTGCTCTATGTTGTTATACTCCTACGATCACCCTAAGCAACACACCTCCCTTGGCCCATCTACCTTTGAACAAACTCATTCTCCAAGGTGCTCCGGTTGTTTCAGGCCGTGATGTTATCCCCCCCCCGCTCCCGGGCTCCCAATTTTGCAATTCGAAAGGCAGCAACCGCTATTGATACCCTACTTTAGCATGCGGAAGTCTCACTACTATTTATCATCTTTCTCCAGGTAGACTAGCGATTCTAGTATCATACATATCACTCCACGGTCAGGGGACAGTATACATAATGGAAACAGCAGGTACATAGGGCATGCCAAGATGCAGTCCTGTCAGGTGATAAATCAGTTGCTGCACTGTCTCAGTGGTCACATCAAAAGATGACGGTAATGAATAACAGAAAACGAACCCGAAATTCTTGGGGAACAACCGCGAGTGATGGTTCATGACGCTGCCCGGCCATGCGTTGTGTACTACCAGTCACCTCCATGATTAGGAGCTAACCACTTTACCTAGTGCCATTCCCCGAGCTGCACTCACCCAGCACCGGAACAGAGGCTCTGGAATCCCCTCGGGACCGCAATAAGGCAATTGTATTAAACCTAGCCGGGAACCCCACCAGCCAACAAATCATACTAAATCCACCAGTACCGATACTCGGGGTACAGAGGTTTCAGTAGGTTTCTGTGCCCTTTGCAGCACAGGATCTGTATGGAAGCGGCATATAAAATCAGAAACACCTGATTTCCGGCCTTGGAGAACACATCACACACCTGGAAGTGGGCTTAAAGTTCTTGAGCCCTCTAGCCCGCATCTTGGGACAATTTTCTAACACCTTTCAGGCGGCGAAGTCGTTCATTGGGCACTCAGCGGCCGGTTGATTCAGAATTTCTGCACATTGATAGACAAGCGGAATATAATAGTCACTAATGTGATGGCGCTGAGGAGGTAGGGAATCAAGGAAAAGCGGGCCCTGTGTATCCAGAGCTATCACTCCTAGTGGTTTTGAAAAGACATATAAAACAGATCGAGTGAGAGAATGATATGCTTGATTTCAGAACTTTATACGCCGCCTTGCTAAGAATCTAAACACCCATCCTATCAGGCGCGTGGGTTCTCTTTTCATGTGAGATCATTGTGATGGGATTGAGCACTTCACATTATATCACAGGCTCCTTGTCTATCTAAAACCCATGTTTTCCACCGTTACAATACCGTTTCCTCTGTTACCCCCGCCCCTCGCTTCCCCTCCCTCAACTCCCTCAACACGGCATCCCGCCTCATATTCTCCATCTCCTCCGGCGTCAACCAATACCCCCTTGCGCCACTATCGTCCTCAACGATATGCTCACGGGCTGTCGCCGCTGACCGCACCCCCCATAGGCCACTCTGTACCCGAACCGTTGGAAGTGTTGTGGGATCCCCGTATCTTGGGCGACGATCCCTGGTTAGCCTTCCCCTCATACGCCATTCAGAACCATCATCGTATCTCCCTGTCCAATCCGGTCCATAGGGGCCCGTGCCACTGCTCGGGCGCACTCCCCTGGGTCTCGGCTGATAGGCGCCATCATACATCCGTGCTCTCGGTATATGGTCAAACTCTGGGGAGGGGGGCCTAGAGCGTCGTCGACCAAGCACAGACTGGTCTTGCCTGCCTCCTAGCTCCCCGGCACTGCTGTTCGAGGCTGTTGCAGGCCCTGACTGGGGGTACCTAGCAGCATGCCCGCCACCCCCTGCACCCTCTGCCGCCGTACCGGGCCCCACCGGAGGGATAACGACCTTTATGGCATTGTTAGAAGGGGCGCGTCGGTTTGTAGATACCCCTTGAGTGGGCTGAGCGACAACGGGGGCTAGCTGGACTACGGCGGCCCTGTTGGCTCTCATGTGTATTCCCCGCGCCCTTTGGGGGCGGCCGGGCCTTCCACGTGCGGCCTTTCGACAGGTGGTAAGGCGGTTGGGGTCGTCTGGAACGGGCTGTTGCTCTGCAGGTTGGCCGGCTGGGGGAGGATCGTCGTCGTCGTCGGTACCCTCGTAGTAGGAATCAACGCAGAGGTGCTCGTCAGTGTATGGTGGGTTTTGAGGTGTGGGGTCGGGCATGATTGTTAATGTGACTGGATAGAGGATAATAGCCCTAGCAGCAACTGGGAGTCCGGATATAGGCTGGACTGAAAGGGAAGGTTGAGGGAGCTACGCTCCTGATGTCCTGGGTCTCGTACTATACTCTATAAGAGGTAGTTTTGTAACAATAATAAATATATGATATAGAAAAAATGTGGTAGACTTCGTTACTTTTAACCGAGCATACAAGAGATGCTTTATATAGACATATAAGACTGTCATATATATATATACCGGAAATACCGGTATGTCCTAGGCACCACAGTTGACTGCGCTCAGAAGCAGCACCCATTACAACAGGTAGAGGTACTGCGGAGGGTCTAGTAGCTGGTGGAAGGGCCCACAACTACGAGGAATAACTCTGGGTATTCTTGTCGGTTCTCATAGTTTCCGTTTAGGCGCTGGCATATTTCATAGTCTGTATAGTTGATCCTTGGCCTTCTGTAGTAACAAACCCAGACAATGGGAAGTCCGTCTGGGTACCCGCATTTCTCGTAGCATGTTCTGGCAGGCGGTCAACAGGGTGGAAGAGTCTTGTTCTTGACCCTTCGCGCTGGATCCGTCGGCCCACAGTGTCTTTTAGGGGCGGCGGCTGAGTCCGGTAGCGTATGCTCGCTCGCCCGGCTGTGGATTTTATCACAGGTTTCTTTTTTGTCGCGTCGGAGGGGGTGCGGTGGAGGTTTGTTGAAGGGGAGTTTGCGGTTCTGGACTGTTCGGCCCTGCTCGTATGCGCTCGGCAGGGGCAGGGTTCTCGGTGAGAATCTGGTATTCTGATATATATCGATAAAATTCGCTGGTGATGATCTTTGGGTAAAGGTAGGTAGAATCTGGATTCTGCCCGTATCGATTATATCGTAGGGATCATGCGGTAGGAACCCGGCGCCCAATCTGTTCGTTAGCTTTTTCTAAGGTGGATTTCTGCAACTCATAAGATCGCAGGAACGTAGGAGATCACTCGACTACTGTATGATGTATTATAGTTGGTGCGATAAGGAGTCTGCAAGATATCATGCAGTCCGATAACCACCTGAGCACATTTGTACCTGGACGCAACATTCTTCTACCTAGAAACGAATTAAATTATGATATAGAAAAGAAACCACCTAAGCACATAGCAGTAGATATGATACGGCATGAGAATCTGACTGATACGTACTATTGGGAACCCTGCGGGGGGGGGAACCTAGCGGAGACTGTAAGGGGGAGTTGTTCCTCTAGATGCCCACGATGGCGGGATGGGAGAAGGCATTTGGTGGGGAATGTGGTGTGAGTTGATTTTCTTCAGTAGGATCCTTCTTTGGTGGTTAGACGTTGAGGTTAGCGGTGCTGGAGGTTGAGATTTGCATTACTGGCATCAAGCCACAATTCTTGGGTCGAGTGATAATTCGTGCTCCCACGAATCTTTTTACAATAGGGATGATATAACAGGTGTTTAAGTAAACATGATCTTGCCTACTCACAGGTCTCTATAGCTTTAACCAATGCGGTGTTGTCGGTAGCTAGAGGGCTAGCATTTTTAAAGGGTCCATTGGTAATATCGCGGAAATGTAGAATTATTCAGTTCCTCTTTTCTTAGCCCGTCTGTCAGACCAGCACTGTAGTTCAAACTGGAACATGAAAGGAGTGTCGCCAAAAGGGAGTTCCAATTCAGTAAAAGGGGAAAACAACATTTGGGAGATCTATTGGGACGATTTTGGATCTATCATGACAGTGTTGATGGCTAGCTGGGCTTATCACGAAAATCATAACGTTTCACCATATCAAAAAAAGAATCACATAATTCACAAGCGAGAGAAAGTGTTGTTTTTCATGTCATTTTATCATTTCCAACGTTGTTAAGACAACGAAACAAGAAAGAAGAGATATCTCACATATCGTGGAATAACTCAAAAGAACCAGGCAAATACCAGCTCCCCTTCTTCGGCTTGCTCAGCCTCTCATTCTCCTCCCTATCCTCTTTCACCGCCTTTCTGTTATACTCCGCCACCTCCTCCACACTCATATTCCTAGCCTCTGGCCAGGATCTCTTCGCAAACTCCTCCTCCTCCATCCAAGTCACCGGATCCAACATCCACTCCGGCACCATCGGCGGCACCATCGGCGGCAGTCTAGGCCTTCTTGCCCTCGGCGGAATAACCCTGGTGGTGCTGGCTGTGCCCGCGGGCTCAAAATCTGTTTGGCGGCGGCGGCGGGCAGGCTGGACACGGAGAGCCGGGGCCACTGGATCTTCGGCATCAAGGTAGGAGCGGAGGTCCCAGTGGAGGGTGGCTAGAGGGGTTCTGCCGCCGATGGTGCCCGGATCAAGGGGTAGTTCGGCGTCGGTCATCATGATGTCGTCGGCGGTGCTGGTTCCGATGCTGACGGTTCTGGCGGGGACCGTGGAGCGCGGGCTGAGGGGCGGGGAGGCGGTGCGGCGGGGATGGGCGGTGCGGTAGTTTGGGCGACGCATTGTGACTTGTTGTGGGTCTTGGGGGTTTTGGTATTTTGTTTTCTTTGATGTTGAGGGATGGGGTTAGAGTGAGGCACCTTGGTGTGTATAGAGAGGGCTAACCAAGGGGTACACCTCGGTCATGTATGGGACAAGCTGCAGCAATACTACCCCTAGCTGAACTTAAGTTTAGACATCTAATAGGGTTGAGTCCTTCAAAAATAGAATGGAGATCTGTTGTGCATATGAATAGAAGATTCCATTCTTATTATTTCAAAACCTCATTTATGTCATTTCCTTTGGCTCACACACATATATCGAAACTAAGGTCAGCACCATTGGGACCGTACGTAAAGATCAATGAGTCGAATTAACATTAATTTACTGTAAATGCGCCAAGTCTCAATGAAGGGGGAAATACCCATCTGGTAGAGTAGAGGGAAGCATTTCCTTTAGTATCTGATTATCTCTGGAGTCATTGAAGCGCCTTTCTGGGTTCATCAACGTCCCTAGCATTCAGTCAACTGTTCGAGATGAGGTCACAGTATGGAAGTAGCTTGTGAAGGAGAAGATGAATTAATTATAGGAATGGGGTCCTTCATAGCATCATCCTACATACTAGCCAGATAGTTAAGCAAATGGTCCAAGAGGGATACCGATAACTGGGATATTTCGATACTATACTAAGAGCTCACCTCAAGGGAGGCAAATTCAGGCTTGCGAATCTTCCGGCAGGAAAGGCCCATTACCCAGAGTTCCATTTCCAGGTGCACCGTCTGGGTCGGCTTCATCTCCTCCTTCTTTTCGATGATAACGGATAATTGACATGAACAATGGGGAAATATTGGTTCCCTAAACAGTGGAGCATGATTTAAATCGAGTCAATTTACCTTCAGTATCTATTATTATATGTGATCTGGATGTCTCTTATGTTTGCAATATCGTGTCATCTGGAACCAACTCTTTATATCGTGTCTACGATCATCATGATTGGAGGTGCGCAAAAATCAAAGATAACTCCACACTCAGCTTTTGTGGGTGAATGCTAAACTTTGGAAAGTTAATTTAGCTCTATTCCACGCCACCCGCGGGTCTAAACAAAAAGATCCACCAACAAAAGAAGGTTAGAGACTAGTACACTGGATATCCGGTCAATCTCCAAACTAGGGAACCCCTCTGATCACTGTTCCTCCTCCCTTTCACTGCCCTCTTCCCTGTCAAGCCTATTGCCTCCTACTCCTCTTCCTTCTCTCTTGATACCCCTTCATCACTCTTAAAGGGATCATCTTCAATAGTTGTAGTTAACCGCGGCGTGATCCCCAAATCACTGGCATTGAGAGTAATAGTTGTCGGGCGGACTCTAAACGGATTAAGGGGTCTAGAGCCGGTTCTAGTAGACCCTGCATGCGTATAGCGCTGACCACCAAAGCGCTCAGATCCAGGTGGAGAGGGGGCAGGGGACCGAGCCGCGTTCGCAGGCAGTTGTGGCTCCTGGACATCCTGTACCGATGCATGAAACATATGAGACTCATCGGGGGAGATATTGGGGAATGGGCTTTCCCGGCCAGTAGGACGAAGGCTCCCCGCGGTTCCCGCCACACGATTGCGGAAGCTGGATGGTAAATGAATGACCTCAGGCTCATGGCCCTGGGGGGAGGAGGCTGGCACGTTTGTGTGTGTCGGCGATGCGGAGTCACTTTGCCGGTGCTCGACGGAGGCGACGCCATTAGTCCCCGGTGTTGGCGTGTGGTGGATGGAGATGTGGGTGCTTTGGAAGTCAATAATCAGACTTTCGCAGGGTGCTAGGGCAAGCGAGACGCGGAGGTGGAGTGTCAAATCGGCAGATCGCCCCTGCTGCGCCCTCTGGTCGGAGGACCGATGCATGGGTTGGGTAGGGGCAGCTGAGCCCGAGCCGTATGGACCTGGGGCTGTTTGAATGGAAAAAGACATTGGGTGTGTTCGTGGGAGATATGAAATCAACTCTAGCTTAACGATCTCCGCTTGTTTCGTTTTCTGGTATTCAGTCTGAGGGCAGACCCCCGTCTTTTATAGCTGATCTTTGAATCGTAAGGTGTGAGAGAGATACAGTGAGAATAGTTCCTTGGTTCATATGCGGGCTTCGTTTCCAGCTTCAGTGCCCTGGTCTGTCCAGATTCCGACTGGTGTCTTCAGCAATATTCTCTAGGTTGCTTGCAATTATCATAACCACCGGATATACCATCTGTATGCAGGTAGCCCCCGGCTGCCTTCACCTTTGTTGAGAATACGGGTTTGCATCTCGTGGCCACTGTTCTCAAAGGATCTGTTGGAAAGTTATGGATATAAGAGGATGGTCTATGCAGAGGTAGGCCTGATATGCGCTCACAAGATTGGTAGAGGCAACAAAGAGACAACCTTGTTTGACTTCGTTGTCCCCATTTCTAGTGTTTCCAGAGATCATCGGGAGCCTTTCTCCCATCTCCCACAACATTCCTGCCACAAGTATATTTCATAGGCCTCTTGCATGTCAAACAAGGATAGCGGAACAAGGTGAGAGCGTATAGCATATCCGGGGAAAAATAAGATACCTAAAGTACCTAGCAGTTAGCTTCCTATCTATAACGGCAGCTATAGGTAATGTGCATGCAAATACTCACAAAGAACCGGCCGACATCTCCACCATCGGGCATTGTGAAAGTTTCCCCACCGCCCAGCAACCACCGCATAACCAGTGTATCTGGCCGAATATTCTGGAGGCAACTGCACCCCCCCCCCCCCCTACCACACTCCCGTACTCCATGTGTCCCTTTTCGAGCAAGATACATTGGGTTGCGATACTGGAATGGTGGACTTAGACAATATCCGTTGCCTGAAAGTCTGGAAACGGTTGTGCTGGAGGTACTCATGTGTGCGGTGCTGGTCATGTACCGCGGTGTTGCTGGGATTTGGGATTGGTTGCGCAGAGGCTCGATCACATTGAAGAACATGTTATCCAGAGGGCAGTATCCATAACCTGCCATGCGCTCGTGGATAGTGTGGGTAGGGCCTGGCGCATTAAATTGCAGGGGGCATCGTATAGTAGGTGAGATCAGCCAGGAGGCCCGGGTTGGGGATTTCATGGTGGGGCGGCCCTTATGGCTTTGGGTTCTCGGCGGCGCGAGGTGGAGCGGCAAAGGATCGGCGTTGCATTTAGCTGTGATTGACGTGGTAGTTATTGTTTGGGGTGATGTTTGGGTTCGGGTCGGTGGCCACCGTGCTAATTAGGTGGGGTAGACCATGAGGTGTCATGTTGCTGATAAATTATGGGACTTGGAAGAAGTTGATGCTGGAGGTTGAGAGCCTGTCTTGGGTGGGAATGTTTCTGAGGGTTCTCTGATAGTTGGAGGCGGATTGTCCTGAGAAGAAAAAAGCGTGGGGTTGATTTTAAGCCTCAACACCAGCAACAACTCCTACACAGGGGCACATCGGGAGTTGGGGAACTTGTTCTCGGATTCGAATTAACAATGTTTTGGCACCACAAAAAGGAACCACAAGGAGAAGGATAGAGAAAATGATGTCTACAGCCAGAGAATCGAGTCCATTATGTGAAGTAGTTTAACTATTCAACATATTTTGAAGTACAAGCCTGCACCTCCACCCAAAGGAAAACTTTTATTTTATCCACAATAATTTTCTACTTCTTTGCGGCACGATTGGCTTTGACGAACCTCTCGAAGTCACTATCATCTTCACCACTATAAGTGTCTTCGTCTTTTTCATCCTCCTTCACTTCATCCGGAATTAGTTCGATATCATCATCATCATCATCCTTTTTATCATCAGCGGACTGATCACCAGCACCATCAGTTTCAGCAGAGACGTTAAGATTACTTGGCCCAACCCCGCCATCCGCATAACTCCCATGTTCCATGTGCCTTCTGATACTTCCTGACTTCCTCCAAGCACCACCAGTATAGACGGAGCCCCTCTTCACTCTAGTCCTTCCACGTTCATGGGGTTGCTCATTCTCGCCCTGCTTTGCAAGTGCAAGCTCCTTCTGCTCAGCACGAGCCTGGACAACCTCTGGATCATCGAGGTAGCCGTAAGCAATCTGGTCCTTTGCAGGCTTAAGGCTGCACAGGCTGTCGGTAGCATTGGGATCAGTGCTGCGAATAACGATGGGGGCAGTGGCGAGATCCTGGACAGACACAAAGAGCTCGGCAATGCGTGCCTGTCTCTGTTCGAGGGTATCAAGAATGATGGGAGGAAGTTCCTTAGCAGGGACGGGAAGACCTTGGGACGCCGGGCTATTTGCGGTAAAGCGAGGGAGCGGGCGGGTAGGGGCCGGGCGCTTCTTCACGCGGCGAAGAGGCATGGTGTCCCCTTCGGGGGTATTTTTTGAAGCAGGCATTCCTGTAGCTGATAGTGCCTAATAACAGTAGGGTTAGAGTTGTTAAACATAATCTTTAGCTACTTACAATTTAGAAGAAGCGGTTCGCTTAGTGAGAGGTTTCTTACCTTAGGACTGATTATTGGTAGAGCTGTGAGGAGGGGACAGCGTATTCTTTTTAGAGCTCTGGGCTGGAGATCGTGTTAAGAGGCGTGGTGAACTTTTTGCAAGACGATTTAGCTTTTGATCGTTTGAAGAGCAGAGCAGAGGTTAATACTTTAACTGTTCGTACTTGATATTGAAGCCTATCAAGAGCGGTTACCAACAACCACTTCAATGGATGCTAAAGGTAGTTATTGTTAGCAGTGAGATACACGATATTGAACAATTCTACGATGATCATGAATGGAGTGATAGAGGGGGAGGGTGCTTCTAACCTCGAGGCTACTGTTGATCGTTATCAACGACGGTGATTGGAAGTAATGATGTCGATAACTATGACAATTGTCTCGATGACTTCTATGAGAGACGGAGGTCGAGAGGGAGAAGGAAGGAAGGTAAGAGGAATAGTCAAATATATTTCTCACTTTCCTGACTTACGAGCACCCTTGCTAGCTCGTCAAGTGGTATTTGTGGCCTGATCTTGTAGCCGCCGATTTATACGCCCAGAGCCCAGAGGCGGTGAAACAGGACTGTTTTTACTTCTTTCGGAGGCCCTCTACCTCTGCCAAGGGAGGGTTACGTACCACTCGTATTGCGTGATGCAGATTCGTGCTTTCCTTCCCACTGTTTGGCAGCTGGTGGAGGTGCCCTTAGTTTAACTTTGCGATGAGCAGACCTAGCGTAAGCTATTAGTTAGGGCATAGATCAGCCACATCACAGCCAAGGTCGGCAAGGAGTGAAGAGTTATTGAGTTGTTGAGAGTCTTAAGACCGACGCAGCGACCCTCTTCCCATAGATAAAGTTTTATATTGTGTGTTTGGTGGGTGTGTGTCCCATGCTGGGAACTTCCATTCTCAATAACCATAACCCTAACCCACTCAGCGAGTGACATCTTGTGACCCTGAGACAATTCTTGTATTGATATACATGCACGTCCTGACACCGAAAATTGCACAAGATCCTGTAAGGTCCTGACTCACGGGGAGCGAGGCGTGCCGGCGGAGACCTCCGAATCGGAATATAGAGTACAGAAAATGGTACAGGCATAACTCCAGTGGCTATGGAATCACATATCGTATTCCCGCCAGGCTAGCCAAGGTTTCTCTACCTCCTCCAGCGGGGGGCTATGTGCCCTTATCTGATTATCATCCTGGCTAATGGACCGACAACCGTCTTGTCCCTCACCATCTGGACGCCGCGGGAAATAGGCAGGGTTTGGAAAGTAGTAAAAGCGATATCTTTGATCCTTAATCATTCGCCGCCTTATCCTGAACGCCTGTTTTAGCTCTTAGTGATCTAGTTAAAGAGTGGTGGAAATGTCATTCTTATCCCAATAGTATGCAAAGTCTGTCACTGATTACACTTGCACATGTTTGTACAAGTTGAATGACATGTGAAAAAAGGCCCCGCAAGCCAACGTCTGCCACCTTTTCCACATCTACCCCCGGATACGAGAAGGTCTCAGGTATGTTACTTATTTTCATTTCATCCTTCTGATATCTGCAGGAAAGCTCGTTCTTATCATATAGCTCAATGATCCAGGTCGTGTATCACATGTTGAGACGACAGGCACTAACCATATTCCCTCAACGATCTCCCAAAGCAGTTGGGCAAGGGGGCTCCTTTTTGAAAACTGCACTATACCAAATTCTAGAGGAGAGGGTAACAGCACTGTGTTTCCCGCTTCTTGTTTTGATTTAATGCAGCTGAATCCTCAACCCCTCTCCTGCTCATCTTGTCATCATCCAACATCCAACAATTTCCTATGTCTCTACCAGCCCAGTCTCCTGGCTCTGGCTCACGCCCCGCGCCGGCGGTAGAGCCTCATCATAGAATGCAAGGTAGTAATCAGGATGTCTTATTCCCCTCTCTCAACGGGGACCGTGAGGCCGTTGATATCGGGAACAGCATGGCCGCCGGAGTAGTCATCCCCAATCCCGCCGGACGCGAAGTCAGGTTCCCCCTCCCTCCACGCCCCATCCAAACTCAAGAGCGCTCCACCTCTCTTGACCCCGCTCAGCATATGCCATTCCAGACAATTGGTGCAAGTATCAGCATGTAGGTTTTCCCCCCATTGTGTGTGATGGATGTTTCCAGCTTACTAAGCATCGCCATAGTCCATCCCAGGGCACCTCCAACGGGCAAGCGGATGGCCCGCCTGGCGTCACGGTTCACAGGCGAATTCAAACTGCAAGAAGGTCTCGTCCTTTTGTCCGGCTGTCCAACCCCACGCCATCCAACCGCCATTTAGACACGACCACTCTTGATCAATTCCCACCCAACTCTGCAAGAATCTCACGTCGTGGTCGAGGAGTAGCTTATGCCGGGTAACTAGAACATTTTCAATTCATATCGACCAGAATAGGTATTAATGTCATTCGTATAGATTTCGTTACAGGTCTAGAACCATGCCTACTACCCGTGCTGATCCGCTAGCCGAGAACGAACGTGAGGTTATTGACCTCACAGGATCGAGCAATGACGAGGATTCCAGTCAGTATGTGTTATCGTCTTATAACTATGCTAAAGGTGGCTAGATAGAATACTAAGATTTTAAATAGGGAAGATGACACAGCCAATTATCGGGACAACTTCTTTTAAGGGTCTCAAATAGCTAGTATTTGGGTGGTTTAAATATCCATACCTCTTTTTTTCCATGGAGCCTTCGTATAGGTCAAGGTTCTATTTTTGTCTACTCTTGTGATAGGCGTTGTACGGGGGGTGGTGGTTCAATTCTTCATGATTGGGAGTTAGCTTCTTGTATCAGTACTCTCACCACTGTAACCTGTTTTAACCTGTGTCCGTTTTGAAATTGACAGGTTAAATAACGTCTTTCCTGCTCTGTCATGTGACCTAGCCACGAAAAACCGCAACTTATCCTACTTAGGGTCTTCCTGCCGACTGAGTATTAAATTTATTAAATAGAATGGAAGATTGAGAAATAAGATATAGCCACGTGGAACTGCTGACCTCTCCATGAAAGCAAACGTTTTTATTGCCTAGTACTAAAATAGAAGAAGATTTTAAAGACCTTCTTGGTCTCTCTACAGGTGGGATTATGCTATGAAAATTCCAGAAACGCCTTGTAACCCAGCAGCTTAGCAATACCCGGAGGCAGCCAACCAATTCTCACCCTATTGCCTAAAACACCTCCCATTGGCCCGTATCGTATCTTAGGGGAAGAGAAATAAGATGAATTTATTCCCCGATACGACGAAACAATTCCTGCCTTAATCACCTGTCAGATGGAATCTCAATCTTCTCAAGTATCTAAGGATAGCTCACACTCTGTGCATGAAAGGCTGGAGGTAAGATGGTTGGACCAACTCAATATCCTCCAGTGCCAACCTGCGTCTAGCACGTTGGTTCGCAACCAGAACCTGTGTGACCAAACGCACACGGTGGCGCGAGTAACAGATTGGGCAACGAATGTACTCAGGCCAGTGATGTGGAAAGCGGATGCTGGCAAACCACATTCGGATAAGACATGGTCTACACATCCTATGCCGGCACGGAACAAGTGTCACTTGCACGATACGGCGGTAACAGATGGTGCACCTGTATTCTTCACTGATATCGAGCTCCAAACTGGAAACGAGAGGTGCATGCAAGTCGCCTTCCTCGTCGGAGGCCCCGGCTGACTCGGCATAATCTTCTTGAGCTTGGTGTTCCCCTTGCAGATCTCTTTCCTGGTCCTCGCCAGTGTCGACCTGGTTTGCTTCGTTGTCTTCTACCTGGCTTGTGGGTATCGCACCAGCTTGATGCTCAGAGAACCTGGTAGAAGAAATGACACTACGCTGCTCTTGTTGATTGTCTTCAGGGTTTGCAACATCAACTTGATTAATGTGGCACTCGGCAACACCATGGAGGTGATGAAGTGGCGAGTTGCGCTCTGCTCCATGATATTCATCATCAACATCATAGTTGTTGATGGAATTATCTTCATTGGAGCTCTCAATTGCTTCCCTAGCCAGGCTTGTATCCTCTGCCTGAGGAGCAATGAGATCCATACTCTGCTGGGTAGAGCCTGCGAGTTGTTAGTTGAGACGGATAATAAGCACAGATAAGGCCCTCTCACCAACGAGAGGAGGATCCTGGTGCATGGGGCTGAATCTACGATGTTGTTGAGCAATCAACACGCTATAAAGAACCCTTAGGGCATCGGCCGGAACCTCAACCTGGTTTTGGTGAGGAGAGTTTGCAGCCATTATCAACTATTAGCCAGGGGGCGGGGAGTGGTGGTGTCAGTGTGTCTTAGATTAATGATTCAACGGGCCTAAACAAGACCTTATTCTCACCTTGTTTGACGCAGAGTTCTTGGTCACTGGGGCTGAAAGCTGTTTTGTTTGGTAAAGCTATGGGATGAATGTGAACTGGAAGGGTGACGGGGAAGACGTTGTATTTTATACTAAAAATCACCTCAGAGTCACCTTAGAACGCGGGGTAATCAATCCTACATGTAGTTACATTTCCGTTGGAGCATCTCTTGGTCCAGTAGCTTACCAAGCCTTTGCAACAGTATCACGCCATTTCAGCATTCTACCGCCCACCTATATCTGTGTACCTCGGCGCCCGGCTCAAGCTTATTTTTTGATTTCATTGGTGCCATGTTCGGAGCAATGTAGCTAGTTTCGTTTTGTATTTCAATGAAGTTTAGTCCCAGCTGGCCCTTATGTTTGTACTACCTAGTCTTTCACCTGAGACGAAAAAAGATACTATTGCTAGTTTGCAAAATTAACCGGACACCGCGTTGTAACCAAATTTTGTATGGGAAAGCAACTTCAACATCAACTACACCACAGCCAAAACAGATAAATGTATGAGATTTCATCTTTGGTGTTCTCTATACTCATATTATCATATATTCCAATGTGGACTCAATTGAAGCAATTTGAAATTTGGTTATTGTAGCCCATTTGCATGGTTGCAACGTGAGCGTCCGGTTAATTTTGCAGGCCCGCGGTACCTGGATCATCAGATCTCACTCCAGGCCACAGGATCCTTTCCGCACCGCCGCAGAGGGGACATTCCTATATATCTGTGTTAAAAGGTGAGATATCAGTTGCTAGATAGGTCCCAATCTCCCCATTAGTGCGATAACAACATCGTCATAGTTTATCATCATGGAGATGTCTTGTAGCCCTCAAAAGTGCACATCCACCAAAAACATGGTTTCCAATGGTTCACCCGTTCTACCAAACGAACCGGTTTTGGGTGGGCTTAATTGCACCTAATAAATCAAGAAAAGGACTCTGAAAACACATCCAGCTTATGAACCTGCAAACCAAACAGAAGAACGGTTCTGCGTCTTAAACCGGTTTAGAGAACCAATATTCAGTTCAGTTCAGTTCAGTTCAGTTGGACATGTAATTCAGTTTCGTTCGGTATGGTATGACCTCTGAATACAACTAGTTTCAACCGTCGAAGTCACTGCCTACAAACATATGCTTGACGCCCTAGTGACTAGAACCAGGGTTAAATTTTCTACACCTGCTGTCAAATTATCTAGAGGGGAAATTACTTCCTTCCCACAGGACCCCGATAATTCATAGACTATCGGTACTCAAAGATTCTCAGAGTGCAGGGCAAAGTACAAGAATATCAAACAAGATAAACCCCTAGCACATCCCAATCCTCCTTTCTCCCAAACCGTCCCTGAACCCCTCCGCAGTAGTTCCATCAAGCCCATTGTAGGCTGCTCATGGGTTTAGGCAAGCGGGGTACGTCTATACCACAAAGAAAAAGCATTAGCATCAAGCAATCTCACATTCAGCCTAGCGAGCCTTACATCTGCAGCAAAAGAGGCCTGACAGTCGCCGGCTCCCCCACCCCCACCTCCTCCGCCAGCAGCCTGGACATCGCATTCTTACTATACAGCAACACCCAGAGCAGCACACTGAAAGCCACCCCCTCGCCGTCCATCACATCCCCGCACACAGAGCGGCAGAACGGACAGGTTACTTCCTCGGGCCAGTGGTGCGGCATGGTGATCCTGGCCCACCACATTCCAATCAGGCATGGGGAACACAGGGAGTGGTCGCAGGGGAACAGGCACATCTTTGCCAGGCGGCGGGAGCAGATCGCACAAGTACTAAATTCGCGCGCTTCGTCATCGTCATCGCTGTCGGGGTCGGTGTCGCTTTCGGATAAGTAGCCAGATTCTTGGTGGTCCTGGAGAGTGCTTTCGAGAACTTGTATTCGGTATGTCAGGTCTTCGGCGGCCGTGGGTAGATCTGGGGAGGCACTGCTGCTCCTGGAGCTGCTTTCGTCGGATGATGTATCTTCTTCGCTGTCTTCGTTAGGTTCACCAACCTCGGAATCGTCAGTGTTATACTGTCCGTCCGAAGGGGCCGCACAGCCGCCCTCGTCTTCGGCGGTAGAGATAGAGGCTGCTTGGTCTGATATGTGGGTAATTGGGTCATTGGTTACGACGGGAGCGGGGAGGGCAGATCCAGAATTCCCGGTGTTTGGAGGATGGCCTGCATGAGGGGAGGTGGGAAGTTGAGACATTTCTGGTGGAGGTAGTTGTTATGCTATATCCAATACGGTAAAGGAGAAAAAAGGTGCAGGTTACTTGCTTGTTTTTGGTGGGTACTTCAAGAAACTTGAACGCGAGGGGTTGTGACGTTATCGGAAGTATTTAGAGGAGCGTGTACTGGGACGGGTTGGAAGTGGTTCCGGCAGCTGAGAGTTAGCCAGTAAACCTTTTCGAGAAATGCATTTCACTGGATTAGACAATCTATGCATTTCACTTCATTTTGCCCAACACCCATCTGGGTTTGTTCCATTCCACCCACAGCTCAAGTACCGTAATATCACAAGTTGGAGATTCCTGGAGTGGGCATGAGTCCATTAATGGGCCGTAATCTACTTTTACGTCTCCCCAGTGGAGCGGTCCCTCCTCTAGTATTCTCGTTTTAATCGCTCTTTTTGTCAATACGGTGCTACAGGAACAAGCACGTTTACTAGATTTCATCTATATACCACCGTAGCCCTAGCCCATCTGAGTAATAATAGATGAAGGGGTGTATGATTATAGAAGGAACGAGATGTTTATTTGATTAGGGGGCTAAGAAGAAACAGAAGAGCCAGCGTCAAAGGTGGTGGGCCTATCCTTGGGAGAGAAGCCTGTGCCCAACAGCAAAGGCGGGTTACCCAAACTCTGCCCGTAGCGGTAGTGGGGTGGTAGGTCTTTATCGAACGTAATCAGATATTGTGGTGGTGTTGATTGGTGCTTCCTACCAAACCAATAATTATCAACATTATCAACATAGAAAAAATCAGATAGAGGTAGATCCCATCTCCCTTTCAAGTTGGTAGAACAGCAGCATCCAGAAACTCCACTACATGAAAGATTCAACCGTGATATTGTTTACATTTGAAATCCAGCTCCAAGTAAGGTAACGATAAAGCTTACCCGTAAAACTAGGTCATCCTGTAAGCCATCAACTACACCTCGACACCCACCCATCCTTCCTCCTCCTCCTCCAGAGCCGCAATCACCAAGCTCAGTAACCCATCCAAGTCTCGCTAATCCTAAACACAACACGCTCTAACGCCACTCTCAACACTCAAGGAACCGATCCGAATGCCCACCGTTATCCCCCGCGGCTCATTGCGTCGTAGTTTGTTACCTCCTCCTAGCCCTCCCCCACTATCCCCTCACTAATCACCCGCTATTGACTCTAACTTAACTCCTAGGAGTATCCAACCGCCACCAAAGCCGGGGACTCCAGGAACAAAATCACTCGCAGCCCCTGCTTCCGCCAACCAGGCAGTGGACCGGGCAGTGGCCTGGGACGGACAATACGATAGCCAACCCGTTAAACCCGTGGGCTAGAGTGCCACAGAATCTTGAGGCGCTGCTGGTCCCGATTGGCGTGGGAAATGGCTTTCCATTCCGTAAGCATAATCCCACCGCTCCTTTCTCAAGGCTAACATATTCCCAGACACCTATCGCAACCCAGCTCCTGCCATCGCCAACGACACAGACAGCGACACCGAACCAGACCCGAGTCCCGCCACCGATGTTCCCCCTGCGGAGCCAGAGTACACCACCTCTGAGGCCGACACAGAGCCGTATACGGACACGGAATCTGAAACCTCCACGGTGCCCCGCGAGATCCCCGAGTACACCGAGGCCAGCAGCGACACCTCTGACATCTCAGACTGCGACGAGGATGACGAAAGTGCTTGCCTACTGTGTTTACGCCGAGAGGCCACAGTGCGTTTCGCCACGTGCGCCCACAGCCTCTGCGCTTCTTGCTTAAAGGGGGTGTGGTGGGGTCGGATCAAAAGCGAACACCACTGGCCGGAGGAGGTGCCATGCTTTCTGTGTAGGGCGGTAGTGAAGGAGGTTATGGTGGAAGGAGAAAAACATGGGCTGTTGGACTGGCTGCTTTCTAGTAGTAGGTCGGTCAGGAAGCGGCTGGGATGGGAGAGGATTTGCAATGTGGTCCCTAAGAGATTGCAGTTGTGGTTTCTGGCAAAGTAGGTTTGTCTACTTGGTGATGGAAGGGACAAAAGTGGGCTAATGAGTTTAATAGGCATCGCGAGCTCTTTTTACCACATTTGGTACCGCAAAGTGCCCGGGCTCGTAGGACGGGAGTTCAGGACCTTAGGCCCTTCCCTTCCTAGTATGCCTCCTAAAAGCGGGTTATGAACTTGTGGCAGCTTTTATACATGGCATGCTGAGTCCAAAGGCCAAAGCGCAGGGTTTGGGGAATTGGTAGGAAGGGGGGGGGGGAAGGTATGCGGGCGGTCTCCTTGGGTATTTCCCAACTGTGTTTGAATCTTTAGTCTACAATTTTAGTAGATTTTAATTCAAGGCTGTTTTAGCAACTTGGTCTTTGTCAATATTTCGATCATGTTGTGAGGACCCAGTGGGATTTCATATTCCACCATAAACGTGTCATGTTGTGATAACAAAAAAGAACTCAAATGCGCCTTCCATTGTAACGTCGATGCCTCTCAACCTACCGGCCAACGGGACTTTGGTTTGGAGTACATTACATTACAGTCCCTACCCAAAGGACACGATTCACCTCTTTGATTCCTTTTCAGGAATGCCACAGTGCTTTTGTGGGCAAGTGGATCAAGCCTCATGCACTTCATGGCCGACGACGACTCCGCTATTCCCACTCTACCATTCTTGAACGCTTATATCCTGTTCTCTTGTCATGTTCCTTTTTCTCTCGTCTGGCTACTCAGTCGTTCTACCCCCTGCTATTGCACAATCATGACGTATCACTCGATCATTATTATCGTTTAGATTAGCCAAAGGGAGTTAAATAAGTGTTCCTTGTTCCTTCTCCCCTCCTCCCCGTCGATCTCGTTCACTACTCTAGCTATAGGCAAACAATTGAGCTTCAACAAAAACAAAATAGGGTCATATAGATGTGCTAGGCAGCTATTCAAGCTTCAATGATCGCTGTTTCTTTGAGCTTCTTACGTCTTTGGACCCGCGCACTATGGCACAAAGAAAGATGAAGATCGAGTTGAATTGAGCTAATTTACAACCAAAACTAACATCAACAGTATACAGAATACACTCTATGAGAGCAGAGGTAACTTGACAATCAAATCCTCACTAGCTGACTCCACAAAAATCGCCTTTTATTTTTCTAATGAATGATCGCTAGTATCAAGAGAGATACGCCGATCGACCCACTCACTGCATTCAAACAACCCCATGGTAATGTACCCTCCTACAGTACAGTGTCAGCTCTTATAATTCAAAAGGGGCCTAGTTTGAATCTCACATGTTCGCCAGATACACCCTCATTACAGGCGGCTGAACCAGCTCGAGTTCCTCTCTCCTGAGCTTCTGCCTCGCGCGACTGCTTTTATGGCAGACATAATACAACAGCGCGACCATTGGGCTCCCCGCATCCGAAATTTCTGTAATTTCAGCGCGGCAGAATGGACAGCTAACAGTGCCTGGCCACTGGTTGGGGCGGTTGATGGACCCCCACCAGGTGCCCACCATGCAGGAGGGGCAGATGTTGTGAGCGCAGACTGTGAATGAAAGGGTGGCCTCGCGCCGAGTGCAGAGGAGGCACACTAGTGGGTTGGTGGCCTCCATGTCTGTTGCGTCGGAGGCGTCGGCAGTGGAGTGGTAGGTGCTGGTGCTAGATACGGTGTCGTAGGGGTCCCGGTCGTAGTAGTAACTGAAAGGAGAGAGATTCATGCGCTCTACATCGAACTCGCTCAGGTAGGCCCTGTGGGGGCGGTAGGAGAAGCTTGAGCCGGGCCTGGGCAGTGGTTGGTGCTGAGGATCGGGGCTCCAATTTCCAGATTGCCCATGCTCATCAGGACTCCGCCTATTTTCATTTCTTCCTATAGGGTAATTAGCAATCTTTATTGTCAAAAAATAAGTGATTGGAGTTCTAACCTGGCGCCTGGTTTGGATGAGCTGATGAATTGTTCCCCTGCCCATACTCAGTACCTGTAGATCTGTCGACTACTCTCCGAATTGGACGCTGATGGTTTGCAGTACCAAAATCTACTTCACGGTAGTTGATATATCCAAGTCTCGGGCGCTGATCTACCTCCGGATTTAGTAGTCCCATCGCCTCCTGAAACCGCTGTTGCAAGCTGCTACCGCCATCCCCGCCGGCCTGGGGCGGTCGGGGAGTGGGAGGAATAGTACCTGCACCAGCATGGTAAGGAACGCCTCTGACAGGGGTTTGAGGCCCGAGGACAATGAGGGGTCCTGGCGTCAAGGTATGAGAGGGGGTGGAGGCCCTGCTATTACCCATGCGGTGTTGACCACTGCTCATATCATTTACATTATTGTCACCTCTCTGATCGCGGAGGCTAAGGGTTTCAATATCAAGGGCTTGGAGCGAAGGTCTTCTAAAGGTAGCATTACCGCCGAGGGAGAATCCACCTAGCGGTGCTCTCTCTGGCGTGATATCTTGAAGAGGGACTCTCTCGCCAGAGATCCTGGGGGAGGGGCGAGCGGGCGTAAAGATGTTCTCTTGCCCAGAGGCAACCTGGTGACAATGAAGGTGAGTGACCGTCAACTAACGCAAGCCCAAGAAATCACTCTTGGAGTGGTGATAGGTACTTACTCCTGGACGTAGTGGATTGATGTCCGCACCACTGCTGATCTGCTCTTCCACTGAGTCTTCGTAGATCTCGAAATGGGGCTGGCGGTCGCGCCCGGGCGGGCTTCTGCGCCATGGATTGGAGTTTGAGCTGCCAGTTGAGCCGTGGTGTGACCTGCGGCTACTGGGTCTGTAGTTGAAGTAGGGTGACATTTTGTCTATGCCCCCACCGTCACTCTGTGGGTTTGTTGATATGGTATTAGAATGTGGCCAGCTTGGTTTAGGGGGGCTGCGGGGGGAGTGGGGGGGTAGAGTACCTATCGATTGCTTTGATGAAGAGTTGGTTGGGATGAATGTAGCGTTGTGTGTGGTTGGTGGGATGGGATGAGAAGAGTTGGTGTTGGCCCACAAGTACCTATCTCTGGACAGGAGGGGGGGGGGGGCACTAGTCCCTACTTGTACATTTTCTTCTTTTTCTTAGCCAACATCCTGCTCGTCACATTGTGGCTTCCGAGTGATATCTCGTGATTGCATCCCGATCCCCCCGCACAAGCAACGGGGAATCATCGGCAGTGAATTATATTTGGCACCTACTTCCTACCTGTGGAAATCTATCATAACATGATGGATCAAATGGCAGGTTTGTTAAACCAGAGAACGGAATCGTATTGCTGTGTCCTGGGGTAATACACCGGGAAAGCAATCAAGAGTTTAATATATCACTTAGTTAGATACGAGTCTTCCTACTATTCGTGGACAAAAGTTCAATCCGACCTCTCACCTACTAGGCTGGTGGTATTCTCCTGCGCTCTAACCTGCCAACAAATGATATATGAAATGTATTGATAGAATAATTGCGGCCAACCTCCGCGGTGCAGGGCAAAAACCAGCGGACGCAAGGCCAAATGGGTCCCTTCTAGAGATACCTACAACGAATGAACCTTGTTCTAGAGTCCATTGGGCACCTAACGGGCTTGGTGAAGGAATCACCAAACGCATTAACCCGAAATGCTCATCCGGATTGTGTATTGGTTTGTTTGTGAGCACGTCTTAGAGTCTTCTCCCGATAAAGGAGCTCGTTCTAGCAGGTACCAGGCCGGTTTCTACCAATTGCAGACCTCCAACCACAGTTTTTCCCGCCCAATTCGTTTGAGCGCCTTCCCCAGGAGTAGGACCCTCTACGTGCAGGTACTTTATTGCCGGAGTGGCGAGCCTTACTTATTCTTACCATCTTCCCCGCTTGTAGAACGAGCTAGGAAAAAGGCTGGTATTCGGTAAGATTTCTTTAGCCGCGAGAATTAAGCTTCTAGGAGGGAATCGGGACCAGGGGACCGCACAAAGCTCGTATTTTGTGGAACTTGTAGTTGATTGCGGTAGTCCCTGGGTCCCATCGCCACCCTGAGGTGGCTGGTACTTACAGTGCTGGGGAATGGTTTTCAGGCGGAATGTCGGCAGGCTACATCTGCAGGCACAGCAGTGGCTAGGAGGTTCGGTGAACCCATACGGGCAACAATATATAAACTCCTCTAGGAGCGCATGGGAGTGGGAGAACTGGCGAAAATGGATGTGATTCTATTCAATGCATTACGTGCCCTCTCTAATTAATCCGCTTTCCAAGTATATAGCTCATTCAACGCGGGAAGAACATGTAATTATGTGTGTACAAGTAATGCGTTCTTTGATTAGTTCCAAGAATAAAATGGTAGGAGGGATATGGTTGTTAAAGAGAGTAGAGATTATTTATTTAAACTTAGTCGGCAGTGCTTTACTGCTTTTTCAGGAAATAAAAGAAGGTAATTGAACACATAATAAACAGTAGGTTATTGAACTTGCACCAGTGCTCATGATAAATCAAGACAAGTCACCACGTTCGAATTCACGATAATGCCTTTCTTCGCCGAATCTTCATGACGTCGTCCTAAGAGACATTCAGATTCCCTTCACTAATCCCGAAGTAAAACCTCCTGGATAGCAATGTCAGTATCATTTCAAAGCCACGAGAGGCCAGATAGGATTCGGGATCATACATCCTCACAATGTATTGGCGCATGCTTTGGGGGTTCACAAGATCCAGGGTCTCGTTCCTCAACCGCTTAATAGCGTCTGCGCTCCTATTGACCACGAAATAGTCAAGTGGCGTCCCATGAGCACCACTCTTATGAACCCAGGAAGCCCCTTTGGTGCACTGTGGGCATTTAATAAATGTGGGCCAGTGATGTTCCCCCTCGACCTGGTCCCACCAGCAAGCCTCGATACAGGACTCACAAATCCAATGGCGGCAGCCGCCAAGCCAGATATTCGCGTAGCGGCTTCGGCAGCGTTGACAGTCATCATTATGGCGCATTGAAGACTGCTCCCAATACTCATCTTCATCAATATTCTCGTTCTCCTGCTTGGATGGAGTTGGTGTTCTACAAAAGGTTAGTTATTTTCTGCCAGCGGGTGGAAAAACCAGCATCAGCAGATGACGGACAATGTCTTGAATCTATACCTTTCATCCCCACTCTCTCCGCTACCATCTTCCGAGTCTGAATCTAACTCTTCCTTTTCGTGCTGGATAGGTTCCGTTTGGTAGTGGCTAGAGATGTGTTGAGTCCCTACGGCCCTTCTCTGCGCTGCAACCATAGCGTTATTGAATGCTACGACAGCAGCATAACCGTCATCGCTAGTATCATCACTGCGTAAGTTCTTACTTCTCGCTTGGCCAGCAGGGGGCAGAAACCACCTGGGATCGGCATACACAAGATCATGTCCAACACGCCTGACAGTATCATCACTGCCTGCATCGCTACCAGCGTTGGATCCTTCTAGGGGGTTGGGTTCCCTGGCGTCAACTTCATATCGATTATCGATCCTCAAGCCCATTATTTGCGATCTGTTAACGGGGCTCTCCTTATCCTCTGAATTAGATGAGTCTGGGAGCGTTAAAACGTTCGCTAGCGACTGGCCAGGCCCCCATCTGGCTATTATCCGCGTTAGTATCTGGGGCGTAAGATAGGGTTTGGGGGATATAGTACGTGGTGGGTCGGGAGTGTCTTTTTTCCAACTATAGTACTCTTTGTCCTCTATGTTAGGTACCCAGGCCTCAACGTTGTCCATACCAGAGTTGTAAAATCGATTCAGCCTTGCCAAACTCTTTGCAAAACGTTTACCACTCTTGCCGGATTCATCTTTTTTCGCACTCTGAGTATCACCCTTTGCGATAACAACTGAAGGTAAAGGAGGAGAGTTGGAGTGAATTATTTCCTCAGATGCTAATCCTAGTTGGGTTTCTTGGGTGGATCTATCTACAATATCAGAGTTTGGGGTGGGTAAGGGCCCTTCTCCCACAATATCCGACGTTCTGTGGCCGTCTTGACCAGTTTCCCCGAAACACCCTAGGGGTAGGGGGGCCTGGGAGGCCTCCCCCACCATGGGTAACTCAGTCGTAGGTTTATTTTGACCTTCCGGACTTCCAAGTGCGGGGTAACGAGACGACAACGCACGTTTTGCTGACTGGAGAGCGGAGCTCCCGCAACCCCGGACCCTTCTAGACTGCACTCCTTCACTTTGCCTACGAATAACCGGCTGAGTAGTTGAGCTTCTTAGGTTAAAGACCCTTCCAGAAGGAAGGGTCATCTGTCCGTTGGCTGCAGAGGGTGCGTGACTGGTGCTTAGGGAACGACCTGCACGGCGTCTGGAACGCTGGTTTCCGTTACGGTCTCTGTCTGTCGCGGCCAGGCTCCGAGGTTCAGCGCGAGTATCCCCCCTTGCGGCGCCAATTAGGCGTTGTGTTTCAGCAGCCTCCGAATGAGCTCCTACTGAGGATGACCCAGACTCCCCGGTGGAGGTAGGAGGTTTGGCGCGTGGTGGCATAACCGTGAAGTACCCTATTTCTGGTGGTGTTAGATGTTTTGGGGTGGGCTAAATGGATAAATTAGATTCCTGTCAGCTGCACTTACCGTGTGAATGGTTTTGGAATTTCGACCACTATACTTGCTGTGGATGTAGGAGTTGTAGGGGGGTGCCGCGGATCAGTCTTTGATGGGGAATGGAAAGTAGCGAGGGCAGGCGCTTGGCACAGTAGTATTGCACTCTCCTTTTCTTTTGGACTCAACTGACATTTTCAAAAAAGGGCTAGGATCCGGGTATCTGGCATGGTCCAGAAAACAACGTCTTGGTTTTTCCATCGATGAGATTTTTTCTGAATCGCTCCAAGTCCCTTCATACCTTGGTGGGAGCTCATTCCATATTGAGCTTGTTCTTTCTTTGCGCATCCTCTCACTGGAATCTTTCACCAAGCCTTCTTTCTCTCTCCCTCCCTCCTCCAATCCCCCCCCCCCCCCACTCTCTATACCCCAGGCTAGTACACATGATTTGTCCTTAACTAGCGGCCTCCCTCCGCGCCCACCCCCTACCGCCACAATCAACTTATCTCAGCCCATTTTGGGCGGTTCCCGCAGGCCGAAAATTCCGTGGGATAGGGTACCACGACAGGAGATCTATTCGGTTGTGGTAGAGGAGACGACCCCTTCCGCAAGATACACCCGCTATCATTTAATCTAATGTGAGCCAGTATGTCCAAACTCCGCCTGTGAGCAAAAGAGGTTTCCCCCCAATATTATTTTATACACCCCACCAAGGTTACCCAGAGATCCCTTAAGAAACTCTATAATATCTTATGATACTGATATCATTACTTGAATTCTTTAGGCTACACGCGGGTAGCACTCATTACAGAATCTGAGTTTAATTCTGCACACGGGCAGGATCTAAGATATTGGGATAACTCAGCGCCCAACGTACCACCACCCCAATCTTGACCAACCCGGCCACCCACCGCCCCCCCGCCCCCCGCGGGGCATCTACATCCACCCCCTCCCCTACATTCATCGCGCATGGTCCGTCTGAAGTTTTCTACTCCGCAGCATTGAACATATCTGGGGGGCTTCATACATGTGATGTAGCTCCGGCCGAAACCCAAGTTACTAATAACACGGCCAGCCGTGCTACCTTTAACGGAAACTGGAAAAGGGCTGAGCAACCTTACATGTGAGGTAACATATTCTACTAGTGCTACCTAGTCCTCGCTACATGGCATCTATCCGAACATACATAGAGGAACCTTAGGAGCTGGGTTCGTGGCCCCGCCGGCTTGTCTATGCCTCTGTACTCGACGAGAACCGATCTCTGAGTCTATCCGCGCGGAGGTAAAGAGCCTACTGGTCCCTCTTGTTGAATAGTCACTGACGCATTCATCCCCGATCAAGTGCCAAATCCAGTTCCAGCAGCACCAGCGAACTCTGTTCGCGGCTTGCAAGTGCTTGCCCACCGCGACAACAGCGAATAACCCTCAGCAGGTTATGGAATTGGGGTAGGATTTTCGACTAGCTGATCTGACCTCAACTTTTGGTAAAGAGCCGAAAGGCGAATTGCAGTAGTGAATTGAATCCTCCATAGTATTCCTTTCAAGCAGCATCCAACAACGAAGGACAGCCTCTCCTCGCCAACCTCCACCACCCCGACCCGCCTGATTGTCACTGATTGCTGATACTGGAAAGATAGATAAAATGGTCAACAGCTTAAGGCCCGGGCGTGTTCAACAAGATCTAAGCGTCTATCAGTTTGACCTTTGGAGATGGAAGGGTGAATTCAGTTTGTTGCCTGGAAAACGAAGAGGGGGTTTTATCTCCACTTGAAACCTCCGAGGTGGTTGTGACAGAGTGTCGAAAAAAACTGCCGTTTCGGAGTTGATGAGGACGAAAGCAGATCAAGGCGCAAAACCCCTCGAAAACGACAAGATCAGCCGGGCGTGGTGAGTGGCGTGGACGGGATCGTCCAATGGGCCTATATGAAATTCAAGTACGTATTGAGCTCTTTAACGTTGAGAACAAGGTAGAATTCCCAACTACTGTTCTCGTAAAAAAACCCATCATTGTATCCCCCCGAGGTGACCGCAGGTCAGACATTTTCCTTAATCAAACGCTGAATAAAGTGACCCACATGCAGAAAAAGAACATTTAAACCTCGCCTCGATTGGGCACCAGGTTACGGAGGAGGGATTAAATTGGTTAAGTAAACCCCCACCCAAGAGACAAAACCCATTTGGTGCGCAGCGAGCACCCCGATCGTGGTCTTCAGATTTTGAAAAGAAATAACCGATAACTAATGACCTTTTTTTTTTTTTTTATATCATAATTTCATTGACTTCTAGGTACAAGAATGTTGCGTGCAGGGAGTCCCTATGGCATAAACAAAAACTATCCCCAATCTAAACAAAAATGAGAAAACCCGCCGGTGTCGTACCATCGTGGGGGCAAGGGAACCCTTACACCTCGGAGTCTAGGAAAGACTTAAGGGAGAAGACGAAAGAGAAGACAAAGAAGATGAAGAAGCTGAAGAGAGAGAATAGAGAGGAGACTTTGGAACGTGCTCCTTAATAGGAAAAGCTGTTCGGGTAACACTAATATATTGACTCAAATTGTAAACTGTTTGAGAGGAAGCAAAAAGATCCTCCAATGAAGAAGCAAAAGAAATAAACAAAGCCCTTGCATCAGCGCGGGCTGGGCATGAAGGAATAGCGTGCTGAAAGCTTCCTCTTCGCATCTGGGGCAGGTAACGGGGTCGTCCGGTCGCATCCAGGAGAGGTGAGCAGCAAGGTAGCTCTAATAACCAATGACCTTATTAGCTATTATGTTGGGGTCTTAAGATTACAACCCATCGTGGTATGCGCTGCCTCCTCCTCACTGGGAGCGGACCACCGCGCCTAGGGTATTACCCAGCACGACGGCCCTCACCGGGGTTGAGAGCAGTTTATGTTTTATCTACTGTTCAATGGATGAAATTGCCTACCAACCACAATTCAGGAATGAAGTAAACAAAAAAAAAAAAAACCACGATTCAGAGAGCCCTTCCGAGTGATAATGCATGACCAGGAATTTAGCTTGGTTGTGCACGCCACCACCACGCGAAGACTTAGATCATAGTGTGAGGAAATACAAGCGGCGTAAGATAGGAGCGTGGAGTATTGCAAGATATGTTAATACTTAACAGTTATCTACAGGTTGGGGGAAAAACATAATCTTTACTATTGTCGATAGATATGTATCGCACCAATATCGAAATCCTTTCTGGATGGGACCGCCTGTTTAGAACGGGAATTGCAACATGATGGACTCTTTGCCTAGCGTCAGAGAAAGCAAATGCTCTTGAGCTTCCGGAACTTATGGAAATATGCATAGGTACATCGAACAGGAACACAAAACCAACCTCTGCATTCCTTTTGCCGACCATGCCATATACACCGATGGAGCAAATCGACATACCTCCTTACAGCGGTTGTGAATCATGAAACTATTCTTTGAATACATGCAAACTCAGAAAGGCAATTCGCACCTATAAATAAGAACAGCTAGGAGATCGGGAATAGATTTGTTCAGTGGGGTGCTTCTTTTCAGAATACTATACAATATCAAATTTCAATTCTCAAATTTGCCTGAATACTCTGGCTAGGGGCTCGATATGCGTGCGACATCTCACTAGTAATACATTCCACCTTACTTATTCAACTAAGATAGGTTTATCAACCCCGGCATCGATTCAAACCCTCTTATTAGGCTCATATTCTCCTTTGCACTCTTATTATCGTTGGTTGTACCTGTCATTCCCAATAGATATGGCACTTTATTTAGCCGCCCATTTAAATATCTAGGAGCCCGAGCACAAGGTAGTACCAGGTAAGTGCCGCTGCAAAGGCGGTCCCCAATTGCAGCACAGTGACCGCATCACCAAGACACAGAAAATCCGGTTGAGGTCCCTCAACGTTAGCCTCCGGGGGCTGGAATATATTGGGATCAAGATCTCCCCCACCCCCCCGCATCGCAAGCCTGCTCCGGGCAGCTATGTGCTCAGGGCTCAAACCCGCCCACCCCACCCCATCGCGCCTTGCATCGATGCCTTGCGCAGCCCTGTCCAGCGACCTCTCTGCCTGCTGACACTCGAAGTCAAGCTCGGCAAGCTTTTCATCTACGGTCCTGAGCTCTTTCCAGAGCACCAAGATAAGCTTTGATGCGTTTTTGTTTCCTTCGTGCATATCCAGGAGCCTTGTTATGCTGAACCTTCGGTAGTGATAGGACCTCCTAAAGCCCTGGAGAAACCTCAAGGTGCGCTTCTTGTTGAGGAGGTCTTCGTTCTCGCGGCGGTGGGTGATGGATGTCATGATGAGTAAAGGTGGTGGTATATTTCTAACTCTGTGTTGGTGCGTTAGCTCTAATGATGTGGTAATGGTTATGGAAAAGAGTCGGAAGGGTGTTATAAAAGCAGCTCAAATCCATTTCAAGTATTTCATGTGTCATGATAGCAGTGATTACTTGAAAGATTTACCTGGACATATATTTCAAGTACTGGATAAAGGTATCGATCGGCACCCCGCACTTGAAAAAGTTGTCTGGGGGAGATGTTTTATTGATGCCCATACCGACAGCCTCCACCCCCCGCGGGGTCCGGTCCACGCACCAACACAAAGCTGCTGATTTAATATCCTAGTCATGTTGCTTCATTGGGCTGCGCCGCATAACAGTATATCGGGGGGTTTCCCGCCCCATTCGTCTCGTACAAGTTTTCCAATGGTAGAAACCGGTTGTATAAGATAAATCAGCACCGACCACTGAATCAAGGAGTTTAGAATTTACCGGCTGTACCAACTGTTTTGCTTGACAGTTTGAACCGGTTCAACTGTTTAAATCGCGGTTTTATGTCTTTGCATACTCACCATGGTAATAGTCCAGGGGGTGTCCCTCCACGCTCCCTAACATGGTATTCAAGCTCCGGAACTAGGTGGGGGTCCAGCCAAATGCAAAAACAAAAGCAAACGCGTAGATAGAAGAACGTCGAGGAAGCGAAAAGAGTCCGTCTATGTCGCCCCTGGCCTGGTGTGTTGTGGTGTTCTGTGTGTTGTCTCGATGTAAGAGTGAATACGATGGATGATGTTGTACACTTCTGTTCCATAGCTTTCCTTTTAATCTGTTACGTAACAATCATCAGCCATCACTCGACGCGCAAATCTCTCTCTCGGGTGGCGAACATTTTTTTTCGTTTACACCATTAATCGCATCCAGCCCCGAGCCTATGGCAATATCGCACCCAGAACTACCTTCCCCTCCGCCGCCATCTTCAACAAAGGAAAATAAAAACTATCCACTTCAACAAATGAAGGTACATAGTACTAACGCCAAACATGACTACTTCCTATCGCTCCTTATCCTCCCACTTTTCGCCCCTTCTTTGACCTCTCCAATACTCCCCATCCTCGCCTAACTCCCTTTTCCCTTCCTTCCCTCCTTCGCCCTCCTCGCCCTTCCTACGCGGGTGGCAACTCATGGGCTGCCCGGCACCTGATACATTGCATTTCGCAAGCAGAAATGGGATATTGATTGATTCATAGTTCAGTAATGATCAATTGCTTTATCTATCATCTAACTACGCATTCTTTCCTACTCTAGAGTCCGTTCCACACTAGCTGCCATACCCCGCCAACACATAACCTCGATCGACTACAAACACCTTTTCCACCTCTAGTTTTGCCTCAATCTCTTCTTCTCCGCCTCTTTCAACTTCACTACTTCTGCACTCACCTTGTCCAACTCAGCAGCCAGATCAGCGAGCACGCGGCCGATACGGTCAAACTCAACCAACACAGCATCCAAAAAGACGTTGCTGATGCTGGAGCGCGCTACAACCTGGAGTTCTTCGAGGTTCTCATAGACCAGTCTATGGGCCACCGTGGATTTCTCAATTGCAGTTAATCTTGTCTGCAGGATAAAAAGACGGATTGGATAGTCGGTCGGGTGGTTGATATCTAGAGAGATGTTACGGGGCATCGTGGATATTCTTGGGTATTGTTTATGCGATTGGTTTTGTTAGGAATGGTAAGGTGATGTGTCCTATGGATAACGGAGTGAGGTTCTTTTATACAGAATTATGTCTATGAAATTCAAGAGGAGAGTGGTTCCATAAAGGTTATCATGACAAAAAATTCAAGTTTCCTGACTAAAGACTCCAAGCCCCCTTTTCAAACCGTCCGGACGTGGGGGCACGATCTGCTAACGGTCTGCAGATTCGTGCTTGTATCAAATATCCCTATACATGAATGTTTGTTTATCTGATTCAACCCTCATTTGGATTTCATGAACAGTCAAATAAATAGAAGTCCATGATCCGCTCCTCCTACAATCAGCATCATCCCGCACTTAACAGTTTCATAGAACAGAGGAAAGAACCACCAGAGCATTTTTATTCCACCTTTACCCCACAAACATCACAACATACACAACCCCAAGAGCAAGTGAGTCTTATCCGAAGCACACACTATATCAACAACCTTCAACTCAGAATCAACCTCCTACAGTGCAACGCCATGTCTCATACCTACTCCACACCTGAGGACATCCTCTCCAATGCAGAGTTGGCGCTAAGCGCTTCCAACTACAGCTCGGGCCGCGGGGCTGTTGCTCCATTTGTGGAGCACAGGAGGTACTGGATCTGCTGTAATTGCAGGAGTCAGTGGGTAACTCCGAAGACATGCAGAACCTGCGATCATCAGAAGTGCGATAATTGCGAGCGCGTGAAAGATAATGAGGCGGTTAGTGAGTAGAGTAACAAAGGAGGAATGGCCGAGTGAGCAGGGAGGAAGGAATTGGAAGGCCCGGTATGGCAACGATATGATTGCTGCCCTACACGAGATACGCTTTGGTATTTGGAGAGAAGGATGATGTTTGCCATAGAAGTAGATTTGAGCTGAGACAAATAAAATCCGATCTTTCTAGACGCAGAATGTTGGGTGTCCGTGAAGAGCAAAATCGGATAACTAAATATTTCGGTAGCTAGAGATGTAATTTATCTGCGGTTTCTCATGGGCGGGTCTATCTACTTCTTTAAATTAGTGTCAGGGTATATGAGATTGAGCGAACATAAAGAGCTGCCGGACGTTCATGGTACCTCTTCTTCTCCCGGATTCATTGATCAAGATCCGTGTGGTTTTTATTCATTCATTTCTTTCGTTGGAACACATAAGATTCCTTTTCGTGCACCGCCGAGCTATGATTTTGCGAAGTTCCATTAAATAGACGGCGGCTGTCCGGCCTGTAACTTCTGGAACACTGCATGGGCCGTTGTAGAGGCCAAAACCCCTAGAAGGTGGAACCTTACCACCCTTACGAAACAGATGTTAGAATCTATGTGATGCCCAGAGCCAAGACGACCTGAGGTCTGCTGGACATTGCTTTCCAGATAAAGAAAGCTGACCCACCAGCTCCTTTCCGTATCGGGAAGATAATTTCCTTATTTGGACGACCTCTTTCGCTTCCTTCGTCTGATGATTATTTTCTTTGTACGGATCTATTTTCTTTATTTCATTAACCTATAAAAATAGGGGCTTTACCCGTGGACCGGGTGATCGGTTCACTGCTCTTTTTGGTAATCATATAATCTTAGCACATATTATGGAAGTCCAAGTCCCCAATACCAACAAAAATCTACCCACGTGCGGCTCGTACGACACCTGTGCCTTCAAAGACATCCATATACCCTACGGTGTGGAAAGGGTGATAGAGGTACATGACGCCGGCCCAGCACCGCCGCACCGAAATGAAGGATCCCTTACAGCCCCGTTTCCAGGAGCCCGAGCGAAAGCTACAGCTAGACAATGCCATCTGATGTACACGAAGTCGCTGCAAACGCCAAGAAACATTCGATTTGATGTTTCTCACACTTCTCACCTTGAATACAAGGAACCCAGACAGAGGTGATAGGAAGATAGGCATATACCAAAACTCTCGATATATTGCAGGGGATAAATGAAGTGCGCCGTCTAAACGTCTAAACGGAGATGGAGGTGGATACATGCACCAACCAGCCCTCAATCATTCAACAAGGGTAGCTAATGCTAACCGAATTGCGAGCAGATGTCTACCGATGGCGGCACTTGAAAGAAACCTAGCCGCCTTGCCACTTATCATGACGTCTCCCGCGAACTTCATGAAACTATTTAGGTGGGCCATGAGCGGAACATGAAAGAAAAACATACCTCGGATTACGAATGTTGATAATTCGTCCTGCATTTAAGTAGCTCACCCCTCGCCTCTCAACCTTCACTCCCATCAGCACAACAGTCTTCACTTCGAGAACTATCCTCGACACCAACACAACATTGATAGCAAAGAAAAAAATCCTAGCAGCCCCACAAACCAAAACGTACCCCTAGAAAAGAACATGAATCCAAATACCACCACCAGCAACCCCACCCCGGCAGAGACAGCCGCGACCAAAGCCACCATCCGTGCCAAAAACCGAGCCCTCCGCAACATCGCCATCAAGCACTTCTCGGGCCAGAACTGGACTGTGAACGGCGTTGACACCGAGGACGACTACAGCTACCCTCAACTCGTTGCGACAGTCGCATCCATCGAGGATGAACTAACGCGCATCGAACGCCGGTTGGGGTCCCTTGATGAGCTAATTCGTCCTTGCCGCCCTAGCAGCGCAGCAACACTGTGTCCCTCTGGTCTCGCATTCCTTGTGGCAGAGAGATCCCTTCTAAATCTCAGGAGGGATAACCTCTGGTGGACGTTGGACCTAATTTGGGAGGAGTATGAGGATACATATCCGGACCTCGCGGAGGATGCATTTCTTAGCGCCTCTATCTGCGTCACCAATGGGGGTGGAGAATACTGGGAGAGATGTGTACAGTGGGGTACAGTTAGTCCTGAGGAAAGAGAGAGGTGGATGGCACCATATTGGGGGAGATTGAAGGAACTTGACGAGGTCCCGTATCCCCTGGGCTACTGGATTGGGGAAGACGACGATGATGAGGAGTGAGTCGAGTAGTAGAGATAGTGACCCATGAGGATGATAGCTAGGATAGGATTAGAGAACAGGGACGAGTCAGGATCTATATAGATTGGTCGATCCCTGTGGAAATAAATAAAAGAATATGTGGTAAACTTGTGCTAAACCCTCATTTTTTCGGAGCGAGGAGCAGAGAGGTGTATGAGCGAACTGTTGAAGTGTGAGATATATTAGGAGATACGACAAACTGGTTTGAGGACCTCCGCTCTGGCTAGTACGGTGAGCCCTGCCATACATAGTAGTATAATGATCAATCTAAAGCATACGGGGTATTTTGAAACCAAAAAAAAAGGATATCTTAAGGTTCTTGACATGAAATGAGGGAATATGAGACCTTTGTATGATGAAAGAGGTAGCTGAGGGGGCGGTTTGCCGCCGGAAGAAACTAGCTATATAGATATGCTGTAGAAGTGAAATATGGTGAGATTGAATTTCAGGATATTTGACCGAAGAATTAAAGGAGAAACTTCTCTCTTGCCAGATCAACTGATCCCCAGCCATGAAAGATTTCCACATATGTTACTCACATATTACACTCTTCCTTCCTCAGCCTCCAAGTCTGCCAACAAATCCAACATCCTATCCACCTCCATCAACTCGACATATTTGCGCGCCGCAATGTCCCCCACGCGATTCGTCTCAGCCTGCAGCAGCTGCATCTCTTCGGCAGCGCTCTCTAAGAAACCGGTCAAGCCAACGACGCAAGGGACACCTGTGCTATAATACCGGGTCGGGTTTTTCCCAGGGCTCAGCCTGTCAGAGTAGGCGTTTGAGAGCTGCGTGTGGCGCCTGAGCAGGGCGATGTACTCGTCGCGGAGGATGCCATGCTTGGTGTAGAGAAAGATCCTATAGGCGTCAGAACTCATGCCCGGAGTGACGGCCAGGTCGCTGGGGGTGACTGGGAGTTGTGGGATCAGCACGGTGGCTGTGGGAATGAGTGGTTCGTTATATGGTGACCTGGTCTGGGGGAGGAGAGAACGGGGGGCAGGAGGCATGGAGACGCTGGGCCTGGTCTGGTGGGTTGGGTAGGGGGGTCCTTGATCTTGCATTGGAGATATTATGACGCTGTGATAGGGTGAGAGTATCAGTCTTTGGACTCTTTTGGGTATATGAGCAACGAGGTTTAACATACAGATAGCGGATAATATATTTCTATCGTATATGGAGATATTGGTATTGGTGGTGGTGGGGTATACCGGCGTGAGGTGGAGGTTTAAATTCAGTCGTGAGATGGTGGTTTCAATATAAAGCAGATAGTCTCTTACCAGTTTCTGTCGCCTGGCGGTATCACCCTCACCATGGCGGGAAGTTGGAACTCGCCAAGACATGACAAGTGATGCCAGCGAGTGATACTTTATGACCTAGTGTTAGCATTGCTTTCTTTTTTTGTTTCGTTTAATTTATTGTGCAGCCGCTTAGCTATAGAACATGTTGAAAATGCTCTTTTGATAAACAGGCAGTGGGTCCACCTCGCAGATGTTTAGGTCAATGAAATTTAGAAATATGGAGCAACAAGCAATAGGGGATGTAATATCCGCAAAAGAAAGAGGGGATGGGGCGGTAAAAATGAAAGGAGACCAATTCCCTCGCGCCCTCTGTCTAGGGCTCGGCTCGGTGACACGCACAAGACTGAGACAAGAATACGTTAAAACCCTTAATACCCAGGCAAGCAAATTCTTCTCACCCCTTCTCCTTAATTTCTGTTGCCGGACCACGCACCACTCCTGCGCCCGATGCCCACCGCTGACGCCCTCCACTCCCAGATAGTACTAAGTCTGGACCCGCTCCTAATGAAATGTAGTCCTCCTACCTTTGAACTAGAGTACTCATACACACAGTGGCAACGCCCAGAAACGGGAGGTATCTTATAGAGCCCACCTCTCTCGAACCTCTCCATGGCAGCCTTAATTCGCATCCCCGACGAGGGGATTCGTACCATACTAGCGGCATGTCTTTCGGCGAGCCCCTCTTAGCACAACTACCGTCGCTATGAGCGAGAACGGTGCAGTTATGGAGGAACCTGATGTGGATATCCATCAACTGATGCATGTAACACCCGCGCATCCTCTCTCCGACATGCAGTTGGAGTCTTAAAAATGACATGCGCATCCTGAGGAAATGCGTGTCGGACTGCAGGAAGTAGACGTTGAGGGTGCTTGCTATTGTTGATTTTTTAGCAGAGAAGTGAATTTTGGTGGGTTTTTTTCTTTTTCTTTTTCGGGGTGGGGGTTGGGCGGTTTGGATTTCGGGAGCTAAGAGCGTGTTTAGTTAATGATGGCCCGTAGCGTCTAGCTGTGGAAGTTAATATATGGGTGAGATAGATTGTGATCGGGGGAGATGCAACAGGATGCTCGTAGCGTCTAGAGAGACGCATGAGGATGTAGTAGGCTATGGAATTACTTTGGGAAATCCTCCCTAGGCTAAGGATGAAAGATGGTTAAGTAAAAGATTCACCTGATTCTGTCAGTCACGCGCCCACTGATTACATGTACCACAGTCTCTCCGGTAAAAGGGGCCTTGCGGCGAAGAAATCCACAATCTCTACTCTCCCACTGTTGGGTAGCAAAATATTATGGCACCGCTCGCAACTAAACTCACGACATTATTGATGGCTGCAACTAGTCCTATGTTCATTTCCTGGTGGCTAAGGCACGATGCATAATTGTGTATTTAGTGTGGTATTTATTCTGTGTAGATCCCCAACCCAAGCATGCATTATATGAAACTTCAAGAGGTAACAGAAATGAAGAACTGGTACAAGATCATCGAGTGCACTCAGTAACTTTGGCTTTGCATCTCAGACCGCCCCGCGGCCCCATCCATCTCCTACTCTTCCGGCTCCTCCTTATCACTCAAAGTTAAAACCCTGTGCATTGCCCCGAAGGAGATCCCGACCCGACCCTTCACACCTCTCCCCCAACTCGCGAATCAACCCAGAGATAGAGCAGTAGCAGTTGTAAGCGTCCAGCTCGATACTCTCCAATTCCTCCTTCAAATAGGCGTCCTGCTTCCCGATCCTGACAACCTCCGCCGAGACCCTGGCAAAGGCAGCGTCGGTTTTCCACTCTCCGGATTCCCACCGGGACGGCCCAATGAGGTCGTACACAACCTTGAACAAGAAGTAGTTCCTGTCGAATGCCTCTTTATTCTTGCGGTAGAAGCTGCCGAGGCGGTTGTACTCTTCTAGCAGGGTGCGGATCTGACCGCGGACTGAGTATGGTGGAAGCATGTTCGAGAGAGATTTGAGGAGGACTTGAAAGTCTTGAGGAGGACTTGGAAGTCTTGGGGAAGACTTGAAGGTCTTTAGGAGGTAATTTAGGTTGATGAGGATTGAATGGTTGTGATGAATGCCCTGGGATGTGCACTGAGAGTGGTCACGGCAGAGGCGAAGTGGAGCATTTATACCTTTACCGACAAAGGCCGGTGCCCTTGGGTACCAATGTTAAATTGCTAGTCTGATACTTAGGTTGTTTGGTCTGAGGACCTCATGACTCAGTTTCTGGAAAGCATGACCATGCCCTCCTCTGGCCAGATTTCTGGGTACACTTAAACATGGCACTCCTGTTAATCGATATCACTTATAAGCGCCATTGGCGTGAAGTTTAAACTATTTAATATCTTTACTCTACAATTTTATCGCAGCTAATTTGAGGCTTGAGGCCAGATTGCATCTTGTCGAGCCCATCATGGTTGCCTCTCTCGGGGGTTCAATGGTAGAATCAGGGAAGAGGATGGTCGTTAGTAACTGAAGGGATGAATTGCATTTGGCATTTGAAGTTATAAGGTGGAACAAGATCGGCGATTGGGATAGTAGCTAAGGGGGCAACTGGTTCTTGTATTTGGGGAACAGATGTGAGCTTTTGGTCCTGGGCTTTGGCACATTTGTTGTTTTCCTGGATACCATAATCCACACATATTGATATCATTTAAAACAAATCCTGTATTTCTATCTGGAAACTATAAGGCGACCTAAACAGCCCTAGATCCTAAAATTCACACACCCACCCCCCTCATAGCCCACAGGAGAAACTAGGCGCCGAAGATAAACAGATATCCAAGATGATCTGCTCCCTGACAGACTCCACCACCGAGAGCTGGTTCTCCTGTCTCGCCGCTTCACCCTCCATCATAGCTATATAGAAGGAGCGTCCGCGGTATCTCCTATCCGGGAGCTGGTTCATGATGCTGCAGTGCGCAGCATAGATACCCCGCAGCTCTGACCTGATCTCCTCCAACCTACTGCATTTCACCCGCAGAGTGAAATTCCGGTTGTTGGACGCGGTCCTCGTCGAGACGTGGTTCCCAATGGCGTTGATCTCGCGCATGTGTGGGCTTACTGGAAACGTTACCTTTCTTGCCGTGGCCTCCGGGCATAAGGCTGGGATGTCTGGGCCGGTGTAGGGGGCTTCGTGCCATTGACTGTACGGCTTGTAGATGGGGTGGTTACGTCGGGCTGGGTCGTGTAGGTGGCCGAGCGCGTGCTCCTGAGAGGCCTAAAGAAGTTAGCCCAGTAACAATAACCCTCTTCCTTAATCATAACTACTGCTGGTAACACACAGTCCCTTTCTTGTCAGCAGGAGGGGGAAGCCCAGTCATGTCGTGGCAGAAAATCTGTTGGCGGTGGGGGCTGGTAGAAGAAGACTTATGGTGAAGCTAGAATTCCGTAAGGATCCAAAGTTAGTAGTGGGCCTCAAATCAAGTAGGAACACTACGTATGCTCTGCCATTAAGGAGGAGAGACGTACAGGCGCGTTAGACGAGGGCAGGAAATCTGAAGGAAGAAAAAACGCCATCCCGTTGGATATTGCTTTGACTTAGTACTCGTTTTGTTGTGGGTGGATTTGAATGTAGCGGGAAAAGAGGTACCTATGACGTATGTGGTGGTGGTTCGGAAGCCGCCCCCGGAAATGAAAAATATTCGTGCACCTTTTTACTGATAGTCAACTCTCTCCAAAATCACTGCGTCCTCGAATATATGCGCGTTGAACCGTCGTGCAACTGAACTAACTGGTGATTCATGCTTCACGAGACAAGTTACGTAGCGATGCGCCGCTTTCCAATTCATCTAATGAAGCCAAGAGAAACTATGTCTTTGTTTTAAAAAGTAACTCCGTTAGGACAATTATTCATTAAAGCACTTTAAGGTTAACAGTTATCCCCGCCCCCCTCCGCAGAAAAAAAAATAAAGTACAACCCAGATAATAAGCTCCTACCTACCAGCAGCAGTAAGCATCACCTCCTCCAGTTCCATCTGAACAACCACCGCATATCCCAACTCTTTCCCCATTCTCGCCACCTCCCCCTCCAACATAGCGCGGTGAAATGGTCCCTGGGCCGCTTTCACCCCTCGTTTATCGTTAATCATCCTCTGGTATCTGGTGCGAGATGCGCGGAGCCCGTTCACAATTATCAAAACCCGGTTGTACCTCTTGGTCAATGCCCATATCTTGCCGTGACCCATCAAGGCTTTTGGGTTGTCCAGAACCTTTTCAATCTGTTGAAGGTCGAGGGTGATTTTTGAGGTTGGAAAGCGTAAGGTATCTGAGACGAGGATGGCGCTTCCCTCAGGCGTAAGGGAGCGCTTATCGACATCTTCCCCGGAGGTTTCGTCGGAGCTACTAGGTTCGGACCCGCTGCTCACGGTGTCGCTCTCACGAGCCTATATGGGGTACGCGGCAGTTAAATTAGCTACCGGAGGCTCTTGGGATCGCGCACGAATAGTTGGATAGGATATGTTGCGCTTACCGATATTTCCCCTAGTGGTGAGAAGTGCTTTCTATCATGCATCATCGACGTACTGACGTTACTACGGGAAGCGGTCCCTGGGGTTTCCGCGGCTGCCTGAATATAAAAACACCACCAGTCAGTTAATTTGTTTAGACACTTCCACGTAGAAAATACTGGCAAACTAATGCCACAAGTAGGGAAACCAACGTACCGCATCGCCCCTATCCGGCCCAGTTTCGGCAGGCCAAATATTCTTGTGGCCCTTCATCTTGGATTTAGAATCTTGCGGTCAGGGAAAAGGGTAATACTGGAATTGTAGGTAGTGAATAGCAGGTTTTGCTTTCTATATTGCGTCGTAAGGTCTGGTTGCGTTGAAATCCTCCTAGCAGAGATTATGATGCAATAGAATGTATATCTTAGCCCGTGTCAAAAGTCAGCATTGGCGAGACACAGCATACCTTTAAGGCCTGCTTAATACTTACAGGGTCTTTTCTTGTACTAGCATTCTATCCAATATTACTCGGATGCTCGTTGAGGAAGGCTGGCCTATGGAATTGATAGCACCCCCTGGCATTAATGTTTACCTGGGCAACAGCAGAATTTAATGGGTGTCAGTGCGTGACACAACCATCTGGGAACTCCATGGCCGGAGATCTGGACGATATAGTACTAATTTATCTATGATATTCGTCCATTGTTATGCGATACGGCGAGATAAATCCTCCGGCGCTGCAATCCGCCTTATCTGTGATTTCCCAGTGATCAGTTCCCGTCGGTGTCACCGGATGAAAGATAGTCAATAAAGACTAGTGGATGCCTAATACCTCTCTCGCCTTAAGGGACTCGTTCTTTACTCAGGTGAGCTCGCTATGTGATGGCCGCTGTGGGGCCCTTTGGCCTTGTGGGCGTCGCGCCCGGTTCGGTGACCGTTGTAGGCCATAAACAGCTTCTCGCAGGTGCCGATGAGGCATTGCATACGGGTCATCACGTGGTTCGTGGGAAGGGCAGCACTGGGCTTGTTGAGTGAGATCCCCGATGGGACACGACATGGGATGCAGAGTTCATGTCGAGGGAGCGGAGGATGGGAGGCTCCTATACATGTCCGCCGGTTTAGAAGAAAAGCCTAAAAAAGAAAGGACTAGAGGCTGAGGGGTAAATGGGTTTCCTGTGCGGGACCCACGGAATGCTCGAGTCCCTCAGTCTCCGATGAGGCAGACATGACCAGACGCGTTGTGTTGTTTGGTAAAATAAGGATTTGTAAGGGTTTGTGTTCTCCATCTGATCGGGATTGTAGCAGATTTTCGGGAGGTGGGGCTATGGTAGGTAGGTTGAGCGTTTCGGCGGCGAGGCAGGGCATGGAGTGTATGAACTCTCCAAGTTGAGCCACCGGCACATAGCCCTCTAAAACCTTTTTTTTTTAATTTGGTCTCAAAGGCCTGTGCCTTCGTTCTCCATAAGGTCCCCGGCGTAAGAGAATATTTTCTATTTTGGAGCCGAACTCGGCCGCCGACAAAAGCCTGGACTTTATTCTTTGGTAGAGTTTATGCCCAAGAGCTCTTGATAACACCTACCGAGCGAGATAAATCATTTGCCCGCCCTACCACGGTATACAAGCTAGGGTAGACACCACCCCCAGCACTTCCGTCCCCATATACTACACCTACTCTAACTTATTTTCAATTTCAATTTCATTTTTAATTTATTAATCTTCTTAATTTATGAGGCGCAGGAGGGCGCGAATCATATGTTATCACTCTGACCCTGATCAGTCCAGAATCCACTCATCTGGGACCCAACTGGAAATAGATATAGATTGATGGTTTCTCCCACCGCTCCAGCAAGTTTATGGTAAACCTCTCGTGCATTGACCAAACCCTACATACATCGTCCCCACCTTCTTTACTATCCTTTTAGTATGGCATTTGTAATACTTTACTTTGAGTGAAAAATGCCCTCTTCGGCGGGCAAGCAAAATATTTTTGGAGAATAGCTGTTTCTCACAGAGAAATAACGAGTTTTATATGGTAAAAATAACCTAAACGCTTTAATATATGATCACCGACAAACCGTTCTCGCTAAAGCTTTTCTGCCCCTTGCCCATGATATCAAACCCGCAAGCAAGCTCCTGAAGTGTGGGAAAACCTTTGATTAATTTGGATTACTCCTATCTATTGTAGAGACTTTTCACACTCCCATCTACCCTTCTCGGCCAGGCCCTATTGCGGTGCCTCGGCGCGAGTGGGCCTGTACCGAGATACAACTTCCACCAAAGATCAAGCGGCTCCAGCCGCCTTCCCCCCTTGTCTGCCCTTTTTCCCAGTACGGACCTCCCGGCCGTGCTCCGTTTTCCGCTTCCATCCCTGTACCATGTTCCTGTTGACCTCTTCCTCCCTCCTGCGCTCACTCTCCCTCCTCTCGGCATCCACCCTTTCCAGCTCAGCCCAGGCAAGGTCCTTCCACTCTCGCTCCAACACCCTCATGTAGTATACGTCATTGCTCATCGCATGCTGGAGATAGGCAGTACGGACAGCTCTATTCACCACGCCGCTCGGGATCCGCAGGCCACCGAGAACGAAGGAGTCGAACGCCTCGTCGTGCTGGTAGGAACTGATGCTGCATAGAGCGTGATATTCAGCTAAGCGCTGGCCGTGCACGTTTTGGAGCATACGGATGTGATGCTTGATGCTATCGATCCGGGATACAACAGCAGTGACAGACGGGGGTGAAGTCTGTGAAGACATTTTCAGCAGAGTTCGTTCGGTGACGGGAGTGATATCGAGTTCGCTGGTGTGTGTAACGATGAAGATCCTGTCCTGACAGGATAAAAGAGGATGATTGGGAGAGACGAAACTTTTTGGGGAGCTCGGTATCGAGGGCAACTGGTTCCGTTGGTAGAGGCTGTTTTTCTGCCTACAGCGCTGGGGGAAATACCGAAGGAATGAAAAAAACAACTCGCGCCCGTGTTCGTGGTCAAGCAAATGTGTTGTGGCCAGAGTGGTCTGATAGGAATGAGCGATGATTTCACAGACGATGCAGAAGGCAGGAGTCACTGTTTTGTGTTCTTAGCCACTGTTTATTTCCTGACACGTGCACCGATGTCCTTGCGACATTCGATTGACCCGGCCCAATATCAACAACACATGGAAGCGGGGTTCATCATCAACGCTACCTCCGCCCCTACTCCGGCCTGATGTCTCAGAGTTTGTTTCTCTCTGCGCTGCGGAGTTTAATAATTTAGTGACAGCATAAAGAAAACTCGACCCCACTACCAGGCACTTGATTGCCCGAACCCGAACAAGGCATAAGCTCGTAAGTGACCAAAGTTAGATATAACCATAGATCACCTACTCACACTACCAGGCCTAACCGTGTTCATTACTCTACCATCGATCTATGGCCGTGCACAAGCAATCTTTAATATCACTGTGGTGCTACCATGCGGAGACACATGTGAATGTGGGGTCCACAGAACATGTTGCTTACAGCCCCAGACCATTGGAATGCTTCCCGCATTTGAGCTTTACATACATATCAAGAGGTGTATATGGATCGTCAGGAGGCAGAATAGAATTTTATTCTGGAGGGCCTCTGAGCCTTCATGTGGTAACCGTCCTAGTCCTCTCTAAGGAAAACAAAGAGTTAATACTGACCTCCTTCGAGAGAGCACGCGGTAGGACCTCCCCAAACACCCGAACCCCCTCTAGCGTCCCCTTGGGAGGCGCAGATCCCTGATTTTTGGTATAGAAAGAAGAGCGGGAATGTATATAGTCAGCCAGCTATAGACATCAAATTGGTGTAGGGCCAATCCCATCAGACGGCCAGCGGCGCCTGCGCAAGACTCCACCTCCCACCTCCGCAGCTCAAACTCTGCGGGATGCCAAAAAGTGACTTGCTCTACTCGGCGACATCACAGGTGTTGAAAACACCAGTTTTGTCCGGCTCAGTGTACGTCAAAATCAAATCAGGTTACTATGTTGCATTCCAACCTTGTTTAGTAGCCGTTGCGGTTGGCTATGAAATGTGGACCCTGTGGGGGACAATCTCGTTAAGGTTAGTTCCTACTAGGAGCTCATACTTCCCCTACGGGGGCAAGTGTGCGCGTGGTGCAGGAGGTAATTTCAATGTCACATCACGACCTCGGGTGATATATTCATGACTTCAGCCCACCGATCACCTTTCTACGCAGTGTATGCGGAAGCTGGGTGGAAGCAACTTTGATGGGACAGACGTGTGCAGTACATACAAAATGCGGGGGCGACCCGTACAATATGGATATGGCATCGTAAAGGACTTCAGAATTGAATCGCTGCTTAGCCATCATGCCGTAGTAATGCCGTAACAGCAGCGCAGTGCCATATTATTCGAGTAGATAAGGTGCGGGGTACGCTCGCGTTTTCATAGTGCCTTAGAAAGGGTCGAGTGCTAGACCATGACCGCGCTTTGTTGGTTTCCCGAGGTTGTTTCCTTACACCACCCGCGCGTATATGAGGAATGATTTTGACGTAGGTCGAGGTGCATTGCCGGTAGCCAAATTAACGCATTGGCTTATTCACATTGATCAAGGATTTTCTTTTCCCACCTTTACCAATTATGCAGAGTTCTCCGGTGGAACTATGGCATCTCGCACACAAACACTCTTGAACATACTGACCACAATCAACATCCCACCGCTCCCAGCGCTTCACCCATCTTATGTCTTTATATAATGGCCATTTAAATATTCCTACAACTACCGCAACCTAGTACGAACTCTACAGCTACTACATCTTGAGTTTTTTTTCTTTTTTCATTTTTAGTCCCTGAGTGCCCCGTTTACCATTTCCCTTTCCTACCCCCCGGACCCCACTAGCGATTGTGAAGTACTCACCTTACTCTACGCAGGTGGAGTGATCACTATAGGTCTAGCGAGGGCGGAGATAGATAGTATATATTCATGGAGGAAGTTTGGAATCCTTCTTGACCCCCTGGGACATTTGCTGAAGCAAATGTGAGCCTTTGTACTTCGTCAAAACAATGCACCCTTCGGTGCTATGTGGAAGGCAGGATCCACCAGCATCTACACACCTACCACCCCCGCAACCTCCATGGAAGAACGGAAAGTTAAGGTAAGCAGAACTATGCTGGCCCACATCACTTCCGCCCAAACTCTGGATCCACCCAAGGCCAACTAATAATGTCGCTCGCACCCCGGAGGGGCGAGGTGGGATATTACCAGCCGGTGGTGGTCAGGATTTTTTTCACCCCCCCCCCCCCAATCACCAGGGGTAGTTACAACGCGGTGGTGGCGCTTGGGATACCAGGCACAGTGTGGGCCGTTGGTATAAGAAGCAACGAACTATCGGAGAACATCTGATATCTAGATCTTTTGCGGCCCCAACTGCGTTGATCGTGTGTATCGAGCCTGCCACTAGATCCACGTCGGTGCAGCACGAAAAGCAAATATTGTGTGTAAACCACGGGGTCGAGAGGCATATTGAGAGTAACGGAAGGGAGGAAGGGAAATTAGTGCGGGAAATAATAACATGCGTAGAGCGTTAGATATTTCCTTTTTATTTGGTTCTACACAGTCGTTCATTAGAAGATCAGGAATCCCTTGTAAGCATTTGGCCGCAATGATCGGCTCCAACAATATCCGGGCATCTAATTAACGCGCGAGTTAGTAACTAGTAGAAAGAATATAACTCCAATAGTAATACGCTGAGAACTATTAAGGGTAGAACAACCCATGGATTTTGAAAATAGTAGACAATGCCTCTTTCTCAGTACAGGAAGGAAGATCTCTCTATAGACGTCCGTTCATCATGAACATAGGTTACAGACAACGCTAGCTCTGAGCATGTTCTTTGGAGTTCTTCATTGACTCCAAGGCAATGTAGCGATGCTATAGACCAAGCAAGACGAGTAGCAAAAACGAACTCAGATTACTCCGGATTCTACCCGGCTAACAGGCTTATCCGTTCCATACCACCACAAACCCATTTGTAACTTTGTACCTGCACTGTTATGAACGCTCAATATAAAGGAATCTGCGGAAATTCGTCATCAATTTTATACTTTATTTCCCCCCGTAAAGGCTGTACACAGCAGTCTCCTAATTTTCTCCCCCCTCCCTCCTCAGCAAGCAGTACCACCTCAAAAATCGTGCCCTACTCTACTATCAAGGAGCCTAGATTAACGGCGGAAAATCCCCCTCTAGGCTCTACTTGCCTAGGGCAGCTTTATCCACACACCCAGCTCTCTTGCGGTGAATGCTCATCGAATCCCACCTCCCAAAGCTCTGCCCACAACTGCAAATGAACTTCACATGCTTGAGGTGGACATACAGATGTCTCTGGAGCCGGCTCTTCAAATGGCACTCCTTGTTGCAGATGCTGCAGATCCAACTACGGCGTGATCTGCCGCAGGCATCGCGTAGCTTGTCGATCTGCGCAACGGCGTGGTCATCATTCTGCAAGGTAAGGAGAGTTAGGTCACTGCGGTACATATCATTAAAGCTAAGTCGGGATTCGTTTACTCACCACGTCACTGGTAGCTCCGCTGGCAGCCACGTCTTGCCCACCCCCAGTTCCACAGTTACTGTTTTCCTCGATGCTGGCCCGAATTGCGTCGTGGAACCAGGCGGTGTTTCTTTTCTTGAGAGCTCGTTCTTCGTCTATACCTGTTCCGGTACCTAGGCCCGCGTCCGGATCGGTGTAGGGTAGTCTCCGTCCAGCCTCCTGCGCCTGGCCAGCGAATCCAGACACCATCCCGGAGATGTCACACACCCAACAGGGGTCCACCTGGTTCCCGACATGGTGCCAACTGTTGGCAGCATCAGGTAAGATAGGTGCGGGGTCAGCATGGGTTGTGTTGTTTCCTATAGTCCTAATTAGCTCAGCTAACATTGTTTGATTCCAGCAGCTGTTGAACTCACTTCGTTGGTCTGTCTCCTCCGTCCTTCTAATCTCCCCGTCCCAGATGAATTTCCCGTCGTCAACATCACGTAACACCGCTGATAGGCTGTGCCAATCCGCTTCAGTGATCCCCGTATCTGCAGCGGACACGGGAAGCGGAAACGGATCCATGCATTCCTCGCCATAGTTCACACCCCGGTCCACCCCAGTGGGAAAATTGTGATCGCGGGAAGGATGACGCAAGCTTTGGCCGATTACACGGCTTGCATCTAGGAAGCTGTTATATCCCTCACTACCATTGGGAGCGAATGGTGGAGCTAGAAAATCATTGTCGAGTGAGGCCAATTCAGCGGCGGAACCACCCCACCCTTCATACTCGGGGAGACTATCTGCGGCAGAGCGGCAGACTGCGGGACTAGGACTAGAGGTCCGATGTATACCCAATGGTGTATGCCATTGAGGGGAAAAGGTGGGAATAGAGGCATTCATCACGCTCGTATTACTTGTGTGCGAGAATGGATACCGATGTCATGCGTAGGAGAAAGAATACAAGACGCACAGAACAATGAGGGGGAATCTTTAGGAGACCGATTAGCGTAGCCACTCTTCTGACTGCATTTTGCAAACATACCTGACTACATGTATCCATCTGATTCTTCTGGTTGCTGGATAGGCTGGCTGAGAAAAATTCTGGTCTGACCTGCGCATGGCACGAACCAGATCAGACCGTGGGAACTTCGACATATGACAACCGCCATTTTCAGGTGTAGAAATAGCCTTCTTTGGCTACTCCTGCGCGGGCTTCTGGGTTTAACGTTTCCATAGGGGGGTAATTCATTTCCCTGGGCTGTGGTGGAGCAGGGATTATTGGAGGCACATGGAATGGTGTGGAAGATTAGAGAAACTTGGACATCAGAGGATGCGGTTAGCGTGCCTTGGATCGGTTAGTGTTTGGGTTCACACTCGCTACTACATGTGATTAGCCACTTTGGGTTTCAAAAACGCTCACTGATTGGCAGGTAGCCCTAGGGAACTACACGAACCCTAGGTAGAGTGACTGGCAAGGGCTCCCACTGACCCACAAACACTCACAAATACAATCCACTAGGAGACTACCCATTACCCGCACAAGCCTCATGCCATCTCCATACCCCATACCATACTTTTACTTGATACCCCCCTTTTTGATACCCCCAAACACCTCCGAAAAATGTCCCAAATGGTTGCCGCTTCACGCGGCAACCACTACAGCAACACAAATCTGAGTCTCCCCTTCCCCCTTCCCACCTTCTCCCCTTGCTTAATACCATTTTGTCTTCCTCCGCTAACATTGAGATCCTAGCCGTTAAAGAAGGGTGGTCCTGACCCCGGACCATTGGTCTTCAACCGGGCGGTGCCCCATCCCATGTCGGAGCAATTCCCGAGTGGGGGTCAAAGCCTCGATCTCACTGACCGCTGCGGAAAGAGGGACACGACTGAGGCCCTGGAGCCGTCCGGCAAGTGCAATGGGAGGGAGGGTCAGAGACTACCGGTCCCGTTCGCGTCTCCGGACGTTGCGCAGCCGCTGTGGTAGAGCTGTGGGTTGTGTTATAGGTATGAGATGTCCCCTAAATTCTTCCCTTTTGATGCCACCGATTTTCGGGTCTACTGTGTACTATACTAATTTGCTTCTTTTTGTGGTCACACATCCGCACTCTCTATATCCTCCAAATAAAGAGCTTCTTTTGGAAGTTCTCGAATGAAGCAAGTAACATTAAGCTCAGTTTCCCTACATTCATTCCCCCTACATGTCCCTTTACTGGGAGCTATTCCATGTACGAGCTTCGTTTGCCCAAAATATCATGATACCCCACCTCATCAAGAATTTGCAGAATATTTCAATCCTCTCCTGTCTGACCTCCCTGCCATCACCGAACCCCTCATCTAGCCTGGATGAAAGTAATGATGCGCATGAGGCGAGAGGATCCAGACCTCCATACGCTCCCCCGCCCCCACTAATCCTAAACATTTCGGCTTTTTCATGTAACCACGGGCCTGGAAGGCTATGCAATTATGTAAGTGATACAAATAATAGTCAAAGCTGTCCGCTTTTTCTTGATCTCATCGTTGAGGCGTAGCGGTAGTATTTGTTCAGGTGGGAGAAAAAGTGAGGAATATCTCTAGGTTCCTACTCAGGGGAACCACCAGGGCGCCCCCCGAGCCGACCTGTCTTGCACCCATGAGCAGAGGTACGTAGTTTAATGGCTTCGGCGGGAACATACGCTCCAAGAGGGCCTCGAACATCCACATACGACTGTAAAGTGTTAAGGAAAACGTAGAAACACAGTATGAAAGAGATGGGGCGAAATCGCTACCACAGGACCACGAAATCTAGTGACAAAAACCGAATTACACCGGCATTTCAAGAAGAGTCTTGTAGATATATCATATTCTTGTCGCATTTTTAGTGTGTCAACGGGAGCGCCGTAGTGATCCTATCTCTCTTTTTGGTACTGGAATCCAGTATCGGCCGGAATAGAATTTCAATGGATCTAAACGCGTAAATGCAAGGCTAGCTGTACTGGAGTCCATTGCTGAGATTTGTAACACAGCACCCGCCTCCAGAACATCCCCTATAGAAATATTAGAATTAACAGCAAAATTATATCCTATACCCTCCACCGAAACAAATACAGAAGTTTACACACATGCTATAACCCATAATTCATGACTGTACGTAACTTTCTACATCCAAGAATAAAACCGCAAAAAAAAAAGGGGCAAAAAAAGGGGCAAAAAAAAAGGGGCAAAAGAAAAAGGGGCAAAAAAAAAGGGGCAAAAAAAGGGGGGCAAAAAAAAAAGGGGCAAAAAAGAAGGGGCGATACTGTAAGAATTCACTCTGTTACCCTTGTCTGCCAAGCCCAGCCCACAAGCCGAGCCTCAGCATTCCACACGGGGGGAGGGGGAGGAGAGGTGTCGTCTGCCACATCTATACACCATCGACAAGGCATACCTTCCACCTTCCTACGCCTTTGATAACCACTTGTCCAACGAGGATATTTCCTCGGCTCTCAGTTTATGGCATTCCCCGTCTACTGTCCTGGGACTAATCCAGCTGTATAGAGCTGCTTGTATTTGCCCGGGTACGTTGATGAAGGATTTTCCAAGTGAGCACTTTTTAACTAATCCAGGCCCCCATGGATGGGACACGATTCGATTCAACTGCATGTACAAAACAAATATGCATTTGACCACGAGGAGCAAACGATAGGAATAAGTTCAGGCCGGACCCGCTTAACTCAATGGCTCCCAGCCGGCACACAGCCCACCGAGAGGGGGGGTCGATAACAGGCCCCAAATCTGGGTCCCTAGTGTTGGAAGTAGAAAAATGATCTAACGATGATCCATAAAGAGATTGAGGTATGGAATTTTTCTTCATACCTGTGGCCACGGGTGGGGGCAATGGATCCATGGGATCATTGGGCTAGTATTATAGCCGCTCCAAATATGTACAAATCAATTTCCGAGAAACTTGAATATTCTAGCTAAATACTTTGTCAACTTAGAAGGATGCACTGTGTAATCGAAAGGAGATTTCCCTTCCCTGTCTCGACACATACTTTCCATCTGATTCACGTGCTGTGTGTTCTTCAGCCGGTATTCACATATAGTATCGTCAAGGAAAATCGGTGATTGAAGGAGGGCAAAAATATTACCCTGACCTACAAGATGCCGAACCAAAAGGAGACACAGCTACATGGAATACCTCTCAACCAGGCTAATCGGCCGTAGGCCCTCTCATTATAATTGTCAAGCTAACAAGGAACGATATCTTGGATATTTTAAAAGAAAACAGAACGACAAGAACCAAACGCGGCAGCACCCGGATATATAGACCCTCGAAAGAAGTGTCTCAAGGCGGCGAAAGGGAAGGGGGCCATGCCCAACCAACTGTCCACAATATTGCTAGCGGGTCTCAAGCTCTACTTGAAGGGGACGAAATCAAAGGGAAAAAACGCGACCATATTCCACCTTGCCACGAGATTTCCGCAGGGGCCCCATATGTGGAAGGGAAAAGTAACAACAACATCCACCAGGCAATGTGCTCCAAGACATACTCACCTAATATCTCACAACATAACAGGGAGGGAAAGAAATTCGCTGTATCAAGTAGTCCAGACCCAACAACATATACGGGAAATATGGCTACGAGATGGGAAAGAAAACATATGACAGGAACCTCCTCAGGATCCGCCGCGAAGGGCTGCAAAGCTGGCACTGGGAAGCAAGATAAAAACCCAATACCCCGCATACCTACCATCACTGAAATGAGCCCGCACTCCCTCAAAACCCCTACAAAGAATACGTTCCGGAATATTTCTGATCCGGCACCACTCCATGCATCACAGTCCCCTTCGAAGTAACGTTTGACTACAAAACTATTAGCGTTTCATCAAATCAGTATAGAGAGAGAGGCCTACTAATAGCGGATCCAGCGGCGCATAATTGCTGGCTCTGACCTCTCCAGATCAGTCGCAACCAATCTCATTCGGGCATCCAACGAATACCCGAGCACCCACGTCGGCAAACTAACCCGCTCACCACGATCGATGACCATGTGGACCGGATTCCTACACATATGGCACGGGATGCTGGGGGGCCAAACATGGGCCCCAGTGACATGGCTATTGTAAATTGAATTGATACATGCATCGCACAGGCGATGGGTGCACCCCACAAAACCAAGCATAGTCGAAGCATTTGAAATGCAGACGTCGCAGATGTTGACACCATCATTAGGGGGGTGTTCTGGGCTGGTGTCCGGTGGTGAAGTAGACCTTGACGTTGGGGCCGTGGGTTGGCTAACCCCACTAGTCATGTTTCTCATGAGCGCACTATAGCGTATATCGCCATGGGCAATCCGTCTATGCGCCGGTGTTTGTGGCGGTACCTGCGAGCTGTGGGATGTAGTAGCTGCTGGGCGGGCAGGAGGTAATCTCCAAAACTCAGGCACACCAGGGTGGGGGCTTGGTGGACGGGTCCCATATACGGCTCGATGCGCAGCTGCTCGAGCCTCAAGTGTGACAGGTAATTGGGTAGGCGAGTCGGAGCTCTCATTGTCATCCGATGGTCGGGGGTTTTCGATAATCGCATTTCCGTTATCTAACACACGTATGACGAGGGGACCTCGACTGGGGGTATCTAAACGCTAGTGTTAGAGACCATCAGAGAGGTATGATTTAATAGCATGACCTACCAGTATCTGTAATGGGCGACGAGGAATCCAGGACACGGGCATTTCCGCTGTCCACTAACCATTGGAGAACACTATCCCCCTCCTCTAGTGTCGTCGCTGCGGAGGGCATACATTTTAGTTTATGGTTCCACCACGTTTGGTAGGTTATGAGAGCACCTACCTGGCCCTGTCAACCCTCCTGACATGATTTTGATTATGAGCGAGAGGTACGACGCTCAAATGCTGTTTACGGTGGTATCGGGCTTGATGCAAACTCGGCAAACCGGTATCACAGAGACCTATCTCGCCAGGGCAAGATTTAAACGCTAACCAAGCAGTAAGACCCGATAGCTCCTCAATCAACTATTACCCGCTCAGCAGCTCTCGGGGCCGCAGCGGAGGAAAGATAGAAATACGCAAGGGTGAATGTGGTTTCGTTATACCCTCGTCACCTAGGGCGAGGTGGAAGTCGTTTAAGACCGTGGTGGCTTCAGCACTGCAGAACGAGAGTGGTACTCGAAGATCTAGTCGACTAAGCCCAGGTCAGACGAGTCAAGGACATCTCTAGCTGGCGGGGGAGATTGCTTACCGAACCCAGCTATGAGCTCTCTTACCACCTGTTTCAGGATCTGAGAGGTTCCCAAATTTTCTAACTCGGAAGATGTTGATGGCCTCTCGGGGTTTGGAAGTGGATAAAGGACTGAAAGAAAGGTTGACAAATTTCCCTTGGAGATCTTGTAGATTTTCAAACCAGTCTCTTCAATCACAGGACGGTAGAATGCTCCTTGATACCGAGAGTAACCCCTCACCAAGCTGAAGGCAACTGCAGTTCGGTAAGGAAAAACTGAAAGTATTAACCTAGCTATATCTCACAATGGGGACAGTCAGGCAATGGGTACTTACTGCACTCAACTTAAGAAGGGAGTGATCCAGGTCAACACGCTTCCGGTGTGTAAAACAAAACAGGCTCTACCCAGTGCTAGTGGAAATTAGCATAACCTCTCCAACAGAACTGCAGGAAGCCTACTACATACCAGCAGAAGTAGGGATATGTTAATCGACTGCCAAAGAAAGTATTTCCTTTAGGATCCCGACTAAAGGGATAGTGGGGGAGGAAGGGGTTCTTTTCTCAGCACCGGCAAGATAATATGAGAATATTGTGCCGGAGCAAACAAAACAACAAAACCTCTTCGGTGCTAGACGTGGAGATGAAGGACGATGATCAGAGGAAGAGCCTTCCTCGTTTCGAGAACGCGACCCAACACCTGAAATAAAGACAATGCAGTTTGGCCTATGGATGAGTGTCAGAGAAGAGGGGGGTTTGGGTGGTGATAGAGAGAATAAGGGAATGTTTAGAAGGAACGAGGTCTTCGGGAGAGTGAACCCTTGGGCTAGATACTATGCAGTCGGCTCCCTCTGTGGGGGAGACAGCCGACCTATCCGTGCTCAGGTCAGACCCTAACTCCAGCTTGGCCACTACAAGGACAGTCACGCAAATCCTCCCCCTTGGGCTGGACTTTAATCTAAGCTGTGCAAATCTGTGCATCCCCGCTGTGGTAGCCGGTAGACTGGGGAAAACCGTGCAAATGGCTACGTATGCAGGTACCCCGTGGTCGTTAAGACTCCGGCCCGTCAGTCAAATTGGCCCAGGGTTCTCAATAGTACGTATCAGTATGATTTTCATGTCATATCGTACCCACTGTTATATACTGCAGTGGTTATCGAACTGCATGATACTTTGAAGACTCCTTATCATACGAACTATAATATATCATTACTGTAAACGAGTGATGTCTTACGCTCCTCGAAGTGCTCCAGGGCAAAATCCAGGTCTTTTCTTCTCTTCCTGATTTATGAACTGCATAAATCGAGGTTAGTAAAGGTAAATGAAGACCTATTTGGGTGCCAAGTCCCTACCATGATATTCATGCTATTATCGATACAGATAAAATCCATATCCTACCTATTATTATCTAAAAGATCATCATATCGTACTCTACTCACTGTACTACCAGCGAGTTTTATCGATTTGTATTACAGCGCCGCATTATCATTGAGAAGCCTGAATTGGCCAATATTGCCTTCTGCCCTGATAGGCGTGGTGGGACATGGCTCTTGCATATAGGGGCAATTGAGATACTCCCACACCATAGCCTCTACACCCCTCGGGGTATAGGTCACCATCACCGTGCCAGAAGAAATACCAAAACCAACATCCTCCCGAGTTTCTATAAAGCCACGAGATTAATGGGACTAGAGGACTTGCTCTCAACAACACCCCTATATATATTAGAGGCAGAGGTCAGCGTTTCCAGGGTATCTGTATCGCTTTGAAAGTCTCAATCACGCTTCCTGCTAAGATAGCCGTGCCCGTGCTTATGGTCCTTTATATCGAGCACCCAAGTACCAGTATTCCAATACCACGCAAAGCATTACCCCCAGAACCCTATACCTTTTCGTAATCCTTGTATTGATAATTAGCCCTCACACAACAAACACCTCCTAGTCACAGGCTCAAAATCCCGGCTACATACACAGCGGACCGCAATGCTCAGGAACCGGACAGCTTCTTGCGCCTACGGGTGCGGGGGCGGCGCAATGTCTCCAGGCTTGACAGTGGCACTACCACCCCTCCCCTATACACACGAACATGAGGGCTACCGCTGTACTAGCTAGTGGTCGCGTTTCTAGTACCGATTAGCATTTCCCGGATCGCGGAGTATGTTACTTTATTTGATTTATTGATCCAAGCAGTACTGCACATTGCTCCACTACAGCCAAGAATTTGCACGTACACAGAGACGCAGGTAAGCCCCCCTCTCCACCGAACGCCTGTAAGGAAATAACAGTAGCCAGAGACCCGATGTTTCCACGGTACTTGCTTAGTGAATGGTAAGGCTCGAGACAGGGTTTCCAGTGGTTCACCCGTTCTACCAAACAAACTGGTTTTGGTAAACCGGTTCAGCTAATATTTCGGTTGAGTTTCTGTCTTTGAGCTAATTTGGTTTGAACAGTTCATCACAGTCAAATACTGCTTCAAACCGGCTTACTAACCGGTTCTATCATGCAGGTACCCATCACATAGAGGACGTATTTCCCGCCTTCACCGCTTTTAGGCGAGCTTAATTACACCTGATAGATCAAGAGTAGGACTCTGAAAAGACATCTAATTTATGGACTTGCAAACCAAACAAAAGAACTCTTAAACCGGCTTAGAGAACCAATATTCAGTCCAGTTCAGTTCAGTTCAGTTGGACATGTATGTAATTCAGTTCAGTTCGGTATGGTATGACCTCCGAATACAACCAGTTTCAACCGTTGGAATCACTGGCTCGAGATAGTGAGCGCACTAGGTTGGTTAGTCTTGGGGAAGAGACGACATGTACACGGCCTCCCCCCGTCTTTCTTTGAGATGGCGATGGAGGGAGGGTACTCTGGGATAAAATGGTGTGATCACGTCGTAGCCGAGAGACTGCATACATGTAATGAGGTAAACAAAAAAAAAAAAAAAAGACCAGAGACCTCCAGGCCAAGACCGAATGATGATCAGTGACCCAATAGTACTTGGTTACCATGCATCATTCCCCAGGTTGTTTGTCCGGTACGTGCAGCCACCTCCCCATACCTCCAAAGGCGCTCTTGCGTAAGGACCCACCAAATGCTGCCGCAACACCCACCTTTCTCTTTCAAGGATAGCCCCACCTACTATTCTACCTATTGTCGACATGTAATATACTACATTTTTAAAGCCTTTCCGTATGCCACACGCCGGCAGCATTCAGGTCACGTTATATTGTCTCATTCTCCTACTTCTATTACACCGTAGAGGCCAGTCCAAAGCATGCTCTACCACCATATACTCTCGAAATGCAGCAACTATAGACTCCACAAACCACTCCTTCCCATTTTCTATCCAGCAAACCACCACCCGTGTAAGCAACACAATATACAAACACAACCACCCAAAATCCCCATTATCCCATTCAATATCGACGGGTCTGCCGTCCCCAACATCAATACCCGCCTAGCCTCTTGGGGCAGTAGTACTATTGTGGGGAGATGGACGATTATATTCTGGCCTGGATGGAGAGTAACCTGGCGATAACTAGGCCCGTAGTATGGGGTTTATTGTGGAACCGTGGTAGTCGATCCTCATGATATTTGTTTCCTTCCCTTCTTCAATTGCCCCATACTTACCTTCCCAGGGTACACTTTATCACAACCATAAATTCCCCAAAAAGCTAGCATTGATTCCACTCCCATACCACCCAGTGAAATAACAACCACCACCAACAACTACGGCCTACAAATAACCCCCCCCCCCCCCCCCAACACCACCCAAAAAAAACCAACAAATCCCTCATTATGTCTACCACGCGCAACGCATCCGTGGGCTCCTGCACCTCCACCGACCCAGACTGTTGCGGCGTCTGCCACCGCCACAGAGCCACCATGAAGTTTGTGCAGTGCACGCACAGCCTGTGCCGCGACTGCCTAATGAAGTCATACTTGGAAGTGATCTCACGCCCGTTCAACGCCCCGCCGCCTAGCCGTCAGCCCACCTACTCGTCGTCGATGCCGTGTCCGTTTTGCAGGGAAACGGTGACGCATGTGCTAGTGAATGGAACCGAGACGCCCATTAAGGAGTGGGTTGTTTGGGACTTTTGTGCTCTTAGTTAACCCTTGCCTAGTTAGCCATATATATATATATCCAAGTCGGGGATCGGAGGAGCAAGTTTGGGAGTGGGTGCTAGAGTTCTTTTCTTCCTCGTGTGTTGTCGGACCTGTGGGGTCGCAGTTTTCCTAATTAATTAATCAACTAAACCTAGAATTTTATTTTTTACTGCGAGTAGACATTGAATTAACATATACCGTGATATACAATGCCTATCTCCTGTCTCCTACTTTCTATGAAATTCAACGTAGTAGCTGAGTTGGCGTTGCCCGACCATTTATATTCGATAACTACAACAATACCCTAACATCATCTTCGCCAATGGGACCGTAATATTATCAACCCGGCCGCTCACCTTTACAGCCCCATATGATATCACTCCAAAAAGCCTTGATATCACCTCCCGGATTTTTTGGGCTTGCATCTCCTCAATTAACAGGACATTCCATCTGGTTCGCCCAAATCACTCGCTAGTTGATAAGATATCACCTTCTCGTCATGAGATATCACTCGCAATCCCATTACCCCTGTCCAATGAATGTGGAAGTAAATCAGGAATATTATAGATGCAAGTGTGGGTAAGCCCCGCCTCTAGATACATCCCTTACATGAATACTTTTTCACCGAAAGTCTCGTGTATTCTTCTCTCCCACTCCCCTCCACATGCACCCTCTCGTTCGATCCTGTCCTGCCTGTTCGGTTCTACCGTGATTCGACGGTATGTGACAAAGAAATTGCTTTTGTATTGTGTACGCACAGATTGTCCCATGTTCACAGACACGAATGAAAGACCAGAGAATCCGTTTAATCGATCAAAGAGGATGCGGAACCTCCGGTGACACCGGATATCCACTTATTACGATCATGAAAGAGGATATATGGCCCATTGCGCTTTATAAGGCGCTTCTTCAAACTATTTCTATCCGAACCGGTGGACAGGTCCCCCTACTTCCTCGATTTTCTTGGGTCAATGTTGGTCTCCTACCCTTTGGAACCTCCCAGTACTGCCACACTTTAAATATTACCCTTACTCGCCCCGCTACCATCATCTCTTTGGATCTTTTTCAAAAAGATATATCTCGTGCCGTTGGATTTCATTGTGTGCGCCAAGACGCCCACTGGTGTTCCGTAAATTCCTTTTTTGCCCAACTCCACCCCATGATGGCTGTACTCGTTTCCTCATCCTGACCAAGCCAGTGGTGCCCACTTCCCTTTGGCGAACCTTCTTCCCCCCAGTCCCCTCCCCTTCCCAATTGGCCGCCGAACCTCAAACTCACCACCCCCCGAACTCTACAGCTGTCTCTCTTTCGAAACTGTATCCCACGCTCCCTCTTTTCACCACCTCTCCCTACGCCGCCTAACCACTCTCCCCGCTATTACGGACAGCCCCTTTCTCCCAACCACGACACGCGAGTCAGCCGGTCGAAGGATGAAAAAAATGTTTCCAAACCGAACACGCTCTGGCTCTCGGGCCAACAATGTCTCTGGCGAAGACTACTTCAATCTTTCCCCCTCCACCATTGCCGCCCTTACCGTTCGTCCCGAATTCTCATTCGTCTCCGCTATGGGGGACTGGAAAGATGCCTCTGGGCCGGATCGACTTGTACCTGCGGCTTTGGGGAGCTATCATGAGTGGATGAGCTCGCTGACGACAGAAAGTGTAAAGGCAACTTTACGTAGACGTATTGATTCCAGGGTGGATATCGAGGCTGTTATGCGTGGGCATGTCTTTATGCCTGGAGACCGAGGCGCTGGGCCTCCGGCGAGCAGCGACGGCCCAGGGACTACCCCTGACACAAGGAGCCCGGCTCGTCGTAGCAGAAGCGAGGATCCTATGTTTCCCCTGGATGGGACGTTGGGTCATACCATAAAAGATAGGAAGACAGAAGGAGCGGAAACCTGGCGGAACTCAATGGGCGATGTCCGGCGCCAATATCCAGGAAGGGTTGGGCCATCAAGACAGGGAGACCATTTCCAATTCGATAATCCCTCTTTTGTACACATAATCACTCCCGACCCGCTTCCAGTTGCTCCAACAACCCAGGATTCCAGACTTTCCAAGATATTCCAGGGCATGGGCCGTTCCGCTTTATTCTCCAGGGGCGGGCTCAATCCTTTTTCCAGAAATGGTAGCCTCCCGAACCCGTACCTTGGTAATGGTGAGCTGACAGACACCCCTGATGGTGAAATAGCTGAGACTAATATTTACCTAGAGGATATCAATGGCTATTCAGATAGCGAAGACGACGAGGGAGCTGATAGCTTTCCCCCTGAAATCGGTTCATCACTTCTTACCTCATTGCGTCCAATCCCAACCGTGACTATTAATGAGGAATCGATGAACTTGGATATCCCTACACACTCCCTACAGGCCGGCAACCCACCATTTAGGGGGGGGGAAGGTTCTGTATTGGGTCAGAGTGGGAGAAGTTTCTCATTTCCTTCTGGTACAGACTCATATCCAGGAAACTATAATATTAGTCAATCCACTAGGTCCCATCAGTCAGAGGACAGCAGCTTTCCAAACGAATATAGGACGGGGGGGCCCTCCGCACAATCAGGACAGCTCCGCCCAGTTAAGGAAGGTTCCTCCACGGCCAACGATGACAGCCATACAGCGTTCTCCGCCACCATAACCTCCCATTTCCTGTGCTCGACCTGCGACCGCTGGTATATGGGGTATACCTCTCTTACCCGCCATAAGAAGAACTGCCACCCCACAACCAACGGTCACAGTGCGGACCGTGAAATTCCTCCTCCGCCAGACCCAACCGCCTCAGTATCAGTACAAGCTGGAGCTGTTAGTGATAATGTTGCAGATACGGAGAAACACCCATCGACGGCAATATTCTCTTGTCCATATTGCGATAAGACGTTTCAATCCAAATGGAGCGTCCCCCGCCATGTGGCAACGAGACATCCCAATACTGAGGGAAAGCATACACTTCCCAAAGTGAACGATGACAAGAGGGCAGAAGGGGTTGTGAGCGAGGAGGGAAGTTACTCAAACAACACAGACATCTGCTTGGAGACCCGTGTTACTAGATCTCGCACTCGTCACTCAAAGACCAATAAATCCGCCATGGTGGTACGAACGAGAGACGAGAAGAAATTCTTCTGCGACTGCGGAACGGGCTTCACTATGGCCCAGTCACTCAGGAGACATAGTGCCCGTTCCTGCTACCTCATGGCTTCCGCCCCACCTCCCGATATCCCTGCCTCTGGTAGTATTCCTGTGACTTCCAAACCAGTCGACACTGTTGATTCTCCTAGCGAGGGAGGTACCGTGGCACCCAATCAACCTGGACGTGGCGGAAGGATGTTCGCAAGGTCATCCGACCTAAAAACAGATACGAGGCTGCAAATCACTAAGAGCTTACCACATAAGTGCACTGAATGTGGCGGTGCCTTCGAGACTAATGCTGGCCTTATTCAACATATGCGTGTCCACAACAAAGGGAAGGCAATTTACTGTACCTGAGGTTCACGCTACTTCGACAGTAAGCCGTATGAGAAACATATCGAGCGCTGTACGACCTACCAGGAATCTATTAAGGAAAAGTAAGGATTTCATTGCGTGGGATTTCCCTTGGATTACAAGAAGGCCCATGTAGAGCTAGGGGTTCGAGGCAATGCGGCCCGTAAGAATTAGAAGGTGGATCTCTTTGAATGCTGCCTCAGTAAACATGTTCTTTCACTGTACGTACTTATTTGTTTCCATGTCCATCACCTGGTGTTTAGTCCTGGCGCTATGTAGCATTTGGCACCAGCTACAGGCGTTAGGGTTGGCATTCGCTTTGTAGTATTATTATAGTACCCCAACATAGCACGTCAACATCGGGTAAGAAAGAATTCTAGTGATGGTTCAGGTGCTAGTTGGAGCCGGAAATGACTCCCAGGATGCGGTGTTGCTGCATATGCCATTCTGGGGAGCCCGGACAGTATAGGGCATTTGGCTGGGGATGCGGCGGGAGTCTTGTAACCCATTAAACCTAGAAGACAACTGGAACATAAGCTGCAACCCGGAAGTGTTTCGGAAGCTCCAAGAGTTGATATTCTAGCCTCACCGCGTCGAGCCTGGTTCCAGTCGATCTGTGGCAATGAGACTTGCCTCCCCCCAGTAATTGATTATCCTATTTTCAACTGAATATCATCAAGGAACTGAGATAGGGGCTCCGACTGTAGTGACTAGTACCCATGAGTGAGACCCCCAAGTTCTACCCTATCACCAACACTTCATTTTTGAAGTGGGGTCTGGTGCTAAGGTTCCCAACAGAATCCTGGACCATGGAGGGTTGCTGTAGATGGGTCCTGCGGGGTCCGGGGGTCATAGAATATCACTCGTACAATTCCGACCCGCTTTGACTTAGTCGATAGTTCCGTATGCTAGAGTTATTTGCCGAGAACAAACACGACATGGGGGGGGGGAGGGAGCATTGCTTGACGATTGACTGATATCTAGTTATTACGAGCTGATACTAGGCGGCCGGGGGAATGTCCGCCGTTACTTAATTATCATGTAGATGGAAGCTCCAGGGCCTCTACTCCTGACGCGCCCCTTGGGAATTAAGTGGTCGGAACTAGTTTCATGCCTAGAGATTATAAGCCCCTATTTGATGTACTAGTAACCCCAGAAGATATGATGATTAAGCAAAACCGTTATTCTAGATTAGCCAACGAGAGGAAATAAGAGAGTAGGGATATAGGTGTGATATGAAGCATTGATTGCTCGACTGGTGATTTGTAGATGGTATCAGGTATAGTTCATGGGCGTTTACCCAGGCCGCAACAGTATCAAATTTGCCACGAGAAAAACAAATCACACTGCAATTGTAACAGTTGGCTTCAACCGCTCATCAGCTTAACATAACAGATCACAGGGCAACAAATCCATAACCATACAACACCTCTGCCCATTGCCCTTATCCAAGGCGACCATGCTACTCCTCGAGAGATTGTGGCGGTGTACAAAGAGGCAGTATTACTTTTCTGAGAATCAAGATTTTGAGCAAAGTACATTTGTGACATCGACTGCCTGCGAGCGCAAATAATAATTTGAATTTTGATTAACTCCCTGCGCTCTGCCCCGCCGCATATCCTATGAAATGAGCCATCCTACCATTATCTCTCCAAATTTTCAGGTTGCTCTATATACAGTCGGGGTACATGGGTTTTGGTAGTTTTTGGTGGCCGCTGCAACGCAAAACCTGTATGGGAACAACATAGGAAGTCGGGAACCCTTGAAAGGGCACCTTGAATACCATAGTCCCGTCATGAATATAAGGTTGCATGCGAGTAATGAATTAACAAAGGAGAAAAGAACCTTGAAAAATACATCACACACACCTGGAAAGTGGGGTCAAAGGTCTTGAGTTTTATGAGCTCCATCTTGAGATAACCTCGAATGGCATTTGCAGTGGTTCAATCCTTTGTCTAACACTGAGTTGTTGGTTTAGATTGCTCAACATGGCCACTTTGGCAGTCAAAGGTGTAATCTTCCAAGGTTTATGTCCTAGTTCAGTATATCTTTGTGGAACTACGAGACCCACGTTATATGAAGCAATGTATATTCCTAATCCCCGTCCTAGCTGGCTAGACAACATTTATAAGAAAAACATGCATTCTGTGATTGTCAATACATCTAGATCTGCAATGCATCCCCGAGCTTCTGGGAAAAAATGAAAAACGTACTGAAACTATCAATGAAAAAACATGTAGAAATGGTAGACTCTTTTTCCTAGATCCCACCTACCATTCCATATATATATGCCTCCCTCAGGAAGTATGACAAGAGCACCGCTCACCCGGCACCACCACCTCTACAGCCTACCACAGCAAGATGTTGCTCTCATGTCCCCCCAAGCATTGAGTCACTACAACAGAAAGCCCGTGGGGACGACGTGCAACGTCAATGACATAGTCCTTGCCTCCGATCTGGACGCCCCTGACATAAACATCATTGGGCTCCTCCTTGGTGGTAGTGGTCCCGTCGGCGTTGTAAGTGGTTGTGATGGTGGCGTTCCCGGTGACCTTCACCTTCGTCTTTGTGCCGCGGCAGAAGATCATCAAGCGGACGGTGCGGTGGAGACCTCGGACCCCAAACTCAACGATGAGCGGGGTGGGAGCAGCTTGGATGAACCACTCTGTACGGGGAACTGTGGCGGTTGGTGTAACCACCCAGGTGACCACCGAATTTCGGCCCAATGTAGTATTACGCACTGTCACCATAGTTTCTGTCTATGTGCAAATTAGTCTATCTCTTCTGTAGAGTGAACACTTTCAAATGGGACGGGAATATAAGTCTTTTCATACCTTTTTATGAACTGGAGTCTAGATGTTAGGACAGGTTGTATGGTGGAGTTTTCAGTGCTTGTAGAAGTCTTTTCTGGAACTAAAAAACGCTGGAATAGTAAGCTATTGAGTTCACATCAGAATCAAGGAGAGCTTTTATCCTTCATACACTTTCAATCCAGGCTCGATTGATGCTGATGAAAGTCGGGATTTCAAGATCGTATTGATGAGATGGTAATAGTTGTATGGTCTGGCCGAAACTTTAATGCTGGATTGCCAAGACCGAGTGACTCACCGTGATGAATTGATCGCCTACTGGCGAATATCTTTGGCTTCGATAAGCACTATGAAGCTGCACACGGATGGTTGGGGAGGCTGGGGGTAAGCAATACTCTGGTTCTGGAGCAAGTTTTAAACGTTCAGCGTAATAGAGGCATATTGGTGTGAGACACAAGCTATCCCCGGCCCCCATGAGACTGATCAATGGGATATCTCGATAAATATTCTTGCCGCGACCTAAAATGGAGGGAGGCGTGTGAATTATATCTATATTTCCCTCATACTTCCCTTCCCTAATAGACCCATGCGTGAGCTTTAAGCCCTCCAAACTGGCATTTATACCTAAAAAGAAAAAAAAACCAAACCGACTATATCGACCAAGCAAAGGCTTCCCATTTCCTCCTGTACAGCCGCCCTCAGGCACCCCTGAATACCGCTTCTACTTCATATCCCCCCGCGCAATCAGTGGAAGACACCCCCAGGCGGGCGGGTGAACCCTTATGGAAATAAATACTCATATAACGAAAGGCCCGTTTATTTTCCTTTGTATCCCTCCTAGGATATCCTATGTAGTGAGCAAATTACCAGCGAAAGCACTCGCTGACACGCTGCTTCACACGGATAGCACCTTGTGCCTTGAAGCTGCAACCCAACAAATTACGCACAGACAAGCACTAATATTTCTTGATATTCGCAACCTATCGCTCTAGAAACTTCAGATCGCCACTCTACAGAAACTTCTTTATAGATACTCGCTAGTTTGTTGTCTTATCAGCCCTTCCTCAATCTCTCCCGACAAGACAAAATACTGCATCCATTTTCATCCCCGCCACACCTAAGTCTTAGAATATACCTGTAAAACCAACTATTCCATTTAAAGTGATCACGCTGGTTAATTTCAATACTATGTACTTCTACTTTGAGGAAAACAAAACAGGCACAATGGTGTAACATACACGAGGTTACCGGTAACAAAAAGACTCTACCTCTCCTCCAATCTCTTCTTTCTTATCCTCGACGACATCCTTCTCGCCTTTGCCCTGCCATCCGGTACCGATTCCTCGAATTCGCTCATTTCCAATAGGCCAACGCTCGACTCGCCACCACATTGTCGCTTCGATTCAGCAGGTCCCTCAGCTCCCCCGTCTGACTCACACCTCCTCTTTTTCCCTCCCACCCTCAATGGCTCCGACACCGGCAGGGTTACTTCCTCCGCCCCTGGTTGATTATTACCGCCGGAGCCTGGGGAGTCGGATGAGTTGTTCCTGTGACTGCTGTCGTTTGGCTCCTCACTGGCAGGTCTTCTTTCCGAGGTAGAAACTAGGGGTGATGAAGGTTGCAAGGTTGGGCTTACCTCGGCCTTCCCCGCTTCAACCTGTGATCCCCGGGATCCCCGGGATCCCTCCCCCGATCCCATGGTTTTTGCGGCCAGGCTCTCGTCAGCGGGGATATCTCCGCTCATCGTAGACCTCCTTTTGAGTTCCGCAGTAAGGGCCTCAATCACTACCCTGATTATTGTGTCTTCCTGAACCCCCTCAGTCTCCAGGTACTCTCGCATCTTAGTAATGTATTTGATCAAATCACTGCCGGGGCCTGGGGGGCGAGGTGTCTGGTTGCTGTCGTTTGGTTGATTTTTGCTTGTTCTTCGCGGTGTCGGTGGCATCCCTTCGGGCCCTGGGGATCTGGTACTCGGGTTATCATGGGCTGGTTGTTTCGAGTCCCTCTCCACTTTGTATTCGATAGCCGCATTGATGAGGCCAATTGCCTTCCTCAATTCTGTTTCTGTGTCCCTCTCGAGGTTCCCCCACTCCACCCGCTCCCGCAGGGTATACACAGCTTTTGACCATAGCTCCCTTATGTCCCTGAAATACATTCCCTTCATATACACCCTCAAGTAATATTTGATTCTCCAATGCATGCCCGGAGGCAGGTAATCTGGAGCAGAAGCGCCGACAGTATATAGTTCCGTCCCGCCGTTCAATATGTGATCAAGTCCCCACTTTGTCATATGCTTCAACTGGTGGGCATTGAGCGCAACAGGTGGTACTCTGGGATCCCTCAGGTCGTTATCCGCTTCTGGAGGGCTGGGGGGTGCTGATTGAGCATGGACTGCGGCACAAGGAGCATGCAGCTCCTGTCGGTGGAGCGGTGCTTGGGGGTGGAGCGATGCCTGGGGGTGTTCTGGAACTACGAGAGGGGGGGGTCTCTGGGAGTGGCGCGGGTTCCGGATATTATAGATCGGGTAACTGTTGGGTCTGGGTTCTACACTATCGTATCGCCGGTCTATGCAACTTGGTCCTGGTTGAAAACGGGCTGCCGCTGCCCTTAGAAGGTCTTGTGCCTCGCGACGGGCCGAGCCCGTTGTAAAGGGAGGAGGAGAGCTGTAGCGGCGATGCCCACTCTCCAGTTCCAGGCCATCAGAGTCATACGCAGGTGCGTTGACATGAATGGAAAAATAGTTTAGGGTGCCGCACTCGCGGTTGTGCACGGGCCTGAGACCGCCCCCGTGGGCGGTGAGGTGCTTCAAAGGTTGGTTATGACGACTTTCCTGAGGGTGGTAAGGTCCGCTACCCACGAAGCGCGGATACGCTGCTCCGGAGCTTGGGGGTATTTCAGGCTTGGGTGCGTGCCCAGCGCGACCCGCCCATTTCCTACTGAGGGGGGAGTCACCTACTGGGCCCTCGCTCTCGGACGGATGCTCCTCGTAGTCTAGACAGTGCTGCTCCCCCGACGTGCAGGCAAGAGAACCCCAGGCGGAGCACCGTTGGTGGCGAACTAGTGAGTGGTCATATTCTTTATGAATATTAGCGTTTGGGTAATCAAGGGTTATCTGTGTCAGCGTTAGAATACGTACCTTTTTTTATAGATCTTCCCTCCATCACCGCACGCCCCACTGGACCCCACCCAAGTTGGACGCCATGGGATTCACATGGTGTATCAACATGATTCACACCGCCCATGTTTCCGTTAGGCACCGCACCTCCCGCCTCGCTGCTCTGTTTGAAGCCTGGTGTTAGTAGCAGTTACAAACCGATCCTCGAAGAACTATGGGCCGCTTACCTCTGGAACGACACAACGAGATATCTCTCCCCCATTACCCCTTACCCAACCACTCTCCCGATTGTTCTATATGATTCACAATTAGTAACCCATCTTAAATCTCAAGTGGAGCCTGGAGGGGGAGCATACCCTACGATAAGTACTACGGGCTCTTGCTGCCGCACGAACGGCTTCAATGGCTTCCTCAAAGCTTTCCTCCTTACCACCTTGATGTATATTCAGACCACAACTAGGTTCAATGACCCCCTCCTCTTGACTAGATTGCTCCAGAGGGCGTCTACCCAGCATCTATTCATTAGGTCGGATTAGTCTTTGGCCTAACTCCTGCAAACGGGGATGGGATCTCACATCTTCACAGCCCCCAGCAACACCACCGCCGACACCACCCACGCCCCCACCGCGGCGGCACGCGCTATCCATCCGATAGACCCGACCCTCCCCATCCCCCTCGCTCTCTTCATCGAACTCTCCTGGCAAGTACCTAAACAGAGGGCCCTCCTGCCCCTGACCAGGTGGAACCGGCTTATCTACCTTTTCCTCATAATACATGTTTCTTGATCCACCTCCCGCCGGCGGCGGAGCCGATAACGACCTCTGTCTATTTCCGCGCTCCCTCCTCGACTCGCCTAAAGCGGAGCCTTCTCTAATGCTATCTTCGATGTTTACAGCGATCTGCTCATCAGGCAAGGTGGGCCGAACCTCATCCCCGCCAATCACCTCAGGCGGTGAATATGGTGGAGCTAAATAATCGGCCACTGTCAGTTACTCATCTTCAATATCCTTACATACTGCGGAACTTACAGCTCGGTCCCGGACTGTTATTTCTTGCGGGTTTTGCAGGAACTCCTGAAGCCTGGTAGGGCCACCCAGGGCCTCCGGGGACCACGTGTGGATTGCCCGGCTGTGACTGTTTGTGGTCATGTTGGCCTTGCTGGTGATGCTGCTCAGGGCGGCCGCTACGGGGGGAGTAGGCGGCGGGGGTGGGGCGGGAAGTTCCCGAGACGCGTCCACGGGGCATTTCGTTTTTATTTATATCTGTGTGGTGGGTATGTGTGTGTGCGGTGAGAGAGTGGCGGGGAGAAGGTGAGTGGTGAAGAGAGAGGTTTAGAAGTGGATCAAAGATGTTGGTTGGGGGAGAGGGCGTAGGTGAATCCTGACTCTCCAGCCCTGTAGATAGCTGTGTTTGATGTATATCTGACGGCTGAAGCTTCCTTGCCTCCTCCTTAGTACCGGAATTGGGTACCTAAAAAAGTATCGTGTGTGAAGAGAGAGAGGATAGACGAGATGGGGAAGGGATGAGGAGGAGAAGGAGGTAGAGATGAGAACGAGCTTCGCAAGTAAACTCTGTGAGGTAGGTAAGGTATGATGATTTTATAACCCCGGAGGAAGAACTTCTTTCGCCGGTATGATGCTAGCTTCAGGCTTTTGCAGATGGAGATGAAAAGATGGGGATGGGTGATGGATGAGAAGAAGAATGGTGAGGAGAAAGTATGGTTGATAGAGATGGGCGCACACAGTGCGATCGTAAAGCCGTCCCCCTATCTCCCCTTCCGCCAATATTGCAGGGTCACGTGGGCCGAGTGATAGTCTATGAGTAGACCACAAAAAAATCTTAGAGTGAGATACATAAATGCACTTCAGTACATGGTATATCACTGCGAACAGCTCGACCTTCGCGTATCCATATATACATGTATGCTCCTGATCCTGGAGTAAAATCAGAGGGACCTATAGTAAAAACCACAGGTTCAGGATCAGGGCTAGTATTTAGAATCACCGAAAGTATGTATAAATAATGAAGCAAGTTATGTTGCACGCAAATACCACAGACCAATACTTGCCACGCTACCTGCGTGTGGGAGTCCTTTTTTCTAGTTTTTCTTTTGGGTGTTCCTATATATAGTCGGCCCTTTCCTTCTGATAGCAGCCCTATTCCCAGCATTCTTGAGAATCCACCACAACAAGGCCCCCTCATTCCCATCTCTATCCAGCCGGCAAGAGATGAGCCTAGTAGGCATTACCTGCCCAACCATGTCCGAAACCATGCTAGCGATGCTATATCAGTTCCCCCCACAACTCTCTCTGCGTGCTAGCACACCCCCACCTTGCCTACCGCGGTGTGCACTAAGGGTACGTATCCAGAAGGCATCGCATTGGCTGCCTGCTTCCTCACTAACCTCCGCGAGAAAGGGTAGAGCCAGGTCGGGAATCTTATATGTCCATCGCCCCACAAACATCTTGACCTATATGTTTCGTGCTGTCTCGTTTTTTTGTCTTTTGTCTTTTTTTTTTTTTTTAGGGGGGGGGGGGTTTCGGCATCGAAAACGGTGGGCTGTGAGCTTTACGTCTGAGTTGTGTACTGACCGCTGCCGCAATTGAAAGTGGTCAGGAAGTAGATACATGTGCTTAATTCGAAAAGCGACAGAAACCCTCAGTGATAACCAGCTCTGGCCCCTATGGAACAAGGGCGGTAACGACCATGTCGATACCAGATGACTTTTTTCCCATGCCGGCCCTTGCACCCAAGAGAGAAAGGGATACAACACGCCAAGCTTTCTATGGTAACTACTTCATCTGCATCGGCGGTCTCGCGGACGGTTTTAGTACACTGTTAAAGTACAGCGCAGTCGGGAGCCCCAGATTCCGCTCTTCCGGTAACCCCACGCGATATTTTCAGCAACTGAAAGATCTTCCACCGCTACAAAAACCAACCAGAACCCGGCTAACCCCACTTGAGACTTTAAGGGCTGGCTAGGATTATTTGGCGGTGGCCAATCAGAAAGACAGGCCAACAAGCCATAAAAATGCAGGCAACACACGCCCAGAGCGAAGCATTACACTTTTACGAATCGACAAGAAAGGGGCTGCGAATAGCCGGAGACCCCTGGCACCGGTCGTGGCAAATCTAAATACAAAGAGGTGATTCGGCTTGACTCTTCACAAGCGCTGTCCTGCGTTAACTGCTCCTAATAGGAACATCAAGTGATCTTCCATGACTAGCGACTACCAATAGCTCATTGGGTCCAGGGAAAACGGAAGAACGGGCGGAGGAGGCAGAGCGTATTTGTAACTGTTTATACTAGGGTGCAGACACGGGTGCGGGGAGCGGTTCACTGGCACACCACACAGGCCTGTGGTTAGGGGTGTTTAATTTTGAAGCCCCATTAGTTACGTTAACAATGAACCCGCCAATCCCAATAGCTTCAAACATAAAACTATTCTTCCTCTTCAAAACTTGTTTCAATATCTCTAATAAACTCATCCTCCTATCTGATTCTTTTCTCCTCACTTTCTCTGATTCCTCCAACCTTGCAAATGTTGGAATTGAACGTGATGCTTCAGGTATTTTTTGAAATTCCTTGATAACACTGTCAGTACGAGGGGTGGTTGGTTCTTTTCTTGATAGCAAAAAGCTCTCTTCCTCTTCATTATCTTCGATAAAACTAATAATTCTCTTCGTGTTATCAGGATTGGGATAGCATCGACTACTATATCTAAATTAATAATTGTATTATGAAATCAAAGAGTCTCTATGATTGAGTTTCAACACACAAAAGCCTCTACTCCTGTCCTGCAATATCATTTACACTCTTCGCACATGGGGTAGCTAACTATAATTTGATGTTTTCAATTTTTTCTTTGATATTAGGTATCAAGATAATCTATTTTTTCAATTCTAATGAATTTATTCTTACAAGTGCTATGGGGTATAAGGCAGGTTAAATAGATTATGGGTGTTTACTTTCATTGCTTATATATATCTCAATTGAATATGAATAGGTAATGTACTTAAAAAATTGTATAGTAAAGCTGATTTTCAGAGAAAGCTTATTACGGCATGTAAAATGCATAGCGGCAAAGGAGTAATTGAGCGCAACGTAACAAATGACAATGGTGATGCAGAGAGACTCAAGGCAAACAACCAGGACAACGAGAACACTGACGAGAATGAGAGGAGCACTGGGCTGTCCTGGCATCTTGGCATCAGTCCCGAGATTTCAATAATCGAAGCACTGTACTAACTGATGGAGTCATATTAAGCGAGAAGGGGATGAGATGAGGTGAGGATGATGTTGTTAGGTTCTATGAGATTCAATGGCGTGATGGATTTGTAATATGAAGGAAAGATAGCGAGGAGGAATACAAGGGGTAATTGGATAAGGTGAATTAAGGTATGAGTTATAGCGGACTAGCAGAAGAGTATGTTAAATAACCCGAGAAGACTTTCTCTTTTGTTTTCTCATTGTCTCGTCTTCCCGTTATCTCGGTACATAGGAATATACTTCTATCCTAAACTATAGCTCCCTTGACTTTGGAATTTATTATCGATAATGAGAAAATCTATAGCACCTCTCATTGTTCCTCGTTCAGGTCCATCTGGTCCTCACTCTCCCTGCCCTTATCCCGGCGTCTTGGTACCAATCCCAATAGTTCAGTGTTACACAGCAATACCGAGACAGTAGGCAAGAGAGTCGAGGAACACAACCGAGGCAGAAACGGGGGCGTGATCAGGAGCGACATGGAGGAGACTTAACCGACGAGCAGAGTTATAGGGCACTGTTCCGGCATCTTGGCATCAGTTCCGATGATTCAGTAGTAGAAGCGCTATTGTGATTGTTTAGGTATTGCTAAGTGAGCAAGGGGTGCGCTAAAGAGAGGGTGTCATCATAGGGTTCTAGGGGGTTCGATGGTGGGGTGGATTTGTAATGTAAATAGCAGAGATGGTGTGGAGGAATACGAGGTTTGGATGCGCAGATTTCTATGAGTTTCTGTGAGCTGATGAATGAGTTATAGCGGACTGGTAAAGGAGAGGTGTTAAATAGTGGGTGTAGATGTTTTTCTTAGTTCTTTCTATCTTTTCTTTCTGTCTCGTCTTCCTGTTATTTCGGTACATAGGAACCCAGCCCTATCTCCAAGCCACAGGTCTCCGTACCTAAGATTCTGCCCTCTAAAGAGGAAATCTATAGTACCTCTCATCGTTCTCGTTGAGGTCCATCTGGTCCTCACTCTCCCTGTCTCGTGCTTTTGTGCCTTTGTACTTGCCTTTGCCTTCCCCAGGGCCTGTGCTTGTGCTTGTGCCTGCCCTTTGTTGCTTCTGTCTTCGTTGGTCTTTTTTTTGCGTAGGCTGTACTCCTTAAGTTCTCCTGCGTCATCATTGTCATCTTCTACTTTGCGTCAGGTTACTCCGTCACAGGCAGAGAGTCTATCACGGCGTACCACGGACTTCGCGGAGGAAAAGGATATTGGAGAATGGGTTTTTGGTTGTGATGTTATTTCTTTTGGGTTCTTGGAGTTTCTATGGGTTTCCATTACACGATGTGATGAGTCATGACTGTACAGGGATTAGTAGGGGTATATATACGTTGCTATAGATTTTTCCTTTGTCTTTTTCTTTTTCTTTCTTTTCCTACGTGTTCTTCCTGTTATCAACCCTACGGTTTAGTTCTGTTTGTCCTTTGTCTCTAGTTCCGAATAAAACACTTTATCACCACAGTTTAGCCAAGACCCCCTTGGGTCTCCCATAGTACCTCGCCTCGTCTCGCTTCGCTTCGCCTCGTCCATAGTCCATGACTATAGTCCGTATCGTCTACTAGTATCTTCGCCTCCACGTCTTCATCAGAGAGGCTATCTAGACCCTTTACCTTACAACCCTACTCCTCGATTAAGTTCTCCCTCTGTTGATCCTCATCCCCACCCCTGTCTCTGCCTCGGTTGTGTACCTCGGCTCTCTTGTCAGTCGTCTCCGTGTTGCTCCGGAATAGAGTCCAGCAGATACGTGAGATAGAAATGAGAAAGATTGAACATTAGAAGGAAATTTTCATTACTCAGCCTACGCTCCAATAGATACAACAACCCGATTTAACAACACGTATAGAAAGACTTGAGGGGCAACAAAAAGAAACTGAAAAGATTCTCAATACACTCGATGCTATTCTAATGGCCATTGAAGCTCTTCGTGCTCAGAGTTTTACTCAATCCCAACACCCAGCTCAGTCGGAACAGTGATAGCTTGAGCAAAAAATTCTTTATGTACGTATCCAATGCCACCACCTGCAAATCAGAACAATAAAAGTAACAATACACATTTGGAGCTAAACAATCAAATGATTTTCAAGTTTCAGAACCGAAATAATATGTATGACAATTTATCAACAGCATCGATGTTAAATAATACGTTACAGATGGTGACAGACCAATTTTGTGATTTTTCTGTAGATTTGTGACCTCAAAATACTGTGTTACCTTGTCAAATCCCCATTCAACAGCCATACGCTCTTTTGCCATATAAGTATTGAAGATCGATTCTTCTACCGTGAGTTTAATAATTCTTCCTGTCTTATATGCTCCAATCATACCTTCCTTTAAGTAAAATGCTTTATCCCATAAACATATAATTGATCTCTCTAAATATCACGAGCTGAATTGAGTATCCGTATCTGCAAACCATATTCTTTAAACATAGACCAATCACTGGACTTCCCAGACTTTCCTTTGTAGGGTCCCAAAATTGAAGGAATAAAACCATCTAGTGTAACAATAGCAAGAAATTGCATTGTATGGTCATGTTTGTGGCTAGATTAAAGGAGTTCCTGGTCAGCAGTTTCTAGTCAAAGCCTGCATATTCATTTATAAATCTCATCGATGAATTCCAATACCATACCAGAGGGCTCTCCGCATTCTTGAATACATTGACAATAGTATTCCATTCGTTGCGCACTGAGAAGAAAACTATTCCATTGAAGCTTTTTGTAAAATACTTCGTTGAGATGAACACATACACCATTGAATATTGAACTCAACTATCCCCGCTCTCTTTCGAACTCCTTGACATAGTCTTTTTATCGTATTGGCCTTGCTAGACGGTAGCATACAATAGCTAAAGCAGTAGTTAGTGCTGCTGGATACCGACCAAGACATTTATTGGGTATATCTGGAAGGATCGAGAGTTCGCAAATTTGGTGCTTTGAAAAGCGTAAAAACTCTAAACACCAGTCATCAGTCTTCATCTGTGTTGACCAGATTTTATTTGAATTGTACGGTAATCTTCTCTGAAAAGAACGATCTCCAATAATAGCTGTAGGTCCACGCAGCATTACTGTCAAGAACTGGTATGACGGAGTAACCCGACACAAAGCAGAAGATGACAATGATGACGCAGAAGAGTTCGAGGAGCACAGCCTACTTGACAAGGAGACCGACGAAGACAGAGACAACAAAGGGCAGGCACAAGCATAGGCACCGGCAAAGGCAAAGGCAAGGGCAAAAGCACAAGAGCACAAGACAGAGAGAGTGAGGACCGGATGGACCTCAACAGGAACAATGAGAGGTACTATGGCTTTCCTCTTTAGACGATAGAATCTTGAGGTATGAAAGGCTATGACTTATGAATAGGAGTAGATTCCTATGTACCGAGATAACACGAAAACGAGACAGAGAGAAAAGAAAGAAGGAACTAAGGAAAACACCTATCCCCGCTATTTAACACCTCTTCTTCATCAGTCCGCTATGACTCATACATCAGCCCATAGAAACCCATAGAAATCCGTCGCAACCACACCTCGTATTTCTCCCCACCATCTTTGCTATATACATTACAAATCAATCACGCCATCGAACCTCTTAGAATCTCATGACGATACCCTCTCCTTAGTACATCCTTTACTCGCTTAGCAATACCTAAATAATCATAACAGCCCTTCGACTACCGAATCCTCGGGACTGATGCTAAAATGCCGGGACAGCACACGAACGTAGAGCTGAGGGACAGTGAGGGCCGGATAGACCTCAACGAGAACGATAAGGGGTACTGTGAGCTTTCCTCTTAAAGAGGACAGGGCCCTGGGGGCGATAAACTATGGGTTGAGAATAGGAGTTTATTTTTATGTACCGAAATAACAGGAAGACGAGACACAGAGAAAAGAAAGAAAGATCTAAGGAAAACATCTATCTCCACTATTTAACACTTCTCCCCCACCAGTCTGGTATGACTCACACATTCGCTCATAGAACCTCAGAGAAATCCTTCGCTACTACACCTCGTATTCCTTCCCACCATCTTGCCAATCCCTATTACTAATCCTTCCTGCAACCGAACTTCATAGAACCTAATGACAACAACCTCACCTCATCTCACCCCATCCTCGCTTAAGATAACTCCATCCATTGCAACAGCGCTACGACTACCGAACCATCGGGACTGATGCTAAGATGCTGGGACAACCGGTGCTTCTGTATCTGTCCCATAGCATAATAGATGTCAGAGCCTGTGTTGGCAGTGAGCAGTATCTTCTGGGTAGTATCCGGCTCATCCATGGGTGGTGATGGAAGGATTGATCCAGGGACCAATCACGGCTTTTGTTTACAGTTGAAGTACTGACTTTAACAGCTACACTCTAGGAGTTCGCACTTGTCATTGCATTTAGAGTCTGCACTTCAACACCATCCGTTACTGTGGACACTAGAGTGCGTGCAGCGTTGCAAGGCGCCGATATTACAAGGCAACCCATTCAATCTTGCCATAGCATCACCGCAGTTACTAGCTCTAGACCCCCCACGCAACCTCCCCTTGTATACTGTATCTGCCTCCCCCGGCCTTAGAATAACCTTTGATGGAGGTCAACAATGCTTATTTCAATATGTCAGTGAGTTATTTTCGGCCAAACACCTTTCCGCTGTATTGCTAATGACATCCTACACTTTCTTTTATAGAAAGTTCAAAAGGGCACCCCGTCGATCGCCTGGTAAAGGTTTCTTACATGGCTGGGGGCCCCCTAAGACCTCAGAATCCTCACCAAAGAGCAAAACACTACCAAGATTACGGGAGTTTACGGTAGCCAGGACTAAAAATGAGGCTCGACCCGGTGTTTGGACCGCGGACCTCTCGCATATTAACTTAGAGTATGACCCTAAGCGAATATCGCTAGATCAGTCGAACATGTCATTGTTGAAATTCCGGGGGTAGACTCTACAGACCTTAGATATTCGCCCCCGGGTAGAGGAGATAAGCTGTGCTCTTTCCCGACAAAAAAGGCTATTTCCAGGTCCGTTCCCCAAACTCTAGGGCACTCAAAATATTCCAACACCGAAACAGTAACATTTTTTTTTCTTTCTTAGAAAAGGCTGATAGCAGAAGAAGAGACTCGCAGAGGTCGGCGGCACACCACCCCGGCGCTCTCCGCTCAGAACGTGCCACCCCTGCACAACACCTACCAGGATGTTGAAAAAAAATTTGCGCCCCTGTTTCTTTAGCTCCGGCGACACAACGCTTGAGAATTATACAAATTAGTGCTATTTACCATCGCGTAACAAGGGCGTATGGTTTAGGGGTATAATATCTCATTTGCAATGCCTCCTTGGCAATGAAATTTGAGATGGTCCTGGGTTCGATTCCCAGTGCGTCCAGTTCTTTTTGGTGCCCTTTACAGCCGGTCCATTCCCCGGCGTTACGGAATATCTTGATGTTCTTTTCGGGCGGAGGTTCGGGATACAAAAATTTGTGCATTTCTTGGCCCACCCACATCCACCAACCTTGCTACAATTTCCCCCGCCTCAACTTTTATCGCCCGCCAATATAAGGCGCGAGCGCAGGAAACTGTCGAGGAGCATCTTTCGTCATTCCTGCTCTTAAGACAGGCTTCCACCAACTTTGTCGCTTCCCCCATCCACAAAAATACTCCATCAAAAAGCACTCGGTCGCTCATCCGCGGTTTAAGTCGAGTGAGTATCGGTGAAGCGGAGCCGCTCGCCCCACCAGCCAGTACCCCCCAAAATGCATCAAACTCGGAGGCCAACTGGGCTGCTCAGTGAACGAACAAAAGAACTCTCTGGCGGGGAATTGAACCCCGGTCACTCGCGTTTCGTCAATTGACAAGCGAGTATACTAACCACTATACTACCAAAGACTGGTGGCGATTCTCCGCTAGGGCACTTTGAGCTAAAAAAAATTTACGTAGTGGTTGTGGGGCTTGGCTGACATGGGTATACACTATGGGTTAGGGTTTGTATCGGGGCACGCCGGTGCTGGGACTGGGGAGGAGGTAACTAGGTGTCAATGATTGATTTTGAGGCCTGCACAGGCAGGAGGAAGATGAGGTGGAGGTTTGTCAGCCTTTGGATGTGTGGAACCGTCGATTTCGGCGGGGAAGCCGGAGGCCTACTGTACTTACCCCCACCATCGTGCATTCCCACGAGTAGTTAAGGGGCCGGAGGTACAAGCTAGAAGTATGTGTTTGCCATGGAGGTAACATAAACTACACCGCGGATAACCTTTCGATCAGACAAGATATCAAAGATGAAATTGTAGATATAGGTATAATAAGGATTTTGATCTCATAGAGTTTTGATATGTTGTCTGGTTGGGTGGTTATTAGCCATGCCATTTACCTATTTTTGTATGTAAGAAGTTTGAAGTAGGGCGGTATGATACCCACTTAAAGCCCTTCATTACACACTTGCAGCCAAGTTTTACTTTTGAGCCATAACATAGCTGGAACCAAAGGCTCTTGTTGGTCCCTAAGCAGACAGAGCGGGACGCCGGCACGCCACCTTTAAGACTCACCACACCGCATATCCACACGAGACAGGTCTCAAGTTAGAATTGGTGAACCGCCATCAGAATCTCCCTTGAAAGACACCAGTTGAAAGCCAGAACACCACATACTATCCCTCTATCAAGTTCCAGGCTGTGCGCAATATTCAAGGTGAATGAATCTCCTCTACTATGCCTCTTCCTTCCCCAAATTCTATAAAGCCCACTCGCTGTAGTGCAGAATATAAGCAACCATACTTGCGCTAGAGCTCTACAATCCACAACCCACCTGAACCCTCACAGCCAACTCAAAAACCGATAATGGGCGTTCCAATCCGCCGCTTTGACCTCAACGACCGTCCGCTCCCCCTCAGCACCCCCGCCCCTCTCATCACCAGCCCCCGAACCCCGAGCCCACCACCCACCCCCGGAATAATCCCTACCACCTCCACGCCCGCCTTATCCTCCGCGACCAACGAGCTCTGGACCGCCCCTCCCTGGCGCATGACCCACCTCACACCCCCTCCCACCTCCGAACACCTCATCGAACCCGCTCACCTTCCGCCCCGGCCTTCTACTGCAAGGGGTGACCGCCGCCCTCAGGGCATGGGGACTACTAACAACGCCGGTAGCCATGAAGGCCCTGCCCCGCCGGCAGTGACATCCCGCTATATGGGCCGCGGCCCAGCCCTCATGCGCCAGAATCAAGCGACGGCGGGGGTGCTGCGGGCCATGGTTGGGGAGGAGAGGGCCGAGCCGGAGGTGGAGAGAAGCGTAGAGAGCGACTCTAATACCGAATAAGGTTTATAGTAAATAACTTAGATTAGGGGGATGGTGCTTTATTCCTTCGAATTTGAGATCGATACGTAGAGTTGCAGAGCGCCGTGACCTAGATTAAGAGAGATTAGGAGATTTGTCAAAATTACGTTTAGATTAAGCCGGAAGATGAATATAAAGAGATTCTTATATACAAGCGCTTACCCACCAAATGACCAGGTATGTGAAGAAACGAAAGAAAAAAGAAAAAGTCAGGTCCGAAGCGCAAATGAGGCCTCCTTCAACTGTCCTCTAACTAAAGAATTAATCAGCCGGGAATGGGGCCCGGGTCGGGCACATATCATCAAGGGATGGCAAGCCCCCATGACACTACTACACCACTGAATCCTGTTCCGGCGAGCTTGTCGCTATAAAGGGTCTTATTATTCACCCTGTGTTTGCTCCCGGGAGGATGCCAGGCCTCACGGGTTGTTAGCGTTGAAAGGTTTTTCTAGTGCGACTGCCCGGCAACGGCGGGCCCACGGGACATAGGAGTGTTAAGGGGTGGGGAAGGGGTAGGAGAGGGGGGGGGGTTGGTTTTGGGAGGTTTCCGGCTGCCGCGGGGGGATTCTTTCTGGTGCCGGGTACGTCGACCCCGATGTAGGTGGTGGAGGAGGCCGTAGGGTTATACCTGTACATATAGCTGGAACCTGAGCGTGCAAAAGTCCGAATAGAAAACCTCTTGAGTGTGATATAGCAAGTATCTATATCCCCAGGACATGGGACTTCAACGACGTTGTAAGTCCATATATACCAGCTCCATCATGATAATGAGGACACGAATCGCGCCCCCCGAAGCCCCCCTCGCCGATCAGCGACGCATTGGAGGATCTTTGCTTATTCCACCTAGGATATGTGTGAATAACATAACCTTTCTCCGGTTGAGAAGCCCCTCGCGGTCGAGCTTTTGGCGTCGCACCTGAATCATGGGGTATCACTCGGCTTAGCATTCTATCCTGGTTCCTCCCTCCTTCTTTTTTTTTTTTTTGGTTTAGTTCATTGAAAGTTCCTTCTTTCTTGTCCTCACAGAACGCTTTCGGATATCCAATAGTATCCAGCTGTAATACGTCTCTAATGTCAGCGGAGACGCGTAGGTACGTACCAAGCATGAGTAGTCGATGCGGCGGCCGCCAAGCCATAAAAAAAATCCACCCCAGGCCCCCACCATCTCCAGCGACCAATACAGCACCGACCACCACCACCACCACAACCCCCAGCACCAAGGATAGAGGAGCTGAGCACCGCAGTAAACAGGCGGAGGTTTCTGGTTTCAGGAGGGGCCGAACCCAGCCTTGGCGTAACATACCCTAGGAGATATCAGCACCACGCACTAACAAACTAAATTGAGCCATGGAGCCATGCTCTATGGAGTGCCAGGCGAAGTTTTCGCCAGCGTGGGGGAGTTTCGGAGTTCCGGTAGGCGGCGATTGACTTGTTTGTTGAGGCGGGAGAGGTGGTACCAGAACGCGAGCGTAAAAGCTTCCCTACGGTATCTAACCCACTTGTAACCATAAGGTCCATAGGCTTGTAACCACAAGGCCCATAGGAGCTGCCAGCAATACTTCAACAAAGGAATAATACCGACCCCCCCAACGATCGTCCCCGAGCAACGGACAATACCACACAAAAATGACGCCAGGACCTCGGTATCTTCTCTCGGCGAGGTAACAAAAGCTTCCTCAACTCTGCCGGTAGTGTGCAATACCCCGCATATGGAAGAAGAGTAGCAGAAGTAAACACTTAAGGCTACCGCGCGTTAACTAGTGAGAACCTCGAGGAAGGCATAGGCTTGATTTAACTAGGATATTGTTGTCCGGCATTTGTTTCCGACCCTTTGTATAAGGTATAGAAAATAGGAGTAATCAAACCTGAATTCGAGTCCCGAAGTTGTGGTCCAGTTGAGGTTTTTAGCATGCAGAAGTTAACCAGAATGGGGGCTGAGGTTTGGAGACCCGGAAGTCAGTTTTTTTTTGTTGCTTTAGCGTCCTTACTAGTGGCGGGGTAAAGGGTTTTTTAACAACCTCAGAGGAAAAACCCGTTGATATATACAACAACCAAAAACAATAAAGCATGATGGAAGGAGACAGGTCATAGCTCCCAAGTATTCAAATAGCTTTGGGTGATTTAAATTCCCCTATTGATCACCACTCCACCGGGTATAGTCCTGTCCGGGTTCATCGGAGGCCATGTACTAACCGATTGTGATAGGGACTTGAATGATTGCCCGCACGATTATGCGCCGAGAAATCGCAACCTTGCGCTAAGCAATCAGTTCTACCTCAATTGTTCCTTATCCATCCAGGGCCCGGAAGGTGTGGCTGGGACTGTTGGGGAAGCGGACCTCCCTGGAGTTTCTGCTTATGGACCGAGCCTTTGATCTCCAATGGCGGGATGCATTCTTATTGTTAATAGGAGTTCATTCTCTTCTCTTGAGGTTGTAGGGAATGTTGTTTGCTAGTGAGAAGGGAAGGGGGCACACTGATACGCCGAGCTTTCGATCACTATGCCGACAAATCATGGTGTACTCAGCCGATTCACAACTATTCAAGACAGAGAGGGGGCAGTTTCAACACCAGAGAAAAAATCCTCGTTAGATTTGGGTGCTCCTGTTTGAGCTTTCGGGAATCAGCCAGTAACAGATCTTTTTTAATGGCGGACAAAGAATCTTCAAAGCAAGCTTTGGTAAATACAAGACTCAAGTCCGGGGCTTGGAACAACGACGAGAAGGAGCAGCTGCTTGATTGGTTGTCAAGCAATATCACCAATTACTCGGAACTCGAGACGAACGGGTAGAGCACATACCTCAAAATCCCAATAGAGGTTTTTGGGAAAGTGAGAGCGGCGGATGCGATGGAGTCTCAATGGGAGAGCATGAAGAAGAGGTATCAAGCCGCTAGGGATAGACTACAGTCTACTAGTGACGACCAACGTTCCGAGGATAGTGGTGATCCTGAGAAGTGGGAAAGTATCAAACTCAATTGGTTAAATAAAATGTGCCCTTATGTTGACCAAATTGATGATATTTTGAAGCGGATCAACGCAATCAGACCTTTGTTTGTCTCTGAAACCGGTGGGGAAGAGGATTTTATTTTATTTGGAAGGGGAGAGCTTGTGAAGGAAAAGGTCTCTAGTATGAAAGATAAGACGTCGCTGGTCTGGACCCGGAGTTTGACAGTCAATTGGAGGGAAATACTCAACAAATCTCTAGGGATGATGATGCAAATAACCATCCACTTTCCGGCGGAATGAAGAATCCAATTGTGGCAAGACGGAAGGGTGAGGTGAAAGGCACCGGTCAAAAGGTATTAAAAAGGGAGAGGGCAATTTTGTGGAGGAAACATTGGAGAGTATTCAGGACAAGCGGATTAGGTTTGAAGAGAAAAGACTAGAGTGGGAAAAGCAGAGAGATGAGCGGAACTATAAGTTTCTTTTGAAAAAAAAAAGAAATAGACATGCCGAGTCACTAATTAGACTGCGCAACATGGAGGGGAAGACAGAGTTGCTGCTGGCTAAATTGACTAGGGATTCAGATTCCTCTTAATGTCTGACTATATATTGTTAACATTGGACCGGCCTTCAAAAGCAGTTCTTTTATGTACATATCAATATTTAAGCAATATTGTTCATATGTGTGAACAAAGCCTCCCGTAATGCATCATCCCGTTAATTTCCATTCAATTTCACTTCATTATCCACTGACTCCTGACTTCTCCGTGCGAGCTCTGCAATATCCTCTTGATAATCCCAATCCAAGTCATCCTCATTATCTAATAAAAAATTAAGTAAAATACAGGCTGTTTCAAACTACTTAATAATAGTTCGATGAGTATCTGAACTAGTAATTTTGATATCAATCAAAGTAATGGGGGGAACCGGCTTTTCAAAATGCCAAAAACATGTTCAGTAACAGTTCTTTGGGAGCTGAGTGTAGCATTGAATAGTTTGCAGTCATTGTTCGGAGCTCCCGGTTTCTTGGACGGCGCTACTATTTGTTTTGTGCAGGTATAAGCTGAACCACCAATTAGGAATTCGTTATCGGCAAAGGATCGTTGAGGATTGGGATTGAGTTGGGAACGATCGGAGATGCGGGCACCGTGGACTACAGATGCATCACCTATTCGTGTGTAGGTGATCTTCGTCATTACAAACCACCATTGCATTAAGTGCATATGTACCTTTACGATTGAAATATAAATACCAATCAACTAGAGGTGTATATTTCAATGTGATAAAAGTACCATCAACCCCATACAGCCTGGAAACACCCCCATGGATGCATCACAAACTCTCTGCGCATGCATAATCCCTGGTCTCGCTGTTGGCCATTTGATGGAAACAGATTTCGTGGTTATAATCGCTACCAGAAACATATAGCGAGACCGTCCCTCCTGATATCCTAAGCAAAATCCTGGCCACCATGATTCCACCTCCACTCCCTCTCAACTTGCACAGGAAAACAGCAAGCTGATATTCAACAGGCTTTTGTGAGTAGTTCGATAGGTTGTGAAAAATTGGATGGTGTCGCAAAGTTGAAACGTTCCAACAGAGTTTTTACTCATCCGGAAAAATGTTTTAAAAACTCATTCTTCTTGAGAATAGGTTGATGAAACCATTCCTCAACTGTCGCTACCATTTGGGCGTGATAACGGGGTTCCCAGCATCTTAATGGCTCAAGGATTTCCAATGCTTGAGAGATCATTCCAGTATCGGATGAAAGTGCCTCCATTCTCGTAGCCGATTGCTGACAGCTTGAGGGAAGAGGGGAGGAAAACAGGTCTGCCCCAGAGGGGGTGGCCCATAGTCTTAGGGCTGTATGCAATAAATGAAGTAAACAAAAAAAAAATCGTAGCCGATTGCCCTAATAGCAATTGTACTTCGCTGCCATCACCCCCATCCTCATCCTCCGTACTACCCAAGTATCCTTCTGAATCAGAAGATATCTCCTTCTCACTCTTCACCTCAATAGAAGACTCAATAAATTCTATTGGCACAGCGTAACCCAACACCTCCGGTTGCGCGTCTGCTTCTGTCCTCCTCTGCAAGCTCTCGAGAGTTCTTTTTTTGTCTGAAATTCGTGGCATGATGATTAGAACAACAAGCGGCAGACCCCAGTACATATCGGGCAGGTCATACCATCTTTTCAAAGTCCAACCGGTGAAGTCGCTGGCTGGACTTTTGGGGAAGGAATTCACAACGCTAGCACTCACCAAACTGCATTTCCCTTAGCTACTTAAACTAAGAACCACAACTCCGGGACTCAACTGAAGTTCAGCTCAGGTTTGATTACCCCTAATAAAGGTTCCAGTCATTCCTGAGACCGCGGACGCGTATTTCCGGGCTTTGGGTCGCGAGATTTATTCTGGTGCGTGGTACGTAGGCGGGGGTCCTAGCCATGTGGAGCACCGCATCTAAGCCTGTGTACAATTTGGTTCTTTGTGTATGGATTTGCGTCTCGCATGGTAGAATTAAAGGGAGGGAGGAAAGGTGAGCGTAGGTAGGGGCACGAGTGCGGAGCGATTTTGGCCACCGAATTGTTTTTAGAAGTAGCTTGAAATTTTTTTTCTGAGCGCTACCCGACTTCTATACCATGCCAGCAGTGTCTCATGACACAAACAACCACACCCCCCCAATCCTCTGGGCCGCCTCCACAAAAGTAATGTATCAGTTGCTGGTCCCATCATGGACCATCACTCGCACATTGATCTGGGTGCGGTTGAACGGCTGCTTCGAATAGAGCCTACTTGAGAGGCTCTAGCTTAGAGATGATGCCGTTGGCGGGGAACTTCCGGGGAGAGGTCTGCGAGGCGGGTTTTACCGGCGCAATGGTGTGAATATGTGATCGGATATGAGGAACCATTTGGTTAGGTTATGCATGGAACGGGGATTTGGGGGGGGTAATAAATTTACCCAACTGACGAAAGAACGGATCAAAACAGGCACTCCGGGGGCAGCTTTGGTGGGCAAGGATGGGATAGAGGTATCTAACTACAGCGCATGGTATTGTGCACTGTCAAACATAATCGGAGAGTAGCTAAATGGCCTACAACAGCTAAATTTTGAAAGAAACTCTCCCAAGCGCGTAGAAACGTTCTAGATACCCATAATTCCAGAGGACCATAGGACTCAGATTCCCTATCTTATTCCTCTTACGGTTACGGCAAGGCGATGTCGAAGCTACAATGCATTCCCAAACGGATTTTGTTACAACGCAAACTTCGGGTTACCTTTGACAACCTATCATGCTATACAAGGACTGAGAAAGGGTAGCAATAGAGGCGAAGGGGATGCACCTGCCAGCCCTCCCCATGCAGCTTTGTGCCCCCGGACAAGCTCCGGAGCGCACCCGGGACCGCCGACGGTGGTGGTTGAGATTCGTGTGGGTGTAGAACCTCGGGCGGAAGAAGGTGGCTACAAGGGCGGCAAAGGTCGGATATTAAAAGTAAGGGGTATCTAGGCGCTGGTATCCAGGATTTATGAAGCTGGCATTGGAGGAGCATCCTGACTGACAGCACCAGGGAAGGTATATATATATATTATGTCTACTGTTGAGTACATTCTGTGTAAGGGCGCTGGTTTGGAGGGGAGGGGGGGGGGGTTGAAGCAACAACGTTATTAATGCCGAGTCCTCGTTATCAACGGTCCCGCCAAATCATACGGGGGGAAGAAAAATCTTTTTGTTGTCCTTCCTATTACCTAGGCCGGGCTGTCATTACCCGGACCCCACTCACCGCAAGAGCTGCTCCCGCAGTGCCTTTCCAAGTATTCCTCAAGGGACTTATTCCAACGCACCAAAACACCCACGCAGATGAACGGGAGAATGTGCCACCGAAACTGCGCCAGAAACGGCACTAGGCATAAAGGGATGCACTGTACATGTGTCACAAAACACCACGGCAGATCGAGAATAGGTGCCGATATTTAAGATATCTACGGAGCTACAGGTAAGTTCGATCGGGCAACCTGAAGTGCCACTGCATAGGCCCTTAATGACCTCCTTTATTCCAATGATTCCTTCTAGCAGGACTATAGGTCGGATTGTAAAAGACCAGGCGGGGGTCCGCAATCGAAAGGGAAGCTGGATAAGGGAATATATAAATAACAAAGAGTATAAGGGACCTCCGATCGTTGGGTGCGGAAATACAGACCAGCTCGGGTTTACCACCCCCGAGCCACTCCCGCAAACATCCATGATATCATTAGCGCCCTGGACACTACCACAGCCCGAACCTACAAAGATAGGCCCCTATCAGGCTCAAAACGCAGATTAACCCTTGTGAGGAGTTGCCTACAGACCCATCGAACAGAACGCCGTGTGAAAGCCGAGGGCAAGGCGGATATGGCAGCCCTTCCACCTTTCTCAATCCCACAGGTTGCGGGGTAGATAGTTGGCTTTAGTATTCGGCTCCTTGATCCCCAATCGATTTCGTGGGCAATATTATTTTCTTTCCCCAGCCGCAGGCAAAGAAAAAAAAAAAAAGAGATATAGCAGAAGGTGGCCCGGCGCCTCCGGGGCCTTTCCCCCTTTGGGGATCTCGGCTCCGCATTGCAATAGTGTAGAAAGGATAGCTACATACAATGGCCGCGGGGCATCACCCCCAACCGTTACCCGACGGAGAAACCGGCGCTCGGAATCATTTCCCAGTATCAACCGCCGTCTCCATCCACAATTCCGGAGCGGGAGTAACGCAACTAAATAGGCCCCGATCGTCCAGCACCCTCCTTTACCATTTTCTGAAAAACGCCCCCTTCCCTCTTCCGGGGAAAAGGGAGGTTTTCAGGCGCGCACACACATGCAGGGCATAACCCCCCCCCCACCACACCACACACACACACACTGCTGGGGTATTTAAACTCGCCATACGCGAGTATAGCAACGGTAAAATTTTATACTTTGGCCAAAGATCTGCTCGAAACGGAATATTTAACGGGGCACAGAGATAATAGCACCACGCACAGAATCCATTGAGCTACTACCAAGTACAGGCAGCAACAAAAAACTATGTACAATCTTTTGGAAGGTGTGTATTGGGTACAACTTATCAGATTTCCAGACAGCCATTGGGGTGTTTCCGGTGGGCTACTTATGCAACGAACGACCTCCAGATACCGCAACCAGGACGGATCCATCTCCTCCGAGTACTTATACCAAACATCTTTGTCCTTACCGCAGTATCCTCTACGACTGCACATCTCAGCACATAAAGTTGCGGTCTCACCACCCTGGCCACTCATCCGTTGCCCGCTAGGTTGAAACCTGTCCAGAGAGCTCAGTGTCGGACGCTACTAGACCTGGGCACCATGCGTGATCTATGGGGAGATGTTTTAAGGGCAGAAGAAGTGTCATATCAACCTACCTGATTCCTTAAATTGGCAGCTGAAAAGTAAGTATTCGACAGGGTATAGGGATAAAGGCCCGGGCATATGTTGCAAATCGGGGCGGGTAAATATGCGGACTCCGGGAGGGAGTATCGGAAGGAGTTGAAGATTGTCATAGGCCTTTCCATAATCTTAGGGACTCTTAGTCGACCTATACCTCTGGCTTTGTGAGAGCTCCGGTGAGTCCTGCCGTGTATCCAGAGAGCAACACTCCCGAAAAGCGTGTTCTACAAGCCTCCGAACCCCGCCCCTCCCATACACCTCCGTGCCGACCACGCCGGCCCTAGTCAAGCGAACTTTTAGCTCTATCCAGGCAACGCTAGCACGGTTCCATGGCTCAGTTGGCAGGGTCGAGGATTTGACCCCCTCTGGAACCAGTTGTCAGGTAACTGGCTGAGCTGTTTTTCTTTTGGCCTTTCGTTACGCCGGTCGGAAGGTTGGGTTGGTGAGTTAGTCGGGTTGGGGGTGGTTAGCCGAGATCTTTCTTGCCTTGGCGGGGGTGGCAAGTGGCGGGGGTGGCTTAGGAGCTGTGGCGGTGTCATTGCGCTAGGCGTAGGTTGGTTTGGGTCTTTGGTATAAAAGTGGTATAAAAGTGGGATTCGAAGGAAGTTTTTGGCTATCCAAACCTATATCCATTAGCCAGACCAAGTGTCTTGTAGGTCGTACCTGGCGAGACCCGTAGATCACCATTTCTGCTGCATGTTGATGTTTTAGAAGTCGGTGGCCTAGAGTAGTATAGAGAGAAGCGGGGGCGCCGGATTCCGTACAGTGCTCGTTGGCGGGCGTGATGATGTCCGGTGTGAAGGTCGGTATCCCGTAAAGAGATCGGTGGGTGGTGAGGGTGGGTGGGAGAGGATTCGGAGGTAAGGGCGGTTGCGCCGCTGAGGTAGGGGAGCGTAAGCTTGTGGGGAGCGTAAGCTTGTGGGGGCGGCGGTATCGCGGGATCGTGGAGCTGGTGGAGCGCGGAGGTGATGGCTGGGTTGGTGGGGTGGGAGTGGGGGTGGGTCGGTGGTGGCGGTGGTGGGATCGTAGTACCAACTACACCTTCGCAGGGAGGGCACTGAGGTAGTAACCAGGGAAGCAGACCAGCAGGGTGGGTGCGGAGTGGTATTGAGAGTCTCTCCTGTAGTGGGGGCAGTTCATAGAGGAGGGGTGGTCGGGTATGTCAGTCCCATGGCATTTTGAAGAGAGGCAATAGGCTAATGATGAGAGGTTAGTGGTGCACCGAAATAAATGGAGGGTTGAGACTTACATCATTCGAAGCGGCTCGGAGAAGACATAGGACCGCCGTACCGGCATTTTTAGCTGGGTTTTCTAACCTTTCTCTTTGCAGGCGGCTAATGTGTACGCGGGGTGGGCATAATGCTACTCGTACACCTAGTCGGCGAAGGATGATGGAGGCCTACGTCTCTCCTGAGAGTTTGGCACTGGGTAAAGCTGGGTATTTTTTGCTCATCCCCCAACTCTATTCGCGGTTGAAGTCGCGATGGAGTAAATTATCCTGCAAGGTGTCCTTACCACTGATGCGAATACTTTGGTAGTGGTGTCGGAAACAACTGATCCACCGCGAGTACAGGGGATCACGATTGATCGCCCACGAGCAGAGATAGGGCGTTGGGCATCCGGTGTATATCAAGTCTCCAACTCAGGGGAGAAATGAACGACAACATAGCTTCTGGGCCGTCCGTGTTCGGGTTAGCAAGTTGATCAATCATGCATCATCACTCGCGCCAATTATTCATCGGGGGTAAAGGCCGGGCAGATACCTTATCTTGGGAAAGAAGCCAACATTGATCAATCCTCCCCCTCGTTCTCCCGCATAACATTTCGCCCTTCGTAGGTCTTTAGTTTCCGGCATCGGTAACCGGGGACGAAGCAGAGGCAGTAGTAACACCGTGGAGGGCCCTTAAGATCGGAATACGATGTAGAATGTTGAAATAGGAGGTCAGAGGGGAGTGAGTAGTCCATCTCAATCGTTAGGGTGTAGGGCGAGGTAGGCTTAATAGTAGTTTGGTATGCCTTGTAGAAGCTGGTGCGCCGATGTAAGTATTAGTGCGGCCCTCCACAAAGATACCCCCACCCACCGTAGCGAAACAAAAGGAAGCGCCTACTATCGCGGGTGTGTAAATGAGAGACTGATGCCGAGGAGTTGTGCTCGGTAAAGGAGACTATCCACACACCACGGGCCCAGGGGGGAGGGTGGGTTGTTTCTCGGCCGTGGGAGTTTCTGCCCTTGCGAGTAGATCTTTGTTGTAGATAACCTGCGGCACTTCTCAGGCTAGCTGGAGCGTTAGCAGATCCTATAAAGAGCACCCAAAGGTAGATGGGGAGGGCGGGGAAGAACGAACAGAGGACTACCACCCATCACCATCCTAGATGGCAAATAGAAACCTTAGAGAGGCCTCTGCTGCGCTCGGGTGAGCACTCCACTACTTAAGGCCCCATGAAGGCTTGCAGCCGTCATGACTTTCACCACCTATCTCCAGCTCCCGCCAGAAAACGCCCCCAGCACCTCACGCCGTTTGCGGGGGTTCGCATCCTCTTGACCTTTCGGTAATCACAGCAGGATATCGTGAGGTGGAGGCTATCGGGGGGGTTGGTATCCGCTGGTATGGTGCTCACAGGTAGGTGGACTAGCTGGTTTTGCTGATGGTTGATGAGCTCCTGGTGTTGTGCGATCAGATAAGATGGATGGGATAAGCTGATAAGCGAGTCTGCGGCCTGAAGCTTCGACGCAATATCTAGACTGCAGCGAAGAAAGCTTATTCCCCCACGCCCCGAGAACATTGCTCTCCAAACGTAAAAAAAAAAAAAAAAAAAAGAAGGGGGGGGGGAATGGCCCGTACGGACAATTAGGTGAGGCGAGTGCAGCTTCAGCTTCACTGAGGCACAAGCAGCTACACATCATCAGTGAATGGGTGTGGAATGACATACTTCTCGCTTAAAGTACCCATTGACAGCGAACATCCTGGAGCGATTACCAGACGTCGCTTAACCCTAACCCTGGCTCATCACCACGAGGCTGGCGCGTATCGGACCTATTGACACATGAAATAAGAGGCAGTAAAAAATACCTGCGCAGAGCTCCTGCTAAACACTCCATGGCACCCAAGGTGCAAGGTACACACGTAAGCACCTCTCCCACCAAACAAGGCGTATTAAATTCTCATTAATCTACCGGCATTATATCTGGCTCTTCGCGAGGCTGTCTATGGTGTCACCTCCCAACGGATCCATATTACCAGCGCAAAGTATGATGGCCATCCAGAGCCACAGGGCCACGTATAGTAGATAAGCCATCGTCCGTTAAACATGCTAGATGATGAGTGCTGGTACACCCAAGGTTTGATTCTCCGGGCCCCGCGGATCGAAGGTAGGTGTAGCGTAACTGTAGTATCAATTGCGCAAGGCTACAGGAAAAGATATCACATTTTATTTCAGAAGTGCAGTATGTTTTCGAGCCCCCAAGGAAAAACGTATCAAGTGGACGGGTTCGGGCGAGCGCGTATGTGTGATTGGTGGCTGTCAAATGCACCTTGATGTAATACGCCAAGCCTTTAAATGGTAGCCTTCTGCCTACTTCTTGTAGCTCCATGTTTAGAAGTACTCGGGGTATGGAAAAACGCATGTTAGCCCTACGGAGCGGCGGAAAAGGCCCTAAGACAAAACTACTTTTTGTCTGCCCGGAATACAACCGTGATGGGTAGGGCAGGGATAGAGTCTGGAAGTGTTAGTTCTGAACGCCCCGGGGGGTATGCATATCTCAAGTAGGTGCTACGAAGGAACGTGGTGGTCGGAGGTTTAGAGCGGTTACTATGACTCTCGCTCGGCCGATCCAACGCACATAAGATACATGTATCTGTATATGCATTTTTCTACATATAGCCGATGATCGAGGCTCAGATAAAACCAATGATCGAAAGAGCACACCTCCCTCCTATCCCATCAACTGAGTCCTAATAATCGCCCGCCAAAAAACATTCCCCAATCCAAGACTTGCACAGCCTCCACCAGCATGGGGGGATATTTACGCGTCGATGGGCTTGTGGTTCTGCTATTCTTGGACGCCGTTACCATTCTCTCCGCTTGGTGGCTGTTGGCAATGAAATAATCTTGCTCCGGTTGAAGATAATGGGGTATCTGCGCATTATAGACTGAGGCTGCCAACCGGACTTATAACCCTCACGTCTTTGAGAATTGTCAATAGAGATCCGCCTAACAAAATCCACTCTGTGAGGCGATAACAATCAGCGCTGGTAGCAGACCCCTCTACCAACCGGACCGCGAAAAGCTTCCCCCAACTAGCCGCCGTCGGCTCCATGACTACTACCCGCCCAATGGCAGCCGTCGGCTCAATGACTACCACCCACTCAACGGCCGTGGTCGGCCCAATGTCCCAAATCGTTTCCGCAGTTCCCTCGTCGGTGGTGCATTCTTTCAGCACCTTCGCTGCTGCCGCAGTGATTGCCGCGGTAAAGGCATATTCGGCGGTCATCAACTCGATAGGCTGTACCTGGAAGCTCCTCCAGATAATGCTGGAAGTCGCTCGTAAGGTGCTCGGCGATGAAACCATGCGTATAATTGATATCGTTATCAACAACCTCCAAGATATCTACCCCCGAACGTGCACAATACCAGAGCTCACCACCACCATGTTCACGCTGGTGCTCTGCCAGCTACGAAGTGGACCTCATATCTTCCACCATGGCCGGCCATACATGAGGGGGGAGGATACCCGTATTATGCAGCTATTCAGTCGATTCTCGATCTATGCGTGCGCGGCCTACGGTCAACCGCTAGAGAACGAAAAGCCTGCCGGCGCTTCGCCGGAAAAAAACCTGTTCATAGAAAAGGAGATCGGCCTCGATCCGACGAGAGTATATCCCTACGTTGATGAGACCGAAGTCGCTGGCTTGCCTAGGCTTGAGCACTTTGTGGCTGTGGATGACACTTACTTCCGGGTTGTTCTTTCGCTCAAGGGCACGAACAGTATAGAGGCAGCTATTAAGGCCCTGGACGCGGGTTATTTCGAGGCAACAATTTGGGGCGAGAGCTACCAAGTACATCGTGGTATGTGGAACTCAGCGGTAGACCTCTTGAGTGCCAGTGCCACATTGCAGCAGATCCGAGATGAGTTCCGAGCTCACCCGAGGTACTCGCTTGCGATTGTAGGCCACTCTCTCGGCGGGGGTGTAGCAGCACTTCTGACGATTCTTCTTTCACAACCGACCCCAACCGGACGGTTTGAGACCAATAATCTAACACTTGAGGGCCGTGAGATTGAGTGCTTCGCTATCGGATCCGGGGCGTGCATGGATAGTTCGCTGGGGCAGAAGACAAAATCCATGATATATACCCTCGTTAACGGTTACGACGTTATTCCATACCTCAGCCTAGGAGTTTTTACTGATTTCTGTGCGATGACAAAGAAGATATGGAGTGAGCCAGCACGGCTGATGCGTATTATGCAAGATTTACTAAGGGAAGACACTTCCCCGGCCGTTCTTCTGCAACACTTGATGTATCTAAAGAAATCAGCGAGAAGCAAGAGACTGGTCCCCCCGGGTAGGGTATGGGTCATTGTATATAACCTGGCGGGAGAGGCAGAGAATGTGGAGGAGGTAACAAATGTCCAGGAGAGGTTTGGTTATATCAGCATGAGGCAGAAGTTGAGATTGATTACGGACCACATCTTGAGTAACAAGGATAGCATTAGCTCAAAACTGGAACGACTTTGTTAATAGCAACGTTTTGGTATACGTGGTGGTGTTGAGCTCCGTGCTTTTGAGGTCGTTCTTTTTATGCTTTCTTAAAGTTCCGTACTATAGTATATTATGTATATCCATTGGCACATCTGCATGTACCATAATTTTAGGAAATCATTGGGGTTATTACCAGTGCTTGGACTTTCATATATGTACGTGTAAGCCCCAACATTTAGGGAACATCCAGACCAGAAGTGCTCTTATTGAATTGAATGAGACCCCCGGCTTGGCATTCTGATAAGTACATGTATCTATGCAGGGCAATGAGGTTGAATGCGTTTACCCAGAACCCAACATCGATCTGGTTCAAGACTATATCTTCTCTCTGGTTCAATATACTATGAAGTAGAATTATATCCTAAAGAAATTGGGATTAGAAACTTGAAGGTGTTTACGCACAAATGTCGTGCCTCAGGCCCAGCCGCCGGTGTCTTGGCGCCGGCTTTCGTGCAGCTACATGTACCTACTACATTGATAAGCGTTTAGTTGCAATGATATCCAACGACTTGGTGTAGGGTAAGTCCTGTAGGCAGTGGTTGTGGTTGCAGCAGCAGTAGGCGGGGGTGATATGCGAAATGAATGGTAAACGTACAGTAGAGTTTAGTTACGGTTCCAGGGGGGACAGGCCTGGTGATGGCCTTATTAAGTGTCTGCTTATACTCTACTCTATACACTTATCGTACTCTATGTCAGTTGTTTCCTTTTGGGAGTAATCGATTCATCTTCTGTCGTTCTTGTCTGTACCCAGCTGGTAAGTATACCTTAGTATAAGTAGCACTGTAGCTACAGCTTTGTTATAACGACTATAAATCCTCCTACGACTCATCTCCTCATATATATACATAATCATCGCAAATCCCAGGTAAAGCGGCGTTTCCTAGAGAATCAGAGCATAATTATATCGGGGGTTTCCGATGGTATATGGCTCTACTCTACACTTCAGGTTGCCATCGTGGTGCACGTTCAGCCTTGGCAGCTCGGCGTCGGAATTTACCAGTAAGGATAGTGACATATTTCCCGATATTTCCCGTGATGTCAACATCAGTTCCCGACCACGTGCTGTAGAACTGAATTCTCGATACGTAGGATATACGTCAACAAAATTCCAGGAAGAGCGGGCCGGACTGGAATATTGGTCAAATGCCTGTTGAGCCCCAGGCCAAACCGACAGCGCCAAAGCGGAACTTTTGGCCTTGAGCAAACCCGTTACTCCTGAGGTTCTGCGGTATCAGCTGGGGATACTGCTCTGATAGTTTGGGATGGGCCCCGAACGCCTACTGAAACACGAAAAATGGAGAGGGGCTATGGGACACTGGTGAGGGCCCAACAGGTAAATCAAGGCCGTAACGACTCCGCCTTCCTTGGCTAAATAAAACCGTCCACCCAGCACTAGAAAGATTTATAGTGGCCCACGACAGCGATTCACATGTCGCAAAAGTCCGAAAATTCTGAACGGGCTGGCCTGAGACCGGAGGGGCGCTTTTTGGCTTCTGATGTGGCGGGTGGGTGCTAAGCCTCAATCGTGACCACTGAGGTTAAGTTTCCATGACCTTGACCAGTGAGAGTAGAGTATTCGGGTCCGGCCCTTCCGTTTTTGCAGTGATTGTTGGCATGTGTGCCGGGTAGGGGTGGCTTCGCTGCCGAACCTATTCACGGGAAGGCTAACGGCGGCCACACTGCGAGCTTGATATAAAACCTGTGGGGGCGAGCCGGCGAGAGGGAGCAACTTTGGTATAGTGATCTGACAACTTAACCGCACGCATAACCAACAATAATTTCTTGTCAGTCTAATGTACGTTACATATCCCAATATATGCAATATATGGACGGTAATCTAATATAAAGTTCCTAAATTATAGAAATTTTCCATCTACTATCGATCTCAGACTACTGTGTTTGGTATAGCAGGCCTGTGAGTATAGCATACTAAGGAATGGGTGCCTGAGGTGCTGATTATAATGGCAGTGCTCTTTCTGTCAATGTTCACTCTCATTATCTATGGGATCACCGCGCTGGTCGTCCCAGGCCCCGTTGCTGCATCTCCATTACCGAACGCGGCAGCCGAACAACGATTTGAGCCCCCCTTTAAGTCGAACCCAACAGGTCGAGGCACAATGGATCTTCTGATGAATTCAACTATCACATTGATGCTAGCGGTCTGGACCGTTATCCATCCCAATATCATCAAAAATCCGACCATCTTACGATCTCTGAGGAATAAAGGGCTTTCAGTGCTAACGGCACTAATTGCCCCAGAGTTAATCATGGCTCAAGCATATCGCGATTGGTGGGAGGCAAAAAAACTTTTGCGCGATGTACTGCTTGTAACAGGCGGAGAGATACTGGAATCTGTTATTAGAGAGGGGGGCTTACTGCTAGCGAGAGCGGAGGGGAGCGCCCTAAAGAAGGCTAGTGAGCTCAAGGGCTTACACGATTTGAAGAGTCATATTGAGAAGGGACAGAAAGCTTTGGAAGACTTGAAGTCCGACAGCACCACAGGCCCTGAGGACACCGCTACCGCCCGGGCCCCGCCTCTCGATGGTGTCGACCCCAAACTCGCGAGGGGGGCGCTGGACTCTATAAGGGACATTAAAAAGGCCCACCAACACCTCTCTGAGATCCTTCATCGTTCTGGCAGGATTGGAAAATCTCCCCCGTGCTGCGGGAGCGAGTTCTTGGCTTCTTTAATGACAATTCTTGTCAGATTTCAGTCCTGGATCGAAACGGTATGTGGGGAGTGTCCGGTCTTGGTGGGGATAGAATTTACCATGGAGGACGCTTTCTTTGTCCAAATGGGCGGCTATACGTTTTCTCTGGCGGGATATCCTCGCGAGCAGGATAGGACATGTGTTATCAACAAAGAGCTGTTAATTGATCTCCTTAGAGCAGGCGTGTTGAGCGCATTCGAGCTATCTTCTCTCAGGGGTGATATTTCTGATAGATCAAAATCAGATGCTATAGCTAAGCTTGTCGTCTGTCTACAGGCCGGGTGGATGTTGATAAATTGTATCTGTCGGGCGGCTAGTAGTCTACCGGTCACACTGCTCGAGTTAAACGTTCTTGCACATGTCGTGTTTGCTGTCGTTATGTATGGCTTCTGGTGGCAAAAGCCGCACAACGTCCGCCAGCCCATATCACTGTCACTCGCGCTTCTGGACGAATGTTTACGCGCATACCTGTTCACGAGAAGTTACCACATGGGGACGGAGGAAGGTACACTGAACATCCAGGCAGGGTTCGCGATCCACAATTTTACTTTACTCACTGGCGGACAAGAAACACGCTATAGCCTCCAGATATTCGAGCGGGCTGCTCCGTATAGCTTGCCCCTTAGCGACCAAGGACAGACGGGGAATACCGGTATTGATGAGGACATACCTATAGTACCAGAATTGGTCCAGGATCAGCTGCGTGAGTTCGGACGTGAATGCAGAAACATCTATGTTTATGATACTACGAATGGGTATAGGTTAACGGCTTTTGACCTATATATCTCTATGTCCTATAACCACTTTTACCTCACAAAAAGAGATCTACGAACAGCTACGCTTGCAGTCGCGGAACAACGGGACCCAAGGTATCGCTCTCTCAAAGATTCTAGTTCAAAGTCTTATGGCTTTGCCCCTCAGGAAAGTATCCACTATTCTGCATTCCATCTGGCCCAGCAATTGAATCGGTTCATATTTTCCTTTACCGTATGCTATGCAATCTACTTTGCCATCCACACCAGCGCATGGAATATGACCTTTCCCTCGCTGGCCGAAGAATTACTCTGGAAAATATCATGCGGGTTTCTTGCCGGTGGACTGCTATTTGTATGGCTTTTTCACATACGAGGGCTCTTTGGGTCAGACTACGCAAGGAGGATCGGAGAAACACTATTCAAGCCATTTACAACAAGGAGCGAGGCATTGGAGGGCAGAGAATTCTTTGGCATAAGAAGAACTTATAAACTCTTCAGGACAAGAGTTACCTACTTTTTCTGGGCCAGAACCCACATAAGTAGGTTACTAAGTAAAGTCAAAGAGATTCTGGTGGACGGTTCAGCATACCTGGTATTTACCCTATATATCGCATCACGGGCATATATAATCATAGAATGTTTTCTTATTATAAGGAAATTACCGGAGGGATCATTCAAGACAGTTCCTTGGGAAGACCTCTGGCCGCATCTATAAGCCCCTTCTGTATTGCACCAACCCTTTCCTTTACTCTACTTCGGTATAACCTGTGTGAGCTTTTCTTTCTCCTCATTATAGATGATTGTCTTTATAGCTTTTTTCTTCTTAGCAGTGATGAGTCTCAAGTCCGGGAGATACAAACTTACCATATAGTTACATTTTATACGGTTGCTATATTTTCTTAGTTGTGTCAATGGAGAGTTGTCAGAGTTCGTAGCTTTGTACGTAACTGCAAAAAAAAAATTCTTTTTTATTTGACGATTATCTTTATATCACATAAGTTTTCTTGCTTAGACCAGTGTCATAGGTGGGTTATATACAGGCCCGTGTGATGTATGTAATTGATGTAAGAAAATTGCGGAAGCCCAACCCCCCCCCCCAATCCCAGCCAAACACCACCGAAGGCGGAAGAGAGCCCCGCGTCAACGCAGGCCAAGAGGACCCAGCTCAGAAAACACAGTGTCATGACAGGTTCCGCGCTGTATTTTTCTGGCTGGCATCAGGAGCGTTCTCGTAGAGGGGGTGTCGGGGACTACGGTTTCTCCAGGTTCCATACCACAAAAAGCATGTGTCCTAGATCCTAAAATAAAATAATAATAACCACCGACCCTACTACCGATACTAGTGGAGTGTCTGTTCCGCATGTTGCTACGGTAGTGTGGCTATTGTGTATGGTGGTATGGGTGTTGACCACCTTTATAGTTATCCTCTGGCTTGTCTATACGTATAGTATGTTCTGAGGAAAAGAAAGAAGAAAAAAAAGGCTGGCAAAGATAACTTTAGACGCATAGCTAGGTCAATAGCATCTTGAGACACAGGTACAATCAACGAGACGGAGCGTGCGAGTAAGTGATATTAGGTATTGTGACAAGTGCATGGCTTCACCAAAATTAAATTCATTATTTTCTCAAGCAAAGACATGGAAACAAGCACTTCCTTGACTCCCGTGTACCATTTCGCCGAGATCCTTGCATATAGGCCCCCCTCGACGGCGGGAGTGTTGACACAATATAGAGATAGTACTAGATGAAAAGGCGGCCATGAAAGAGATAGATAGTTACTGCTTCTACCTTAATGGTGAGGATTCAGGTCGTTGTATTGGCGTTCGGCGAGAAATGTTGCGAGCGGTGTGCTGCACTTGACAGTAAGCGAATACCAGTGAATCACTCAAGCCCATAATAGAGTCTAGGCCCCCTAAATCAATGTTATGTGCATCCACTAGATACTAGATAATGATGTCCGGCCTTAAACGATAAAGAAACATGCCCGCCTAACGGCGGGGGAGCAATGAATGAGTATGGTGGCCTGTAAGCAACTCCGGAGCATTAGACAAGAGTCAGAATCAATGGGTTGAGATTGAGAAACATGGGGAGTTTGCTTGGAAGTACCTCATGAAGCTCCCGCTGCTCTGTCGCGTTTCGGCGGCCGAGGGAAGAGTCAGGGTGCGACTTAGGAAGTCACTTCATGCGCGCCTCGCCGATACTGGGTTTGTCTGGTCTCGTCGGAGGTAGGTGATGGCTGCTGTGATTAGGTGCATGCAAGGATTGTGATACCTGAGTAACGGTTAATTAGAGGTTTCCCTAGCTAGTATATAGTTCCTAATATTCTAACTTCGAATCCAGGACTGCCCATGACGCCAAATCCGAGTTTTCTTTAAACCTTCCGCACGCTTGCGCGGCCTTGATTAGAACCGCATTGGAAAATTAGACTGGGAAAGACGACATTGTTATTATTGGTAGAGGTTTTTTGGTGGTGGAGTCTGGGGTAGGGGAGGTGCTGGGGGTGTTGGTAGGGGTGGTGGAGAGCTTGTTTCTTTGGGGCAGACACCCCAGAGCCGCCTTAAGTCTGCTGACTAAGTTGTTGAGCCTCATCTCCCCTGTTGCTTGCAACCACCTTGCACTCCCCGCACCAGCCCAAAACAATTACTATCACCACCTGCTGGATCGAAGATGATGAAGTTCTCTGTCGGCCGACACGCGACCCCCACACTTATAGCAGATATATACGAGACCAGATATCGTGAGACATTTGCTCGACTACGCGGGCTCCGCAATTGCAAACCAAACCATCTCTAACTCATGGTCAACCCATCTCTATCCTTAGATAATACAGACCCCAGTTCCCCATAATACAGGTAGTCCAGTCTCCCCTAGTTTCATGTTCTTCATGCTTACTTATGACCGCCTCCGCCTTAGAACGCGACGCGCTTGCCTACCCTTGCTACCCTGGGGGCAGCCCCCATGTACACAAACCGACAGCAGCCTCTATAACCATACGTAGCGAGCGCACACGAAGCACTCGTCCGCCCACCCATAAGCAGCAATCAAGGTGCTTAAAGTTTACCAATTTGCTGGGGCCAACGGCGCGGGGTAATGTCGGAGGCGGTGCCGGGGATGGGGCCATCGCATTCATCGCATTCCCCTGGACAGACGTTAGGGTGATTAGGAAGGGGGGGGGGGGAGCACCATTGACTCCTGCATCGGAAACATACTATGAGGGAATGCTCTAGCTCCCGATCATGCTCCCGTGAAGCAGGTGCTATAACCCCGAATTTTTGACGCTCCTCCGACTATATTGGATTGATGGTTTGTAACCGCGCACTGCTGTAGGTGTACATTGCTAACTAGACTCCAGGCTTACTCAGAGGCATCGTAATCCTAGTATCTTGCATACTGGCCTAGGGCTTGTTGAGTGGGACAGCAGTCATTCGTGGACGAGAAGGAGTCGGGAATGGGCGATGGTATTTCTGGACCCCCTGTGCCAAATTGGTCGAGGTGCGCGGGGGCGGCTACCTCCCCCTCACACTTACCGTGCGCTGGTATGATACGATCCCTCATGATTATTCCTCTCACTAACTAGTATAAACCGTAGGTTCTACCATCACAGAGCGTCTTAGCTTCCGTAGGGCCTTGCTAGACCGACCGCGTGCAGACACATACTCTGAGTGGTTGTAGTCGTGCTCAATATGGTTATGGAAAGTCTCCGGGGGTGGTTTTGGTTCTCCTCCTTTTCGAGGTAACCATCACGGTCCGGGCACTAACATTAAGTTCGGAGTAGGTGTCAGACGACTAAGTAGGCCAACGCCTACATCCCGCCAGCGAGAATGGAAAAAGCAAGGAAAGCTCGCCGCTGAACCGTGGATATAAAGTGCTGGCCACATTGGCCACCAAGGTGGGGGACCCGGCAGGGCGCAGGACCACCGAAGGATTACTGCAGGCCGTATCCTTTTTCGTGGAGGTTTTAATGGCGGTGATACGGTGCCGGTCAACGTCTATGTGCGGTATATTTCTTCGTGGTCTCCCGTGCCTGATAGCCGCGTACAGGCTCGCCACGACGTAGCATAGCCAAAAATCATAAACAATGAATATCAATAATTCCCTCCCCATTTAGATAAATATCTTTCCTGCGGCCATTTATGATATTCTGTGACTGTGACTTCTTCTCCGGGGGTGCTCTCGAACCTCGGTAAATTACTTGCTAGACATCGTGATAGGTCCCATTTTGTTCCGCGGTTACTTCTGATGGAGGTGTGTAAATGTAGGTACGCATGTTCTCTAGATGTAGCTATCAGGCAACGCTCGGGGGGGGGTTATTTATTTACATGTATTCACACCCCACACATGCTTAAAACCCAGAGTTTATGACAGAAGCTCACCCCTCTAGCCCGGGTATACAAGGGGTGGCCTTAACCTTCCTCCTCGATAAAAAGATGCAAAATAAAATGACAACAAAACCAAAAAACAACGGTCATTATCAGGGCGGGAGAAGGAAACAGTTTAACGCACGCCGTTCAAGCACAGTTTTCGCAGTCTGGCTACCCTTTCTCAAACTCGCCCGGAAAAGTGTTGCACCAAGGGCGAGAAAAAAAGGCATCTTCGGGTGGTCCCCTCATGTTCAAGGGACCCCCTCCGGATGGCGTTCCTCAATTACTGGTTCTGCGGGGCAAAGGTTTTGTCGGGGCTGGGTTTAGGGGAGATATAGCACCTGATCGATACCTATATTTATAATTGGCGGCACCTCACTCTTGTCCTTGTCTCCGTTTTACGTTGTAGGGGGTATTCGTAAATGGCCGGATAGACCGAATACAATTCCAGATTTTATCTCTACTTGCTCCTCGTCTACTATTAGCACGTTCTACGGCTGATCTTCACCGGCATTGGCAATTCTTAAGCTGCATTACAGTTCCATGTAGGAGAATATCTCCCTTTCGATCACACTCCCAACATGTCCTCGCGGGAGACAACCCTAGTATCTGAAAACTACATATACACTCGTTACAACAGCTCCGGCACCAAACATCTCACCCCAAATCACAAATCCACACAGCCCCGAGAGGCACCCACGTCCTAGTGCGCGATGCCTCCTGACTATCAGGTGGGGGGGGGGGGGTGCCATGAGCACTAGAGAAGGGTAAACAACTCCATGGGCGGTAGCGTTTGTGGGTATTGGGAGTTTTTTTTGCGCCACAATTTTGCAACCCGTCCGGAGACAGGGTGCGGGGGCAAGGAGTAAATTACTATTCTCGGGCTTCTAAGCTAGTCTTTCTAGTAATATTCCAGTGATAAATGTTCATCGGCCCCCACATCACTGTTTGAACACAGGGGATATGCACCGATTGTAGAAGTGTGGTGATAGAAGAAGCGGGCGGGGGTGCTGGCTGGCTTGTTGGTTGTCTTTAGGGGTGGTCTATGAGAGGTTGGCATGTTGATCGAGAAGCGTTGTTTTGTTCTCTTGGTGCTGTTGGGGGCGGGCAGTCAGCGGAGGGGGACGGTGCTTGGATGGGGCTTGATATTCGCTTTTTGTTTTGTTTTGTCTATTTTTTTATTTTTTTCTTTTCTTTTGGGGATTGCTCTGTGGCTGGGCTTTAATGCCGCTGGTGGTTATCTTATATACAATTGCACCCAATTGAGACCGACAGATCTTTGGTATTCTCGCATCATGAGTGTTGAAAGTTAATGCTAGTCTGTGGTGTTGTTGGAACTGGGGTTTATTAAAGTTTTGGCACCCTGTCAAAACATCCGTGATTACTACAAACAAAATATTTCGGTCCCTTTCCCCGAAAGGTAGGGTTGCGAAGGATTGTGGTAGACGGTAGTATAGGGATATGTAACATAAGTCGTCTTTGCGGTCACTCTTATCTGCTTGTTCGTATCATGAGTTGAGACTGGGGGTGCCAAAACTTTGCGGACGCGGCTTTTACATATATATGAATATTGTCTGCCAGTGGTTGCGAGAAACTTCATAAGGCATGGCCGTAAGTGTGATTTGCGTGGTGGGGGGGGGGGGTTAGGTACTGGACTAATATACTGTAGTTGGACATGGAGTTATTTCAAATCATGGTCAGTCACTCGGCTGACAGGTGGTGTGACACTTTTTTTTTGTTTTTTTATTCTTCATACATGTATCAGCCTTCCGGCTATGACAACTATCTCCTACCTCCTTCGTGGGTAGATAAATATTCCTCCCCTAATTCCTGCTCTAACTACCTAGGCCTCTCCCCCCCCCAAAACAACAACAAAAACAAGACAAAGGCGAAACGAAACAATACCACTCCGGCTTCCTACTTCCTTCCTTCCTTCCTTCCCTTCCTCTCCTCCTGCCTCCAAACCCCTGGTGCGGTCCTTATCACGAGACTCACCACTCACCAGGGGACACCTGTTTTTTTTTTCTTCCTTTTTTTAATTCATTAGTTACCTTACCTGGCACCAGAGGGTGGCTCGTTATATCGCTTGAGCGACATTCTGAGAAGCAGGGAGAGGCAAATACAGTTATATGAGCGGTGTCAGGATGCGGGTTGGTCGCGAACTAGTACTCGGTGCACATCCTTTTGCGCCCCTACTGGTTGAGGGTGACGGGGTATTGACTAAGCACGACAACATGTACGTACCGTGGAGAGGATTTGTCTATAAAATTTACATAACCCGCGATTAAATGATAAAAAAAGCCGGCAACAAAAGACTTATGTGAAGAAGTTCTCATCCCTCAAGAGCGTCGCTACCATATTGGGCTTTCTCATCACTGCTCCCACCAGGGTTTGAACCTGTTGTGGTCATATGACGAAGCCCAGTGTATTACCACTAGGCCACGCCACGATGCTTTTCTTTGTATCGCTGTAGTTTATGGGCCCCCCATTTGTGGAAAGATCAATCTCGTTGGCAACGCATCAAAGGCAATGAAAGTTTTTTTTTTGTTTACATCATTAATTTCAGGGCAATGAAATGTCTAACTGGCAGGGGGATTGGGGGAGCGGAGAGGGGATAACCAGAGTACATGTATACATGCATGTACCTGCTTGAGGCGAGGTGGTAACCCTGGTATATGTGTACGTTAGGGCGGGAGATCCCGTAGGGTATTGTATGGGATAGTTAACGCAACGCCCACCACCGACATTATCTACGTAAATCACCACCAAGGGTTATAGATTAGATTGACGGTTACGGGAGAGATGGTTGTGTCTTAATGTAGCCGACTGATGGCCCTTGATTGGAAACTTTTAAAGAATGAGCCAAAGATATAGGGAGAGGGACTGTGACGGATAGGTTTGGATATTGGGCTTTCCGAACTCTCCAGACAGTTGCTCTGTCTGTGTCCGCTCACCCGCTACTCGGTAACGGGTCTGCAAATTTTTATATATACATAGATGTAGCTTGTTAGACCCCCTGCCCCTTATTCAATGTACCGAGTTAGGGAACCCATTCTACCATAGTAAGTGAAGCCTTGCCTTGGTCCATGCGTGAGATATCGTAACTTGTCAGCTCGGCGGTAATACATGTGTATACATCATGTACGCCTACCACGGCACCACCCAACACCCAGGTGTAAACGGTCCTCCCTCAACCATTGCCAGCTGCAAAAATGTAAAGACGTATGCGCTAACACTTGGAGTGTTTTCCGCCCCTTAGAAATAGTAGTGCACCGAGGGGACCTTTGGTGATATTGTGTGAATTCGGATATATTGAACCATTGTGTTTTTTCGCCGCCTGACAAGTCTTGGCTGTCTATATTGAAGCTTTCCAGACCGGAGGAAAGCCTATCCGAGCTGGTCTTTGGGCTTGTTCGTCAAAATCCACCTGTATAGCGATATTTGCATCCCCAAAGCCCGAAAAAGCTATTTAAAGGGCCCCATTCCCCCCCTTCCTCCGTCATCCCATCATCATCCACTCAAACCATCCTCCCCTACAGTCGACAACCAGAGCCCCATTCCTATCATACCCTCATAGTCATCAAAATGTAAATCACAACCCTCTCTAACCACTCCAATTACCACACTAACACCAGCAATAGGAGCAGCACTTTGAGCCCCGCCGCCAGGGCATCCTTCGCCCGTCTTATCCAAATCTATTGGCATCAGCAAGGTGTTCGTGATCTTACCAAAAACATCTACCAACTCCAGTGCGATCTCGTTATTGCCCGTGTCACCCTCCAGGAAAGCGGCTACGTCGCTGGACAGGAGTTGACCGACCACCAGGAGTCACTCTTTGAAAGGGTTAAAGGCCTTGAGGAACAAATGCGTCTCGAGACCCGCTTTGCAGAGCAGCTCAACATGCACATGAAGGATTTGATGTTCGACCACTTGGTAGCTGAAGAAGTGGAGGAGAAGAGGGCGAAGGAGAAGGAGGCGAAGACCAAGGGGGAGGAGGCGAAGGCGGAGGAGGCGAAGGCGAAGGCGGCTGGGGGTGCTGGGCAGTAGGTGGTGAGAGGAAAAATTAAAGGTGAATTTCAAATCATGTAATCCAGTGAGAGATGATGAACTTTGTTTCCGGGACATTAGATGACGAATTAAAATGATACACTTGATTAGTGTTCACTGTACGGTCTCCCGTCGTTCATCTGCCATGCATGTGTTGATTCGCCCATCATAATGCCCGCCAGCGTTCGAGATCTGAAAGGACTAAGGTAGCGGCGTTTCATATAAAAATACCCTCTTCCCTTAAAGTCAATGGTCTCCTTCTCTTGTAGTCAGTCCTACGACTATCGGAAAGTACAAAACGAGCCCACTTGGGTAGGTCGCCGTAGAGTTGCCACTATCGATACCGATAATCATGAAACCTCTACTGGTAACGTCATAAGGCTTGCCTCATGATAGACTCAATGACCAACCAGGAGACGATAGAGCCGTATATTGCCTGAACCAGGATGAAACAAAAACCACCAGTGCGCCCAGCACCCGCCCGTGCTGGGCCTCCCGAGCAAGCCGAAGATATCATTCCGCATCAACCAGCTCCAGACGCCTGGGCATGGCGGAAATTATCATATCCCCAGTTGATAGTAGGGACCGAAGCCAACCTCGAGCGAGGTCCAGCCCACATGATTTACCAACAGGATTCATATTTGGATTTGGTTGTGACTGCGGCCCTACGGGTCTACGGGCCTCAGCACTGCTTGCTCTGTGAGGGATAAAAATCCTGATGCAGGATACTGGTTTGATTCGAAGTCTGTTTCCGATAGGTAGGGTTCTAGACTATATTAGAGATGGAAAGAACAATATGGATTGAGAAAATAACGCGTGGGTGATACGTACAAGTCCAGAAGCGAGTAGGCCCTCAAGCCAGTGCTATTACGGCTGTAGGCTGCCCTGTTATTGGTGAAATGTTGTAAGATACTGGACGAAGAGAAAGGGATGGGTTTGAGCGTTGGGGAGTTGGAAAGTATGGCCGTCGTGGTGGTGGTGATGATGGCTATGACGGTATTGGTGGGGTGTGGTTGGATGGGTACTGGTAGGTTCTGTTTTGGGAGAATTTCTGTGGTGCGGCTCAAACACTTACCTAACCTTGTTCACCTGGGTACTGGTGGTTAGTTAAGCCCGATGATATGTTCCCTGAGATTAGCCACACAGAAATCTTCCCCCTTCCTCTGGCTAATGTTTAGATCAGATGTTACCTGCCATGGGCGTCTATTGTGTGAGCGGCACCATGCACACACCAACTGTTTCCGGGGGCGAGATCACACTTTCTCTCTCAATTTGGGAAACTTTATACTCGTCGGGTGGGGGGTAGGGTGGGTCTGGTTGATCGGGTTAATTGGCTATTGACCGCATTGCCTGACAATACCGCTGTTCCAAGGCTCCAAGCTCCGCGACTTAATCCTTGGGCGAAAAAGGTAGAAAGTACAAGACTACATAGATCTAATTGATTTATGTACAGGAGGTACCTATATACCATAAACTAGCACAATGGCTCTAGGCCTGGGAACTATAAAGATCTGCCAAACAAGATCGGTATTCTCATGACCTTCCTACGTCTCGGATGTCTACAGCCAACACAAGAGCGAGCCACATGGCGAGCAATATATATCACATGGTAGCCAGGAAAAATGTCTACCCACACATTTCCAGACCCCGTTTCCGAAAACCAAACAGCACTACACACCACCTCAACCCGCACTTAAAGCCTCTCAACACCGATACCCCCACTTCACCGGACACTTTTCTCTCCTCCACGCTTTCCAACAGCTCACATACTCAAACAAATCACCCACCGCCAATCCTCTCTTAGATCTACCACCTACCCAAAACCTAGCACGAATAATGTCCACACCCGCCACGGCCGACGAGCTCGTCTCCCACCACCTCGACTACATCCGCCTCACCATGGGCGTGTACAACGAGCTGCGGTCCCACCACGCACACATGCACTCGCAGCTCGAGCGCTCCCTCAGCCCGCGCCGGTACCTACTCGAGATCGAGGAGATTGAGCGCATGATGGAGGCTGCACTGGCGGAGGCCAGGGATGCAGATAGAGCAATGAAGGACGTGTTGCTTGCGGAGCTGGAGAGGCGCGAGAGTGAGGCGTGATGGTGTATGGGGATAGCGATAGGAATAAATATCTGGGGTTATGGATAGTTTGTTGTGCTTCTTGTGTGCCGTGCTTTTAATGGTGGTTGTTGTCTTGGTCGTTTTTCCTAGTTGCTGATGTCGTCCGGGTGTGATACTCTTCCCCATACTGGACTGCACGATTATCAGCGCCTCACCACAGGCCCCAGACCTGCCCATGGCATATGTCCAATGAGTCCCGTAAAGCCTTAAGCGGTTACAAATGTATAAGGCACCTCCCCAGCCGCAGCCTGGCCCAGGACGAAAAATGCCGATTTTTTCTTTTTTGTTTATATCATTAATTGAAAAAATGCCTATTGACCACCTATGTCTTATTAATATATCAGCAACTTTTAGGAAAATAGAGGTATTTCGTCGGCCCGCGTTAACTACTCAGAGTGTATCTCACTGTGCATATGGTCGTCGAGTGTATTGGGGATATTTAGATGGTGGTGTGTTGCGGGCTGGTTTGTGGCGTGCGCTACTTTGACCGAGTGATACCCCATGACTCACCCACGTGCGAAACTTTGTGCACTGCAAGCTGTTTGTCACAAAAGGACTACATCATGCCAACATAGAAAGGGGCGGTTAGTTTTGTATGTAAACACTATTCAACGCCCGCGTTAATCAGAAGATTAAGTATATCCTTCAGCTGACTGAAAATATCTCAAAGTAATAAAACTAAGATGTGGTCTTTGTGACTCCCAAGAGCATAAGATATGAGGTAGAGCTCCCCCGGAACAATTACATCAGCCCGCTAGTCAGGAAGCTCTCATTTGAGTGCAAGTTCCCATCCAACTGTCTTTGCGCGATCCACTCCATTCAAGATTACACACTACTCGAAATTGAAAGTCTCTCTTTCCCATCATCAAAACCACTTCTCCAAAGCACATAACCCTTCAACTACCAAAACACCCATCTAGGCCCGCAAGGTAGAGCTTCACCCCTCCTACCTTATCCCACCGTCTAACATCCCCGCTCTCCAGTATGCTCAACCAACCCTACCCACCCTCCGCTCCCGCACCCACTATCCCCAGCAAGCGCAGCCAGCAATACTCCCGTCAAGACCCCACCCTCCACGCCCTGCTTCTCGCAACCCTCCACCGCCACCTCACCATTTACCATGCCTTCCGCCGCCACCAAGAGCGCCATCTCTCCGCCGCCCGCAGCCGCAGCACACCACACCTGCTCGACCCCCACCTCACCAGCAGCATCAAGGCCGCCACCTCGCGCGTGCACAGAGCCGAAGACCTGATCCGCAAGCTCTCGGCCATCACCGCCGACTTCGCGGAGCACCCTGCGAAGCAGCGCGAGCTCACAGCGCTATACGACGAGTTAGACGCAACGGGGATCGACCTCGTCGTCGGCTTCGAGGGCCTCACGGCAGAGATGGATACGCTGTTGATGCGCATCGATGTGGTGGAGGAGGAGATGGAGGCCGCCTTTGCGAGGGCGGGGGAGTTGACGGCGATTGCGAAGGTTGTGGAGGTTATGGAGGAGGAAGTGGCGTGGTGTGAAGGGGAGATGGAGGATGCGTGATGTACTGGCGATAGTAGGAGCTAGGGCAGATGGTACTTACCTGTGTATTTTTGTTGCGACAAAATTTAACATAGGATGAAAAGGGGAAAGAGCTTCTGGTAGTGATATTTACCAGGTGGGGGAGAAGATTGATTCCCTAATAAGCTACTGTCAAATCTCCACTACTGTACGCCGGCGTTGAATGACTGGAACTAGGTCATAATATGAAGACAAATCCTCCTGGTTCACGGAATCCAAGATACTGATCGTATGTAGATTTATATTTGAACTGATAGTGATATTTTGGTCTCTTCTTGAGGTGGTATGAGGAGGAGTTCAGTTCAATGATTGCCGTATAGGTAGTCAAAATAAATGTTTTTAGTCAGTATTCGATCTCTGGGTTCATTTATATGACCTCTTGCTTTGGTATAGAAGCTCGAATTATTGGTTATGTACCTGCAAAAAGATCATTTCCAGAGAAATAATCTGCACAGTGGAGCTAACTGTGTATTTCCTGCCATTCTATAAGTAGGTATGTAAAGTATGTAGGTCTTAAATGTGAAGTATTGGTAGTCGTTGCATCAATTATCGCCCATATATGTGTAATTCATTAATCCTAAATACCATCAATCACATCCCTTGTGCTAGGGCGCTGGTTACTGATGGTCATTTGAAATTGATATGTTTTGGATCGTATCGTTTTCCTTAAGCCGTTTGGTTTTGATCCGGATATAAACTAAGGGGCCTTATTTATATAGGAGAAGGAATACCGGTCAGTGGTACCGCGCGGGGTTGGAGCTTGTGGTGCCACTGAACGGCGTTTTCGACTTCATCTGTAGAAGTTCCCGTGCACTATCAACCAACGTCCCTGAAATTACTTAGCTACCAATCCCAACTACCACCACCGCCACCACCATCCTCACTATACAACACCAGCACTATCAACTCAGGAGCCTACTCGAAACAACTCATCCCACCACTCTACAACAAAACCTCCCGAAATGTCAGTCGCCCCCACCTCGTCTCCTTAATCTTACATCTCGTCACCACTAAGATAACTAACCTAACGTTCTAGCATGACTACATCCCACCCCGCAAACATCATATCCAACACCGCCTTGATCGCCGATCTGGAAGCGGAGCTGAACATGAGATACATCGAAATACTCACGATTCAAGGCCGCATAATCGTGGCGCGTATCGACCTGAGCCATGTAGCTTTCACGGAATTCATGAGCCTCGATATCCTCGATCAACAATATGACATAATGATAATGAAGCAACTGCTGGAGATGGAGTATGGGGAGGCCATGGAGCGCGTAAGAATACTCAAGGATCTCAAGCTACAGGAGCTAGAGGGATGGGAGGCGCAGGAGGTAGAGAAAGCGGAGAGAAAGGGGGTAGAGGCTACAGCATAGGCTGCGTGAGGATAGGGAGGAAATAGCAAGTTGGGATACTACATGTAGTGCTACTAGGACGGAATTGAAACTCTAGGCACCCAAGTAAACCTTTCATTCACCACCTATCATATACTCCACCCCACCCCCCCACCCAAATCCATCTCGCGCGGGTGCGGTCAATCTTGGAGCTGGCGGCAGGGAGGGGGTGGTGGGGTTAAAGAGCCCAGGTATGTAAGGTTAAATATGGGAAGATACTCTTCTCGCGAGTAAAGGAGTTCATGGGGTGGAATTCTACAATACAATCTAGTCATAATCCCTTTTTTCACCTCTTAGCTTTTGTTCTTAAAGTAAAAGGTCTTGTGAACGTCTGTAGGTGACATCACCGGATATCGGAGGTCTGGCTTGTGCTTTACTTTCTTGTGAAAGAGGTCTTTTCTGGTGTTATCCAAGGGTATATGCTCAATTTCTATTTCCCAGGGGAAGATCGGATGCTATAAAGCTCTGACACACTCACCCCTAGTCATGCCTACATCCAGCCCCACCTATACTCTCCCACGGGTCACGTGGCCCCATCCAAAGCCCCATCCTACCACAACCACAACCCCACCACTGACTATCACCCACCTTCTCATACCTCTTCCCCAAAAACCCAAAAACCCCGACAGAGCCAGGATGACACTCCAACCACTCGTAAACGGCTTCAACCTCGCAACCTGGCTCGAAAACTGTAATAACCAGATCCGCTCCAGCATGCGTGTCTACCACCGCCTCGAGAGCCGCATCATCTTGGCCCGCGCAGATCTCGTGCGTTCTGGATTCTCGAACACTATGTCACCCCACAACGTCACAGTGGAGATGCAGCATATCCTGGATTACATCGCTATTCTCAAGTTGCACATGCAGATCAAGCTGAACGATGCTGAGATGCATGACCAGTGTCGCAAGGATGTTATACTGGAGGAGGAGGTGAATGGAGGAGTAATGGAGACGGCGGAAGCGGCGGAGGCGGGGGCATAGTAAGAGGGAGGATACGGAAGCTTAAGGACGCAGGCCAATAATGACAATGAGGGAATTTCGGAGGCACGCCTCCAGGTGGAGTAGGCTAGTATTGGTGAAAAAATAAACCTTTTAAAAGCCTGTTCTCTATCTTCTAGCTATGACCTCAGTTACTGAACCGCAACCTCCTCTGCCTCTTCATATGTACCAACATCCACCAGGCCCCAGATTGCTAACTTCATAGCAAAGGTAGCATCCGCATATCTTCGCCGGTAACTCCCACTAGATTCTTGACGTCAGGTTCACTAACCTCTGCGCACCCAGATGAAGGAGATCACGCCTGGACACGCCAATATCCCCAACCCCGCCGGTACAGAGACCCTCAAGGCTCAAACTAGCTTTTGTACCAGGTCCAGTATCATTACTAAGTCTAGATGTGGATGTCTTCCTAGTATTTTTACGGCAGCAGAGACTGGAGAGCACGCACCTTCCAATAACGATATACAGTACAGCGTTAGAGTCTGATGGCGTGGGATACTTACAACCTGGGGGTGACAGTCTACCTTCGAACAACAGTGATTGCCGTCGTATCCATATGAGCAGGATCACGACTCAGAAGAATCCCTCTTGGGTAGTCCATGCATTCAGCAAATGGGGTGTCGCGGAAGGACTGTTTCGTAAGAAAGGCGGCTAAAGACGTAACTAATCATTAGCAGATATGATCAAGAGATGGTGGAAATTCCGAGCTTGTATAATTCACCTAGAAACGTGGTGTCGTTTCCACTCCAGGGTAAAACATGGATTACATTATCATTCGTTCGTTATATTCAGGGTTTGCCAAAAGGTCTGAGGGGCCAGGGGGTTGGTTGGTATGTGTACTGGGCGTGGGGTTCGACTGGGAGTCCGGAGCCAGGCAGTAATACATCCCAATCCGTTCGGAGGAGTTGCACAATACACAGGATACCTGGAACGCCGATTGAGCTGGAATGACGGGACGAAATCTATCGCATCTCGCTGTCGATACTTCTGTTTGTCTAATATAGGACCAAACTCTGTAGATGGAGTATAGGAGCTAGGAGTTGGGAGATAATTGAAGGGCTCCCGTAGAAGCGGCGGTGCCTGAAATGTGTAATCAAAGGAGCAGGAGGTGAGAGTTGTACTCAGAGTTCTAATTTCAAGTTAACACATTTCCACGGTTCTTTACGTCCTAGATTTAATGCCATCTATAGTCAATCTTGTTGTCCTTTATAGCCTCTAGTCCTCCACCATCATCGGCTCCTCTCCTTCCCCGGACCCCACCCGGAAAACACCTCCTTCTTAAGTTCACTTTTTTCCACACAATCCAGCGTGACGGACCATTGTTCATCACTACAAATTATGACGGACGCCACCAGAGAGCGGATAGCAAAGTGTACACAGTTTATCCAGAGGTTTACAGCACTTTACGAGTCCTTCAATGAACGCGTGCAGGAGGCAGAGGCCACGCTTTTCCATCTAGGGTACACACAGTGGCTAGAACCTGAACAGATAACCGAGCTAATGACGGCCGCCCTCGATCGACTAAGACGTCTTTCGTTTGTAAGACGCATGGCGAGAGTGCATGTGGTGCGTCTAGAGAGAGAAAGACAAACCCTCTACTTTGGAGAAGACGATGATACGACGATGGGGGAGAGTGAGTATGGGCAGCAGCAGGACGGGTATGAGCAGCAGCACAATGATTATGAGCAGCGTGAGAATTATGCGCACTATGACGAGGGTGAGCGGTACGGAGAGACAGCCGAATATGGTGATGCAGCGATGGATGATGTGAGGACAGATGGGGGAATGAGTGAAAATAGTTTGGAGAGTTTGGGAAACAGCTCTTCCAATGGCCATGGAGGAACCAGTTGGGGCACCTTCTCCCACGCGGTCTTTGGCGATGCTGTTTAAAGTGGAGCTTCTCATTCAATTGTTTCTTGCTATGCAGCATATGTATAGTGAATGAATAGGCCATAGACACCAGGTACAAGGCCTGCCTGGCGAATGCGCGTCATTGAGTTGTAGGATTAAGCTCAGATAATTAATTATGTTTGATAGCTGCGCGTGCTTTGTGAGTTGGTCTCTTGTGGTAGCACGTTACTTGTAAGCTAGGAGGGTTTATGTTTTCTGGGGTACTTGGAAAGATGGATCGCCACCGGCGGGACACGCTTGACAGAGCTCCTTTGCTTCCCGGTCCTGTCAGGCCAAGACTAGAATATCTCTTCTCTCCCCCTTAATCATTGCACCCAAGGTCTGCCCAGGCACCTCCAACTGCAGCAGGGCTACCGCAACATGTCCGTGTAAGCCACACCTTACTCAACTCGTAGCAGAGCGCGAGTACCACCCGTAGTGCGCCGGGATCTCATATTGACCAAGAACATTCTTTTGCTATATGAAGGGGTTATATAGCGTGCGAGGAGGTGAGTTTTAGGACAGTCCATACCTGTGTGTTTAGGTGAACGGAGGTAGGTAGAAGGGCCTGGTGTCCGTTGCAGAGCCTACAGCAGTAGGGGGGCTTAGAGGTTGAGATCAACACCAAGTGATGTGGAGCGGGAATGATTGTCCTGAAGTGTTGCCCAAATTGTTGGTTGGGTTTTAAATGAAGTCCGTGGACTGTGGGGTGGTCATCCATCCTACAGGTAAAGGTCACGTGTATAACGCTTCATGGAAACTACTGGGGACAGCATCGGCGACCGTAAGACAAATATTTAACGTCTCCGCACTCCGACATGGTTGACATCCTACGTGGGTTAGGGTTCATGGCCGGTGTTACAAGGCCAAATGTTCTTTTAGATGGGCAGGGGTAGTGGGGGGCAATATTGAGTATCATTTGTAGTTAGGTAGCTGGCCTGTGCCGGTTTAAGTGGTGCTATATCTTAATTTACTAAAATAACATCGCCCGAAGCTCAAACCGTATTGACTGTTTCCTCGCTATTTAGTGCCATACCGGCTTGTACCGCCAAACCGAGGTCTCATTGCAGACACTGATTGAGGAGTACCAGGCATGAAAGAAGAAGTCCCCATACTCTCTATATCCATCCTCAGAATCACCTGATGAAGATGGACTACGACGATGTGGTTGCGCCCTATAGCTAAAGAACACGGAAAGCAGGAAAACAAGAATTTCGAAGACAACGGAATCTTCTAGCAAGACATGGCCGTATATATGCCTATATATGATAGGGACCCACCCGTTGTACATGCACATTCTAGAAACAGTTCTTTGAGATGATAAACATACCAAAGAAAGTTGGGAGTGTTCATAGTAACAAAGAAAAAGGAAACTAACAAGAACAGGATAATGAAACATAATACAATGCACAGAATATAGAGGGAAATAACAGTAAGAGAAACAACGAGATTTGGGGTCGGGAGCAGAACTTAGGGGTAATTGGTCAGTTGGCGTAAGAGATAAAGAAACTTCGATGTACGTGCGTGCATGAGTGGGGGACATAAGTACATGTACTTATGTGGGAAGAACAAGCAAAAAAAAAAGAGAGCACACCAGAACTGTGGAAAACGATGAAAAACAGATGTCTTGTTATATGGCCTGGACAATATCTATAAAGGGAGTAGGTCCTTGAGGGATATACTCATATATAATTATATGCTCTACTCGTAGAAATATATCACAATGCCCCCATTCACATTACCTAGCGCGCTGCGTTTGGCCACACTAGACATAAATATTTCCTGATATCCTTTAGCCTAAAAATACAGCTACCCCACCCTGTTTTCATCCCTCTACCACTGCAATCATCCCTACGTCCTCTACCCCGCACAGCAACATCGAACAACTCCAAACAATCCTATCTCTTATCCCGAAACGCACTTCACTAAACCAAAATGGCTCAAACCAACGCCACCGTTCAACCTCCTGCAAACGATCACACCGATAATTGGTCTGTCTGGCGCGGTCGGGTTCACAATGCCCTGATGATCTGCAACGAGCTCTACGGGCAACGCATCATCCTCCGCAACGAGCTCGCTGACACCGGCTTTGACATGACACGCATCAAGTATTATGACGAATATCCTGACGAAAGCAACAAGTTAACACGGGAAATTCGATCGTACCTGGTCCGCATCCATAATGTCGGAATCATCATCGAGCGTCATGCCATGGGGGCGGAGGTTCTCTCGGATGCGATCAAAGACGCGACCCTCTTGCATGAAGACAAGATCATGATGGAGGCGGGTGGGGTTGCAGCGGAGGGTAACACCCAAGAGGGGGAAGAAGGCGAGGGAGAGTATTGTGATTGTGGTGGGTACCATGAGGATCAATCAAATAACAACGGCAACGACGAGTCGGAGGACGAGGATTGGTTTGTCAATAGGTGGTAAGCGGGAGGATCCGGGTGTTCGTGGGGGTGGAGTTATAAGGCAATTTTGCCATATCCATCTACACCGTAGACAAGACGAGCACATAAAAAAGAAATAAGAGTTAAACCTGATTTTCTCTTAAATACAAGTTCCAGATTGTTCCACCCAGAAGGAGTGACCTAAGCATTAGCCCTTTAGTATCCCGTCTGGGAATGTTCCGCCCGAGTCCGTGGTTTTTATTCATCGTGATAGTTCAGCTATGATGGGGGGGCGAGGCCCTATTACGGTCCCCTAGGTGCTTAGAGGCCGGAGGTCTATAGCGCAGAGAATCTCCATATCCGAGCGTTTCGCATGGCGGAGACCTTCCTAGTCATTAGGTGGCGTTTCTACATTTTCAAAGTTATTAGGTTGTTACTGGTTAGAAACCGAAAACCTGACTCGACCGCTAAACTTCAGCGTTTGTATCAACTATGGCCCTATTGCGCCCCGGGAAAAAGAAACTAGTTACTATCCTTGTGGGAATGCCTAGTTGCTAGTGCTTTCATTTTGAAACTACGGACGCCTCCCGCAGGCATAAAATTGGGTTAAACAAATTAGTGCGATTGATGAGACTTTAGGTGCCGAGTGATAGGTCATGATTAAATCCCGGCTCGTTACGTTCTTCCTTACTGCCCGAGTGAGAGTATGCCAAAATTTCAACAATCAGATATAATCTACCACACTCAATTATAGTCACCATGAATAGCTCTCCTCTCCGCAAATCCAACGGCTCCTGTGAATATCCTCTTCCGGGAGACCAAGAACCTCCGCCGGACGAACAGTAAGCTCCTGATGCCCGCAGGGAGCCGCGGTCTGTTACTGACGGAAGGGGCTGAGGAGGAGCACACAAGTTTGCAAAACTACATCGAAGCTCCGCCACCAGTAGGAGCCAGGGGATATGCAGATTTTATGCTAGTGTTATATATATCCCTTGGCCTTTGGGGGTTGGGGACTTTGGGTATCGATAGGGCAAATAATTTCTGATGGCTTGGTAATTAGTACGCTCGGAAGCCGTTATCTCCGGATATACTATGTTAGTATATACACTAGTAGGTACCCGGGGGCGCTGTAAGGTGGCGAGTTGTAACGTTTGGCCTAGAAATGCGGGAGGGTGCCTAGAAGTTCAATTTTTAAGACAACACAACGTTTGAAGAACATAGATATTTAGTCATATGTATGATGCATGGGCCCCTAAAACACTACCCGCCATTAATTTGGGCCATTAGCCTGTAAAAGAACAACCTATGACAGAGACAGTAATTGAAGGAGAGGCAGGGGCTCTTCGTATTAACCTAATTACAATATCCAGTTCCTAACTTTACACCGACCCGCTATAGGTTCTGCTAGCTAGCTTGGTTTTTGAGGGATATGGGCTATTTGATTGTTGCATCACTTTCCCGCACACCGGGTACACAATAGCACAATAGTATTGTTCAGCGATCCGAGTGATATGTGGTGACGAACGGCCAATCTCCCTCCACCTGCCAGGCCAGCGAAAGCGTCTAATCACAATAACGGAGGGGCACCGCAGCGCCTAGACCACCTACAAAGCGAGGGGAAACCGACGCAGTGGGAATGGAAAATGCTCCAGAGTATTTACAAAGGGGTTGGAAAAGGGAAGTCAGATTTTATTTTCTACTATTATTGATTGTGGCTCCCGGGCAGAAGATTTGAAATGTTCTGCACTCTTAAATGAATAATAGTAGGAGGAGTTATAAGGTTATTGTATTACACATATTAGGCATACACCATATTGAGTAACATTGTATGGGTATATTTACGCTCGTTATATTTCTTCTGTACTAATAAACCTTTGCATAAATAGGGAGCCCTCTTCCCTGACAGTGAGAACTGACAAGTCTTCATACTCTCCTTCTTCTTTAAAAGGAAGCTTTAAATACGGCTCCACATCCCCCCTACCAATCTCAAGAAAAAGAAATCCAAACCAATCCGCATACGTACCTTCCCTCTTATACCCAGCCCGCATTGATCAGCAAGACCGAAGTATTTACCCCACACATCTAACATGGTCATGGAGGACGGAGAGTCTGGGGGCCGGGGTGCCTGTCCCATATCTACAGATGACAATGCATATGAGCAGAGGTAGACCTACTTCAAGGCTCCATCCCTTTATGACTTTCTAACATTTGGTAGCGTCAAATATAACCTCCACAGCACCCGTGCAGATACTCCGACTCCATCATGGTCCGTCGAGGCTCAGAGTACTGACAAAGGGAACGAGGGGTATGTTCACATTTGGTTCACCTATTTGACCGCTTACTAATCCCCCGCAGAATGGAGGACTACCCCCGTATTTCTTCTTCCCATTCCAATACCATGAGCACGGAGTGTGTGAAGAGTGAGCTTGGGTACCATAGGTAAGCACCCTCGAGATCCCCATGAGTTTGTGTTGTACTAAGCCCCACAGAATGGATCATCCATTCTGCTCTGTGCCCCGTCCTGCACCCCTTTTGTCTCCCAAGAGCATGATCAGCGAGCCTGAGTATGATCCGTAGGGGACATGCGAGATTATGCCCCTCTCCTTGTTGCGTATACTAACCGGCTCCAGCATTGACCTCCCTGCCTATGAGAGCCCTTATCCATCCCCCGCTCAGATTGTCGCTCAGGAGGCTAGGCCGGTACCCCCTTCAGCGGACGCCACCATAACATCCGAAGGGGCCAAGAGCATAGTAGAGCCACACATATCTGCCTTACAGCGCGGCGGACCATCTCCCGACAAGATCTACTGTTTGTCAAGGCCCCGCGATCACTTGATTCTTGATCATGTCCCAGACTTCGATCAGCTATACCCCAGATTTAGCAAGTATGGAGGTCCAGAGGAATGTGACAACATTACCAGCGAGCATTCCAAATCTGTGCCCGTCGTTGCTGACGATTCGGATGAAGCTAAGGAGCTATCTAGAGATCATTGGAACCCCCCCGCCTATTGGCGGTGGTTGGTCATGCACGGGATGGCTGAGGATTGTGCCTGGCGTCCCACAGATCTGGTTGCTGATGCTTTAGAGTCTGGAGATGAGTAGTTCTTTAGAGAAACTCTTTTGTTAGCCATATAATACCGATACGTATGCAATTTTATTTTAATGTAAATAGAAACACCATAGGAAGCAGAATCCTAGTTTCATGAAGGATAGATCAGTGATTGAGTGTTTTGCAGTGATTGAATGTTTTATAGGTAGTGTAATTACTTAAATAGAATGTAGTTCAACTTAACTTACGACCTGTTAACTGCCTATTCCGAACCTGATTAATCAGCCGTGTTCGGAGTCTTGCCAGAGAACCCTTACCCATCAACTAATACCCATCAACTAATACCCATCAACTAATACTCATCTCCCTTAGTTCGCATCCCGTCACCACTACCACTAACACTCATAAACAACCAAACAACCAAACAACAAAAAATTCAACCGGAAAGATGAGCAATCAGATGTAACTACCATTCCCAATCGTTCTTGCTTCCGCTAATCCATCACAGGAATACCCCCGCTACCACCGACACCGCAGGCAACGAACCTTCTCCTCTCGGTATCAGGCTTGAGCTCGAGTTGAATGATCCTGCCAACTACTTTTATTTCAGAATTTGCCAGGATATTTCCTCTGCGCAGCGTGCAGAGGATCTCACCTACTGTATCCAGAGCCACTTCTGGACACTACGCCTTGTATGGTACCATAGCTACAACGAGCGTGCTGGTCAACTTGCCATCACTTACGGCAGGTTGGTCCAGACCGGCTACAACAGCGATACTCCTGAAGCTATCACCGACGAGATGCGTGGTCTCTTAAACGAAATTGAGGACATCAAGTTCAACATGAAGCATGAGACTGAGACTTGGTCTGAGTTTGCTGAAGACTGGAAGGAAAGAATCTTGAGGGAAATGGAGAAGGCAGAGGCAGCTGGAAGTGTCGGGGACCCTGAGGTGGCCTTGATCAAAGAGCTTCTTAAGGGTATCAATAAAGAATGGGAGGTCTGAAGACCCATAAAGACAGATATTGTATCCTAGAGGACTTATGCGATTGGGGTGTTGGCGTGTTCGCGGTTTCCTCTTTCCTTCTTTGTGTATGCAGTGGTAGCAAATGGTTTAAGATAGGGGAGCGTACCAATGAAGGGATACATTAGATCTAACTCAGGTTGTCACAATGGGAGGAAAATATGAGGACAGTAAATCTCTTAGGTCTCCATTCCATGCCGGAATATAGCTCATACACTTGAATAATCATATTAAATTAGCCGATAGCCTTTAAACAATCTTTGTTTACGCGACATCTGGGGTTGGAGGATCTAACTCGAGAGACAGCTTAAGTTTCTCTTGGGGATTTCCAAAAGGTGTACAAGCTGCTGTTGTGCGTGAAATAAATGTTCCGGTGTATAATTCTAGTGATAAGGGGACTAGAACTAGGCACATACACCCTCGGCCACTGGATTAATAAAAACATAGTATAGCTATGAAGAGGACGTGGATGTACTGACTAGATTGTTTAACTTACAGGACTATGGATCGACCGCTGGGTGCGTCATCTACTACATGCAACAGGGGCTAGTAGGGAGGCACTCAGTGATATCTGATGATGCACTTGGCGTTGCTTTCTCTTGTGCCCCTGTTACCCAGGCCAACAAACATCACACCATTTCATCGCCAACAACCGGCCTCAAGGAACACACCCTACCTTACATCGCTCCAATAGCTATACACCACTCCAGAAACACACAGCATTCGAGCAAATACGACAGTCGTCAAGAATGAGCTCCCAAAATGCCCAGAGTCGCGCCGCCAGAGTGGCGGCCCGCATCACCGATATGAGGAACCAGGTTCGAGAGGTCATGGATATCTACAATCTCGTCTTTGGGGAATTTGTGCTAGCGAGAGCAGCACTCACAAACAGTGGCTATTGTCAAGTTACAACCCAGATGGGGGACCTCACGGAAGAGATGATAATGCTCATCGAGCACCTCCAGCAAAAGCAATACTGGATGGATGTCACCTGGTCTGAGGCTAGCGAGCTGGACAGATGGTGGAAAGACTTGGCATTACTCGAAATTGAGACGGTGGAGAGGGAAAGAGGGGGGGAGCAGAGGGCGGATACAGCTTAGAGCCCTTGGGGTATGTAGGTGCTTCTCATCCACCACTTTCGCGCTTCGGGAAGCATCAGCACTGACGAGAATTATGGCATGCTTAGTGGATATTCAATTTCCCTTTGTGTGACTTCAGCGGGCAACAGATTGCATATGGAAGCAAACTCTTGCGATGGATATGGGGTTACGTGGGATGTACAGGTCTTACCGCTATAGTCTATATACCTCTATACAAAGTTTACTACTATTCTCGGTGTATGTGCCTACCCCTATGATCTGCAACAAGTGAGAGAATGAAACAGGTGCTGCAAGGAGCTACCATGGAAGAGCACGGAACACAAGTACCGACCATAACCCAGGGTTTAGTCCGCATTATACCTTACTTGAGGGGTTACAAATGGAAAGCAATAAAATCGAGACGACACCGTACGAGATCATGTCCTTATGCCTCTGTGGCGCCCGCTAGCATTTGCCAGATTTCTCCACGCCCCTGCATACCAGCTCCTTCGACCGGTCCCAAGAGATGGTATATCGATAGATTTGTACCTAGATATCCTCAACGGAAAACTCGTTTCGGGCAACGGGGAAGAATGAATATATAGAAAATCTGCGGTACGTGTGGGGGTGACTTAAGAGGTTGGCTCAAACGTAGTACGGGGGAGGGGGAAGACTGTAGTCTAGAGATAAAGGAACGCAACCCATGAGACTACCATCCTACAAAAAAGCTGACCAACCCCTCCAAGGTGAAAGAAGGATTAAGGTGGGTGAGCTGGTGGAAGGATTGTATGAGTAGAAGAGTATATTGGGTTTGGGAGCCTAGATTTTGAGTACTGTCACCAGGTCTAACAACATCATATGCTGTTTCCCCCCCTCATCTACGGCATGTCTCTCCGTATCCGCAGATACGTATCTAGTAGCGATACCAGTTATGTTCACAAACGGAGTTTAAAGTATATAGAATGTACCCAATCTAAGTGGTTGATGGCTTATAACAAAAAACAAGGCGTGAGTCAAAACCCCCCTTGAAAAAGCCAACCCCGTCTTCTCCAGGCCCCTAACCATACCCGGGCTTACAGACTACCATATCCGATAACCAATAAGAGGATATATAGATGTAATACAGGGCTAATACCTAATAAAGTTCAACCCGTGAGCACAATGCCGTAAAGTGCAGTCACACCACACAAACCCTTGTCCAAAAAAACATGTATTCAGTGATATACGACAAGTAGTGACCTAACAAAATCTGTTTCGTCAAGATAACTAAGGTTCGGTTCAACACTACCTCCATCAGTGTGATTTAGAAGGGAGGGTTCAATTTCAATAATGTATTCCAGCCTCTTCCCCTGACATATACAGCCCCTGACTGACATGTCCAAGCAAAAAATGAATCCCTTCGTTCCTGCCTCTAATCCCACCATGAGTCCACCTGCTACCCTTCCACCCGCTGCATGGTTGAGGCAACGCGCTGCAAGCGGGATTCACGTCTATAATGAGAGGCAAGGACAACTCGTCATTATCCGGGCCAAGACTGGATACCGCCGTGGCATCACCCTGCCCACAGAGATTACGCCTGAGAAGAAGCAACTACTCAGGGAGATCGAATGCCATAGGATACGCATGGCCGCAACTCTTGGCCTGGCTTCGGGAAGTGAGCAGTGTTGGAAAGAGTGGGATATGCAGCTCATTGAGGTGGCGGAGGAACAGGAGAGGATGGCTAAGGAAAGCGCTGATGAGGAGAGTAAGGCTCACGGGGAGGAGCGTGAGGTGGAGACAGAAGAACAAGGCGAAGACAGCTGAGGACGAGGAGGACAAGGGGTGGGAAAGCAATGAACATAAATAAAAAATAAGAAAGGAAAGAATATGTAGTTAGATAAAAACAGTGTGGATACAGGTATAGGCGTTTCGCTTCTGCCTCTCTTCGGCACTAGGCAGGAATAAGAGGATCATCCCCTGGAAATTAAGAATAGTATTAAATCCTCCACCATGATATCGAGGGGCAGTGCCTGTTATTGGTTCCGCAGGGAACCGAGCTGTGAGCCTAATAGTAATGCTAGAGAAGATAAAGCGTTCCTTGGAACGCATACGTAGAGTTATCAATTGCTGGCCCTGACGCGTATTGATTCTTTTGCAGAATCTAAAAGCATTTGGAGGGAGGTGTAGACTCTGCGGTGATATTGAGTGTACTAACGCGGTCGTAAATTGTAATTTTGCAAAAGGAAGATAGAGATTACGTATCCACTGGAACAGAACTTATATGAACTTGACAATGAGATATATTTCTCTTGATATACGCAACACGGCGGGGTGGCTATGTCTCCCTATGACGATTTAAAAGGAATTTGTTCTCCAGGCCATATTTAATTAAACCTAGGCGGAGAACATGAGAGCGGTGGTCTTAAATCAGTATTACGATGTAGCCAAATCGTATTAGGGTTCTCGGTAGTATGGTATTGTGATATGTATCGGCAAAACTCTCTAGTAATAAAGTAAGTAAAGCACGATGTGGTGGTCTTTAGGTAATAATAGATGGGATATAGCTTTTACCTGTATCGATAATATCATGGATGTCATGCCGTAGGGACTTGGCGCCCAATTCGACACTCATTTGCTTCTTTTAACCTAGATATATGGAATTACATGTAATGAACCAAGAAAGAGAAAAAAGGACCGAGATTGATGCTCCGGAACAATTCCAGGAACATAAGATACCAGTCGACTATGGTATGATATATCATGTTGTAATGTGTGTTGCTTCTATGCCTAGGAGACAATCATTGCGCCTAGGCCTACATGTATCCTCCAGTACATATGTCATTTTTATAAGGACACACTATGTTTCACATATTAGTATATAGGGCCTGTCAATAGTGATGTAGCCGATTGATCCATCAAGTCTCGTATTGTTCAGTCCTTTCTATAGTCAGATTACAAAATATCATAATACTGACTGCGGCAGCGAATCGAATCATGCTATGTCTACCTCTAACACAAAGGGAAATTGAGCTGCGCTGTTACAACAATATTTGGCATGGCAGAGGGGCAGTAATCATATAATATCGTAGTGGCCTAGACCTTGCTAGCTATAATCATTATAGGGAGGATATTCTCCCCGGCTCGCACTAGTAGTCTCAAAATATCATTCGGTTCCATAACTTCCTGAGCAGATAGCAGTGGGTAAGATCTGACATTGGGATTATACTGATCCGGCCATTGAGAATCTGGGGTAGTATAGTAGGCTACGAGGTTCTTTCTTATGCCAGAACTTCAGTATGGGTGGCTCTGAAGCTCGCCGTATTCGTGAGGTCTACGTGGCAACGTAATATGTTACAAGAGTGTGAAGATAGGTCATGCAACCCATGAGCAGGGCCGGGAGGACAGGGCAGTAGGACCGCGGGGGACGTTTCCTACGGAATGTCCCAAATTGTTCAACCCTCCCTCTGCGCATATTAGCCTGGAGCTCAGATGTTGAAGTCCGGTATTCCTGTTTTATATTGCTCACCTTTCTGGTGCGAGTTGAGAACTCCTCTCTCAAAAGGCGAGATTACCTTCTACTACCAAATCATTGATAGAGAATGAACTTTAATATACAATATATTCCATACCCTGATCTAGAAGGCCATGTACATCATCTCATCATAGAAGAATACATAATGCCCTAGCCCGGGGTCTATCCTGCACTTCTCTCAGATATACAGACTATTAGGTGCCCCCAGGACCCCAGAACCCCCCCCCCAGAGCCTTCCCCAACGATTTTTTCATTGAAACAGTTTGTTGTTCAAACCGAAACCTAAACCACCTGTCAGTAAATTCCCGCATAAATCCCATAATAGGTTGGCATGCAATAATCAAATAGAACATAGGAGGTAGAACATAGAAGAGGCTAAGGGGGGAGGATTGTGGAGGGTTGAGGAAGTGTATTAGATGTTATAGGGGGGCAGTGTCAAACAGGGCTCAACCCAGTTTCATCGTGTTTGAGGTTTCCATCCCTAATAAATTTCCTTCATGGGTTGCTTAATTTGTTTGACTTGGTTCTTGGGTCTCATCATTGTTCGGGGTTTGTACTGGTTCAGAGACTACATATTGGATAACGAAATCCTGTATCCGCATGTATTTGGAATGGTGCATGAATGTAGTGCGGTATGCATGATATTGTTTACGCTTGCTGGCAGCCCCAAACTACCGGTTCCGCCAACCTCCGCTACACCTCCCAGACTTGAAGAACCCAACATCATCCTCTCACCTTCCCCTTTTACCCATAATGACCAAACATAAATAACATCAAGTCCAGCAATCACAACAAACACCTTTATTTCTGGGGTTTTGCGATCTAGTCCTATAGTGTAAGCCAGCCTAAGAGGACAGCCTTTTGAAATATGGCTGACATACTTAGTATCACAATGGCGGCTTCCGGAAGACACAAGAAACCTGATTTTACCGCGGCTCAGTATTGCTCCGCTTACGCTGACTGGTCCCACGACAAAATCACAGACCGAATGGACACCTGCAAAAGGGAGATCAGCAGAGCGAACCGAGACGGTTATTGGGTCCAAGCCAAGCTTGTTCTCGCAAGGGTTGAGCTTGACAACAGTGGTTACTACAGTCCCCACGAGCTTCATCCTACGAAGAGACAGCTGGAGCCTTTGAGTGAGATACAGAGATTAGAGAAGGAGGAGGATAGACTTCTGTGATGTGGAAAAGAGGGTGCAAATAGCGTTAAATGGTACCAATTAGTCGAGGTGATTGAGAGGATGGAGTACAGGGCACCATTCACTGCGGTTGAGGCTGCGGAGGTAGCGGGAGTGTGGGCACGCGTCGCCAAGGAGGGTGAAGAGGATGCGGTGATTGGGGTAAGCTATATTGAGGTAGTGGCCGAGTACGCTATTGAAAAGGCCAAGATTGCAGCACGAGAGTCAGGCGCTGTGGCACGCAAGGCAGCGCTAGAGCAGCTGAGACTGCAGGTAACGCAATGATTAGTGCAGAAATATCGAAGGAGTGGAATGATATTGCTGACGAGTCGGCTGCTAAAGCAAGAAAGCCAACAGTTGAGGCAAGACTGGCAGCGAGGGTTGGGAGGCGTGGTTATGGGGAGAAATAAGAACGCTAGAGGGTCTAGGAGTCCTAGGAATAGTAACTAGCTAGAAACTACTATATCCATGAAGACTCGTATAGACCGAACGATGGTGCGGGAGAAAAGCGCCTAATTAAGACCAATCTCCAATAAATTGTGGTTATACCTAATTTCATTTTTTCCCCGCGCGACCTGGTGGATATAGGATTTCTGTTAGATATACGTCATTAGAATATCCCTTGTTGTGTACGTACATACCATATATGTAGTTGAAGATCCACAGAAACATATATAGCGCTCCCCCCCGTCTAACCCCACCTCCCACGTACACAGGGTATCACTAGTGGGCTACGAAGTACCGACCCCCGGAGGAAATTACTAAAATAAGAGCTCCAGTGCAAACTACGCACCCTCCTATGGCCCACTTCCCGCATCTACAACCTCACCCATCATATCAAATGGATGGCGCCCTATAAGGCATCGCCTGCGCTAGTGGGAGCATGGCCCACGTGATCGTGCACCTCGCTGTCTCAACCACCTCTGTAGAGAATAGCTACATAATGTTTATAGAGGGCCTAGGTTGCCCGTGTAGAGGTTCAGCTCAGCTTACTATAGTAGATATGCCGAATCCTGAAATATTATGTTAAGGTTGTAGCATGGGTTGGTAAAGGGTGTCCTGGTAGATTACGTGTACTTGTATATGCTGGTGTTTAGTGGCAGTGCTACGAAACTGGTATTTATGAGTGGTTATTAGGGCTCTCTAAAGTAGATCTCCCTTTTTAAATATCCAGAGCTAGAGGTAAGGTAGCTTTTTACGCAATTAAATAAATTCCATGTAGTCTATTCAATCCTCTAGTTATAGCATACATACCGTACTACGCTATAAAGGCCAGGGAGCCCAAATACTACGCCACTCAGTATCTCCTGGGCCTGGCTAGGAGGAAACTGACACCACGCCTCTATTACCCGCCGCATACTACGACCACATCGCTCGCCTTTACCCATCTTAAGAAACAGGATTTGCAAGCCCAAAATACTATCGGAGGTTCGGCGCTCGCCCCAACTATGAATACGGGAGCTCTGTAAGCTTAGCCTTATTCCATCACCCTCATGGCTAATCCTAACACCCCGGCAGCGTCCTCGTCATAACAACCAGCCTGACGGCCATCGCTACCCTCACAGACGCCCAGCTACTCACCCGCATTGCCGCCCTCCAGTATGCACAGCAGCACAATACCTGGTCTCTCCACCGCCTGCAGGGAGAGGTCGCACTGGCATACAACAGGCTCACCAACTCAGGTCCTGGCCTGACGGTAGAGCGGCTGCGGCTATCAAATGAGTTGCATGGATTGTATTGGGAGGTTAGGAATGCGTTGGTTTGGTTGAAAGAGGGAGAGAAGGAGCTACTAGACTTCATGTGGGAGGCGGAAGTGCGGAGGGGGCGGACCGGGGGAGGATGAATAGCCGGAGGGGTGGTTGGAGATTGGTTCCTGCTCATCGTCCATGTTGACGTACATTGATGTAGAGTAGGAGAGTTTAGGAGTGTACAGCTGGTAGAGAATGACTATGGTTTAATATATTAAATTTAGGAGAGCTGTGTTTCCCGGTGAATTATAATTCATTATACCAAATTTTCAAAGTCCTCTATGGGTTTGGAGCCAGCTTGATGGGGACAGTGATATTATCGATAGATACTGCTGAGATATGGTGGGAGTCAAAACAGTGTGAGGGCCTTTGTTGGCCCGGGTGGCCCTCGTCTGATGGCTGGGTTGGTTATTATCCCGCGATCTACATATATTCTAAATTACACATCCATTACGACCTACGGACAGCTATCACTGTTGGAAGAGAGAAAGAGACACCCTCCTATGGGGCCAGTGGCTTCAGGTTCCAAGGCCAGCCACTCGCGAGGACGAGTGATAGAATATGATTAGGACCAACAAACCAATGGTGGGACAGGATGATTCCGGAGGCCGAGGGGCGGGAACAAAAACGCGTTTATGAGCCCGTGAGACCGTTCTTAAAAGCGCAGAACTATTTCGAAGAAGCCTCCGCGAAAGGGTTACTGGTATATGCCTTTACCAACCCCTTTCTTCTGTCCCCATACTGATACAAAACATATATTTAGTAAAAGTACCTGGGAGTGGCGCAACACCAAGGCATCTTGACAACGGATTTATTGAAGTAACCTATGTACCTCATGGGCGGAATTGGTGGCACAAACACCATGCAGGGTAGCAGCAATGGCAGTACGGTTACAAGACATATATCCCAACGTTACGTCTTGGTGGACAGGTAAATGGCATATACTAGCGCTTCCTGACCGGCTATACAGAGAGCAGCTTTGTATGGGACGGGCGTTGGAGGGATAGGGAATGGGAATGGAGAGATAAAGAGAGGGGTGTCAGAGCCTGACCTGTTTTGGGTTTAAAAAATATTTGTGTAGGGGCCGGGTCGCTAGAACGAATCATATTGTGCCAGATTTATTATGTAGTCCTACTCCTCTCCTTTATTCCCGTCGAGTCTCTTTCAACGCAGGGAGGTGTGGAGAGACGCAAAAATAAAGCAAATGTATTGGGCATGGTTTTTCTCCACGACGCAGTACCAACACATAGCACATAGCCTCATCACCCCTCCACCTCCAGTTGCCCCTCCCCACCACGAATATCATTGCCCTCTCCCCCCACTCCATCTTCACAAGCAATAGGTACCTCCAGCGCTTTTTAACCCTAGCCGCCTCTGTAGCCGCCCCATCCGTGTACGTCTGAGCGGCCTTGATGAAGTCAACCAACGGCCCCCCTACCTCTCTCATCGGAATACGCAACCCGCAAAGCTTTACACGTAAATCAAGTAAGGTCCAAGGTGAGTCCCCATCCCCGCACCTCCACTCAACCTCACTCTTCTGCCTTCTAACACTTACCCCCAACGACAGCGAGTGTCCCACGCTACGTTACTCGTCAACCAAGCCTTGCCTATTGCCAACCCGTACCAGCTGATCTGCTGCTTCGAAAGCGACAAGAAAACCCTCACCAGATATCTTTACGGCCTTCAGCGCGGCTACGTCATTACAAATACCGCCCTCACGAAATCAGGTTATTGCCCGGGAATGGTGGATACGGACTACCAGCAGGATACTCTCCATCAGCTTATGGAGCATCAAGAGGGCCTTAAGTGCCATATGGATCTTTTCAAGATTTTGGATAAAAAGCGAAGGATTCGTTGTTACTAGTCCTGAAGAAGGGGGACAAACCCCTGGCTAGTTGTGCTAGAAGGGGGGAAGGAGGTAGGGCGTAGTGGTAGATTAAGTTCTTCAGCGCTGCCCTTGTCTGCTGCAGTGTGGTGGGGTAGCGGCGGATATCGCTCGATATATCAAGTCTCATGCTAAGGGGACATCTTTGGTACAGGCAGCGAGTAGGAGCAGCCTATGGCCCCTTCCGGTCCTTTCTTTTGCCTCTCACCAAAGGTGAAAGAGGCAGCGGGTATATGCCGTCGGTGGAGGGAAATAGACCAACGTCGATCTCACCAGCCAAGTACAAGAACCAACAAAGCCTATACAATTAGAGCACTTAGATGTCGCAATCTGCTATTCTATTCAAGCCTTTAAACAGGCGTAGCTGTCGTCTGTAACTCTCATGGAAACGATAGCTTTGAGATCCATCCGCTAGGGCTAAGCCTAAATACTACTTGGTAAGTGTATTAATAAAAGATACCAGACCGGTCCCACCGATCCCCGACGATTGTCAGCCCGTTTTGTAAAGATATTGGACACAGGCGTTCCGGAAGCACTTCCGGTCCCCAACGGAGGAGGTCGTGCAGCCACGGAAAATCCTGGGCGCATCCTGCCCATTCCTTGGACCGAACAAAGTGAAGCACGACTGAGGACTCTATTTAATATGCTACTAATGGCTGTCGCTACAAATATCAATATCTAAAGTCTTTACGTCGGATCCACTCAGGAAAAGCACCTTTACTTGCTAATTCAAATATCTTGCAATCACATTCCTCCGGGAACAGTCCCTAACCAGGCCACTCAAGATAAATTCATACTTTCCGAGCGCCTGCAAAACTTGCAAAGAATCACCCATGCCGCATACAACGACTTGAACAAACTATCTCCGTTGTCGATGCCACGGTCTTCCAGGCTTCGTTTCCCAAAGATTTTCCGTTGCCTTGGGTGCAGGTGGACTACGGCCTAGCCTGGGAGGTTGAGAGGTACAAAAACTATCCCGAGCCCTGTCTGGAAATATATGATGAGCTTGAGAGAGTGGTACTGGGGAGGGGGGGGGGAAGAATATATGAATCCTATGTCATCAGAGAGCTGGATGATGTGGACACCATGATGTGATTATAGGCCTTTCTATGGTGTAAGATCTTGTATTTTATTTTTAAGGCCATGAGGATATCCCTTTGCTCTTCCGGGGCCTAAGAGAGCGCCCACAGCACCTTACAGTATTAAGATAGAAAGGTTAAAAGAGCTGTATAGAAAGCAAAGCTTAAGATGCTATTATGGAAAAATAATTCTGTTTGTACTGTTTATAAATCACTAGTCATATGTGGTATAGGCCAAGGCTACTCAGCAACTGACCCGGCGCAACGGTAGTCCCTCTTCCAAACCCTCTCATTTGCGTTTTCTCACCTCTGCTGCCCTCCTCCGAAGCCTAGTGCTACCTGGCTATGCGGGCGTCTCCTCGTCCCATTTAGGTGGGGTTTCGTGATTCTTCCAGTGGGTTATATCTTTACAGTTAGACTAAAAACGTCATTGATCCCAGCAGTATTATACTCCAAGCATAGATTCTAATGCTGTAATACTCATATCAGTACTGACATGCCATAGGGTTGAGCATGATATACTATACTACCCACAATCACGCCCGAACCTCTTTAGTGTGTGTAGTGGACAATACAGGAATGGCTCTTTAAGCGTCCCGCTCACTAGGCAGACTATCGCAAAGATTTATATTTTCATTGAGGCAATCAAATTTACGGACAGCACGGAGAGCAATCATGCGGAGGCGATCCTGGAGGCAAACCTGCCAGAGCAGGACCAAGGCTTAATTGATAACTACCAGCAGTTGCTCGGATTTGTGTGACAAAATTGGATAGAGTTTATTACGTAGTTTAAAATAAATAAAGTCATAAAAAACCAAGATCACAAACTACTTATGAAAAACTAAAACAAACATCGTCCACACTCATCCACATATCTCAGGCCAAAAACAAACGTCCTACATCCTCACCCTTCTCTCCTAAAATCCGTAATTCCCCTTCACAAATACAACTCGGCTCTGTCCAACTCAGAATTAATCTCCTTCATTACCGTCCCCAGCTCGGTAACCAACCGCTTACACTCGGGCCCATGCTTGCACGGTTCTGGCAGGGTGTTCTGGTACTCTTCATACTCATCGAGGTTGGATTGCACAACGCTCATGTCTTCAAGAATGATCTTCAGGAAGTGCTGGAAGCGCTCTGGGTAGTCTGGGCCTCTGTTTTCAATGCCATTCCTCAGTTGCTGGAGGCTGCCTTTCATTGCGCTCAGGTGACTCTGAAGACCATTTTCGGCGTCGCTGAAGTCACGAGGGCGAGCGGGGGCGATGCAAGGCATACTGTGCGTATAAATCAGGCTTTTATTTTGCGGTGATTTAGTCTTCCGCGTGATGTGGGATTGGTATGTGAAGCACTTTGAGTTTGGGGGGGACCTGGGCCCTTTTATGGTTAGAGCGTTACACTCCCAAGGGGAATGTATAGAAGTATAAATGCAGACTTTAGCCATGTTTGGGGGTAGAGATCAGATTCAAGGTGTAGTCCCACTGCAGGCGTACAGGGGCGGCCCACGATACATGATCTACACCAGGCATGAGTCAACAGGTACTATGACGCGGCTAGAATGAGGAGTCAAATGTGTAGTATTAGAGAGTTGGTAAGTGCGTGGCTGCTGACATCCACTTGTATATTGGGAAATATGTATTGAATTCAGGAGGGGTATGGGAGGTTTTAACAGTGAATGGCCAGTGCACAACTAAACGCCATTTTTTGATGCATCAAATGAGATTATACATGCGGATGACCCAACCACAAATAGCCATTAGCTCACGGCGAGTAATATCTGATATTCCATAGAAACACCGTATTGGTATATAATCTAGTAGTTGCAGGCCGCGGGATAGGGAAAATGATCATATCGCCTGGGGCCGGCTAGTGTGCTGGGATTACCTGAAATCACTACATTCTAGTGATTATCCATCTTTATCTGTCTTTGACCTTCCATGTTCTTGTGATTGAGGATTCTTCCATTACTAGCTATCAAGCCGAAGTAATCAATTTTTGGTCTCGTAAAGTCTGCCAAAAGAAATGGAAAAAACATGTTTTGTGGCCGCCCCTCCTACTCTTAGGGCTATATATATATATGCCTAGTACTTCCTTCAATTTCCTAAATGACTGCTAACCCAGCCCAGATCCTCCTCACGGCTATCTGGAATGGCCGAGGAATAGTAGTGTGGCACAAAGACAGCATTAACCCGTAAATATGTACGGCTATCCCTGTTTTTGAGCGTCCAGACAGGACGCTCCACCGGACAGCCGGAAGTGTCACCAAGCTCCCGCAAGGTGAAGGACCCCTAATGGATCCCCCAGGTGTCTTGGCTTTTTTTGAGGAACTACACGTTCCACCGTACCACCATCTGACTGCGCTTAGGCGGTGGTCCTTTTCAACTTTACGGTGTGTTAAGGACTTAAAGCTTGCTGCCCATCCCACCCTCATAAGAGGTGATAGGGGTGGCGGAATATTTGGTCAAGCTACCATGTGCCGATAATGCTGTGGTCGAACGCAGTCACTGAATCTGCTCAACGCGTTCCTCGGTGCCGCTTGAGGCGCTCGATCACGTTAGGACGCTGGCGTCGGCCTGCCCCGCAGCGATTGCCATGGCATGGCCTGTTGTGCGCTCAATGCAGCTATTAGCCATCTCCCCTACTTTTCTTGCGCAGTGACAACTAACCAACTGACAAACCATCCCCGAGTCTGTTGAAGCAGTCAGGGATAAACGCAAATACCATCCTCCACACCGAATACTCGCCCCCCCCCCCCCAAATGGTGTCCACACGAAATGAGCACGGGAACCTACCAGTCCATTTCATCCCACCATCGTGGGGAACCTGTGCGTACTGCGTCTCGATCCAAATCTCTCGGGAGTCTGCCACAGAAGAATATAGACGCTTGGATCACCACGATCAAGGGGCGACAGTTCCATAGGCACCTTGCGTGAGATAATGTGGAGGTAGAAATAGTATTTTAATCCAACTCGGTTCTGTTTAGTACCCCGCGGTGGTGCGTTGATCTAGCCTTTATCTGGGCTAGCCCGCGCTGGGCCGTGATACATACTACATGTATATGCATGTATATATAAGATCTGCGGCACCTCCTTTGGTAGCAATATGATCCTTGCCCATCTTTTTTGTCATGGATATCTCCGATTGGTCGATGAATTTCTTCCCAAAACCGAAAGGTTCCGTATAATACGAGACCTCTAATTACCTGTGGGAATATCTCGGTGTTGCAATATAATGGGACAGGATGATTGGCTTTTAGCGGTTGTTGTCCTCGTACATTAGCTATTAGCTAAGCCATTTGGGTAGTTTATTTTATTTTTCGTTCTCACGTAATACACATCCACCTTCGCCGCCTTTTTCAATTATAAAATCTTAGTACTTCATTGAGGTAAATCAAGGTACGTTTACCAGAGCAGTCGCCGGTCAGAATTCTTTGTCTTTTAGAGGAGATCTAAGGTTATACCGATCTAGACTCAGTATACATATGTATATACCCCTACCTTTATTTACCGATCTGCCTATTACAAGTAGCTATAGCTATGTCGCCTTTTCTTCAAAGAGACACATTTTTCTATGCGGATCCTATGTAATTTTGCCCAACCTCACCGGAGATACCTGTGCAGGTGAACAACATCTATTTAGGATTATATAGATTCATCCCGCCGTTGTCTGGCGCCCTATGATTTATTTAACCCAGAGGCCTTATCTGCTGGAACGTCGGGGTCCCGGGAAAGAAAGTTGCGCCCTAATCTGCATGGATCCTTTTCACGCTCTATTTTATAATATCTTTTTCATAATTCTCTTTGTTTCTCTTTGGGATAAAGACCTCCCTTATTTGGATTTCTTTCCTTTCATTATTACTTTATTCGGGTAAAAGATTTTGTTATTTCTTTGTTTTTATTTATGCCTCTTTGCTTCGCTATCTATCCCTTGGTCTGTCACTGCTAACCGCCCTATAATAGAGGGGGGGTCAGCGTTTTACTGATAGAATAAGGGGATAATAAGAAAACTCTACATTAGGGTGAAAGTCATAGAAAATCAATAACCAAATATCCCCTCTTGGTAATCAAACTTCTCCATGAGGGAGTCCCATTTCCCTATTTATCATTATCCACCCAGTAGTCTGGATACGATTACTGATGTAAACAAAAAATCCACCCAGCAGTTCAAACAACGGCAAGGACATCAATACGGTAGTGTGATACAAGTGCGCTCAACCGAGCTCTAATTCCAAATTACTAATAAGTTAGTTTGCCCTCCTGTTTTTGGTCCGCATTCGCCATGTCGCCACCTTGTACACTGGGCCGCATGTGTGCTCACGCCGATCAGCCTAGATATACCTACTATCTTGATAACCACCAAGGCTGACCTTCGCCAAATTACTACCCTCTACACTATTGCCGGCGGAATCTACCCACCCAGCCGAGGAACTATCTAGTCGCAGAGCCCATGATTGGAAGATCGAGTTGCCTTCCAAGAAAGTGGAGGCGGTACTCAGTCCCCTAAGATGCTTCTCGATGCTTGCGGGCCCGAAGTTAACCAAAGATCCCCATCTCCGCCAGGGTTAGGGTTATATTACAAAGCTCTCTCCGTTTGGGGTCTTAAGGGCTTAAAGGTGGGAAACCCTGCACAACGATCCCAATTGACTCCGATGATTCCGGTGACATTGAATTAAATCAAACAATGGGTGGTTAGGTGTGGTGGCCGCGGCTTGGCGCTCTCCACCGAAGCACTGTTGGAGATAACCCGATGAGCACAAAGGAGAAATATATATTTTGTGTGCGAATAGGTTGGATTACCGGATGGTGGTGTTGGGAACCGTGTCTTATCGCTGCGTCCCCCCTTACAGTGTGGATTCTTTTATTGGTGTGGCGTGTGGCAGTGTGCAGCAGTGGTATGCGACCAACGATCCGCCCACATACACCCGCTGAGTTAAATTGAGTGTCTCGGAATATCAAATTCAGATTACTGATCTGGAGCAATAGAGTAAACAAAGTAAAAGTCCCATCACGGGGGCCATACTCTTGTGACGATGTAGTCGCTAGCATATTTGTCACGCAGTATTCTCGCGCCCAACATGCAGTAGGTGCCTTTAACATTTGGGCTATAGCATCCCCCTCCGCTCAGCATATCGAGAACAACCGGATCCAGACCCGCCTACTTGGAATCCTATTGGGCAAATCGAGGAGAGTAGAATAGCGGATAGATGATCTGATGTCATACCTCCTTGTCTTTGAAGGCGGTATACCCGCGCGAGTGCAGCTGTTTGCCAATATCAGGATTGTAATTCATCCCCAATATCGCATTGTGAAGCTTGGTATTAGACTGGTGGTATGCATAAACCTGCACTACCAGCCCGGCTTCATGTACCTACAAACCCTCTCTATCGAGGACATATCCCCGGAGTAGTGATTGGACCTGGCCCTCCAAATTACGCGAGATGCACTTTACAGCTCGGGCTAGTCCCGAACTCGGCTAGTCAAGCCTATTCTAAAGCGGGCCACTGCTGAGATTGTAATAGCTTCATGAGATGTGCGGCGAATCGCTCGATGTCTGCGCATCGCCGGGCTGAAAGGGCTGAAAACCAATTGGATTGGTCTCTGAGCACCCCCCCTCCTCCCCCAGGCGCAGAATTGTTATTAATACAACGGGGTATAAAGGGGCATGGTGGATGGATAAGAGAGATGGGCTAATCCTTTATACTTCGACCGTGAAAAACATGGAAACGGAACACAGAACGATAAATGCCAGCCGGGGTGATCTTGTATGCCATCCAGGAACATGGCTTGACGTTTTAACGTTCTTTCTGCTCAATTACGGTCTCCACGCCTTAACGGTACTTTCTCCTTCTGGCTCTGGAGCCTATATTAATGTTAGAAATATCCTGTGGTCATTAATCCATCCTATTTGTGGTATGGCGATAGCGCTTGAAAGGATATTTGACAGTCCAATCTTGGAAAAGGACAATTTGAGCAGAGCCCAGCATTCTGGTGCGTTGTGCATGATGATGCCACAGGAGGGAGTGGGACAAGCACCACGACCGAGAGATAGGTTTGTCAAGTGTATGGAACCTGGAATGGGGAGATAATGTCTAATTCTCGTAGTGAATGGATAGATCCCAACTATTTCTACATACACGGTCAACATCCGATGCACCAACAATCCTTCAAGGACGTCCTAAAAAATTGGTTCAACTTCGGGCCGAACCGCCCAATTACCACGCCCCTCGGCCTAACCGTGGAATACGGATTTATACTGGTACCGAGGAGCTACGCAGTAAAACAGCATCTGAAGGAACCCCACCAAAACAGCTGGAAGACAGATATCGCATGCAACTACAGTGCGGTCAAGGCGTTAGCTGCGATCGCGCAAATAATCTACGGGTCGGTCGAGCTATATCGAGCGCGCGGTGACCTGGTACCCCGCTTCGGATATGCAGCATACTCGTTGACAGTACTTCCATATATTATAATGTCATTCCTCAATCTCGTCGCTTCACTCTGCCAGCCTAGCTACCCCTATCTATACATGGTTAGTCTCGGAGGGTCGGGCGGATCAGATACCTCAAATCGGCTATTGGACTATACAAGTTGTATTGTGGGAGAGGCTGAGCCGCGTACCGAGGGTGTGCCACACCACGGGGGTAGGGAGCGACCAGGGCGGAAGGAGTCCATTATAAAGAGGGTTGGTGCTCCAACTACATATATAATGTGAATAATGTGTTGACGGTATGCGCAGATAATACGGTGCCCCAGAGAGGTCTTCGGGCGTGCTATGGGACGCCTTACTATAATTGCCGTCATCGCGTTGCCGTACCTTGTGATATTCTGGCTCACCAACTTCAAACCCGGTCATAGTACGATCGAACAGCGGGGGTGGATCATGACTTCACTAGTTATCGGACACTTCTCCTTGGTCCTGATGATTGTTCTTGAGGGATTACTCCAGAAGAACCTTGAAGGGGACCGTTCGAAGGGAGTCCAAGACGGAATCTGGGAGGGTAATTGGGGAGGGATCCCGCGCGTATTCCCGTCAGAGAGGGTGCCTGCTTGTGTCATATATATATACCTGTTTGTGATGAGCATCCCCGCTATAGGCGCTTTTATCTTTGTTGGGCAGATGATACTTGACTCTAATGTTTGTGTTGAGGTTTAGTGGTCTCTGTGTCTTGGGGTTCACGAATTTCGTTTTTTTTTTCTTTTTTTTGATTTTTTTTTCCCTTTGCCCTTTCTTCCTTTCGGATGGTGGTTCCGGGTGGTGGGGTCTCGCTTTCTGTCCCTTTGTCATCTTTTCTGTTTTGTCATCCTTAATCCACTCTCTCCTTTACCGAAACAATTCATATAATTTCCTCTCTCGCCAATTATGTATCGTAACACATCAAAGAAATCACCAGTCTCAGCCGATTCACTCAACCCACGGTATACCAAAGCTCTTATACAAACCCCACCCAATCCCAACCCCCTCCTCTCCGCGTCAAGCCACACCATCCCCAGCGTCCCGCCTCCACATCACCCTTAAACAGGACTCCAGACCACGATGGGCCGTCCAACCTGCCACACCCGAGTGATGCCCCATGATCCCACACACCCATCTGACGCACCCCGTCACTCGAACCCACGGAGGGCCACTTTGAATCTCGCAGCAGGTGACGCGGATTCAATGGTAGCATGGCACACATTCATTCGCGGCTGGTGCTCCCGTAGAATGGTGGTTTTTTATGTTTCCTTGTTGACGTGGTGGGACTATGTACATTAGCGGCGTGCGTGTGGGTTTGGACATAGAATAGTTGTGTGGGGAGGTGCCAAGTGTGACTCCCTACTACCCGCGTGACGGAGACTACTACATTCATTGATGACTGATTGAGGGTCGTAGCCAATGATCTTCACGGGGTGGATGTTAGGACCGATAATGCGCAAAGCATACACTCCAAGCATAACCACAAATGTCACATCACGTGGACGTTTCTGAACTAGGGGACTTGGACAGAGGCATTGCGGGTCAGCGTCACAGTGTACATGTGGAAGTGAAATTCAGTTTATTTAAGTTCTGTCCGGAAAGACTATCTGGTAGCCTGCCGTGACTATATGGCGGTAAAATGTAGATATTGCATAGAAAAAGAGATAAAAAGCACCCAAAGCATATACCAAAACCCCCTTCAAAATGCGAGAACCAACTGCAGAGAGGCACCAGAGGAGCCCTGCAGTCACCGGCAGATATGGACCAGTAGTGCAGTCAGTTAGACCCCCTCAAAATAGATCACGCCCCTCTCCGGATGATACCACCTCCTCGGGGAGCTACCATACCGGGCCTGCGTCTTCTCAAAGCTCTTTGTCAAGATCTGCTTCTGGATTTCGTACGTGTACCAATTATACGCGCCGTCCGAGAGCAGTTCCACATCGCGGCCGCTCCCGCGCCTGGCGGCCGGGTCGCGCCCAATGCCCATGTGCGTCTCCAGGTTGCGGACGAACACGGCGCGCATGTCGAGCATGCGGTCCCTCTGGCACAGGTAGTGCTGCGCGACGGTGTAGGTCTGTCTCTCGGCGGCCGTGGTGAGGTGGTGCCCGCTCTGCGGCATGAGCCGGTGCGCGAGCGGGGTCAGGTCCGTGTCGAAGATGTCGACGAGGTAGGAGTCGCCGAGGATGTTGGCGAAGATCACGATCTCGGGCCAGGTGAAGGAGGCGGGGGGGCGGTTGTTGCCGGGGCGGACGGTGTAGTTGTAGTCTGTCATCTTGGTGGCTAGTTCGGCCAGGTGCATGGTGAACTCGGCGAGCTGGGCTGCTTCCAGTCCTATTTCGAGCTTTTCGAAACCGCGGATTAGGTCTGACATGGTGTGTTTGTCGTGAAGGGTGCTGTGGGGAATAATGAGTTGATGAAGGGAGGTGCCTATGCAATCTAGGGTTTTGGAGACTGCGAACGGAGGTGGCCAGATATATACATATAGTGGTATCACAAACGTACTGATCGTTTTGTAATGGTTGTTGCTATAAATTGAAATGATGGCACTGCGATATGGTAGTACAGATAATCAACATTGACATTGTAGTAGACGAAGATGCTGATTGAATATTTCCGTGGCGTGGGGTTCCATTAGTGACGGTAGTCGATATCTGGGTTTATGAAACTACCATCAATAGACGGAAAGGGCTGGCGAAAGCCTGCGTATCAGGTAATATCCAGGTAAATGTGTTGAAATGCCTGCAACTTCATCCATGTGTTGAAAATGCTTGCAACTTCACCCGAAAGCTATAAAGTGTGATAACCAAGTAGCAACCAATCATTTCAAGTGCCACACCCAGTGTGCGGCAAGCAGGCCACGCAACCAATGGCGTACTATGTTTGGGTTTAGCCTCTTGACCGACGACGAGTATTGAAGGACAGAACATAATCATGAGAATCCCATTCGGAAAGGAAGTGGCGTCATAGAGGTCTAGAAGGACTGCCGTCAGCCCTTGGCACTTCAATACTTTGCTGCTCACGAGAACTACTCACTGCCAGTGGTTTTGGGGGTATCATTCAAGCACCTGTTGTCGTGTTCTCCGGTGGAAAATAGATGGGGCGTGGTTTCGCTGGATAGCAGAGCAGTGGTACAGATGTAGGTGGCCGTTACAGTGTGTGGTGGTCCATCGTGGTAGTCTCAAGAAGGAGTGGGCGGATGCTGTGTAGAGGGTATTATAGAATAAGCTGGAGGTATCGGTTTTATTAGTCTCCTTGTGCTAGATTGTGTAGGGAAATGACGTCTACTACAATTCAGGAGGGAGGCAGCATAGACTATCGAGATCCTATAAAGACATTAGCTGAGCAATCGTGACGCAAGAGAGGCATGAGGACAAGGCAATACTTGCAGCATAATGGGATGAAGGGGGTGGCCTATATCTATTCCATGTCCTTGTCTTCCTGCCAGAACGTCCTAAAAGAACCCAGAATCAGCCACCTGGCATTCCACTGCTGACTTGCCCCAATGAACAACATCTTGTCCATGTGACATTCAGGACGCCGAATGACTCACCAAAGCATATATAAACGCCCCAGCACCACCGTCCCCATCCCACCACAAATCCAAATCCCCAACCCCACACACATCATGGCGCCCACCTTCCCCCCACGCCCGCACCGCTCGGACCCCAACTACTGGCACAGGCTCACAACCTGGGTGTACAACCGCACGCGCACGCGTCCCGACCGGCACCCGAGCGCGCAGCGCTTCGCCGACATCCAGCACATGCTCCGCTTCACGTTTGCGCTCGCGCAGCGGCTCGACGAGTACGAGCAGCGCGAGGAGGAGAGCGACCTGGGGATCATCGACGACATGTGGGCGTCTGTGAAGGAGCGGTTTGGCTTTTATGGCCTTGTTGGCGCGCGCGTGGAGGAGGCGGAGAGGGCGTATTGGGCGGAGGTCCTCGCGCTGTACAGGATGCTGGCGAGGAGGGTCGAGGAGATTGTGAGGGGTGCTTGATGCGCCGGGTTGTGTTTGTGTTTGTGTTTGGGTTTGCTTTTGCTCTTTTGTTTTTTTTCTTTATGTCGTGGGGCCTGAGGATATTAGTGTTGGTCTTTGAGCCGCATTCTTTGTATTTCTTTGTACTTTACGCTCCAATAGTTATCTGAGCGCCCGAGTCACAATTCAAAAGCTCCTCTCTCATTCCATTATGCGAGTGATAATCCATGAAGGCACGTGCCATCGCCTGAGTATCAGTCAGCATGAGCTAGCGTACCTCCACTTCCACCCCGTGTGCTGACCCCACCCACCAACACTCCATCCACGGCGTCCCAGCTGCTGCATCTCCTTCCGTAGAGCAACTCTGAGACGACCACATACGCGATGGGCCCACATGCATCACACACCATCACTCGATAATATCTATGCCAAGACGCGAGTGAGGGGCCATGAACCACGATGTTGGTTTTGTCGGTCTGGTACTGGTCTGTCTGTACATGCGGTTTGTAGGTGGGTGTGTAGTGTGATCATAAATGGAGTGGGTATGAGAGAGAGGGGTACAGGGGCGACATGATGGGTAATTGTACTTAGACAGGGGATCGTGGGGGTGTGGTGTAGATATATAGTGGTTGTTATAGATATAACTAGTGATTTTATAATCTATAGACAGTGTATACATGCAAATTGACATCCTAATTACCACCCCCAACGTTATCCCCCCCTCCTCGTAACATACATCCACGCACCCCCATCAACAAACAAACATGCACACCACCACCACCACCAATACAAACCCTCCACACCCGCCAATTCTATACCCGCCCACGCCCCAAAATAGTATCACGGAGCAGTGCCTATTGTATCACCGCCCACCTACCTCTCTACCCAGGCACCAGCGCACGCAGCTAGGCACCGTCAAGCATAAATACGCCCCTACGTCCGTCCGTCCGTCAAGAGGGAGCAACTGCGCAATCACCACTACTACACGCACACCACCACCAAAAAAACAATGTGTCCCGCACCACCCGTATCAACGATGACAGCACGCCCCACCCAGCGCAGCAAAAGCGTCCCCATCAAGCAAGAGCCCGACGACACCATCCCGCGCTTCACGCCCTTCCTACCATCACCCACACCCCCGTCCTCGCCGGGACACCCACTCTACAGCAACGAACACCAAAGCACGCTCGACGACGCGCGCTACACCTTCCAAGAGGCGTGCGCCACGGCAGCGCTCATCAAGAAACTCGGCTTCTTCCCCGCCAGCAAGAAGAGCCACTGCCGGCGGAACGCGCTCCGTGCGCGCGGGGTGCTGTCACGGCTGCTCGAGATGCAGGGGTGCGAGGGGGTGGCCGAGAAGGAGGTTGCCGGGTGGGTGGAGGCTGTGAGCGGGTGTGGGGCTGGGGCGTGGGACCTGGAGGACGGCGTGTGGCGGCGGAGGGCCGTGGCCGCGCTCGAGAGGCTTGAGGGCGCTGTTGCGCGGTTTGGTGGCGGCGCGGAGGTGGCGGAGAGGGTGCGCTGCGTGGTGATGGCGTATATTGAGGTTGTGCACCTTGTTGCCATGGGGTGGGAGGGCGGCGCGAGTGAGGCGGTTGAGAAAAGGGTTGATGCGGTGTATGAGCGTATGATCCGCATGACGGAGGTTGTGGATGTGGAGCTGGTGGTGAGGGAGCAGGCGGTCATGGTGGCGAGTCTTGTGGCGGGGGTCTCGGTCATGAATACTTAGGGGGTTGTGGTTGGTTGGGGCGGACTTGATATTGTTTAGGTTGCGGTTTGGTTGTTTGTGCCCGTGAAGGTTGTTATTCTTAGGCAAAGATCACATGTAGCTTTTTTGATAGCTTCTGCAATTCACAGGTCTCTTATGTTTAGCAAAATACTTTTATATTGAGAGAAAGACATCAATTCCAGATCGATAAAGGCACTACTATTCACTTCACAGAGCAAGACCAAAAGTAAAGAACGTGATTGATTGTAAAGACAGTGGAGCAGCAATGTTACGCATACAGATCTACCTACCCCCCCCACCCCCGTAACCCCCTACCCCTCGAACTCGACGCCTCCCCGACCCTCCCCTCTTCGCCGGCCTCTGCTCCTCCACCTCCACCTCCACCTCCTCCTCCCCTCCTCCTCCCCTCCTCCACCACCACCTCCCTCCCCTTCCCCTTCCTCCTCCTCCGTTCCCCCACAATCCTCCCCTCTTCGCCGGCCTCTGTTCCTCCACCTCCACCTCCTCCACCTCCACCTCCCCTCCTCCACCTCCCCCACCACCTCCCTCCCCTTCCCCTTCCTCCTCCTCCGCTCAGCAACAATCCTCCCCCCCTCCCGCCTCGCAAACTCCTGCCTCGCCCCCTCCGCCGCCTCCTCCCCCTCCTCCCACGCCAACTGCCTCTCCAACGGCTCCCCAAGCCTCCTCGCCTCCCTCCACCCCCGCAGCGACTGCCTCACCACCGCCTGACACACGTTAATCCTGCCCATAAGCGCGGCCGCCTGGGGCGTGTTCTGCGCCGCGGCCGTCAGCTGCCGCCCGGAGATGTGGTACCCCTGCTCGGCCAGCAGCACGGCGAGGGCGCGGATGCTGACCCGCTCGCGCTCGTAGTCGCGCCAGTAGTCGACCGCCAGGTTGAAGAGCACGGTGCGCTGGTAGCGCAGGTTCTCGAGCGGGTTGTTGTAGGTTGCGTAGGTCTTTGCTGGGAGGGGGGTGCGTTGGCGGGGGGGCGGGAAGGTCGCGGCTAGGGTGGGGGTGTTGGACATTGTTTTGGTTTGCTGGGGGGGTTAGTGTGTGCTGCGGGGGGGTGGGGTGGGGGCTTACTGGTTGGTTTGTAACTGGGTGGATTTGAGGGGGTGCTTGGTTTTTGGGGGTGGTGGGATGTGGGGTGTTGTGGGTGTCGGGTGGATGTGGGTTATATACAGTCGGCGTGAGGTCAGAGAGGGACGGCCGATTGCGTTGGTGCCAGTGCAGTGCAGTGCAGCCGTGACTCGAGTTCAGGTGCTGAGTCGGCGTGTTGGGCATTCAATGGGCGGCACATCGAGTAGGAATGTGCAGTTCCGTCCCATGATAACAACCAAACTTCAGAATCGAGACACACGAAATGCCGTACTCCAAGCTCCATTTGCATAATCCCCTCACAGCAGACAATACAAGAACAGCCGTATTTCAGCTTCCATTTTCTACTCAGGTTCTAATAAGGAATATAACCTGTCATGTCAACCTGCATCCAATGCTCACGGTGGTCTACTGTGGGATATCATATTGAAGTCCCCAGAACCCGAGTTTACAGTACAACGGTGTAGGCACAAGAACAGCTCAAAAACTCCTATTTCAGCAAGTCATGCTACTAAGATAAAATACACGCATCTCTGACCGCTCAATCTCTTCAACATGACGCCCCAAACACTTTCCTACCCACTCTAAGAACCTGCCATTACCCTATGTCCCATCTTCAAACATCTCCATATCCTCACCGCCATACGCCCACTGCTCCGGCCCCTCATTACACGAGGCGTCACTACCCCCACTCGCACTCCCCTCCCCCGCCCCACCCCACCCATCCGTAGCGCCCCACCCCTCGCCCACGCCCCCCGCTCCCACTCCGCCGCAGCCCCAACCCCAAGCTCATCCGCATCCTCCTCGGCCTCCACGGCATCCAGCCGCCTCTTGACCCCCTCCAACCCCTTCTCAACAAGCTGATACCTCTTCGCCTGCATCCTCGCCGCGCGCACCCTCTCCTCCCTCTCCGTCACCCTCTCCACCATCCCCCTCACAGCCACCATCGGGTCCCACCCCGCCCCAATATTCTCCGCACTCATCACCTCGCGGAACCAGTCCTCGATCTCGCCCAGCGAGCCCTGATGCACCTCCATCTCCGCGACATACTCCGCCTCGTAGTGCTTCCTGCGCATCCGCACGTGCGCCAGCACAACCTCAAAGCGGGCACGCAGCGCCTGCCGGCCGTACAGGAGCGGACTGAGCTCGCTGCCATCGTGCACGAGCCCCGTGGACTCAAGGCCGTCCAGGATGTCACCGGGTGGGGGCCACAGCGCGCGGTCGTCCTCGGCGGCGGCGTCGACAAGGTGCACCTGCGGCGTCAGGAGGGCGAAGGAGAAGGCCGTGTAGCGCTGCGTGTAGTATGTTGCGCGCTGCGCCAGCTGGCGGTGGAAGACGGTTGGGTCCATGTCGTAGTCGAGGGGGGAGGGTAGGCTGGCCGTGATCTTGTCGGCCCAGGAGTGGGCGCTTGTGCGCGTTGCGGCGTGGAACGTGATGCGCTCTTGAAGGTCGGTGAGGAGGCACTCGTATTGGTCTGGTAGCGGGAGCTGGCCGAGGGTGGTGACGGCCGTCTCGTCCATGGTGAGTGATGGTGGGTCGTAGTCTGTAATGAAGAGAGAGGGGCCTGGTGTGTCGGGGTATGGCTGTGGGGCCTCTTCTGTTGTGTACGTAGTTGTAGCTAGGAGATCTGGCTGGTAGGGGTAGAAGGGGGTGCAAGGCAGCCATGATTCGTCCAGCAATGTCTCTCCCTCTAGAGAGAAGTCGTGGCCCATAGAGAAATCCATTGTGTGATGTTTGTCTAGCAATCGTGGTCAACTAGATGCAGGGCCAGAGTGGCATATATAGCAAGTGTTGTGGCATCCAAAAGTGCTATACCGCGGGTCATGAAACATTAGAATACGTCGTAGAGTAACCACGCATTAAGCCGTTCGAGTGACGGAAAGCGGAGTTTGTTTGGAAGGAGGGTGTTGATATTGTATGGGTGCATAACGAACATTGTAGGCTACTGCGAAGGATGGGAGTATGTAGTGGATATTTAATGCTTGTAGTGCCGTTGGAAACGGAGTTAATACTGATGCGCAAACACAGCGAAACACGACGTACCCTACAATACACACTCGCCACCAAGGAATAGAACACAACAGTATATCGTATTATATGCAACCCTATCACCACATGAAATATTCCCAATCTCTTAGTACGTGTTGGAAAGAGGCCTGAGGCCTTTGAGCGCTGCAGGAGATCATGTTGTAGGTCAGGATCAGTAATGAATGACGTAAGCGGGCACTCCCGCTTGGGAACGAGCTGGTTTATACCCGAGTGACGGTTTGTGATTGCTACCCCACCCCACCGCGAACATGCTCTCAAACCCCCGACAACAGCAACAACGACTACAGTCGCCGAAGCAGACACAAAGTAATAGCAAACGCCCCCATTAGCATCACCTCCTCAATATCATCATCCCTGGATACATGGACTCTCAGCCTCGCCGCCCGCAAACTAAGGACTCGAGAGGTATCTCCACCCCCCACGTCCCATTAAGCCCCTATCTCCCACTTTGCCCCTCTCTGATAATCTCCCTAGCCTATCCCCGGTACTTGGACACAAACTCTGGTTCCGAAATACAAAGCCCCATATATGGGATCATAGCAGTCCCCCTCATGAGGTGTGAACTCAAGCCATGCGGGCAGGACCTACGCTCGACAGCCATTGAGAACCACCCCATAAAGCGCGCACCCCACAGCTGTACGCATTTGTCTAAAGTCGAGCAGCACATAACGTGCACTTTTGCGGCGCCTCCCAAGTTGTGAGGAATCAATGAAGGTTTCTAAAAAGCCTCTCCAGTCAGTAATCTGAAATCGACTGGCTGTCCGCCAGCATGATAACTCACCTATCGAACACCTCCTTGTCCACAGTTGTTGTGTAGAAGAGCCAGATTTAGCTCAAAGTATCGAACGAAAGGGAACAACTAGATGTATCGCGAACGTTTCCGTTTTCCCGCCCTAAGTACTAGCAGATGTGCGTGTTGGAAACAAATGCATCCGCCGACTGATGCGTCCACTCGATGAATACCCAATATCGTCATATACAGGCGTCCTCAGATAAGCGTGCTGGAGCCGACAAGTCTAGAAAAACATTTGGCGCTGCAAGACTCCAGCGCGGGCTGAGAGAGTGGAGCTTATTCCAAAGCTCCTCCGGGATCCGGTCGTCATCTATAGCCGCTGAGGCCAGGGCAAACAGGAACCAGGAGCGGCGCCTGAAAGTCTCGTCCTCTCCGGGGAGGTACGACTGTTCATACAGCGGAGGCGGTCAGAAACGACGGGGTGTAGGTGAAAATATTGTTGTATAGCCTCACACTTTGTTCATCCCGGCCTCCAAGGGTTAAGGAATATGCCAGGTTATGCAGTATCAGATTTCATCAGCTCCCAGCGTTGTCCAAGATGAAAGGGGCAGGCCGTGAGTGGCTGGGTAACGGTGTGGGGTATATCCATTAGCTCGGTGGTGCGGGGGAGAATGTGCATGTGTATCCGGTGGTCGAGGCATGGGGTGGGGAGATAAGAGAGGGGCCTCGGGTCGTGGCGGATCCTCGTCGTCGTGGATTCAATCCTTGTGTGGTTGTTTAGTTGTTAGAGTTGGGGGAGGGGTAGGGAGGTCAAGAACGAGGAGGAGCGGGGGGAGCGGGGGGCGGCGAGTGCCCGTTGAGGGGATTTGAGTGGGAGCCTAGCCTGCTTGAATGCGGGCGAACAGGCACCCTATTGCCACACTCAAAACACCTGCACTTGGGCCGAGGCAGCGACGAGGGTTGACGGTGGTAGGCGCAAAGGAGTCACTTTACCTTATGCACGGTACAATCGGGTTGTGGGAACTGCTAATCGCCCTGGGATGGCGGCATTATCCATTGGCTTGGGACACTACATTGCTTACGGGCTCATCAAGGACACGATCACGACACGGCCATCACAAAAGCCCAAAACAGCACTCATAAAACTTTTATTCCGCCCCGACACCTACAGCCACAGCCACAGCCCCTCATCCAAACAACTCGCCCAAGAAATCCGCCACCTCCGCCCCCTCCACCGCATCCTCCTCCCTCATAACAAGATCCTTCAAGTACCGATCGAGTGCCGCAAGGGCGCGGACACTCCTCGCCACCTCGCCACGATACACGTGGATGTACCGGGCCAGCTGGCGGCTACGCATCATTGCCTCGACGCTGGCGGCGCGCAGGCTGTGGAGGCGCCAGAAGTGGGCGCGGACCAAGGTCAGGCGGTGGAGCGCGTGGCCGTGGCGACCGCGGTAGTAGTTCATTGCGCGGAGGACGCGCGCGCGCTCGGTGTCGAAGGCGGCGGTGCGCGCGGCGCGGCGCGCGAGGACGCTGGGGTGGGTGGTGCGGCGCGGGGGGGGCATTGTTTTTTTGTTTTGTTTTGTTTGGTTTTGGTTTTGGTTGGAGGGTGGGTGTGTGGGTGATGGGTGGTGACGTGGGAGGGAGATGGGCGCGTTTATGTAGATGGCGTTATTGTTTGCTTGTTATGGGTATGGGCTGACTCAGTGGGTAGTTATGGTTTGCTTGCTATGGGCCATGGTGGGTCTCTATACGGAGGCCATCCATAGTCTCACATCGCCTATAGGCTAACCCGGAATCCCCATCGCGTTGAAAGCGGTACCCATCTGTAAATAGGCGGCACCGATCTACGGCCTACCTAAACCGGATCTGGCAGCGGTATTTCCCATTTAGGATCCCCCAACTATGGTGCAATTGGAAAATACTCACCATGCCAACAAGCCCCGGTGGGTGGAAAGGCAAATAAACAAACATCGCGAGTGGAGGGTGGTACCTGAGGTACTTGAGGTACTGCCGGGGTTTCACATCTGGGGTACGTTGAGAACCTCTCACTTTTGATACTTTTGGGGCATGGCATGGCAGACGGGGAACACTTTCGATTCCCGGCGGTGCCGGTCTGGTCACGCTTGGGGAAATGGAACGGGTTTGAGGAGAATCAACTCGTAACTCACCAGCCAGACTGAGGGCAGAGGGTGTAGATACATATAAAGCTTCAGTGAGTGCCACCCCTCCCCCCTTCTACGCCCAGGAAAGCTACATGTGCAGCATCGAGGACACTACAATCGATAATACGTGGACTAGGACATTGGGTCACGAGGATTGCCAGGTTTCTCCTCGTTATTTTTCTACTATTCTCTACACGATTTCGGGTTAAGGGATGGGGTCGCAAACTAAACAATAAGATGCAGAAAAAAGAGTGTGCTTATTTTTAAAAGATGCTAGCTACTAGGCTCACTCGCGCGGGGGGTTACTTCCGCTCCATTAGGCTATATATGCTCTGAGATTGGTAATTGGTCGGTGTCTAATGATCAATATATGAATTAACTTGTGTATTGTTATTATTTTGGCACTGAGTGACATATGGGGCGGTAGAAACGGACCAATACCATAATCCCACCCAACCCATCAACTCGTCCCATCTCTACCCAAAACAGGATGCGCCCCCCCATTCCCTCCAACCCTCTACAACGCGTGTAGCCCCCCCTCTCGCTCCTCCATCTCCCTCACCTCCATCTCCTGCAGCAGAAGCGTCTTCATAGCCCACTCATCGGCACGAATCACCGCAGCATCCACCTCCATGTAGTGCCGCAGCGAGCGAATCCGCCTCATGAGCACCATCCTGTGTCCAGGGTACTCGGGGTCCCAGAGTGAACGGCGGATTAAGACGAGCTCGCTGTAGGCTGCGTTGTAGCTCTGGTTGCACAGGTTGATCATGGTCAGGTAGCTCGCGCTGAGGGCCGCTACGTGGGCTGCGCGGGCGGCGCGGTCGGCGGGGGTCATGGTTGGGGGCATTGTGGTTTCGTTGGTGCTGTGATTATGGTGGTGATGGAAGGGGCTTATGGTGGTTGTATCGGCGGTGGTGGTATCAGTGGTGCTTGGAGGGTGGGATGCGCTGGAGGTGTGTGGAGATAGGGAGGGCGTGCGGCAAGATGTAGGTTGGATTAGCGCTGCGTATAGGAATCGAGACTCTGCAGTTGGTATACTATAGATGATTGCCTTCGTGGGCTGTTTATTTGATGAGGATGTCTCTCCACCGCGATACACTGGATCCCGCAACGTACTCGAATCACCTCGAGCCCCACCCCGGGCATAGTATGGCGTAGGGGGCTTTCATTTAGGTGCCTGACACGACGGGGAATCCTATCCGCTGGTCTATGCTTTACGTTCTAATACCCCCGCCCCAGATTAAAACGAACCGTGTCAGTGATATGTAATACTTCGAGGAATAACCAATGAGCGAGTGATGACCTGTGTCGCGGTTATTGTACCCAAACAGCTTAGAAGGGGCAAAAGCAGTGGACAAGTTGTTTATCTGCATGCCAAGACCCGAGCATGAGAATTGATGATTCTAGATACACGCGGGGTGTTGTGTTGTACAAACTATGACCGAAAGGTTACCAGCAGATAGTGTCGTTCCCAGCCCTGGGAGCAGACGGTCCGTACTTTAACGCATGTGACGGGCCTGGTTTGTATACCCAAAATTCTTGTACCATCCCTTGATTAATATGCAGGAGGCCCGGTTTTTCTGCCAAGAAGCCCTGGAGGCCCGATTCTCTACCTAATCCAGCGGGGGTAATTGTAATACCTTTTTTTTGTGGTTCCTGCGTTGAGACCTATATATCATAACTAACAACACTACTGACGCTATAACGTATGGGCTGGGAGGAGACTACCTCTATAGCTATCCATTTGGTAATTAAATATGAGGCACCCAGCAAGCGCTGTCGAGCCTGTCGGCCGCAGCTGTTTTCTCCGATCAGGGGGCTGCTGCATGGGCGCGTGTAGGTTAATTGCGGTATTATCTATCACGGGGATCAAACGAAAAGACAGGCTGTTAAGGGTGGAGGAGCGATATGCTCCTATTTCCCATACGGCCGTGGCTGGATCAAAGCTAGGATATAGTATTTGAGCTCATGGAGAAGCTTTCGTTGTGGGGCACCGACTTGTCAAACATCTGTTGAGGTCGATATATAGGAGTCAAACAGGCCAAGAATGTCTATCTTGGTCAGGAGAGTCAGGTTCCCCGTCCTGTAAAACTAAACAACACCACTCCTCTCACCCCCTGTTACAATCGTCGCACGACCCCAGTCGCACGGAGGTTCTGGCCAGGTATGCTAGTACCACGGTCTACCACCTATACCGTACAACCCATCTGAACCTAATCGTCTCCAACTCCTCCCATCCCAACCACACCCATACAAGTACCCACTCTCTCCCCTCCTCCTCAAAGCACCACTAACGTCCTCAGAAGAAATAACGTACCCAACCCCCACCACCACCCGGCAAGCGCTTCCCCCCACAGCAGAGGTCGCACAACTCAGGCGCCAAATACGCCAGCACATGCACACGTACCACATGAGCTACATGAGGCGCACGTACTGCGGAGCAGCACCAACGACGGCGGCGAGGTGACCCCAAGGCTGCAAGGTGTCTTGGGTGACATCGGGGTTCATGGGGGGTCGTCTTGCGCATGCGGCGAGGAAGGGGAGGGACTGGAAGGACCTGGTGCTGGCGGGTCTGGAGAGGGAGGAGGACCATGATGCTACCGCTACGAGAGGAGGAGCCGGTGGGAAGGAGAGGCAGGAGTGGCTTGAGATGGCCGGTGGAGGGATGGCGGGTGGCATGTGGGGGAGATGTTACGGGGTTTCTTTGTTAGTTAGCCTGGGTGGTAGTTTAGCGGGTATTGCGGAACCTAAGGTTTACGATGAATGTGCCTGCTTCAATTTGAATAAGGTAGATCTTCCTTACTCACAGCCAACCTAACCTCAACTGATGATTATCATCTAGTACTCTGACCCTTCCGTTCAGCATTTGAGAAACACCTACAATCCATAAATATCCACTTATTCCGCAAGACTATATTCTTAGGCCATTCCCGGATAGGGGTAAAGCGGTAGAGAACCACCTAAACGATGCTATAGTTTGCACCTCTTCAACACTAGAGTGCAGTAATAGTCCTATATGGGTCTGCCAGTAATGATAATCAGGGTCCAACCTGGACTACCTAACGCGTTTAGTCGCCATGTGAGGACGCATTCTAACGCTCAGAATCTTGAGGACACAACCTACACTATGGGATAGCAACCGAACGAAAAGCCGTGCGGATGCTCTGATATATAGCCGGATGTTCACCACAAAGAAATAGCGGGTGAGGAAATGCCCTTGCCTACATTGCCGCATATGAGCAATCCAGCCAACTCCACTATTCTCACCACTTTAATACTTCCCGCTTTCTCATCCCCGTTGGTACCGGCTGGTTAGAAGCCGTGGGATGATATCAACCACTCTTGTGGGTGCGCCCGGGGAACCATAATCCGGGATTATACTGCGGCCGCTACCTCTTTGTATCAAAGTCGTGTGGCTATTGACAAGCAATGACAGTCGAGTGATATGTCATGATCAGGGCTTCGGTAGGCCATGGCACGATTGGGCTCGCCCGGGCCCGTATTTGGGCGGGCTGGACTGGGCCTCGATTTATGAAACTTGGGCCGGGCCGGGCCAGGGTTCATTGGAGCCCGGGCTGGCCTAAATCATATATGCCGTAGTAGGTTTTTCTTTTTCAAACCAACAGATGCCTCATCGATACCAATCAACCTTATTCCCCCACAGAAACACTCAATAGCGGTTACCATAAAACCTGGAACAATATGACTGAAGATTAATATTGTTTTGAGTCATGTATCTATTTAGTCTCCACCTATCTAATATATGATTCATCTCCTCGTGAATGGGTTGGGCCGACATGTATAGGCATGTAGGCTTGCCCGAGCATCTGCTATGTGGGCTGGGCTGGGCTGGGCCCAGTATCTCGTGGGCTAGGCTGGGCTGGGTGGAGGAGTTTTTGCGCCTGGGCTGGCCCATTGGAGGCCCTGTTCATGATACAACTCACATAGATCTCGGGAGCGTACAGTCGCCCGTATTGAGGGGCGCGTACCTATAGATGCGCTGGCTTAATTGGTTTGCGCATGTAGCGTCCTGAGGTCGGTGATGGGAGAAGCGGAGTGCATCATGATATGTCACTCGTCACATCGAGACAGGGGGAACGAAAGGGTTAGAAATGACGTTAGCTTATATATAGCATAGGGATTGCTATTGGTAGGGGCCATCCCAGTACTACGTAGAATGGACTAATGACAATCGGAATAACATAGTGTTTTTGAAGCGGCTGATAGCCCATGACACAACTTGATTTTCGAGGATGTATAACGAGATGTCATCCTTTTCCCACCAGACGTAAAGATGACCTGGTAGCAGGAGATGAAGCCCACAGCACCTAGCCAAGCGATCTGTTGAGCCAGTGAGCGGTTAACTTGCAACAAGGTTCCCAACAGCATGCACCGGTATGATCTCCACGCCATATCGTACGCACTTCTATTTGCTCAGGTGGTTACTAAACTGCATCATTCCTTGCAGACTCCTTACCGTACGACCTATAATATATGATACCATGATCAAGTGATATCTGATGTCCCTGGAAGCGTTCCGGAGCATATGCATAGGTCCCCCTTTCTCCTTCCTCGTTTTTTTAATTCATGAGGTGCATTAAAGGCAATGGAGATCCAATTGGGCACCAGGTCCCTACGGCATGATATCCGTGATATTACCGATACAGATAAGGTCTATATCCTACCTGCTATCACCTAAAGATCATTCGTCCTTGACTCGCTATACCACAACCGAATATCATCGGTGCGTACTATAGCACCAGACTACCACCAAGAACCTTGACCTGCATATGTAGGAGACGGAGAGACGTGGTGGCGTGGGGAGTCTCCTATGCTATGTCACCGCTATAGATGTATTTAAACATAGGAATTGAGGTGAGATAGGATTTGCGTATGTGTGCTATGTTAGTTTTGTTAGCGATGCTATTGATAGATTAAGAGATTTCTGGTATCCATGTCTTGAGAGAGATAAAACAGTACCAAATTCAATAAAAAAAAAAAAGAGATTCAAGCTCTTTGACGCACCAGTGAACAAAACCCTGAAGTAGTTGGATGTTGGCCGTAGTGCACCGTAATTTTTCTACTGGAATTTTTCTGAAACTAGATAGTGGTGACTTTGAGGTCTATGCAAGGCTTCCCTATCGGCGGGCATGTCAGTACATGTTCTCTAATACTAATATTCCAGTTATCAGTTACCCACGCACTCTCGCATATTACTCCATCTCTTTCTCCGTAGGCCGTAGCCTTTCCTTCTGTCTTTCTCCTTTACGGCCAGCCTAATTTCCCCAAAATAACTCTAAGTCTTTTAATAAACCCTCCGTTTGAAGCCTGTCCTTCATGTCCGTGTTCGCCGGCCTTCCACCTGAATGCTTTCTCCCTCAGTACAGCAGGAGTGCCACGGGGCGGCTGATAGGTTTAGAGGGTTTAGAGTTTATTCGTGATTTGTTAGCGAAACGACAGTCGTTATGTTAGTGGAGTTCCTGTAGCCGCTCAGTCAGGGTGATCGATTAAATGGAGTTGTGGGTGTCCGAGTAATTGCTTGTGGGTCCTATATATTTCAGGTTCCATTTCCTCGACAAGGCACTATCAACATGTAAGTACAATTGTCGTAGGTATTGAGAAGAGTGTGATACCAACATTAAGGGTAGTCTCTTCAGGTCACCCATTTTCCCCTGACAGCTATTCTCCATATGAGACCTAATGTCATATCTTTCAGATCCCCTTGTCTCTCCCACCTCCTCTGCAACTTAACCGCTTGCAATGTCTTGCCTAAACGGGGCCGCCGATCCATACGCATTGCAGTAGCAAGAACTTTCATGCCCTATGAACCCGTGATCTAAACGAGGTGAAGGGCATCAATCTCGGCTTTTTTACTCAGACAATTGAAGTATGCGTGGATCATCGGGGCGGGCTTGACACCTACAGTAGCGGAAGATCACATGCATGAAGCACGATTGGGGCTCCTCAGAAGTAGGTGTAGCTGCGAAGGTGGTGCCTGTGCGTGCGCGTAGATCTGTACTGCAGGGTGTTGGTGAGTGGGTTAAAGGCGACTTAGGGGTGGGTTAACGTACATAGCATCAATGGTAGGATAGATCCACGGCGACAGTTAGCCTTGGGGGCTGGTTGTGGGATGTGAAATCCGGGGGGGGGGGGTTGGGGATCGGGGGTTGGGTGATGTGTATGAGGGAGCAAGTGCTCCAAGTATCCCTGCGCCTATGAATTCGTGCAACCTTGCCCTTGGCCCTTGATTCTAGCCCTAACCCCACAACCCGGCGCCTGGGGAACGGCGAATTCTGAGCCTTGCGAACAGCAACCACCAAGGCCCCCAACTATACGCTCCTGGTTATACAGGAACATTCTCTTCTTATACCTCACTAATCTTGTACAGCAACATAAGTGTAAATCTTGTATTAGCTCTCCTTAAGCGCTTGCGATAAATGCCTCAATCTGTTGAACGGCGAAAAGAAACATGGGCTTTCCGGAACCATAGTGAGAATAAACTTCCTTTAGCGCACCCTCCAAATGGCTAACCAAGAACAACGCAAAGTGTCCCATATCCTAACCTCGACCGCGGTCTACAGCCATCGCTCATACCCCAACCCCGCCCTCATTCTCCAGCAACACCTCCTTGAGCTCTTTCTCCACAATGCCTAAAAAAGACCGCGCCCTTTCCACCTCTCTCTTCATTTGCCCCACATTCCCCTCCAGCTCCATTGGCGCAACCCTTTCCAGCTCCTCCGCCGCATCGTCAAGCATACGCATCCACCCCCCGTACCACTTCAGGAAGAGTAATATCTCAAGATTCTGATCCTTAGGATCGATAGCTCGGGGATCAGCAGGCAAAAGCACCCGCATCTTTCTCTCGGTACTGCGGGCATAGTGAAATTTGACATTCAGCTGCTCCTTAAGTATATCTAGTGGTGTCGGGCTAGGGTCACCGTCGGGAGGGAAACTATCATTTATGGTGGCAGAGGCATCCATGAGCAAGCATTGCCACTCATGATAAGATTGAAGCAAGAAGCGGTGCTTTTTGATAAAGTATTCGCTGGTGCCGGGCGCGGGGCACTCTGTAGCTGGGGTGGTGGGGATAGACATATCTGCAGGGGCCACATGGTTAGTATCGCTTTTGGTGGTAGGAGTATTGGGAATATCTACTAATGCTTTAGGACCCGTTATATGAAGCCGCCAAAGTGATTTGTCTTGGTGGGGGGGGTGGAGATGTCGGGAACCAGCTAGTTGTTCGTGTAGTGATAGGTTCTTCCAGGTGGGACCGAGCATGACAAATCACTCGGTCACGTGGTTTTAATTTAAGACTATTATTGCGAGATGAAGTTTCTACCTCATTATCAACGATAACTCATACATGCAGCAATTCCAGGCTTTCCTCCCATCTAAATGAAGCAGGGAATAATCCTCCTTGTCAATGAAGCAATAGGACCCACTACAGAATCGAAAGTAGACAATTGCACTCTGTCCACTTCAAACTGGCGTGATCAGGTCTCCGTAGGCTCCTACTACAAGGCCTGGCCTCTTTGCTTGTACCCCCGCATGCCATTCACCATTCAGCCTGTGCGGTGTCTATTGTGTGAGATGGCTGGATGGGGCGTTTAAGGAGACCTTATCGACAACCGCAGGGGCTAGCAGCGAGAAGCGCTTGATTATGCCACTATATATGTGAGATACCTGCCTACTTAAACTCCATAGGAAGGACATCACATTAATATTTTTATAGACTTCTCATCACGTTAATACCTTTAATACCCATATGATACTAAGAACTCCGGTATCACTGAAAAAGATGGCCAGTGTGTAAAAATTAAACTCAGGGTATACCCTATGGTAAAGATTTTGCATCACAACGGTCTCAACTTTGCACCCTTTTGCAACGCGTAATATCTTACTCCACTTAATATATATAGGAGCCTCGAAAGATGGCCAACCAGCCATCATTCGGCACCAACCCCTCTCCCAGGCTCAAACCAAGCACCTCCGCGATGCGCTTCGCCCCCTCCAAGAGCCACAACTCAAAATCTTTGCACATCCTATCCTCCTGCGCCGCAGTTCTAAGATAAAATTCTATCAAGCCCTTCATCCTATCAATCTCATTGTGAAGAAACTGCTTTTTTACGGAGTCCTTGACACCCTTCCCGCTTTTCCCTCCGTCGGTAACCTTTCTCTCCTCGTCTGGTGGACACTTCTCGCTGTCTACAGCGACCTCCTCTTGATCATCAACAGATCCCCCTTGGCTGAGAGAATCTGTGCCAGAGCTATTGAGGTGAGATAGCATACCATGGAGGAGAACCACCTCGCATTAAAGCCCGTAGTAGATCCTCATAGCATCTTTGGCGTGCACTTGGTAGAATCCGATGTCAAGTATCATCTGGTGATGGTTTGGGCTAGAGGAGCGGCTCATTCTTGTGGTGGTTAGTGCTAGCTTCTAATAATATGGTGGGATGGGTATACTTAGGTCTAGCGAGGGAAAGAATTTCTTGATGGAAGGTTATGATGGTGTTGTTTTGTCTAGGATTACCTCGCAGAAGGAACTGCAGTGGGCAAAATTGGGAAGTATCGATAAGGCTATATGTCCTGTTACGTGTGTAAGCTCTGTTACCCGGCGGGTGGTGGAAAGTTAGTATCAGCCTTGGGCCCGTGAGGTGGTAGTTCAGGTAGAGAAAATGCAGAACCTTTCAATGAAGTGTGGACGGCAATGTTTCCAACAACTTCTGTAGCTAAAATAGTACAGGCTAATCACAGCTAGCGTGCGTTACAACAGTTATATCATAGATACCATTGAAATACTCTGCCAGGCAACCGAATTTTATGACCTACTTGAACCGGAATACCAATTTTACAGATAGGTCGGTATATTAGGACCTTGCAAATAACTCGATATCCTATTTGCAGTATGAATCTGCCAGGACTACCGTCAGATCCACAGCCGCAGGAAGCTCCTCGTAGAACCACAGAAGAGATATACTACACATATCATCTTTGAAAAAGAACGACCCTTGGTTCCCCCACCCTCACTCCTAATGTTACATCAATCGCCTTCCCTGTCTCAACCAGCTCCTCTATAAGTTGGGCCATATAAGCAGTACTTGCCGCCAACCCGTTAATGCAAGCCCAGATGCTCCTCTCGTATAAATCCCGCACATCTGCAGGCAGCCGGCTATGATCACCGTTCAGTAACGACTGGATACCCATGGCTTCGCTCTCGAGCTTCTGGTGGTGGGACCTGCACTCATCGAGTAGCGAGAGGATTTGGAATTTTAACGTATACAGCTCGTGTCTACTGTATGACGGTACCTCTTCAGACATCTTATGAGTGTTAGTGGTGATTGTATCCTCGGCGGCCTGGTGGGGGTAGGGGACCCTTACCTTTTGATTGATGAGGGGAAATTTGTTCAGGCCTATTACTTGCCCCAAAGGTTGGTGGGTCTTAAAGGAACCAATAATAACCCAACATAAAATACTCCACCACTAGCGTATTGTGTCCTATGGGGGGTCCTGCCGGGTGGCATATTGATCCATGCGTTCCGCCAAGTGTCCTTACCGCTCCCTTCTTTTAGCTGACATCGTGCCCCCGAAAATATATTCTCAAGTATTCAGCTCCAGGACGTAGCAACCATCACTGACAAACAAAAACGGTTTCCTTTACGGGGGTAACAGAGGGAGTGGCATCGAACCATCCAGCCCCAACTACCGACCCTTCTCCGTGACCAGTTGGAACCACAGCCAGAGTCCCTGCATGAGACCCTATGGTGGGCTTCAAACGCATTGGTTCCTTTAGCGCGTTTGCGCCGCTGCGCGCTTGGTTACTTGACCGTGTGTTTGGTGGAAGGGTTTGGCATTCCCCTATAATGCGTCCACTCAAAGGCCCTATTCCAACCGCCAACTGTAATCCGGGTCTGAGATAGGCTGATAATTGAAACGAGATCCCCTCTCCCCACAAAAAACGCAGGTGCTTAAACAGCACAGAAGCCGGAAATGAAGGTTCCAGCCCGCTACTCATGGCCATTAGTGCTATGTTAGGAAACGGGCAATACTGAATAGGTAGAGACACCTTTGAAAAGGGATAATACATGTAGTGATCTGATTATTCTATGATCATCCAAAGTGGATGCAGTCCTATTTTATAGAAAAGGGACAAGAAAATGAATAAACATTTACCGAAGAGGGTGATAATGGAAGAATACCTGTAAAAGGAAATGAAGAAAATAAAGAGAGAAATATCTGATTACAGAAGGAAAGACATATTTCATTTCTTGTAGATTAGGACTCGTTTATCCTAGAACCCTGGCAATAGCATGCTGGCCGTTAGTGCGTCCAAAAGTAAACAATGCTCTAAGGTGGGGCACGAGAAACGAAGGTCGGAGTTAGGGAGCAATAGTGCATGATTCAGCTATATACCCAAGAATAGTTGGTAATGGGATTATTGTTTTTGCTACTCTACGAGCATGTGTGTACTGAATTGGACAGGTGTTGCTATTATGCCTTCGGAAAGGGATGTTTGCCGGCCATGGGTTAAAAGAACGAGCACTGAAACACATACCGACTACACTACAAGACGACCTGCAGCGGACTAAGTTGTGGAAATCACCCATAAACTAGACCATGTTTAATCCCTGAGAAAGCTTTCATTGTCTTGTTATAACTCTAGACCTAAAGCCCCAAAGCCCCACAAGCCCTCAGCAGGCGGAAACTCCGGACCGCCCGGGGAAACCTAAAGACCGTCACCTGCCATGCCCGCGGCTTCATCTTCCCTTTGGATCTGGATCGACAAAAGCTGCTTCAAGCTATAATCCTCTCTCTTAGCGACGGACAAATGACTCCCCATTGAGATGCGATGAAAGTCAAGGATTTCAAACATCCTTCCGCGTTCGGACGTCTTGTTCATAGCGGTGGACTGCAGCCGGGCATGAGTCATGGTGAACCCGAACTGGTGCTTCGCATAGGAGACCATGGAGCTGCGAATCCGATCCCTCGAACGTTGAATCCCAGTGGCGAGAAAGGTGTCGAATTGATCAGGAGATTGTCGCTGCCTAGGCATGTCAGTATTGAGTACTTACATTGATACGGTAGAATAAAGAGGGGGGGGGTACATTTTCGTCGAAAATAAGAGGGGTTTTTTTTTGTGTTGGTTAGTTGTCAGGAGGAAATCTGTTCTTTACAACAGCGGGTGCATGGGATGTAAAGAAAAGGGAAGTGTCGAGCGGCTTGGTCGTCCTTCCATAGTCCCTGGCCTTCTAAAAGGAGATTTGGTGGCGGCTAAGAGAATCAAAAAGAATACAGTCCATTTATCACTAAGGTTCCATGAGGCATGTAAAGCATTTCATAGAAGGCCTCTTGACCTGCAAGGGAGGTTTTATTATTTCGTTTCATTCTCTCCATAAGCGCCACCGACCTATGAACAGACACATAGCGACATATAGGCTTTAACACCCCACTATCAACCACAATCTGGATCCTGGGCCCTCGCATTCGCCTCCCTCCCCTTTTGTATCTCCAACAAATCCTTCTAGTTCCGATCGTAATACATCCCTAGCCGGAGAAGCTACCCCGAGCAGCAGCGCTAATACTAGAGATTAACCCAGAGAACATTTCTCTCGCGGATCCTATTACACGGCGTAGCGTCGAGCTCCGCCTGAGTAATGGCCATCCGGCAAAGCACCTCGTTGTAGCGCCTAGTAATTGCCGTGATCATGATGAGTTGAAGGTGTATCTGTGCCGCGAGACGGGCATCATCCCACAAAGATGCCATGCTGCAATGGTTAGAAAAGGGGGTTGTATTGAGATGAGGTGAGATAGGGTTGGAGAGCACATTGCCCCCGGTAGTGGGGGAATGTGGTGTGTCTGGATACTATAGGTAGGGGTTCCAGATAATTCTTATTTGGATCCATCTTCCCGATTAGAGAGATGATTCCCCCTGCTTCCTGTATCTGGTGATTATTTTCTTTGTACGAACCAATTTTGTGTATTTAATCTATTTATCGATAAAATTAGGGGCTTTACCCATAGGGCGAATAATCAATTCACTACTGTTTTTAGTAATCATTACCTATTAAGCAGATCGAAATCCCAATATCAATCATATAATACCTGTTTCGAGCAGGTAGTTCGCGCCAAGGGGGGGAAGGTAAGAGAGAGTCCGATACTGAGCTCGAACCTTTTCAGAGATGAGGGAAGGGGTTGTTGAGAGGTTTTCACCACGCCTAAACAATTAAGAGATCCACATGGAATAGAGAACCCACCCACCGAGGCCTAAAGGCGGTTTAGATATACGCCCATGGCGGATTCCACACTGGAATAACGCCAGTAGCATATAACTATCCCTCACATCATTATCCTTGATCATGATCCTCAGAAAAAATCTCGTACACCTCCTGCACTCCCTCACAGTGGAACCCCCGGTCTACTTCACATATCCTTCACCCCCGAGCTATTCCCTCAACTAACTATCATACGCCCTCGACGTAACTGCATTAAACACCTTAAGACCCGACCACCCAGGCAGGCACCGCGGTGATCCTGATCAAAAGGTTCCACCTGTTCCCTACTGGAGCTTTCACTAGGGCATGGAGGTACCCTGGATGAGGGAGGTAAATTGAGAATCTTTTGGTAATGACTCCTTGTGGGGAAATGAACAACATCCCAGGAACAGTTTCGTTTCTTCACGAGAAGATGGCCGGAGGAAACACAGATTCTTTATTGACGGCTGGGTGCCACTAGCACTACAGTACAGGGTAAGATCCTGGTGAGGAGCTCTTCTGTAGCCCTCCTTTCAGTGCACAAATGGTTATAGAGATGTGGTTGAATTCATGAGGCTATGAACAAAGGGTCTGTCTGGAAGCGTTCTGCCACCACCCCCTTGTGTCCGCGCTCAGATATTCAATGCCACAAGTGCCATTCTCCGCCTCAACTCTGCTTCAGCCTGCATCCCATCCCTCCAACCTCTATCCAACTGCGCAGCCACCACCAGATCAGCGCCGATCCTGGATTCCAGCTGACGAATAATCTCCCTCAGCCGCCTCCTGGTTGGTCCCTGCCGGTCTCCTCTGCGATTGATGAGCCTCACAAACTCGGCCTCTGCGAGCTGGACGCGGATGATAATGAGGCGCCCCTGGTTGTCGCGAATGCGATTCATGAGGCGGCGGATGCTTCGGCAGAAGCCTCTATTGATTCTGCGGGTGTTGTCCGCGAGGTGGTTCATAGCGTTCGCACGGCAGGAGGCAAGCAGACGCTGGAATTCGGGGAGTGTGGGTGGTGCGAGGGGCGCGAGGTTCGTTCCGTTGGCTGGTAGGGAGCGAGGCTTCTGTCAGTATCGACGGGAGACATGTTCTACAGTTGTGGTAGGGGAGACTCACATGTCATGGTGGATTCTTAACGATACTGCTGGTGGGCAGGTGATTGCTAGTTATGGTTCTTGTTAGGATCTTTAGGTTGTTTGGTGTAGAGGGAACCTCGCTTAAGTGACACGCGTTTGTTTTCGGTGTGTATAGGCGCGTTCACAGGCAATCACTCGGGGCTTGGCATAAACCTGGGACACCTACTGTGGGTCTATAGGAGGGCAGCGGGGCCATTTTCTTCATATTTCAATTTTTCATATGCGAACAATGCACCCGTAGTAAAACAAACAATCTGAGGTTGGGAGATATCGCCTTCCATGTCGAGAAACCTCTATCTCCTTTTGTTTTACTGACAGTAGGAGGAATATTTATAGAGGGGGAGAACGAAAGGGATTTCATATTGGAGGGGCAGTGGGGGGACTCTGCCAGGATGTTATTCAATTAAGGTAATTATTCTGGTCATGACGGCCTTTCCCTTTGGGAATCTGAGTGGTCCATGGTGGCCTGCGGGTATCCTGCGTTATTGCCGTACCTGACACTTTTATAGAGAGGTACTAGAAACGTGCTGATATAAATCGTTCAGCTCTCATGAGTGTTCATAGCCAGCCAAGACGCAATAAATAGTAGGTATTTCTATAACTCCGTTGAGGGGCCTGCAATGTTCGGTGCTGCTACAAAACAACCCCCCATGATGGTACCGTAGGCTCTACAGGGTATCCTATACTTACCCCCAGCCCTCAACCTGAACACAGGCATACAGAGCCAGAAAGATTCCGAAAACCTGAGACCCCCGATTGGGTTTGTTCCGATATTGATCCTATCGCGAGCATAGCGGAACGAACAAACGCTGTAATAGTGAGGAGCTATGTTTTTAATCAATCCCTTTTTCTTTCCCTTCCCATCTCACCCCACATACCTAGCAGCACGAGTGGGCACGTAGAACATATCATTGCTTCAAGATATATATCTTTTAAATGGGAAAAGAAAAGATAGATAGAAATGCCAGCCCGAATGTACATCATACAGGCTGGTTCCACCATAGCAACCCAGCTCTCTACTACCCATCCAGATCCTCCACACCCCCCTCCCCCTCTCCAGCCAAGATCAAGTCTGCCCTCCTCCACGCCCATTCCCTCGCCATCTGAAGATACTCCGCCATCCTGCCCTCTAGGACCTTGATGAACGCCAAAAGTGCCTCACGGCCGTCAGGCTGCATCACAAAACTTCCGTCACGCGTCTGAAACGTCGGGCTGTAGTCAGGGTCTGCAAGCAGGATCTTGTTCGCGACCACGACGGAGTGCACCTGGTTGTAGTCGCGCATGAGGCGGTTGATGTGGGCGGTATGTGCGGCGATGGTGTCGGCGCTGGGTGTGCTCGCGATGGAAGTGGTTGGGACGCTCATTGGCACTGATTATGGTTGTTAGTGAGAGGTGGAGGAGCTGGTGCGGGTAGGAACTTACAGTGGGGATGAAAGATGTAATTGTCTAGGCGTTGGGTATGTTATTATCAAACGGTGGGAGATGGATGAAGGAGCCCTGGATGTAGGTTAAGGGGGGTACGTGTACACTATCCCATGTTCAGAAAGAAATTAAGCGTAGTCCTTCCCGGGATCTATAAAGGTGTGCGATGAGGCTCATGGTGTGTATGCGTCCTTCGCGAGGTAGATGCCGCACAAAATCATTGTAATGGAATATTGTCTATAGGAACGCTCCAGGTGTCAATCTGTGGATTTGTTTCTCTCTGTGATTTAGAGGATGATAGTATAATACCTACTGATATATGTTGGGATTTGGACTTCCTTGGTAGTTAATATGCTTACCAAAAGCAGTAGCTAATTGATCATTCGGTCTATGGGTAAAGCCCCTATCTTTATAAATAAATGGACGAAAGAACATAGATCCGTATAAAGAAAACAACCACCAGATAAAAAAACAAAAGAAACCATATCTCGGGTCGGGGGGGCGAATCTAAATAAGGAACATACCTTCCGATACGCAAAGAAGGATAAACAAAGCTGATGGGTAAGCCCCCTTTACCTGGGAGGCAATGTCGAGCACCTACTACCACTGGTGTCTAATGGAATCGATACACAACTTGCCTGTGGTTCTGTTTTTTTTTTTTAGAGGTCCGTATTATCTGACTCTAGCGATCCGCCCCTTGTTATCCCAACCCCCATCGAGTGATAAATGTGTGATACAGCACATGTATATATCTAGAGTGTTGGAAACCAAAGAAATACCCATTTTGACTTGACAAAGACAAGCTGCGCCGAAATTCCTGAACACAGAACGATCTCTGTATGGAGGTTTCGATTATCTATTTCCTCTACTATTGCTTAGAGATGTTTAGTGTCCCACTAAATATTTGCGATATAGGGAAGTAGTCACTTCAAGGCAGTAGAGAAGAATTGATCAATAGACTCATTCCCTCAGTCCCTGGTCACAAAAAGAACCCAAACGCCCATACCAACCGGCCAATACCCCTATTTGCATGTAATCCTCTGGTGATCGATGGGTCATCGAGTGCACACCACGTTTCGACATCCCCCCCTCCCCTCATCAGTAAAGCCACGACCGAGTGGTTGGGTGAGATTAGGCGTAAATAAATCGTCGTTCCTTTTCTTACTCGTCATGGCTGAACAAAATAAAAGGAAATTCGGACTATCTTGTCCGGATTGTAATAAAATATATCGAGTTTCACTGGATAGTTAGTTTGTTTTTGTCTAATACATTGACTACCGGAGCAGAACTACACTACACATACAGTACTGGTGAACTTTCCTACCCTAACGAATCACTAGATTTATCTCGCTACAAAGTGGGCAGTAAGAATTGTAGGAGATGGTTCTTCTCTAGAACATACCTTGACCGGCTAGGACTTTGCAAACAGAAAGGACACCACTGAAGCTGAACATGGGGGATGATAATAACCATCAGAGAAATGGAAAGGACATCAAAATTAATAAGGCTAAGAAAGGATACACCGAACGCAATGAGAGGGGGAAGTTGAGAAAGGGGAGAGGAGCAAAGAAAAATTTAGCCCGGAAAGAGCCTCGCGAGGAAGGAGGAGAGGCTGTTAATAAAAGAATCAGCTCCATAGTGGAGTGGACAAGGAGTGAGAGAGGCACTGATACTGGCCGAAACGCGTGGGTGGGGGGGGGGGGGGGCGAGGAGGGCCTCGGTGGATCCTCATCATGAACCCTACTAGTTGGATCAAAAATCCGGTATGGGCGGCTTACCTCCGCAACCACCGGCGGTCCTGAAGAGTTTAGCTTGGGAACTTCTTTGGTAGGAGAATATTGTTTCCAAGGCTTGAGATCGAAAGTGCCTAGGCGCACGAAGACAAAAATTATCAACACCCGAAATCGCCCCAACTGGAAGTTCCCTCAAGTGCGTGTCTCCAGCCAATACTTCCGGTTACTTTCTCTCTCTAAATGAAGAAACGTTTTTGGAGATTTGAGAAGATGGTGTTTGATTGATAGAACTAGCGAATAGGGCGTATGACATAATGATGGCCTGCTCCGAGTCATTGAAGCTGCTCGTAGAACTGATGAGAGAAGCATTTTTCTAAGATCTGTAGGATGGTTAAACGGAGTCCCTCTTTCCGAGCAACCATCCTTTAACAACCACATGTACAGAACCTATACTTCACGCGCCGCCATCTTTTTCGTCCTCCCCCTCCACCTCCCCCTCCACCTCCCCACCCTTCTCCTCCCCCTCTGCATCCTCCTCCTCCTCCTCCTCCTCCCCCTCCTCCTCCTCTCCCTCCCCCTCCTCCATCTCTTCTTCAATCAGTGCCTGAAGGAGCGCCTCCTGTTCCTTCACATAATTATGCACCATGGCAGCATCCTCAAGACTCTCCTCCATCATAGTCCCCATGCGCTCAAGATCCTCATAAAGCCACATCCGTTCCAACACGTCCGGCAGGGTACGACTCATGAGCGGCTTTGCAAGTTCAAGCCTGACGAACATCGAACGGGCATAGTTCCTGTTGTACGTGGCCATGAAGTGCCTGATTGCGTTCTTGCACTCTAGGATGTCCCCTTCGACCTCTTCAACGGTGGGATACATGTCCATTGGGTCCGTCCTGTGTATGTTAGGTATGCCAAACGTAATGATGCTAGGGGGGCTTGCGTACATTATGCAATGATAGGGCGCTACTTTATGAGTGAGGAAGGTATATGAAGTATGCGTGTGATGTGAAATTTGTTTGTTGCCTGATACCGGGTGTCGAGGACAGTGGTGCTTTTGCGGTGCGGGGATCAAAGACTTTAGGTTCCAGGAGGTAGCCAGGAATAGCAATCGCGTAGAAAGAGAACGACTGGTTTGAAATCCACCGCTTTCCCCTATATTCTTGGCTTGCACTAAGGTATTTCCACGAGACCAGAAGTGGGGCAGCCAGAGAGTTGGTGCTCTTGCTCACAACACATACCACGCTACTCTCCCAGCCTTACCCGGATCTTTTTTTGTCTTCTCCACCAGTATCCCCTAGTGTAGAAGCTACAAACCTACCACATCGCCCGTTTCTTGTACAAACGTCGCACAGAGACCGGGATTGGGTACCTTCCCTTCAAGGGCCAGCTCGGCAGTGCCAAGGCTTGAACCTTGGCGACTAACGAAAGCCCGGATCAGGAAGCTGCGGGGTTAGGGTTGACTTCACTAAAGACCGCACGTAGTTTTGCGGGGAGAAAGACGAATTTGTACCTATTTCACAGGTAGGGCCCGAGGAAGCCGTGAGGTGTTGTCCTGGGCGCCGAAAGTTGGTAGCTGCTTGGAATGAAAATAAAACACCATTTTGGAACTACAGTGGGCCTAGTGGCTTTGGGATACCAAGTATACGGAAAAAGTACCCAACTAGTAGAGGGCGCTGGTTACCGGGTGTATGATTGCCATTCGCCGTTTGTCAAGAGTGGGTGGACGGCGACGAGGGATAGTCAGGAGGAATACAGGTATGGGCGGTGCCAAGGCGAGGGGAACTGGCCTGGGTATGGGGTTTAACTAGGAATGTAGGAATGATATTTGCTATGGTAAGTTCTTGCCTTTTTTTCATGAAATTGAATTTGAGGCTTTAGGTGTGCTTTGCTGGCCGGGAGAAAACGGTGCGTGGATCAGGTGCAGATTTACAATGCATGAAGAACTGACCTTCGCGGTTGAGGGAGATAGAGAAAAGCGGAAAGGAAATTAGCCGTCACGAAACCGAGCGATAAACCTCATCTCCTGGGTCTTTCAGTTGGATAATCTCATAGGTTTGGGACACCCCCAAGAGTTCAATGCTACTCACATTGTAGCGACGGGGTGGTTTCCCGCCTGCGTGGAAGGGAGGGGGCAGCGCCGCCAAGCTAGCGTCATTACGCGGCCAAGAACGTAAGAATCGTGGTTGTTGTCACCGGGGGTTGTTGCCTGAGCGGTATAGAGTTCACACTCTGATCGACACCGCTCAGGTTCAACCCCCCCACTAACCCCCTCGTAAATTCTAGGAAAGCTGCCCCGGGTGGGGGCGTAAGTCTTTTGTTGCTCTTTTTTTTTTGGTTTCGTAGGGTAAATAATTATATGGTACCTATATACATAACCCTTCTTGCGCCTCCTCTCTCCCGCACTACCCCCCCCCCCTGTACTTGGGGGTAGGATGGAGGTACCGATGCGATTGAGGAAGAGATAGCACTATAGTAACCTCACGGCATTGTTGTCTGCTTGTGAGTTAATACTTTCCCCGGGACCTAGGTTAGGACTGAGACTGGTACTCAGGATAAGCGTATTCACTTAATTTTACCTCCTGTATAGCTTCACGTAAGATCACAGTTCTCGCTGAGTTAAACACTCCCACCACCGAAATTTATTTCCCACGATACAGCCCAATTATCATTCTTGAGGCTATATATTCTCGAAGATACAAGCCAGATCTACCCAATCATTGGACCGCACCCGCCTCGCTCTGCGCTCTCTCGTCCCTCTCCACTAGCTCCATTTGTAAATCCCTGATGATTTCATACAAACGGGCCCTGTTCGCAAGAACCACATCCATCATACCCAATATGGGCCCGATGGGAGCGACCGTGCCTTGACGATTTCCTCGCTGGAGTTGGTAGAGACTAGTGACTGTGGTTGTGTTTCCGCCGGCCGCGACAACGGCCATGTGGCCTTGACAGAGGTAGTACTGGATGAGGTTTTGCTGGAGGTAGCCTTGGAGGCGGGCGAGCTCGGTGGTGATCTCGTCATTTGTAAGGCGCTTGAAGCCGGGGATAAAGCGAGAGGCCATGGTCTTTTCTTTCGTTCAGGGGGGAGTAATTTTGATGGAGATACGCGGTCGAAGTACTGGAGTAGCAACGTTGTCGTTCGTTAGGTTGTCTTAGTCTGAGCGTAAACAGCGGGGCAGTGCGGTTGGGCCGATTAAAAATAGAAAGAAAAGGACGCGAAATTAAAGACACGGCTTTTCTACTCCGAACGGTGTTTCCCGGTTACGCCCTGGATTTCTTTCTAGTCTCTTCTAAACCATTGTACGCAAATGCATATTCTTTTCGGAACATGTACATGTATCTCACAAAAAGTTCGATCCAATCTAATCCAGCATCAACCTTTTTTTTCAGTTGCTTGATTGAAAGTTCCACCACTTCTTGCTCTTATTTTTCTACGGCTAACATGGGGGAAGCTTCTGTCATTTATTTCACCTTCAGTTACTGCCTCTACTTCCTCTTGCATTACGACCTGCCCACTATTGCGGACGGAGAGGTTAAAGGGTTGATGCCACAGTCCAACGGTTCCACATCTGCCATAAGATATGATCAATCATAACTAAACCTATGCTACACTTTCTCGTCCGTGGCAGGGAGGGAAAGTTGGCTTTTGGAAGCCGTGGTGCAGCAGCACGCATACCATAACACTCCTTGATCTCTTGCATCAAACACATTCTACCAGCCTTGATCCAGCCTTGATCCAAAAACCATGAATCCCAAAAGGAAAGAAATCTACCCAACTAGACAGAAAAAGAAAAAACAGTGAAAAAGACCAAAGAGCGCTTTATTTTACTATTCTTTTCCATGGCCTTATTTCTAACCTTTGGCAGCATCTACTGCCCCGCGGCTCCAGTATCCGCAGATCCCGACCCAGCGCTATTCTCACGCTCAGCCATTTCCTTCTCAGCAAGCTCGAGATCCTTGCATTCCTTCTCGAGCTCGGAGGCCAACCAGAGATCATAGTCCAACTCCATCTCCAGCCACATCAGCACACGCTTGAGCCTCGGGAGGTCACCACGCTCCTCATCGGCAAGCCAGGTGCCAATTTCGATGACGAGGGCGCGAGTCTCGTGGTAGCGCTGCATGTGGTCTTGGATGCCACGCTTGCAGGTAGCAATTGCATTTGCGGTGCTCATCTTGTCTGTCACCACATATCAGTCAGGGCGGGAGCGGGCACGGGAGGCCATGGGAGGATCTACCGTCGAGTTTAATTTGATGTCTCTTGTAACGTGTGGGGAAATATGGGGTTGTGGTTTCTTGGGGCAAAGAGTGATAGAGGTATGTCGGAGAGGGGGCGGCGGGTCATAGAGGTAGTAGATGTGGACCTAGAGCCACCTTCGGCCGTGTGTGTGCGCGCGGAAGGCGGTGCCGTCCATTGTGCGGGACTGTTTGTCTAGGGGACTGTTTGTCTAGGGGACTGTTTGTCTAGGTCATAAACTCGAGAAACAGGATTTACATACGCATATGTATGGCGTGCCGTTAGTGAAGCTGAAACAAGGGCAGGTGGACCAGAGTGGCTTCCCGTTGTGAGGAACGCCCTGAGCCGGTATCAACGTGAGTGACACTCCACACGCAACAAAGGAAGTGAATTCGAAATATGATAACATTAACAAACAGCTCTTCGATATATTCATCCATTGAGGCTGGAAGAACCGCCCTTGGTGGCTTTCCATACTAGCTCGCGGTTCTGATTAGTTGTAACTACCTATAATTTCAGAAGTATAAACCTCTGTACTTGTAGCTTTTTGCCGGAAGGATGGATACATCCATCTATCCTATATGCATACAGAATACTGTAGATGCATTATAAATTACATTACCCGTTTGAACATGGACCTTTCACCCCGATTAGTGGTGTGGACCGATATAGGGTACTGTCTTGAAATTCTACATCACCGAATCGGCACGTTGTAAAGCACCTAACAAGTATTTACATAGCCAAAAAGATCAACGCAACTAATGAAACAAGGGGGGGGGGGAGGGAAAGCACCCTAACCCCAAACCGGAGTAGCGTCGAAATCTTTCAAGATATGTAATAGCATATTTCTATATTTGCTACCCTCTTCTACCTCCTGTAGAACTACTATACTATCAACTATTTAACCCTGAATCCAGCGCGTGAACTCCCAAAATTAAAAGACCCCTCTACACCATTACGCCGACTTCCCTCGAAAACGTGTGTCGAGGATCACGGCCCCCCCCCCCCCCCCACACCAACGTGTCCCTCCATCTGAAAGTACAACCAATTGATCCAGCAAGAAGACCGTCCAGCATCTGACCCTTCTTGATTTCCTGCTTGGGCAGCAAGGATTTGACCTGATAGATGAGACCAAAGTAACCAGCGTTCCACACAACATGTCTCCACATTGCGCTCTCAAGCCCATTGTACATGGCTAAAACACACTCGGTCTTGATGGTTTTCTGAATCACATCGATCATGCCAGTGACCTTCCCGCCGATGCCCTGTCCTGAAGATGGATCTTGATAAGCTCGAAGGGCATAACTACAAAGGACTCAGTTGCGCCAGCGCTAGCACCCGTGAGGACCGACAAAGGCTGGTTCATCTCAGTAACTCCAAAGAGCTTTTTGTAAATCTTACCCCATGCAGCACGCGCCAGATTGAACAGTTCCCATAGATCTGACGCAGTTCAAGGATGGTTGGCTTTGGTGGCCTTCCCTGTATGAGGTACCGCGGGGCTATAAAGAGGGGGGGCGGCGGGACAGTGTATTGATGAGGATGGAGGTGAATGGATGTTACGTGTCCGTGTGCCTAATAAAGCATGCTCAAGTTAGAGGCTTATTCAACGCTCGCCAAAAAAAAAAAAAACCAAAGGCCTCCAGAAACAAACGAACCATGACACAGCGAGGTAAAGCACATCCTACTAAGCTGAGAGTTAAATAGAGGGCCTGCCTATTAGTACTTGTGCCCTTCCTAATTTGAAGAGACTGTTATCTGTCTCACAAACCCATAACACCCGTATCGAAATCTTGCGTCTACACAGCCGGCAAAAAAAGAACAGTCCTCGTGTCGGAAGATTCCACAACTGATCCCTCTCATTGGAGAAAACGATGAACATAGTCTCCCGAGTTAGCTCGATTAAACCCACACACCCATCATGCATGACCACGGCATGCTCCTGCAACCTGGCCTTCCTCAACACACATACAACGGTATTCCCTCTCCCTATAACCACCACCACCTAGGCAATGGGACCGATGATAGTGCCTCTCCGTCTCACGACAAGGCACGCCTCCTACAGAAGAAGAGACCCTTCGCCGTCGACGGGACCATGCCGCAGGCCTGGATGATGCCTTCCACCCTAGATCAGACTTTGGCACCGATGATACGTGTGGTAGATTCGTATAATGGCGTGGATCCCGGTATGCATCTTGACCGTCGATGAAAGACACGGCGGGAGCGAGGGGTCAGACTTTGCTGTATTCCAGACATGGTTAGAAGTTCTCTGTAGGAATGTGGAGTCTAGGTGACTTTATCTGCGCCTAATCAAAAGATTTTGGGTGACAGGAATTATGGGATTTCATTCGATTGTGGGGATGTGGTTGTAGGTTGTTCCGGGTGGGGGGGAAAACAAGAAAGAAAAAAAAAGAAAAAAAAATTCACACGAGCCAGAAATGAGAAAGAACATATGAAAGACCCACAGTGATCCTATTAAAACCCCACTGCGATATTAAACCATCCAAACGGAACCAGAAGAGGCCACAACCGCGAACCATCCTTCTCATCCCTCTGTCTCTCCATCCAACTCTTCCTGCAGACCTTCCTGCATCAGCTTTGCCGCCTCTTCCGCCTCCCATTTCTCCACAGCGGCAAGCAAAAGGTCTTTATAGGCATTCTCCAGATCCCTTGCACGGCTGAGGCACCTTTCCATATCCTCTTCGAAATACATGACACAGCTAATGAGCCATTCCCTGGTTGTGAGCTTCCCGCGCAGGCCGATAGGCGGCTGGCGGGACTCGAGGGCACCAAAGTAGAGCTTGGTAAGGGCCACACAGGAGAGTGACTGTCTGTAGTGGTAGATTCTGAGGAGAGCGCGGATCTGGGACTTGTGCCAGGCGACCTGCTCTACGAGGGCGGGGTCGAGGATCATCTTCGTACCTGCAGGGGCGGGGGCGGAGGAGTTCATTTTCTAAGGGGGGGTTAGGTTAGGTCGGTGGTCGTGGATGCGGACGGGGCATTTTGGACTATGGAGCACCTACTTCTGAGGGTCCTATCCGTAGCCGACAAAGAGTGTTTGAAAAAGCTGGTACAACTGCGGGTTCGTAGTAGAGTTTGTTTGTGCTGTGATGGCGGTTGAAACTGGTTTTCAAGTAAACGCACTGGGGCGGGTGTTACCGGTTCGCTGCCCAACTGTAACATTTCCTCCGACAGGGTAATGTCTCCCCCAACTCTAGCGCTGATCCAAGTGAAATCGGGACTATCCGAAATAATTTTAGGGGAGTGCGCTGTAAGGGTATTTGGACTTTCCACATATGGTGTTCACTGATCCCTTTTGAGCTCGATCATGCGCGGTAACCTCTTTCGTTGGCTGTTTCTAACTCCGTCTTTACGGTGATGTAGACGAAATCGAAATATATGCCACAAAAAGGCTACCATATTGTGCTGTGAGACGTTTGTTTTGACTAAATATCGTAGTCAATTGATAAAGAACAAGAACACAATGGATGAGGCCTTAAAAGATTAAGAAAGTACCAGTACGCGCGAAGAAAGGTCTAGCTAACAAGAGACTTCCTTTACCATAAACCGCGGAAAGTTTAGATCACGGCGCCGGAGGACGGAAACAGCAGCACGGTAGACGGGGAAAGAAGAGTGTGTGGCAACTATTCTGTACAAGATACACCCTGAACTCCTTGTTGAACTCACCACAGAAAACCCTCCTAGGCCGCCAACACCTGTGCGGATATCAACCAGCTAGCCCGTGCCATCTTCTCAAAACGACCTGAATAGAGGCTTTCAGTTGATTCCTGTTTCCTATTTTTAAAGTGAAAAGGAAACTCAAGTAGCCAAGGGTTTGCCCTTAGCACATTGAACTATGGACAAACGCAGCAACAGACTGAAAAATACTCAAGGACAGAATATTTAGCATTAAGTATTTAAAGTCACATGTCAGCTGCAGGAGCGGACGCGATCTTAGCTGCTTTCGTTTTGAAAGCGAAACCCGGACCAACTGAAGGACTCTGATAGAAAACGAAGACCACAGAGATTATTGCCAAAAAATGTCCCCCCTATACCTAACACATATTACCCAAAAGATATATCTTGTGTCTACTCAAACAACCCAATATATCGCCACCTCGCTAAAAAAAAAAAATCTTGCGCAGAGTGGCACAACGGACTCCCGCCACTTCCGCGCCAGCATACCAGCAAACTTTCTGGTGTGAATTATCATTGACCAGCACTGCCAGCACAGATCCCAGTTGAATGGTTTGTCAGGTAGGATTTGGGTTGAATACACGTTATATAAGCCACATCGCACAGCCACACAATCATCTACCCCTGTCCGCTACACCCAGCACCCGGGAATGGTACCAAAGTAGAAGATTGGGAGGAGCGGATAATTATAAAGGATTTGAGGAGGGAGTGTGGGATACTACTAATCCCGGAATTAATATGGATAGAAGAAAAGGTGAGACGGCGCATATGCCCAATCATATGCTCCGGGTACCGGAGATGGGTTCCATATCTTCCCCCCCCCCCTTTGAATAAGGGTAGGAAGACCTGGATATGGAGCAGTTAGAAGAGTGGGTAGGGAGAACCGCTCATCTAGAGGAGCTCCTGTCCATGTTTCTTTGTTTTTGTTTTCTTCTTTTCTTGTCTTTTCCTTTTCTTAGTACTTCTCTTCATTATGTTTTCCTACCTGACAACGCCGGGACATTTCCTTTCGTCACCATAGATATAACTCATAAAATAGGGTGGCCGCTCAAAACAAAAGAAAGAAAAATGAAGACAAGGAAACGAAGTAAAAACAAAGAGCTCGCGCTCATGTATCCTCTTAGCCCAGAGAGTATGTACATCTTTCAGGGAGCCACGCTTGTCACAAAAGTATCTAAAAACAAGGAAGGGAAGAATCAATGACTCCACAATCCCATTAAAACTAAAACATATGACTAATCAGTATGGGGCTGTTTCGGTTGAGAAATACTCTTGGTGTAACCAACACACAGATTTGCTCCACCTCAGTCAGCTACCCATTTGTAATCATCCACTTTGCCTTCCTCGGCTAAGGTTCTTGCTGAGCAAACAGCCTACCACCTCTGATTAAGGCGCTAGGTTAATAAGCACAATTCAAAAAACGTCAAGTGCACAAATGCCACACTCGTTGCACTACTACACACATTTGTGGCATCAGTCAGCATTGACAGGCAACTACCACCATCGAGTGATAGTTTATGAAGCACAAATACCATTATCACGGTGAAGAAGCCCACTTCTTGACACGAGGAAGAGAGTGTTTAACAATGTAACTGTAGATATATTATGTAAATATGATGATAAGACTTAGCAGACAGAAAGTGATATATCCACCTAAGAAATTACTTACATTATCTCCTCATGACAAATGCCCCACGAGAGTGCCACAACGCCACACTGAGAGAGGATATCTAATCAAATCTGGGCCATCACGCTAATCATTATGGAACCAATTTCAATTACGAGATAATAAGATAATATTATTTTGATAAACCACTACCAATTTCTCGGCAATAATATAAATATAATCAAACCAAAAGTTCGACATCGCCTAGCTCATCTCGAGCCACATATATATACATGAATAATAATAATAATGAAAAAGTACGTGATAACAACCACGAAACCCCAAACCATTCACACCTTATCACACCTCGGGCAGTGGCCCTCAAAACGGGTTCTGAATGTCTCATTCCAGCTCCTATACGCGAGCTGACGTTCATTTCTCATTCCGGTCAAATCAAAGCTTCTAGATCTGCCAAGGGCATGGATCTCCTCTTCAGCTGACATTTCCCTAAGTGGTGCCAAAACGAAGACAGCACGAAGATCATCTTGCAAGCAGCATTTCAGCTCCTTCATGATTGCCTTCTCGATGATCTTCATACCGGGGATAAGGACTTCGATCATATCATCTACCTTCTCGATATGGGTAAAGAGGATGGAGCGCACAGTGGCGACTTCAGGGGCGATGTTTGGGTTGCGATCATCGTTGATGGGATGTTCGTGGGGTAGATGGATGACAAAACCAGTCCTGGCCAGGTACTCGAGATCTCGGCGACGCTCGGCTCGTAGGGAGCGGTATCGGGCGAGGTCTTCGGACATCGTTGAGTGAAGAGTCTCGATGCGAGGGGCTCTGACGCCAAGAGAGTTGCTAGTCATATATAGTTAGTAAGCGGTATCAGTAGAAAGGGTTAGAAAGTGGAGGAGGGCTTACTAATGACGCAAGTTCTCAGTTTGACGGTTGATAAATTCAGTGACTTCAGGAGAGTCACATTCATAAGCTGGGGCACTGTATGGGGGTTAGTGTAATCAACGGAGTATCGTAATGGGGATGCTTACACTTCATGAGCGCCAACGGTATTATACCCAGCAAGGATGGCAGCAAACTCCACTTCAGTCCACTTGACGAGCCTTTGAGTGTCCACAAGATAACTACTACCCTGCATGAATTGGGATAGAGTAACATAACCGTAATTTCCAACACCATTGTTATCGGCATTATTGTTTTGGGTGTTTGAGGTATTCATTTTTATAAGAATGAGATTGGTTTGAGATTAGGTTTTGGGGTTTGAGAGTGGAAGATTTTATGGGTTATAGGATCAGAGGTTCAGCGTATGGGTCTGGATGTCACAAAAAAATTTTGGTGAGCAAAAGTGCTGGGGCGGGAGGGGGGTATTTAAAGAAATTTCACTGAGAGAGAATTGTGGCAAAGGTACAAGAAAGAATGCTGCGCGCCGAATGTGTTGCTCGGAGAATAAGGCCGCCTGCGCTAAAAGTCCTTGGTCGAACCTGAATGCGGCGCACTATCGCCACTAGAGGATTCAAATTAGGAGAAGACCAGTGGAAGTATGGTTAGGTGGATACCATGGTGTAGGGTAATGAGGTATTGCATCATATCGCAAAAGGTTTTCTCTGCGAAAGCAGAATGGTATGGCGGGAGCGCTTGTCGAAAGACTAGAAGACTATGGAGACAAGTAGCGACGCAATAGGTATAAAGGTACGTTAAACAGGCCTAGCGCAAAATATAAACTCGCTTCTGGCGAGCCTAGAGTTATGTAGCTCTAGGTTCTGAATCCACATGGCCCCAAAGCTAGTTATAATTGGTAAAGCAGGTATCAGTTTAGCTAATGTTCAACCATTCCTCCCCGAGGTAACACTACCGTGATGTTTACAGACCACCACCGCTAGTCGACCATTAGTCTACTGGAACCTGACAGGAGCAGGCGTAGGATGAGTCCCACGAGCCAGAAAAGAACATTCGTTATGAAATCCCTCTTCATTGCTATTATCTTTGAACGGTCATCCGCTATTGAAAAATGAAAGAAAAAAAGAAGGTCTTCTGTAAGTTTCTGGCGGGGTTTGGCTTTGCTAGTAGTGCATCCCATCGAATGTCGGAATGTATTAACTTGGTGTGTTATGTCAATTACCGAGGGATATTTTGTGAGTAGTGAGGTCATCGTGATAGGCAGGCTAGCTAGCTTGCATTAAGGAAGGCAACGCTAAGAGGACGTCGCGTGGGCCAGGCCACATGCATCGTGAAGCCGAAATGCACTACTAAATCCAACGGTTAGCTCCCAGAATTTCATTACGTAGTGGCTCCCAACCGGAGCGGATAAGTCCAGAAATAAGCGAGACAATAGCCGTCTAGTACTGGTAGGTTATCCAACTTGATGCTCGATTCAGTTAAATGTCAAAATAATCGGCGAATATACGCCTAGAAACTTCGAATTCAGGTTTGGAACCTCTTTTCGTCCGAAGGGGATTAGATGAGACGCTAATACTACAGGTAGCCGTACAGCCTTGTATAATAGTCATTAATCCCCACTGCTTTGTAGCGCACCGTGCCAATGTTGGTAGTTGACTTTGTTGCAGCCAAGTGGAAATAGGAAGGAGGAGCATGGGAGTAAGCCCAAGAGGCCAGAAGCTAGGAAACCTAGCGATAAAAGTGATTGACACTTCACTTGTGATGCTAGGCGACGGAAAATGTTGGATTGTATGTTTAGGTTTCTTTAGAGGTTTAATCATTTTATTTGTATTTTTATTCATATGTTTATTTCATTTTTTGTTTATTTTATTGCAGATAGCGGTAGACAAGAACAGATTCTAAAAAAGAGTACGTTACTTCCGTAGCCGAAAGTCTGCATGTAATCAATGAATTAAACAAAAAAAAGATAACTTCGTTGTGGGCAGGGATATCAGAATCCGAGTGATACTTGGTGACGCTTTGCATCGAATATGGCCACTACCAGCTACCGCGCGGAGTTGTAGCACCAGTCGCTATGTTAAACCTGCACCCCTAGAATCTTCCGCCAAGCATGTTACTAGAGGGGTTGGGGATTAACGCCTTAGCATGTTGCAGCTCTATGTACTATAGAGGTAAGGTTAGCAAAGTCCACCACACACACCCGCGCGACAACAGGTCCGTAGCGAAGATCATACACAAAAATCCGGGAAGGACAGGTGTTATCATCCACCAATAAAGCCCACGCCGCCCACGCATGGCGCTATTCAGAAAGCATTATTCTCCAAACTCCGTCGTTCTTTTATTTTTGTTACACGGGGGCGCTAGCATCCAAGTCTTTTTTGGTGGCAGTGGTACAGGCGGCTTGGGTGGTCCCTTGCTTCTCACGCAGGGACACAGGGAGCTCCGCGTCTGACGGCTAGGTAGCAGGCATCCATCGCACTCGTTCAGTAATGACGTCAGGCGTTCCTGACCGGCTGCAGCTCTGCCTTTGTGCATTCCTACGCCTGCCGCGGGGGACGCGGCTGGCCTACTGTGCAGGTAGCCAAAAGCACACTGGGGTTGCAAGGATTATAGTAGCTAAGCCGATCGTCCAGATACTCCTATTGTAGTCCTCGACTAATTAACGCTTATAGTGACCTCCACACCTTTGATCTTGCGGACCCCACGTATGCCTTCATTTCCGGGGCTGTTGTGGGTCAAGACCTTGTTTCCAGATGTTTCCAGGTAAATATCTGGTTCACTTACACTCCACCACTGGTGTAAACGGACCCCTAGTCTTACCGAAGTCGTTGGAATCTTTCAAGCAATGGGATATCATTATAAGCGACCATTAGCAACAAAGTTCGTTGTAGTTTCGGCCGTACCGGGGTGTGAAAACAGTCCTCTGTTGCAAGAGGGGTTGAGGAGGGGGGGCTGGGCCCCCTCTAGCTACATGAGGTTGGTGCGATCAGGTGAAACCGTAACATCGCCACGCCAATCTGTCCTTAGGACCAATCGCTTTCGCCAAGGCCGCTGTTTTAGGTTTGTCTTTGCGCCCCACCAGAATAAAAAATCCGACATAAGTCGGGTAAGAAATATAATCGTAGTCGGGCTAGTGGTTGATCACCCACACATTCGGACCTACGTAAGGAGAAGGAAGGAGTGCGGCGTAACCTACATGTAGGCTAGACTTCGTCGTGGTGTGGAGGTACCCACCCCAACACCTCTCCACTGATGAGCCGAAATTAGCAGCAAGGATTGGTAAATGTAATAATGGATCGTGGTGCCAAAACTATGATGAGGCAGTTGATCAACTACCGTCGATAGCGACAATTGCAAGTAAGAGAAATAGTTGCTGTGGAGATAAGGAAGAACCCAAGGACACATTCAGCGCGGTGTATGTAGAGGTAGCTCACATAGCCCCCCTATACAACCCCTCCCCACTATGTTAACAAGCGAAACATCCTCGTCACAGCCAGTCACTCGGCTTGGCACTTGGCGCCACCCGTTAATTCTTGGCATTACGTTGCTGGCTGGTTGGCGAGCACGAGAGATTGGTTAAGACCGGGCTAACAAGATCATCTATGACCACAACCTCATATCACAACCAACTATTGGGATGGTATTACTATTAAATATTATCCGGTCTAACATTGGGATAAGTGTCAAAGGGCACATAATAACCCCCCCAAGTAACCCGTTCGTATTTATGATTTTCGGTTACTGAAACGCTGACTTCATGCTCCCGAGAGATTAAGGACGCGATATTTCATGCATTGCTTACCTCCGGCTTCTATAGTATTTTAGTCCGTCCAGAGATTCCATTCAGCTCTCGTGCGGATTGGACCTTGTCGAGTACACCTTGTGTAGCCCCTCAAGTCTTTCTACCAACGCGCCGTTGGAGCTAGGACAGCGGCCCCAGCCCCGCTTTAGGATTCAGCGTAATGTTGAAGAATTTGAGTAGCACTCCCTCCTTGGGGTCGAAATTCGAAAGTTCCCATTTTACGGGAGGGTTTGATAATATCGAAATCATGGTAGATACGATGGGAAAAAGTAACGATAGCTCACCTCCGGCGCTGGGTCTTTGCGCGCCGGCACCATTGTTCCATGCAGTTTGCTGGAGCGCAATGTTACACGGAACCCCTTCGCACTTTGATGCAGGGAGCCATTGGATAGTCCGTACAGGGGCATATTTGTCATGCGCTCATCTAGCTCACCGTGGATCAACGCTTTGGCCGTCAAGATTCTCTAGCTCTTCTCAGCCGGGCTGGTATTGGCTCAAGGGAAAAAGTATCAAAGGCTTCAAAAACCGAGCCAGGCTTTTGTCCAGAGTCTAATCTGCGGACGAGCTTTTGAGCACTCAACTACATCCACCAGGACAGATTTTCTCCGGCGGAGGGCGTTTAACTATGCATTTCTATATGCGTACTGGGCGAGGTTGGGCACTTCCAAAATACCCAAAAGGAGAAGAAATTATGTACTAAAACAATTATCCTTCACTACTCAACTTCAGCAAATATCACCGAGAATAGTCTAAATACATCTAAAGGGTGTTTCTCGACACTTGATCCGCTCCAGGCGCCTCAAAATCTAAAATATCTAAAGAACTATTGTCATTGTTGATTGCTTACCCGGTGATGATATATTGCTTTCCCGGTGAAACACATTGCAAACAAGTGAGAGAAATGCTCTCAACTGGTCGATTTCTGCCTTGCCTATGCAATCAAGCTGGCCAGTATTCCTTTTCAAATTAATCAATTAAGAACAAACGGTTTAACAAGGGGGGGCGTTGTCTTGGGTCATAGACTATCACTCGCAGCCTCAGCCAGTGGCGACAACCCCACCGAACCTTGTCACTTCCCACACCCACTTCTTCCACGAGTGTAAAGACATAATCCATGTGCTAAAAGCACTACCGCCGCCATGAGATTCATACTACAGGACGCATCAACTCTGAGCCCCTTGGGCTTGGGGTGCAGGTTAGAGGACGGCCGCGGAACCTGGGTATAGCAGTTGCTGCTCTTGAGGGGACTTGACTTTGCCACCCTTATCTTCGCTTCCCCGCTTGTAAGGCTCTCGAATGAGTGTCTGCTGTGGGTCAACTATAGGTATAACCTAAAGGGCAATGGGGATACAGGGCAGCACAAATCCGCGGGAATCCAACGAAAGTGTGCTAAAACCCTTGCAAGCCTCAATCCTTTACTAGGCGGAACTATCGATGATTGGAAGTTGATCTAGTGAGGCAGATGCTTGTTACAGCTGTTTGGAAATGTGGACAGGATTGAATGAGGTTGTGCCTGTATGTGACGTTAATTTTGCTAAAAGAGCAGAAAGAGAGTTGGAATATGTTCGGCAAAGGTTATCTCAAGGAAGAAACTTGGGAGCAAGAATGATAGGATGCTATCTCTGGTTGGCGAAAGACCAACTGATTGGAGATGAAGAACACAAAGAAAAGACTGTTACGAATGATATTCATAAAATTAAACCCTGGGAAGTATGAGTCTGAGATCAGGAGAGACTTGATTTTGTAGATATTGGGCGACTTACCTATAGCTCATGCTGTAGAGTTTTGGAATTTAGCCTTTCACATGCCTTAGAGCTGGCAATTTAAATCGCTGGGCTCGGATTTCACCACATTTCCTACCGGTGGGGAGATATCACTACCTTCAGACCCCCGGTCAAACCCAGTAACTGAGTCCATTGGCCCCCCCAATTGAAAGCTTACTCTACAACCTTCCTGCGGAAAGCCCCCACTTCTTTCCGCCTCCCCGGGGCACTTGTCTGGAGACGGTCCCTCTGTAAGGACTGGTTCCTTCTTGAACGGCCCAACCCCTAGCCTTGCTAGCTGCATCCCCCCAACAATCTCCATCTGCTCCCTCCTCTCCCTCCGTGCCTCCTGTCTCTCCCCCAATACCTGCCTCGCCAGCCATGCATGAGCCAGGTCGCTCTCGCTCTGTTTGATCTGCTGTGTGAGCTCATGAACCCGATCGACGTCATAGGCGAAAAGTGCGGCGGTGTAGAGGGCGTCTGTACCCGTCATGGTCTGCTGAATACGGTACTGATGTTTCTCCTTGACGCGTTGTAGCTGGTGCAGGCTCTCAGTCAGGAAGCACTCAAGCGAGAGAAGTGAGGCCTCGGTGCCATAACTCTCGTCCTCAGTGGATGCAGAGGGGGCTTTGGCGGTGTTGCAGGAGACTGGAGACTTGGGGGTAGGGGGTGGGTGGAACATGACGATGTTAGGCGGGGATGGGGGGGGTGGTGGGGTGGAATGCATAAAGAAGAGGTACGGACCCGGTTTATTCGCTGAAGGAGTTCGCTTTCGTGGTGTACTGGCTGGCTCCGCCCTTTTTCGAGTCAGGGGTTGAGAGACTAATATCTTTTGTTTATGTGATATAAGGGCCTATTTTTCCAGCCAAGGCGAGGCGGTAGGGCTGTTGGTTGGCACTTTGAGGTCAAGGCACTAGGGAAGTTTGGTTAGGGTAATCTGTCACAATGAACATAGTGGAAGAACTACGCTTCCATCCCAACAATAGAAACACACTATAGGTCGATACTGAGGTGTTAACTAAGGCAGGTTCAACAACGACAATTCCCCATCTCGGTAGTTCTAGCGCTAAAGGTCCAAGGGAGTTGACATAGCAAACTACCACAATCTAGAATACTCTGGCTAAACCAGGAGTATCTAAAGAAAACGTCTGGGACGATTGGTATAACAATTTGATTTGTAGTGCGTACCTCCCACCACCTCCGAGTGCCTAGGACTGGTCTCTAACAACGGCCCAGATCGATCTATAAAGTCCAACAGGTCCGGAGAAATATGTCTAGGGTACGTTGGCCCAAGATATGATCCGGCGGCCTCCGTCCGGTGTTTATAGAGAAACAACCCCACATAATATCTCGGATTCGGTCGACTGAGATTGTATAGAGGTGCTCTGGCATCCAGCTTGTTTTCTATTGGCTTTGGTCGTGATCATGGGTGATGGCGCCTGGGTGGGAGAGAGGAGCAAAAACAGCAACGGATATCCACACCGGGTTTTACAAACGAGCAGAAAGTTCCGTCCCCCAAGTTGAAAGAAGGTATAGTTTGCGAGAAGCCAAGTGCCGTACGGGTGAAGGAGTTGGGGAAGCCAGCAAGACAAGGGGACACAGGCAAAAACAGGCTTCTTTCAATAAGGGATTTTGGTTATTTTCTCTGAACATTTCTTTCTTTTTTCCGTGTTTTCACTCCCCACTCCCCACGACCGGCCATAGGAGTAGGGCCGCAGGCCGTAAAATCTGCACACTTTTGAGCGTAGCCTAACGAATGCTCTTACCCAATCCTGCCTGGGATGCAAAACTGAATCAATGGGGGGTGGAGCAACTAGGTACATTCCACACTCTATCTCACGATTTTTAGAGTTCACGAATCTAGCCCACACCTGCGGGAACGGATGTACGACAACCACCACGGAGGTTAGCACATGAAAAATGAAGTACTGATTAATTGATTGATTAAGGAGCTCCAGAAGGGCGAAAGGGGACACTTAACAACAGGCCAAGCTGCCGCCTTCTGCCAGCGAAAACATAAAACATGCGAAAATGGGAAATACTAGGAAAAAGTACGAAAGCAGAACGAATACAAAACCTGCGGACATCACAAAGATAAATATGAGGTTAACTGAAAATAGAGAGAGTAATGTACCTATACTGTGAGGTAATGAATATTGAGAGATTGGTACTTCATACATGCATATAGCCAGTAGTCTATGGCTAACGAATATCGAGAGAACCCTCTAATGGCGGAATTCAACACCGGTGGTAGGCGTGTACTCAACCGACCTGGAGCTCCGAAACCAATCACGAATTTCTGAAAGATCGTCCGCCAGCATCTCCAGCTGTTCATCCTCTGTCGGGACTACATAAATAGCACAGCTCAAGACAAGAGCCTTCCTATCTTCCGCATTCACCTCCGCATTCACCTCCGGGGGACCTATACTGAACTTATCGATGATGAGACGGCCAAGCTCTCTATTCAAGCTAAGCATCGTCCCCCTAGCTGCCGTGTATCTCTGGAAGACATGTAGTGTATTCTTCATAACACCTGTGTTATTAGGGTCGCGTAGAAATCCGTCCATCGCATCGTCAGTGTCCCAGGGGTGAACCCCGGGAGGAAGGATCTCACGCGATAGAGTATCTAGAACAGCGAACTGATAGGACATGTTGGTGCTGCTCAACAACTTCGCGCAGCTTGTCAACTCCTCCATTTGGTAGCTCTCAAGCGGCTCTTTTGAGTGCTTGAAGCGAGAGACCCACTCCTGGAGCTTCTCGCTCTTGGCATCCATATTCTGTGAGGTGACCGCAAATACAGTTGTCTCTTCATTGATGTCTTTGCTGCCAGACATGGTTGTAATAGCCTTTGTATGGCTGGTTTATGGTGGCTGTGGGCTTTGGAAGTTTGAAGTGGAAGATTGCGAGTAGTTGAGGATATGATGCTCCGGTAACGGATATATCAGCAAATGTTGGAATTTGAGGGCAATTTAATGTCAGCCTGACGGGAATTCTGACGGGAATTCAAAGGCGGTACTATCTTCGAGAATTTGGTTTTCTGTGACCAATAAGATTGGGAGACGGGCCCCATTGGTTACTTCTACGGCGGGAGGTTCCCTACTCGTTACCTTTTCTAATCACCGGTGGGGTCCGAGTGACCTTTGAGATTTTTTTGTCTCACCGGAAACGGCAAATATTCTATGCTATGTCCATTGAACCTGTGGAATATTATATTGACTATTATTCAAGAGATCAACAACCTATGAGATCAATGAAGTAGAAGCATCTCTGGCAATGCAAAACTAGAATGGCTTCAACTCTCCACGAGAATAAAACGTCACCGACCTCCTCTCCGGGTCATATCCCACAATCTCAGCTTCATCAAATTTATTACCTGTGGCGTCAAGCTCGGCCCATATCTGCTTTTCCAACGCCAGTTTGTCCAGATCCCCATAGAGCGCGGGCATGATCATGGCCGCATACACGTGGACCAAGTCGCCAAACGCCAGATCGCTTGGCTTAATTAGATTGAACTTAAATTTCAAGAGGTTCGTAAACCGCGCCCCTGATGCCCCGCACCGCATAATAGCACGGATGAAGTCCCGGAATATTTCAATCTCGTTCCTCTCGCGGACAGAGAGGTCGGCGCGGTCTCTGAGGTTTTCCGCGGGCCACCCACCCCGGGAGGGACCGCCGGAAATTACGGTGGGCACCAAATTGTGGGCAAGCGGGGTGACTGTGGCCCGCATGTAAGGCATGAAGGCCACTGTGTTGAGGACATCGACGTACCCAAGGACTTCGGAATGTTGATACTTGTGGGCTACATTCTGGCCGCTTCGGGCTTCGAGCGAGACTATAGATGATTGTAGGAGTTCATTATAAAGGTTTATTTCATGCGTGAAGGCACAGATCTGCGCACCAAGGCGACTGATGTTGCTTTTTGCTGTTGTTTGTCTGGAGTACATGGTTTTTTGTAGTGGGCTAGGAGTATGTAGCAGAGTCCGCGGTAAGATATTGGTAGAATACATATAGTGTACGGAGGGCTGGGTATAACCTTTTATACGAGAGCTAGCTCTCTTTCTATCACCATATATATTGACGGCCCGTCAAGTTTGGGCTAACATAGCCGGAAACATTAGAAGGCCATGGGGGAGCCATCCGAGTATTATAGGTTAAGATACAGACACTCCCGGCATCACCCATTCTAAGTTATCACGCTTTCCCAACTCGTCTAATAAGTAGTAAGGGGATATCGTTCCCCTTTTTCATCAGCAGTCCCTTGAATCAGGGGGGTGTTGGCGACAAAATATAAACTTTGAGATGGTGACTAAGCCTGGTTATGTGTATAGAACGCCGCTGCCGTGGTAAAAGCAGCAAGCTGGAATTTCCAAGTGAGGTGTAGGAACAGTTACGTCGGTAATGATCCCTTTCACATGAGGATAGTCTTTCGTGGTCTGGGTGTGGACAGCACGAGACTTAGTTGATTCACTGAAGACTTCACCACGTATAGGCCTAATATACACTAAGTGACCTACTGTGCCCATACTGTAGTGGGATATGTGCTGGAGAATTGGCCTAGCCATAGTTAATGGTTCTCTCCTAGGAACGGAAGCAACACGATTAAAACATGCTCCGTCCTCATGATAACGAGTGATCTACCGTGAAGCAAAACCAGCTCCCGCCTTTTGCCCCCGGTGGCAAATGTAGATGATTCCTCTCTTGGGGCAAGGTGTTAATATTTGGATTATGCTTGATCAAGGCTCTTGAAGCAGGTTTAAAGCTTCCGGGAATTGCCCGCCGTGCATTACAATTATTTTGTGATAGACTATTAGTTATAACAAATTGTACTAGTCGTCTACTAATGTATTTCCGGTTCATGCAAAATGAAAACCCTAGAACCCCTACCTTCCCGGGAGAAGGTAAAGCCTCCTAGAATGAAGTGCCCTTACACATCTCTATATGATCCTTTAGAGATCAAGTTTGAACAGTTATTACCAGAGTAGGCTCCCCTGACTCCGTTAATTGTGTGGTCTGTAGATATGAAGAGAATAGGCCCCTCGTGCGTACATAGCTGCCAGATCCGGAAACCATACGATATTGTAGGTTGGTAACCCGCTGGAGAACTATCGTTGTATCGATCGGTACGGTCTAAGCTTAGATATATAACGTTTATATATTTTCTTTCATGAACATAACTTACTATTGTTTATTTTCCTTAGTTATAATTATTACCACAGAGGCTTGATAGGTGTATACGAGGAAAAATAAAGGTTTCGTGACGAGATATCGCTCCTACCAAGACATAAAGTAGGTGCTGTAGCTGTGGTCAATACCGGTGTGTTGATTAATCGGCCGTGCCTGAGTCGTACTTGATCGATAGACGTGGGCCAAGAGATGCGATTTCGCCCTGGATTGCTGGGGCAGTACCTTGCTGGCAGCTGGCGTGTAGGCGGCCCGCTTTACCTTTGTGTGTGCGTACAGTTCCGTCCCGAGCAGGGACCTCAGTGTTTCCAACGGTTCTTCGGTTTACCAGTTCAAACCGGTTTACTAGAACCGTTTAACAAAACAGTCTAGTCTAGTTCTGTCTTCTCTCTAGGATAAAACCCGTTTTATATGTAGCTGGGTCTCCCCACGCAAATTACGAATACCATATTTAGAGGGGACCCTAACCCTGACCACCTTTGCTGCTATACTGGCGCCAAGACCTCAAAACGGACCTGCAGCATAAACCGGTCCTTGTTTGGTCGGTTCAGTTGCAGGGCATTTTTATTTAATTCGGTTCAGTTCAGTTCGGTTTTTGCTGAAAATACAAACCGGTTACAACCGTTGGAAACACTGCTCGGAGTCTCAAGGCTAGAGTGGATATTAAATTTGGAGGAATACATTTAAGGGTCCTATAAGCAAATATAAGGTTCTCTACACTGAGTCTACAGTATCAAGCGTACGTTCTATGCGGGCGTCGTAGTTAAATCTGCCAGGACGGAGTATGTATTCATTTGCCTATTTAATTAAAGACTAACCTCTACACGTCCTACAAATAAACTAAAGCTATAATAGAAACTCATCTCAAAATTTGGAAATAGTAGTACATCACGTTCCATAGCTCAGAGAAGGCCCTGAAGTTTCCACCCCGGAAACTTTGAATCTACGATACAACTTCTTTCGTACAACCCACATCCCGTATACCGTACAAGCATAATGATTGAAGAAGAAATTGTATGAAGGAAGGAGGAAACTTCAGGAAAAACCGACTCAAGCAGAAAAGCTCTTAGATTGCCTCGAAAAAATAGTGATTGGTTTGTGGTGGAAAATAAGATACCATAGGGTACTGTTTGATGTATCCCAACTAATCGCCAAAGCCTCTCTGTGTGCCTTACGTACTTCATCCATCCACTCAAAAAGCTCCGTTTCGTGTTCCTTAGGATCAGCAGGAGTGAGCACGGCGCGCTCCAGAAATTCCAGTGACGACCAATTGGTACCCTCTAAGTCAGAAGGACCCTCAAACCCCAGGGAAAACCTGTCCATAAGCTGCTGAACAAAAAGGTCCCTATCCTCGTGCATGCGCTTCCTCGCCAAGTTGAAGTAAGTGAAAGCCTGGCTTGCACGTTCCGTGGTTGGAAGAGCGACATCCGACAAGGCCTCTACCCCAACCGCCTCCAACAAACGTTCGACTTCGATACTGAGTCCTGAAAGGTTTGAATTAACGAGCGCGTCGCCCCAACACACGATCTGGTCCTTAGTGAACTCCTCCAGGCCACCAGTCTTGGAAGCAAGGAGCCGCCCCTGGGCGGCGAGGTGCACGGCACGGTCAACAAAGATATTCGCTAGACAAGCTATGATAGCGGCATTCTCACTGATGTCCTTTAATTCGGGCGTTGGGGGCCTACTCGGCGGTGCGCCACCTAGACCCACTAGTCTTACCGGAGACGGAGAAATGACATGAAGAACTTTTAGACCTGTGTGAGTAAAGTTTTGGGTAATACGTAGATATTGTGGGGCCAAGATAGGAGCGAGCGTATCAGGTAGCGTGTTATATCTGTGTGCCATTGTTGGAGTAGGGATTAGTGGTCTCTGTAAGGGAGCTTTTGGGTACTGCGATTTATAGGTCGAAGATACGTTTAAATGTAGTAGCTGACTGAACAAAACCAAATACGTTAGAAAGAGCAGGTCTCAAGAGTGGTCTGGGGAAGCTGGGGACCGACGTAGATTTTATAAAAACACCCTGACATTAGAGGACTAAGCGATAAAACACATTCTACTAGATGTTCTACCTAATAGAACGAGGGTCGACCTATTGATCCCCCCGGCCCCTTATCCAGAAAGGGGTCAACTCACATTATGCTTTCTACCCATTTTTCTATCTGTTATGTAGAAAGATTCCCTTATTAGCGCCAGAACTAGTATAAAGAGGTTCCCCGCTCCTATGATTAGTCGGCTAGATTTCTGAAAATTCAAAGATACCTACAGAAACCTGGTCTATTCAAAAACCCTTCACCCACTATTGCGATAGAAAAGGTTATAGTTCACGGGATGCCCTCCATTAACTCCGTAGGATTCGTATTCTAAGAAAGCTGTCTGGTCAATGAGGTAGCACTCGGTCTGATATCCACACGGAAGCCTCACCCGCAGCAGTGTGGATATGTCTAAGTGCAAGGACTAAACGATAGAGGTATTCCCTTCCCTGAGTGGGGGGTATTTAGTCTGGAATATCCTTGAAAGCTCCACACGTCTCACAACCATAGGTTTACAACCTTGAGTCCGTAAACAATAGGTCTATCAAGTAGATAGAGAGCGAGATATATGCCATCAACCAACATGAACAGCTACCCAGGACCTCCACCCATTTCATGCGATACTCACCTTAGAAATCCTATGTTATTAGATCTCGCGCATCTACAAACTACCAAAGGTAACATGCTCATATCAAATACCTAACCTTTGTTTATAAAGGGCCGAGGCCTCCGGTGTGCCAATACACCTAACAAACGGATTACCCCCCCCCCACCCTCCTGCCTGATCCAACCAACCCCTCAAAACGCCGCCCACCGCCCCTCCGACGGAAGACTGTCAAGCAATGATCTGGTGAAACCTTCCGTCGGGTGCCTCTACACTCCCCCGGAAATAATGACTTCTAACACTTTCATAAACCTCCCCCGACGCTAACCCCACCAGATCCAACGGCCCCCCCCCCCATCCTGTTGCATCGCCCACGCACAGGAGGTCGCCTAATCTGATTTCCCCAAGGTTCATAGTAGGCAGAGGCCTAACACTGACTCAATGGATACAATTCAAGAGGCGATGGTTTATGGTCGAGGTTAACTGCGCCGGAACCCGACGCCAATGCTTAAGTGCTTAGTAATGGGTTAGGTTCAGGTAGCCGCGTAAGCGCCGGAGAGAACGTAACAGCAACCACTGTCTATAGATGTGTAGGATATGTCTATATAGCTTAGTAGCTTTTGTCTAGATCTTTAGCTCATAATTCTCTTATTATTAGTTAATATATCATCTTTCTGTTAGCTATAACCGGAATCATCCCCAACCTACACTGCCGACCGTCACCATTCAAACCTATGGCTCATGGCGTCAGGTACCTCAGGCTGGTCTAAACCAAGAAAGCGCGCATCTAGTACCCCTCACGGCGGTCTCCTTCCTTATATTCTAACCCATTCCCGAAGGCAATTAATAATCATATACCGGCCGCACCCCTGCTATTATCCCCAGCCGCAACACCTGACAGGGATCAGCGATGACTAGGCATCAAAATGGCAAAGACAATGTGTCAGATCTCAAGCCCTGATGGTCTAGTGGTATGATTCCTGCTTTGGGTTCGCCTTGAATGCAGGAGGTCTCCGGTTCAATCCCGGATTAGGGCCCTGATAAATCTTTTTGCATGCTAGGTATTTTTTGGTGGTGGTTGGACTTAGATCCTGTAAGGAGAAGCTCAATAGACCTAAGAGGCAAAGAAACGGACAAAGATAGAAGATGGAGGTAAGAATCAGGAAACACACCTCCGTCTCTTCCAACTTTTTGCGGGCGCACGTGCTGGGGGAGAGGTCCAGAATAGCATCCCTCTACAATTATCTCCATAAGCGCGATATCTTCAGCATCTGACTTGAGCGCCTTCTGAGGGTTACACGGATCCTAAATAGCCCTATTCCTCCCTCGTAGGAGGCGGTACTCTATGCCAGTTCTCTTGGGGTCTTTGCGCCTCCCACCGGTTGTAGGTCTCAGTTTTTGGGATGTTCTTCACTGCGAGGCGCTGGCTGTCCAATAACTGGTCGAAGAGTCGAAGATCTCCAGAACTCAATATACATATTGATCACTTAGATTTTTCTTGTTAACTCGAATGCTAATTATAACCCTGGGCATCCCTGGGATTAGTGATCACGGGGGATGGATATAATACCTTAAGTAAACCGCCCATAAGAATATCTATAACCATTAAATCCTTTTTTCCGGTTAACAAAATTCTATATTAGACCCGGACATAGGCTTTGTTAGTATCCCAAGGAGAACTAATTTTTGCTACCACGCATAAGTCTGCCTAGGGCCCCTAACCTCCCCCTCAAATACCATTTTCGGTCTCTAACCACGCTGCGAAGCATTTAGACCCCTTTGCCGGATATCATTGCCTTCTGCCTTCGCCCATCTCAGTCTGTCGATGGCGGACAACCTGCACCCCTCCGTATCCCCTTTGAGTATGAGAAGTGCAGTATACTCTCTTTGGTCTATAATGCACAGTAAATCAGTTTCTTTCTCTATAGAAAGATGAGGGGGAGTTAAGTTGGGGATAGGGCTAACGGTGTACTGGTGCCTTAATCGGGGTTCAACTACCAGTGCGGGTAATACCTCGATCGTGGAATACCGCTGCAGGTAGGGTCATGCAACTCAAGCTGCGAGCTGTGTGCGTGTGCTGCTTGTCATGAGCTGGAGAGGCTTCAAACCCTAAGCTCTCAGCAATGAACTCCCCCCCCCCACGCCTCAGGTACTATTCATAATGCCATCTATTTCTACCTATCCCATAACTCAGTTAGTGGCGGATCGCTTTACCACTTCTTGTTGCGAATGAGGACGGGGTATCATACTGTTGAGGGCCCGCGTGTACATTTCCCCCCTCTTGCTGTGGCAAACTCCCTTTACTGTAGCACGAGGGATTTCTTCCCATCGCCAGGCCACTGGAACTTCATATTTCCTTTAGACACCCTCCGGACAGCAGTCCATCAGTCGACAAAATTACCACGGCAGGAAACGTGGATGTTGTTGTGTTTAGTTAATCGACATTAGCCTACCCCACATCTGTTGCCCGGCCGTTATCAGCAAACCCCACCCAACGCCCCCTCCCTGAGGAGCCAACGTACCACACCTTCTGTTCTTACTTTCCTACCAAGTCGTTCCATACAGTACCCCCTTCCGTACCTCTATATCCACATAAGCACCGCTCTATCCCGGCTCCACTTATCTGGTGCCGAGGGCTGGCTAGACATATCGGGATTAGTGCACCGACGTCTCAGAAACATGCGTTCAAGAAAGCCAGTAGTCTGGCTGTGATGAGGTGGCTACCTGATTGTGGACCACCAGATCTTTAGGGGCCGCAACGATAAAATTCCAGAGCGTAGAATTAAGGACTAGTAGGCTGCGGGGAATACCACCTGGGAGACCTTGGCGTTGGTGTCGATTCCAGGTCTTTCACGGAATAGTCTTGTTACTACGGTAGGAGGTTTACTTGTTACTTTTTCCGTTCCCTGATACTATCAATTATGTATTACTTCCCCCGGGCCTTCCCCTCTTTTGATCCACTTGGTATGTATTGTATATGGACGGGGCTCGAAACCATTGTGTGTGGATTTCGTCAGGTAAACTTGCTTGCTTGTTCTAGGTACAGGAATAGAGTTCTCATATACTGTAAGAAATAGTAGGAAATAATAGGAAATAGAGAGCGTAGGACTGTGGGTGCATGGGAGACTTCTTTTCCTTAGTGCCAGCTTAGTGCCAGTCAAACCTAACCCTGAACCCGCAGCCCCTACCACATCATCCACCACCAAGAGTTGACCCCACTTACAACAAAGAAAAAACAAAATACCAGCGCGCTTCCAAAACACTACCAAAACCATGGACACCCTGCTTTCCTCCCCTTTTACTAGCCGTCCGGCCCCTGCTGCGTCGCTAGTCCTTCCTGCGTCGCGCGATGATATGCATGATGCATCTGTTGCCACCCCTATTGCTGCCCCTGTCGCCACCCCTATCACTATTACCAGCGACTCCAGCACTGAATTGCTTGAGGCAAAGGATGCACTTGAGGCAAAGGATGAGCTTGAGGCAAAGGATGAGCTTGAGGTAAAGGATGAGCTTGAGGCAAAGGATGAGCTTGAGGCAAAGGATGAGCTTGAGGCAAAGGATGAGCTTGAGGCAAAGGATGCACTTGAGGCAAAGGATGAGCTTGAGGTAAAGGATGAGCTTGAGGCAAAGGATGCACTTGAGGCAAAGGATGAGCTTGAGGCAAAGGATGCTCTTGAGGCAAAGGCTGCGCTTGAGGCAAAGGCTGCGCCTGAGGCAAAGGATGCTGAAATCGCCGAACTCAAGAAAACAATTGAGAAGTTGCAAGCCACAGGTAACTAACCCACCCACTAATATAGTTCCTCACTAATGACTAAAGCCTATGAGGCTGTTGCTTTTAGGTTTCATGGCATAGACTATGTTTTGCCCTCTACTTCCACTATGTCCAAGGTGGAGACTGTTGCCTTCATGAGGAAACAGTGGAAAAAGGCCCAGGTTACGTCTGATCCACACCTTCAAACTGTCTTTCATTATGCCCTGCTTCATGGAGACATTGTCTCCGCTGATTCCGGCGCCGTTAATGTCGTCAAATCCGGTAAGCGCTGCTGCCCCATCGATCAAATCGTGAAGGATAGAAAGGGCAATAAGATTGCTAAAAAAGGGGATTTTAATAGTTTGATGGAGGCTCAGGAGAAATTGAAGACTAGGTCTCAAACTCCGAATGTAAACTAATGCTGAACCACTTATTTGGAGGGCTTTAAGAATTCTGGCCGCGTGTGCTGCACGTACCGCGGAGCGATCGGCAATCCCAACATATAAACCTAAATCAGTCCGACTAGGTGCTCCACCTTATATATCGTGCGAGAAATCAGAGAGGAACATCTAAGCTTGGACACTGATGTGTCCCATGATCACTTGATTTTTTAGAGCAGTTTATCACGGAAGGCCACTCGGAGCTAAAGATTTATCATAACTTAGTTCTTCTTCACCACGCTATCCATGGAAAGGTTGCAGGTGATTGTAGGCCAGGACTCTCACATTCTATGTACTCGTGTTGGCACAACTACAGTGCTCTGTCGATAATGTCGTATTGTATGCCACACCTACTATAGGATCTTCTTTTACCTCACCCCACAGGAATCGTTGGGCGTGCCGAGTGAAATACCATGATTCGGCCAATAATACAATAATAGGGTCGAAGTTCATCTTCCACCTGCCTAGGCGAGCACTGCTTTACCTCCTTTCCACGTTTACTCCAACCACCATGTCCGGTCTGCCCCTTCTACGCATCAACCCGAATTCTATCTGGTGAACATTAAAATAATATTTGATAATAAACAGAATTAAATTAAATATAGCTAATCATGATACCTGCTCTGCTGTTACGATTGGAAGGGGGGGGCTCGTAGAAACATTCTTTGCTCCCTTTCTTCTCAACCCACAACTTTCGTTCTCGGCGGCAAATCAAGCCGCAAAAACCTAGAGTATGTTCTCCCCCCGCACCGTCTCGCGTATTATAAAGTATTCACCGCCAGTGGCGCCCTGAGCCCACCGCCGACCTTGATCAAAGCACTCTGCGGCTGGAGGTGAAGGGCGGATCTCTCCAACTGGATATTGGTGAGGTTCTGGGTCTATATCCCACTCCATGTAGAGATTAGTGAGTGATTACCACGAAGGTATCAGGAGTGCAGCGGTTGTCTCGGATGGGGAGCTCTGCTATAGATCAGTGTATAAAGAATCACAATGGGGGGAAAAGAGAAAGGCGTTTTCTCCGAATATATAGCCGGTATCCCTCTTAACAACACCACTCCCACCTTGGAAAATATCACTCTTCCATTTTCTCCCAACCTCCTATATAAATTCCTCGTGGCCTAGTGTTGATTTACAAGGAGTAGCGGAGCTGTTATGGCTGGCATAGCGGGTTAATAATACTGTAAACACATGCGAGATCCCATATCGGAGGTGTATGTGATGTCGAAACGGAGGAAAGACCACCTAAGACGAGTTAGGGAAGCCAGCTACTGTAAACAAATGACTATCCAAGTGAATAATGGGGAGATAGAAATTTTACCGTGCACCGCGACTCATCTATTTTGGATTAGTTTCCCCTCAGCAATATCAGGAACGATCTTACGGGGCCCATAAGCTACTAGCTCCTCATTTGCTCGGTGCAATCCACCCAACCGCTCTTCCCTGTCCCTGTGACGCTGTGGATAAAAATGAGTGACTCACTTACCTTTTTGTATCAGCTGCTGGGCTTTTTAGTCCCTTAAAGACTACTAAGACTGTGTACTACTCGTTTAGACATTTAGATAGCAGATAGCATTCCGTATTATTCTCGCACCAGAAGAGTAGAGGGGCTGCACATTAAACCAGGGGAGTCGTGCCTTAAACCTGCATAGCGGTCAGTAAATCAACAGTTCGTGTCATGCTCTGAGTAGAATTTCATACCCCTGACTGGGCTGCCTAGAAGAGCAAATGGCCACAGAGTGACGATTCATATTGCTGGAGAAGGCCTCCACCAAAACATTTCGGTTGATATGCAGTGAAGCTCCGGAACATAAGTGAAAACCACCCATTGATAATTTAAGTGTCTGGAGAGTTGAAGGTTGGAAGACGTGGGGATGCTATAGCGGCTAAACATCCGTTCTTCGGCCACATATCTCCCATCATATGTAATACGCAACACCCCTGTCTATTTCACCCAGCTTTAACCCTATAGCCTTGCAGAGCGGTAGCAGAGGCGGATATGATTGAGTCTGAAGCAGGGAGGGGGTAAGAAAGGAGGATGAGTCCGAGAAGGAAAGAGAGAGATAGTTGTTATTGCAGGCCGATCCGATGCACATCCCATGAGCATGTATTTTTGATGCCGATGTGTTTTTGATGCTTCGGGCGCTGCCTGAGATCAGGGTTGGTTGCTGAGACCGTAGACTAAAAGACCACCAATGGTAAACGGCTATGGACTTCACCCTGAGCGAGGGGCTTGCACTGTGATATTGCCATCGGAGCCGCTCTTCAGGGGACAGAGCTAACAACGATTCCTGGCCTCTAGGGGCGTGCGGTCACCGTTCATCTTCGGTAGGGAGAGGGAAACACATGGGATTTGGGGGTGATGAGCAAGAGAAGAGGCAAAGCGTACGTCGGTAAGTCGGCGGTCGGTGATAGTTGGTGCCTTCTGTCCGGTTTTGCCTCTAGATGGAGCAGGGGGATGTCCCGAGCCTGCAGAAAGCGGTAATATTAGTAAATGCTTTCCAAAATTCTCTTTGTCTCTCTTACCACTGCTCCCCCTCCTGGAATACTACATCGCTCCACCGCTCGTCAACCCTTCCTATACATCCTTGGGAGTATCGATCCGACACGTATCCGCCGACTTAGACTAGTGATATCCTAAGTACTTACCAGTCGATCTAATCCCTTGCCAGGGAAGTACCTGTTCCTAACAACGGTCAACTCACTTCCATCTAGCAGATGTTCCCGGAACGCTGCGCCCGCACCTTGATCATAAAGCGACACACCCCCCTCGAACCGCTTTATAGTAATCCCCCGCAGAAAAAATAAATGCTTCCGTCATTCCGTGTACAGTCGTTCAGACCAAGCACCGTTGGACCCCGCGGCCCTGTCCGGGCCCCACACCAGAGGAAGCCCTCCTAACAGCTCGCAAAATCCCTGGCGACAGCTAGTTCGACTTGCTGCGGTCCGCCTCCCGCGTCTAAGTGAGCTGAATGCGGAAATAGGTGAATGCGGAAATAGGTAATGCGCGTAAAATGTTTGTTGGTCTCGCCCGGGTCATCTGCTCCAGTCCCCGCGGACGGATTAGCAAAGTTGTCGTCAGAAGGGATGCATTCGACCCACCAGAAAAAACTTCCATTCCCTCCAGCAAGACTCCGTCGGTGTATCCCCCGTATATAAACAAACAAACAAACACAAGCCCCACTCCCTTCAGGAGAGTGGATACCTCCCCCTAAAGATCAAAGCCGTACATCCCCCGCCGATACCTATCGTAGGGGAAAGGATTGGAAGAAGCATAGCGGCTAGGGTGCGTGATGAGATATCCGCCTAGTTCCTATTAAGCACTATCCGTCAGCGCATTGTTTCCCAAACGAATTCACCTTTCATTATCCTGGTTGTACGGGCGTGGGGGGGGGGGGGGGTTGTGTGGGGAGTATACATGCATTCATCCAACACTCCCCAAATGATATGACCCCTCATGTAAGTAGGGCTTCTTGGTTACCGGTGATTGGAAGGGTCGAGGAGCATTGCGGAGACTCTACCGTGCGCGACGATAGGGGGGTTGTAGCAGTGGGCCTCGTTACCCGGCAGTTGCAAGGTGCACATCTACAGTGCAGTAGGCATAAATCTTCTTATTGTTGTTGTGTGTAAACCTCACGCTAGCTGTCGCCCCTCCCCCCCTCCTCCATGTGCGCGGGGTTTCAACTTCGATTGTTCGTGTGGGGAGTGCTGTAGGTGTCCTTGCAGGGACGAGGATGGCGATTGTTGGTTTCTTCCACTAGTTTCTGGTGAATGGTGGAAGTGGGTTAAGCAAGGGCTGGGAGGGGGCTGGCTCTTGTACGGCAGCCTATGTAAGCGCACCAAAGGGCAGGTGCGATTTCGGGGAAAAAAGGTGTGGAATGGGCTTGGGTCTACAACAATGTAAGCAACTAGCAAGATAGGCATATGGGTAGGCAAACGAAATTTTGATTACCCGTAAAATAACTTCCCTTATATTTCTACATAAACTAAGAACACAGATATTCAATCGGTAGGCGTTTGCGCAAGTTAATCACGTGATAATATTTCCAAACCCCTAACCCTCGGCCTCGTCACGAAAACCAAATCATTTATATCCCAAGCCTACAGAACACTACATGTACTGAACCACCGAGTGAGATTTTATGATGTGATCAATCAGAGTGTCTGCAACGGGGAAATTTAGAGAATCAGTCGATCACCATAGCTTAAACTCCAGTTTGTACATGTCGTAGCCGCTGGTATTACTGAACACATATATACAATCCACCTATTGCACCAACAAGCTTCGTCACACACACAGCGCTACCGGAGCCGACGGGGTGGTAACACCCTTTAGAAACACAGGGAGAACACCGGTAACGTATCCTGAAAACTAACCGATTAGATCCCCGATGGTCTTTGAGGACCAAACCATGAGGGTGGCGGTAAGCCGCAGGGGGTTTTAAGACCTTGACTAGGTGCCCCGTACTTTAGGAGCGTTCGTGCCCACAGACCCGGAGAGGCCGATGATGTCAATGGAAAGCGTACTACATTCGAGGCTGAAGGGGCCTCTCAAGCCCTGGAAGAATGCAAGGCCCGAGGCGTGATGCGGTAGGGCTCAAGTAGTTAGTAAAAGCGCTCTACTCCGTTCCTCTGAGTCGTTTGTGACCGGAAAAGGAAAGGGAAAAGGAAAGGGAAAAGGAAAAGGAAAGAGAGAGAGCGAAGGAGAGGGAGAAGGAGAAGGAGAAGGAAAGAGCGAAGGAAAAGGAAAAGGAGAAGGAGAAGGAGAACCAGGAAAAGGAAAAGGAGAAGGAGAAGAAGGAAAAGGAGAAGGAGAAGGAGAAGGAGAAGGGTAAGGAGAAGGAGAAGGAGAAGGCAGGGCGCCAGCGGGAAGGGGGGGGAAAGGGGAAAGGATATGGGATGAGGATGAATCGGAGATAGAACTTCCCATGCCGTCACAAACTAATAGGGCTGCGAGATCTGCGGTAAAGCGGAAGGGAAGCAAGCGACAGGCAAAGCAACGTCTGCCTAGTTCCAGTTCAGAGCTTTCTGATGTAGATGAAGAGGGTGACTCTATTATTAGTACCAGGGTTGTCCGTCGCAGGGCGCGTCATAGCTCTTCTCCTGTGGACGGGAGGAGGAGGAAGTCTGGAGGAATGATTCCTGCCCGTGTTCCTACTATCGCGAGCATAGAGAGCATAAGGGAGCCCCGCCCGTCGGAGAGCGATAGAGTAATTGACGATGATAATGAGTGGGTAAATAAGTAGTATTTTGTATTCTAGATACCACCGTATTTTTAGAAGTAAATCTAATATATTAGTACCAGGTAGTATATCATGCTAGATAGGAGATCAAGTATATGTATTTAATAAAGACCCAGTTGACCGACAGGTTTGAGGTAGAAAGGTAAGATGGAAACCAGAATGGTAAGCCCATGCCTTTATAGTAAGTGTCTCTTGGTGCGATAGCGTCCCGGCCCCTTGCGGCTTGATGATTCTATGTTCTGTTTCATTTTATAGGCTTGGGACACCCAAATGGAGTTCTTCGTCCGTGTGGGAGCCTTCGGGCGTTTTACCGGCCGCAGAAACGCGGCAAGAGCAGCGGACGCTCTAGTCCCAAAGTTCGGCTTTATGAATACCAACTGGCCCTTCCCGGGAAGCTGGAAGACCCCCTTAACATGAGGGAATGGTATGAGCAACGGCATGGGGTGGTAGTCTCTTATGTTCTTCTTGGGTGTTATGGTTTATATTTTCCTTTGTTGAAGATGGAGGCGGAAGCGTGGGAGATTCAGGGGTAGTATGATATTGTCGTAGCCTTCGGGCTGGATCAATTAATGACTTAAACAAAAAAAAAACAGGCTTCGTCACAAAAAGTCACTCGCCCCCCAAAGCACACCCCAACATCCACCCTCGAACCCCCCAGCACGGACACGGCCCCCGTACTCATCTAATACAGATCCCGCCATTTGGGCTTTTCACCCAACCACCGGTATCTCGGGAGCCCACTCTGCCGCGGCAGGAAGTAGACCGCTGGGCAACCTCCAACTTACTCCTTATTACGGGTGTAAACGTGTATATTATAAATAGATGGGCGTGGGATGATTCACGGTATCTGAGCGGCTCCATCCCTTGTATACTTCTGTTATTTTGTCCATTTGATTAAATTTCGAAACCACCTCCTGGTATTCTGCCTCAGATCCTAACCCAATAACTGGGTTATCATTATCCATTTATCAACCGTTATGTGCGTTTAAAAATAGAGAACGGTCGTGGAGTATATTGAATGGTTAGACCAATTCTAATCGTAGCTTGTGCGGTGGTTGGTGGTCTCTGGATGAGATAATACTTGGATGTTATATCCCACACAGCGCCGCCTGAAGAACAACCATTACAACCCCTCATCAACGTCATCACGAGCTAAGAGATTTGAGCTCTCTAATACATCTAGATAGACATCAATTCATCTCATAAATACGAACTGAGTATCAACAGACTGGCGGAGGTCCCGGCCCACAAAGCTGAAAATAAAAAAAGTTCCCAGTCCCTGAGGGACTGGTACATCTTTTTCCTAGCACCATGAAGTTAGTGTGGGTTGAACGAGCACGCACTCAAGTCACAGCAAGTCAGTAGACAATGGCTACTAACCGCTGGGCCATCCAACCCGGTGCTCACAGTGCGTACTTTCCCAGTCTTGAGCTTGGAAACATCCCTGTGAAAGTTTAAAATCGTTAGCGTGCTAGTAAACAACGGAATCATGGGATTACGGATACATGCATTAGCATACCGCACGCTATGATTATAGTTTACTGTGGTGCACCACCGGAGGGGGCCCCCTTGGTTCGACCAGGCCGCGCTGCTGATAAAGGTTGTCGTGGTTGAAGCCTGCCACAATAGCGGCCTGAGAAGCAATATCATTTATAATGCTAGAGTCATTGCTAGCATCGAACTAACCCACTTCCGAACTCTTGTCCACCATAAACTGAAACAACATGAGCCGGATAGTCGCAGTGGGGTGATGGTGAAGTCCTGCAATAGCTGGGTGCGTGGTAGCCCTCTTTTGGGCCATCAGATCGGGAAGGGTGAGGGAAGTGGGGGAAACAGGAACTCAAGACAGGAGGAGACACGAGACCCTAGGGGGGGAGTGTAAGTGGGAGTGAAAGAGGAAAGACAGAAGGAAGAGGGGGTAAAGAACAAGGCAAAGAGGCAATCTTTGGTTGTTGTAAGTTCAGCTCCTTCAGAGCTCGCAAAGAAACATGAACGATGGACAGAAGAGAATTTGACTTCAGGATCCTCCGGCACAGAGAGACCTATTGATGATATGGATTTATATGGAAAAGGGGACTTGGGCAACCTTTCAGTTAAATGAGACAACTCCTCATAGAGTTCAATTTTTAATCAAGCAATGGGGGGCAGCTCTGGCCGATCGATTCGAGTTTTTTTTTTTTTTTTTTTTTTTCGGAGGCTTGCCTGATGAATGATGAGGCTCGGGACAGTGAGCGCGCCAGGTTGGCGAGCGTTGAGGAGGCTTGAGACGGGTTTTCTTTCTTTTCTTTCGTTCTTCTTGAAGTTGGTGGTGGGGATTGCTGGCCTGCTGAATGCCCTTTATTGGGTGTGGCCAGGGCCTGGCGGGGTAGTTCTGGCGATAAAATGGTGTGATATCCTCATAGCCTTAGGGCTGGATACGATTACTTATGTAAACAAAAAAAAAAAAAAAAAAACATGAACCCATAATAAACTAGGTTATGTGCTACCTCGGTATTATAGAACGAACTAAGCCAACTCAAAGTCCGAAGAAGAGGAATTCAGCCTGCGACCGGGGCGGGGCTTACAATATATCCATGTCCACCACCAATCTCAGGTGCGTAAGTTCACAGGATTCACTTGGCTCAAAACATTAAATTTCCCACTGTACACCACCCTTCTCCCGGATAACCTCCGCGAGGTGATACTTCTCATAATGAACATTACACCCTGCCTTCCTAGCCTCAGCTGAATTCTCCAGCGCCTTATCCTGATCCCATTCCTTTCCATCCTCACTACCCAACCAATCCTCAACAACCTCCCACAATATTTCAATTTCCTGTGTAAAGAACGCCACCCTTGCCACCATGCGACGCAATTCGTCTCGCACTTGGCCCCATATATCATCACCGACGAAGATGAGGTCTGGGAACAGCTGCTGTGCAAACCGAAGAAGGTCCTCAGGGGGCATCGGCCGGGGAGCCTTCCGGATCCTGGCAACGCATTGCGCATGACGACGGTCTTGGCAGTTAGCCAGACACCGCAGGGAGAGGATGTGCCGTATTAGTAGGCTGGGAGCAACATGGGTGGCGGTTTCCCAGGGACGCTCACAATCGGCCCGGGTCGGATTTTCGGTCTGGAGCCAGGGGTTGAATTTGGTTGCGGAATCGGTGATAACGTGGGGTATGGTTAAGGGCTGCTCGGGGAGACTCTTAAGTTGAGCATAGGTGGGCATGGAGGAGTCAGCCATGATAATCTATGTTTTACAAAAATTGGACGCATGAAGGTTTGTAAGAAACGAGGTGATCGAGCGGACCTTTGACATTAAGAGGCAATAATAAGCACTTCCGGCAACGTGTTGAGTCTCTCAGATTTGAATACGTGGAAGGAAAGTAATTCTTGTCTGTGAGGGCTTCTAGTTTGAGAAGGGGGGGTGTGTGCTTTAACATATACCGCCACAAACCCAGCGCCTCTAGTTGGATCTTGCTGGCCCAGTATAAGAACGGGTACCTCCGAGGGAACGTGGTTTGACATCCAAGAGAGGCGTGTCCGTTAAAGCCTGCGCCTTCTAAACCGAAGCGGTCATTCCAGCGCCATCGCATACCTATAGTATTAGCAAAGGCCACACCCAACACCGCCACTATTGAAACCTATACAAACTCACTTGATAAAAGAACTAATAAACTAGTCCCAAAATTCACATATTCCCGCGGAACCAGCATTAGGCCTTATCACCCTACTCATGGATCTCAGGTCACAATGACCCATGCTCTATTTCCCGCATTCTTGCGGAAGTAGGCGGCTTCAGAGGGTGATGGCTGCGGGGCAGGAGGAGGAGGCGCGCTGGACGGTGCGGACGGGTGCGGGTCTATGTCTTCTCATCAGCTGGTATTCCAGGCTTTGGCCTTATTTATTCATCACGGAGGATATTAGTACTGTGTCAAGCTTCTAAATCCACAGTAATCTTGACCTGCAGGGTGCGTTGAAGGAACCCCTCACGGCTAGATATACATACTAGAAGGATATTTTTAAACAATGTACACGTAAAACAATGTACACGTATAAACACCCAACCACGGTTTTTTACGCCGTCATTTATACCGCACGCGATCCTTTGCATCTCAGGATGAATAGAAATAATTCCAAAGAAATATGAATGAAAACCCGGCTAGCAGCCTCTTGCAGATTCCAAACGAGCGGCAGCAATGCCAGATCCTTACACCCATTATGAGTACATCCGTCTTCGTTCCATCTACGTATCCCTACCGGCGTTTGAAGATTTGATTTCTTTATATATTCTGGAGAAAATGACAATGTATTGTGTCGGTTAGGTAGGCTTCGTCAGCTTGGTTGATATATGCGGGACCGGCCCCACGTCCCACACGCCTAGGACCACGAGAAGCGAGACACGTGACCGAGTGATCGCTCATGACTCAATATCGAAGCCAATATCATTTGCAGCAACAAACCTTACCACTCGGTGGTTGTATCCTTCCTCTTTCTATAGTACATTCTAGAGGCTTAAAGCTCGAGCAAACCCGGGTTGAAGAAAGGCTCGATATGTTCGGGCTCAGGATATAGCTCGAGCCTAAGCTAGAGCTCTCAAAAATGTATCTAAAGATAGTCATATCGATACATATTTGATTTTTAACTGAATCTCAGAGGATCTATCCTTGCTATATCTACAATTTTGCCAATACCAACCCACTACTAGTAGGCTAAACCGCCCGAGCCCCCCCCGAGCTTTTCCGGTACTAGCTCAAGCTGGCTTGGACTCGTGGGAAGGAGAGCTCGAGGTATCCGAGCCTAGAGCTCGAACTGGCTCGGCCTGTGTGTGCCCAACACTAATACACTCCTACTAGTACCAGGGCGAATCAAATATTCAGGTTTCTAATACAAGGGGGGTGGAAAACAGACCCAAATTAAATTACCCGTGCCCTCCGAGGACGGTAGTCTGACAAAAGAGTAGAAGGTAGGCATTAGAGTATACACAACGGGGGAGTGGGGGGAGCAAGAGCATGCTCTACGTGTCCTTGTGTAGTCGTAGTACACCATTCTCAATCTAGATGGAACTGTGGTTTTTTGTGGGTGGCAGACGATTGTATTGCCTAGTATCTTGTTGCGTGGCTGGGTATATATTGCAATTGGAGATCTATAGCTATCTAACACGATGGAGGTCACAAACTAGCAACATATCCAGCACCCCCCAGCCACAGAGATATTCCTCAGATAATAGAATAAACATTCGTGCAGAATTAAAGAAATTGTGGTATTGAATGACTATAGTAGACAATCCCGGTCTCTAGGCATAGTAGTGCCCCCAACAAGGTTTACAGGCGGCTACTATAATTGGACGCTTGTCACCCGCTGTCCCGCTCCCGGCGGAACCCCAGCTTTCCCTCCTCCCGTGGGTGGGGTGAATATGGGCCTATTTCAGGTACCACGCATGGTGGCGCGACAGCAGAACTACGATATCAAAGCCCCCGTACTAACCACTTCCGATACCTCCTAGGGACCTCTTTCAAGCGGCTCCCCCGCACCCTCTTACGCTTCATATGGTTGCATCAAATTTGGTTTCTCTTCCCAGATTGATTCTGGAGACCCAGTCCGGCATAGCCTTGTCCAAATGTAAAAATATTAACATTCATGTAGGTCGCGAGCGATATCGTATGACTTAACCATAGTAGATGCACCTTCAACATATCCAGTCTGGCCCGCACTATACCCAACGATCCCATACGTCCGTACTCCTTCCGGAAACCGGGGAGTACAGAGCAACCTCCAGACACAAAAGGCCCCAAACTCCAAATAGCGAGTGATACCCCATGATCCCGTTTCCCCACTTCCCAATAACGCCCAATAACGCCCAATAACGCCCAATAACGCCCAATCACACCCATACTCGCATTAAACTAGACAATACGTATATAGATTGGATGAGGTACCGCCCTCCTACTACCCCATGGGGAAACACCCGCCCCTGAGCACAGTCAGCGCGTCCTAGTGCACCACGGCGAACCGGGAGTCTTCAACTTCCTGCCAAAGGGCAGGTATAGGCTGAAGATATCATATCTCACTTAGTTCAAGGTGTTGTGTATATGTTTCCGGCACGAGGGCTACAGGGAGTAGGTACTGTTAGAAAAATAGCCACCGGAAAGTACCCCCAGATACTCCACAAAACGCCCCAAATAGGACACATAGCCAGCACAACCTAATATGCCAGGCAGAAGTGCACCCACACACCCACACCCTAGAGTTCGCAGATCTTCACCTAAAACACCCAAGCTCCCCCCTGCCCTGCCAGCCCATAAAAAGTGTCCCACCAATCCATCTCTTCAACCCCGCCCTGCCTAGCATCAACATCACCATTTCAGAACCAAACAAAACTTTCCACCCAAAAAAAAAATAACCAACCAGCACAACCTAACTAAGTCAACACCCGAACCAAACATCCAGAATGCCTTTTGTCTCCATCCCCACCCTCTACCGCCACTTCCGCGCCGGCCGCATCACCAGGGCTGAGTTCCTCTGTCTCGTCGGCACCATCTTCATCATTCACCTGCAACACTTCATCATCCTCTTCTTCACCGTGCGGGAGATCTACATTGCCTGCGCCATCAGCTCCGACCACACTCTCTACACACCTGCCACGGCCTGCACCAATGTCACCACGTTCGTCATGGATGTTCCTAGGTACCAAGAAATCCAGCCCTACCCTCGCTGGCGTGAGGACGGCGGTCCCACTCCAAGGTACGAAGTGACAGCCACCGTCGAGATTGTTACCACCACCTGCGATTATCGTCCGCAGCCGCTCTTGAAAAGGTCTGGTGGGTTCATGACTGTCACTAGAGTTAATAGGCTGGAAAGGATGGCGATGCCGTGGAATGTCGGGTGGGGCCCGCGTGCAATGCGTGCGCCAGTCGAGGTCGACTTTCGGTTCCGGGACCGCTTGGTTCAGGATATGTTGGCAGCGATCTGATCTGTGAGTAACGCATGAGGGTGGAGGTTAATCATGATTGAGCTTGGTTGGTTGGTGGAAGCCTTAGTCATCGTTGACTGTGGGATATGAACAGAGAGGAGGTAGTGTTCTGTCAGTGTCAAACGACCACCCCCGGGTGTTGTTGCAATCGGGTCCGGTATTGTTTTTGTAAATCTCATTGACCATACCAATTTCATTAGATTCTGACATAATTTCTTATATCTGGAATCATAGAGTGTATTCTTGAAAGGATCCCCCGAGCTGGTGGTAACCTTCTGTCTCTGAGTTGTGTAAATGTAATTTTGAGTGTCGTGGGGGGTTGTCGTAAGATGATATTTGTGTAAAGTGGCTGGATCGTTTGCGTTCTTTTATATGCATTGAAAGAAGCTTTATCTAGCTTTGGCGAGGTGAATGAATTGGTAGATTTAATCAAGCAACCTGACGCTGAACTACAAAGAGCACCGCCAATGGAAAAGGATTTCGGCCTAGATATAGTCGATATTCATGGCGGAGACCGGTGAGGAACACCCCCCCGGGGCGAGGAAAGCATCCCAATACAACCTTGAACACTCTCCATGGTACCAGCAGGAGGATGACGGAGTTAGCCTGTGGTCACCACGGGCTTGCATGGTATACTCATCCGCGTGTCATGGCCTCTATCTCGTTTCTCAGGCGAGCACCCACGGTCTCCTCACCCTCTTTCTTTTCCTTTTCATGACATCTTTTTTCCACAGCTCATCTAACCCACATTTAGGGTTAGGGATTGCCGACATGAAAACACCACAAATTTCTGTAACTTTCAAGGTACAACCAATAAACCCATGGGAAATGCGAATTATGAGACCTGCAACCTAGACAAGTAGTTAGGGGTATATATTCCCACCTCTTTCCAACTCATCTTTCTCTTCACCATCCTCATACATAACACGACAAGCAGAAGCTGATAAACATACAACCAAACATCAAACGACTACACAATCTTGAACTTACCTTGCAAAATTCTAGGGCCAGCGGTGGTGCGCTGCCATAAACCCACACCAGGTACCATGGCACAGCTCAAATCACAAAGATAGGTGCCCTCACATTCCCCCACCCTTTCTTTCCCCCTCTTCCTCCCCTCTTATTCCCCATGCATGCAACCTCTGGCGCGCCGACCCACTGGCTCGCGCGTGCTAGATACTATCGCAGGCGGCGCGCATTACCCATTGGCTTGTCCGATGCTTAACCTGCAAGTTAGTTCCGCCGGCGGCAGGTGACCCATTGGCTCGCCTGTTCGCTAGGTGGTGGGGTGGTTGCGTGTTTGGTTTCTCGATGTCGATGATGGAACGGTAGATGGGACTTATGCTGACGGGGACGGAATACAGGCTTGCGTTTGTGAAAATTTCTGTGGTTGTCGATGGCGGCTGAGGTGTTAGGGGCAACAGCCAACCGTCGCCCGCACGGACATTCTTCGGGTGGTGATCGAACACCTACCGTTCTCAGAAATTCGTGCACCCACTTCATTTTTCAACGAGCGCCAACAAACGAATCATCGGGGAATAATTGCTGAATCATAACCCTCGAGTCGCAAGTCCCAGAACATAATTGATGTTAATCCATGTGTGTAAAACACTCCACCGCCACCCCCACCTTGCCATTCTTATGCCAGGGAAAGATCAGTTATCCATTGATGTCCTGTCTGATTCTCCCCCTGTGGCCATGGTCCACTTGGTGCGTTCAGCCACCACGGGGGAGACCACATCTAATAATCTAGGTGCATATTCTCCCTCTATCCACTACCGTAACACCAGAATCCCTTCTACAAAAAATCAGGGAGGGAAATCCTCCATACCAATTAAGAGTACGCACGCTGCGTGCCCTCCGACCTCCTACAATGCGCGTGCTTGAACTTTCGTTTGCGTTACAGTGCTTGCTACCTGATATAGCGGTTGCGGCCCCCTCATTCACCCATATGCCACTTTAGCAGGTACTTGCTCGTCTATGGCCTACACATATATGTTCATACACGGCAGTGTTTGGCCAGCTGAGAGCGAGGACTTTGACCAAGACCGGGAGCTACTTGGAGATTTTCTTTTCTACATCAACCTTTTTTTACTTTTTTCTGCAGGTGTCCCAATAAAGGGGCTAAATCTAATGACCGTATCTACCAATAGGTTATCTCCCTTTATGAACCATGCAATGAGTAGTTCTAGGGTGGCCGTGGTCAACCACCTCTACTACCCCAGCTATAAACCCCATAATTGAAAAAAAAAAAAGGGAAAGGTAATTCGTGATGGGAAACGCGGAGAATATAGAATGCAACCGTATCAAACAGCAAGTGGGGGAAAAAGTGTTAGCATAGCCGACATTAGATCTTTTTCCTAAGTGCACGAGGAAGATCAGAAGAGGTTGCCTCTCGATGGGATTTCGAACCCATTCCTCTCCCGAGTGTATAAACTGCAATGATCTTTGTGGGGCATGCTGGCCGGTACGCTAACGGAGGACATCGATATGTTTAATTGACTAGGAATTCAAGTCCCCCACCCCCGGCGACGCCTGTACTAGCGCGAAGCCAAAGCTGGCCGTACTCATAATAGCACATGAACCCACACCGGCCTGACTGAATAAATTCATTATTCCATGTCCTCTTAGGGGGTTCTATGAGCCATTCATCTAACGGGTGGACTGGTTTTTTTACCTTCGATCTAAGCGCTATATATATACGAGCCTGAAAATTGTAACCTAGCTGCACCGCCTCATGCCGGCGCTTTACTCCTACTCGCCTTCGCAAAGTGGGCGGAGGAGGGTAAAGGGGAGTGGAGACCTCGTTGGTAATGGTGGTGGAGGGAGCTGACGAGGTCATTCTCGGCGGACGGGGTAGGGGGGAGGAATGGGAAGCACGGGAAGGATGAGAGGTGGAGTTAACTACATGTATGCACGAGGATCTTTACCTCAGAAGAAGGCCCCAACCCGTTTGGCGTTGGGACATTCAGGCTCGTAGACATTCTTCAGGAGTTTGTGCACGTGACTTCTGGAGCCTATCCTGTTATATGTGGTGCGTTTAATGTGGAAAGGTACCTCCAACTCGGCGTGTAAGATGTAAAGCTGTTGACAACCGTATCAATGTACCATGTACCTTTATTTGTTTAAAACGGATTAAATTAAGCCTGGCTACATGAAACAGAAAAACGTTGCCACTCCTGCAAAAAACCAACAGTACCAAACAATGATGTCATATTCCTTACCCTGCGCTGCTTACGATAATACTTTGAACACCGATCCCCATTAGTAATTACCTAAGCCCTCTAGATGCATATCTGTAAATCTTAAAGGCACCTTTGCTGGACTTCTTCGCTTCTCCCACCCTTCACTCCCATTAACAACCTACTCGCTCAGATAGCTCTAGATCCAATGCTTCTAACGTTTCTATCTATTCTTGTTTCCTGGCAGGGAAAGAATCCTCAACGAGTCTGCGAACACAATCCATTTCTTCTTTATTTCTTATATTTCTTCTCCCTTTAATTAAAATTCCTATACCGACTGCTCCCACTCCCAAGCAGGAATCTTTCCCCATTCCCGTTTTCTCTATCCTTATCGATGTAAGTTTTCTAATTCCCGTTCTATAGCCCTTCTATGCAATCAAGACCACCTATACTTAGCATCTACCCATGCCCTAATACAGGGATAGGCTTCTGCTCGTACAAGGTGGGACGACAGATATGGGTTCCGCTGCTCCTCGCAATACCTATAAACTCTCAACGGGTCTGCGAACAAGCTGGTCTGTTTGCGTCTATCGAGAACACCTCTCTGAGTTTTTATTGACGAATTAGGTCTCCCACACCGGTATTATTTGCCTTCCTCTGGGGTTAAAACCTTGATGAGACTGCAAAGGCCATGTTGCATCTTGAGCCTACTCTGCTCTTCATGTGCTGAGCACAATGTTAGGTTAATAATTGTACGTACGCCGCTATACCTTAACGTCCCGTAAGGAGAATCTCAACTAAGTATTATTTAGTATCAGAGACCCACTCAGGAAACATTTGGAATAGGTACGTGATTCAAGTCTCCTGACGGCCAAATTACTTCTAGTAACAATCAACGCCAGACCTCATGACCAGAGCGGACCCAAGCTGCTAGAAGCCTCGGGGTCCCTTTTCGCCCTCCAAGAAGCCATCTTTGGTTCCGCAAACTCAGCCCCGCACAGGTCTTCATATAGAATCCTCATTGGTTCTGCGAAGTATCCTCGATTGTACAGGGCGCGGAGTGAAGCTCGGTATCCTCGAAGCGCCTTTATCACCTCGAGTCGGTACGGAACGAGAGGGTGTCCCTGCCCTTGCTTGGAGCTTCTTTTGGAATGATTGTTCGCTTGAGGAGCAAGTCGGAAGGGAATAATGTCAGGGGTATGTATTTTCCTCCCTGAAAGCCCGTAGTCAATAAAATAGAACCAAGACCATCCTGCGCCAATAGGGGCTAACCACTCTAACATTACTGTAGGATGTGTTATTATTTCCCAATGCCTAACGCCTCAAGGAGGGGGATGCACGGGCTGCTTTCACCGCATATTGGGTAAGCTAGATCCCATGCCCATCCCGCTGGCCCAAGGTAATGGATCTGTGAGCTAAGGAAGAGAATATATAGCTCTAATGGCATTCCGCCATCCTACAACGTCCTCCAATGGTTAGTTGACAGCGGAAATTGCCTGCGGCTAGTGACAAGCCGAGCCATGTCCTCCAATGGTTAGTGGACAGCGGAAATTGCCTGCGGCTAGTGATAAGCCGAGCCATGTCCTCCAATGGTTAGTAGACAGTGGAAATTGCCTGTGGCTAGTGATAAGCCGAGCCATGTGCTCCACAAGACCATTGAGCGACGCAGATTGACATGTTCCCAGGCAATTTGGGAAAGATTCGGAGGATTTCTCACTAGCTCTCACAGTCGGGTATAGTTGCCCCTCACCTTGATTTAACACCTATCTGACATATACCGGTAGGCGGGCAATTGTCAACAACCATCCAGCCTAGAGTGCTCTAGGAAGCGGGCTCCACGGACATTGATGAGGTTCCCAAGAATTCTCAAGGGTCAGAAATATTCCGCACTCACGGCGGCGAATTTCACGCACCTTAGACACTCAACGGTCTCGTGTGGTAAGCATATGTTGTCCCCTAGCATCTGATACAGAGCATACTAAGGAGTTGCTCATTAGGTGGTGGCAAGTGTACCAAAAAGAAGGGGCAACTTCGGACACTTGTGGGGGGAAGATGAAGGAGATGAGTATGACGGTCTTGTTGCCGGCAAGAAAATAAAGAGGGTTTATAATCTAACAAGGGCTAGGCGCGGAACAGTGATGTACATTAGAGACAATATATTATTGACCAACATATGCCCCTTGTTCTTCTCGGATGATAGTCAGTTTGATAAGAAGGAGCAATCGATCTCGATTGAGCTACAGATTACCCTGTTCCAAATTTTCTTTGGCGGGGCGCTGTGTGTGTGGTGTTAGGGGTACATGGAGTTGAGGTTATTGCCAAGAACCCGTGCGCCTAACGACCTCATGCTCAGCCACCAACGAACAACCCATATTAAACATGATGTTTCTTTTGTGTTTTGTTTTGGCGTTGGCGGTGGAAGATTGCCAGTCCGCTGAATGTCCTTTATTGGATGTGGCCAGGGATCGGCGGGGTAGTTCTGGGGATAAAATAGTGCGATATCGTCATAGCCTCAGGGCTGGATACGATTACTGATGTAAACAAAAAAACAAAACAAAAACCCATATTAAACTGCACCCCGAGTGATACATCATGACGCCACACCGAGACACAGCACCGAAAAATGAAACAAACCCCTATTCTTTATAATCCCTCTTGTTTGGGTACAACTCCGCTTGTGAGTATAGAAGCGGATACAAGGCAACCCACGAGGACACAGGGAAAGTGAATAAGTGCACTGCGGTTCTCAATTATGTACCCCGGGGGTCCTCAAAGTGATGCAACGGCGAGAAAGAAACACAATTTTGCAGCTATTGGCCACCACGCCTAAAGTTGGGAAATAATTTCTATAGATCGAATTGCACCAGGTAGAGCTATGTAATAAACAGTACATGAAAACAAAAATGCCATGGTTGACTCGGTCTAGTTTTGATGGTGGTCAGGCAGGGACCAGAGTACTGAGCTCGCGATCGTTACATCACTTTAAGGACCCCCGGGGTACATACCAGTAAGAAAACATAAGGTTATGCGAAGATTATTACCATCTACAGGCAGTAGGTCAGTCTTGTGAGGTAATCACCAACGCTCAGTAAGCTCAGTGGGTATCCCGGCAGTAGTGTTGGGGTTATATCTTTGCTATAACCCCCGCCTATGGACAGACCTTGCGAGTGGAATTGTCCCATATGCAGCCCGAGCCAAGACTTACAGCCGATACCGGGAGCCTAACACCTAGTGTTGCCATGGGAACACCACGTATCAACACTCAAATGATTTTATAGGTCACCGGAACAAATTTCAAAGTACGAATTGGCCGTCAACACAACCGTATGGTCGTGGAATATTAGTATTGTAGCCCAAAGTCGTATTATACAACCAAGGTTTGCTGACTTACTCAGCACCACATTACATCATTATTTCTCTTTTTTTTGCATTCGTCGGTCTCTTCGACTAGATTGTCTCCTACCATCACTTTCCTTGTTCTACCCCCGTAACTTTATTACCACCACCCCACAACTTACATTTTCATAACCCCCATCATCGATATTGGTTTTAAAAGGGGGTAATGGCCTAGATGAAGTGACTGATCCCCCATCTTCTTCACCTCCCTCACCTCTTTTCATCCTCTACCCCACTCACACCTACCACATATAATCCTGCGGCTCGAAAACTGGCAATAGCTAGGTCGGGCCTTTACGGGGCATTGCTGCCCTCGACTGCGGTGACATCGACGTATCTGGGCCTGCTGCTGCCCCGGCCCTGCCATCGTATCGAGGAAGTCGGCCTTAACATCTCACGATGAGGCCCACTCTTGCCGGCGTCACCAGTGGGCGGCGGTAGTGCCTCCCTACTGGTCTTGGAGGGGAATGAATTCTGCGTTCCTCTCTGATACAAGGTAAATCCTTGAACCACTGAACTAGCTTGAATTTTCACTGACCGTTATGACCTATAAAAAGATCATCTTCATGATCCAGCGGTATTGACCGTGGCAATGTGCAGCAGCGGCTGTGAGGTCCCCTCTTGTACCCTACTAAAAGCCAACGCAGGAAATCAATCGATCCTGCTCTAGGCTCTGCTGTGGCATGGGGGAGCAGGACACCTTAACAAGCGAGGGTTCCTTGTGTTGTGTCCATAATGGACATCCTACCTGCATCCTTTCGACTCCCTCTAGGACACTAGTGGAGAGCAGCGGATTACAACTTACCCAGCCTACAGCCCATATAGCTGCACAGGAAAGCCTCCGAATCGGGAGGCCTGGAAACCCTTCACAGATTTGTTTGAGGGCTGCGGTTGAGTAGCTGGAGGCGGGAGATAGGGCTTGTTCTGTCGCGGAGTCAGACCGATGGGCAGACACCACGGGATCATAGTGTCAGTATATCTACAACCCTAAAAAGCAACGTGTATACCTTTCTAATCTTCTATATAGTATCGTATAACATAATGAGATCCACGCTCCGCGTTTGCATGTGTTCCTCCTCGGAGCTTTGGTGTGGGTGGGAAGACGGGGTATCGCCAAAGTCAGCAATCATTGAAAGATATGAGGACAGCATTTGCTGCTGGTATGTCTTTTGTCAACACTTGAATTAAAGATTAAGGCTATGATCTTGAGTAGTAACTAATATAACACCGCTGAGAAGCAGGCGCCTAAAAACGGTCCACCACTAGCACCAAGGGTACGTCCTTCGAGACTCCCGCCGTGTCTGACGGTAAGGCCGCTGCGTTGACAACTGACAAGCACCCCCGAAAGCCCATCCTACATATATCGGCCACACGCCCAGGGTAGGTGGTCTAGAAATAAATCCCTTTAGGTATATATACTAATTGGGAGTAGGCGAAGTTGATCGACTTAGTGGTGGTGAGAATCCGTCTCCCACTGAGCTCCCCACCTGATTATGTTACCAGATGGCGGCCGTGCCTTAGGGGTGATATGGGCGTCTCTGCCCGAATGAGGTCCGTAGAGGAAAGGCCAGGTGCAAAAACTGTATTGAACGGGGAAAGGACACTTGCGTCTGGGCTGGCAGTGACCCCCTCATACAGAGAGGAAAATGCGCCGCCTGCTTCCGTAATGGCTTAAAGGGGTTAGTTTTAACTGCGTACGATTGTACTCTGATTTAAATTCACTTAACTAACAATGCTATATCAGGGCTTCACATCTGCGGTTCTCTCAGGCGCCTTAAGGACCTCTATGGGGAACACCGATTTCGTCAACCCGACGCCGAACACCGTAACGCAGTGCACGGCCTCCTCCCTTCCGCCTCGCACTCCAATATCCAATTCACCCAGGCGAGCAGCGTTCAAACCTACGACCTCTGCATGGTCTCGCTATTCCGTCCATTTCCAGATGCCTGTGGCACAGTTTCGCTATCACCACCGGCCTAAACACCTCCACATAACCGGTGGTCCGGGTACTCGGTGGCCACCGCTCCCTCCCGGGTGGCTGGTTAAGCAGCCATCATCCCCCGCTCTGCCAGCTGGCCGCTCTTGGCTCCACTGGACCCCGCCTGCCCTGGGGCTAGGTTGATTATCATTGATCATCGTGCTGGAAAGAAAATGGGCTTTTGGAATCCCCTCCGGTCCCTGGGTTGTAGGGCAATGGGGTGAAAAAAGAAAATAGGCTTTTGGAATCCTCCTCCGGCCCCTGGTACGTAGGTGTGATTTGTGGGGCTGAGGGCGTAGATAGGCGGGAAGGTCATGTAGATTGTAAACTGTATTATTAAAAATTTATCTTAGTCCTCTCGTAGTACCGTCTTTGTCCTTGGTGTGTAGTTTGGCAGTTAGTCGTGCTCCTTGTCCCCATGGGTTCATATGGTTGGCTCGGTATGTGGCACAAGTGTTATAAGCTTCTCCTTTGTCTCACTTCCCCTATTCTTTTCATGTTTTTCTGTTTTACCTTATTTTGTCATTTGAGGTAAACGGCTACAGCATGTTATAAAACACCATCCTCAATCACGATCTCCTACTTCCTCTACCGCATATACCCCCATATTCGAACACCCTTTAATTTGGTGGACATCTCGTATACGTATTTTTTTGCGAATGTACTTGCCCGGCGGAATGGTGCCTGAGCATGCTGATATCCAGGAGCAGATGAAAGAGCCACCGGAGATGCTTATAGAGAGTATTGATACCCCCCATCTCCGATCGGCGGCCAGTTGCAATATGTATTACGCGTGTAGGGGTAAGTCTGTTGTCATTGACACTGGTTGCAATAGTCCCCACTCTCAACAGACTTACCCCTCCACGCGTGATACATTACGTTTCACCGGCCGCCAAGACAAACGAGTGATGGATGATGTTGCTGGAACATTGTGCCAGGAAAGGACTGAGCCAGGGATACGTTATACAGTAGACACCAACACCCATCCTCAAGGGACGGCTCATGTACCATGTGGTTCCCCTTCTCCTGTCTGTGAGCACAGTGTATGTATGTAGCCTATAGGCTATGTGCCAACCTAACATGACTTCCTAGAAAGTCTGCTATTGCGGCGAAGAAAAACAGAGTTAGAGAAAAAATACATTCACTTTCTCTATATTTAGATTCCTTATTTTCTTTAGATGTTTGTCGTTACTAGTAGATCTGGTATCTTTATTTGCAATCTGTATATGTCGTTCTGACTTGGTTATTGTTAGTGGGATGTATTCGTATGGAGCTTTCTGTTAATAACTAAAGAGCTTGTAATTAAGGGCATGCCCTTTATATATTTAAATAGGATTAGGACTTCCCGTAATAAATAGAGGAGCCTAGCAACTCAACACGCATAGCCCTTTTCCTCAAACACCACTCCCAATACCAGTCTTACCAGCTAGTAGGTTTCTTCTGCCTTTAGATGTGTTGAACTGAAATTGTATAACTCTAACCTTCACGCATCTGTCGAGTTAGTTAGGGGGTCAGTGGGGGTCTCTACTTCAGACATCAAATTGGGCCTTATCCCCGTACACACAAGCGGCTATTGGGGTCACTCAATCATGATTTCTTCTTTTACTTTTCTCACTTCCTCCCCATATTCTAAGCGGCATGTGGCCACTACTGGGCCATAACATTCTAAGCCCACAACCACGCTCCTGGAGGGGCTCTCTAAATATAATGAGGTCCAACCAATACACACACCTCCTCGTCAACCACCTACCTTGGGTGTATATCGATTGCCTTAGTCCATCCTCCGTCTCTCCAATCTCGAGTTCTCCCACCACTTTACGCTACGCCGATTAGTTCCCCTACCCCTCTGTCCGCCAACTCTGAAGCTAGTAACAAGCTTTTCACCCCTAGACAGAGGCCATGTCAGAGTACCCCATGCTCCAGCCCGCTGCGAACGCACCGACAGTCACAGACACGCAACAGTTATACCAGCCTCCCACCCCCTTCTCCCCCTCGCGGTACCGCAGCGGCCTCCCACCAACACTCTTTGGCTGCCCAGAAAGGTGGCGTAACATGACCTCCAGCGCCCTTTTCACCAACGCTCCAACACCACCCCACGATTCCCCCCCGATATTCAGAAACCTCCCGCCGCATAGCACAGCCGCCGCCACAGTCATGCAACCCTTGCCAGACAACGAGATGCGAGGGCCCCCTACTACACAGTGCACGACCGATCTAGACTTCAATATGGCCGGCCTTGACGCAGACTTTGCTCGCCTTGAAAACATTGTGCAGCAGAGCCGCCACGAGCTTGCGAGGGCGCTGGACGAGCAGAGGAAACGCAGGCGGGGGATGATACCTGGTGCGGAAAAGCACAAGAGGATCAATAAGGCGTCTAGGAAGCAGGGATGGCTGGAGACGGAATTCGGAATCATGGGGTTGAGTGCGCGGGCTGAAGCACCGTCACCGATGCCGATGGGCCCCAACGGGAGGTATGGATCCGGAGCAATTCGCAAAAGGGGGCAGAAGCAAATCCCCTTGTCGCAAAGGAAATCCCCGGGAAGTTCTGCCAACACCAACGTTGCCACCTTCCAATTTGGGAGGGGGAGAGGTTCCCCGTCTACTAGAAGAAATGGCGCTGCTGGTCAGAGTAGCATCGAAATGTGCGACGAAGCCTTGAAGTCTTTTCAGTTCACCGATACCGACGAGTCCTACCTTCCCCCCCTCCCTGATATGCCGATATACGACGAGGAATTCGATATGGCTGATCTGCCTGATGCGAGTCTGTTCTCCGGCAGACATTCTGGAACTCTTCCTGGGCGCCTTGATTTCGGAGGCACGACTATTGCCCCTGCAGGTACATTGGGGGAGACCGTCATGGCCGATATGGAGTTGTTGACTGGCATTAAAAGCCTACGTCTCAATGATCAGGGAAAAAGCTCGGCCACAATGGAACGCCAGGGTAGCGCTCTCTGCAGAGCCGAGGAACTTGGTGTGGGAAGGCTCCCTGAGTGATACTGGCGGTATCAGCATTTGTTGGTAGGTTATGATCTTTCCTCTACCTGCAACGGCGTGTGAGAAAGCGTTTTGCTAATCAAGTCAGGAGTAGGGCGTTTTTGTATGCGGAGTCCACTATGCGATGCCTAATTACGGCTATTCTCACTATTACTACACAAGTAAATATATTGAGAGAAGGAGATATCTGAGTATACCTTAGTTTATCTGTGTTATTTGTATAATCAATTCTGAGTTCGGTAGCACTGTAGTTTAGATATGCTTCTGTAGTGCTCTGAAACTCTTTTTTTATGCTCTTTACCACCTAGTGTCACAAGCCTAGTGCAGTAGCCACCTTTGTATGGAATTGTATGAATGGAGTACCACTCATCCTATTCTATGGGTCGGGGTTGATGTTTTTACTAACAGGCATTTCTCAAGCAGACCTCGCGATCTGTAGGCCCTACCCACGTCGAGCTATACGTATACACTGAGTTCGGGCCGCTGGGGGAGGGTCTCGTAGGGTTCCGGCTTGGTTTTTTTCTAGCCATCGAGCTCCCCCCTATGGTACAATAGAAAAACTTAGCTTACAGGAATAGATGGATAAGCCGTCCCATATTGGTACATCCTTCAAAACAACACTTGGTATCCAGGTACTGTGGCGAACCTGCCCCATATAGCTGAGGAAGGATAAATCACAGGAGGCGGCAGGGGAGGCGGCAGGAGGCGGCGATAGACCGTGGGGCGCCACACAGAACGCGAGCAGCACAGGGCGGCCACGACATATAGGGCCGGTGCTGGCATGGGACTAGGGCGGGCTTGTCAGGCAGGGGGGTGTGGCTGTGCTGAGTGCAGGGCGGTATAGGACTAAACCTGAAAACCTCTAAACCCCAGAATATACCGGCGTTCCGGGGAAGACTCAGGGGTAGCGCTGGTAGGCGTATGGAAGGTATGTCTTAGCGATGTTTTAAGGGGTGATCCCGTGGGCCCCTACGATTTCATGGACTTCTATGTGGCTGACGGCGGTGTTCCCAACGGTCAGGTCCAGATTATAGACGACCTGGCGATCCCCCCAGACTGGACCGGCTATATATCATATTCCATCCAATGCCTGACTTTGCCAGGACTAGAGAATGGCGCCCGACCATGGATATCTGGAGTCATGCGTGATCACTCGGTTTTGGCTACAATAAGTGTGTTTGAAATAATGACTCTGGCAGCGAATATAATCCTTGTCCTGTCTGCTTGTAATACAGGAGGGAGTTTAATAGCCCTTTTATAACAATAATGGCCTTGGCAAACAACAGTAATGATATAATATAAGAGTGGTCTAGACCTTGACACAATTATTACATGGGAGGATATATTTTCCCCGGCTCGCAACAATAATTTCAACAAAGTGTAGGAGAATTCATATGTTGAGCTCCTATACAAAATGCTTGTACAGGAAAGCTAGTGACCCTCAGGCTTGCATACTATATATTAATGCTAGGACCGTTGATATTTATAGATAACAGTCCGAGATTGAAAAATGTCAATTCAGGACTGTATGTGACGGAGTAACCCGACGCAAAGAGGAAGATGACAATGATGCCGCAGAAGGACCCGAAGAGCACAGCCTCAGCAACGAGGTGACTAACGAAGACAAGGGCAACACCAGGCAGGCACAAGCACAAGCACCGGCGAAGACAAAGGCAAGGGCAAAGGTACAAGAGCGCAGGGCAGAGAAAGTGAGGACCAAATGGACCTCAACGAGAACGATGAGAGGCGCTATGGTTTTCCTCTTTAGAGGAGAAGATCTTGGAAAAAGGAGCTATGGCTTGGAAATAGGAGTAGATTCCTATGTACTGAGATAACAGGAAGAGGAGACAGAGAAAAGAAAGAAAGAACTAAAGAAAACATTCAACTCCGCTATTTAACACTACTCCTCCCCCAGTCCGCTATGACTCATACATCAGTTCATAGAAACCCACAGAAACCCGTTGCATCCACACCTCATATTCCTCCCCACCATCTCCGCTATTTACATTACAAATCCATCACGCCATCGAACCTCCTAGAGCCCAATGACGACAACCTCCCGTAGCACACCCCTTCCTCGCTTAACCATTCCTAAATAATCACAACAGCGCTTCGGCTACCGAATCCTCAGGACTGATGCCAAGACGGCAGGACACTATACATATCGGCTTGATAGTGTCATAATACCCGTCAAGTGTTATTCTATAATCTATACTATAGTTTGTATAACGCATGGATATAGTTGTGGGGCAACGCGACTCCATTAAAACACCACAACCGCGCTATGTCACCTACCCACAAAATCAGCAAACTCAACTTGTGACTGGAGTACCCCAACAGTCTCTTGAGTCTCCTTAGAGTCTCCTAAAACTCCTGGATATTTTTTTGAATCTCCTGAGGCTTAGGAGACATCAGGAGATAAACGAAGTCTTGCTGATGAACTCTCCCAAAAGGGATTATATGAGATACAAAGCTGCATGCCCGGCTAGCAGTTAGATATCAGCAAAATTAGAGGTACTTCATTCAACACTGTCAAGTAGTTTTCACCGGCTCCGGGACACTGGCACTCCTATGGCCGTACTAAAGCTTGAGAGACCCCTCAAAATAAAAGGAGAAAAAATCACCAGTTTGTTATTGCAGTTAAACGTCAAAGAAAAATCTCCTACTATTTTCTTCATCAAAACTTTGCAGTCAACATCTTAGTTAGAACAATCAAGTGACAACTAACAGAAACTAGTATCCACAAGCATATTATGATTGAGCGACCGGAGTTAGAGAGGCCTGAGGTGTAGGAAGAACGGTATTATGTTGCTTGCAGCACAGATATTGCACTGTTGCATGATGAGATAGAGTGATGTAGAGTGACGACTATAGTGTTGAACAATCTGGATATTCCTTTTTTGACTGAGTCTTCAGGACAATGAGAGGGAGATGGGTTCAAGAGTGTATACAGGGTATGAGGAAGTCAGGATCAGCAAAGAAAATAATATGTGTATGATTTGCAGGGGAATTGAAAGGGACATGTAATGGTATTATGATTAGAAGGAAAGGAAAGACTGATGCTGAATACTACGTGAAAACTCTGGACTTCTGTGTTCTTGATTTCTTGGGGGAACTACAAGAGAAAGGTATTAGACCAATCTTTTTGCAGGATAATGCTCGGGTACATACAGCAGGTCTCACAACAGCATGTTTGAGAGAGAACGGCCCGGGAGTGGAGTTGCTAAGGAACTGGCCTGCCTATTCCCACGTTTGAACCCTATCGAACATGTCTGAGTCCACCTCGAGAAACTCTACCATCAACACTATCCTGTGACGGAGTAATCCGACGCAAAGAAGAAGATGACAGTGATGACGCAGAAGGGCCCGGGTAGCACAGCCTGGTTGACGGGGAGACCGGCGGAGACAAGGGTAACACTGGGCAGCCACAAGCATAGACACCGGCGAAGGCAAAGACAATGGCAAAGGGACACGGGCGTAGGGCAGGGAGAGTGAGGACTAGCTGGACCTCAACGAAAACAATGAGAGGTACTATGGATTTCCTCTTTCTAGAGGACGGAGTCTTTGGTACAAGAGGCTAAGGCTATAGAAATAGGAGGAGATTCCTATGTACCGAGATAACAGGAAGACGAAACAGAGAGAAAAGAAAGAAAGAACTAAGGAAAACATCTAACCCCGCTATTTAACACTTCTCTCCCACCAGTCCACTATGACTCTTACATCAGTTCATAGAAACCCACAGAAATCCGTCGCATCCATACCTCGCATTCCTCCCCACCATCTCCGCTATTTACATTACAAATCCATCACGCCATCGAACCTCCTAGAGCCCAATGACGACATCCCCCCCTTTGCATACCCCTTCCTCGCTTAACCATACCTAAACAATCACAGCAGCGTACCACTTACCCATTACATATCTTATAATAGATGATACTAGATCATCAGCAGAATTAAAGACCTCAATTAAGGATGCTCTAATTTATTGTTGGGAACTTCTATCTGACAAGTATTTGAGAGACTAGTTAAGGGTATGCCTAGTAGGATTGAGGCTGTATTAAGGGCAAGAATTTGGTATAGAAGACATTAAATGTTATAGAATTCATTTGTGGATACTATTAAACGAATATCTAAAAAACCACCTCTCTAGAGTATCAATTGTGGTTTTGGTGGATGAAACAGTGATTGCTCATGGGGGAGGGCTGAGAACGTTGCCATCTGTGCCGAGTCTCAATGGGGCCTTAGAGTATAGCTTCGTTCCACAGGGTGCAGGGTAGTAACAACAATACTCCCTGCAACAGCAAGACTTCATTTGTCTCCTGATTTCTCCTGAGCCTCAGAAGACTCAAAAAATATTCAGGAGTCTCAGGAGACTCTCAGGAGACCTGATAGACTGTTGGGAGAATCCAGTCAGAAATTGAGCTTGCTGATGTGGAAGTAAGGAATATGAGACAAGTATCAGAGTAGAGGAGCAGCGATAGTCACTAGTAAGGTAAGGACTATGAAATCCGTTGATAGATATAGATACAGAATACATTCAGTGAGGGGGAGAGAGAAAGAAAGAAAGTACATGAGTAGGCGTTATCGACTCCCTTATATAGCCATCTCTCCGTCGGTAAAACTGACTCATACCTTCGAATAACTCCAACCATGACTCAACTATTCACATAACAGAAACTTATAGGAAGGTTTCTGACTCATATCCGCCTCTTAGGACACAGTAATTCTAGCCTTGCCAATCCCTCCAGCCTTCTGAACCTAGTATATCCATAAAAAAAGGCGATGATTTATATCTCAAAACTATATTCATAATCTAACAGCTTATAGAAGGCTCCAGATACTTACTCAAAGATAACTATACTTTACAATTTGTTTTGTTCTTACATTCAGGATCAACAGACCCCCCGATTGATAGAATTGAATTAACGGAATGATAATATCTATTAAATTAATGTATTGTAACGGAGTCACTAAGCCGAATTGAGTAATAGATAAAGGTGATCATTCAAGGAGATTGAGGGACATAACCAGTGCCGATGAAACAATAGTACAGAAAGACAAGGCAGCCAAAGTGAGGATCAGATAAGCAACTTAAACAAAGATATCGAAAAACTATAGATTTACCTTATTTAAAGGTGAGTTTAGGACAAGACGACTATGACTATAGATAAGAGCATATTCTTATTTAATGAAAAATATATATTGATTATTTAACACCTCCCTTCACTGGTCCAGTATGACTTATATATCAACCCATAGAATCCCATAGAAATCTATTGCTACTATACCTTGTATTGGTCCTCACTCTCTCTGTTTTGTACCCTTGTGCCTTTGCTCTTGCCTATACTTTCGTCGGTGCTTGTGCTTGTGCCCACCCGGCGTCGTCCCTGTCTTCGTCGATTTTCTCGTCGCATTGGCCATGCTCTTTGACTTCTTTTGCGTCATCATTGTTATCTTCTACTTTGCGTCGGGTTCCTCCGTCACATTTTCCTAATGAACAGTAATTTCAACATTGTCAATCGCAATCCTTTCAGTCTTCAAGTCCTTTCATAACTATCAAACAAGGTATTTCCTTGCAGAAAGTCTACGTTGGCTTAACCTTACAGGAGTAGATTTTGCGGCTTATTGCTGGTAAACATGGCTTGTATATGGACCACTAGATTGATATGCAAAAACCCAATTTTCTTTTATTGACAGACATATATAAGCAATTAAGAGAAGTTTGAAAGCAAATTCGGGGGTAGTATAGCAGGTGACCGAAGGTGTTGCAAGATTTGAAATAATCTATATAGAATGTTCAAAATATGGTATGAATATTAGAGAATGTTACTGCTAAAAAGAAAACTGATATGATTAATTTGTAAAACCCTATAATAATACCAGATGCCTATATATAGTGGCTTCACATCTAAGTAGGTTCTTGTACTAACATAGTAATTAAATGGTTCAGGACAAAGCAACAGATCAGTACTTTTATTTATATAGCTCAGCAATAGGATTTGATACATGTATTGCGCTAATCAGGAAATGGCAAAGCTCAGCGTCATGGAGTCTTATAGCACTGGGTTTTTAGCATTTTCTAAATAGCAGCATGCACAGGCGTCACATTCAATCATAAACAAATAGAAACAAAATTACTATTTTCAACTTGATTTTTAGCTAACAATCGTCAGGTTAGCATAAAAACTAATTTAAGCATGAAGCTTTGACCTTAGTGGTGGGTTTTTACTCTTTCTTGAATAGCGATATACATAGGCATCGTACCCTATAATTGGGACACTAAAATGATAGTACTATTTTTTAGCTTTATTTTGAGCTAAAATCGCCAGGTTAGCAGAAGAGTTGACTTATTTATGAAGCCTTGACTATAGTGGTGGATTTTTACTCTTTCCTGAATAGCACTATATACATGCGTCACACCCAATTGTGAGACATGAAAATGAAAGCACTACTTTTTACCTGAATTCTGACCTCAAAATTGTCAAGTTGGCATAAAGACTGAATGAGGGATGAAGCCATTACCAATGGAGTCCACTGTATTCGTCAAAACTTCATGTCTCAGTCAATTTTTATGCTAGCCTGGCAATTTTCAGTTGAGAATGAGACCAAAAAATAGTACTTTCACCCCCATGTCTCAAGGATTTGAAGCGATGCTGTCTCAGGCATCTTTGCATTAGTCCTGATAGTTCGGTAATTGTAGTACTATAGTAATCAATGGAGTAATGTCAAGCGAAAGAGGGATGACATCAACAAGATTTCATCAATCTCAGGAGATTATTTGGGTCTCAAGAGATTCAGGACACTACAGTCACAAATGGTAAAGCTTGCTGATAGAGATGAAGTGAGGATATCGTCATTAGATTCTATAGATTTCGGTTGCAGAAAGGATTGTTGATAGGATTTAATGTGATGGTGGGAAGGAATTCAAGGTGTGGTTACAGATAGTTTGTATTCTGTAGCTTGATGTATGAGTCTTACAGGACTGGCGGAGTAAGTGTTAAATAGAAGGCATCGATGTTTTGTTTAGTTCTTTTCTTTCTTTCCCCTCTGCCACATCTTCATGTTACTTCACTGCATAGGAATATACTCCTATTGCCAAGTCATAGTCCAGAATATCTTCGAACTCTTCTTCAGTAAAAACAAGAAAGCCTATAGTATCTTTCATGGTTCACATTGAGATCTATCGGGTCTTCACTTTCCTTGCCTCATGTTTCTTTTGTCTTTGCCCTTGCCTTTGCCCTACTGGTGCCTGTCCTTGTGCCTGCCAGGTTATCACAGGGCAAAGCAAGGACTAAGTCGGAACTTGCAAGGGTATAACATCAGGGCAGAGACGAAATGGGACGAAGCGAGGGGGGCGACAGAAGGGGGGGCGAAGCCAAGTATAGCGGGGAATCTAGATACAGAAAGCGAGGTGGGGACAAGGACGAGGACGATGAGGTCTCATGAGATCCCGAAAGGGGTGCCAGGGACCTCTGGGTATAACTGAAAATTCCTAAATCTGTATTGCCTATATGACAGGAAGGTTGAGTGAAGAAGAAAGGAAAGAAAGGAAAGTCCTACAAGCGAGGGCGAGAGCCTACTATATATAGCCCCAGAATCCCTTCGATGACTTATCTCCTAGAACCCGATAGAAACTCCTCTATTAGAAATACATATGTACCGTTGATTTATAAAATCCCTGTACTAGAAACCCATAGAACACCATAGAAAACCCTGACTAATGCTTCTTCCCACAACGTCGCTAGGTATGCTCCACGCCGTTATACAAATGTTTCTTTCATCCTCGTTAGTGTTCTTCCTGTGCTGGCTGTTCTCCTCGAATTCTGCTGCGTCATTATTATCGTCTGTCACGTTGCCCTCGGTTGCTCCATCATACTCCTACTATTCATCAACACAATAAAAATTTTTTGCTTCCTGTTTCATGTCTATTGATATTATTAGTGGATGATTACCAAATTCTACCATTGAAAACTGTGATTTATTAGTCCATATAAGACATAATCCATCTTCAAATTTCTAGTATTCATATGTAGGAACTTATTGTCCCGGCTTCTTGGTATCGGTCCCGAGAGTTCGGTAGTTGAAGCATTGTTGTGATTGTTGAGGAATGGCTAAGCGAGGAGGGGGGTGTGCTAAGGGAGGGTGTCGTCATTGGGTTCTAGGAGGTTCGATGGCGTGATGGATTTGTAATGTAATTAGCTGAGATGGTGGGGAGGAATACGAGGTGTGGATGCGACGGGTTTCTGTGGGTTTCTATGAACTGATGTTTGAGTCATGGCGGATTGATGAAGGGGAAGTGTTGAATAGCGGGGTTAGATATTTTTCTTAGTTTCTTCTTTCTTTTCTCTCTGTCTCGTCTTCCTGTTATCTCGGTACATAGGAATCTACTCCTATTTCTAAGCCATAGTTTTTCGTACCAAAGACTCGATTCTCTGACAAGAGGAAACTCATAGTACCTCTCATCGTTCTCGTTGAGGTCCATTCGGTCCTCACCCTCCTTGCTCTGTGCTCTTGTGTCCTTGCTCTTGCCTTTGCCCTCGCCGGTGCCTGTGCTTGTACCTGCCCAGTGTCGTCTTTGTCTTCATCAGTCTTCTCGTCGCGTAGACTGTGCTCCTCGAGTCCCTCTGCGTCATTATCATCTTCTTCTGAGTCGGTAGCAAATGTGGAAGGTTCGGGTGGACAGGGGGAATGTTGAGGGAACAGGCTTGCTTAGTAATCCACATTCTAGACAAAGCAAGTTCACAGAAGCGATCCACCCACTTCCCAGAGAGAAGCGATCTCCAGACAGCACTTTCCAGCGAGAAGAGAATCATACCAGGTGAATCTCTATATGACCCGGAGTCAGAGGGAAACTACTAATGCATAGTCTCAACAGCGCGCGCAATCACAAGCAGGCTGTCAGTGCAGGAAGCAAGCAATCCACAGTGCGCAACACTCCACTTTCAACCCCATACTTTCAAATGGCGCAGTCTTTTGTCAGGTATAGCTATTCCAAGCTTTTAATATAGCTTGTGTGCTAATATTGTTTAGTATGTCTTTTAAAAAAAAGATTGAGCGTGCTAGGTCATTAATTAGGCTATATCATAGTCTTATGTCATTATTCTGTCAAGGTTCTCAATGTAAATCACCTAATACTGGCGAAAGTATATGTGCCAACTTGAACTCACGTCCAGTTATAAGAAAGTATTCTTATATGGTATGATATATATTCCTGTTTATTCATGTTAAAGAGAATTAATTAAAGATACAGTCAATTACCGGTGCAATACCAACGTATACGATAACTTGCAGTAACTGGAAACCAAGACAAAAACAACATTTCTTTCATAAATTACCAGCATACGAAACATATAATCATGAATATTTAGAATATCTAATAAACTATGGATATAGCGGACCGATGGATTCCTGTACTCAAGTTTTATCAATGAGTGCTAAGAAAAGAAAATGCGGTAATAAAAATCGATAAGCACTTATCAAGTAATTACTAAGTGGTTTTTTAGGTTTTAACCATAGACAAGGAGCTGGAAAGCTACTTACATACAAATGCGATGCAAAAATTTATATTCTATTCCCGACAGATATAAATAGATATCCATACATCCTTCTAGTAGCATATGGTATACATAAGCATATTCCACCGCCATTAGTCAAAACACCTGTAAAAATTATAGATGATCTACAAAATATTTTATCGCGAAAAAATACATTAAATTTAACACTTGGTAAGTACTTAACAAGTAATAGTTTTTAATTAGTTCTGATTTTTTAGGTGGATTTTTATTGTCCGATGAATTAAAAGCATATATAAAAGACAAAAACTGTAAAACGATTACAGATATTCATGCATCATTAGGGAATATTAGTAAAATTGGTGCTCTTTTACGAAGACAACAACTCCTAGATTACCCACAAGGAAGGGATTTTGCAGGTAAATATTATATAAAAATCATCTATCAAGCACTTATCAAGTATTTATTAAAAGAAAATAGGTGTCATTAGCGAATGGCAAAATAATCACAAAAACAAAGCAAATCCATATATTCAATATATATATAATGATGGTACAAATATTTTAATCGTTACATTCAATGATGAATAGGCTTCATTATTTGAAAGTGTTTACGAGGTAAATTTTGATATTTCATTTAAACGGGTATATGGCAATATAAATGAATGGATTATTGCTACCTATTTGGAAAGATATAAGAAGAGTAAGTAATAAGCACTTGATAAGTACTTATTAATTAATTAATACTTGTATAGTTGTTGTACTCTGTCGGGTATATGTCAATTTGGAATCGAAAGAAACTTATTCAAGAATATTTGATACTGTTTTTAGATTGGTTGCCTATGCCAACAAACGTCCTATCAAATTTAACCATATACATGGTTATGGATTACGGGTTTGTCGATCAGATATGTGTTCAAAGCAAGCAAGTGGTAATAGTATATCAAGTTACAATCGATTAATAAGTGCTTACGAACTATTTAGCATTTGGTGATTGGTTTTCAAGTACCTTTAAGAATACTTCTTTGATGCCGGGGATTGCGGAAATGAATTGGCAAGATCATATAGAGCATATAATGCTTTTTTGCCTTATTCATTTTTTTCAAGGCATTGAAGAAAAATATCCAACACATACTTTGAAACCGGAAATGCGGAGTTTGCCTGAACAACAATCAATGGATGATTGTTTGAAACTTCTAAATTTTATTGCACAAGACCTACAATTGGTATAAACTACTTCCTAAACACTTATCAATCACTTATTAATTTTTTTAGACGGGGTGGGCAAAACATAAATTACAACGTTGGGTCTTATCTGGTTTAAATAAATATTGTTCGACAATTAATCGAGATGCCTTCGAAGCAGCAGCAAAAACATCAAATATAGTTGAGTCGGCATATAGTCAAATAAATCGCTTTTCTGGTATCCAACAATCACTTCTTGGAGCTATTTTAAGGTAAAAATAATTTAATTACTTATTAATCACTTAACTAATAGGTGGTTATAGTGCAAAACAATATGACGAACAAGTATTATTACAATACAAAATTCAAGATACTTACGGTATTGTTCATAGTTGGCGTAATAAATCCGCACAGAATAGAGCAAAACAAAAATTCATTAGAGCAAGTAAGTAAAATATTTAACAAGTACTTGACAATTGCTTATTAATTAATAGATAATCGCCGTCTTGAAAATCATACACCCAGGAAACTTAATTATGTTGATAGTACGAATACTCAAAGTACTATAACACCAACGATAAATTCACCTATTTCTGACTTGAATTCTGAATTCCCGATCTGTACTCCATGCCCAATCAGAATCAATAACGACCTCTCAATTTTTTCAAACTCATCGGGAGTAGTAACTTCTAATTCAAATTCCCGCAACTCAATTGGGGGAACCAAACAGCCCTATATTAAATTCTTAAATTAAAACAAGCACAGTTAAAGCTTAAAAAGGAACAACAGGAATTGGCTGAAAATGAATTAGAATTACTTGAACGGAGGAAAGCCTTAGGCCTATAATATCATGTAAATATATATATTAAAATTGGTTAGTGGTTTCTTGGCATTCCTTGGCACTCTAAGCCACCACACCGGAACATTCCCCCTGTTCGTTTGAACCCTCCCCCTCAACCGTACACTCTCTTTTTCTTTGCGTCGGGTTAATCCGTCACACTTATGTAGGTTGTATAACCTCTGAAAAGTTTCATAAATGAGAATTTCTTAGTGAAATCTGAGCTTTTTAGCAGTTTTTTGAAAATTACAGACAGTGAATCCTAAGTATAGTTGATAAGAAATATTTTATTAAAGTAATCAACAAGTTCATTCATCAGTCGTAATAAAAATTCTCCAGCTCTTATAGTTGTTCTAATTTATGGAAAAATGTGGACAGACGGCTGTGTTTACAGTTAATTAGTGTTTCTATCCCCTTTATCTTGTTCTATATACACCTAAATGTATAAATATCAACACCAACTCAACTTTTTCCGCGAATATTTTGAAAGTGAATTTTGCAACTTTATGAAGATGGCAATGCAAATCTGGTCATCTCTTGTAGTTTCTACTCAACCATGTCCAAGAATCTTTCGTGTTTTTTGGTATCTTCTGTATTGTATTGTTGTTAATTTTCTCAAATCATTACCACTCTAAAAGCAGTCGGATTTGTTTTCAGGGCAGGAATAGGTTACCGCTCACTTCTATCGCCTTACGCTCCCTTTGCCTGTATTTTCACAATTCTGTTGTGTTGTGTTGCGCCTGTTTACTCAGAAGCTCGTTGGGTTTATGTGACGGAGTGGCCGGGCATAATTGTCATGGCGTCTTGGCATCGGTTCTGAGAGTTCGGTATTCGACGCGCTGTTATGATTGTTAGGCATCGTAAGTATGATATATGAATGGCTAAGAGTGAAATTGGTCTGATTAGATTCTGGCTGCTCATTACGCTGAGTGATTTGTAATATAAATAACAGTAGATGGATGAAGAATACGAAAGTATGCATATGAATTTCTGTGCTTTCATGAACTGACGATGAGCTCAAAATGGACGGTTAAGTGTCTCAAGGCCTTTAAGGCATTCTGTCCCGACCGATCAAGAGGCTGATGATACAGAAGTTATTAGCAGTAATGCTAAGTCAGGGAGGGGCGGGAGGTTGTCATTACAGGTGCTTCTAGATGCTCGATTACATGATGGATGAGTAATCGTAAATAATGGAGATGGTGGAGAGGATTACGGTGCCAGAAGCGATGGGCATGGCTTCGTGACGACGATATGTATTTATGGATCCATGGAGGAGGTGTGTTAACAGTGATAGATGTTTTCTTGGGCTTTTTTCTTTTCTTTTCTCGTTCGCTCTTTTCATATCTCGATACATAGAATCTACCTTATTTCCAATGCCATACCTTCATACCAAAGACTTTATCCTCTCAGAAAGAGGAAACCCATAAGTACCTCTCATTGTTCTCGCTGAGCCCATCCGGCCCTCACTCTTCTCTCGCCCGCGCTTCGCGCTTTGCTTTGCTCCTTGCCTTTCCTGTTCTCACGGCTTGCCATCAGCGTTGTTCCCCTCGTTCGCTGGCCTCTCGCCGTAGCCAAGGGCTTCCTCGAGCTCGCCTGCGCCATCATTGTTATCTTCAAGGCTCTCTACATTTCCACATTGCGATAGAAGACAACGATGACAGAGAGATCAAGAAGACAATGACAACGAAAGATCGATGAGGACGAGAAGGATACCAGGCAGGCACAAGTACAGGCACCGGCAAGGGTAAAAGCAAGGGCAGAGGCAAAGTACGCAGAATACAGAATGTGAGGACCGGATGGACTTCAACGGCAACAGTAATAGATACTATAGATTTCTCCGTTACTAGAGACAGGTTCCGGGGTCGAGGGGGCTGTAGCTTTGGAATAGGTGTATATTTGTATGTACCGAGATAACAGAAAGACGAGACAGAGAGAAAAGAAACAAAAAATTTAAGAAAACATCTACACTCCCCATTTAACACACTCCTCCACCAGTCCAATTATGACTCACACATCAACCCATAGAAACACATAGAAACCCTTTATAACCACACCTCGTATTCCTCCCTACCATATTCCCCAAACCCTGTTACCAATCCTCCCTGTTACTGAACTTTGTGGAATCCAATGACGACACCCTCAGCCCATCTCTCTCCATCCTCGCTTAGCGTAACTTCATTAGTTACAACAACGCTACGACTACCAAACCATTGGGACTGATGCCAAGATGCCGGGATAGTTTGGTCATCGTTGCGACCTTACTTCACCTCACCCACCTTGCAGCGACACCCTGGGTACATTTCCCCGGACCAGATACTGACGTGAATTACCACAGCACTACGATTCCCATGATCCGCAGCAGTACTGCCGATTCGCGGCTTAATTCCTCTGGCGTAGAGTCCTTTCTATGCCAATGGGGAAACGCTGTATCTCTATTGCGGGACGTGACCTGGAGGCGACATGTGCCCCTATTTTCACAATCCTATGCTCACCTTCTGGGTTTCATTCTACAGAGAATGCTAGTTTCCAACCTTTACCTGCCGCGGGTTGATCAATTCTATAGCTAGCGTGTTTCGTCAGGAAAATGATCGTCGCCAGGAAAGCGGTCAAGGGTAGCATCGGGATGTTCCAAAGAATATACAATTACCGGAACGAGGGGCCGGAGGTGTAACCTAGATATCCCTATGTAGACATCGTTGTCTTTTATCTCTATCTATCGACGGTATTCCTTTAGAGTGGGCTTTGTCTTGGTTTGGGTGTATCTTTATCAACTTTACCAGATTTTTTATAAGTCCAGGGATTCTCTTATATGTTCCTCGTTCCATATACCATGCAACGTCCTCCTGAGAGGTCGGTTGCTCCTCCGGTGATGATACGTTATCTATATGTATCAGTTACCTATATACAATTCTCCGGACACTACTACAGGCTTATGAGTGCTAGCGGCACCAACCCGCACTAGTGGGACATAATTACAGTACCAGAAATCAGTATGTGGCGACTACGGTAGTGATGCGGCATCCTCAATCCCTCAGCAGTCCTGCCGCGTTTAGCCGAATGCGGCAGTCGTGAGTACCCATGTAGTGGTATGAATGCGCACTAGTAACAACTCAGTATCCCTGCCGCATTTAATGAAGTACATAATCCTCAAACAATGCGCATTTCCAGAAATACCGTATTATCATGGTATTCCTTTCTGCTTGGCGCCATAGTTTAGCATTTACGCTTAATGTCAAAACTTGCTTGTATTCAATCTACACAATAATTTGATATTTAGCACGTAAGACGTTCAAGTCAACACACCCTTGTAATCTCGAATAGAATACAATGAAATTTGACACACACACCCCAAACAGGAGAGCGATCGATAATAGCATGCAACGCCCACAAGGATAGTTTGATAAATCAACTGTATTCACTCAAGCAGGAGAACGTTGATAATTGCATGCAATCACCACATATAAATAATCTTATAGATCAATTGCATTCGCTTAACAGCAAAAACTGCATGTAAGAATGGCACAGAACAACCTAGTAAATCAACTGTATTCGCTTTACCAATAATAGCATATAACACCCTTACAAAATGATTTGATAAATCAACTGCATCCGCCTAAGAGTCAAAACTGCATGTAAGAAATCAAATGTATTAATTAAATAATATTAAGAAAAGTTTGGTAGATACGGATTATACCACCATGTGTCTTTGTTGTTCTTTGACACGAAATGCATCATACGGCAGTCAATTCTCCTAATACCAATTGTCATCTCTGGTTCAGAATCATGCAGCCGGAACACTTTGTAAGCCGGTGCCATTGCTGAGACCTCCTCGGCGACATATCCTAAAGGTTTCACTACAAACAAAACCCGCACCATAGTCCCTACACTAATCGTAAAAATCCTGCTAACATAGTGAAAGGAATGAGCCCCGTCATTCATTTTTATTATTTGGCCCTCTCGGATTTTGAAGGGCCTTGCTTTGCGGCCCACTTCTTCTCCTTTAGGCACTCCGGAAGAATATCGCCAGTAGTGCACTTTAACACGCACTTGTGGTAGTAGTTCGGTGTCATATTCCGCTTGGTACACACTGCACCTAGTATCGCCATCATATGCGTAGTCCCCTGGTGAGACCCTCTTTATAGGCACTGCGAGCCCTGTAATGGCTTTAGTAAAAAACGATCTCTCGCAGTCTATTCCTGTGGTTTGAACAGATGCGTGTATTGGTTCATCTTCGCCATCCATGTCCTTCGTAACCCCTAGAAACCGCGTGCACATTTTCGGGCATTTGTTTACGACACTAGTTAGTTGAGCGGTGACCCTAGGCGCGGATAATTGAAAGGCCCCAGCCAGCATGAAGGTGATTGTCTGTGCAGTGTTCGTTGCCTTCATTAACTGTAAATCGTTCTCTTTTGAATTTGTATGTGGTGCGTGGAGCTTAAAGATCTTGTGCTTTTGCTCTCCTGTCATCGTGGAACTATTCCTGGCCGTGGCGTAGTTTTGTATGTCCTCTTGGTAATGGAGAGCTAGGTGTACGTTGGGGACCGTGACATAATTTTTGAACTTCCTCCCGTCACGATCCCCTGCTGCCCATCTGAATATCCTCTGAAGATTGTGTCGAGCCTATGGACAAAAGTCAGATACATGTAGTTTTTAAAATATCATATACGCTACTACACGTGATCTCCATAGATTTGTATATTCCTGGTTCCATGAGGTATAATAATACTCACTTGCAGTATGGTCAGAGTGAATCTAGACCTCTTGGATGTCGATATCTTCTCCTGCAGGGTCAAAGCCACGCATCTAGCCAACAACCACGCAGTCTTGTCGATCCCCCCCGTGGGATCGCCGAACTCGTCTGATAAACGTTTCCCCACTAGAGGCTTGACATAGGACAGTCGTGCTCGCCGCAGTAGCAAGCTATTATTCCTTACCTCATCGGGGTGGTAGGTCCAGCCATCGTTGGTAAACATATGCATCAGCACAAAGGGGTTGATAATCGCTATCCTTCCGTGTTCATTGAAAACCATCGAGCCCTTGTGGCTGACAGGATTTTGTGGTTGGCCCCATCCATATGGCACCTGTACCATATTCCATGCCGCCAAATAAGCTTTGGTTCCCTCTGTCGACAACATGGCCTCCAGTACTGCTTCCTCGAAGTATTTGCAGAGGCGGAGCTCGGCATGCATGGGGTCGTTTGGTGTGCTACGTTGTGGGTCCATCATCTTATAGCAGTTATCGAAAAAGGGCCCAGTATCCGACAATCCAGCTCTGCGCAGAGCCGCTTCTTTCCCGGCCTTTGTGGGTCGTGACTTCGCATTATCGTATATTAGTCTCACATGCTGCTTGTATCTCCCATGGTGTTGCTCATTGAACGACAGGTTCCCTCGATCGGCGTCTGCTATAAAGCACGAGCGATACCCGTATGTCGCTTTATGTATCTTCGCTCCCGAGTTTTGATTCTGTTGAGGCATGTCCCCCGTCAGAAGCAGAGGAAAGGCAGTAACGAACACCTCTTCGCCTGAGTCTAGTACCATGGTGATACCTTTGCCGACTGCTAATGCATCCATCTCTAAACAGGTCGCCATTTGCTGTTCGTGAGAGCCGAATGGTCCGATCATAAGCACGTACATATTATTCAATTTAGCTCGTTCGCATCTATTCAACCCCGCCGGCGTCAGATACATTCCCTTTAGACTGTAGTACGCGTTCCTGTATAAACCAAAACCGTCCAGGAAGACAGAATAGGGTACACTTATCCTAGGCGCTTGATTGCTCAATCCTTGGTTGGTGACCATATTAGCCAGGACATAATCACCTGTCATTTCCTTGAGCTCTATCTCTGCAATTACCCGGTGTCGTTTGTGAACAGCTCTGATGTGATATCCACCGCTATTGGTTCTATAGGCTACCAGGCGTACACAGAACGTTGGTAATTCTGGAAGGAGGCTTTGGCGTAGATCGTTGACAGAAGGGTAATCGGTAAAGTGCACCCATACTCGAGCTCGGATATCGGTGTAGGGAACGATTTCCCTTTTGTGCTCGACTAGTATCAACTCCGGTAAATTAGAGTCAACCCATGCGTACTCTGGAAAAGGGTCGGGTGAATTGTTAGGCGTTTCCCACTCTGCCCGCAGCTCGAGCGGAGGAATCAAAGGGTTTATAAGCGCAGATACTTGGTTACTTCCCTGACGCTTATCTATCCCTATACATTTCACTCTACCGATAGCAGTTACTCCCTCTGAGTTTGTATATTGGACGCAGTCGGACGGTAAGAGCGGGACGCTGTGGTCTGCTGCTGTATCCTCCTCTTTTATATACGCAAAGGAACTGGATGTAGACCTCACACTCTCCATCCACGCATCCCCATGCCAGAGCTCAGAAGCGACGTCGACGTACTCCCCGAGTCCCTGGTGCAAACTCCGCCTAATCGTCGGGCTGCTTAACCATACTTTGCAGTACTCGGAAGGCTCGAAAAAGTAAGCGTTCCGAGGCGTTTCTTTCTTTGGTGGTATCTGTCTTAGGTCGACATCTACTGGTTTCCCTTTGAGCTGCATCAGGGGAAACCCTCTTCGACACCTCTGCTGTAGAGTTTTGATGGATTTAGGTAGCGATCTTATCGTCTCTGTAGTAGCTAGTGCCAGAACCTCTGTGAGTGCCTCGTATTGGGTTGTCGAAAGGTCCGCACTTGTCACAAATAGCATCAGTGCCAGATGGAATTCTTCCCCGCAATGATCGAAACACGCCTCGTTTCTACCGTCAACGACAACACTCTCCCTATCATTTGATTTTTCTGCCGCTGGAGGATCGCCCACATTGTTTTGAGTCTCGTGTTGTGTGTGTTCTGTCTGTAGCTCGTCATTTGGCGGAAAGTATGCAGTGTCGTCGTCTTTATCTTGTTCCAGAGCTTGATTGTTTTCTCCTTCCCCGATCCCGATATCATCCAAATAACCTCCCCCAACCGTTTCTCTCTCGTCCTCAGCTTCTTGGGTCAGCCCGTAATCATCCTCTTTGTTGTTTCCGCTCCAATCCACACCCATAAGATTGGTTTGTATCGGTTGTAGAACGCGCATGTCGTCTTCCGGAACTGGCTCAACATCTTCTTCTATCGTAGCCTCTAGGTTATGATTATGATCTGGGGGGTCCTCCCATACATGAAACGGGGATCGAGGCGCGGGTATACCGGGCACGGGTACGGCATCTTGAGGCGCGAAATTTTCGTTCGTTGATGACTCTGGCATGGGCAGAGGCTGGGCTGTATCTTCTGGATTTTCTATCATCGATGCAGGTTAGTCACTACATGTAGACAGACTGTATTGATGGTGTTATGGTACCGAAACGGCGTCTTCTGAACCTAGAGGGCTCTAAGGGTGGGAGCCATCCACGCGGTCGTTTTCCGTCCATATTGGTCTTGATATCTAGCTGGTGATGATATACCGGGGTAAAAATTTTTGGTGCCTCTATATTGGAACCGGACGTAGATGAAGACACTGCATTTGTGAAGCCCGCATGGCCGAAACGAAACGAAAAATCGGCGCATAAATCTCGGCGTTTCATTAATCTAATACGCGTTCCCTGTATCGATCACCATGGATGATCGCCAAGACACACATGCATTTGTCATCTCATAGTATATCACTCGTCTATGCGCCGTTCCAATGCACAAAGCAACGCACAAACCATTACAAGCACCACAAGCCCATTACAAGCACCACAAGCAGCAAGAACCCGTAGCACCAACATAAAACCCGTTCGCCCCGATGGGTTGGTTGATCAATAATGCATATATTATACATTCTAAGATAAAAGCCATTACTTCATCACGGTTGAGTGTATAGAACTCCAATCTTTTTTTTTTTTTTTTTTTTTTTACTGACTACACGTACATTTTTCATGTATTTTACTCTGTGTCAGACCCCTCGAGCTGTTTGTACTTTTCCTCCTTAACAACCCCGTCCTTATCCTCCTCTTTGGTCGCAAAAAACCCAATCTTATTACCGAGACCTTCATGTTCATCTTCATTTTCAACCTTAACTTTCGCACCCTTCTCGTCGATGTCACCCACGGTTTTTTCTCCAAGCTCCTTCTTGGGGTCGAATAGGACAACCCAGCGGGCAGTTCCCCAGCAGCATGTGTCATCGTCCCAAATGAAGTCCCTCCTCGAAGTGATGACACATGAGCAAAGCCCGCCCCGGTCTAGAACTCCCTTCACAGCGCCCTTGTCAATCTCTCTCACCCATCCACTGGGACGACCATCTTTGTGGAGCTGGACGCCGTGGATGGGATACTTGGTGTTGATGGTATCCGCCAAAACTAACTCGTATGTCTCTCCGACGACCGGGTGTCTTCCACCGACGAGGTCGTTATCGATGTCTATTGTGCGTTAGAAACGTATATGCCCGTGATTTTTTCATCTACTTACAGACAATATTGATGTACTTATCCATAGCTGTAGTAGAGATGGTTGTATCCATTTTTTTGTCGTATGATGGGATGATTGGATGGGTTTTGGGGATGATTTTGTTGGATTGAGGGATGAGATTGGCTTCTGCAAGAGGGAGAAAAATGATGGAAAGGAAACAAGGGAGGGAGAAAAATAGAAAGGAGACAAGAGAGACGCGCTGCACACGGGCAAGGCATGGATTAATGATGAGAGCGGGAGCAGGAGCGGGACACTGGAGCTTGTGCCTGTACTGGCTCGATTATTTCGACCCCTCACCAGGCTGACTTCATCTCCCCTCTCTGCTCACTCTCATCACTCTCATCACTAACAATCTCGTACCTTTTGCTACTTTTATCAGCCAAAACATTGTTTTTCGTCTCACATATCAAGTTGGGATACGAGTACAGTACCTGTAGTACATGTGAGTCACATGACATCAAATGGTGATAAAGTGTATTACTAATCTAGATGCCAAGCTGTGCGAATATTGTATTGTCGCTGATCTCGGAATACCCATATCGTCGACAACAATGGTAGGTGCATATCGAGCACATCCATCTAGCAGCCCTGTGGTTCGCAGAGATGATCCATATACTCCTCACCGCCCGGGCAGGCATAGCACAGTCAGTCTGGCCGATCTATCACGTCGAGAATTATTCTGTCAAGAATCCCCCACCCCTAACGTACGTGATTCGCAGGAAACATTAGGGAGATCGCAGGTTTCGCAGAGCCAAAGGCCTGGTAACGGGCGTCGTGGTGGAGCAGGGGGTCGCCCACCTCAACATACACCATCAGCTGATGAGGAAACCCGTCAATCTCAACGTCCGATGTTTTCTGCCGATGATTTCATAGACGATGAAGAGGATGTATATGATGATCCTATCGTAGTGAGTAGTCAACGTGTCAATAGGACCCCCGCTTCCGCTCAGAGGACCCCCGCTTCCGCTCAGAGGACCTCCGCTTCCGCTCAGAGGACTGTGGCTCTAGCCGAATCAGATGAAGAAGCCGCACCAACGATCACTGTATGTATAGGAACCCCCGTAAGTTGATATATATTATTGACACTCTCAAAACAGGTTTCCACTGACTTATCACCGGACGAGGCCCAAAGAGTTTTGGATGCATATATTCAACAAGAAGCATTGGCCGAAGAGGAGCAGCCCCGAAAGCGCGCATACGATAAGTCAAGGTTTGCTGGTCTTTATCCAGGAACCACCCACTGTGTGTGGGGCGCGCTGAATCGCATGTGCCGTATGGCATTTGCCCGATACCTCACAATTCCGGAGAGCCGGTTTAGCCATCTGATTGACACATCTGCTGCCCAGATTGTCAAGAGAAATACTCCCGAGTTTACGTTGGCGTGGGACCGGATGCTCCAATGGCGCAAGAACTGGCTCAAAGAGTATAATCGCCAGGCCAAAGAAATGTGGGGCGCCATCATCGAGAAGCCTGAGTGTGCGCATTACCTTAGTCTTGATGAAGTCCACCTGAGGACAGTATATGCCAACCACTGGAGCTTGGAATCCTGGTTCCAATTGATGGTTGGGAGCACTTCTGCGTTTGTTGATTGGAGGTCTACGTTGCTTCAGCCCGAGGCTGAAAATTTCTATAAGACGGTTTTTGTATACACGATGGTGTAAGTACTCCTCCGCTTTCTAACACCTTACCCATTCATAGCTGACGTCTTAATAATCTATACTCATATGTTGAAGTTGAATAAGCTGGACCGTGAAGCGTGCAACCAACGTCTACTGCTGGTGGCTAGCAATGACGCCTTCAGTACATTCCACAAGCGCTTAATTGTGACGATCCCGGAAAAGCCCGTCCACAAGACCAGACTTACTCGAAAGAAGAAACCGACGAACCTGGCCGAACTGGACCCGTTATTTGCTCCGTTTGGCGCTGCTCCTGCTGCTGCTCCTGCTGCCCCCCTTTTCACCGCTGCTGTCAACCCTGTACCCGCCTCTGTAGCTGTTCCCACCACCACAACCGCCACCCCGCCACCCCCCCACGCCTCCGCTTCCGCCACACCTTCATCAGAGCTGGCACCCATTGTCAACGCGCCGACTGCAACAGTTGTTGCCCTCGCCTCCTCACCTGCCACGACCATCTCAACCCGACAGCCTTGTTGACAGGCACCGAAGCAATCGGGGGTCTCTAGTTTTTTTTTCCCTCTCTTCATTTTTCCTCATTTTTCTTCATTTTTCCTCATTTTCCTTCATTTTCCTTCGTTTTCCTTCATTTTCCTTCATTTTCCCCTATTTATTTATTCCCCAATCTGAGTTGTTAGCCAAGTATCGCCATACCCCCATATTCGCCAACCCATCTGCTGCTATATATTTTTGCACAGTTAACCAGTTGTATCTGATATACGGGAGTTAAGTCCATGTTGTCCCTTTTTTTTCGTTTCACATATTCCATTGTATCGCGTAAATGTTTTACCATTGCTTACGAACATCCGATTCCCTACATGTATGTTTTGTGTAACAGCTGTCCTTGTATTTTTAATTTCTAGGAATGAGTGTTACATCGTTAGGCCTCCATGAATTATGAATTATTCTTGGCATACAAATGCATTGTTAATTGCCAACAACAGCTTCGCTCGATGTCCCCACCGCCTGCCCCCCAGCCACCATACCTCCGACCTCCCTCCCAACCGCTACTCTTGTATCAACCTGTAGGCCAGGGTTGATAGCGCCGTTGGTATCGCCTTCGGAATCGTCCTCATCCTCATCCTCATCCTCATCCTCATCGTCATCCCCACCGCCATCGTTCTCTGCCCTACTAGTAGTCTGCGCCGTGGCCACTTTGTTCAACTGATATTCCGCATATAGCTGCATGGCACGGGCAGTGAGCAGCTCCTCGTCCACCCAGAGCTCAGGATGTTGTTGCTTATTGATATGTCGCTCAAGCAACTGTTCGTATTTCTTTTTTTGTTCCGGATAGTCCTCTACCACTATGAGACTACGGCGGTAGTTGTGGTAGCGACGTGCCAGAGTGGCGATTGGATCTCTCCTTCCCAGAGCGAGCGCTCCTTTCAACAGAGAAGCGACGCGGGGGGCTAGATGTCCCGGCGTCTTGGCAGTCGTCCCGACAGTTCGGTAGGCGATGCACGATTGTGGTTGTTAAGGTAATGATAAGCGAGAGTGGGGAGTACGAGGTGGAGGCTGTCGTCATCAGGTTCTAGGAGGTTCGATGGCGTGATGGATTGGTAATGTAGAATAGCGGAGATGGTGGGGAGGATTACGAGGTGTGGTAGCGACGGGTTTCTATGAGGTTCTATGAGCGAGAGTGTGAGTCATAGCGGACTAGTGGAGGAGGTGTGTTAAATAGCGGGGATAGATGTTTTCCTTAGTTCTTTCTTTCTTTCTTCTCTGTCTCGTCTTCCTGTTACCTCGGTACATAGGAATCTACTCCTATTTCTAAAGCCATAGCCTGCCAAAGACTCGATCCTCTGACAAGAGGAAACTCATAGTATCCCTCGTCGTTCTCGTTGAGGTCCCTTCGGTCCTCACTCTCCCTGCTCTGTGCTCTTGTGCCCTTGCCCTTGCCTTTGTCTTCGCCGGTGCCTGTGCTTGTGCCTGTCCGGCGTTGTCCCTGTCTTCATCGGCCCCCTCGTCGAGTACACTGTGCTCCTCGAGTACCTCTGCGTCATCATTGTCATCTTCTTCTTTGCGTCGGGTTACTCCGTCACACTAGATTAAGGGCTGATTCATATCGCTCCAATGAGACCATGACGGAATTCTCAAGGAGGTGTGCATATGTGACACCGATGAAGATACCGAACTCGGCGCTCGCAACGTAAAATGGGTTGAATTCATCGATGAAGGGCGCTTCTGGAATGGCAGGGGGTTCAGGTGGGGATCGGTTCTGCAGGGCTCGTATCTGCTCATTACGAGCCTTTCGCCTCATCCGAGACATCGTCTGCTGCACTTCAACAACATCGGGTTTTGTTTTCTTGCGCTTAAGATAGGCCTCTCCATTGATGAGCTTGGGATCTTTTAAAGGCCTGATGGAGGTTCGGTAAAATTCGAGATGTTCGGTCTTACAGTGAGCCTTGTAACGTGTATCCGCTGTCTTTCCTGTGAATTTCTTACCGCAGATGCCGCAGTCTCTCCTGGTTGTGCTCATGATGATTTGCTTGATTTAGGAGATAACTACAGGTACTGTACATGTAGATCTATAGAGCTTCGGCTATGGAGATAATGCCAAGTGAAATATGCAGGGGTGTTGTTTAGGGTTGAAAGTTTTCGCAGATCACCTCCCCTCGCTTCTTATCGCCTTCTCTGCATTGTCCCACCTTCTTCTTCCTCACCACCTCCACCTTTGCTAACCCTCGCATCTCGCATCTTGCATCTCGCATCTCGCATCTCGCGTGTAGTTGTGTGCTCTGTATTATCCCACCTTCTTCTTCACTCTTCACCACCTTTGCTAACCCTCGCATCTCGCGTCTCGCGTGTAGTTTTTTGTTATGTTTTCATTGTAATCTGGTAGACACCCCCTCCCATCCTACGACGTTTACTAATTCTCGCGTGTTTACCATAATAATCTGGTACGGTACTGAAGTTATCCTACTCCTATTGGTGAGCTCGCTGATTCTCGCGTGTAGTTTAACATAATAACAATGTGGTGTCTTTATTGTAATTCCCCACCCCCGACCACAATAATGAGTTCGCTAATTCTCGCGTGTAGTGTGTTCATCATAACGGTGTCGTGTCCATCATTGTAAGCCTCCCCATCCTCTCACGCAAACCGCACCTTCACTAATTCTCATGTAATGTGATGTAGCGTTGATAATGTTGTGTTTATTATTTTTAAGCTGTAAATGCCCCCCCTCTTGATTTCCGATTATCAACTAATTCTCGTGTAGTAGATGTACGTGTAGTAGTCGCGTGTATCATAGTAATCTGGTAAACGAATAGCCGCTCCTATCAGAAAATACATTGTTTACTAATTCTCGTGTGTAGGACATTCACATACATGTCGTGTAGAGTCGCGTGTATCATGATCTGGTAAGTGAATGCCCTCTCTTGACTTCCAATTCTCAACGCGTCAGTTTCCTTACTTGCGCGTGTAGTACTGCATGTGTCTGCTATCATATTGTGTTGATCGCCGTCTAAACCAGCTGGTGAACATCTCATTGCAGTTATCAGTTCCTGTAGGTGAGTGTCTGAGGCGAATAGATGGTTTGTGGCACTTTGATGTAGAATAATAAAATACAGAGAAAAAACAACTGTATGTGATTTATAGGCACACAATGAAAACAAAACTGTATATTAAATAGTAAAATACATGAAAAAAACAACTGTATGTAATATACGGACATACATGCAATAATTCAACTGGTTACTAGATGGAGAATACACTTATAAATGACTTGTATTCTTTTAAAAGGACTATAGGTCAATATGGCATGTGTAGTAATTGATGGAATACATTCCTTATTTTGCAGAACAATGCGGCAGTGTTACGGTACGTCACGAAAAAATGCGGCAGCATTACGGCAGCAGATCCAAGCATTGTTAAGACAATACCAGGGGCTCGTGCGGTAGTGGTGTGGTAGCCGTGCGGTATTTGCAGGGTGTGGTGTGGTGTGGGTACTGCCGTAAGAATGCCGTAACACTACCGTAGGGGGCTCGGTTAGCCATGCCGTACTGCTATGGTATTGTTGCGGTATTCTCAGCCACACCGTATTGCAACTAACTCGCATTGTTTCAACATTACGGGAATCTAGCAATACTATATTCATAGCAATACCGTATTATGATCGCATTGTGCCAACAGTACGGTATTTCTTTTCATACCGCAGTACTGCGGTAGTACTTCGGTATGAAAACCTCCCCATTTTCTTACTCTGTAAGCTCGGAAGCTTGGAGTAGCCCATAGCTGACCGGTCCCCCTGGTAACGTCCTACAACAACTCCAACCTCACCGTCAATAAACCACCTCCCAACATCCAACTACACCTCTGTGCACCACTACTAGCTACATCTCTCCCCCACAACACCACACCCCCACAAGCTCTAAACATGACCACCACCGCTCCGCCCACCCCCTCCAGCGCGCCTGCACCCCAAACCCCCGACCCCACGGCCCCAACAAACCCCTTCACCATGAGTCCCGAAGAAAAAGCAGCCTACACCGCCCTCCTCGACACCGCCATCGCCGCCTCCCGCGCCTTTGGCGCCATGCTCGACAGCTACATCTCGCTGCGCGACGCGGGCGGGTCCGCGGCGGCCCTGGCGGCCTGCAACGAGGCCCTGGAGGCGCCGTATCAGGCTTTCTTGCGCGCCGTGGGGGACCTCGGGATTACGGTTGGTGCGGTGGGTGTTGATGGCAGCGAGGACGGGAGTGAGATTGATTGGGGGTTTGGTGAACGGGGTGGCGCTGGGGGGTCTGAGACCGGGGTGGACGGGGATGGGATGGCGGTGGGTGTGGGCGGTGGGGCTGCTGGGGACGGGGTTGAGGAGGTCGTGAAGGAGGAGTGAGAGGGGAGGTTTGTGTGGCACTGGGTAAGTGCTCCTTGGTTACCGGATATAATAATAGAACAGGGAGACGGTTGCTAATACTCCATGTACAAGTGCAGTTTCTATCTGGTCCAATGTGCCACAACGCAATTTTTTATTTTTTACCACAGCTCCTTCGTGCCCTGGCTGGCATGGTTACCTCGTTGTATTTATAACTCGGAGCCTTTACTCATTTTTTTAAACTTTTCCTTCTGCAGGTTCATTGTTTCTTATGTGCTTCCTCATTTTTCGTTGTATTGTTTTAGCTCCTACCATTTCGTTACTGCCTCCGTTGCTGTCTGCAGTGCCATTCCGCCCAGTGGGCCTTTTATGTTCATTAGAGCGGTCTTCCTTTTTGTGCGCCTCACTAACTTCCAGAATACACTTATTGTTCGTATCTCAGTTACAAATCCACTGCCTTACTCTAAGTTTTTATATCTCCCTTCCTTACTTCCGTTTTTATATCGCTCAACATGCCTTGTCGGGGTAATGCATGTCCCTAACCGCACTGAAATAATGAGAAACCGCAATATCAAATTAAACCTGCTCTTGAGGGCACCAACCAACCAATCAACATACTCTTGGAGAACCTGTCCAGGTGTAGACGCCCCACCAAAGCAACCGCACGCAGCCCAACACCAAGATCCCAAATAACGCTAGTGTATAAAGCCGAGAGCGCACTGATACCGGAGGAGAGGGGTGCATTCCTTACACCCTCTACACACCGAACCCTTTTTCTATCCACTCCTCGTAGCCCTATGATACAAAACCCACCTGCAGGCCCTAAACCTCGAACCCCCGGCTGTACCTGCCGCGACATCTATCTCCGCGGCCATTCACCCGTCAGGACATCTGGCATGCGGTAGGGCACCATGAAGACACGACTGTCTTTCGTCGTTGTTGCTGTTTTTTTGTCTATGCATGTGGGTGTGGGAGAACACGCGTTGGGTGGTTCCATGGTCGTATATAACCCCCCCCCCCCCTCACGCCCTCTATTCAATAACACTCCATCCCCCACCACATCGAGATGCCTACTGTTGCTATCTTCTATACCGGGGTGTTCTCCAGCGGATGGTCGATGTGGGAGAGAGTTGAATTAATGCTTGCGGGATCATTCACCGTCATTACCATTTCCCGTGAGCTACGGGTCTACAAACAGGCTATCACAAGAAAGACACCCGTGACATTGTCCCCGCAGCTGGCTGGCAGCCCGTGCCATTCAATGACCACCCCAGTCAGTTAACCACGGACGCAAGTCCACCGCGGACGACTCCAGCTAGGCCCAGAGAGGTTACATACATTGGTGGCGGGACGATAACGAGCTGACGTACTTCCATAGAGCCCCCCTGACTAGCCGTCACACTGTGATATTGTGATTGTGTGTGTGGTGCCCTACCCTGAGCCGAACACAAGGCATTCATCCACCGTCCGTCGGTGGCCCACGTTTTGAATCGCCTCCGACTAACCTCAACCCACACTCATCCGTCCCACCAAACCATCCATCCAATCATCCACCATGGCCGACCAGACCAGCCCCACCGACAGCACCACCCCCGCCCCCACCCCCACCACGACCAACGACCCACCAGCCCCAGCGTCCATGGCCCCCACCACACCAGCACCCCAGCCCGCCGCCCCCACCGCCCCCACCACCCCCAAGTCCCCACCCCGCCCACACAGCAGCGCACACCACCGCCCCCCGCCGCACCCTAGCCGACATCCTACACTCGTACCACGCGCGCGCCACACCCGAGCAGCAACGCGACTGGGCCGTCGTCGCGCCGTACCTCGCTGCCTCGCAGCACGCGGGCCGCCCCCTAATGTTTGTCGCCACCTTTGGCGAGCTGGACGCCGCGCCCCAGGAGCCCCCTGTCCCCCGCCGGTACGTTGTTGCCATTGTCTCCACTGTCTGTGCTGGCTGTCTTGTCGGCGTGGGCATCGCGTGGATGCAGAGTCGCTGGGCGCCGATTGCGGGGTGGGTTGGTGGACTTGCCCCGCTTTGTGGATGGGTGCTGACTGGTGACAGATCTAGCTTTTAGTGCCGATGCGCTTCCGAGCTCCCGTTGTCGTTCTGGGCGCGGGGTGAGGGGCACGACTGTGGTTGTGATGCCCAGGCGGTGGTGTGGATAGGTACACTTGTAGCATAGGGTTCAAAGTAAATGTTACAATCTGGTTCTGCAATGTTTTTCTCTCTTTCGTTTTTTCTTTCTCCATACTCTCTCTGGCAACAGCCTTTGCAACTACACATACCCGGGGAAAATGCCAGGAAATAGCTTGGGAGTGCTGGTTCATGTTCATATCCATCTATCTCCGAATATACAACGTTTCCGCCGCTCGTTTACGTTTTCTCCTACTGCGCGTCCACGCCCTAAACCTTCATTCTAGGATACACCAAAGGTTACAGAGTGGTATAGGTCCGTAATCGACATACTGGACCCATCGAGTGATAGCATGTGATGCGAATGATAGGACATGACTCTGCCCCGCTGTGTTTTGCCGGTCCAGGCATTCCCCTACTGCGCATTCACTGCCCCCACGACCAAAGTGTCCACATACCACTCCTCCACCATCCCTTGATCCTGGAACACACCGGAGGTTACGGAGGGGTATAGGCCCGTAATCAACACCCTGGACCCATCGAGTGATAACCTATGATGCGAGTGATAGCCCATGACTGCCCCGCGGTGTTTTGCTGGATGATTATACCCTTCTACAGCAGCGCCTGTCATATCCCTGGCGTGTGTCAATAGCAATAGCCACCCCTAGCAGCGCCGCCGGCGCCCCGGCGCTCTCTCCGCGCAAGACACGTCGGAAAAGGATCGACAAACATAGTCGAGCCCCGCCGACAACCGAGGAGGTACTTCCGCCGCCGGGGGGACACCAAATAGGCCCAAAGCTCCGCTGCCCCCTTGCCACGCGGAGGCGAGGAGAGCTGGTCAGGAGGTGAGGGGGTAAAGTACCTCTCTAGAGACTCAACCGTTCTGACCTCCCGGAAGACAGACTGCTGCTTCGGTTGCGGGCGACGCTTTTCCGGGGCCCTTTACCGGCGGGGCCTGTGGTGGGGGTAGTTTTCAACCCTCCCCAGGTGGTGTACCGCTCGCCAGGACTGGCATATCTCTGGAAATATTAGCACCGCCTCCACGGTACCGCATCTTCGTTGCTCCCCCCACCATCACGGCGCTGCAGAAGTAACCTAGGGTGAGTCTAGACGTCAAAGGGCTTGGCGGGGGGGATATTCAAGACTTTGTTGGGGGTATATGGGTTCAACGGGATCCAATTCAGTGACTAGGTAAAAGGGAAGCTTATAATTAGAATGGTCTAATGCATTAGGAAGATTTTTTTTTTTTTATATCATAATTTCATTGGATTCTAGGTACAAGAATGTTGCGAAAATGCATTAGGAAGATATGTACCTGAATTTTATTTTCTTGTTGAATGATCTTAGAGTACACTGCTAACGCCTGATGATCTCAATAATGGATCTACTATGCAAGACCAGGAGATGAGTATCCAGCTTTAATGAAATATTGACCATAGCTAGATAGTCTAGAGACATGGCTGAGGCGCCTTTTTGGCCTGCTGCGGTACATCGGAGCCCCCCAAAGGCCCATACGGCTCACATAACGTCCGGATTGGAAACACCCCAGGGGGAAGGGTCCTGCGGATTCATTGGTTGATCGACTGATACTCCAAACATGCCTGCAGCCAGTAGGCTATGGAAAACCCTTCCTCCCACTCTCCGGAGGTAGGGTACAACTTTCCTCATTAACAAAGGGATAACAGCGAAAGAGACCTGGCCCCGTAGGCTGAATATACAAAATGATGATAATGATACGCGGCCACAACTTGTTTAAATATGTGAAAGTAATGGAATAGATGAAATATGTTTCTCAAACTTAGAATCTCATTCCCGCTCTGCCCATCCATACCGCATTTCTCGTTCTTCCTCCTTGTCACCCGCATTTTCCCCGTGCCCAGGTTATTAACAACTAGAGGCATTAAGCGGAGCAATAAGCCCTACTAATGTCATAATTAATGCACCCCCATGATGGCACAAAGCATTAGGAATTATTGATAGGGACGCAGGGGCACCTTGGTTCAACCCCCGGCCACAGCGTTCTATTGATCTATATTTGGCAGGCGATATAGGCCGTTGATAGATGAAGCCAGTTAGAAATTGATTGTGGTTGTTATAGTTTACCTCCGGCCTCATCCTTGTTTCCATTTACTCTCCCCGGGTACTAGCAACAAGATAGATGTTTTTCACCACTAAACTGGTTAACAGCTAAAGCACCGGTAACTCTGCATTAGCGGTCAGTAGAAAATTAGACACTGACGTTCAGAGGGTGTGTCCATTTAAAGGTGTTTCCGTGTCGAGCAGCTTACTATATACAGATCACCACTCCGGTTCCACCGCATCCCGCCAGAAATAGCTTAGAGGTGGTTGAAAAATCAACACTTACACAACCAGTAGCTGCCGCCAGTACAGCTTATAGGGGTATATTTGTCGGGGTAGGCCATTAGGGGGGCCCACACTATATTTGCCGCCTCGGAAGCTTCATCGGTTGCGGGGCCGGGGGTCCACTTGTGGCCTGGAGGTAGGTGGCGGGGGCTTAAGACAAGCGTAAAATAGCGGGGCTTAAGATATTTTCTTAGCTGCCTTCGGAGGGATTGAAGCTCTGGATTCCTGTCCTAAGAGTGGGTAGTGGGGCGTTGTGATATACGTTAATTATAAACATTTATCTATCGATAAGGGTCAGGGAGTGGGGAGAGTACTGGCGGGAGAGGGGGGGAAGAGAAGCGGAGGAAGTGGCGGAAGAGAGAGAGCTCGGCATGGAATGGGGAGACCTGGGGAGGTGAGGGGCGGGAGGTAGAGAATAGGGGAGGGGGGGTACGTACGAAGAATGGCATGGGGTGGGGTAGTCTCTTATGTTGTTTCATTGTGCAAGCTTTGGGTTTTTCTTTTCCTCTGTTGTAGATGGAGGCGGAAGTGTGGGGAGTTCAGGGGTAGTATGGTATTATCATAGCCTTCGGGCTGGATACAATTCATGATGTAAACAACAAAAAAGAGGGTCAGGGACTGGGTGTGGAAGGGTTAGGGTTAGATATTTGCCTTGGCAATCAGGCGTAAGGCCAATGATCGGTATGCACAGATTATCACTCTCGCATAGCTACAACCCTTATTGGATATGGAGGTCCCCAGAGAACACAAAACCCTGGAGGTAACCGACAACGGATCTATGCGAGTCCGAGGTCGCCCATAAGTCAAGGTAGACCCCACTTTCGATACTGATAGCTCTTATGACCACCCTAGGGGTTTCTTTCAAAGCAAGAAGAATGAAAGTGGAAATTCGCTATCATAATCGATGATCGGCTCTACGGAAATGGAGAGTACAGCGGGCAAGCCGCTCACCCAGAAGTCTACTCTGTGCTCGAATCGGGCGTCACATAGCCCTAACTATCACCACATATATATCATTTCCGCTTTCAAAGATGTTTTGCTATTGGGCTATAAGACAGTCAGGAGCATATAGAGAACAGGTAGTGTAGCGGACAGCACACTCTCACCAAAAACATTAAAAATTATAAAACCGAGAGGAGCTTGGGTTGGATTCCCAACCAGTGCATTTCTTTTTCGTTTTCTCTGTAATCTCCTTAGTAGTGGGTTACCAGGTTCGAATGTTATGCGCATAAAGGCCCTCTGGTTATAACGATTACGATGAGGTGAAGAATTGAACACCTGTTATCTAGAGGCGAATTTAGCTCAAACTATCCAGCCTATGTAAAGGTCGCGGGAGACCTTGCAAGTCGTGGGGGATATTAAGGCGCACTGCAGCCCCCGATACGTGCAGATGAGCCCTAGCTAGCCTCATCTCCCTCACTTCAAGTCACATCTCGATAGTTCCCCAAACAACGGAGGAAAGTACCTCGCCAGTCTTCAGGGACCTTTATGAAAGGGTATATATTTACAGTCGATGTTATCAACAGACACAATTTCTTTTGATCGAAGGGCCGCGCGTTTTCCCCCCCCGTTCGTGTTCTTTCCCAACTTTAATCACTGTGCCCCTTCGGTAGTGTATAAAATACGACTCCACTCAATAAACTCTCCCCGCCCTTGTCCGGGTCCTTATTCTATTTCAGACCTACTACTAATTCTTACATATACTACTCTTAAACATAGACTAACCATGCCCGGATCCCCAACCTTTCCCTATCAAAACGAAGTATAGAACGACGCTGTTCCAGATCCGGACGCAGCATTGAGGTCGTCTGCTGGGGTAGACCTCCCTTTCCCTTTGAAAGCTTTAAGCCTCCAACAGTCTCTATATGTATGACCTTTTGCATATTTGCCATTCTTAGTGCACCATGTGCAGCTAGAATCGCATTTCGTCTTTTTGCTAATGCGTGTTAGGCCTTCTTTCTTCATGGCAGGACCCCCTTGTCCTCTTATGAAGCTATTTCTTTGTTCAGGTTGTGAGATTTCAAGATTTCGGTAAGCGTCATCCTCTATAAACGTTTCAGATAGCTTCTTGGAGGTGATTTTGGCTTGTAATTCGGGATCAGCAACTGACGATTGGATGGACTTATGGTGCATAGGGGATAAAAAGAATGAATCCTTGAGTTCAAGGAAAGATTTGACTTGACGCAGACCGAGAATGAGTGGATCTAAATTATTGTCGGTTGTGTTGTCAATTTGAGAGAGTGAAGAACAGAGATCGGCGAATTCCGTTCCAAACCTTTTCATGTCCTCCTCCAGTTTATGCTGGTACGCGAGGATACTGGCCAATAATTGGTGTAGAGAGTCTATCGACTTGTGATCGAACCTGTTTTCGATTTCGGTCCAGATTTCATGAGCTGAGTCAGAAGATTCTAGGGAAAGAAGGACATCAAATTCGATATTGCTCTGGAGGAATACGATGGCGATATTATTATTCCTGCCCCATCTGATTACTTCTTCCTGGGCACCCCGCCCCTCCGGCCCCCTGCCGGAGATTGCAACATCCTTTGAAGTGGATGGTTCCACCTTCTGCAAGATAGGACTTCTAGTAGTTCCACTCACAATGTCCCATAGATCATAGACCTGTAACATCCTTGAGGCTAGTTCCCTCCAAGCCTTATACTCAACCTGAGTGCATTGAGTAGCAAGCTTATATGATAAAGCTGGAATTTTGTAACCTTCGGTGGACATGTTTCAGGTGGTGATTAAATGTGCCTCCAAGTAGAGGTTAAAGGTAGCAGAAATTCTGTAAACGTTTAACGTGGCTGTTCTGAACTGATAACCTGAAGATGTGAAGAGGTTGGTTGAGCGGGGTGATTATCCCTATCCAAGGAGAGGATCGCTGCACTTATACTCAGGAGTGTCAGTAGAGACTGATTCAATAATATAGGGTACAATTTGAGAGATGTGACTGAATACCTGATGATACAGGGAATGACTCGACATACAATAATCCTATGCCCCACATATATAGTATTGCACCTGTGAGCGTGCCTAGGTCAAGAGGCTGCACCATGTATATATCCCCGTATAGTATTTGTAACAACTCCACCGTACGGAAAGGTTACATACACTGATCTTGGGCACATGATAGTTCTATATATCGTACCTTTGCGTCTTCGCCGCTGGGGGAAGGTGATCGATTGCTCGAGAAGGTGAGTAAGAGATGGAGCGGAGGAGTCGGGAGAAGTGGGGTGGTTGGAGAGAAATGGGGTGGTTGGAGAGAAGTGGGGTAGTTGGAGAGAAGTGGGGTAGTTGGAGAGAAGTGGGGTGTTTGGAGTGGTGGCGGCTAGCCGGCTACTATATTATATAACGGATGTGCAACCAGGCAGAAAACGGAGACTCGTGCTTGAACTAGGAAGAGATCAACTGTTGCATCAGATACACAACCGACGGCCCCACCATCCAATATTACGCTCTATACAATTGCAAAACAACTACCCATTCAAGCTTCGCATCTCCACCATCTACTATGTACTGTCGTTGGGTCTCCCGAACCCCTGAGTCTTTGATCGGTCGAGAGCCGTGACCCCTAGCCCTGACCCCAGCCCACCTCATCGAGATCTATAAGGTTGGAAAAAATCTTTTTTACATGCGCTGAATGTGGGGCGGTACTGGAGTTGGGGAGAGCGGTGGGCCAAGTGGAAGGGGTGGAAGTGAAGGTATGGATTAAGTGTATGAAGGTGGGGTATGGAGGCGGAGATAAGGAGGTAAATGGCCAGGGTCCCAATATGAATAAATGTATGTAATGCTCACAATCCAACAACTCGCGGTCACGAGGTGGTAACCCCTAGCCTCTGACACATCATCCGCCGAACCATACAGAGCACCCCAGGCTAAAAAAATAATTAAATGATAAAAAGGGCCGGCAACAAAAGACTTACGTGATGAGTATCATCCCTCAAGAGCGTCGCTACCATATTGGGCATTCTCATCACTGCTCCCACCAGGATTTGAACCTGTCGTGGTCATATGACGAAGCCCAGTGTATTACCACTAGGCCACGCCACGATGCTTTTGTTTGTGTCGTTGTAGTTTATGAGCGGTGGAAAGATCCTTTCCTTGGCAACGGATCAAAACCTGAATTGCATCACAGGGCAATGAGGGTCAAACTGGCGGGAATTGGGGGGGAGGCCGAAGGCTGCCATATGAAATGTCTAACTGGCAGGAATAGGAATTGGAGGAAGGGGCAGAGGGGAGGGGGGGGGGCCGAAGGCCCCCATAACTAGAGTACATGTATATATGTATGTATTGTAAGGTGACAAAAGTTCTCGTGATTTCTGCATAGCAACCAGCAGAAACTTCCTGAAAGTCTAACCCGAAAAGCTAGCAATAGGGACTTCAGCCTAGATACTATGTTCTATTAACCTTGAACTCTCTAATAATACTAATATCTCCTTTATATCTCTTGTGGCCGCCAAGTTATAGTTGGTTCATGAACCACCCTTTTACAGAATCACGGAAACTTTTGTCACGCTACAATACCTACCATAGGCGAGCTAGAGAATTAAAACTTACACAACTCGCGGTCGCGAGGTGGTAACCCCTAGTATCTCGTACCCAAACACAGACGGGGACCCAGCAAGTCAGAAGGAAGAACATTGTAATTTTGGCGATTATATTTGAGATCTAGCATAGAAGACGTTAACCAGGATTCTCTACCACACCCACCCCCCCCCCCCCCGACTCTCCCGATCCTAAAGGAGGAGTAAGAGAGATTCAAGGAACGAGAAGCCTTATATGCCCATCAACAGACACTATTCTAAGGGAGGAGACCAACTGTCCAGAGCTGGCCTTAGTACACGGACTTGTTCTATTTTCTACCCCTCCATCTACATCCTACAACCCCCCCCCCCCCAACCCTCGGGCCGAGACCTCCGAGCTGAACTTTTACTTGCGGTTTTGCACGGATGCCAAGATCCCCCGGAACCTTTGGGCCAGACGCCTGCGTTAGAATCAAAGGCCATGTACCAATCTAGCTATACGTGAGGGAGCCACTCCCTTACTCTATACGCAATGCCATACCTCCATCCGCACGCCACAAATGTCTCGTAATCTGGTTCCCCAGGACGGCACGATCTATTAGGCCACCGCTTCCAGAGCCACCGCACCTGTCAGGATGCTACAACTCCCCCACCACACACCCAACGCTCCTGAGACTCAATACATACAGCCGCTCTTCAAAGTGTCCGTGATTCATATAATAATGGTTGGGGCTTAATGTATTTGGCTTACGGGCTTGGACCCAGGAACTAAAGTATATCCTAATATTATAGAAACCTGATGCATATGTCAGAGAGAATTGATTCTGACAGTCCTTAAGTACTGACTTCTGGAGTTTTCAAACATTAAAATGTACAGTTCGATAACTGACTTGAGCTGAACATGGAATATTAAATCTGAATCACGAACACTTGTAATGAGTACCTATACACACAGTAATTAGTCACAAACATGCAACGGGGCAAAGGTACGCAATACTGTCACCTCAGGTTCATATTGAATATCTTCGGATGAATTCCGCCTCCACTACTAGGCTATCGTTTTTAATTTCGCCCCAATCGCTTGATCGTCCGGGTGTCTGGGAGCATTGGCACCCCCAACTTCAGACCACATGCTAGATACCTGGAGAAGGGTTACATGCTAACATACCAATGCGCATGAGAACCGGCCGCAGGTCCCCAGCTGAGGAAATAAGCTATGACCACCCGCCCATAGCTCTAATATCTTACCAGCATCACCTATTTTCTCTACCTAACAGCTATTTCAAGTCCTCGTTATGCGGACCACGAAGCCAATCTCACTCAAGCTAAGCATCTCGTTACCGCAGGAAAATTAATTCCACACTACGGCCGGCTCACCTAGAAGGGTGTGAGGAACTGAAGAGATTGCCGATGCCTTACAAGACAGCCTCGAGCGGCCGAAAAAATCTGCCGCTACTTTGACTGGGCTTCACTCTTCCGCAATGAGCTTCCACAGTGGATAGTGGGCTTGGCGTCATTGAATGAACACCCCCTGATTCAAAATGTTGAAATTATTTTGCTTTTTTCCTTGATATCAAGATAGAACTCCCTGTGCATTTGATCACATACACGAATACAATTGGGTGGTGGTGAGCCAGAATAAACACGATTGCCATATATATCAAGCATCAATCAAGTAGCACAAACAGGAGCACAGGTCGGGGCTTTTACAAAATCGTAGGGAGACTAGCGTTCGATCACTGATCAGCTAGTGCATAATTCGCCGCCATCTTACAAGCCAATTGGTTTGCGAGGCATGTTCCTTGGTCCTATGGTTGAAGTCGGTCATATAGACGGGCCCTCCAAGAGTGCATCCAGCTTGATCATGAAATCTCACTCGACTATCGCAGACCGAAGATCGAACATAAGCCGCGATGTAATGGACTTGGACTATCGTCGGTTGCATTTGTGCCGCTATCAGCTTCATCTGGGCGGGGAACTGGTATTAGAGTAGGTCTTCGAATTATAAGAGTAATAGGTAAAAATTAGACAACTATAGAACATCAAAATCTAGTAGAGGGCCCAACACCATAAAGCGAACCTTTCTTATTATTATACTATTTATCTTTTCCCTTTGAACGTATGACTTTTTATTCTGTGCGACCATTATACCCCCACTGGGCCATGATAAGCCTCCTCATCCTATAGAATAAGATCCCAACCCGTTACCTCCCCAACGCTTACTAACCCGAACTCGAAACAATGACGAATCTTGTAGAAAGGACAGGTATCTGAACCCACTTTCTTTTTGTAGCCTCTCTGTCCTCTAACCCGCTTTTTCATCCACTTTCTGTGCATCAGCCTTGGCGTCAACCGCTCCTTCCCCGTCCATCTGAAAATACTATAACCATAAGCAACTTTTGCCGTTGTGCTGAGAAGCCATCACACTCGTCAGATATCCAGTATATGATGTAGATCCCATTGGACGGGTCACTGTCACAAGCTAGAGATGACCAACTGAACACCCTCATATAAGGTATGTTTTCATCCTCCTTGATCAACATAATGATAAAACATCATATTTGATTTCATCTGCTCATGGGACTCATAGCTCTTACCTCTCATCCCGGAGTGCGAACCGCAGAGGCACTCTAGGGAGAAGAGGGGGAAGGGACGGATTCCTCTTTCCTGCTCCTCCCTGTATCGTAGGTCTGGTTGGTCAAAACCTGGTTCAATATGCGAATCTTTACTAACCGGTATTTTGAAGCCACAAATCAGGCCTCACAAAGAGCTCGGAACGCATGTCAAATAGACTTCCATCAAGATAGTCTCGTGCCCTGTGGATGGGTGGCAATCTAGGCCAAAAATACAGCCCCGAGGTTTCCAGCCCCTGTACCCCCCTTTAGTAGAGTTTCCCCCTGCAATTACTAAAGAACGAGTAATTGCTAACGATTTGATAGGAATCCTGGCTCCTCCTCGCATTGATAACCTTAACAAGTATGGTATGTTTATCCCCCCCCCCGATAATGGATCTTGCATAAGATGCTAATATAATCTCAGTGGCTCATCATGAGAATCTAAATTCATTGGCCGTGGTGCTCTGCTGATACGGAATATAGCATTGAGAAAGATTGATCTCATTGGCATAGTTTCCTTCTCAATGCCTGCGTATGCATACCTTTCTTCGTACCTTCCATATATACATTATGTTAATAAATTTATAGAAAATCAGAGACCCGGGGAGGTATGAAGAAACTCCCGTGACCAACCAGGCCCCTATCAGTGATATAGGGGGAAGTTCGAGATCACATCTGCTCCTGTTTCCACCCCTTCTGCAGGGGAATGGTACGTTTTTCTTGCATATGATCGATCAACTTTATACTGACAAATCTTGATTGGTAAGAGTCCGTCACATTGCCATGCCCCCCAGAATGCGAAAACCGGCCTCTCCTTCGAGATCCAGTGCCCGTTCTGACCGCAACGGAGGAGTCTTTACTTCCATTTTCCCTATTTTTCTTTTTACCATCTCCGTATGTTCCCACCGTATATCCTGGTTTAGCGAGAGATTTCATAGCTAATATTAAGATTAATTTACCAATGTAGACGAAACGGTTGTAGAGGCTCAGTCACCCCTACGGTTTGTTGAACATGATAAGAATCAACCGCATCATGAGTACATATGTCGGCCCTACATAGTCTCAGAAAGTAGGTTGGTACACCTTACTCCATTGATTAGCGCACCTTCTGCCGCTCATGCCTGTCCGTTGTGATTTCCTAAAATTTTCTAAATAAATGTCCATCCCTATCGTCCGATAAAGGCCATATTGCATAATCAAAACATAGCTAACATTATAGTAGAATAAAATGAGTAATCCCCAGTCGATAGCCGAAGTATCGAGATCCGAAGGCTCCAATGCCAGTGACTGGTCGTCCGGGCTCGCTTCCGGCGGAGGCGGAGGAGGCAAAGACGCACAAGAGGCACAAGCAGAGCATCCGTGGACGCAGGGCTCCGTGAATACAGGACGAGCGGCGGAGAGGTTAGGAATACACATATAAGTATTAGAATTAGAATCTGCACATTGGCACGACCCTCGTATATCGACTATGTGGATGCTCTCACAATCTACCTCCAGGTAAATCATGCCATCTTTTGATAATTTCTCAGAGGGGAGGGGGCAGGACCCATTCGTGCCCTCCTGAGAGGTAAACTCCTTATTGCTTCTAACCGGTGTTTAGGAAATATTAGTTTTTAGTATCGCGGGCCTTGTCATAGGAGAGAAATTATAAATATACCTCCCCTGTCCTGTACGTTCCCCCCAGAAGTCATTTGAAGAGAAATCAAGCACTCATTTATTACCAGAACTCATAGTGGTGATGTCGTAGACGTCACCATTTAGCAGAGTAGCAGATCCCCCTAAAGGGTGCGGCGCGGTGATGATGAGCTTGATCCATTCTCCCGGTCTCCCTGCCGATGTATGTAGTACTCCCTGAGCTGTGCAGAATTATATTTCTAACACCTTTTCTCTCCACAAAGCTCATGAGATGTATGGCTAATACTAGTTTATGGCTTCCGTAGCCACAACAAAAGTGCCAGATCCCCGCCCACTACCGCCCAAGGATCAACCCTCGACCATTCTGCGAAACCTCTAGTTTGTTCGTGGTAGTGTCAGGATATGTAGGAAGAGACCCTGGACATCTGTTTTCTACCATCACCCATAGGTTCTCAGCGTTTCCGGATCCTAGACTGCTCGCTCACGCCCTTATGGAATTCGCAGAGGCCGCTGGCCTAAGGCTTTTCTTTCCTGCTGTAGTGTTTTAAGCCACCAACTAGGAGGAAATCAACAGAAACAACCTCTGAATCCTCACCGACTCTGCGAGCCCTCGGCTGGAGTGTCTTAGTCAATGCGATGGAGGTGATATCAGGCTATAGTGAGTATTTTGCAACCCATCCATATAAGCTTGAGAGTTTCCAACCCCCCCCGGGCAAACAATATCCGATTCAATTACCAGCGCTTTATCTATATCCACCTCTAGTCTCACAAAGCACTAATATCTGACGGTAGTCAAGCCGGTGGGGGTGGTCTTAGCCCCGATTCGCCCTCCCCATGTCCCAAAGAGTAAAGCCCCAACGGTTCTGCGGATAAACAGATTTGCGGGTATATGTACCCATTGGAGTCCGCTTTGAGCTCATCGCGATGAGGATTGTGATCCAGAAAACCAATAATTGGATGATATGTAGATTTATTCATGGATAGCTACCCATATTAGTAGATATTAGGCTGACTTGCGGCATAAATAATAGAATTCCTTTGCCTGAAAGCCCCCCAATCATGCCACCTGTAAAGCAGCGTGAGTACCGCGACAATATGTTTGGCAATTACCCCATTACATATAGCCTCAGATACCAGTATAGGCCGAATACCGAGAAATGAGGGCGCAGTAGTACTAGTGGCCCCGGGTGCGACAGTTCAAATGACCTCCCCGGTGATATATCTCGCAGGAACTGCAGCTCTACCTCCAAGCCTCGCCAGACCCACCCCTTAACGGGACTGTGAACCAGACCTCCCCCACTGTTGGAATTGCTTGACTTTTGACCGCCGCGAGACCGCATCAAAGCACAGCATCCAATACTTATTAGGAGCGAAAGAATACTGTTCTCATCAAAACAGAATGTCTCTCTAAGCCCAGGGTTCCCCTTCTGGCGCCCAGCATAGTACTATCTCTCCTGCTGCTGTTCCAGGGGTACCACGTCTACGTTCTCCTTGGCATGCAACCCGAGCGGGGTGATGTACGCCGTGCTGTCACTACTCGCGCGTTAACTATTAAATGACGGCTTAGTACGCACCATATCAAACCAGGCCCTCAGAGGCGCTACAAAAATGGATTGATGACCCGTGGAATATTCTTTCCCTGCTCGGTGCAAAGAATTCTAACCTCACCCCAAAAGATTGTTGGTGGAAACACCACCTTACCCTGGAAGGACCCACCAGCGCGGCTCGCCACTCGCCCAGAGATACTATGATGTGGCCTACAGGAGCTGTAAAACACTCTGCCTGGCTATCACTTCAGCTATCAGTAAATGCTAGTCCTCAGCAAAAATCAAAGGTTGGCGGCTTCTGCTACAAATCCTGACCCTCCATTATAGGGGGGTCAGGACCGACAACTCAAGGGATAGGTCGCTCGGGGTGTCTCCTCCATCAGGGCGTTCCGGCCCTCGGTTACAAAAGAACTAGAACTGTGGGTAGGGAGTCAGGGGAGATAGAATATGTGTAGCATCGGACCCACAGGAGTGAATTCTTCTGTTCTCGCTTCCCTTCTTCCTCCTTTCGTTTCCTGATGGGATGCCTCGCTTGTACATATATAGACATAGGTTATAGGAGGTTCTGGCTTTAAGATTAGAATTAAAAAAGGGCTAAAGCTTCTAGCTACTCTGAACAGCTTCCGACTTAACGCGCCGTGAATTCACGTAGGTTCATCCCTGAAAACCACCCCCGGCCTCCGGCGCAACGTAGAGGGTTTGATATAGGCCTCGGTAGGGATTGTGGGAAGGGTTCCCGAAGGGTGTTGGCTGCGCGTACTTGTACTTCTGGATTATCGGAGGCTCACAATCTGAGGTTGATGGCATTAGAACGGAGGTGAGCTCTTTGGAAGTATGTACGCACATGGCCGGCTTTCTGTCACGCCTTGGATTGTATGTGAATTACCCTAGGGATAGTCGCGTTTTGTTGACTTAGCACAACATAAGTGCAACCTTTTGTTACCATCTGACCGGAAAGACCTGGCGGTGAGATTCGAAAAGGCATGCGGGGAAGAGGGGGGGGGGCATGGGAGAGGCAAAAACGCTTCAGGACACTGCTCGTCAAAGGTAGGCAGGACATTTAGTGTTATCAGTTCTTGTTTTACGCGGGCAAGCCTTCGGCAAACATTGGGCGGGGGTGGCTCTGCGAGCGATCGTTGTCCTTCCGTCTTTGCCTGCTTATAGTCAGACTTGGCAACTAACTACATGTAGGCATTGGGTCTCGCCACACCCCTGGTGCTCTTTTTTCTAATCCCCCCTCGGTGATGCTGGAATATGTCTCCAGATAAAAGAAGCTGACGAATCAGCGCACACTCTTTGCTTCTTTATCTTCCCTTCTTCCTTTACTCTCTCTCTATGGACGCCCCTTCGCGCATACAGATATTTTTCTTTGTTTCGTTTCTATAAAATAAGGACGATATCCACTCTCAATTTAGTACTGTCCATTCCAAAATCAGCAGGTGATAGGTGTTCAGCTTATCCCCACATCCATCTCAACGACCGCCAACAATGCAGCCACCCAAGAACGACCCCCTCCTCCGGCCTCTCGGCCTTGTCATCAGCACCATACCTATCTACCTACCCGCGATAGCCGTTACTATTACACCCCCCAGGCGCTTCCAAACTACCCCCCCTTTCCCTCATTCCTCTAACATCAATGAGGTTGCCACGAACCTTTACCACGATTTTAGTGACTTTGCTATGTGGCATGTAGGAATTTACGGTTACATCAACCCACCTTTTTCCACGCGGACCTGGCCGATGCCTCTGCAGGCATGGCGTGGGGGCTAGGCTACGTTGGCGGTATTGGAACTAAGGGACTATCGTAGGTCAGCCCCACACATTCCGTCCCCCAATAAATTCATGAATCTCCATCACTAGACTTCCGTTCCTAATACCTCACTTGCATCGGGCAGACCCCGCTCCGGCCAGTCCTCATGCACAGCCTGCTCCGTCGTTTTTGAGGCTGAAAACGCAGAAGGTATTCAGATGAAATTACAGTTCCATGCACAATACACTACCGGGTACCGCAAGAGCGTTGCCGCATATGTTTCACCAAATTAGACGCTTGGGAATCTTAGTAGGGCAGATTATGCCCGTAGGGGCCTGCTGATGCTTAATAGTCAAGCTTGAAAAGTAGCTATATTCATTATTAATGAAGTTCACAATGCTACCGAGGGAGGCGCAACCAAAAAAAAAAAAAAAAAAAGCTTGGAAGCCCTCGGCATCACTCTTAAAAGAGGATTCCGACGAACACCAACTACACAAACGCAAGACCCATGTGTACAGCAGACGCCTTTATACAACCCCAACACCTAAACATTATCACTTTCGGCGGACACCCGAGCTGGAGGGGACCCAGATAATATATATCTGTTTCTCATATCTTTCCCTCTTAACGCATAAATGATATCAAATTATGTTACAGTTAATTCCACGAGAGCAGAATCACTTGAGTCATGGTGGCAGACGCAGAAAAGGGAGATCAAATAGGTGAGTTGTCTCTTTCTCAACACCAGAACGCATTTTCCTCTATCGGCTCAGACCTGTGTATGCAACTCATGTTGAGGCTAGATATATAGGTCGAGGGATGGATAGTGTGTCGGGAACAATTGCTAGTTACAAAATAATCCAGTTGCTTTGGCTAATAATACCGTAGATCCATATATGGGAGGCGCATCCGCTTGGCTCCTACTGCGCGCAACCCTAGCCCTACCGCCCCCGAAACCCTTGAAAAGATATTCGCATCTACTGGCTTCCCACCTCGCAACCTCAACTCTATCACTCTCGAGTTTCCTGAAAATTTGCTCGCAGAATGTTGCCCCTCTATTGCACAACCTACTACGCAACCCTCTACCGTATCGCTGCCATCATTTTTGCGGAGTTCTGATAGCTGAACAGCCCACCCGCAGCTATAATATCATCTATCACATCGATTTTCTTTATAAACAATGTAAAGGTTAGTATTTCTGTTGCTGCTACAGCAGCTGCGGTCTCAACTATCACTACTCTATTGATAAATCTTGGAATAAAGGAGGAACGCTTGGGGGGTGATAAGATGATATTCATCTGATATCACTATGCCAGCCTCCAATTGCAGGCAACCAGTTAGAATTCGATTGAAAGGAATGGACAGACGTCTCTTTGGAGGAGTATCTCCTGTGTTTCTGCGGGTCTTGCGGGTCTTGCGGGACTGCTTCACAAGAGTTCCCCGAGCCTTGTGCCTCAACACATAGGGTTCCACAGCTAGTGATTTAGTTGATATTATTTCACTCCCGGTTGACTATGTTGTATCTTCAGGTGGGTGGCGCTTTGGGAGTAGTTGTCCCCGGAAAACCTCTTCTTTCTTTACAAAGTCCATCGTCTGTATTCCGCCGTGGGCAATTTTCGGAGCTTTTACATGCCAGCATTTGTCGATGAGCCTCTAGATGCTCCGTAGGCTACCGCCCCCCGGTTTCGTGATGGATTGGACCCATCATCACCCTCCCTCTGACCGCCGATGTATTCGTTCCTCCGCACATACCCCGAACCCAATCGAGTAACCCTTTGGCTAGTGACGGGATGTGAGCCAGGTAAGGCATATCATAGTATCCACAACGCACATCAGGTGAGGGAGGAGGCACTGTACTGTTGCAGCTGCGAACATGGCAGATATGTGCAGAACTATTTTTAAAGGGATATCATAGCTAACGTGAGAGAAAGGTGTACAAATAGGTCTCATGCCAGTGTGGTTAAGATAGGCTAGTTTGATAAAGAGGCTAGAGTTAGGTCTAATGGACATGAGTTTTCAACGTGGAAACCGCTTCCCAAAATCAAGGAAACATAACGTGCCAACATGAGTCTCTTCCGTCTATGTCAGCCTTGTGTCAGATAATGGTGGGGTTTCCGCACTACTGCTGCTGTATTGACGTTGAAGGCGGTGGGGCCCTATAATACAATAGGGCTTTAAAATAGGGGGAGTTTAGCAATGGCATACGGTAACTAACTCAAACAATGAAGTTTGTGGGGGCGAGGGTTACGGGTCAAGGCATTTAGCTGGGTACTAGCTTTTCTCCTCCCTTCAAAAGGCATGCCGCATGGGCCGGAAATGGAGGAGAGAGTCCCAGTATAATTCCGGACCTCAACGTACATTGTGATGCGCCTTAGTCACGGCCACGGGAGTCAAAGCTATAGGACTACTAGATAGCCACCACGTCGGAGGCTCTTGGACCTATTTCTGTAGATCCAGGGTCTTTTTTTTTGCTATAGTATGATCCTCGAAACTTTCGAGCAGGCCACATATAGGTGGAATCCAGCTCGCTGGTGAAGTTAATGCTTTCCAGGGATTAGGCTTGCCCTGTGGATTCGTATCCGCCACAGGATGAAAGCTCAGCGTTAAACGCAAAAAACCCACTCCAAGGCGCAGGGCTGAATCTAGAACCCGCCAAGAATGGATGTGTCCAAAACTACAGGCAGCAGGTCCGTCCGGAATGCACATACCCGCATATATCTACTTTACAGCTCTGAGGATTAGCACCCCCGGCTACTTACATTTGATATTCTCAGCTCAGCCCAAACGGACGGTATTTTGCTGATCACAGAAGGCACTATATCAGATGACATGGGTGGCTGTATAGAGGTAATAGCCCTTAGGCTCACGATAATTCACACTTGACTCAACTAATTAGTGTTGTAGCCTATTTCTAGTAGAACTCAGCCTTCACTGACACATCATTTTCCAGGTTTTATATATATATGATTCACTCTGATAACCCGGGGGTTTGAGGGCTCCATAAAATGTGCTTCTTAGGTTGATCTGTGGGGGAAACGAACCCGGTGGTGCTGGGGTGTAGGCACATGTGGTTAGGCATGCAGACAGCCGTGATGATCCATCCTCTTGGCATGCTGGCCCGAATCAATATATCCAGGGCGTAATGTACCAACATATCAATAGAGGGAAGACCTAGATACCTGAGTACAGGATATGTGCAGGAAGCAGATTGTCACGCTCCTCGTAGGTAACAAAGTTTCACGGGTGCCTCATATATCTACAGGGAAGGATATAAGGGCCCGCCGCGCCCACCCTGCAAGTCGCTACTATAGGGCCCAAACCGACCGGTGGTAATCTTAGGTGACGATCCTAACCTACAATAGCGGACTGGCTACATTAGGAACTGTGTATGATGACCGTTGGCATGTGATTCTATCGGGTGCTGGAATACTTATTGCATGAGGTCTTCTAATTATTGCACCATCAGGGTACTATAGACCAAGAGCAGAATACCTCCGGGCTATACATCTTAGTGTGTGTTCGCGGAGTAAGTGACCGACAATATATTACTTCAGCCACATTCCAATTCTTCAACTATACCTACACTTATATATTATTGATCGAGATTTAGAACTACCGCTCGAGCAGCTGTGACGGCTGTGGTTACTATATGCTTGAATATATTGGAGCGGAGGTTTGACCTGTAAATAAATTATTTGAGATTACTTTATGTTATTTTCTGACCGAGTTGCCACATGGGCACAAACTCTAGTTCCAGTGCGAAACTATCGAGGTCAATATGCAAAATTTAATAGAGAATTTCGCTGCCAAGATTGAACGAAATAATACTACTCGATTATATTGGTACTAGTAAACGTACCCTTGCATGGCTGAACCAGAATGCAATAAGCACGGAGTTTACAGTGGGAGGCTGTTCCACTTTGGGAGACGGTTGCAAATACAACGGGTTGAGAACATCCCATTGAACAGCACATGGTGCTCTTAGACCACATAACAGCGTAGAATTGGATGATACTGGGAGGCTGCGCAGCCACATTTGGTTGTAGTCATATTCTAAGTACTATAATTACGGTTAGTTGATTAATGAGTATAGAAAATATGTTGTGGGATTAGGTCTATAAAAAGTAACCAGTTCCACCCCAAGTTCGAAGCTACACAACACAAAATCATTTCCTCTCAAATATTATGTTAATACTCTCATATTGAAACTCGAGAAGACATCGACTACTATCACGGCCCATATATATATAACTCAACCACCCCCGTTCCCACACTACACCAATCAAGCACTCTTCAACCCGCAACCCAAAAAATCCATCCCAGTCCCAACCCGCGTCAACCAGAGGACAACTCGAAATGCCGCCTATCGACTTTACCCTTTCCGTACTCTATTTTCTCCTTACCAATTCCCCCCATCCTACATCAGCTGCTCCTCTCCTGCACGACAATACCACCAAGACCGAAAATGGTTCATTTGCTCCAGCATGGATGAAAGAGCCCACCGGACGAGGGACGCCTAGCATGCTAATAAACGCCGTCATGACCATTGCCCTCTGTGTCTATACGGTCTTGCACATGAACACATTGCCGAACATGTCGGTCATGCGGAGCATACTCTACCAAGTAAAGTGTGTTCTTATTGCCACCTTTCTCCCGGAAATTGTTCTGTTTGGCGCCTACATAGACCGCATTGACGCCCATCGATTTCACAAGGAGTGGTGCAAGAGGAGGGGTGTTGAGCCCGAGAGCCCGGAGGACACGCTAGGCATTACCGGCGCATTCTTTGTTTGCATGGGCGGTTATTCGTTGGGTAGGTCGGAGGACTATAAGAAGTTCTCGAATATGGTTACTCCTAATGGACTCCTCTTCCTGGTCGAGAACGGATTTGTCCCCACGAACCTTTTAAGGAAAAGGGCCATCCATGATAAGAGCAAGGCATGCGTATGGAGTAAGCTCCTTGTTTTCCTTCAGGCTCTTTGGATCCTGGTCAAATGTGTAGGCCGAAAGAATAGCGGGCTACCCATCACCCTTCTTGAACAGCACATCTCTCTGCAGGTCATATTTACGTTGATCACTCATGCGCTTTGGTGGAACAAGCCGCAGAATGTCACCGACCCCATCCCTCTTGTGACCGAAACTGAGCTCGCAGACCTCCTGGTAGTAATGCTCTTTTCGAAATCGACTGGCGAATTACGGTGTCTTCAACTTGAACTCGCCCCACCTATTAGTCCGGACACGGTTTCCGATGAGTGTTCTAAGGCCGAAGGGTTGTACGAGAAAGAGGCGGTTGCACCAAAATTCCGAATTCATACAACCGGAGATCGTAATACTCGCAGGCCAATTGAAGAACCCGTGGAAAGGATATATCTTTTCCCCCGAGCGGGATATGTTCACCGGACCTCTAAACTGGGGAAATATGGTTGTCGTGGCAGGACGATCACAGCCGACTCCCGAGACGCTTTGAGGAGGGGTGAAATTATCATCACCCCCGACGAAACAATCACCTTTGGCGAGCGCTTAGAAGTGTGTTATCAATCAAAACAGGGCGGGGTTATTGTGTTGAACAAGTTGGACATCGATAACCTCCTGTCCATGGCAGAGGGCGTGAAGGCCTTGAAACACCGGAGGGTGGTTGCTGCTCTCGCGGGATTGGAACAGGCCGACTATGAACGGAAGGCGCCTCTTCTAAGACATCGGACAGCAATGATCAGTACTGACGCATATCCAGTCACAAAGCCACCCAAAAGCTTAGGCCGCACCGCTAGGCGACTAGCCCGACTTTTGGTTATGATGCTTGTGTCCACCGTTTATGGCGGGTGGCATCTTGTCGCATGGAACGCACACTTTCCAACCCCGATCGAGCGTCTGCTGTGGAGAGTTTCATCGGTTATTGTCGCTGCTATCCCACCAACCGTCCATGTATACCTTACGCGAAATCGGGAGAAGAGTGGCGGAAAGGTGGTAAAAAAGATTGTCGAGCAAAAATTAAATGCATTGTGCGCGCGGATGTTTGACTGGACTGGGCACAAGTTGAGGCTAGGGGGGCCTATATCTAGTCTTCTTTTAAACATTTGGAACGGTTTTTGCTGGTTCATTATGGCGCTGCTCATATCTGGAAGATTGTTTATTGTTATCGAATCATTTCTCAGTGTTCGACACCTGACTGCAAGTTCGTTTGAAACTACTAGTTGGGAGGATATTGGGTCTACTCTCCCTATTCCTGTCTAGGAGTGGAGCTCATGTGTGTATGCTACCTTATTGTATGGATATATAGTTCCAATTCTCATGGTTATTAAGGATAGGACGATCAATGAAATCAATTAAACTATAGCTGCCGTATTATTGTTAGCATCTTGTTTGCAATCTTAGTAGTCGAATAGTTCCTGTCCTCACCTTTGGATGTTTCCTTTTTCCTTTTTTTTTGAACCTGCCAAAACATGAGGTCCCTCATGAGATTTTTTGAACCAAAGTTGAGAAAGCCAACCACAATGTCGGTTGGCTAAGATGTGAAATAGCACACTTGCCTCTTACTCTCCACCCGCTGAAATTCCCGGATCACTTTAAAAATACCGTCCTAGTCTCTCTGACAGCCGACAGCAGGAGAGCAGCTAGAGGAATTGTTGCTTATTCTTGATGAACCTGGTAACACCTGTGGATGCTGAATGTCAAGGGGACACGACGTGTCGTTGTTGTGGTTGGCGCCCAACCCTAACCCTGACAACGATGCCGTAAGCCCGGACCAAATAAGGTTTAAGGAGCGACGAAGGCCACCACCAGCATGCGTTGAGGGGTTGTGGCTTCGTGGTTGTGGTGTGGGATGGAAACGGGGTGGTCGTGGTCGTGGAGGGGAGGGTGCCGCAGCCGCGCATGGGGGTGGGTTAGATCCCTGCCCCTGTTGGACTAACTTTTTTATTTTCCTCTAAGGGCCAATTTAATAGGCGCAAGACCAGCTTTTGTAATAATTCTACGAGAGGCTGTATGGAAACCGTCCTTTTTTTTATGCAGTGCTACCCGCCGAAGGCAGAACGCCGCAGCCCAGCCAACGCCGTCTCTTATACAACTACCCCTGGATATACCAACACCTTGATTATCCGCCGGAAAGCCAACGGCCTCACCCCCCGGGCGGCACGAATCTCCAGTTCGGGACCTAGGGAGCAGCAAAAGTGTCAAAGGTAATTTTACCACCGCTTGTAAATTGTAGCAACAGCACCGAGCTCCAGTCTTTGTGCCAGTACAAACAATAGATATTGCCCTCGTGCTGCGCTATTCTCCATTATGTAGGAGTGCTGAATACCAATGCCAACACTTATGAAAACCCCCCACCACCCGTGGGGAAACAACCTGCCACTGGCTATTGGCAAAACTCCCCACCGATGGATGATGTTCATCTATCTCGGCGTTATATAACCCGTCCCCCGCCCCCCATGGCTCTGTCCTCTCGCCCATTCTGGGGGGGCGGGGTGGTATTGCTCCCACCACCGTGCATGATCACTCTATGGATCCCCGGCCGAGAGCTCCTACCAAGGAAGCAAACTGTAGAGGGCGATGGGATATCTTGTACTTTGGCCTGCTGTGGTCTGAGCTAGTTTAAGATCCTTCCCACTGCATCGTGCGCTACTCACGGTCAGTAGGCCCATAGCTAGGACCAGTGTGTACGGTATGATATACGCAATGTCACTACTGCAGCGAGGAAGACACGCACCCGGCAAAAAAATATCCGGACAGGGGGGGTATCTAAGGCGGCCTATGGCGCCGGTCACCGCCAACCTACATGTACCTTTGGGGCCATCCAAGGTCAACCCTAATCCTTGCATTGAGCGTACGTTCCCCTTCGATCATGGGTGAGAAAAACGTAAATTTTGTATTGAATGGTATGAACATGACTCTGTAGCCGCTGCATTTGGCACTAATTCCAACCCTAGCCCTGAAAATCCGACAGATTTTGGAGCTAAAAACATGCCAATTTTACAAGGTTATCTCATCTCTCAAAAATAGATTTAAAAAGAGATGGAGACAGACCGCTAGAGAATCACCAGCCCTATTATTTTTCTGTTTTAATTTTTCATCAATTGTGTGTGGTGTTGGAGAGGCATTTTTTGCGGAGGGTGACAACGAACCGCCAAGATCATGGATTATCACTCGGCCTCGAGTCACCTGACTTGTTATACATATTAATTCACCGCACGACAAGTTCCTGGTTTTTTATTCCAACCGCCCCGGGGGCTTCATGGAAAAGGCAGAGTATCTGGCAGATGGGCATTATGTGTATACCATAGCACCACAAGTCACAGATTATACCACTTACCGCGTTTTACCAGTATGGGCGGCCAAAGACACCACCACCCCAGACCTCACGCAGCACTCAAAAAATCCCACTACCGTTTTCCAACCGCCTTCATTTGCTCCACGGACAGATCACAGCCCTCTCTCTACCCATAACATGAGGCAGAAAAAAAGCGAAACCCAAACACCCACCCTACTGCTCTCTCCCCCTCTCGACCACCCCGCCCCCCTTCCCCTTAACCACCTCCAGCTGGCCTCCACTGCCGCCCTCCCCGCCACTGCTCTTCCAGGCATCGTGCTCGGCCGCGCCTTTGGCATCGTGCTCGGCGGCTGCAGACGAAGCAGGCGTGTTATCGGCGGCCGCGGCGCCTTCAACCAGCGGGGACGTGCCAGCCTGCGGCGCACCGCCGCCCTGGCTGCTCTCGCCGAGGAGCTTGCTCACCGCTGCGGCGCCCTTGGATACCAACTTGTCGGACATTGTGGTGTTGTGCGTTTTGTAGTTGCGGTGGTGTGTGTACGTACGGACTGTGCTGTAGTGTGGTGGTGCGGCGAGTGATGGGGTGTGATTGTGGGGTTCATGGTGGCTTATTTATTTATTTCCTAGATAAAGGCGGGGCTTTGTTTCACCGCGTGGGTTGGAACGTTCCGGTGCCGCGTCGTGGGGTCAAGTGGTGCTGCATGTCCCGCTGCACGCGGCAGCTTGGTGGGTGAAGCACCGAAAGGTGGGTATAGAAATGAGATGGGTTCCCTGCAGTCCAGTCTCTTGCACTGCTTCTTGTTTTCTTTGTGGCGTTGTTTCAACTCGCATCCCATGGGCCGCGGTATGTGTTGTTACATGTTTTCTCTTTGTCGGTAAATGGTTTAAAGCAGCTTTGGACGTCGGCGGGTTCTGCGGATGGATCTTTGCGGATCGCCGTCATTTACACTACCCTCCCGCACTCCCGGACTCTGGTGGATGCTCATAGCTGCTCACACCGTTGTTTCGTTGCATAGGCTACGTTTGATGTACGCTGCTGGTGCAGCGCTGTCTGCCCTAGATGAAAAGAACTACTTGATGCATAGTTTTCATTAGATAGTCGCCCGTCTTCTAGGACGTAGAAAAAAAGTATTCCTACCACCTCTACGACGGAACAAAGCCAAAAAATGCGCCAACTAATGTGTTAGATACATGTATGTCCAGTCACAGGCGGTCACTCGCCCCGCCCCATGCACAGCACCTCCCACCGGGCCTGCTCAAACGCCAGGTTCCCCCAGCGCCTTCCTGTCCTGGCTCTCTTTCTTAAAGCTAGATCCACAGCCCTCTGCAGGCGTATTCTCCGCCTCCGCGGTTGCAGTGCAGACCGCGCGAGTGATATCTCATGACTAGAGGTGTGTCGATCATTCTACGCTACTGCTAGCTGGGATGGGCGTTCTCTTTGATTCGACACGTTGCATTTTGGGGTAGAGATCATTTCTATGTCCTTAGAAGCTGCTCGCGCGCGGGAATATACTGTACGTCTCTACCCCTTTCTACGCTGCTGTGGGGTGGCCATCGATCAATCGGTCGGTCGGTCTACTGTTATACGTACGTACGTGTGGATTCTTGTTCTTGTCTCTTGCCGCAGCTGCGCATTTTCATGTCAATAAGAACCTAGCTCATTCGATGCCCCTACTACAACCAGGTACGCACCAGACTAGTAGTTTCTTTGCATCCCCTTCCCAAGACCGCCTACGTACCGCTACAACCACCCACCAAGCCCTACCCAATAGCGCCGAGCCGAATCGGGCCGTGCTGTTGTGTGTACTAGTAGGCTACCGGGGGCGTTTAGGGGGGGGGGGGAAGGCTACATTCTATGCGTCCCTGGTGCTGCATGCGGCCGGATATGCAACCGCGTGTTACGGGGGTGCTTGTCCGCCACCCCCTCCTTGCTATTGTTGTTTCTCTGTTTGTTCTCCATACACGCCCGCAACCCGGAGGTTATGCCACGGTGAGAGGCAGAATCAAGAAGGTCTTGCCCCACGAAAAGAACGAGGGGAGTACAGGAAAGAATAGAATAGAAATTAAACAGCGCCACTAAACCAGAATGATTTAATTTTGGTATATTCATTTCCTTGGCTCCTGCTAACCCCAGAGGTGCTGCCGAGATGGAGGGCTCTTGACGTTCTGCGTTTGTGTAGTTCTTCTATGTTACTTTGCTACGAACATACCATGCAATTGCAACCACATAGCCAAAAAAAATAAAAGGGGGGGGGGTTATTGAAACGGTTTTAATACCGGTTTGAAAAGAATAGTAGTATTCAAACAAACCCTAGAACTACTACCAAAGTCCAGGCAGAACTAAATTGTATAGATAACTATATTGTTGGCTAATACGTAAAGGGCACACACCACAGCACCCCTTCAACCACGGTACTCAAGCAGCATTTCAATATATATACCCGCGCGCTCCCCTGGCCCGCCCCCATCATCCCTACTTGTATTGGCCGCCCTGGCCGCACTAATACCAGTGCTAATCCGCTTTCCTATTAGTATATGTTACAAAGCCATCGTGTCCTATGACTCTGTAACTACAGTACCGGAAATCGGCAGAAATTGACTACCGTATATATCTTCCAGTCATTACGCTAGTGGTTCTGTAAGGATACGGTATTGATGCGGTATCGGTGGGGTATTCTACTTACGATGCTGGTTTAAACCGGTTTCCTTGACTGAGTACCGTAGCTTCACGGTTATATTTTTTCCCCATTTCCGAGACTGTGAGAATGCTGTATCCTTGCAAGTACAAAAATGTATGTTCATAACCTCGTCACTGGCAGCTTTATTGACTTTGTTGATATGGTTGATTTCACTGGCCAGCTCGGTAATATAATACAATAGCCTGGACATCCTAACCATGGATATATAAATTTTGAGCAAGCTAAAAATTATCCTCCAAAAGTAAACCGCAATTGTTAATTCGACCCCATCAACGGATGGTGAAAATTGATGAATTGATTGATAGGTTTGTATTTGAGAAGCTTCATTCACAAGAGCAGAAGGGCACATCAATACCCCATGATCACCGCGCGCCATGACCCAATGGTTGCTAGCTTTCAATACCCCAAGAATGCTGAACTGTGCCAACTGCTGCAGTGAAAACGCACTAGCATGACAGCGCCTTCCTGTCAGCTCATATTATACAAAAGTTTAATTTTATCACAATGCTGCAGCAATGGTAATAATAAACCCTACAGCAGCTGAGGTCCCAGGATGGAGTTCGGGATTAGTATTTGTTGCTAAAGGACTTCTATAGTTCTGTTCAATCCCTATGGTACATCGATTTGTATGGTGACACGGCAATCTATCCTAGGCACGAGGATAAGAAATGATAATTCTGCATGTTTTGGGCTCAAAAAGTGAAGTTATCTTTCGCACTGGATACAGGAGGATATTATCGGTATATATCCTAACATGGCTATAGGTATCCTAACAGGGCAATAGATATCCTGACAGAGCGATATATAGGATACATATCTAGACAGGACAATATATATCCCGATAGAATGATATGTATATCCTGACAGCAGGATATATAGGCGGATTCATGCCCAGTCATCCCTAGCCGCGCCTAGTCACCCCCAATTGCCCCTTGCCGCGCTCTGCCGATCCATCACGAACTTTTTCAGCTTCACCACCCGATTATTACCAAACCACTATATGCATCACCGCCACATCAATAGCACCTTCAGATCATCTCTTCCATCATTGGGCTTGCCAGAGTTGGGGAACACAATAACTACAAGAAAGGTTTGCACATGAATCTGAGCAAAACAGGTTAGGGTTTATCTACTACTGTTCTAATGATCTTGATAGTTGGCATTCATGATGGTGAAGGTGAGAAGCTGATGGTGATAGTGATGGCGATGATGATGATGGTGATGATCATGATGATGAAGTGGTTTAGCTTGCTGCCCTGCCGTCCCCACTGCTCTGCCGTCCCCGCTGCCCTGCCGTCCCCGCCGTCCCCGCCGTCCCCGCCGCCTATATAATAGCTTATACCCCCCTATATGATAGCCTACCATACAGAGATGATATCTTATCGGGGAGTGGTGATATGCCTATCCCGAAAACTCGTGAAAGTGCACGAGTTACGCAACTGGAGGTATAAAGCATCCTTGGTTTTAGGATACATTAGTATGGGAGGTTTTCATCCTATATAGACAATAAGTTATCTTTTCGACTCGTGTACCACAGGGAATGGAGCGAGAGATGGGTGGTTCGAATCTCTGCGGGGGTGGGAGCTTGGGGTGGGTGGTGTTTCTCTTCCTGTTTCTCTTCCTCTCTGTCTTCCCCCCTCCTTCCTCTTTCTCTTCTTCTTCTTCTTCTTCTTCTTCTTCTTCTTCTTCTTCCTCTTCCTATTTTTCTTCCTCTCCTTCCCCCCCTCTTCCCCCCCCCCCTCCCCTCTCCCCCTCCCTCCCCTCCCCTCCTTCCCCGCCCCCCCTTCTACTTATTCTTCTGCTTCTACCCCCTGTCCCCACTTTCTTCCTCTACCTCCTCGGTAATCTCTTGTTCCATCTCTCCAGGGATGGGGATATATAAAACGCGCACCACACCCGCTGGTAGTATGCCAGAGCAGCTACAACGAAAAGCATTTCAATTCATCAAAAAGAAAACAGAAGCATTTCAACCCGTGGTGTGAAAGTCATCGAACAATCACTTGAATATATCTGTGAATTTTAAATTACACCAACTGCATAATAACACACAACAAGCTGTCAAGACCCTGAAACGGGAGTCCGTTCACAAAGGCGATTTACATATCTCAAGACCTATTATAACCTACCACCCCACCAACTACACCCCCGGGAAGAGGGGTTGAGATGTAACTACGGTATTGAGTCAAGGATACCGGCTTCAACCAGAGTACCATATCGCTACCGCATCAATACAGTATTCGTAGCGTAATGACCGGAATACGGTAGTTGATTTCTGCCCATTTTCGGTCCTGCAGCGTTTTGAGAGGTACAATTGTCAGACCAACGGCGGAAAAAGTAGAAAAAAAGATGTGGAGAAACCACGCGAAAGCAGCAGGAGAGGCTACCGGCCTGGAATGCAATCCCGTATCCATCTCTTGTATGCAGCACAGAAGAGTCAATGGTACATTCTAACCGTTGGTGATACCCTTTCTTTATTGCGATACTCTTTTCTGTCTGGACGCATAGGATGGCCCAGCTCATATAGCACAATCACAAGAGATCGTGATCAAAGGAAAAACCAAGTAACGAAAAGTGATAACAGCGGTAGGTAGGACAATGGAGGATAACGAGAACGACCACGCCCCAGTCAACGACGCTGCATACAAACAGATTCGTTCGCGGAGTGGTGAGATGTGCATTGTTTATTATACCAGAAAGGTACATAGTTGGACACTCATGCAAACCCAGGTACCACCAAGCACATGTACCAACCTGAATAAAAAATTCTCGGGTTCAGATGAGGCGACGTTTCCCTTCGACCTGCGCTCGGCGGATAATGAAATAGACACATGCTTACCAGTAATGTTGTAAGGGGGGCTATCGGACCCGAAAGGGCCACGGAATCCAGACTAAATTGAAATGGAGTCACCGCGAATCACTCGGAGGGTTAGGGGTAATTTGATATGTGCAGGGGTCCGGGATTTAGTTAGCGTGCGCCGCCCATCAACGCAAGGGGTTGTGTCTCGTTCGCCCATGTGCGCACGCAGCATTAAGTTGTATTATAAGTGCGCATAATCATGCATCGGTTCGCACAGGGCTCTCTTTCCCTGTGTCAGGAGATTTTTAGGGCATGTGGGCGGGGTACTGATGCATCTCGGGAAAGTCTTTGCGCTACTGGTCGAAATATCACATATAGGTCCACTACAGAAAGATAAGCCCAATCTATAAAACCCAGGCCCAAAACGAAACGAAACCCGTGGGGAAATGTTGCCACAGAAACACTCCTCTTCATACTACAAGGTCAGCTGGGTCCGCGGGGGTGACCTCGTTGGGTCGCGCCTTGTTGATGCGTCCATTATTGCTACAAGAGTACAAATCCAGTAGCAATTGAACTAAATGGACATAGATTCGATCTTACCGACCATATAACACCGCCGTCTGAAAATCATCTAGACCCATCATCCACACCGCCCCCTAATTTAAACACGCATTCTGGAACTCCTCCCCGAGAATATTGTTTTCTTGGCAAAGTAACTTGTTGACGTCCAGATTTTGATGGGAAAAACCCTAGTGCCACCCTTTTTTTTCAATTTGTATCATGAAATGCCTGTAGATTGTGCAACGCAATACTGTGTGGTCGGATATCTAGGGCTGGAATAAATCTGGCGAATGAGCAAGTGTTGAAGTAGGCAACACTTGACTAATGTAGTATCCGCCGAAGGCGGGGTATTAAACCTCCGTCGAAACATTTGTGGTGTAAATCTTCGTCTCAATAGGTACCGTGGGTTTGTGGGGTTGGTGGAGACCGAGGTATGTTACAATGGCCCAATTTCAAAGCCATCATCGATCGATCCGACTCGGACCATCACTGGAACGGGTATTATATCCGTCAGAGAGTAGGAATAAGACCCCCATTGATCCCCCGCTACCGCTTTGTCCCAAGGTAATGTTTAAGCCTCTTTCCTAGCGGGGACCCTTGACAATCCCCTTCACGCAAAGCCCGGACCTAGAGATTTCAATTCAGAGAATGATCTATCTCCACAGCGATGTAGGTTTAGCGGTTTCGAAGTTTTCGGCGGTGTCCAGACAGCACACGCCAACGATGCGATAGTTTCGCCTTTGACGGGGAAAGCTCCTATATGAAGGTTAACATTGAAGCTGAGATGAATGTTTTGAAGGCGTGGAATAGTGATTCTCGTGCGCGCTTTATCGCCTCGGCGGGCCGGAGTATTGTAATTTACCTCAAAACCAGGTTATTAGGTAGCCGAATAGCCCCTAATTCGAATACATTCTCCTACATCCCCTCTATCCACACCGCCCGCTCTAACAGACTGCCGCTTTACAACAGCTGCGGGGTAATTTGCGGCGTAGCCAGCCATATATCCAGGGCGTCGACTTTTCCTTCCTGCATCAGTGGTAACGAATGTGACACGGTAGAAACCGTTCGGGTAGACTTCTCACTTTGCGGTGTAAGCCGCGGTGATGTGGGGGTCTTGCCAACCAACAGGCAAAGGCCGACACTCTCTGTGTATCAATGATTATGACATCAGCTTGTGGTCGACGAGTGGATTAGGCTATATGTGTCTTCTGGGGGATAAATAAGGCCATAGTCCACTTTCCCTTTCCCCACCATCTTGCTGACCTATAAACATTCCCCGCCCCATCATGGCCAAAACTCTTCTTATCCACACACCTAGCTACCACTTCATGGGTCGCCTCCCTTCACACTCCATCATTCAGCGTTGCCGGTTAGGCGTTAAACATTCCGCCTAATCAAATCATTTGAGAATATCCGATTCAGCAAATGGGTAACAATACATCCGCTGAATATGGAGGCGCGGGGGTGGGGGTGGGGGCTCATCCAAGGATGATGATTATCCCATGAAAGTCCCCACCGGGAACGAAGCTCACATATCTGTGATCTCCGGTGGAGGTGAGGGACCTTTATTTTCAAATATCCTCAGATATATTCCGATCTCCACAGAGGTCTCCAGGTGTCCAGTCCAGAGACATTTCAGATTGTGGGAGCAATTAATGTGTGGCTCCGGGAATGTGGCTCCGCTAGTGGCTAGTGACCATCGCTTAGCTCGGGATGTGGTATATATATATGCAAGAGATAAATGAAGACGTACCTGTAATTAAGTATTGACGTGTGCTCTAGAACAATAATCGATCGCAATCAAACCTGAAGAAAACTATTAGGGGCTGATGCAATGTATATCCGGTGCTCAATATATATACCTCCGAAACCCACGCTTACCACCGCACTGGCATCTACTATAAATTAAATAATGCTCCAGCTTTATGCTCTAGTGTATTATATTGCCCGTAGTCCGAGGTAGTTCTTAGCCCGCCTGGGAATTAAATGCTGCCCGCCCCTAGTCCTGGAGATGGGCCGTCGTTTGCTATTCCGCGATAGGTATGGCCGCTTCCATATGTACATGTACATGTATGTACACAAGACGGCTATCCACGGAGCGGCACGGCATAGGGGGCTCTGGAGAGTCAAGTTACCGGAGAAAGACTCGAGAGTCTTTTGCGCAAAAGGCCTATTAATGCGGCCTAGTGAATGGTTCTCTTGAGTATTCCGGATTATCGGGTTCCGTATTCCTGTCGGACGTCCCATTTGGGCAAATACCTGAGGCATCACCGGAAGCACCTCTATAAGTCCATGAAAAAGAGCAATAGTCGGTGTCGCTGTCTCAGCGCACAAAAGCCACACTTCGTTCTTCTATGGCAAATCTTCTAATACCTAACATAGTGGACCAGGTCAGCGAAGTCACGAGACGTTGGGAAACTCCTTTCAAGTACCTACGGGATATATATCCTATCCATTCTGTTAGATCTCATGCGAAATGGAGTGAAACAAGATTCACTACGGGCCTAAGCCCACGTCAGGCGGCGCAGCCCGCTGATATGACGGTTTCCTCCCTGTCTAGTCCAGCGTTCCAGAAATTCCCCCACCAAAGCGGTAGGACGGGTACAGCGGCGGGTAATAAGTCATCGGACGGAACGCCACCAGAATGCGCGTTTGCAGGCAAAATTGTGCCTAGGGCATCCGATGACTTTTTACCCACCGCTGTACAATAATAAATCGTTAATACTTTGGTGGAATCTGACACCCGGTAGTAACTATAGAATTGTATTCATTCCGTTTGAATCGCATGATAAACTATTCTTGCTGGGTTGTGGTCAAGGCCGGTCTGGAGGCGAACAACCCCCCCCCCCACCCCGCGCCCCCCAACCCCCTATGCCGCCATTACACGGCGAAAAGGCTTTAAACGAGGTCTTTAGTATCTTAATAGAAAGCGTGGTACCTACAGGACCCAATAGTTTTGGGGAAGGGTCCGTTTAATCCTCCCGAGGATTTAGAACCAAGGCGCGATTTGTTATATATACAGATGAACAGAGGTAAAAAATCTCGCGGTGGGAGAAGCCCTTTACACATCCCCGAATCACTAAAAAGGAGTGGCCAAGGTGCAAAAAAATATTTTAGTGGAGAACCCCGTTGCTAGGTAGATCCCCATCCATTCAACTACATGTACTACGGGGGTAGGGGTAAGTCTGTAGACGGTGGTCGTGGTTGCAACAGCAGTAGGTGTCTACAGACTTACCCCTACACCCGTAGTACTTTCGGGCTTTCACGGAAATATTTGGGCAGGGGCTCTACTTACTTGCCAAATTTTTAAGTTTAGGACGAGACATAACCAAAAGTTGGGTGGCAACCGTCCTAAACTTGAAAATTTGGCAAGTATATATATATTTCTCCCTCTGCAACAGACAATAGTTGAACCCCCATCTTGAAAGTATTAGTCAAGATCACAACCAACAATAGAGACAACTCCAGGGGCAAAATGCATAATACGTATACCTCGCGATACCCCTCCCCCTCCCCCAGATATGTGTATCAAGGAGGTTTTAGAGGATCCAACAGCGGGTCTTTACACTGAGGGAATACTGTCGTTCACGGGGTGATGATGGATCCTGGGTGTTGACGAATCTCACAAAGGAGAAACGGCCAAGTACGTTTAATTTGTTCTTACCGGCCAAAAGGCCCCTGTCCGTCAACACGGTCCAGTGTCCGTCAATACCCAGTGAGTGACAGTACATGAATTCGAAGCTATAAGTGTATAACCCTATGTGTGCCGGGAGGTCAGATATCCGATACGGCACCTCGTTGCACCGGGGGGCTGATTGAGAGATTTATCCATGGCCCTGTAGAGAGATGTTTGAAACTGGCCGACCACAAACAAGGAGCTATCCCCTGGTCTGTTGAAACTTGCAGAATCCAGGACTTCCTATTTCAGTAATAATTGTCCCACTTTTTGCTAACAAACGCCAACAATCTCTGGCAAACACCCACAGAAAGTGACGGGCTCAGTGACTTTGCCACGGCCCGAACAGGAAGTCCTGGATTCCGCGAGTCTCACCAGCCCAGGGGATAGCCGTTGACCGTCGCTTGGCGAATACCGCTAGCGAACAGGGGATTTTAGGCTAGTAGAGACCTAAAGGACTGGAGTTCCCGCAGCTTAGCTTTTCTTACCATACCTACATGTAGAATCCCTACACATCAACCAGAGGTATTCGTCAAGAGATATCGATGTGAAAAACTGTACAAGCGTTCCCGTCAAGGTAACGGTTCAAGCTAGGGTCCCGTGAGGTACTAGAGACCGTGTTTAAAACAGAGCAAAATACTTAAGCTGTCGGAAACTGATGTTTATAACTGCATGACATAAGCAAAAAATTCGGGTGTGTCTTTTGTATATGCCTTTGGGGGGGGGGGACGGACCCGCCCCCGCCTTCCCCCGCCCAACATAATAACCCCAACCCCGCCACAGCATCCCACCCCCCCCCCAACCGAACCTGAGTTTATAACCGGTTTATAACCGTGTTTCTTACTCCCAGTATCTTACCCTTGTATATTTATGGGAATCGTTAATAATGGGAATCGCTAATAGTACCTGTTGACATCCGACCATCCCCTGTTTTTGAAGGAACGGTATTTGTCACCGTTGCATGATGTAATAATATTAACGGAATCTACTAGAAGAAATGATTCTCAACCATCGCATATGTCATACGTTAGTAACTCTGAGGGAACTCAACTACCACAGATAGTCCCGAGCTGCATTAATCCCTGGCGAGGTAATATACCGCAGAATTTCGCTGGAACAGACCGGTCTGTCCTGACAGACCCAGGGAGAAAAAGTGGCAGTGCGTTCATTGATGGTGGGGCAGGTAAAATTATCATTGGCTGCTTAGCGAGTGTAGTTCTTTGCGAGTATAACTAATTACAAAGATTTTTGATACTCATGATTCTCCATGTTTGTTCATGAGATAATAACTCTTGCGCTTCCTTTTGTTTAACCCTTTCTGCCCACTGCCTAATTGTATTTAGAGAATGCGGATCATTCTCTAATACATATTCTCCCTCCTCTTCCTCCTCCTCTTCAGACTCTGGATAGGAATTGTGATCAAACTCGTCTACATCCAAGTCTATCAATCCAGTACCAGTATGTCCATCTTTATCAAGGTTGCATTGAAGTCCCCCCTGCCGCCAATCCCCTATTTCTATATGTGAAAGATCCTTAATCCTCAATTCTTCACCTTCGGAGCCATCAACATTCAATGTCAATCCACAATCACGGAATGACTTGATAATGATTTGCTTTTTATCACTATGTAGCCATGTCCAAGCACGAGCAACTGCATAAGTAATTAATATGCGCCGGTCCCCAACACTAAAGTTTGCAGAATTGTCCCATTTTTCCGGGTTTTTTTCAAACTCCTCATCGATTATATCACTAATTTTATTCTTGAAAATCTTGTTGATATGAGTATCGAGAGGTTGAACGTAGGAAGTACAGCTTTCAGGAATAAATGAAGTAACGAAGTTGAGGTTACTGAATGCTTTGAGAACACGAGGTGTTTTTTGCGCTTTAAAAACATCCAGAGCAATAAACCTTGGCCGCTTATCATCCAAAGCAAAATCTGTAGCCCATTTAAGGTCGTTGTGTATCCAGCGGAGAGTCACCTCTTCGTTACTATAGGCTTTTTCGTTAAATTCGACTCGTACACCTGGGTGATAGTGTTTTGACTCCGCTATGATTTCACGTCCCTTTCCAGTACCACGAAAAATTATAAGAGGATCGATTCTCGGATTTCCATCTGCGCAGATTGCTATCATGAGTGTTGCTTGACGTTTATGCCAACCGTTTCTTATCGTTCTAACCCAAATCATTTTGTTGCCTTTGATTTCGTAGGTTTTGCCTTCGAGAAATTTAAATGGAAGTGGCGTTTGGTCCATATTGTAGAAGTCGCATCGATAATATCGGCCAATTTCTGCAGGTGATTCCCGATCACGTACTTGTGATACTCGTCTATTGAACCTTAACCAATTAAGGATTAATGGTTCCGCCTCTGCCGGAGCTTTGTGTGACGGAGTAACCCGACGCAAAGAAGAAGATGACAATGATGACGCAGAAGAACCCGAGGGGCACTCCGAGCAACGAGGAGACTGACAAAGACAAAGACGACACCGGGCAGGCACAAGCACAGGCACCGGCGAAGGCAAAGGCAAGGGCAAAGGCACAAGGACACAGGGTAGGTAGAGTGAGGACCAGATGGACCTCAACGAGAACGATGAGAGATACTATGAGTTTCCTCTGGTCAGAGGATCAAATATTTGGTACAAGAGGCTATGGCGTAGAGATAGGAGTAGATTCCTATGTACCGAAATAACAGGAAGACGAGACAAAGAGAAAAGAAGAAAAGAACTAAGGAAAACATCTATCCCCGCTATTTAACACACCTCCTCCACTAGTCCGCTATGACTCACACTTTCGCTCATAGAACCTCATAGAAACCCGTCGCTACCACACCTCACAATCCTCCCCACCATCTCCGCTATTCTATATTACCAATCCATCACGCCATCGAACCTCCTAGAACCTAATGACGACAGCCTCCACCTCGTACTCCCCACTCTCGCTTAATATTACCCTAACAACCACAATCGTGCATCGCCTACCAAACTGTCGGGACGACTGCCAAGACGCCGGGACACTTTGCTTGCAATCCTAGTCTTTGTTCGCCATGAAATCCTCCATCTTTCTTTAAATCGATGAAACCAACCACTTGAAAACTTTGACCCATAGGTTTTTGAACCGTCTTCAGGATTGACAACCACCTCGTTTGGATACAATTCACAAAAGTACTTCTTCGCAGTCCTTAGAAACCAAGCTTTATTTATTGCTCCCCCTCTCCTTCTCCACTCCACAAAATCTCTATATATTTTTCCTTCAAGTTCCGGCCATAAAGCTGGCTTGTTATTCATTGATCTTGTGCCTGATCTGCAAGATCGCAGTTGATCCTCCTTGCGTAACCAATCGATGAACATGGAATGTGATATTCCAAAATTCTTTGCAGCCTGACGCTTGGAAATCAAGGAACGGACATCTGGTTTAGTCTCTACATATGTATTTTTGTAGAGCTGAATATATCTTAATTTTTCTTCTCAGGTGTAGGAGCGCTTTTTGCCTTTTTGCTTTTAGTTGATCAATGACCTCGTGTGACGGAGTAACCCGACGCAGAGAAGAAGATGACAATGATGACGCAGAAGAGCCCGAGGGGCACACCGAGCGACGAGGAGACTAACGAAGACAAGGACGACACCGGGCAGGCGCAAGCACAGGCACCGGCGAAGGCAAAGGCAAGAGCAAAGGCACAGGAACACAGAGCAGGGAGAGTGAGGACCAGATGGACCTCAACGGGAATGATAAGTGTTACTATGAGTTTCCTCTTGTCAGAGAATCGAGTTTTTGGTACTAGAGACTATGGCTTAGAAATAGGAGTAGATTCCTATGTACCGAGATAACAGGAAGACGAGACAAAGAGAAAAGAAAGAAAGAACTAAGGAAAACATCTATCCCCGCTATTTAACACACCTCCTTCCCTAGTCCGCTATGACTCACACTTTCGCTCATAGAACCTCATAGAAACCCGTCGCTACCACACCCCATAATCCTCCACACCATCTCCGTTATTCTTCATTACCAATCCATCACGCCATCGAACCTCCCAGAACCTAATGATGACAGCCTCCACCTCGCACTCCCCGCTTTCGCTTAACATTACCCTAACAGTCACAATTGTACACCTCCTACCGAACTGTCGGGACAAATGCCAAGACGCCGGTACAGATCAGGTCCCCTCCAAGGGTTTAGCTCCTGATAAGCTGAGGTTTCGAAGGATATTGATCGTGAAATGCTTTTCTAATGTCAGGACTATGCTCCAAATCACCCGAAGGTTGCCAGGACGGTTCTTCATATTCAACATATCTAACCAAGTACTCCACCCGTCGCCCCCTCTTCCTCGAATCCAATATCTCCGCTACTTCCCATTCAGTCTCTCCTTTGATTTCCACCAGTGGGGGTGGTTCAACAATTTGTCCGGGAATAGGATCCCCGACTATCGGCGATAATAAGGAAACATGGAATACCGGATGTATTTTCATAGAGGCAGGTAATTCCAACTCATAGGCATAAGGGCTCACAATTCGTTTGACCGGGTAGGGACCAATTTGTTTCCAGTCAAGTTTTTTCGAGGGTCGTTTTGTTTCAATATTTCTAGTTGAGAGCCAGACAAAATCGCCAACCGCATATCGAGGTGCCGGGGTACGGTGTAAGTTGGCCATCTCCTCCTGTATCTTCTGTGCCCTAAACATCTCGCTTTTCAGAAAATCAAACACTTGAGACATCTCTCGTACCAACCCATTAGCCTGGTCCGCATTCACTGTCTGTCCATGCTGTAAGGGTCCAAATGTCATTCTCGGATGTCTCCCATAGTTAGCCTGGAAGGGGGACATATTAGTGGTTTCGGAGATATGATTATTAGTAGCAAATTCAGCCAGAGGTAAAAAGTCCGCCCAGTTATCTTGTTGATATGATACATAACTGCGGAGGTACTGCTCCATAATCGCATTGGTCCTTTCTGTTTGCCCATCGGTCTGAGGATGAAATGCTGTAGAATAGCGAGGGGCAATTTCCAGCCGTTCGCAAAGGACTTTCCAAAATTCAGCAGTAAACTGTGTCCCTCGATCGGAAACAATAGTTTCGGGTAACCCATGTATCTTCCATACCTGCTCCAGGTATAGACGAGACAGATCTCTGGCATTAACATTCTCCGTTGTAGGAATCAAATGCTTCATCTTTGTCAACCGATCCACCACTACTAGAATGGCATTGAATCCATGACTCTCCGGAAGTCCCGTTACAAAATCCATCGTGACATCCGTCCAGGGTCCTTTGGGCACCGATAATGGGCGTAAAACTCCTTGTAGGGGATTATGATTCGTCTTGCTTCGCCGACAGGTATGACAGTTCTGAACATAGCGGTCTGTATATTTCCGCATGGTTGGCCAATAATATTCCCGGCTGAGAAGTTCCAAAGTCTTTGATCGTGCAGGATGTCCAGCCGAAGGTTTATTGTGATACTCTCGTAGCAGATAGAGTTTGAGTTCGTCAAAGTTAGGGACATAAAGGGTATTCCGATAAAGCAGTAACCCCTCCTCACTTTCTTTACACTCGCCCAACGAAATCTCTTTCGATTGTCGAACGCTGTCCCGAAGCATGGATAGAACTTTACTCGGAAAGCTATCACACTGGTAAGCTTTGTTAAATAAATCAAGTACGGGAGACGATCCTTCACGGCCTCATACAAAGAACCCGCTAACAAACCTATCTTTGCATCTAAATTTTCTTTCTTCAAAACCACCCGACTTTGTTGTTCCAATCCCTCGTCCCCCTCCTTCGGTAAATCTTTAGGCCTTCTGGTCAAAATATTAACCTTCCTTCCCTGCTTCCCGGACCTGTATTGAATAACAAAATTAAATCGAGACAAAAACTCCGCCCAACGAGTTTGCCGCCGATTCAGCAATTTGGTTGACATAAAGTACTCAAGATTACGATGCTCTGTGAGCACTTTGACTTGGAATTGAGCTGTCTCCAAGTGAGGCCTCCATTCCTCAAAACAACGAATAATTGCCAGCAACTCTTTGTCATAAATCTCATAATTACATTCCGCCGGTGAGTGTGTCTTAGAGAAAAAAGCAACTGGATGGAGTATTCCTTCATCGTCCCGTTGTGACAATATACCTGCCGACACATAGTCTGATGCATCTGTCTCCACAATGAATTCCTTCTCAGGATCCGGGTGCATCAGCACTGGAGCGGTGGTAAAGGCAATTTTGAGTCTTTGAAAAGCTTGCTCGACCTTCTGGGTCCATTCAAATCGCACATGTTTTTTCGTCAGGGCAGTCAATGGCCGAGCCACTCGGGAATAAGCATAAACAAAGCGTCGATAAAAATTGGCAAACCCAAGAAACTCTTGAACCTCCTTTACTGTCTTCGGCGCCTCCCAGTCCACAATTGTTTGTACCTTAGCAGGATCCATCTTCATTCCTGCAGGGGTCAAAATCATGCCCAAATATTTTGTTTCTTGTACGCTAAATTCGCATTTCTCTGGTTTTAGGTGGACCTCGTTGGCTTCCAGAGCTTCTAGCACTTGCCGTACATCCTGCTGGTGTTGCTCCAATGTCTCTGAATAGATAAGAATATCATCCAAATAGGCCATTGCACAGCGGTCTAAAAAGGGCCGAAGAATATCATTGATCCAGCGTTGAAAAGTGGCAGGAGCATTTGTCAACCCAAAAGGCATTACCAAATATTCCCAATGCCCATACCGGGTTCTAAAAGCCGTCTTCCATTCATCCCCCTCTTTAATCCTAATCTGATTATAGCCCCAACGTAGATCCAACTTTGTAAAGTAATTCGCCCGTGCCAGGTTGCCCATAGTTTCTGGTGTAAGAGGAAGAGGGTATCGATCCTTAACCGTAATGACATTCAATTTCCGATAATCAACACACAAGCGCAGGGAACCATCAGCTTTCTTAACAAATAACACCGGGGCGCCAGCTGGAGAATTGCTAGATCTAAGAAATCCTTTCTGCAAATTGTCGGCCAAGTAATCCCTCAACGCCTTCAACTCTTCCCGTGACATACTATACATGGGACCAAAGGGTGGTACTGTTCCGTCCTGGAGTTTGATCTCATGATCATAGGGACGATGTGGCGGTAGTCTAGAGGCATTAGTCTCATCGAACAGCTGTCGGAACCGCTGGTAGTCAATTGGAATCGTTCCATCAGGGTTGGCAGGCATCTCCAATATTTTATTGACAGCATAGAGAGTGGTCGAATAAATTTGCACAGTAGGGTCTTGTGAAAGTTTTTAAACGATCGAGGAGTAATTGCCGAAATATTTGTAACAGGCTTTTCTGGCGGTGAAGTTGAAATTCCTCGAGCAACAATAGGTTTGCGGTTGGCTATGCAATGTTCAAGACACACAGATGATTGGAAGCGAATCTCATTCCTTCCACTATCAATCAAGACTCCATGCTTCCTCAGCCAAGGTATTCCCATCACAATCGGGTAATGTCACAACTTGGTAACAAAGAAGGGACACTCCTCCACATGTCCATTAATTTCCAATTCCAACGTTACCTTCCTGGTCACCTTCCCCGACTCAATAGGCCTTCCATCAATTACATCAATCTCCCTCTCAGTCCTTAGATTCTTCATTTTTAATTCATGGCGGCGCACAAAGTCTTCATCAATAAATGCATATTCCGACGCTCCAGTATCAATCAAGGCATAAGTGGGTACAATAGATTTTTTATTTTGAGAAATAGAACACACTACAATCAGTTGATTCCCATCCATCTCCCCTTCTGATACTGAAAACGTTGAAATAGACACCTGAGAGAAAACCTTTGGAGGTCCCTGGGCTATGCCGCCAGCAGGGACGAATCTTTTAACTCCTCCTCATCCGACAATACCTCCTCTTCCTTTTCCTTCTTTTCCTTCCTTGCTTCCAACAACGCTCCCCTCATCCTGGGTGCTACCCTTCCCGAGGGCGAAAGCTTACAGTCTCTAACCAAATGTCCAACCCCCCCGCAGTAATAACAACGATTCTCCGCACGACGTGCCTCCCTTTCTCTGGGATCCGGGCGACGATAACTATTAGACAAGTCCATGGGAACAGCTCCCCCAGGAGTATAGGAAGGGTGGGCCGCTGGCGCAGCATTCTTCGGTGGTGGTTGGGGTGTTTCGCGTACGACTGGGGATGTTGCTGGTGTAACGGGGGGACGAGGAGCGAAGGGACGCGGAGCAGGGGCACTTGGAATCTGAAAACGAAATCTCCCCATCCTGGCCTGTAACGCCCGTTGCTTGTTATCAAGACGTTGGAGGAGCAGCCCGCAGTCCTTAATCGTAGTTGGTGTTTCATTCTGAATCATTAGGGCAATTAGGTCCTGGTTAAGTCCCTCCAACAAACATTCAATCTTAGCCGCCTCTTTGAACTCAGAGTCGGCAGCATATCGCTGAAACTCTGCAAAGTACTCGGAAAAAGTGCGTTGGCGCTGCCTGATCTCCCTCAAATTACGAGCGGCAGTAGCGGCGCGGTCTGGATCCCCAAAAGCATTATCCAAAATTTCAAAAAACTCCGCCATGGAATCAAGAGCGATTCCTTCATCCGTAATATAAACCAAAAATTGATCCGCCACTGGTCCCTCCAGTCGAGAAATAGAATAGGCCAATTGTTGGGCCGAGGTAGGAAAACGATCGAGATTGGCTGTGAGCTTAATCTGTAGTTGTCTCTGAAAGGTCCTGAGATTCTTGCGATCGCCCCGGTATTCCTCCGGGTCAGGAAGCTTCTCTGATTTAGATGGCTTGGTTAAGTCGTCATGGAGCTCCTCTAGACCTCCTTTGACTCCTTCTTGCAACTTCTTAATCTAAGCCCGTAGTCCCTGGATTTCTTTATGGAACTCGGCCCGGCCTTGTTCGGTTTCAGAGTGATGGGTGGTGATGTCGACCGCATATTGCTGGACCCCTCCGTGCGCTCTTTGGAGAAGGCGTCACGCTTCTTCCGTTGCGGCGGGGTCCACTTCAGGGTGAGCGACAAAGAACCCTTCGAGATCCGTATGGAGCTTTTGATAATCAAATGCATTGGCAGCTGGGGAGGTCATGGTAGACTATGGTGCGAGGAACTCGGACTGTGCCAGTCGAGTGAGGATGGTCTCGTCTTAGTGTGACGGAGTAACCCGACGCAGAGAAGAAGATGACAATGATGACGCAGAAGAGCCCGAGGGGCACACCGAGCGACGAGGAGACTGACGAAGACAAGAGCGACACCGGGCAGGTGCAAGCACAGGCACCGGCAAAGGCAAAGGCAAGAGCAAAGGCACAGGAACACAGAGCAGGGAGAGTGAGGACCAGATGGACCTCAACGGGAATGATAAGAGTTACTATGAGTTTCCTCTTGTCAGAGAATCGAGTTTTTGGTACTAGAGACTATGGCTTAGAAATAGGAGTAGATTCCTATGTACCAAGATAACAGGAAGACGAGACAAAGAGAAAAGAAAGAAAGAATTAAGGAAAATATCTATCTCCGCTATTTAACACACCTCCTTCCCTAGTCCGCTATCATCAGCAAACTCAACTTGTGACTGTAGTCTCCCAACAGTCTCCCGGGTCTCCTGAGAGTCTCCTGAGGCTCCTAGATATTTTTTGAGTCTTATGAGGCTCAGGAGACATCAGGAGACAAATGAAGTCTTGCTGATTATGACTCACACTTTCGCTCATAGAACCTCATAGAAACCCGTCGCTACCACACCCCATAATCCTCCACACCATCTCCGTTATTCTTCATTACCAATCCATCACGCCATCGAACCTCCCAGAACCTAATGACGACAGCCTCCACCTCGCACTCCCCGCTTTCGCTTAACATTACCCTAACAGTCACAATCGTACACCTCCTACCGAACTGTCGGGACAAATGCCAAGACGCCGGGACACCTCGCAAGGAGCCTAAGACTTTCAAGTTCTTGGTCATTGAACCCGGATGTCTAGATAATATTAGAAGCTGCACTCGCATAATTATTATTTCTATACTAGTAACTCACATCCTGATCGGGTCCCAACTTGAAAGCAGGAAAGGTATTAAGTCTCTTCAAACTAGTAAGTGGCTTGAGACTTCGCTCCTACAATAAAGACTGACCAGATCTTTCAGACATATTTCCTAATATTCCGCATTTGAGTTAGTCAACTCTCAACCCATAGTAACCGCTTCAAAAACATACCTTAGATAGTAACCATGTGCAAAAGTAGAGAATTAGGACTTTGGATGGAACCCGATCCACCTCCGCCTTTTTCGTTTGTTGATTGCTGCCCACCTATAATAGGGGAATTATACAAGCAACAGGGTCTGGTAGTAAAGCCACCTCAGATCCGCCACATCCTATCCTACAACCGATGGGACAGACCGGTCTGCTCCAGCGGGACTTTGCGGTAATGTCCCTCTGGCGGTTTGTTAACGCTATATCTATTAATTAACCCCAGGATCGGAAGTATGTTAATGGAAGCGGAAACTCAGTTAGTTTTCTATCTCCCCACACGACATGATATCAGCGCGCGTCGCGTCTGAGATGGGTGGAATGTATTCGCCAACACTACCCCCACACACTACCCCTACACACTACCCCCAGAAACACAGGCATGTGAACACATTCAACAGTGCAGTACTGCCTAGGCCTTATTCTACCAAGCCGGAAATATATTATGACTCTCTAGGGCGTTAATCAGCACCTCAAACACCCTACTCCACGCAACCAAACTCTACGAAAAATCGACGTTATATCAAAACCCCTTACTTATCGTCTCACAGAAATCTGGCCGGGGAACCCGCGGATATCCCCATTTTTCACTCCTATCCCTTTGCACTTAGTAATATTAACCCCCTCATAAGACCTTAAAGATCTGGGCTTAGACTCACGAGATCTATTCCACGACAAATTTCTACCCCCCAATACTTTGGGTGAGCTCGTCCCCGCCCACATTGTATTCTTCTTTATTCATATAGACGACTTCCCTAGCCACCCGAACACCTCCCTCACCCGAAAATTCGAGCATAATTGGTACAGAAACCAGTTTCAACAAAGACCCCCTCTTTTTAACGTTGAGTATTCGGGTGAGGGGGGTGTTCGGGTAGCTAGGGAAGTCGTCTATCCATGGCTCTATACCTGCGAGCATAATGGGGGAAATGATTCTAATTTCTTTTTCAATAGTTAGTCGTTTATCACGCTGTGAGAGTATACGGTTATCAGTTAGGAGCAAACGATAGCTTCGAATGTCATGGGAGCACTCGAACGTGACGTCTTCAGGTTTTCTACAGGCTATATTGTGCTATACAATGCTCCGGGATGCCCCACACAAGGCACAAGGTGCCCCAATAGATGTTAGATCTCAACCAGAGTTAGCTACTGAGCCCTGGTGGGTCCCAGAACCGCAAGGACGTGGAACTCTTGGCTTGCTCCAGAGTTCGATATTGACCCTGCTTCTATGCGTATGGACTGCCCTGCATATTAATACGTTCCCAAATGCAACGGCACCTCAGCGGTTACTATACAAATCCAAATGGCTCCTTATCGGAATGTTTTTTCCGGAAGTTCTTCTGCTTAGTGCTTGTCTGGGCTATAAGGAGGCACGAAAGTTCCGCCGGGAATGGCGCAGTAGGGTCGGAAGCAGCTCCGCAGATACCCTCGGCATCAAGGGCGCATACTTCGTTTGCATGGGTGGACTCTCAGTGGGTAGAGCCGATGAATTCTCGCAGTTCTCGAATATACTAACTCCGAACGGATTTTTATTCCTTATACAACACGACTTAATACCAGAATACAAGGATATTCTAAGGAGAAAGGATATTGAGGATAAAAGTAAGGCGGATACGTTTGTTAAAGCCCTTATTTGCGTCCAGGCTCTTTGGATGCTAGCACAATGCGTAGCACGGAAGGCAACGGGCCTACCTATCCCTCTCATCGAGCTACATGTTTCCATACACGTAATATATCTTCTCCTGATATATGGTATATGGTGGGAAAAGCCCGTCGATATATCTCAGCCTATACCGGTTATAAAGAGTTTCGAAAGGGCAAGTCTCATAGTTACCCTTCTTTCCCGTCATTCAGAGGGGCCCCTGTCAACCTTTGGTATTGGGATACTACCGAGAGGCTCGTCACCAATTGCAAATGAAAGAACAGACAGTAATGTTTTCTCTCGACCCAGCGCATCACAGTACGAGATGGTAGAATCAGGCAACGGGAACGACTTCACCATCGAGGGCACTATGAACCCGAGAGTTATTGGGCCTGGTCGATTAGGACGGATATACTTTTTTCCGAGCAAAACCTCGGTGCACCGGTCTTGGAAGGCTTGGATCATTCCTCGTACTCTTACCGTAAGCTCATCGCCTGATGTTGGTGAGCAGTTCGTTCTGCCAAATGAAACACTCCTTGTCAAACGGGTCCTAAAAATATCTTTGCCCAACCTTATGGTTTCAGCTACGAAGAGGATTAGAGGAAATTTAAACACTAACCTCACCTCCGGCCCGGTAACTGTTCTAAACCATACGGATATCGAGAACCTACGTTCTGCAGCTAGTCTTCTCGCCACGGAGGATCTTCAGACCGAGATTACCGCATTGATGGCCGATCATCCTGGGGATGCATGTCTAGTGAGGCAAAGGATACCATTGCTAAATTTTGACTATCTACTAACTCCAAAACCCCCGAGCTCTGAAATACCTACTGCTATACATTCCCCGCGCCATTCGTTGATCATAGCTATCACCTCCCTCTGCTATGCTGGACTCCACGCAATAGCGTGGAATTTTTACTTCCCAACCAAAGTTGAGAATTGGCTGTGGCGGATATCAACTATCGTGGTTGGAATTTTCCCTACCGTATGCGATTGGATTCTGATCGGGCTTGTCAACTACGATGGTGGCGAAGGGTGGAAGTCACATGTACAGGAAAAGCTAGGCAAGGCTCTTTCGCGTATATATATACGGGAGTCTTTTGTAGTCCCTTTGTCACAGTCATTATCCAAGCTATACGTCGGAAGTTTAAAACCTTTCTTGTTTCTCCTCGTGTTTTTATTATTGGCTTGTAGGATCTACCTTGTCATCGAGTCTTTTGCGAGTATCAGACGCCTTCCAAAGGGGTCTTTTGAGTCTATCCCGTGGGGAGGCCTTCTCTGGGGGTGAGGGGGGATTTTTTCATCTAATTTTTTATTCATGGGATGTGGCGGGGCTAAAGCTTTGTATGAGATATTAGTGCGGTGGAAAGAATGAAGTAATTTCGTGTAGGACTAAAGAATGACGACATAGATTTTGTTTTGGCGCATAGATACTTCCAGGATGTTCTACTTTTGTTTATTGGAGCCAACTGGAATCCGGTTGTGGTGCTTGTGGCAGCCACGTGACGTCCTACTCGGGTGAAGAGACAGATTATTTGTATGAGTGGCGCCGCTCTGCCCAGCCATCACTTCTCAAAGTTGATGCTTGCCCTAAAATCTCTATTGGTTCTAACCCTCGCACCCGTTCTCGGGGTAAGGGCCGGGGTTTAATGCGCAGAGGAATAGGTGGTGGCAAGACGCAAAACAACCAGACCTTTGGGCCCGGGCTCTTCTTTTGAGATCTAGAGCTGACCGTAGTGTGCTCCATGTGGCCAAGATATCCCCTGAGTAACTCGATCACGAGCACTGAGGCATTACACAGTCGTCCACCGTCGCTTGACGAACACCGCCAGTCCACGAACAGGGGACTTTAGGCCAATGGAAATTGTAGGACTGGAGATCTCGCAGGTTTGGCTGTCTCCTACGACATATGCTTGGAATCCCTGTAATCAGAATCGTCAACCGGCAGTATTCGCCAAGAGACGGTGTACTATACTTGTTTATTAATTGTGTGGTGTGCAACCCGGCTGACTGACTGACAATACTCCTTCCCCATGCATTGGTTGACATCCGCCGCAGAGGTCGGTCTGTGACACACAGTGCTTAATCCAGGATCCCGGTCCTCGACGGTACTGCCCCTGCATACCACCTCCGCGATCTATCACCATGGTCCGGTCGGAGTACCGCCACTCCAATAATTTGGTATGGTCGTCATCCATTCGTATAGCAGAAAGTCATACTGCCCTCAGTTTAGAGGCAAAGACGAGCCATTCAGACATGATGAGAAGAGAAGTTCTTCCCCTACATTTCATTCGCATACATATACCGCAAAAACTCCGAAAATTGGCTATCTCCGGCCAGGGGGTTACCTCCTTCACGGTTGGTTGAAGGATGTAGGTCAGTATTCGGTCTCATATGCACAGCCAATCTTTCGAGCTGTATGGTGGGTTTCCATAGGTAAGCGAACACTCACGTTGCATATGGAAATGCATAAGGAGATGAGGCAAAAGAGTTTTAGATATATATAGATCCCCCAGTAGTGACGGTACCTAGGGCTAAGGTGTCAGCTCAGGAGTGCGACTTGACTGGTATAATGGCACAGAGGCGCCTCTTCGTTCTACTCTCCATAGTACACTACACCATTCAAACAAAACATCACGTTATCATTAATATAATTAGGTAGCAAGACGAGCTATTAGAGTAGATATGATGGGAAGAAGCGGGACTCTCCCCGCTTCATCTAAAGTCCCTAAAAGGTTTTCGTGACAGGGCCAATTACCACCCAAACTAGGTGGAACCAGGTTCAAAGTGTAGAACCACAACACAATTTAAGGGCCCGTTTGGCAACCAGACAAAATGGAGTTTCCAAGGATCCAGCCCTAACAAAAGGATCGCTGAAACGGAGTTTACAAGGGTGAAAACTCCGTTTTGGCCTGTTTCCAAACAGGCCCTAATTATAATGATGAACAGGGATAAAAAATTTGACCCTTGGGAGAAGGAAGCCCTTTGCACATTTTTGAATTGGTAAAAAGAAGTGGTTAAGGTGTAATAAAATATTTTGGTGGAGGACCTATGGGTTTCACCACTCAGCTGCTTTTAGGCTTTCACGAAAACCTTTGGATAGGGGCTTTACATAATAAGGCATCATTTTATTCTTAGAGAGCAGATAAGATTCTCCAGATCTACGTACTTTGAGCTTTTCCAAATTTGGACAAAAATAATCGTTCCATCTTCTACACGACCATTAGCATGCGCTCTACATACTAACATGTACTTCGACTGTAGGGGTATGTGCTCTCGGAGAAGACACGTACCCAGCTACCAAGGTTAAGTGAAGGGAATCTTCTCACTTACACCTACACCCGAATTACGTGGTTAATAATAAAATAGGCGGGCGGGCGGGGAAGAGGGTTGCGTTAAAATGGAGAAGTCGCGGTAGTGAATAATGATTATATTTAAATTGAAAATTCTAGGAAAGGTACGTAGATGTACTCGTAATATTGCATACGCCTAAAAAACCGTGAAGACCACAATTTTGTATGATATCTAACAGCGGCTGCGTCCAGAGACGCTATGAAGCCGCTAGTATGTATGTATGTGTGCAAAAAAGCAAACAATCCAGAAAGGAAATACAAATAGGGAGCTAGAAGTATGAAATAAATCAGGTGAGTGGCCAGACCGATTACACTGGCAATTCTTTCTCCGCTCTCCAGCAGCAAGCCTGCGCTGCACCAAGGATTATTTGCGCCAAAACCTGCAGGTTGGCGTCTAGAGGTGGACTCTAGTTGGCCTATACCCCCGCCGTCCCGCAACCTGATTTTCGGGTGCTCCGCCTCCTTCGCCTAGTTGCACTATAAACGTTCCGTATGAACTCAAGCGGACTTCGCTTTGAGGATCTGTCATTTCCCGGAAACTCAATAAATTCCGACCGCTGGAGCAGCTCTTCGCTCCGCTCCTGCTCCAGACTCTCTCTACACCCGTACTGGGGACCAGACCTGTCCACTGCCACCTCAGATCTGATTCTAGCACTTTCGGTTGGCAGAGGAACGTCTTGGCTCCACTCCTGCATGTCGGGGATCTGGTCCGCCGGGGTCCTTGGCGGCCGGATAACGCCGTCGTGAGAGCACACACACACATGGTTGAGTAACTCTTGTATGAGCCCTTTCTGCTCTTTGATTTCTTTGAGTTGGTCGTGCCAGAGCTGGTATACGTATACCCCATTGGGGCCATGACTGTCGTCTCTTTGGAATTGGCCGGTTTCTCTAGGCCCAATTGCAATATATAACTGATAAGTGGCTTTGTGAGTATCGGCCGCTGTTGAAGAGACATTGCCGGGGAGATGCCCATCAATATATCCGGTGTTGGGGTCTCCGTTGGGTGTATCACTCATTGCCTTGTCTTGGCAAACAAATAATGCTTTCCACCGAAAATGTGGCTGGTGATGCAATGGTTTGTGAGCTGTGGCGGGGTAATTCGAGGCTTAGAGGTGAGGCGCGGTAATCAAACCTTCGCCGGGGGAAAACGATATCTCCTGAGAATTTGGTGGCTATGGGATATGATGATGTTAAAACTCCCGTACTTCCTGAGAATAGAAGATGCGAAAATGGTTTTAAATATATCAAGCAAGCTACTTGATCAGCGTGAAAGGACGCCGCGGTCTTATTTTCGCACAGGGACGCGGGACACGCTAGGGATAGTACGGCGGATTATGCATGGCGTCCTTTGCAAAATAGACCCAATGCAACGATCAAAGACCTCATTCTCCTTATACAATATTTTAATCCCAATGAAATCAACCCCATGGTAAGTACGTCCTCTACTGCACAACCCACGACTGGACCTCTACCAGCACTCATGTGAACATACACTTCTTTGGCTGCGGCACTGTTGTTTTATAATACGATTTGACAGCCTCTTCCGTGAGAGAGAAATATGATTATTTGAACTCTTCCCTATAATTACATATGGCCGGGGGACTCCTTACTGTCACTCGGGGAATGCTAGTACTCAATGTGACCAGGCTGCAATTGCAAGGGTGTAACAACCGATGCGCCGCACATTTAGACGCGGGGGTAGGCGCGCCAACGTCGTTCCCACTCCCCACACACTTAGCTAGAGTCTACAAAGACTCTATATAATAGCAGGGTCTCAGGCGTCAATCAATTAAAGTTATACATTCGTTACCAGGAACAGAGTGATCCCCCTGCGCTACGGTACGCAGCTTGGATTGATCGGCTTAACCTTTCGGCATCCGTATAGAAGTTTCGTTCTTTTCAACATTAATCCTAGGCCTTTAAATCTAAGGCAGAGTTTAAGGACGACCAGGTCATCTACCATTGTTCAATTGTTAAAGCGGATCTTATACGACTATGCCCATCGACAAGATGTTACAATTATACACCAGCTCGGTAGCCATATACATGTAGTTGGTCATACCCTATTAGTCGTGGAGGGTGGGGTGTGTGAAAATATGAAGTACTCTACGTGCCTACACAGAGCTAGGGGTAAGCATACTACTTCCAGCTTCCATGATTCGGGACCAGGGCTATTAAATATGGCCTCGGAGCGTGGGCCATGGGTGGCATGAATTTAAATACTATTCAGACGCTATCAGGAAGGGATATATCTCCCAGTGCGAACACAAGACCGCTCACATTTCAAATTCTAATTTGCTACACATACCAGAGAAAAGCAATACCAGGCTATCAAGACTTGAATATTGAATTAGGATTTATGCGTCAACCCTAACCTCGAAACATCAAGGATTTAGAGACGCGCAGCCCGATCCCCGTTACTGCCGGGAAACACCCCCGAAAAAGCACAGAAACGTCGTAAACGAGTATACTCGCAATTTCATATTGCATACACACAAAAAACCGCCAATACTACATCTTTATATGGCATGTAATAGCGGTTGTGCTCAGAAACGCTATGAGGTTGCGAGTACAGAAAGCGTGGTAGGAGCGTGTAGGGGTTCACGTATCACCGGACCGGGCCCTATAGCTAGGTGACCAGGCTACCCGGCGCCTTGTTTTATGTGCTCTTACTAAATACTTGGACTGACTGATTATGTTGGTGGTGGACGTAGGCTCAAATCCATATAGTTGCGCCCCCGGGTCTAAGCTACTCGTAGGTCAATATATACTTAAACCCTACCACAGCCTTATGCTCTTGGGCTCCCAGTTATACCACGTTCTCCCCAGACCGGCCATCACCACAGCTAATCTATCACACGCTATCAGTCACAAATACTATCATGTGGCGCTGTAACTTCACAAGCAAGGGTGAGGAGAAAGAATTTTATCTCTCACTCAGGGTGCAATACCGAAGCTTGCTGTGGGGGAACTTGGTTGTACATGTAGTAAGTACCTCCGTATATACTGCGGCATCCGGCCATCAATGTCTGCACTACAGACCCCAGCGGCCACGTCCGTGGCTGTAATATATCTGTAACTGTCAGTAGGTAAGCCTCTACGGCATTATCCAATAGGTCGTAGTCCAATAGGTCGTAGTCCACATGATGATTGGCTGGAAGTGAAGTTATGTTGAGATACAAGAGACCTGAAGGAGGGGCCTGAACTGACAAAACGGTATGAATGAAAATTCTCGCAAAACCGTAGCCCACCCCCTAACTCAGAAAGTCACCTGAGTTGTTGCAAATCTGAAGGTGAGCGGGTGGCCTGGGCGAGCTCGAGGTGTGGAGTAGATTGGCCGCCTTGCTTAAGTGAGTGGTGTTCCACACATGATATGCAACTAGACTATTGGTATTCTCGCTAACCATGTGATACTAAATAACAGGTGAGCTTCCGAGATCCTCGTATTAAGAGGGACGGGGGGATCCTCTCCAAGCGGGTAGCCACCGGCCGCGGTGCCTCGCATGCTCAGGCAACCACTGCGAATTTGAGCTAGATGGTGACCCAAAGGATTTTATGCATCGGGAGAAGATCCACTGATAAGTGGATGATGAGGGTGTGGTGATTTCGGTTGCCTGGAATTTTGTATGGATGTGGTCAGATATAGGGTGATTGTTACCAAGTCTAGCTAGGTCCAACACCACTCACAAATCATCACTCGCACGATCGCGACCCTCGCGATAAGATAAGATTTCCGCACACCACACAAAAAAAAAATGAGTGAAATTTTTAGTGTTTTTGGTGGGGGTGAGCTTCCACTACACTATCCGAGCATATTTCAATTCTTCTATGCAGGTCTTAGGGGGCCTTAACCAGCGTCTTCGTACACCGCCCGCAAAGGAAATGAGGCTGGGGGTGGGAGTAATTTATATAATTTAACACATGTTTCCCTTGATTTAATATTTTTAGTGAGCGTGCTGACCGCTGCACTACCCGAGCTGATTTATATATGTGCTTGGTGTGTTTATGGGAAGGCTCATGTTCGTCGATTAGAGTACGGCGGGCGTGTGCGGGGCGCCGGGCGGGGCGGTCGAGAGTGCTACATGTGCCTTTTTCGATCATTGCCGGTACGTACATACATGTAATTACATGGACAGCTGCAGTTCCATGTCCGTTTGTTTTTATATTCATGCCCCATATATCCTCACCCATACTACTAACTTAGTAACCCTCCCAGCATATTTCAAGGCTACATACCCATATACCACCTGGTCCAACTTCCGACATCTCCAGGAAGTATGTAAGAGGAATGGAGCGTTACCTGGTGCTTAGCTAGCACTAAAGATCCCACCTAGAGCGGATAGGCTTTAAGAAGCACTATCTATACTCATGGTGCCAGAACAAAAACGCTGCCGATCAGCTACAACTAATTAAAGTATCTTTTGTGGTAGAATACTAAGTAAGCGGCCTTCTAATCTTGGCAGAGTGAGTATAAGTACATGTTAGGTAAATATCGGAGTTTTCGAGCGCGCCCTCAGCCCCAATTCTTAGAACTCATGTACAGCCGCATGTATGCTTAAGCACAAGTACTCGTTTTTCACTGACGTTTTTGAACTAGGCCATTATTACATACACCCAAGACCATGAGCTTGGCGCAATATCAGTCGCGTCCACACTTGGTAAGTTACCGCCTTTAGCCAAGATCCTACAGCGCTGCCAAGCTAGCGCCAACAACACCGCAGCCAAAACTTAAAAAACAACAGTTACTTTCACTGGGAGTTGGCCGAGCGGAATGGAGTTGCGATAACACTCTGACCGCCGGAACCGCTCGTTCAATTCCCATCTAACTCAAATCTAGGAAAGCAGCCCCCCCCGCGTGGGGGCGTAAGTCTTTTGTTGCATGGGAGGCTAAACCCTCTCTCCCTTCTTTTTTTATTTTCGCTAATGAGGATGTCCCTTTTTTCATCACTATGCACTTGTAGTTAAGATATGAGACATAGTTCATCCTACGGTACTTAAAGCCTCCATTTTGGGGTAAAAATTATAATATCTACTAACTATATACATAAGTATATACATACCTAACTGACGGCCGCACTCCCTAGGCGAGTACTACCATATATAGGCAGTCCTTGGACGACCCCCCTTTACCCATAACATCCCCCCCTAAGCAGTCTCGCCTCATAATGTCTTGCTGCATCGCTCCGATCTAATCAGCGGTTGGTGGGTTAAACAAAAAAGAAACCCCTCCAACCAGGGTTAGGGTTATGCAGCGGTAGCGAGGGATAGAGCAGATGAATGAATACACCCTCCTAGAGGTCAGCTGGTGCTTCCATGAACGCTTGTAGCCCGAAGGCTATGGCAAAGAGGGTGATAGGTTGACGGAATTCTTTTTACTATGTTTTGAGTTACATATTTCATTCGACGTGAATTACAGAATTAGCCTTCAGCTCATGAGAATCGATTCCCGGCATATATATGAGATACGTGCTCAAATGGGTAAGCTAGAAAGATCGTCGAGGCAATAGTGAGAATTGCGCAGCAGGTTTCATAGTTGAAGAGGGCCTTATGCCACAAAACCGATCCTAGAGCCCTACACTCCTATCAACCACCACCAAATACGCACCATCGACGATGATAGCGTAAAACATAATCACATGCTCATACTCTTGATATTCGGGCGAAGCCAATATTTATAATTAGGAAAGACACATTAGGTATCGAAATAAGGGCCCGGGTTTAATGCAGGGCAACAGAGCAGCACGTGGTGGAAGACGAAAAGTAACCAATCGGACGGCCCAGACTTGACTGGGACGTACCTCTGAGAGCGCACGATAGTACTCACATACAAAAGCGCAATTAAAGGCATATGACAAATTGAATGACTCAACACACTAGTATGACGAATGAGAAACGTGAGCAATAGGAAACCCCGCAATTCCATGACACACCCCCTCCGCCGGTGACCAAACGCTAGGGGCCACCTCCGACAACCACAAACCAGGTCTTAGTAGTACAGACGTTGTGTTTCTGAGGGAATTCCCTGGTGCACGGTGCACTATGCGGCCTCCTAAGGTGTTGGCAGCTTCACCAGCAAAAGAGATACTATTTATCATGTGTGGGGTGACTGTTTCGCTATCACTCGGGTCCCAACACCGTGTTAAAAACTAACACTTGTTCCAAGGGGCGGGTTAACATGCAGCCATTGCTAAATCGAGAGTATTAACTGCATGAGATTCTAGATAACACTGCAATTGGTGTACAGGGAATCTTTATTCTACTCTGGCCATAGGAATTCACTTGGTCCCGTCCTTCCACTTCATTAATCCTGAGCCTGTCTATAGTAGTGCTGACCGCGAAAAGGAAGCAATTTTTGTGTGGCTTTACTATCATATCCTGTTACCTGCCAAGTGAAATATCTCCCATATCCGCAAACCCCATTCCTCTATTATAGGGGGCTACCATCGACAGACCAAGTGATAATTATGATATCCCGGGCTAAAGGTTGTAGAAAACTGATTCCGAGTCGAGTAAGTTGAATATATTCGGGACTAAGGTCTAAACAGCTACATTGTATACGTATAGGTCAGGCATATAAGGCACTCGCGCTCTGTGGCTACTCTAACCTAGGGGGAGGTGCGAAATTAACCCATCAGCCCTCCAAGCAAAAGATATGCCCAGGGTGGGAGTACTAGTTGAACCCACACTCCTCTCGATTTTATAAATTTTTAATGTTTTTGGTGAGAGTGTGCTACCGCTACACTACCCTGGCTTGTGTATACATATGACCTGGGTTATCTTAGATCCAGTACTTGCGGCGGGAATAAGCTTCCACCAAAAGTATTGTGTGAGAAAACGCTGTTGCAACACAGCAATGGTGCACTGGCAGAAACCTGTCCCCGCAGCAAGTACCAACCCTGTGAATAATAGAAGGAGGGGATTTGGAGAGGGATGAGGTGGATAATGAGATTGAATGTAGTATGGGCACACAGCAGTGACATTCGTGTTGGGGTTGCACTTAGTTTTTCGAGGCACGCCTCTGGCTCTACGCTGAATGTGTCAAAGCACGGTTTCAACAATACCTAAGAATGCCTTCTTTTTGATAATCGATTTCTAGTCTGGTATATGTAGCCAAGCCGTTGTTTATGGCCCGGTGACGCCCCTATGATCGGCCTGTATAACCTAGCATCCCGTCAATTCACCGGCAATCACAAGGTCTCACTCGGCGGCATGTGCACATTTTGTCAACATTATCATTAGTAGATGTTTCATACATGGAATTAATATGTTTTGATGTGTGAGAGGATAATTACTTCTTTGGGGATTTACCCATCAGGCCCTAACCAAGCGGGGAGGGACATGTGGCATGGGAGTCTCTTCCAACTCGTTGGAATCCGGGTGTCTAGAGCTCCATAACACCTGGATGTGAGCTCTTCCCGTCGGTTGAGTCGTTTTGGGACTTCGAGCCTCCTCCGCAAGACCCATGCACATGAATTGTAGTGAGGCCACAGCACCCTACAGACGTGTGCTCGCTCGTGCGGTGAGATGTTGTGTTCTAGATGGATAAGTGAGATGCATGAGACATAAGACGGAAGTGGATGCTCACAAATAAGGGGTATGGGTTGCAAATATGGAGGGATGGTGATGAGTAGAGGGTAAAGTTTTAGAGTAGAGGCGGAGTTTGTAAACAATGACAGCTGTTGTATGGGCCTCAGTACATATTAAGGTAATGTACTGGCGGTGTATCAAGGTATATAGAGTACCGCTGACGCATACTACCTATATAGATGCATACACCCATTTACCTATCACCGAGATTTGGCTGATAACTTCCTCGCTTGCTACAAGAGCATGAGTGGATCTGTTATAATTTTTTAATTTTCATACCGAAAAACATTGGTTGCTATGGGAATTTATAATTAGTATTATCCAAAACAATGGAGCGAACGTCGAACCGCCAGCCAACGTACATGTACAGCTAAGGGAAAAAGAACAGCGAGAACCACTGCCCAATGTAAAAGGGGCAGTACTGCGGATTGCTGGTTTTACTTACATGTAACCACTAAACATGAACCCGTCCCCCGCCCCAGAAGAGACAATAAGTTTTTGACTATGTTAATTACAGCCCGTGGTGCGTACGTAATGAGCAGGGCAGGCCCGATTATGTTCAGTAAATACTTCTTACATATGTATACATGTACCTACACATTGTTGCTCTGAGCAGTCTCAATTCCACTACATACAGTACCAAAAAGAGGGGTGGGATCACTACGGTATTCTCGTTGGTACGCTAGCATTGCGGTAAGAATACGGTATTTTTACAGTACTCTTTCCTCTATTGCCGCTTTAATTCGGTATTTGTCACTAAATTCCGTAGTCCTATGGTAGTGATTTCACCCCATTTTATACTATGTATGTAAGTATTCGTACTCTTCTTTCAACAGCGACCCAGAAATTTATATGTCCTATATAATTTTATGTTGAGCTATGGATCTATTTTTGCGTCAATCAAGTGGCCGGATACCAGCGCAACCAAGCTCTTACTAAAGGGGTTGCATCTTTAGTTAGCGGCTGGGTACGGTATCTTTGGATGTATTGTGCTTGGCCTCTTGATTTCATGGGCCAGTCTTAGCTAGAGACTTTCCCGTAGGCGATAGAAACCATTATATCCCTCTTTAGGTTCTATTCGAAGTTTTAGCTGATAGAGGGTAGGTATCCTATCACAACATGCAAGTAGTTGTCTATCATTAGGAACCCCCGTACGTCATCTCCTTCTACTCGTGGGTTTGTGGACTTTCCGGATACGACTAGTGTTGCATGCCATACAAAAGTAGCCTCGGCGGGCTTTTTCTGTGTATGCCGTAGCAGTGGTGTCCGGAAGCGCTATGGGGTTACGAGTATCTGATTTCTATTGCTCGTTACAACGAGCACCCTCCACTACTAGACTAGAAGAGAGAGACTTCTCTTTGCCTACGGGAAACCACATATGTCTTGAGTTGCTTCTATCGGCCTATTTAATTGAAAAATAAAATAAGAATAGAACTGCTTAATTGTAGCCTACTGGAGACCCTCCACTACATAATGATGAAAGTAAGCAGATCTCCACCTCCGCCCCGGCACCGCCGCAACACGCCACAACCCCCACTACAGATTGTATATACGGCCGGTCAGCACAACGACCTATGTCCTAGGTATGTCTTCGATTACAGACCCAATCTTTCCTTTAGGCAGCTATATGAATGAAATGTTATGAGTCTTAATCATCAGACAGACGCCGGGGGTGCTATTCTTACACTTAACTCTCCTCCATAGTCACACCGGCAAACAGCAGAAGATGGTACAGGATCGGAATCCTCTGCTCTCCGAGAGGTCGTGTGTACTTAGCATGAGAGGATAAGGCAATCTTGCTCCGCTGAGCTGCACCCATCAAAGCCTTGTCCCATGCATTTGGTTTATGTTGGGTTCCGTACCCGGATGGGCGTAGAAACTCATACATTGCTCCAAGGGCGCAGATCTGGGACTGGTGTGGTCGGCGGACTGATGCTGGTGAAGGATGCGGTCAAGATCATCAGTACTGTCATCGATAAATATCTTTCAGCATGTCAAAATAGAAACCAGGATGGAGACCTTACTGGGGGGTTTGAGCGGGCAGAAGAGCTTGAACTGCTGGTTTAGCCGGGCCGCAGAAGCAATCCCCGTCAATTAGCCTCTCAGCTCTGCGGCTGTTATCTCGTTCGTACTTCCAATGTCATAATCCTGGACCTCAGCGGTCGTCCTGTTACCCTGGAGAATTCGTCCAGGCACTACCCCCGCCTTCCCAAGGTCATTAGACCCTTATGGGTTGGATGTTATGGACATTTGGGATACAGGACCCAGATGAACACATTAGGAGCGTTGTAGGAAAAACTCCCTTAGCTTACTGGAGGTTCCGTAATGTGTTGGATTGATCTAGTACCGACCCGGTATTAAAGAATGCCAAAACAGGGGCGAAATTCCCATGCTGTGAGCAGCGGGGCCACAGCGATAGTAGGAGATGGCTGGTCCCGACCCAAGCGTGAATATTGAGCCGAACATGCTCTGCAGCTGTCAGATATTCGTAAACACCGCTCTTTCTAGTAAAGGGTTAGCCAAGATGTCTCCTCCATCAGTTACATACGCCGGAAGAGCGCCCAGGCATCCCCGAGGTCTTAAGAAAAATAGATTCGGGAACAGAGAAACATGCATACTTTCATGTGATTCGTGAGGGGAGCTACCCGCCTTCAGTATCAAACCCCCCCGGGGGGTCCATCAAGCCTGTTCCCAACATGCCATTATGTGCCAGTAAGACATCATTGATGGGCCTCCTGTTTTTCTTTAACAAAATATGTCAGGAAACCGTGAATAACCCCAGACTGACGCGATGTGGCTTACCAATTGCTCCGTATCATGAGGGCGTTAAGGGGTCTGTTGGTTATGGCCTTGGTGCTCACTTTGGCTCTTCGTCCTTGAGTATCCATTATTACACTGACAAGCCAAAGATTTACGCACAAGATGGGGATGAATACCTAAAGGGAGGGAAACCCAAATACATCAAGGAAGATGTTTCCACGCTTCCTGATAACTCTCGACAGCCCTGTATCAAGGAAGATGTTTCCACGCTTCCTGATAACTCTTGACAGCCCTGTATCAATGGAAGGGATACGGGATATGACCGGAGGGGCATTGTCTTGGTGTGTGAGTGACCTGAAAATGTCCAGGTTTGCTAACATAGGCCAAAGAAATTAGTAAATCAGTCATCCCAGCAGATGGGACCTCCTTGAGAGGGGATATCGAATGGAGATAAATACGCATAGTTCACATACCGGAAGTCTGAGTGTCTCTGAAGATCTGTGGACACCCCCAATGGCCTTGACTCTCAATATAACGAAGAGACCAATGCCTATTGAGTAGTATCCTTATTCACACCACACAGGATAACGTACGGGAGTCCCCAGCACGAACCCCGCAGTGGAGAGTGACTCCGGTGCCCAACCACACACAGGAGTAGGATTCATTGTGGTCGATGTTTGGACCTTGGACCTTTGATTGAAGTGGAATTAGCACCAGTTAACTCGTAAATCATGTCATCAAGCTCTGGAAATCACAAACCACAGCATTTGCTTTCTAGCAGATCGCTACCTACCACTAGATAAGAGGGGCGGCATTGGCTCGGGAGAGACACCCCGGCGAAGGGCACAATCCGTCAAGAATGAAGCCGTTGGATGAGGAGATGATCTTCTCAGCAATCACTGCATTGGGACAAGAATAAATTCTGTCAGGCAGGATGTCAACATTGACAGTGATGAAGAGACCTCTTATGAGTAAAAATAAAGGGTAATGAAATATGAAGATTGATAAGTGGGTATATTTCCGAAGGAGGGCTTTCAGCCTGATACTTTACGAGGTGAGGATCGTGAGATATTTGATAGAGTGAAAGTGAAGAGAAAACAGAACTCAGTAGGAGGTAGCAGGAGAGAATTAACGGGAGAGATTACGTCCTGGTCTTAGTCAGGATGAAACAAGGACGGCCGGTGTACCATACAAGTACGTAGTACATGGATTCATTGCATTCACCTACTCCCTCACTCGTTTGAACTCATTTACAACGTACATGTTCCCATTATAATAAAAGATATCAACTCAATTCTAGTATGGGGTTCGCATATAAAATGGCCTTTAATGAAATAAATGGTATATATTGGAATCCAAAAATAATATATTTATTCTTTAAGATAGGGAGATCCCTCAACCACTTCTCTCCTAGTCAATTAAACCAAGCAGCCGGGGCTTGGCTATTAATTTATGGCTTTGCATGTAAAGTACATGTACTCATGTCAGGAGGCTGAAAATTTAAGCATACATCTCGCTACAAACGTCCACGCCACATACACCGAACATTTCAAGGTCCGCTGAGGAGACCCATATTACGGCCAACCAACTCCTCGCCTTCCCAATCCTACATACTTACAATTGTAGTATTTTTGTTTCTTCGTCTGTTTTTTTCTTCTTTTTTCTCTCAATAAGGGACCCCATAGAGATATTAAAGTCTTTTTAACTGACTCCGAGAACTCTACAGATATCCATATCCCCGAGCCTGAAGCTTCCGGTCAACGGAGAAGATGTTCCTGCACAGTTTCTAAGCGCCAAAATTGGTATACAGACGAAGAACTGTCTAGTCCCTGAAATCTTTGGAGGGGAGAGTTAGTTGACCAATGGACAACACCTACTCTCTTCTACAGATCTGAGAAGACTACAATCCCTCTTTTCGAGCATTGATACTTTAAGCACCCCCGGCGGCGTTAACCCGTCCTGATCAAACCCCGTATCTTAGATAGCAGCGGAAGGAGCGGATACATGGAGTAGGCTCTAGTCAAGAGACGAGAGCCGGTGCCCCCTAATTACACCCGAGCCTAGTGAACAATATTTACCCGCAAAACCGGCGGCGGTATATGGCAAACATAATAAAACCTACGTTAAACTGCGGCAATCGACGGGTATGAAAATTTCGAGTTATCCACGCTTGAATAATATCGATGTTGAATTGACAGGTTATATTGCTAGGAGACTATGGATATTAGCGGCTACACGAAAGTCGGCGATTACCTCTGTATGTAAATTGTCCGCAAACAAAGGGAGTATTGGGCTCTTTAATTGACAAATAGATGTGGGTAATTAACACCGCCTGGCCTATTTCTCTCATATTTACATTCTTTGGAAGGTTGAGGCATGAGGGGAGTGTGGCCATGCCTACTAGTCCCTGAGATTTCAGTCGGGAGTGCTAGGGGTTTTGTCCGATACTTATGTTGCGAGGAAACAGGATATATGATTGTTGATATATGAATGGTGAGAATACCGTCTTGTATATTAGAGACGTAGTTGGGAAAGTAGGCAACAAGATCGGCGGGCATTGGATGTTTGCCTGACATCGAGTGATATCCTGTGAATCGGTCAGGTAGATTGATGCTTCACCAGCAAAGTAGAGCTTGTCATGTTCGTAGTTACATGTATGTTCAGAACTTGCTAAAGCATCCATTGATGCAATAGTTGCTGCTGCTGCACAGTAGAACAGAACCATACATACATGTATACATGTACTTATATTTAGTCCCCACCTGCTCTCACTCTTACGTCGGCAGCAAAGCTTGGCAACTGTTTCTGCCCGTGCAAGGCTCAGCCGCACGCGAACCAAAGATCCTTGCGTTATTTATGGTTATTTCTAGCGAGGGCACATGCACGCTTAATTCAACCTCCAATCACAATGAACATGGGCGCAAGGCTGAAAGATCATATTTACACCATTATCTCAAGCAAGCAGATGGTAATAAAATTAGAGGTTACTTTGACACCCCCGAAACCCAGATCTCTACAAAGGTTATATACATATATGAATTCGTATTTACTACTTTCTCTATGATCATGAGCTAAATAACTGGAATCGGAGATGGTCATATAGCTACACCAGTATTTCCGATAGAGAACATGCTGGAGGCTAATCATGGAATCTCATTCAACATAAGTGACCGTAGCCCCGGAACTATACGTAAAAAACTGGCCGAAGACCTTTATGCCTTCTTTAACCTCCAGCCCCAATCATCACCACCCCACCAAGACCGCGGCAAATACCACTCCGCCCCAAACCACCTCACCCCTCACCCCACACCTCACCCCCGCGCCCGACGCCCCCGAACCTCCTGTGCTCGCCGCAGCACTACCCGCACTGGTGGTAGTACCACCGCTTTCGGAAAGCCCGTAACCCGGCTTTGTGCAGTACGCGGGTATCGCCGTGTAGTCCATGCTGAGGCTTGCATACTCGTATGCCTTGGCGCAGTCCCTCTCCCGGTCTTCGTAGGTGTCGTTTTGGCCACGTCTATTGCGACCTATTAGCTGTTCTGGCTAACGACTAGCTGCACAGAGCGGACTACTTGGTCACATCCATGGAGACCACGAGACAGGTGAGAATGCTGAGAAGGAAGAGGTGGAAAAGCGGTGCGAACATTTTGGGTTGGTTGCTGGGCCTCTTTGGCAGCACATGAGCTGGGGGGTCTCTTTTATATACCCAACCAGAGTGTCGTGGTGAGCTCTGTCCAGGGAGGCGGCGTCGGCCGCGGAATGTGCCGTCGGTGTGTGGGTTTAGGGAGCTATATATAGGATTAGAGGGGTCGACAAATGCTGGAACAAGCATGGGACGGGTTGTTCCATGGCTTGGATCTCTTGGGTGTTCATCAGATCGGAGTGAGATTTGACAGGTAATGGTACGGGGCGTGGATGATACCGTTGAAAGGCGGGGGAACTTCTTGTATATGCATATTCCTGTTACCGCAAACGTCTGTTGGTGTCTATGATACATGTAGCTATTCCGGCACATGGTAATGCTAACCATGCACTGGAAATGATGTGAGTCGAAACTACAGGTTAACTTTGGTGCTCCGATATGGTGCAAAATATTGGTTATGAGAAGACGCCCATTGATACAGAGGTCTTTTCTGGTACTTGTGGTCAAACGCGGAGACGTATATTGAGGGTACCAAAAATGGGGGATATGGTACATGAAAAGAATATTTGAACTAGCTATGGATAAAGTTATACAAGCATAGGTTACTCTCACAATTGACGGGTACGAGATAAGATTGGGATAGGTCTTGTCTCCCCTTGTATCTTTTAATTCTAATATTGAAAGTCTTGGAACAAGTGTCCAGTCTCGAGACTTCATGGTTCTGTGACTTTGAAGCGGAGGTTGGTTGGCAAACCCTAACCCTTATTTTTGGAGTTTGTAATTTCGAATTGTATGTGGGAAAAAGCCAAAAGAGACTCGAGACGATCTCAGGTATCATCGATCGATTCTGCTTTATCTCATATTGCTGTCCCAAAGGTCTCATGTTCTTTTGCACAAAATCCCAAGGCATTACTGTCTGCTTTTCTATCCTCCAAGGTCCTACATGCTAGTATCTACCCCCACAATAGACTCCACGACCCGGAAGAGTTGTGGGGGATACAGATATGGCGCGAGAAGGAACTATAGATTCTCGTGCCAGAGGTATCTGAATAAAATTTCAATACTGCAAAGCAAGTAGATACCCGAAAACCTCGCGAGCGCCGTCTGCACCAAAGGTTGTGTTTTTTTGCGATAGGGGGCCGGCAGTAACGCTAGCAAATTAATCCAATATCCACGGCAGTGCATATTAGTGCTCACTACTCTGTTTGCACAATTCTTAGGTTTTGTTTAGGCTTAAAATCTCTGTTTGGTGGTACTATAATACTAGGGGTTACCACCTCGCGACTGCGGGTTGTGTAAGTTTTAATCCTCTAGATAGCTCTCTCTATGGTGGGTAAGTACATATACATGTACTCTAGTTATGGGGGCCTTCGCTTTCCGATTCCCATTCCTGCCAGTTGGACATTTCATATGGCGGCCTTCGGCTTCCCCTCCCCCCCCCCCAATTCCTGCCAGTTTGATCTTTCATTGCCCTGTGATGCAATTCAGTTCGTGGGTTTTGATGCGTTGCCAAGGAAAGGATCTTTCCACCGCTCATAAACTACAACGACACAAACAAAAGCATCGTGGCGTGGCCTAGTGGTAATACACTGGACTTCGTCATATGACCACGACAGGTTCAAATCCTGGTGGGAGCAGTGATGAGAAAGCCCAATATGGTAGCGACGCTCTTGAGGGATGATACTTAATCACATAAGTCTTTTGTTGCCGGCTTTTATGTCATTTAATTATTTTTTTTAGCCTTGGGTGGTTCGGCGGATGGTGTGCCGGAGACTAGGGGCTACCACCTCGCGACCGCGAGTTGTAGTTGCTTCTCTAGTTCCAAGTATATATCAAGTTCTCCTGGGCTTCTAGTACAGCTGTTATTGGGGGCTACGCTCATTTATGTAGAGTTTCGGTATTCTCATGTGTCGTGCGCCCTGGTCAAATACCCAGTCGTGCCCGACCAATCATACATGTATTACAGAAGCTTTCAAACGGATGTAATCTAGTACATAATAGATAATAGCTCCATAACTCGACCATAGCCCCCAATATATCATCCCCGCCCATACCAAAAGCCGCACAACAACAACCACCATACCATTCCCCACTTCTACATACGCCCCCGCACTTGTTGCATACCCGCCACCACCCCACTGCTACTTGCATATCTACTCATACCGCCGCCGCTACCAGATGAGCCACCATTTCTGTTACCCAGGATATATTTACCCGCGCCGAGACTTTAGTCAGGGGAGATAAAGAATATCTCCAAGCTTCTTTGACGGAATGTGTCGAGGAAGTTGCTAGTAATGGAGCAGAGTCCTGGTACTGGAGGATGAAAATATTCAGTGTCTTTTTCTAGTAGATGGCCGGCCTTTCCAGTAACTGGAGTCGAGCTAGTACCGGAAATGCCCTGTCATTGACTAGGAGAAAGGCCGGTTTATCTAGGGATGTGGTTAGCAACCTAGCTGGCTTTGCTCACCAGTATAGTGTATGCCTCTAACCTAGAGAGCTACGGGATTATCGAGATAGGAATACTGCCCACAGTCCTGACCCATTACGATAGTTTTGATGCTGTGCTTAATTCCGAAGGGTGAGAGATGAAAGAAGAGACGAATCTGATGGCGGTTTGTTATCGAAAGGGCTGAGAAAAGGCAGAGTGATGACAGATATAATACCATGAAGAGTTATTTTACAATAGAGAACGATACTTATTGACGATCGTGACCATTAAAATCTCCGCTACCGAAAAAAAAGAAATCTAGGGGAAGTACGACATACCTAGATATCCAGACTTGCAAGCCAATCAAGGATCCACAGCGACAGTTAATAGGTAATGGAACGAGCACGTACAAACACCAAATTTTGGTGGCGTTTTACCAAAATGGCATCACTGTGTTCCATCACTTTACATTTGTCTTCTCCACCTACCCGCAGTTTCATAGCGTTTTTGGACATGACTGATATTGCATACTCACAAAAACCTCTAAGACTATATTTTCTTATGGCATGTAATTAATAGCGGTTGTGTTCAGAAACGCTATGAAGTTGCGAGTACAGCTAATGGCATTCTTTACCGGCGTCATGGAACTTTCGAAGCCTTGAATCTTGATTTTTAATTACTTTCGTTAGGCCTAGGAAATTCCGGACTAGCATAAGACTCGATACTAATATAATCGAGACCCTTACATTAGAAGAATCTCTAGTTGATGTTAGGTCTCAAAGAACTTTGGGCGGAAAACCTGTCTCAATCTCTCCGGAGAGAATCACCGAGAGATAATTACCTCTGGGTCACATCTCGGGAAAGACTACAGTGCTTCGCATTTACCATTGAGCTAGGTATGAAGTATTCCTTATTCGCCATTGGGAAACATACTGAGAAGGCATATAGCAGCTTGAGACTATTGAAAATGAATTAGGACCTTGGTCGATCGATGTTACAAAGCTTGAGGTGTAATTGTCATAGGACTCCCAAAATCACACCATCATACCCTAGACAAAACTACAACACAGCCGAGCACGACCATCACGTATACTCAGCAGGCCCTGGCCATGTGCATGGACCTGAGCGGGAGGCGCTTATAGTCGTGAGATATTCACTCCAACCACTGCCATGATACCTCACGCCTGCGGGGTAATATAGCCGGAAAGCTACTCGGAGATTGACAGAGTCCGTGGCATGCATACCTGATAACATGTAGGCTAGCACCTCCCTGACACCACGTAGTGTAGCAGAGTAAGGAGGTTCATAGCAAGAAATCATGCTTGTCATCCTGGGGCGTACTGGCATATACAGAAGCTGCGCGGGTCCGGGTCTAATGTTGGACTTCTACAGGCATAACTACTTACATACATATGTGGAATGACAGATCAACGTCATTTAACCCTAACCCTAGAGTCACTTTTGGGACAACGAAGAGGGACATTTGGCGGGCAAAGCACAGGCGCTCAGGCTGTGTTTTCGTCTTTGCCCTTGGTTCGTCGTTGCCCCCAAATTGACTTTAACCAACACTCCAGCTGATGCAATCAATCACATCATACAATGATAACCCCCTAACCGCATCACAAAGCTTGGCAGACCAGACGTGATAGTACCACCCGACTGGAATAAACTGGATCTACTACTTCCAGTATCATGGTCTATCAATCCATTACTGCCGCCACTTCCAGTACTTCCACTTCCGCTTCCACCGATCCCGTAATCACTACTGCTACTACTACTTCCCCCTCCCCATCCCCCGCTGCTCGAGCTCCCGCTTGAACCACACAAACTGCTGTCAACTCCATAGCCAAGCTCGTAACAGAACGGTGGAAATGCCCCCCCCGTCGAATTCGGCCCTAAAACAATCACTCATGTGGGAGTTGAGTGCTGATGCCATAAGCTCATCACAGCTATCGTCACGCCTACATATAAATTTCGGCCTAGACTAGACTCTTTATATGGCCAATATACTCTACGAATCCTTCCATCTAGAGGCAATACCAAGATGACCGACTTTAATACAGGGAGTCCCGGAGGGAGTGGGGAAAGGGTAAGTATCATTCACCTGAGCAGAGAGAGAAGGGGATAAACACCTGGAAAAACTAATAGCGACATCGCCGGGAACAGCAAGACAGAACGTCACCCCGCAGAGAACTAGAATCAAAGTGAGAAGGGTGGAGACAGAAGATCCTCGCATTGTCGCTTCAAGGACTTGGGGGATGTTGGTATATACACTACCGCCCGTCCGCATATCTGTATGAGGATTAATTGACGCTCATGTAATTATCAATTAACCATTATTTGATATTAACCCGTATAATCTTTATAGGGTCCTTGAAACGCCCTGTTTGCCCTAAGGGTTATATATATTCAGCCTTAGTATATGTGATAATGCCTATAAAAGGGTTATTTTATTCGGTGAAAAGTCTGGATGCGCAGGCAGGCCAGTATTCACACTCCTTCTGACATAGATGAATTTCACAAATAAAACTCTCTATTATTTCTCTATTTAATATGTACATTTACCCTCTACTAGCAACCTTTCCTACCTGCTTGCCTGCCTGCCGTGCCTGCCTACCTACATCAGCAAACTCAATTTGTGACTGGAGTCTCCCAACAGTCTCCCAAGTCTCATGAGAGTCTCCTGAGACTCCTGGATATTTTTTGAATCTCATGAGGCTCAGGAGACATCAGGAGACAAATGAAGTCTTGCTGATGTACCTGCCTGCCTGCCTGCCTGCTTACCTGCCTGTAATGCCTACGTGGTTCGCTGCTTGGTTTGGTACTGCTTGATTGGGTGCTGGATTTGCTATATTGGGTGCTGGATTCCCTGGATTGGGTACTGGGTTCGCTGAATTGGGTGATGGATTCGCTGGATTGGGTGACGGATTCGCTGGATTCACTGCTTATTTCACCGATTAGCTCATGTCTGGACGATGACGACGATTTAGTAGTGCTGTGACGGCGGTAAGAAGGAGACTATCATTTTGGTATCCATGAAGTGGGGGGGGGGGGGAGTGCAGATGACATGATGAAGCTGTGGAGATGAAGCTGTGGAGATGAAGAAGCCGCCGAGGTTAAGGCGTAGAGATTCGCTGCTTGATTCGCTACCTCCTCCACCGATTAGCTTATGTCTGGACGATTATAGGATGCTCAATTGCAGCGGGGACGTAGATGGAGCCATATAGATGGAGGCGTAGAGATGATGGTGTTGAGATGATGGTGTAGAGATATGGTGGAGAGGTGGAGAGACGGAAGGCATGCGGGTTTGATATCTACTAAGTCCTAACCCTAATCTTCACCCTCAAAAGCTTACGGATTTTCCTAATGCCTATTTCTATGCGCATGCCTCTATCCAAAGGGCTATTAACTGAGCCCTATTCGGCCCTAATTCTGTGCCAGGTATTAGTATAATCTCCAAAGCTGGCTCAATTAAGACATATTTTGATAAAAGGGTTATACCAGGCTTTTATATGCTATCGAGCCCTTATTTAGTCTCATATAGATATGCGGACGGGTGGTAAAGTACCTAAGCTGCGATTGTCTGGACTTTTAAGGTGGGTTCTGAGGGGAGTGGGGTAACGCGTTCAAGCTCGTCCGGACATGAGTATATGCAAATACTAATACCAACTGTTGGTGCAGCGCACGAAAAGCCACCAATGATGCTATATATTTCTTCTAGATACCCATTTGAAGATCATCACACAGGTGTATTAGAATTTCGGGTATGGCGTACATGTACCGCCTGAAAAGGTAGTAGACAAACTCCGGGGTAACTTTATTATTGCAAGCTCCGACAAGCTATAAGCATGAGGCCTGAAGAGTAAGTTAACCAGCTCATAGATGCATACCTTTGTGCTAATATGATACAGATATCAGCTCTAGATCAACATGTGGGCCACTTTTATTTACATGAATTTAATACACCTATATACCAGATCAGCCTACCCAGGTTTGCGAACGACATATATCTATACGCAAGAGAAATTAAATAGCACGCTGGCCACTATGAAGGTCGAATATGTGGTGATTGATTATAAGCTATAGTCATGGGCCAGCCATTACGAAAAAATATTTTTCGGAGAGATGTCAAAGTGCCCTAAAATGACGGTTTTAAGTAGTGAGCGATAAAGCGTGGGGAACTAGTGGTGGTGGTGGTGGTGTAAAAAGAACAAAAGAAACAAAAATGTTGGCCTCGGTGGGGAATCGAACCCCATACTGCTCTCATTTGGGGGGATTAGTGACCCATCAAGCAGTCAGACCCCTATGCTACCGAAGCTTAGTGTCCTCTGCGCAGTGAGCCGTTTATACCCCGCCGGGTCATCACTCAGGGCTTGGCCTTTTGCGTCTCGGGCCACTTGGGAACCGTGCGGTGATGCGCGCGATAATACAGTACCATCGTTCGGTCTTGGGGGTCATGATGGTAGTAAGTTCTACGACTCCGTATCATGTTGCATGTAGCTAGGGGATTACCACTTTGTTATGCACCTTGTCAAACCTGGCACTTCATGATCATCGCCAGCGCCTATCCTCCGTACACCCGCAGGCCACCACCAGTAACCCCCCCCCCTCCCCCCCAACCTAGTGGTACACCGGAGTAGCTAGGCATGCATGGTGGAGACATGCCGAGACCGCATCGGTCAAGCCAGGCTAACGTGACCCTTCTAGCTAGATCGGTCGATAAAGCATGTGTTCCTCTACTATATTTTTACGTTTCTTTCTGAAACTGGCTCGTACGTGCCGGTGCTATCAACCAGTATATATTTGGCTGCTGGAAATGAGGTCCAGCCAGGTATTAAATTAAATTACCCCATTCTCCACATCTCTCAATCTCCTACCAAAACGGCACACAACGCAGCAAAGACACACGAAGACACATCTCTCAGCGATCAATTTCATCACTACTTCAATCAAACCAGCTAGCATCACCATACATGTATCTACCCCACCACACCGATACACCACCGCAGCCAGAACAGAAACTACACAGCCGAGCTTGACCCCACCGTGACCCACCACATCCCTACTTTCAAATTTCCGAAACTCCCACTCTGCAAACCAGGGTTAGGGTTTCCGTCGTTGGCCAATCGGAATACGGCATTCTCGACAATCTCACCAGGGAACAGCTATCAATAATTTGCACCCGCGGCGGGGAGCACCTATAGACGGTAGCGGTTCCAGACGAGAGTGTTTTAAGCCTGCAGTGAGTGGAGGAGATGTATGCAAGAACCGCTGCAGGTGGTGCGAAGCTGGGAAGAATGTCTCCCTCCCTCCCCAAACGTCAGCCAGCCAGCCACTGCGCGTGAATTCCAGGTCAAAGGCCCTGTCAGAACAACCAACACTCGGGGCTAAAATAGAGTCCCGTCTGGATTACCCACTTCGACCTGCCACTGATAATCACAGTCACCACATACTCAGTGGGGGGTGGACGACCGTAGCTCCTCTACCCGACGACTCGGTTCTGCATGCAGGCGGGGAGTACAAGTATGTTTCCTCAAGGCAGAATGCTAGCTAGGTAGCTTGGGTCTTGTGCTGCGCATGTCCAAATGGGAAGATCTCTTCAGAGACTCCGCGTTAGGAGAGTTGTTCAATATCTTCCCCTTCGATCGCCAACATAGCTCTCACATGAGAAGGACCAGCCGCGGTGAGTAAAACATCATCCCCAACAACGAGATAAGAAAGTAAAAAGCCCAGCAAGTATACATCCAACAAAGGGACGGACTCCGGAAATCCGACGTCATTGGATGTACGTCCACTACGGTTTTGGGACCAGACTTTACCGAAGGTGGTATTGTTACTGCAGTTATCAAGTCCTGTAGTGTAAGAAGAACCTAGCTGTAGCAAATCCGTATCCACCTTGATGCCACATTGTAACAGTAGTCCCTGTTTTGTGCACTGTATATATGCGATTTAAGACTAGGTAAATGATCGAATATAATTTCAGTTTGAAGGCGATATTTTGAGTGCCGGATCAACGCCACATTGATACCGGACCTGATCAACTGCCAGCTTACCTGTATTCTGTTAATGGAAGCCTTCCCGTGGATATTTTTGAAGGTTTGTATGCGTTCAAATATGGTCTGTAGATTCCCCCAGGGGGTGTCTACAAAGTTGTTGTGAGCTCTTTCTATGCAAGATCTGTAATTTGTCTTCAAAGCTTCAAGTTTGAGCACCTTCAGAGTATCCACGGGAAGGCTTCCAATAACTCATTTGAGTTGTGATAGCAGTTAATTTACCCATCTGTTTTTCCACTGCGCGATTATTAATAATACCTCTTGATTACAATATGCCGTTACAGCAACCCTTCTTGCTTCAGATAACTTGTTTGTTCAACTGCGTATTGGATACAACCCTAATCCCAGAACCCCTGGGGCCGGTAAGAGTGCATTATTCTATACTTATAGTACCCCTCTCATTACCGTATTCCTCTTGTAACCGTATTCCCGTTTTTGCAGTCTTTGTGGTTTGTCTGTTGGGATAGATAGTGTACAAGTAGGTACGGAAATACTCGAGGTGGAGATGCATATGGAGACCCGGTTTGCCTGGGCGCTGCCTCTTCCTGCTTGCTGGTTGACATAAAGGCTTATGAAAAGTATCTATTCTATCAAAACTCCTGGCCGACTACAAGAAACCGGCGACAAATGGGTTGTGCCACCGTGTGTTTTCCCCTTTTGTAATAAAAGGCGTGTATACCACAGATACCCCTCTTACCCGCACAACCTCTTATCATGTAAGACTTCTTTGTATACTTTACATGGGCCGCGTACTTGCACAATCACTAGCTTAATCCAAGTATACCAAGCTCAAGCTACGGTCCTTTCTACACCCAAAAACAATTATACCCCACCTTAACCATTATGGTGAGGTCGGTTACTATCATGTGCGAGACAATACTTAACCTCACCGCAAGTATATCACTTGACCTTCATGAACACGACGTAATTCCCTTACACGAAAGAGGACTGTTGCATGTTTCAATCGTTGATGCCGTGTAGACGATAGAACGGTTCTTCATGGACGCCTCATCATATGGGCTGGGCGCGCCCCCAACGCCAGATTTAGTGCCCTCTAGGCCTGGTGGTGGTGTGCAAAGACTTGAGGGCGGATTTGGGACCCCGTGGTTGAGATAGGTACTCTGGAGTCGAACAAAAGACACAGCTTGGTATGGTAGCGTGGGTAGTCGAGTCGAGTGAGAAACTGTGCGCCAAGAAAGATCTTGGCGGCTGGGCTCTGGGCTAGGGGTGGGAGTCCATTTCATATGATTATTCCAACCCGTGTCGTTTGGAGTGCGGGAGGCGTAGGGGGGGATGGCGGGTGTTTTTGTTCAATGTGAGCCTGTGCCAGAAGCCGCTGTTGACGTTCACAGGAGGGTCAACGGTGGTGGGGCACGAGTCCGCGCGCGCGTCCAGGGGGCAGCAGCTGCATGGCCAACTAGAGAAGGAGCTGGACATTGTAGTAGCAGGGGCACAGATGATACTGGTTGCTGTTGTTGTGGCGGGGGTGCTGGTGGTGGTAGTGGGCGGTGTGGCCAGCTCGAGGTAACAAGCGTGGTTTGTGTCGATGCCTTGGAGGTAATTGATGGAAAGAGTATTGTCTTGGTTGAAGCTACGCCACCCTCTTTACGCCGGACGGGACGAAGACATGAGGCTGAATAAGGAACATACTCTATCAAAGACAAGTATGACAGCTGGGTCGACTGCCTGAAAAGAAAGGACAACCGTTTCCCCGCCGTATCCGATGCACCGGTTGGTAATGTCTTTATTGCTAGTGTAGTAGCCTTTAGGAATGTGACGGTAGTCGCTATATCCGCCATTGTAATCCGAGATGCTTGATGATTGAGCAAACGGTACAGGAACATGCACTGGTAGTTGTTGTAGTCGCTATTTCAGGTACCGTAGTCTCTAATTCCATGACAGGTATGCTGTAAACTAAGAGTATTGTGGCGTATTTTGCTTTCATGTATACGTCTTTACTATTAAAGTATAGATTAGCGGTGTCTATACTGTCTCTCTTTTTTTGGTTTGATGCCGTAGGCGTTAAACCTGTCCAATCTGCAATAACAGTCAGTTATCCATAAATTCGGCTGGCCACAGTCACTATGACGAAGAATAACCTCCCATCAAAAGCTGCTAGCACCTATAGCCTTGCCTCGGTTGTGTACCTTGGCTTACCTTGCCCTCGTCTCCGCAAAAAAACATTAGCAAAGTAGTACGTAGCCAAAAGGCTACCATCATAAGTAGCCGTATGACGACAGAGGGATGGGGTGAGAGATGGAGGGGGGTGGAGGTGGACTTTGATAAGGATTGGGAGCCGAGGTCGAGTTTATATATGGCGAGGTGGATGAGAGTCGGGAGGGGGGTGGGGCTTGGCGCAGGGTGTCAATGATTTCTTGGCACTGCGGTTACCACGCAAATCAACAGACTCTTTTTTCGGGCGAGTAGGTGAACTGTTATTAAAATGGATGATGGTTAGTCGCCTCTCCGCTTTGTGTGGACCTACATATAAGGTTACATATATCTGTATTTAGCTAGTCCTATTCATAGTCGAATTAAAAAAAAAAGCTGAGATTATAGTACCGAAAAGCGACAATTAATGATGTAAAAAAAAAAAAAAGTACCGAAAAGCGAGCTTATCCGCTTCCTTACCGGCCAGAATAACATGACACTGTGGTACTGCTACAGCACCGCTACGGTAGAATGGCTGATATATCAATTAGATCCGGAAGTTTTTAACGATAGGTACATGTATCCCTTCGTCCGAATTCGCCGATTGCTGCCCACCTATAATAGAGAAACCACACTCACATGGATGAATAACGAGATGTTAGTAAAGCCACACCAGATCTCCCTCTTCTCGGGGGCAGCATTTTATTGACAGACGAAGGGATACCGTATGAAGTATGAATAAATAAATAAACAGCTTCCCTTATTGGTGCTGTATCAGCCGAGTGATGTAATATGACGCAAGGCGCATAAGATTACTCATCCCCGCATTAGGATCGGTGCATCTTCTGATGAGGATTTTGGAGTTTCATTTCCATACACCGAAATCCAGCGCAAGAAACCCACACAGCCTCAATACACAGCCTCAATGCACATCATGTCACATGATCTTACTTACCGCGTAGGTTTGATTCGGTATTACCTATGCCTTACCCCGCATCAACACATCGCACCTCAAGAGCAAGGCAACATTAAAATCATACTTCAACAACGCTACTGCATCGACTGTTCGGGAGAGTCACAAAATGGAAGCCGTGGGAGCTGCTGCCAGTATTATGAGCCTCCTCCATATCACCGCCAAATTGACGGAAGTCAGCGCCTGTATGTTCAACGTCTCAGACACGCATCGAGCGATCAGGCACTGCTAGTTCAGGAGATTTCTGGCTTGAACTCGGTCCTTATAGATATAAAGAGACACATTGATGAGGCCGGTGACGACTCACCACTTCTACCTGCACTCGATGCACCATTGAAGGGTTTTCTGGACGCTCTTACTCAACTGGAAAAGACACTGAAAAAAGGGAAAAATTTTTTTGGCCGGAGGGTATTTCAGAGTCTCAAATGGCCCTTTGATCACGCGGAGAATGAGAGAATTAAGGCGGCTATCGAGGGGTATATGTCATCCATCAATCTCACCCTGACCTCACACCAACAGTAAGTATCTGGTACCCTCTAGCTTGGTCAGTAGCACTAAAATGGTGCAGCCGCCTAGCAAAGCAAATGGCAACCGGAATAAAGGGCATAGAAACGTGCGTGGAAAGCGTATATAAAACGGTTTCTGGGGTCCAGACAGATTTTCAGGCAGCATCGGCTGCGCAGAGGCAAAAAGAATTGAAGGAGAAGGCAGCAGAGAAAAGTGAGTCATGAATATTGAGATAATAACAGGAACATGTGAATGAGGCTAATACAGAGCAGAGAGACAGAGGCAGGAGGTTCTAACATGGCTCTACTCCGCTGACTTTTGGGTGAAGCATAACGACATAAGTACACGACGACAGGAGGACACGGCGTTCTGGCTCGTAGAATCACCAGAGTTTGAGCGGTGGAGAAGTGGTTCTAATGCTACCCGTCTGTTATGGGGTTATGGAAAACGTAAGGCCACTCCTAGCTTATATAAACCGTTTCTGACGTACGGTAATTTAGCGGGCGCCGGTAAAACGTTTTTGAGGTATGAAAAAATCTTAAAAACCTCTTGCTACGTACTAAAAAAATACTACCAGTTCTCGAGTGATCGATTATCTACAGGCTGAAAATGGTCCCGGAGGTGACGGAGTGGCCTTCGTGTACTTCGCCTACGATGAAAAGGTCAATCAAGCAGTGACCGAAGTCCTTGCCAGCTTGATAAAACAGCTCGCTCTTCAACTTATGGAGCTGCCAGTCGAGATTCTAAAGTTGTTTGAAAAGCTTGAGCATCATGCAAAGCGCCCAAATCTAGAAGAATTAATGGGGGCTTTGGGATCACTATACCCACTTTTTGGACGGATATTTCTGGTGTTTGACGCGCTAGATGAGTGCGACGAAGTTCCACAAAGAAAAGAGCTTCTGTCTTTATTCCATCGCATGGAAGAATCTGGGGTCTATATTTTTATTACAAGCCGTCATTACCCACAGGATATACAAGCTTCACTCCGCCGTGCGCAATCCATTGAGCTCTCGGCCAATGGCGGAGATTTAAAGAAGTATGTGCTGTCAGAGTTAAATGACAGCGGACGGATAAAGCCATTTATAGAGCAAAGAGGAGAGTTAAAGGACAGAATTGTGGAAACTCTCATCAATTGCGCCGATGGAATGTAGGTTAGGTACAAGTCTTTACAAAGGTGTTTTCTAACGTAGCCTAGGTTCCTGCTTGTGCATCTTCACCTCAGATACCTTTGCGATCAAGTGTCGGTTAACCAACTAGTCAAGGCATTGCAGAGTATTCAGGACTCTACTGCAACGACGCATAGGCTAAACCCCACCTATGATAGAGTGATGGATAAGATGCTCAACCAGTCTGAGGAGTGTGTAAAACTCGCAATGTCCGTCCTGAAATTCTTAGTGGTCGGATATAGGGCCTTCACAGTCCGCGAAGTACAAATAGGTGTTTCTCTTGCGCTCGAGGAAGAGACATATGATGCGGATCACAATCTGATAAAAGACAGCCTTCCAACAAAGGAAACACTACTAGCGGTATGTGCTGGGCTGATATCGATCGACGACGAGGACAATGTCCGTTTAGCTCATCTTACCGTCAAGCGATACCTATTAAAGAGGATAAATACAGTCGATGCACAGAATATGATGGCTAGTCTCTGTGTATCATTTTTGGTTCTCGGGACTCTGGACGACCCGATGCCGATACCTCCCATTCATCCCAGCGCCCGCAAACGCTCTTTGCTTAGCTACTGCGTCGACAGTTTGGCGAGTCATCTACAACTTTGCGATGCTACGGCCGCTCGTAAGAATATTGAATATTTGTGCAGTCACCCGCGGCGTCTTCATCTATGGCTCCTTCTTAGTCGCCCTATTATCCACATTTTCTATATCGATTATTTGAAATTCGACTCTACGCAAGCGCCACCCCTATTGCACGTGATATGCTTCATTGGAAACTACACTTTGGTTAAACTTATGATAGAAGAAGGAACCTATGACCTCAGAAAGCCTGACATATATGGACTTTGTGCTCCCCACTGGGCCGTCCCTTCAAGTGTTCAAATACTCAAACTCCTCGTTGACCATGGCGGCGACGTTAATGTGAGTTTCTCCCTTCGAGAAGCTCCGCTGCTATCCGTCGCTGCGAGATGTGGGCGATATGATAATGTACAGTTCCTGTTGGACAATGGAGCCGATATCGAGGCCCGTGATACAAAGGGTAACACGCCACTCCTCGAGTCATCTAGCGCGGGGCATTTGAGCACTGTTGCCTTGCTCCTACAAAGGGGAGCGGTGGTCGATTCCAAAAATAATGCTGGGACTACCCCTCTGGCTACGGCGTGAGAGGAGATATGGAGCTTGAGAAGCTTTTACTTGAAAACAAAACTTCACATTTAACCAATTACAACTCTCAAGATCTAACCCATGGCGCCATCCCGACAGCTGTAAACAAGCACGGGGAAACACCTACGAGTCGTGGTCCCGAGGTGGATTGCCGGGTGTGGGGGCACTTATGTTTGCATTATGAACGTGCATTTGTACTAGGCCAGGTCGGTGAAGTTATTACAACGGGCGGTGCCAGTAATCTACTCCTGGACTTCTCTACTACTAGATTTAAGTTCCTTTTAGGAGATTTTAATTTTCCTACGTTGCCCTTCATCCCAGACAAGGAGGGTGATCTTCTTGTTTGTATTGCGGCGGCGATGGTGGCGTTTTTTAGCGATATCCACCTGGGTGTACCACCGCCGCTTCCGGTCGTACTCGCTCTTGATGGACCGTCACCTTTTAGTCCCTCGTCATCGCTTCTCCCGACAGAGCTCTCAAGTCAATTACCGAGTAGAGATAACTATGGATGCACTCCGCTTATAACTACGGCAGAAAACCGCTGCAGCAACAACGTCAGAATACTACCCGGCCCCGGGGCTGACACTTCGACCGTCGACAATTCGGGGCGGACTGCATTGGATATTGCTGATTAGAAGGGCTTTGATGAGATCAAAAAGCTTCTACATGATCATGGACATGCGGGAGGGGCCGTTCGGGTTGGAGCGTCCTCCTTCTTTCCGTTGCCTATAGCTGCTCCCCCATACTCTCCCACGCAGGATGGGTTTAGGAGATATTGAGTGTGGGATATGTTATATGTCGTTTAAGTGATTCCGTCATTATCTGCGTTGGATAATACGTCTTGTGGTAGAGTAAATTGTGGACTTTTAAGGTGTATTCGTTAGGTTTGATAAGGCACATGAGACTTCGAAGTAGAATCAGGCGTCCTATGTTTGACATTTTGAGATACATCGAGTTACGTATTCGGCGGAAGGTAGTGAAGTAGCTACATCAAAATAAAGATCGAGTATATCTATTTCAAAAGGTTGGATTCATGCTTTATATAGCCAACATAAACTAACAGAATTACTGAGATTGTTAATGATTACTTGGTTGCTTCCATTCTAACGGGTCCGCGTTAGGCCTTTTTTTTTTGCCGTTCCTTCTTTTTTTTTCCCCCTCCCTTCCTTTTTCTCCCTTCTTCCCCCCCCCCCCCCCCCACTTTTCTCTACGCCCTTCTAAATGTGCCTGTGTATCCGTAGGTGAGTTAAAGGCCTTCGCCCACCACCAGAATACCGATACAAAACATCAAATATAGTGCTTTAAGGTACGAGAGGTTGAGCCCCTTATATATATATATATATATCTCATATACTACGTCCCCTTATGTGACACACATGTACTTTGATTGATCCAGGCATGTGATCTGGACACCGGATCCCTCCCTAACATCGGAAGCCCAGACCCAACATTTCCCCACTACCGGTAGACACGATGTTGATATATTTCTATCCCAGCAATGAATTCGTTCATGCCTATCCTCCTCGGGGATCTTGGCGTACTCCGGCCACACTGGATCTAGGGTATAATTGAATATGATGTATATATCCACCCCCGAACATGAGCAGATGCTGCGGGGCGTGCCGGCCATGGCATGGTTACGATCTCTTGATACACGGTGGGACCCCGTGGCAAACATGGATTTATGCAGTGGTGGGTAGTAGTACATGACTCGATACTATTATAGACGAACGGGTAGATCTGGGGGGAGATTGTTGGCTATTATGGTCATGGCGGGAGTTGCATGTGCAGGGGAAATAAGGTTAATGGAAACAATTCCGGGATGTGGTGGGAGTATCGGATTATTGGTGAATAAGCCGTGAGGCTAGATATTTAATAGAGCGGCTTCAAATTTTGAGCTCTTGGCGGGCTATCCACACCAAAAACCGGTCGCCAAGAACTAAAAACCTAGACCCAGGGGTTGGTTGCCAAAACGTCTGATCAGATACTAACACATATTATATTCGATCAAATCAACATTTCGAGCACCTCCGACCTGTATATACCCCGCCCTGCCTGTTTCAATACTGGTTTCCTCGCGTCGATTGTAAGTCCCATATATAGTCTGCCTATCAGTATATATCTAAACAATTTTGGGACGTCACTGACCCCACCAGCTTGGGTAGCAGTTACTAGGGTCCACCGGTGGACTGGGGGGATCAGTTAGTGAGAGCCTACAGTGGTGTTCTTTATGATGTATAGTGTTTGTGAGGACGGCGGTAGGTACAAACCTTCATTTCCAAACTGCTGGTGGATTCAACGCATATATAAAGTCCAGATTATCCGCCCTCTGGAATTCCGTGGGGTCGAGACCTTGCATGTGATTTCCGTAACCAGCTAGCTGGCTTTGATCGATCCTGCGGAGTTATTAAACCAGGCTCAATCCAGCGCGCGTAGATGCTGTCTGCCCCGTTGCGCTTTGGTGGTGCTTGAAACCTATCTCATACATGACCACCACATATAAAGTGCCTATATGAGATTAAAGTGGGGTTTTTTCGGGCCCGCCAAGAAGCATGGATCCCCCTGTGAACTGAACCCTGCACCCCGCACCCTGCACCGCCACATCTTTGGGGCTGGTCAATCAAGAACAAAACCGGGGAAATCAAGCGAGAAACATTCGGGTTTTGTACTGCCGTGGGAAGGCTTTTGATTACTCTACATATATGAGAGGGAATATTGGTTTGTGGTGTGTGGATGCAGCCCAGTATTCAAAATATGATATCGTACCAATTGGGATTACTTAAATTGTGAGGTAGGTACTTGGATCGGAAACTTGCACGTCTATCAATGGTCCCGGGTGGGACGCCATGCATCATGTTAGTGTCTCTTCAAGAAATGATCTCCGCACTTAAATCAAAGAAGAGTCATCAATACCATGGATATTGTGCTTTTATGATTGAGATAGACACCTTCTCCTTCACCGGACTTTAGTGAAACAACGAAACTTCGATCAGCTAGTATATCGTCGCTGTAACTGGCCCCTTCACCTCTTGAACTCCTTAAACAGGTTTTCCTCGCCAAATATCAACCAACCAACACCTGTTCTAGTGAGGGGGTTCCGGTGAAGGAAGAGGTCGTCTCTCGAATAATAATCCCCGCACTAATTCCCACCCTCCGGGCCATGGTAGCCAATGGTATATATATATCTCGGGCTTTGATTCGATCTTTTTTTTTCCCTTGTTTACATCATTAATTGTATCCAGTCCGAAGGCTATGACAATATCAAACTACCCCAGAACTTCCCGCCCTTCCACCGCCAACTACAACAAAAGGAAGATTTGATTCAATCTTGATCAAGGGACCTTTCATATATATATTGAGGTACTTCCCCCGCCCCGACACCACCCCGATAATCCAAGAATCCCAGGAACATGTTTGGTCGCCAGAAGACATACTCGAAGATCCCCATGATAACCCCCGAAACCCCCGCAACAAACCCGAAAGGCGGGGCCGACAGTACTGGATCAACTACATTGCCAAACCAATGGGGTGTACACTGGTTAACACCCTTACGGATGGTCATAGCCTTTGTGACCGGTCTCGCCTGCGCAGTAGGGCACCACCTATTCTACCGCAGTCTTGTCGACCAGAGCGCCGAAGAGGGGCAGCAGCGGAATGTCCGGGTGGGGACAGCACTTGCTTTCATGTCCCGTGCTTCTTTTGCTGCCGCTGTGGGGATGGCGCATCGCCAACGTAGGTCCATCATTATATGTTGACGGCTTGGCTCCGGGGGGATTAAGATGGTGCGATATATATATCGATTGGACTAGCTGGGCTGGACTGGGCTGGGCTGACATCGCAAATTTCTGGGGGTGCTATCTAGGGATATGGCATTCGATCCGGAAGAGGTACATCTCCATCGAAGGGATTGATGCGCTCTTCACTGCCACTACCGACCCCACATCATTCACCATCCCCGAGATGCTCTTGCGAGCAAGGGTATCTTCTCTCATGGCTCTCATCGTCTGGCTTCTCCCCATCTCCGCAATCATCGTCCCCGCCACCCTCTCCGTCGAGTACAAGCTCTTTGGGCCCTACAGCTACCCCGGCACCTCCGTCCCATATGTCAATACCACAACTGCCACACACCGCACCAGCGACGCCGCACGCAGTCAGTGGGGGCTGAAGACGCTCGTCAACGTCGCGAAGGACTCATACTTTAGTTACTTAGGGCCGAGCTCGCATACACGGACGCTGACGCTCGGCACGATCCTCAGTCAGTCAGTCCCGAATATAGAGTCGCCGTGCTCGGCAAACTGCTCCTACGAGCTCGAGTTCTACGGACCATCACTCAAGTGCGAGCTAGGGCTGTACGAAGGGTTGAACTACACCGATGCCTCGCTGCCTTGGAACGGCTGGATCGACGGTAACTACGGCAACATGGTGTACTACGCGGCGAGGGTCCCTGTGCCGGAGAACAGCACAGACTGGAAGCGCGGGCTCAAGAACCGCCTACAGGTGCTGAGCAGGTGGGGGCAGAACAACGGGGGAAATTGGGACCACGCCCAGGCGACCCAGTGCTCGCCCTACAACACAAGCTACGATGTCAATATAACCTTCACAGACGGCCTCCCCACGTATTCTATCAACTCAGTCACCCACATCTATGCTCTCAATGAGAGCAGCCTCGACGACGGCGCCTACGAAGACATCACATCGTGGCCGCAGATGGCCATAATCGACGCCCTCTACGACGATATCCTGCTCGGCTACGTCTCGTACACTGGTATGCGGAACAACATCAATAACACTCTCATCCTCGGTACGGGTCTCATCAAGGAATACACCTTCGGCGGCGTCATAAACCTCACCTACGCGGACAACATCATTGCTACCCTCGAGGAAATGTCGCACAACGCAACGCTCGCCCTCTTCTCCATCGCCACGGACCGCATCAACGTTACAAGCCAACAGTCTTCGCTCCGCCTGGTGTTTGTGTACAGCCAGTGGGTGCTGCTGGCTACCTATGCTGTCGCCGCGGTGGCGGCGGTGGTCTGCCTCCTCGTGGGGGTGGTGGCGCTCAGATCGAACGGTGTCTCCAGTGATGTGGCGTTCTCGAGGGTCTTGGTCACAACAAGGAGTAGGGAGATGGATGAGCTAGCCAAGGGCGCGTGTCTCGGTGGAGATCCGTTCCCAAGGAACCTGAGGAAACGGCGGGTCAGGTTTGGAGAGATTGGGGTGGGAGACGGGGGAGTGGGGCATGCAGGATTTGGTACAGAGCAGGCGGGGGTGGCGGCGTTGAGAAAGGGGGTAAGGTACGAGTAGGGGGTTGGGTTTTGGATTTGGTTTTTCAGATTTGTAGATGGGTCTGGTGTGGGAAGGGCGAGGTGGGGGAATTTTATTTATATAGTCGGTTTTTGTGCATCTTGGTTTTATTTATGTGGGGTCTTGGAGCACGGAGAATGTTTTGGCCGTTGTGGGAGAAAAGGTAGCTTGATGTATGTAATTGATGAAAAGGTGTTCCTACTTACGCATGAAGAAACACGTATGGTGCGGTGCAGCTTAAAGGTGACAAAAGTTGCATCGCTTATAACTTTTCAACAAGACAAAATATCAAAAATCTAACACACAAAATTGTAGATACAGGTATGATGAAGACATTTGTGTGTTAGATTTTTGATATCTTGTCTGTTGAAAAAGTTATAAGAGATGCCATTTACCTATTTTTGTATGTAAAAAGCGCCAAGACCTGGTGGAGTGGAACAGTATTATACCCATTTATACCCCCTACATCACACACTTGCAGCCAAGATGTAGTTTTCAGCCATAACATGGCTGGAATCCAAGGCTCTTATTGGTCAACAAGCAGCCGGAGTGGCTATGATTGTTCCAGCTGAGATACCGGCATGTCACCTTTAAGACGCGCCGCACCATATTATCGTTGGTCTTGGCGTCTGGCGGGAAATGTTGCTGCGGTATCATTGACCCCCCGCCCCCGCAAGGGTGCGGAACGAACCACCGACCAACTGATCCCTCCCGAGGGAACTGACTCCTGGATGAAGTTTCTACCCCACTCTACTCTGCTCTGCGCTGTAGTTACGCTCAGCATCAACGGCAGGTCTTGTGTGCCCACACTCAAGATAGTACAGAACTCCGAAATCAACAGTAACCCTAACCCTGTCTGTCCTGGGTTTTTTTTTATTCACGGCAACTATTTTGCCCTCACATAAGCTCTTAGCAGATTTTGCTTAACGACCACAATAGTCGTTAACACTAGACCGAAATGCCCATGTAAGACTTTAATGCATGCGGCCAAGAGTCCACCCTATCTATAATATATGGGTGTAGTACTCAGTCGTTAATTAAGAGTCGGAATTTTTGATAGGCGTTTGTCGGCGACTGAGTTAACGTGTGAGTATAGATATATATTTAGAGCCAAAAAATACTCCATTTGTATGGGACAGCGGCGCCACCACTCGGTACCCGAGTACATGCTGAGAAATACTTGAGGACTGAAAATTCTACACTGTGTATTTCTCATAAAGTGACTTGTCGGTTGCAATGGCGGCTACAGGGTTGCACTAAAAACTAGTGAATTCATATGGGGTCTGTGTCTGTGTTTGTAGACTTCGTATTGTTTTTTTTTTTTTTGGGGGGGGGGTTGGAACTCCCGTGGTACAGGGGTGCATAAGCGAGCTCTTGAGGGCGGTCACAATGTATCACTCGGTCTTGGCAGCGGCACTGCTACGCATTACCTCTTTTGCTGGTGAAGCTGCCAACACCTTAGGAGGCCGCGTAGTGCCCAGAAGTAGTCAGAAATACGCCGCCTGTACTCCTGAGAACTGGTTTATGGTCGTCACAGTGGCGGGGGTGGCCCATGGAGTCCCTCTCGTATCCTGGTGCAGTGGTTCCGAGATGCATCGCTTTATTCCCCTACTTAGGTATAGTTCTTAGATTTCTTTCTAAAATATTTACCCCTTGTACTGTTGTGGCGTTGTGTTTAGGTTCTATTTTTGTGATGGTAGTATCTGATATGTTGTCAGGCCAAATTTCAATCAGAGGCACTTAACCATAGAGACTTTCTAAGCGTTACATTCATCACGTTGCCATAAAGGGTTTGTCTTTGGCATGCATGACGGTTTGCAACAATAGTTCAGTCTATTGCGCTGTTTATATATGGCTACTAGAAAGGGTTTAAGTGCCTCGTTGCCATTTGGCCTGACAACTTATCAGATACATGTCGTTAGAAACCCTAACCCTAACGACATCCGAAAACTTGCCAAAGAAGGTATCTGAGGGCCGATCACGGGTCTGTTCTTGCGGGTCTAATAATGTGCCTAAAGACACCATAACTACGACAGAAACTATTCCCACAATGTCTAGACCGTGGCTACCATAAAGAATCAGTTCTTTATATGGGTGTATAGGTGGTCAGAAAAAACCGCCCCTATATGCCAAGTACGGATACAGACACTTCAGCGATTTCATATCTTTCTCTGGGCTCGTTATATATATGTATATATTTACATACGCCATCTCGATCTTGGTCATCTCCCCGCCTAGTCTCTCATAAACCTCGTTTTTGGGTTGATGGGTGGGAAGTCAGTCATTTCACAGCGCCGTGACTGGCCCGGAGGGGGGGGGGAAGGCGGGAAGGAGAACACCGTTCCCCCCACAACAGGGACCAATGAATGAAACAAAAAAAAGGGGGGGGGGATCTCACAACGTATGGAAGGAACAGCTCACATCGATCATTAGGTTACAATAAAACACAACTCCCCCCATCATGGCTGGAGTATATCCAGTGAAGATACTAACTAAAGTACCTCCCACGTAGCCGTCGATAGACCTCACAGCATCTACCCCCAGAATACCTTGAACTAACCCCCCACCACCCCAAATCAACTAGTTAGTACGATCAACTGCTCAAAATCTGCGATAATCCCGCTGGCACATGGTGGAACATACCCGATCAGTCACCACCGACTTACATATCGGACATGGCACCTCTCTCCTTCCGGGCACCCCCTGCGCCTCAATCCCCATCTCCCCACAACACCCCTACACCACCCACAAGTTAGCCATACTCACCCCTCACCAGGAAGAGGTACTCACAGCACACAACACCAGATGCCTACACGGCATCAGCACTATATCCGCAGTCGGCTCAAAGCAAGTCACACATTGGCCCACCTCCCTTGGCTCCGTTCCCAGCTGGCGCTGCATCTCCTTGCCCGCTAGTGCTAATAGCTGCCGCTGTTCATGCTCGTCTAGTCCGGGCTCCATGGATTGATATAGTAGTCCAATGATCTCCTCCTGGGGCTGCATGTCTGCCCCCTGCGCGGCGGGGGGCGGTGGTGCTAACGCGGGAGCGGGGGCATTGCCGGGATTGTAGTAAACCGGAGCACCACCGTTTAGGCCAGGGGCGCTGACGGGTGTGATATGGGTTGGTGGTGCCGAGATGGAATTGGTACCGCCTCGGCGGAGCCTAGGTGCAGGCGCGTGTAGTGGGCGCGTGGGAGGTGCGGGCTGGGACCGCCGAGCGGGTCGTGGCTTGGGGCGGAGTCCTACGGCTAGGCTTAGAGACGGTTGGCGGCTGGGGGCAAACCGGCGCCAGCTGATACGAACATCTCGCTGCCTAGACACCACCCCTACCCGCCGCTTACCTTGGGTCATTAACCGCCGTAGGAGAGCCCTCCGCACACCGAGCTGCAGCTCTAAACCCCATAAAGCCATGACCAGAGGATGAGATTCAGGTGCTGGCCCTGCTTCTAGTTCTGGTGGTGCAGGTGCGGGTACTAATGCCGGTAGTGGTAATGGTGCGGGCTCTTGTGATGATTCTGGTGCAGGCGGAGGCGCGTAAGACGGTGCTAGTGCGAACTGCGCGATGAACACCATAGGCAGACTCTCCAGCCGCTCATTGATGCCCATCCCGCCATCCGACAGCTCATCGGACCCGCCATCCGACAGCTCATCGGAGGACGACCCGCCATCCGGCCGCTCCAGCCGATCATCGGCTGGGAAGACATAATCTGGCCACACAGGGGGTGTCGATCCTTCATCCCTTGCACCCGTGGGCGGGGGGGTCTCTGAGGGTGTTTTTGCTGGCTCTGGTGATTGTTCTCGTACTGGTGCCGGTTCTGGTTCTGGTGCTGGTAGTACTAATTCTGGTGCTGGTGCCGGTTCTGGTGGGGGTGCGGGCGCGGGGGTCTCTGAGGGTGTTTTTGCTGGCTCTGGTGATTGTTCTCGTACTGGTGCCGGTTCTGGTTCTGGTGCTGGTAGTACTAATTCTGGTGCTGGTGCCGGTTCTGGTGGGGGTGCGGGCGCGGGGGCCTCTGAGGGTGTTTTTGCTGGCTCTGGTGATTGTTCTCGTACTGGTGCCGGTTCTGGCTCTGGTGCTGGTAGTACTAATTCTGGTGCTGGTGCCGGTTCTGGTGGGGGTGCGGGCGCGGGGGCCTCTGAAGGTGTTTTTGCTGGCTCTGGCGATTGTTCTCGTACTGGTGCCGGGTCTGGTTCTGGTACTGGTACTAGTGCTGGTGCTGGTGCCGGTTCTGGTGGGGGTGCGGGCGCGGGTGATGGCCGAGGACAGGGTGCTGCGGGCGCGCTCGGGCGTCCCCCGGGGCCCGGCGCGGGCTGGAGCCGGCTAAGTACGGCTTGCAGTAGCTCAAGCTCCTGTATCGTTGCTGCCACCTGCTGAGCGAGGGGTAACTGCTCATCTCTCGAAGCCGTGGCCGGAGGGGCCTGTGGGGGTTCTGCTTCTGGTGCAGGTGCCATTACGGGTAGTATAGCAGCCACCACCGCTGGAGTATCCAATTGTTCAAGCTCCCGTCCCATTGCAGCCAGCGGGATACTGAGGGTCAACTCTCCATCACCTAAAGCGGTTGCCGGAAGGCCCTGTGGGGGTTCTAGTTCCGGTTCTGGTGCCGGTTTGAGTGCGGGTACGGGTGCGGGTGCGGGTGCGGGTGCGGGTGCGGGTGCGGGCTGGAGTTGGCCAGGTTGTTCATTGGGACTGTTAAGCCCTCTTCCCCAGTTCCTCACCCTCTCATGGTGGGCCCTGAACCGCTCATCATAGGCCTTCACAAACCACTCGTGGGCCCTCATCCGCTCCATGAAGGCCCCCTGGCCATCGCTCGCAGCGGCGGTGGGAGGGGCTGGTGAGTGCTCTGTTGCTGGTGCCAATGCGGGCGGTATAGGAGCCTCCACCGCCGGATTATCCAGCTGCTCAAGCTCCGGTCCCACCGCGGTCAGCCGCCCACCGAGGGTAAATCTTTCATTGCTTGGGGGCATGGCCAGGAGATCCTGTGGGGGTGCTAGTTCTAGTTCTGTCGCAGGTATTAATGCCGGCGCCTCAGCAGCCACCACCGGCGGACTCCCTGGCCGCTCATTGAAGGTCAATGGCAGCCCATCAAAGTCCCTCGGCCTCTCATCTAAGGCTAGTTGTTGTTCATCCCTGGCGGCCGCGGTCGCAGGGGCCTGTGAGAATTGCGGCTCTGGTTCTGGTTCCGGTTCTGGTTGCGGTCCCGGCTCTGGAACCCTAACTAACGGCTCTGGTTCTGGCTCCGGCTCTGGCTCTGGTTCTGGCTCCGGCTCTGGCTCTGGTTCCGGCTCTGGTTCCGGTTGCGGCTCTGGTTCCGGTTGCGGCTCTGGTTCCGGTTCCGGCTCTGGTTCCGGTTCCGGCTCTCGGTCTGGTTGCGGCTCTGGAACCCTAACTAACGACTCTGGTTCTGGTTCTGGTTCCAGCTCTGGAACCCTAACTAGCGGCTCTGGTTCCGGTTCCGGCTCTGGTTCTAGTTGCGGCTCTGGTTCTGGTTCTGGTTCTGGCTGTGGTGCCGAGGTTGGTTCTCGTACGGGTGAGGGTGCGGGTGGTGGCCGAGGACGGGGTGCTACGGCCGAGCTCGCGCGTATTCCGGGCTCTGACGTGGAACGGAGCCGGCCAAGTCGGTCATCCAGCTTCTCAGATCCCCGTGTTATTGCTGCCTGCTGCTTTCCGTAGTCCCTTAATCTCTTACCGGAGCCCCTCAGCCACTCAAGCCATTCATCCAAGGCCAACTGCTGCAAATCAATGTCCCTCTGATCCTCATTGAGGCCCTCCAGCCATTCATCGTAAGTCAACTCGTCATGTTGTGACTCCACCCACTCATTGATGGCTAACTGGTCATCCGACAGCTCACCGGGGGTCGACTCATCATCCCTTACATCCACGGCCGGGGGAGGGTCGTAAGGGTAGTAGTTCTGGTGCTGGTGCGGGTGGTGGCCGAGGACGGGGTGCTGCTTCCAGGCGGGGACTGGCGCAGGTGGGAGCTGGGAGAAGCTATTATAATCATAACAGAGCCTACCCAGCCGCCCCGCCATCCGGTAATACTCTGACCACCACATATAGGAGGCCTGTGACGGTACCAGTGCTGATGTAGGCACTGGCACTGGTACAGGTGCTAATGGCGTTTCTAGTTCTGGCGCTGACGCAGAATGTGATGCCGGATATGTTGATGCTGGTGCTGGTGCTGGCGCAGGCGCAGGTGCTGGTATTGATGCCGGAGCTGATTCTGGTTCTGGTCCTGGCTCCAATGCCGGCGGGGGTGCTCGCTCTTGTTCTTGCCCTTGTTCTTGTTCTTCTGTTTCTGGTTTTGATTTGGGTTCTGGTTCCGGCGCTGGTGCTGGCGGGGCATCATCCACCACCGGCGGGCTGCCCTCTGCCCGTCGTAGTTGCACACCTGGCCGCGCTGTCGCCGGCGGTTCCTCGCTGCCTAGGGTGCCCGACGCCGGTTGCGGGCTCGCGCGATGTCTATCCCCCGCCGGGGTGTTTCGCTCTTCGCGTGCCATTCTGGGTGGTGCCCTCCCGCGGTCCCCCCGCGGTGCCCTCCAGCGACCGCCTCGTGGCCCTCTCCCGCGGCCCCCCCGCGGTGCCCAACCACGGTCTTGTAGCGAGGCGCCACCCCGTTGGTCCTCTGCTGGGACGTATCGTGACGCTGTTTGAGGGGAGTGGTGGCGGTCGCCGTTGCCTGTGGGACCGGAGGAGCGGGCTTGTTCGATCCGGGAGCCCCAGTCCGAATTGGAGGGGTGGGTAATGGCCCGTGGTGCTGGGCGGGTGCCGGTAGTGGTTGTGTTAGTGGTGGTGCGTGCTGGGCGGGTGGTGCCGCTGGGGCCAGTTGGGGCTCTCCCACGCCGCGAGTCTCTCTCCGGCCCCACCGCGTTCGGGCTGTTGCCAGTCGGCTGGCTCTCGCCACTGGCCGGAGCTATTACGGGGCAGTGTTTCGCGACTACTTCTGCCCAGGTGCCCATCTTGACCGTGGTGGGTTCGTACTGCTGGCACCGTATATTATAGAAATAAGAGGATATGTGGTATAGATTGGTGTTGAGGTCTGTTTACGCGTATTGACCTTGTTATGATGGTTATTATTATTATATTATAATCATTATTATGATCGTGACTCCGGTTTGACGTGTAAGTTCTTCCACCTGCATGCATCTTTCAGGCAGCCAATACACGTGGGTTAGGGTCAAGAGGGGGCAGAGAGTCTGGTTGGCCAGATTATTCTCGAGGCTGTAGGGAGTGCTCTTCTAGGTCAAGCTCGTCCGGGATGGTACCGCAGCTGCCTCTTTTGATCATCGCCGGTCGCCGTTGTTTGAGGTCTGCAGGATTCTCTTCTCTAGCACTGGCCGAATGTGTTGTGGATGATACATATGACATGTTCCCAGCGTGGGCTTCTGGTTCGTGGCTTTGTTATGTAGTCCTGTGTTGAATACTCTAGAGTAGATACTCGACGAGTGGAGGTGGGGATGCTGCATATCATCGAAAGCATTAGCTGCAGTACAAGAAAGGAGCAGTGTGACTCACAGGTGGGGAAATGCTGGTAGCTGCTGCTGCTCCACGTCCTGTTCTCCCCTGCTCTGCACTGCTCTGCTCATCGTGGAGTCGGTGGTATTGGACAATCAATTGCAAGATGTCAGCCTGGTTTGCTAAAAGTCAGGGTTAGGGTTCAATACCTAGATAAGATTTTGTGGTGAAGAACTTGAAGAGATCCACTTAGCAGGTGTGGAGAGGAGGAGTTGAGGTTGAGATATGGTCGGCATCGGACGTGCTGTGGGTGAGAAGGGTCTGGGGGTGGGCATGGCCTGCAACTGTGGTCTGTATCCGGAAATCAAGGGTTAGGTTTCTACGTGCAAACAATTATTTTATTGGGCCAAGTGACCTAGTGTAGGCGAACGGGTATTGGGAGCATGTCGGGTCAGGTCAATATATTTAAGCTCTTGAAATAAATTGTGGATTAATTTATCAACCGGGCCAATAGTCTCATGCAAGGGTCAAACTTTTCTTCCTTCTCACCAATTGCAATCCTTACAGAGTTGCCAAGCTTTCTGCTTCCTTTCATCCATTGGCTCGGGCCTTGACTCAAGCGTATTTAAATATTTCTTTAGACATGAACCCGAGGTAGGTGCTTCAACTTCTTCTATTCCAGAATCTATAAGATTGATGACTCTCTTTCTACTATTACTGGATCTTTTTGAGCATTGGTCATGGTTATTGCGCCGGATACAATTGTTATAGAGGGATATATATATAACCCCCCTATATTGGTGATTCTTTTGACGAAAAAGTCTCGTCCCATTTCCTTTAGAGCAAATATCGTCACACACCGGCAAATCCATCCCCGTCCCAGCTTCTCTTTTCTTCCGTTCTTAACAAGGGCCCAAAAAGACTACTCTGAATATCAAAACCCACTGAAATACTAGTCAGGAAGCTACAGCCAAAAGCGGTGGCAGGTTTTTTCAGCTTTGGCTACCCAGTACTCGTGGGAAGTCACAAGACATCGGTGACATATCCATATACATATCTAGCACACGGAGACTATATTTTTAGCCACCTATACTCCCAGATTTATCAAAAACCCACTGAGATACCAACCAGGAAGCTGCACTTCCAAGTGGTGGCGGACTTTTTCGGGTTTGGCTATCAGCTCTTATAGAGAGACATGAGATATCGTTGACATGTCTATATCCTTATTTAGCACGCGGAGACTGCACCCTTGGCCCACAAGCATCTTATTCCGCCAAGAGGTCACTGAGATCACCCCCCCCCCGGCCCCCTCGATAGCAAGTAGGGTCAACCCTAGCTGACTTGGTCATGATATTTAAATCCTACTTGCCTAACTCTTTCATAGGATCCGGATTACCAACAAAAAACCACAAGTAAGTTATTTTTAATTTTCTACCATATAACATAAACTAACTGAAACAGAATATCACGGATTCTACAGTGCCCAAATTGATGGGGTATTGCCTGGGGAAGGGGAAGGTGGTTCGCCGGCCATGGTCACGCTAGGGCGCCTGGATCGCAGACCTTTCCTGGCTGCTCTCTTGAGCCAGACGGGTCTCAGAATCTTGTAATCAGTGGGTGATGGTGGATTATACCTCCTAGAGCAGCTGGGTCACAGTCTTTGATATAGTAGATTCAAAGCGCAGGAACAGATAAATCCGCGTGTAAAAACACAATGCAATATTATATCTTAATAGAAATAATATAAATCTTGAATCAGTGACTGGCTCCCAGGCTCGGAGCTCAAGCACCAATACTTGAGGAATGGCCATATCTCGAATAATTGGAATTGGATTAAGGGGTTTCCTCGCAATTTGAGCGGTGTGGGTGCGGTAAAGCTGTCTTTTGATGAAAGGGTGATTATATGTTGATCCCACAACACAGGGGGCAGATCCCACAACAAGCCCATGACCAAGGGACCGTCACCTTGGGATATTAGCCACACTTTTAGTAACACCCAGAGAAAAGAGTAAAAAAGAGTTTCCATACACACATTACATTACCCCTACACGTTCAGATATATCCTAGGCACGTCTCCCTCACTGATGACTACCTTAACATGTCCCAATCATCAAATATCACTCGCCTTCAATGCGGTCACGTGATATTACTGCTCACCCCATCTCCGCCTGAACCCCACCCCAAGACTTGTTATAATACTGGTCAGTGGTCGTAGTGACCGTAAGCAGTCGTTGTCATTATAGTCACCGTAGTTGTGGCGGTGGCGGTTGTTATAGTGGCCGTGGTTTGTATCGTTGGCTGGGGTTGAATATCTAGGAAAGTGCACCACCGCGCTAAAGCGACTTCCAGTGATGGAAATCGGGGTATCATTATGGCAGCTACTAGTCGGAGAAGGTTATATCGTGGGCTGTGCCATTGAGGGGCTCTACATTGGGTGCGTCCAGTAGAACATTTCCAGGGTGGAAGGTCGGTGAGCATACGGGCAGGGCTGTTTGTATTACAGTACAATCTCGCTATAAGGATATCGTTTATAAGGATATATAGCCTATAAGAATACCGGCTGGGCTGCCGGGTCCTTTTTGGTGTGGAAATAGGGATATTATGCTATAAGGATATCATGAAGATATGTGAAATATTTGTATGGGTATCCTTATAAATGGAGTAGGGTTAGGTTTATGTTCTTAGCCGCAATACCTCGCGGGTCAGGAATACGGTACGGAGAAACTGGAGGTCGGACAGGTACCACCCAAGATTACTTAGATGGGCTTGGAGCATGGAATCATGATATTAAACCATCTACAATCTATAACTACTTCCGGGAGAGTACGGTCAAATTCTATGAGCTGCCATCGTACCTCTCAACCACTATTGTACCAAGTGTAGCACAAACAAATCCAGACCTTTAATTTCCACCTAGTTTGGCCTACCACTTCAGTGGAAAGAGGTTTGAATGTTCTTGAACAGGGCAGCTTCATTCAACCTAATATTGATCTGATGAACGTGTTGAGGACAGCGCTGTTTTTACTAATGTAAGCACCCGCAAATATTCTATAGGTATCTATACTGTCATTTATGGCCGCTCTTACACATATAGGAACTAAGAGTGTTGATGGGACTCACCTCAGAATAAACTAGAAGAGCCTGAAAGACCAAAGGCAATTATCTCTTCTAAAGAGGCAATTAAGCACCTAGAGGCTGTGGGATTATATGTTCAGCAACAGGAATCAGATCAATCATCAGTCACTACTATAATGCGTCGGGTTAAAAGATTAATGGAGGCAAAGAGAATCGCTAATATAGATGGGAAAGCAGGCACAAACAAATCTTATTGATCATGGTGGGTTTAGAAAAATGGTGAGAGGTAGTTATGCACTACTCATAAAGTTCTTTGGCCTATCCCTTTCCTTGCTAAACTCGGTCATTTGCCTTCCTCTCTTCGAGGATCATGAAATATCACTCGGTTGTCTATAATACACCTATAAGGACATACTTCGATCCCGCCATGTCACATTTACATATCCTTATAGCGAGATTGTACTGTAGTAGTAAGGTATTACCCACAGCACCCAGGCGGGCACATGAGCCTACCCGTTGTTAAAAAGTTTAACATGTTGAGAACAAGGGTTAGGGTTCATATATATGTTCTAAGATATTGAGATATCGCGGTGTAAGTACAACCTACTTCTAAAATGAGGTTAATATGGGCTTCTTGATGAGGTTGTTAATGCACGACCACGATAGGGATTAAGACAATATGATAAACAGTGGCAATTAGCTAATTATAGACTCAGCCTTAGCGCAGTTTCTGCAGCAGAGACTGGTGCCAATAGGAGGAGGGTTTACTCAGGTGCTCGATGGTCACGCTCTCAACAGAGGAAAGAGAATTTTCAGTATAAAATAACATTTACTGAATGTAGAGATATCGGATAAGAGCAAACTACCATCCTCAGAAGAAAGATATGGTTCACTCCTCAATCCTAGTCTTCTCTGTAATCAAGCATCCACCTCAATCGAGCATCATCCACACTATCAGTTGGCACACATGCCACATTCTGCATGGTCTCCGGCAACGGAACCATCCCTGCGATAACCATGGACATATCTGGCTTTGCACAACTTTGAATGCGTGTGTGGACAATGGGGGGGTGCCTATAGCAGGTTCCTCTCAGTTAGCCCGCAATTCAGGAGATCATAGAACTTAGAAGCCCACCTCAACAGCGAATGCCTGTCCACCATCGACCAAAGCTGCTCCGGAGACGGCGGACTCTCGAGTGGTCTCATGATGACGTTAATGACACCATCCGAATCACTGCCGGTGTCAAGCGTGGCAGCCATTTCCTGCTCGCCAGGGGCGATCAAAACCATCACGCACCATTCCCAGTCGACGCGCCGGAGCCTCCAACATGATGTACAGTCATCGATGCCTTTTTGAGCGGCTACATTGTGACCGTGACATGTGAGGACATTATCACGATGCAGGACCTTTGCATCCCCATTTGGAATCATAGTTGTGGCTGTAAATTTGATGAAGGAGAGCTAAGCTCGACTGTATAATTCAATTTAGGTGGGAGGTGATGTGGGGGTGAAGTCTGTATTCATCTGGCTGCTTCCAAAAGTTGGGTGGCTTCTATGAACTGTGGGTCGTGGCTTGGCATCACTGTGCCACAACCATCCACTTGACGTCATCGCCAAAGATCCGGAGTCATCATCCAGCAAGCGTCCCACTGGGGCTCAGAATATGAGTATGCCCGCCGCCCAATCGCCTATCGTTGTCAACGGGGATAACGCCGTTTAGCAATTCGACCATCGTCAACGGGCATGCCCCAGTTAGTAATAATAAATAATAAATGTTTGCCAAGACAATACCAAGTGATAAGATGAGAGAATCCAATCTCATCTATTATTTTATTATAAAAAAACACAGAAGAGGGGCCCCACGCAGTGGGGATACCCGGTACTCTGGGTACGACCGAAGGGAGTGAGGTCACGTGAAACCCACTAGGAGATGTGTTTCGTCTAGGGCGACGCCAGGCGCCTATCTGATAGCTTGTCAGGCCGGATTTCAATCCAAGGCACTTAAACCCTTTATGGTAAGTTGTGACATTATCAATCTAACGCCCAAAACATCCAGGTGGTAGTTTTTGGCACGCGTGACAGTTTGTATCATTATTTCCATTTACTGCGCTGTTTATATCACGATTACCAGAAAGGGTTTGAGTGCCTCGTTGCAATTTGGCCTGACAAGCCGTCAGATATGATTAGAGTCTTTTAGCCACCACCTGTAGAAAAGTCCAAATGAAAAGTCCCAAGAAATAAAAACACCCAAGACCATTGTGCACGCATTAGAGAGACTCAAATTGTCTTCAAGCGTATTTTTAAGTATTGTGATTAAAAGTGATATATTATATGTAGATTTTGGGACTTCTCATTTCTTGGCTAAAAGACTCTATTCCTAGACAAAACCTGGCACATGGCACATTTGACATTTGTTAAGCCTGGAGAATACAGGCACAGTAAACTGAGGTCCTGTCACAAAGTGGCCACACCACTGGCACACGACACTCGCCCAAGGGTTACCTAGCCACAGCAGCGAGTATATAGAGGGGCAATCCCCACTCCGGTGGATAAAAACCATCACCGCTACACACAGCCCTCTGTATATACCTCTTTTGCTGGTGAAGCTGCCAACATTTAAGGAGGCCGCAGAGTGCACCGTGCACCCGAGAATTTCCCCAGAAATACGCCGCCTGTACTTCTGAGAACTGGTACATGGTTGCCACGGTTCCGGAGGTGGCCCCTCAAGAGTTGGCAGCATTTAATCACCAGCGAAAGAGATACAGACAACTATCGTGAGATTTCGCTCGAATCATCCTCCCAGCTAGACGAATACAGAAATGTGAGTACAACCGGTTGACGCGCCGCTTAACCCCCTCGCCCATTATTGACGATAATGAACAGAAACATGGCTGCTCAAGGACAACCCGACTTCGCGGCGATGGTCGAGGACATGAATGACATTTCACGTTCTCATCTATCTCTGGCGACGAATTTGCAGAGAATGGGAAACGTTCTAGCTTTTGATGCTGGAGCTCGGATACTAGTTGAGCTGAGGAATATAGTTCTGAGACTCGATGCTCTGGAGAGAGGAGTCGCGGGGATATCCACCCGCCTCTCTTCCGCGTGAGTGTTTTTCGCTGCATAGCTTGACTATCCGTTAACTGACAATGACGATCGGATAGGGATTACAACGCTATAGCACGCTTGACCAACAGCTCTTTACCGGCGACGGCCGATTCGCGGCTTAGTCCTCTACGGACACCGAACAATCAGGAAGTACTTAACTTTCCATTGACTCCCGGTGATATCGATCACCTGAACTGTGAGTCTCTCTCTCACTTTACACTCTCGTGTCTTTGCGTGATGGATGATGTCTGTTGACTGTCACCAGCGGCGATGCCATCCTCAATAGCTATGGTCTGCCGACCGTGGGGGTTGTGGCAGTTCGTAGGCGACAACTGAAGAAATACCTGGGCATAACCATGGCCGGGATCTAAATGAGTTCCGGGAGTCTTTTTCGTTTGGCTGTGCCAAGGGTACTTGGAAAGTAGCCCGTTAATAGTCAGAGGTGAGTACCGTTTTTTTCTTGTTTGCTGTTAAGCGAGGTGTATGCGACCGTATTATTTGACAAATACTTTAGTTGTAGTCAAATTTTGAGTTTTTGGCGGGGTTTTCACACCAAAAACTATCGCCAAGAACTAAATATTTAGATTTAGAGGCTGTTGGCCAGATCGCTCTAATGTACCATAGTAATAATATGATGTACCATAGTAATAATACGATGTACCATAGTAATAATACGATGTACCATAGTAATACAATAGATCTTTTATTTTATGAAAAAGGCACTGGGGGGTGCCCCACGCAGTGGGGATACTCAGTACTTGTGAGCGCAGCAAACATTGAGTTAAAGCCGGGTAACGCCGGCGTGTAGGAACACTTGCTTTTGCCAGCAGCAGACAAAAGCTGGCACCAGCACAGATGACATTTGTTAAGACTGAAGTATTCAGGCACACAGTAATGTTGAGACCTGGCACGGGGCGAACCACACCTGGCACACGATTAGGTGCCACCACCCCTGCCCGGCACACTCGCCCAAGGGTTACCCGGCCACAACATGGTATATAGGCGATGCATTCCCGCCGTTGAGATGGGGCAACCCATCCCCTACATCCTCCCAAGGACGGATCCACAACCCATAGACGATACTATTGTGAGTACCCCCTCTATTCCTACAGTCGGCGAGAAGTAACACTGACGCATCAATATACACAGACACGATGGGTGACGATAACACGAACCAGAAGAAGCGAAAGTTCCCATGGAAGACTGCGTATTCCAGCATGACCGTGAACGAGGTCCAAAATAGAATAGGCATTAGGATACAAGATATCTATTCAGCAATGATTCCAGTCGAGGAAATGCTAGTACAAGTGGGGTATAGCCTTGACGAAGAGGGCTCGAAAGCCATTTTGACGACCAAGGAAGATGTGTATAAGCAGATAGTACGATATCTCAGAACCGAAGGATATCCTGAGTCATCTCCGGACTTTAAAGAATCCAACGTCAGCGACTTGGTTCTCTTAATCATCCTTCCCATACTTGACGACTTCATGTGCAGCACAGGACGCCAAAAATTACGACTATGCAGGGAGAAACAGATTGTTTCTGGGGACTTAGAGACGGGGGGAAATGAGGAGTATGTTGTGATAGACCAGATTTCGCTGGCAGAAGAAAGATATATCCTCATTGTAGAAGCAAAGAGGTCATCTCTCGGAGCGGCAATGGGACAGTGTTTGGTGTCATTGAAAGATATAGGAGACAAGAATGGCGGAGGCGTCGTGTATGGTTTTATCACAACGGGGGAAAGCTGGCGAATGCTCAGCTATGATGGTAAATCGTTCCAGGTGACAGATAAGATCGATGTCTTGTTTGGGACGATGGGTAAAAGCAAAGAGAAATGGATGAGAGACTATTCAGTTGTGGTGGACTGCATGTACGCCGCGTTGAACACTGGAGGCATTGTTGATTGAAGGTAATTTATTGTTCAGGGAATAATTTACCAGGAGAACGGGGGGTTCGAGTGGTGCGCGACCGTGGGAGTGGCGATGGAAAGGTGGATTGCCTGGCTTCGTGATTAGACCTTTAAGCCAACAGAAAAAAAAAGATCGGCAAATAAAAAGATCAGCATCTACCAGCCAGAGTTAGTAGGTATGATATTTTCTATGCCACTCACAGAGGCCACTATCATGGTATCAAAAGTACAACCGTGCGAGCATGGTTATCAACTGCGTTTACCTAATCATACTAACCTAGCAGGTATAGGGTTATCTTTTTTTTCGCTGATCTTTTTTTTCTGCAAACTACGGTGGCTTAAAAGGTCTATTAGTAAGAGCTATTGTACGATAGTTTAATTAAATATTCTCCATTATTATTATTTGCTATCTGATGGCTTGTTAGGCTGGATGGCAAGGGGCACTCAAACCCTTTCTGGTAATCGTGATATAAACAGCGCAATAAATTGAAATAATGATACAAACTGTCACGCGTGCCAAAAACTACCACCTGGACGTTCTGGGCGTTAGATTGATAATGTCACAACTTACCATAAAGGGTTTAAGTGCCTTGGGTTGAAATCCGGCCTGACAAGCTACCAGATAAAGAAAAGGGAGTGACTTGTGAGCGGAGCGAGCCTTGGCGGGACGAAGGATACGCCGCCGCATTGAATGACTCGGGCTTTTGTCTGGGTGCGCCACTCTATCTGATAAGTTGTCAGGCCAAATTTCAATCAGAGGCACTTTAAACCCTTTAGGCAACGTGATGAATGTAACGCCTAGAAAGTCTATGACAATTTTTCAGTTTCTTGCGCTGTTTTACTAGAAATATGATTCCTAGACAAAACCTGGCACATGGCACATGGGCATTTGTTAAGGATGAAGAATTCAGCCCCATAGTAAAGTTGGGTCCTGGCACAGAACCCTTACCCTTGGCACATGGACGTGCGCCAGACACTCAATTAGGCAACTGCTCTGAGAGTTACCCGGCCACGACACGGGAGTATAAGGTGAGGCAATCCCGCCGTTGAGATGTAACCACCATCCTCCCAAGGACGTATCCACAACCCCTAGACGAACCGGTGAGTCTATAACCCATTCTGTATACACACGATGAATGATATCATGCTGACAGTCACACTGGCTAGACGAAAGGGATTTCCACACGGTAAACGCTACACGAACCACGATGTCGGACGCATCGATGACTACGCGGGTGACGGAGACCACGCTGTCGGATACACTTATATTCCTGAGACAACGGCAGGAATCAGAAGCTCGAGCTATGGGAGAGACTGAAGAAGTAGAAGAGGTGCAGGTGGCTAGGACACCGCCGCCCGTGAGGAGCACAGAGGAGATGATAGGCGATGTTCGCGAGGACGTGAGAAGGTTGGAGAAGAGGTTCGACGGCCTCGAGGAGAGGATGGACGAGAGCGATCGGAGGATGGACGGTCGCTTCGATATATTGGAGACGAGATTTGAAGGGCTGAAGGCGACGATGCAGCATGTTCTGGAACAGTTGGGGGTGAGTCTTACGAGTACCCGGAGGAGGAGGAGGGTTTAACCCGACGATGACTGAGCGCTGACTGATTATGCGCGTGATCGAATAGGTACTGATCGAGCAGAACCGAGGACGACGATAATAGTCGAGGGTGTTTGTTACCCGGACGGAGGCGGTAGCCGAAGGGAATGGTGACTAGAAGGGTTGGCTGTGACATAGGAGTTAGCCCGTTAGTAGTCAAAAGTGAGTATCTTCTTTGAAATGGTCGAACATTTCTTGTGAGTACATCCCCTCGCCACTTGAATAGTATGGCGGGCGCATGTAGACTGATACTTGCCTCTGCTAGTATTCTCTGAGCGCAGCGAAGTAGACTGTCGAGTTGGAGGGTGGATACTCACGCTTCTGGGTGACACTTCACCCCGTTCCCCACTGCATGGGGCCCCTTAGGGGTTTCGTTGTTTTCTTTCTTTATAAAAAAAATATAATGGGTGATTAGCTAGCACCACGGAGGCGGAACCGTAGTAGTGCTAAGTGATTAGATCGCTTGGCGGGGATCTGTAGATTACACGTAATAAACAATGAATCTCCCCATCTTTTTTTTTTGAAAAAAACACCAACAGAGGGCCCATTGTCACCTAACCAATCTCATCTGAATTAGAGCGGAGCGAGCCTTGTACGGTATAAGGAACACCGTCGTCATGGAATGACTCAGGCTTTTGTCTAGGGTGCGCCAGCACCCTAGATGATTCCTGGCACATGGCACATGGGCTAATTTGATAAGTATATATATTGAGGGACTCAGAATACACTCCCTAAGCAGTTTACTGCCCTGGCACGTAGCCAATCAAGCCTGGCACAGGCTAGGTTATGTGCCAGACTGAACTCGCTCGAAAGAGGGAGTTACCCGGCCACAGCACGGGTATAATAGGAGGGCATTCCCGCCCCTCCTCACTGGGGAAACCATCCCCGTTACAGCTACCCTCATGGAAGGACGATCAATATGTCCATTAACCGCTCAGTGGGACGCGATGTCCACATCTACGCTGCAAGCAATCCGACAGAGGTTCTAGGGGGCCTCATTCTTACTAACGGCGTGACAAACGCCAACTTCTACTCGATGGTCGAAGTCTTCCTGCTTTTCGCCACCAAATATATCTTGCGACATGAGGATGTCATGGATGCTTCCAGGGATGTCCTGAGGGATGAGCAGGCACTTCAGCCAGGGGATTACTACATTCTCACCGACGGTAGGTCTCCTCCACAGCTCTAAATGATCAGCTGCTGACTCAAAGCTTCAATAGGATCCATCACGCTCACAGATGAGGTTTGGCTAGTTCGTACGATCTCGGTGGCTAGCGGAACCCGTACCGCATCGTTTCGTGATGCTGTTCGCCAGAGAGATGGTCGATGCGTTATTACCGGAAAACAAGCGGCAAATGCGCGAGGTGCCTGGACGGGCTTCCAGGCTGCGCATATCTTTCCTTTGGTATACGAGGGGCACTGGAAGGAGCATGACTACGGTCGATGGATCACTATTCTGCCGGCTACCGAGTCCGCAGGATCTATCAACTCGGTTCAGAATGGAATGTTGCTTGACAATACCATTCACGCGCTCTTTGACAGCTATGATGTGTCAATCAATCCAAACGACAATTTCAAGATTGTCTGCTTCAACACTGATAGAGAGGGCATAGCCGGCAGGCATCTCGACCAACAATTCCTTGATGATCCCCGTCGACCAGTCGATGAGCTACTGGAATGGCACTTCAAGCAGGCAGTCTTGGTGAATATGAAGGGAGCTGGAGAGCCCGTCTTCGAGTTTGATTTTCCGCCCGGTTCGGACATGATGAGAGAGATTGCCGAGGGCCCAAAGCCTGGGGAGAGGATGGAATACGAGCTGTTCAGTCGCCTGATAGGAGTCACGTGAGTGGGTGGGGGCAAGGCCTTTGTAATTAATAATAATAATTTAATTCTATTGTTAACGGAGTGCGACCGAGTGAATTCACTATTGCTATGAAAAGATGAGAGAATCCAATCTCACCTATTAAACTTTTTTATGAAAAAAAACACAGGAGAGGGCCCCACGCAGTGGGGATACCTGGTACCCTTGGGGTGCCGTACGGCCGAAGGGAGGGAGGCCACGTGGGACCCACTGGGAGATGTGTTTTGTCTGCTTTAGACTGCGCCTATATGATTCCTAGACAAAAGCTGGCACTAGGCACGAGTGGCATTTGTTAAGACTGCAGAATACACGTCACAGTATAAGGTGGTCCTGGCACAGAGACCTAACCCTTGGCACACTCTGGCACAGAGGTGCCACACCCACCTGTCTAGCACAGGTAGGGTAACCGGCCACTGCAGGAGTATATAGAGGGGCAATCCCCACTCCGGTTGATAAAAACCATCACCGCTACACACTCCGACAGACGTTTGTTAACCACACGGCGCACAGCCCTCTGTATACAGACAACTATCGTGAGACTTCGCTATATCCCCTCCGGTTGGAATTATATGCTAATTCATGATTCATACGGTACAGCGACAGTCGATAGACAAGCCACCACATCCGTTTACTCCGACAGGTAATCTCGATGTCTAATCTGCGCATCGCACGTCGCTTTGTCGCCGTCGGTTACTCCCGCCAAGGTCTCCGCCGCGGATTCACTACCACTATTTCGGTAAGTTTTAGCTGTTGGTGTTTGCGTAGCTATGCTAATCTGAGTGACTCAGACAATGGTTGCCGATGACCATGAGCCTGATCCTGATACATCACATCATGACGCAGTCAATGATGAATCACCCAACCGTCCCGGCACGTCGGACAGGTTTGTTCCGTGGAGTCAACACATGCAACTCATCAACCGTGTCTCCGCGCACGACAACGACATTACGATGATTAGGATGCAGTATGAATTCTTGAACAAGAGATTCGACGGATTGGAGAAAAACATCGAGGCGGCGACGAACAAGTCTGACAGGAAGTTTGAGACAATGAGTAGCGAAATCAACAGGAGATTCGAAGCGATGGACAGGAAGTTGACTACATGGTTCCTAGGGCTTATAGGCCTTATTGTTGTCAAAGGAGGATTTGATTTCTTTTCTGATAAGAATCATGTTGGGAATTCGAAGTAATTTGGTTAGTGGTTAGGGGGTGGTTGGCGAGTACTTGGAAGAGTGCCCGTTCGAAGTCAGTTGTGAGTACTCTTTCTTGACTGTTATCTCTAATTATATTCCAAATCTCTCACGCCATAGAATCCCATAGAATCTGATGACGATACCCCCGCCTCATCACATCCCTTCCTCGCTTAACATTGCTTCATTAGTTACCACAGCGCTTCGACTACCAAACTCTCGGAATCGATGCCAAGATGCCGGGACAGAGAAAAAAATATGACCATGATTCGACATTCTCGCTTTCCACAATTGCCCATGCGAGTAGAAGATAATGACGAATACAGTCATGCAGTATAGCAGAGTACTGGCAGCGAGTGGGACCCGGCACACGATTAGGTGCCACCATCAGGTGTCTGGCACGCTGCTACACCCTCACCCACTGGAAGGGTATAAAGAGGGGGGGCAATCCCCCACTCCTCTGGACAAAAACCCAGATACGGATACAATCACCACACGGTTTATCAACACCACGGCATCGATATCACGATAACCGATTCTAGTACCAGGGCAAGGAGCCACCCCCGCTGCCAAAGAGTATAGGAACGATACCTCGATCCCCCGGAACCCTAATACCTAGAGGGTGCCAAGACAACTACGACGATCTGACCCTGGCTAAACGGAGGGAAAGGGTACTGACGGCGAAGCGACGGGACAAAAAGGATGCGATGGATGCCAAGAGGGATATCCCATTCGACATCGAGAAGGCCAAGGCTGGGCCATTCGGAAGACCTTTGGTACAGTATCTTGAATATACCCTTGAGTGCTGGGGGTAGAATTGGTGTAGACCATACATGTAGTTCTGATTTCCGGGCGGACGTGCACGCTTAGAGTTTAGTGGCTAGTGGTCTTGGCGCGAGTGATGTCGTGTGTTTGACTGTGGCAATACGGGTATTAGGTACTTGCTTGTGAGCTAGAGCGCGGATATGCTGAGTTCTTTCCCAAAATCTACCGCCCCTTCCCAAAATCTAGCGACCCCAGATAGCTGCCAACACTATGTAGACCACTTGAGGAACGGTCTGTCTAGACCCTGGGGCATATGCTAGATGATGCGTGTTTCGATCCAAAGGGGTATATGCATATGGTGCGACAGATGCCCGCCTTGTATCCTATAGCGATTCCGGGATAGGAGTGCAGTATCTCTTAGCGAGCCATGTTAGTGGCCTGTCAAAGCTGCCAAGGCTCGGCAAACAATTATTTCTGACGTGATGCGAGATCGTTCCTGCGGGTACAGGGTTGGCTCGAGCTGAAAGTCGATTTCCAACAATCAGAATCCAATTTGATACACCCACCTCTCAAAGGGATTAAGCCATACGTACACTAGTTAAACCACTACCCTAGAGTAGACTTCCGCTCGTGCATAATAGAATTCATCTGGACATTGACCAGCTGAAACTTCTGTTCAGGAATATTTTGTCGCGCTGCCCAGATGCGCGTGACACCCACATTCTAGCGAAAACTAAGTGCAGGCCTCCCCTCCTAGGCTTGCAGATCGGCATAGTGATTTTTCATCTTTGGACGGATGTTGCAGTGCTAGAGTATGTGGCCGGTTGGGGTTGTCAGGTGAACTCTGCCAAGTTAAATATCATCACTTCTATATATATTACTATACTACTACAATGATCGCTCGCTAGCTTAAAGGGTTTTGTCTGGCGACAGGGGTGGTTTAGTAAGGATCACACTGTTGTACTGGCATTAGAGTCTTTTACACCGCCCGTAGAGGGTTCCGATGAGAAGTCCCAAGAAATGAAAACACCTGGGATTAGGAATACCTTGACAGTGCAATGCTCAATATTGGGGACCCAAAATGTCTTCCAAGTCTTGTGATTAAAAGTGCCATATCACATGAAAACCTACATGCAGAGTGGGCTTGGGACTTCTCATTCTTGGGACTTTCCGCTGGAGAATTGGAGGTGGTACATAATTGTATGTATATAGGCGGCATTGGACGCGGCATAAGCCGCACCAATTGAGAAGATTCGTTGCGTTGCAGCAGGAGTTGCGCTGCAGCAGGGAAAAGACCCCTGCTGCAGCGCAACTAATTAATGCGGTACAGAATTGGGGCTAAGGTGTGATTTCCAGCCATAAAGTGGCTGGATTGCCATGCTCTAATTGGTTCAAGGGCATTCGCAGCCAAGATTGTTCCAGGAAATACCAACATGTCACCCGGGCTAGCGTTTGTGAAATGGGCCACTATTGCATACCATAGTAAGTTTTGGACTTGGCGCGTATTTGTATGGCATGCAATAGCGGTCCCCTTTTACAAACGTCAGGAACTTGCGAGTAGAATAGGCCTGGGCCTTCATCTTTGGTGGTGGGTTCCACCCCGCACGTTCAAATCCTGCCAGCAAACCCCGCAACTGGTGATGTGTTTTTTTCGCGTTAAACAGCCAGGGCCGGGTTGGGTGAGGAGCAAGCAAATATTTCCTTGGGTAACCCGTGGGTTGAGTGATCCTATTCACCGCTGAGGGGGGGAGGGGGGGATAACTTTGATAACAAGACTTTCATCCACTAGCCTTGTACAACCGCTTTTCCACTTATAAGTGCGGGGCTTTGGTTATAAATAGTCAGCTCGCCCTCTTCTCTTTAGCACCGGACCAGCCTAACTTTGGTAAATAACCTTCTCTTGAGATTACCCACCAGCAATATGCCCGTCATGATTCTCGGAGTTGACGGCGACCTTAGTGTCCGTCAGGAAATTCGAACATTCCTCCAAAATAGAGATCTCCGAAATATGTTTATCCTCGGTCTCAGGCGTATGCAATTGAAACCTATGGGTAATCCCGAATCCTGGTTCCAGATCTGTGGGATCCATGGACGTCCCTTCATCCAGTGGGACCCTGATGATGAACCTGACCTCCCACCGGCCCCCATGTACCTCCCCCTCTCAAGTAAACTACACCCAGCTTGGAACCGCATATATCTCGCGCTGTTTGAGGTATGCCATGCGCCTAATCTGCAAATAATAAATGTATCTAGGAACTGATATTCTGAGCTCTATAGCAAGTCCTTCATGACAATGTCAGGGAGGTGGTTGAGACTTTCCCCGCAGGTCATGGCACTCTCAGAGAGAGATACGACATTTTGTTGCCCACATTTCGTGTCCCGTAAGTACCAACCCCTAAGATCCTTGAATGGCCAATGATTCTAAGGTAAGGTAGGTATCTCGATCTTGCGCTTGATTCCGATTTGCCTAAAGCCGTCTTTGGAAAGCAAAATATTCAGGTTACCTTGCCTGGTGGAGCTAAGGAGCTCATCCCGAATCCACTGTTTAGCTACTACTTCGGCGCTATTAACCCAAATCACTTCCCGGTAAGTAATTCTATGACGGTTGAGTGGAAGTTGTCTTAGTAACACTCCGGCGGTCTAGGGTTATGACAGGGCCAATACTGTTCGTTGGCCAGAATCACCAGACCCAGTCTCGATGGTCAATTCAAAACTAGGAAAATATACTCCAATGTACCGATCACTCTTGATCCTTGTAAATTGAGATGTTTCTAATAACGACTGGTGTTGCCAGTGCTGCCAAGAGCGTTCTTGAGTTGTTCGATATAGACGTCTTCAGCGACCTTGTGGAAGATCACGCGATCCCGGAACCGGACGCCCCAGAGGAAGATCGTCCTCCGGCCTCATTGAACAGCATTCGCGAGAGTGGGAGCCTAGCCATTGGTGGAACTGGAAACTTGGTACAGTTCATCAACACCCACTTCTATGCAAATCCCTGACATTTACTACAGAGCGACATTTCTGTTGCTGCTTTTGATCCCGTTTTCTGGCTCCACCTCTGCAACAATGACCGTCTTTTCGCCTTATGGCGAGCAGTGTACCCCGACGTTGTCCCTCCTGCTGATGGAACCCGTAAGTTGCTTCTAATATATACATGAAATTGTGTTTAGTTGCTCATGCCCCAGCCAGCCCTTGAACCCTTCAAGAATTCAATACTGGAGATCTATACGTCAGGCGACGTTCTTGACCACACAGTATTCAATAGCACCTACCCCGAACTCAGGCAGCTGCAGCTCGATAACGTACCAGCTGCGAATCGGCCAGCTGCTGTTCTCGAGACGGTTAGAAATATGTATGGAGGGGGCGAATTGCCAGCGGGTCCCCCTTTTAAGTGAGTCTCAGTAGAAACATACATTCCCCGGTCGCTGACATCCTATAGGTACCGCGCCAGCGTCCGACCCGTAGGAGGCCCCCCCGCCCAAACGTACCTTGTGATTCTCCGCATTGGCGTATACATTTTAGGTACCGCCCGTCTCAACGCCGGCGATGCTGGGGGAGGGGAACACCTTGAAGGCTCCATCCCCTTAAACCGCGCACTCTCGAAACATATTACGGGCGTTGTAGGGCCTCTAAACCTGCAGAACCTGCAGGTTGAGCCTGTCAGGAATTTCCTGGAAACTAACTTGAATTTGGATGTTCGTTTTGCAGATGGAACGCTGGTCCCAGCAGGAGCCATACCAAACTTCAGGATTCGTATCTTACATGCGGAAGTGCCGGATGTGGGGCAGCCATTTAACTACACCACCCTATATCAGTATGTTGTGGGGCCCGGTGTTTAGGTCCGTATATTTTAAGGAGGAGTCGATCGATCAGTCTACCGGCGCTCCATGTTTTCCTTGTGACGAATCTTTTTGATGTAGTGATTTTTTGATTTTTCTTGGCAACGGTATTGAATTTTATGATTTATATTCAGTTTTGCTCAAGTGAATATATGATACACTCTGAAATTTTCGATCTTTTTGAGTTGATGCCAAGATTCGACCTCTGGGACCAATTGCAATTTACCAAATAGTATTCCGTGATATATGATATTCGGCCCTCCTTGAAGTGTTTGAGAAAGTAAGAAAGGATATTAATGATTATGATCATGGTGGACGAAGTGGGGTGCATGCAGTATTTTCTGTACCCGGAATCTAGAGGCGAATCTAATACCGGACAGTACTGGCATCCTTATAACCAATATATTCTTATAGTAAATTCAGGGTTAGGGTTTTTAAGCTAAAGTTTCACGGATTCAGAGAATAGTTATGCGAGGAAGTAGAGTTCCGAAGTAACTAAGTTTAATTAACAGATTCCAGAGTGTTCCGAGAGTATTGGTCTAATCTATCCTGGAACCTCCACTATCGGTCTTCATCTCCGGAACCCGTGTGGTTTCCAAAGTGCGACGCACATTAACCAAATCCGATAATGCGGATGGAGGGGCAGCTGTATCTTCTAGTATTCTAGCTGTGTGATGTATTCGATTGCTGCTTCTGTTGTAACTGGATCATGTTGTGCTTCGTTTCCTTTCTCAACTGCTAGTTGTTCGTATTCATTCACCGGGATATAGTATTGTAAGATATTTGACTAAAATAGAGGAATTAATATTAGTTGGCAAAATTTTCTTAAAAGGTGAACAAACCCCGATTCTATATACTTATATCTATTTCTCCATGCGAGTCTTCAACTCATTCTTCAGTAGGATTTAAAAATGATCTAACATTAACGGGTTCTTGAATAAAATGATTTCCATATATTCCAAATCAGCCTGAACCTCTGCCACTGCTCCATCCATACCCAGTCTATTCCCGGCGTCCCTAATTCTATTGTTTATAGAATAATCAAGCCCGGAATGCACAGTTTCAAGTTGTTGTGGATAACCAGCAATGCGCAGTGAAGCCAGACCGTAATATTTGACAGTACTCTTTCGGAAGCAGTTAAAAAATAATGGTACTGGTTGGAATTCCATGCCTCTACAGCCCATTTGATTGCCTGTAGTAAAGTGGTATCAGAGATTTTAGTTCCCCCTTCTACCTTTTCTGTTTCCCCCACAAGGTGGCGAAAATAATGTCTTCGTGTATGCGCCTTCCACAATTGTATAATGCCTCGATCTAAAGGCTGGTAGATGGAGGTTGTATCTGCTGGGGGCCAAACGATACGAGCATTTTGCAGGGCTCCATCACCACCAATAAGCTTTACGCCGGGTTCGTGAGCAGAGAAATTGTCCATTAATAGCACAACTTTTGTTCCAACCATTTGTCTATCGAATTATCGTAAATGATCTCATGTTTCATCTATGCAGTTTAGTAAGAGCGATAGGCTACTCCAAGGGTATCTCTGTTCAGGTGCTTGAAACAGCGTATATCCTATGCACAAACGGACATCAAATAGACCCTTAAATGATATCGTCCAGTATCTCTATCTATCTTCATTCTTTTGAACGATCCAGTCATGGTTGGTGAAAACACATAATAGTTGCGGGTATCGTATCCTTTAAGCTTATAGCTCAACAACCATACATCATATCCACAAACGAATGCCGGGGGGTAATTCTAAGTGAGAAATAGACCCTTAAATGATCTAGTCTAGTATCTTTCTCTATTGTTGTTGTTGACATGAAAAATATAGGTTTGGTTTGCTAGGTTTGGTACGATACGCTCCTTCATAGGATATCACTCGGCTTATCCCTGCACAACAATGCTGGGATTAATATTACGAGCCGGGAAAAATATATCCTCCCTATAATAATTGTGGCAAGGTCTAGACCACTTTTATATTATGTCATTACTGTATTTGTGCCAAGGCAATTACTGTTCTAAATTCCCTCCTGTATTAGAATTTGTAGACATCACAAGAATCACCCCCGCTACAATGGTCAATATTTCGGACAAACAACCCTGCACCTATATAACTTCCGGCGTAAAATTTCCCCTCAACCTCTCCCTCGCCTAGACTGTAGTATCTTTGCCCTCTCACTACACACTTCCATGTGAATTATTTGTTTAAGCCCATGGGTCTCCTATTCTGATCATAGATATTTAAAGTACGGCCTATATTTACTAATATCTTGTGTTGTGGTCGACAAGAAAGGTTTATTGTTCGTTAACTTTTACCGACCCCGATATCGTGTCGCCCACCAGATATACTATATTGTATCATTTATATAATTTCGAGGGTGTTCATAGGCGTAGAACTGAGTATTCGTAGACCCCGACGTTCATTGCCTCCTTGACACGTCAAAATCACAATGACACCTGTACACAGAGAGAGATGACATCGTTTCTGTAGAATTTATTTACTCGCACTAGAAACCAGACAAAGAACACTTCACATTGATGATATTACAATATAAGTATCTTATCTATGCCAATATCCTTTCATATGAGACCACACCTCACCCTTATGGCCGGAAGATATCTACATGAATCAAACTTCATCTCGATCCGCCCTCTCTAGATCGCACAGCATCTACATCTACGCCCTGAATATCTTGATCTAACGCTCCCCGTAATCCTCTGGTCAGCTCGTTCAAAGGTTCAAAGGCATATGGGGGAACATACACGGTCTGTCACCAGCTTCCTGCATATCGGACACTGCACTTCCCTCCTTCCAGGAACCTCCCCCCCCTCAATCCCCAGCCTCAAGCAGCACTCCTACACCACCGTCCGTTAGTTACAACCCCCCCCCCCTTCCCTCCATAAAACTAACCAAAGGAAAAGACTCACCCCACACAACACCAGGTGTCCACATGGTATCAACGCCGTATCGGGGGTGGTGTCAGTGCAAATTATACATTCGCCCCCGGGCTCCGCCACCCTCGCGTTGGCCGCCAGAGGCATCGGCTGCTGCCGCTCATGCTCGTCGACACCGGGGTCCAAGCCCAGCTGCAACAGTGCCCCTGCTTCTTGCACGGCAGCGGGGACGGGGACGGGGACGGGCTGCGGAGCGGGGACGGACCGCCTCCGACTTATGAAAGTGTAGAGGTTGCGTAACATGCCGAGCCTTGGGGAAGTGGGGGCGTAGGGAATGGGAGCACCACCGCCGTTTGCGCGGGTGGTGCTGCTGGCGGATGGTCTACTGATTGGTGGCTGGCGGTGGGTTCCGGGGGCTGGGCTCGAGCGTGCTCCTGGGTCTGGTGCGGGATGGGGTTGGACAGGTTGATCATCTGGTTGCTCGGACTCTTCTGCTCTTGCCGGCTCCCGCTGGACGGGGTCTAACTCTATCTCCCTGGCAGGTGCGGCCGGGGGAGCCTGTGGGGGTACCAGAGCGGGGGCAGTCGGGGGTGCTGGTGCGGCCGGGAGAGCCTGTGAGGGTACCAGAGCGGGGGCAGTCGGGGGTGCTGGTGCGGGCGCGGGCGGAGGCGCCGGCGCGACTACAGGTGGGGGTTCTGGTGCGGCTACTAGCGGTCTTAGGCTCAACCGCAGAGTCTCCCGCTCCCTTGCAGCCCGCATGTCATCGTAGGACTGCAATAAGGCTCCCCGCCGTTCAGTGTCCAGTACGGGCGGATCAACAACCACCGACCCTAGGCTATTCAGCCGCTGAGTCTCCCGTTCCCTTGAAGCCTGCATGTTATTGTAAGACTGCAATAAGGCCCTCCGCCGCTCAACAGCCCCCAAACCTCTACCCGGGACTGGAGGTCGGCGGGGAGCCTGTGGGGGTGCCGGTGCGAGTCGAGGCCGGGGTGCCGGTGCGAGTCGAGGCCGGGGTGCCGGTGCCCGTACAGGCGGTACAGGAATCCCTGCCGCTAGGTGATGCAGCCGGTCAAGCTCCCATCCCCTCGCAGCGCGCTGCTCGAAGGTTCCCCCCAGGTTGGCCAGCTGCGACTGCTCGAAGGTCAACCCTTCCTCCTCCGGATTTGGCGGGGCCCGTAAGGGTGATTGTCGTTGTGGCTCTGGTACGAGCGGTCTAACGGCCGCCACAGACGGGCTCTCCGGCCACCCATTGGAGGTCGGTTCTTCCCCCTCTTCCTCTTCCAGCGGCGGCGGCGCCGGCGAGGGTGATTCTAGTTCTTGTTCTGGTGCGAGTGGTCCAACATCTCCCACAGAGGGACTCCCCGGCCACCCACCGAAGGCACTCAGGAAAGCAATGTCCCGTGAATCGAAGCTCCACGACATAAGCCCCGAAGACTCGTCTAGGGCGGCCCGCGAGGGCCCTGGTTCTGGCGCGGGTGCAGGCGCTGGGGCAGGCGCCAGTGGGCTACGCAGGCGCTCAAGCTCCCGTTCCCTAGCGGCCCGCTGCTCATCAAAGGATGCCAGGAAGGCTCTCTGCCACTCCTCGAAGGTTAGCTCTTCACGATCCGGAGGTGCGGCCGGAGTGACCTGCGATGGTGCTGGTTCTGGTGCGGGAGCCGGTGCCGGTTCTGGTGCGGGAGCCGGTGCCAGTGGGTTACGCAGGCGCTCGAGCCCCCGTTCCCTTGCGTCCCGCTGCTCACTGAAGGATTCTAGTAAGACCCTCTGCCACTGCTCGAATGTCAACTCCTCATGCTCCCGAGGTACGACCCGAGTGGCCTGCGGGGGTGCTGGCCCCGGCTCTAGGTCTAGTAGGGGTGCGGGGTCTGGCGCAGCGGCCACCGCAGGCGGGCTTTCCGGCCGCTCATCGGAAGGCCACAGGATGGACCTCTCCCACAGATCCAAGTTCCACAACTCACCCTCCGCCGGAGTAGCGTGCAAGGGTGCTGATTCTATTGCTGATTCTGGTGCAGGTGCTGGTGCGGGGGGCGGCGCTGGCGCAGGCGGATTCTCCGGCCGCTCATTGATGCTCACCGCGCCATCCGATGGCTCGTCGGAGGATGTCTCGTCATCCTCCGATGGCTCGTAGGAGGATGCCTCGTCATCCGGCCACTCCAGCCACTCATCGACTGGGATATCATAATCGTGCCACACAGCGGGTACGGACCCGTCATCCCTTACTCCTGTGGTCGGGGTGGCCTCTGAAGGTATTTGTGCTGGCTCTGGTGCTAGTGCTGGTACTGGATGGGTATAGGCGGGGGTGGGGTCGGGGTCGGCGGGGGTGGGGATCGCTGGGGCCTCCCCACACATTATGTCTGACTCCGGCGGCACCACGTCCGACTGGCTCTCGTCACGGCCCGGGGGTGTCCCGGAACAGGATTCCTCGACCTCCTCTGCCCGGGTGCTCATGTTTAGATGTATATACTGGTAGGAATGTTAGGAGATTGGTGTTGAAGACTGCCTGCCTGTCTCTCTCGACATTGTTATTAATTATTATATTAAGCTGCATCTTTCAGGCGGCAGCCAATGTTTCTTTCCTTATTATCCTTATTATAATTCAACATTCAGGCGTCAGCCAATGGGGCGTGGGTTAGGGTTCGGAGGGCGAAACGAGGCCTGATTGATTGGTTGCTTGATGGACAAGGCTCCGGGAGTGCTTTTCTGAGATGCTACGAGTCTCAACAGTGCAAGGCATTATTATCCCAGATGTTTTCAATGATGAGTAAACAGGGGCGGGGCATGTTTTGCCCCCCTCGCACTCAGTCGATGGGTAGCATATTGCTAGGGGTATAATCATGTCTACAGACTTAAAGGTTGATCTACTAGGCAGATACAACAAGATACCATAGAGCTGAATTGGTTTGTACGATGAACTCCATGGCCTTTTGTACCCTAGTTTTCACCCTGGCTCGGTGTTATGCAGGCAATTGTCCATGTGTATGTAGATGTAGGATAATTGACGTAAACGTAATTGAGCTTGGTTGTTTGAGGGAATAGTATCTCCCTTGAAAATGCTGCTGCTGTATCACTACTATTTCGACGTTGTGATTCAGCGGACATTAAAAAGCATTGGGTATGGGGCGTTTGCAAACCCGGAATTATTATTCTTAATGTCAAACTTACTGTGAATCCGAAGCTCTTGAGGCCTTCTGGAATGATAAATTTCAGGATCCCCGCGACATTGACTTCCACTTTGGGCCACCTGGCAAGTCTCAGTCGACTGAACGCCTGCTCAGTCCAGGCATCCGTTCGTCGGTCCTCGTTCTTTACAGATAATACACAGTCCTCCTGCTCCTCTTCACTCTTCATTCTACAATTTCAACACACAAAACAAAAAAGTCAGAGAAATTCATTAAATCAGATCAAAAACGCCGCAACTAACTGTCCTGTCATACAAAGAAAACTGATACCTCTCCTGCAATGTCTGCTCGATCGCACCATGCAACCCGGAACACATTCCACAGACTCTTCCCAGCCCGCCACCACTCGGCCGCACCGCACCGCCTACGCTCGGAATACCTTGACCTATACAGACACCTGGTCAGCCCGCCCAATTGAGGATCACATGGCATGGGGAAAAGACACATACCCGGTCCTTCACCGCCGTCCTACAAATCGGACACGGCACCTCCTTCCTCCAGGGCACCTCCCGCCCCACAATCTCCATCGCCCTGCAGCACGTCTACACGAAAACCGCATCCGTCAGCCCAAACTCACTCGAAATCCAAGTCAGGGTTAGGGTTCCGGTGGAGGGAAATACTCACAGCACATAGCACTAGATGCCCGCACGGCACCAACACCGTGTCCGCGGTCGTTTCAAGGCAGATAACGCAATCACCACCCGCCCTCGCCTCCTTCGCCTCCTTCACCTCCTTCGCCCCCTTCCCAAGCTGGCGCTGCAACACCTCGGCCGCCAGCATCAGCAGCTGCTGCCGCTCGTGCTCGTCCTGCTTGATACCGGGGTCCATGCACAGCTGGAGCAACGCCGCGGCCTCCTGCGCTGCGGCGACGGACGGGGATGCGGGTGTGGGCGGCACAGCGGTGATAGTCCGCGCCTTCGGGCGAGTGACGGCGGAGTGGGGGTTCCGGCGCGTGCCGGACGGTGCTGGAGCAGCAATGGCGCCGTTGCTGGAACCTTCTGGCTCGGTGCTGGGGGTGCTGAAGGAAAACCTGCGAGGAGGTGGTGCCGGGATCACGGATGGGGGAGGGTGAACGATGTGCCGGCCGGGATAATTCTCTAGCGTGCGTGGTGGCAGTGAGCGGGGTCCGGCAAGAGTATCTGCCTGCTCGGGCTCCCGTGCCGCTGCTGCGCGCTGTTCCCTCAGCACCTCAGCAAGGGACACGCGCCGCTTGCGCTCATCAGTCATCTGCTGAACGTTTGAGGCTGTAGCCGGGGGAGTCTGTGAGGGTGCTGCCGTAGGTGCGGCCGGGCTCGGGGGTGCTCCGGAGAGTGGTCTTGGGTGGAGCCGGCCAGGGGCGTTTGTCCGCCGAGTCTTCTGTCCTCTTGCTGCCTCCGTCTCATTAAACGCCCTCAGCCACTCAACAAAGGACACATGCCGCTCCATCCTGTTCTCATCGGCCACTCTCTCAACGCTCAATGCCGTGGCCGGGGAAGCTTGCGGGGGTGCTGGTGTAGGTGGGGGTACAACTACTGGTACTGGCGCAGGTGCGGGTAGTGGCTGCAGATGGGGTTTGGCGGCTGGGCTCGGGCGTGCTGCGGGGACTGGTGCCTGATGGAGCCTTCGACGAGCAGTTGCCCGCCCTGTCTTCCGAGCTGTTGGTTCCTCCAGCTCATCCAAGGCCCTCGGCCACCCAGCGAAGGATATACGCCGCTCCATCTTGCGCTCATCCGTCACTAGCTGGGGGCTTGAAGCCGTGGCCGTGGCCGCAGGAGCCTGTGATGGTGCGGGTGCGGGTACGGGTGCCTGAGATTGGGATGCTGTGGCCGGACTTGGGCGTACTCTGATGCTTGTCGCGGGCTTGAGCTGGCTAGGCCATTCTACTGCTGCCTCCCGCTCTCTGAAAGCCCTCAGCCGCTCATCGGAGCCCCTCAACCACTCTTCGAAGGCCACCTGCTGCTCATTAGTGGCCCTCTTCTCCTCTTCGGGGCCCCTCAGCCATTCATCGAATCCCATTCCGTCGTCCAGCCACTCCAGCCAATCATCGATAGGTAACTCGGCGTCCAGCCAATCGGCCTGTGGAGCTGCGGTTTGTGGCCGAGGACGGGGTGCTGGCGGCCGCAGCTGGTCAAGGGTATTTTTCAGCAGCTGCACCTTGCGGATAAATCCTGCCTCCCACTCACCGTGGGTCATCCCTCCATAGCTTGGAGATCTGGCCGGGGGTGCTGGCTGTGGCGTGGGCGGCGACTGGGGACCGAGTCCACCGGCAGGTATTCGGTGTGCTAGCGGGTCCCGCACGGGCTGGAACCGGACAAGTACAGCTTGCAGGCGCTCGAGCTCCCGTACCGTTGCTGCCAGCTGCGCGTCTCTTGTAGGCGTGGCCGGGGGGACCTGTGGAGGTGCGGTTTGCGGCCGAGGATGGGGTGCTGGCGGCCGCAGCTGGTCAAGGGTGTTTTTCAGCAGCTGCGCCTTGCGGGTGAATGCTGCCTCCCACTCACCATGGGTCATCCCTCCGTAGCTTGGAGATCTGGCCGGGGGTGCTGGCTGTGGCGCGGGCGGCGACTGGGGACCGAGTCCGCCGGCAGGGATTCGGTGTGCTAGCAGGTCCCGCGCGGGCTGGAACCGGACAAGTACAGCTTGCAGGCACTCGAGCTCCCGTACCGTTGCTGCCAGCTGCGCTCTTGTGGGCGTGGTCGGGGGGAGTGCAGGTGCAGGTTGTGCCGGCGGTTTCTCCTGCTGACTCCGTAGCTGTCCTTCTGACGGCGCCCGCCCCCTCACTATCCACCCCCAGCTCGCGCGGCGCAAAGAGCCCGCCTGGGCGCTTCGCTTCTGGGCGGCTACCTCCCACGGTGTCTGCTGCGGCAGTTCCACTATCTCATCGTCTCCATCGTCCTTCAAGCGGGGGCGCGGCGGCAGTTCTACCGCATCCTTGTCTTCCCGGCGGGCATGCGGTGTGTGGTTGTGGTGATCGTCTTCCGCGGGGGCTTGTATCACCAGGGGGCGCCAGCGGCGGGGGTAGGTGCTAGGTGGGAGGCTGACTTCGGGCTTCTTCCTTCCCTTCTTCTTTTTTCCTTTGTGGATGCTGGTGGGCGGTGCGGGTGCGGGTGCGGGTGCGGGTGCGGGTTCGGGTTCGGGTTCGTGTGCGGTCTCTTGTGGACCCCTTAGCTCCGAGCGGGGGCGCGGCGGCGCTTCTACCGCATTCTCGTCTTCCCGGCGGGTATGCGGCACGGCGTACGGTGTGTGGTTGTGGTGAGCGTCGTCCGCGGGGGCCTGTTTCACCTGGGAGCGCCAGCCGGAGTGACGGGGGTAGGTGCTATCGCCGGAGCCTGCCTCGCCGGGGCCCTCCCCCGCTAGCCCCCCCCCCTTCTTTGCCCCCCCTCTTTGCCCCTTTCTTTCCTTAATCCTGTATGTGCTTGTGCGTGGTTCTATGCCGGTGATGAGGTGCGGGGTGCGGGTGATGTCACTGGGGCTGGTACGCGGCGCCGGGTCTCCCTCGAGCTCCATGTCCGGCCTGTTGGTCTTCGGGCGGATCGCATCGCCGGGCGGACGTCTCCCGGGGCGGTGCCCTGCGACTACTTCTGCCCAGGTGCTCATCTTGTCGGGTGCTCATGTGTGGGGGATCCGGGTTTCGTGTGCGAGTCGGTCTTGTATCACATCTCGTGCATGCAGCTTTCAGGCAGACGTGCATGTGGGTTAGGGTTGGGGGAGCGGTTTTTTGAAGAGTGCTTTTCTGGAGAGGGTTTTTTGAGAGTGATGGGGGGGGGGGGGTGTTGGATGTTTTGTATCATCGTAGGTATTACCTGTGGTCCTTATTAGGTCCTGGAAGGAGGAGGTGCCGTTCTCTCTGGTGCCATCGCTGCTCCTCCAGGCCACATTTTGCTCTTCTGCTCTGGAATATCGGTTTGGTTTGCCAGTGTTAGGTTCTGTCGGGTGTTTTTCTGCGGAGGGGGGGTGTCTACTTACAGGGTGTGGAGAGAGGCGATAGGAGATGGACGGGGTTATACCGGGGGTGGAGAAATATTGCTTTTTTGTGCGTGTGTAGTGCAGTGTACTTTTAGGGATGGCAGGCTTTGATAGGAGATGCCCCCCCCTAGATCCTGCTCCCCATAAGGCCGTGTATTCCTTGCAAGAGTGCTGGGGGTTGGTAAATTTCTCCCTCTGCCGTGGTGGGGGTGCGGTGTGCGTAAATTTATCTCGTAAAGCACCGTAGTCCCTGTTTGTCGAGATCTAGAACTAAAGACTAAACACTTAATCCACTGCCGTGATGGACTTGCTGTAACGACCGCCAGAGACACGGAGGTTTGTAAGACGTCGTTTTAGACCCGCGGCATTTATGCTTATTTGGAGCGGGGGAGAGGAGGCATCACTTACTGGCTGGGCTTGGACCTGTACCGTATATGTATGTATGTAGACAGGTCTTCCTCTATGTTGCCAGTTAGACAATAGCAACATGAGAGTAACAGCTTGCAGCCACCCTCTCACGAACGTCCCAGCTGTCCGTGATGTCTCTGAAACAAGTGCTACCCAGGTCTGCAGATTGTTATAATCTTCCCAACACACTCGCTGCGCTGGTAATGGCGCACCTCTAGCATCAACCCCCTCCACCTCGGTGATCACCCCCGTGTGATATCCCGATTGCGTCCGTGCTTGCGTCCTCTCTTCTCCGCCTAGATACCGAACAAGACACCGCCGGGATCCGACCCTCCAGCAATGTTTCCATAGCTGGTCTGCGGAGATACGGTTGCTGGTGGTTTTCCTAGTGGGCTTCGCGCTTATCGCTTTCGTATGCGTACGGTGACTTAAGCTTGGTGTTGGTGAGGATGGGTTGCCGGGTGTAGACGATTGTACTACGGGTGTAGGGGTAAGTCTGTAGACACCTACTGCTGTTGCAACCACGACCACTGTCTACAGACTTACCCCTACCCCCGTAGTACTAGTACTGTGTTTGTCTTGGCGCTCCCCGTGGTGATGGGTTCAGACATGGGGTATCACTCGTCCGGGCCTGTAGCTTCTTGGCGTGCTGACTCATTGGAGGGACCGCTGCACTAGCGCACACTCTAGATACATGTAGGGCGCAAGGATATCCCCCAGCTAGCTGTGCGCACGGAAAGCGACGTGTGGTTTGACTGGGTCCTGTGGAAGTGAATCAAGTTATGTAGAAGGGCCTTCTGGATCGGGGTATGGCCCAAGTGCGGATGGGCGAGTGCGTTTGATAGCGGTTGTGTTGCTGTCCATACGGCGTGGCCAAAACAATGGAAACGTCCCACTCAATGATAATTTGCCACCACAGAAACTATTTAGAGGAAAGACCTCCGGAAAGTAATCAAGTTAAATGCCCCAGAAATGAATCCACGGCCACTCTTACAGTACCGACAGACAAGTAGCCCTGACGGGCAGCAATTTGTATTTTATGTATATATAGGATTCCCCCCCCCCTAGGATTCACATGTCCCTCTGCACCTCATCCTCACTGGGCGTCCAAGCAGGGTATTCCAGGTGGTTGCTGGCTGGTATGGGTATGAGACCGCCAAAAGATAAACGAAAAGGACAGGCGCTCACACGTCATAAACGAAATGAACTAGACGCAGAAACCCAAGATCGGATCTTCATGGCAGGGGGGAAATGTTCGGTGGTGATCCACAGCCCCCAGTTGCAGTAGACTGGGCAACACATTTATGCCGCCGCTCGGAAATTTTTCCACAGGTGATCCCATACCAACCCACCATCCAGAGCCGGAAAACGGACAAAGGAACGAAAGAAGGAAACAGAAACGCAAGGAGGAAAAAAGAAAACGTACCACCCAACCTTCCCTCCCACGCCCCAACCCTCTCCCAAAAGAATCGACCCATATCCCGCCTTCACCCCCGACTCCGTGCTTCCTCGGCGATCCTGACATTCCCCTTATGCAACTCAGAACTCACATGCTGCTCTATACCCTCAATCTTTCTATCCCTCTTGCAAGCGGAGCAGTGGAACTTGTTCCCATTGACCGTTACCCACTCCGAGTTCCATACCGTGGTTGGTCGAGACGCGGGCCCAGGAGCGGCGAGGGTCGGCAGTGATTGTCCCGTCCTTGCTGGCGGCGGGGGCATGGCCATTGTCGGCCGTGCCTGTTGTACCGTCTCCCTTGCTTCCTGCTGCATCCTCACCATCGCTGCCTGTTTCATCTTCTCCTTTTCTGCCAGCTGCATCCTCTGCTTTTCTGCCCGTTGCTTCTTCTCCTTTGCTGCCTGCTGCGTTCTCTCCTTTGCAACCTCCTCCATCACGGCGATGGCCTTTGTCATGTGCTTCTTGCTGCTGCGATGTGCCGTCATTCCCGCCGCCTCCTTGTACTCCTTGCATATCGGGCAGTACTCCTTCCCCGGTTGCGCGGGCGGCGCTGTTATATGTGTTGGGGGGCTGGGCTTCTTGACTCGCAGGGGTGGGGGCGGTGCGGGTGCCGCCTTTGCCTTTCCTTTGTCCTTTTTTTTAGCAGTGGGGGCGGGGACGGCGGTGGGGGCGGGGGTGGGGGCAACTTTGGCCTCTTGGTCTTTGCCCTGTGCAGCGGCCTTTTTGATGTGCTTTTGGCCCGCGAGGTGGGCTGGGCGGCCGGAGAGGCCAAAGTGCTTGTTGCAGATGTCGCAGAAGAAGGTTTCGTAGGGGACATCTGGGAGGGGTGGTATTGGTCTGGCTGTCGGTGGTGGTGGTTGGACGGTTGGTGCTCCTGTTCTCGAGTTATTGGGCTTGACGGTGGCCTTGCAATGCCATGACTGATGACTGCTGAGGAGGACACCGAGAAGGGGCTCATGGCAGAGGTTGCACGCCCAAAGATCGGTGCTCTTTTGCTCCTTATCGTTCTTTTCTTTTTGGTTTTGGTTTTCCTTTTTCTTTTTCTTTTCCTTTGCTTTTTCCTTTTCTATCTCCCTTTCTCTTTCCTTTCCCTCCTCGAGCTCCTTCTTTTTCTCCTTTCCTCCCTCCTTTCCTTCTTGCGCAATGTCCTTCGATTTCTTCTTCTTCTTGGGCTCCGCCGTCACCTCTGCTTTCTCCCCACCATTGACACTCGTCCCTCGCGGGGGCAACCCCCCAGACGCCACCGCCCTCTCGAGCTTTTCCAGCTCCTTCCGATACTGCGCCTCGATCTCAATTCTGGCCAGCGCCACCTGGTGCCCCACGCCCGCCAAGTGCCCCTCCCACTCCGCCCGCGTACAACTCTTGTCGCACACCTCGCAGTGGAGGTCTTTTGGGCGGCTCACCATCGAGAGGTGGCCCTTGCTCTGCAGATGCATCTGCTTCGCCGTGGAGTGTAGCGTCTTGGCGCAGAGAGTGCACTCCCATGTCGGACTGGCGATGGAGTGCAGTTCCTCGGTGGAGAGGTCGAACTCGTCGGCGCAGATGAGGCAGTAGAACGTCTTGCGCAGCCTGTAAAACGAGGAGGGGGTATAGAACTCTGGCGTCTGCGAGCGCGGGGGGGGTCGCTGCAGCCCGGCACGTTCACCATACCGCCCCCCACCACCACTACCGCCACCAGTCGAGGCATCCGAAATCACGGATCCCTCGCCGCGCATCTGCCGCCTGGCCATACGCGCGTGTGGTTTCCCGGCTGCGTGCTCCTCGCGCAGGAAGATTGACATCTCCTCGTCGCATGTGGTGCACCGCCACATGGGCATGTAGGCGGGCCCTTCTGCTGCTGCCGGCGGTGGAGATGGCGGTGGGATTCCTGCACCTTCCCTCTTGCTCCTTAGTGTACTGGTGTGGGAGCGGCTGGCGAGGTGGTCGTCGCGGGCGAGGAGGTTGACGTCTACCTCGCAGATATCACATGTCCAGACCATGGAGTATTCATCGGTCTCGATCGCATCTCTGTGGTCGTCGGTCGCTGGGGGCGGTCGGTATACCGCCTCGTCCTCCTGCTCCTCTTTCTCCTCTTTCTCCTCTTCCTCTTCCCCCTTCCCCTCTTCCTCCTCTTCCTCCTCTTCTTCCTCTTCTTCCTCTTCCTCCCCCTCCTCCTCCTCATCCTCCTCCCAATCCTCCTCCCCATCTTCCTCGCCCCCCCCAACCACTTCGCTGTCGAAGCCGTCCAGCAGCACGCCCTCCTGGTAGCCACCCCGCTCCTCGCAGTCCTCATATTCGCTCAACTCCTCCACATCGCCGCTGTAGTCGCGGCGCATCCCCGATCCCGCGCGGACCTGGGGCATGGCTGTAGTATCCGAACTTGCAATGAACGCAGCAGGCGCAGAGACGAGGAATCGTGGATCGTGGGTGTCTATGCGATGGTGGTGGTGGTGGTGGTGGGTGGTGGTGGTTGTGGTGACGTTGCGTAGCAAGGCTGGGGAATTGCCCGAAATAGGCGCTCGCATGCGCGTGCTGGGCGCCTGGATGTTAACCCTGACCCTGACGCGGGGTGATTGGCTGGGCGGGGCGCGTACCTGCAGGCTGGAGGGGGCGGGACTGGGGAGTGGTCAGTGGAAGAGGGAGGGGCGAGGGGTGGGAGGAGGGTGTGAGGGAGTATCTAGTGCGTGTAGGGATACGGATGTCGATGTGGTGTCGATATTCCCATGAGTACATGAGGCTACCACGAAAAGAAATGGGAGGAATTAAGAGTATAACAATTGTATCGGTTACTGGCGAGTTGGCTGACGCAGCTAGTGGTATTGGATAACTGTAGGCCTGGAAGGTAAGCCTTGTATTTATATAATGCCGGCAGTCAATGACATTCTTGCTACATTTTTCTAGAGCTTGGACTCCAAGGCCTATACGGTGAAAATGAGCACACTTTATATAAATATATTAAATCCTAGGATAGTGCTGATCGACCAGTTCCTTTGATCAGGCCGGGCAGATCAATGGGGGGCAGAAAGCGCCACGCGGTGAGAGAAAAAATATAGAATTACAGATGTACTTGCATGCGCAGTACATATATACATATAGGGTATTAGAAACTCTGAAACGTCAGGATATATATACAATCAAAGATTATGGTTCTTACACGAATAATTCATGCACATTAGACGACTTCACGGGGGTGTGGTAAATAAATATTGAGTGTATATACGCTGAAGTGTGTACGATGCGCAGGAGGTTTGCCGTCGGCTACCTCCTTGTTTTCCATACAAAATCCTGGAGTTGACCCTCCCCCCCCGTGTTGACCACACCCCGCGGGGTTGTCTACTTTATATGAGATAGAGACCGCATCTGTGAAGAACGATTGATCGAATAATCTATATCCGACCGCGAATGTAGCAGCTGGTGGCCTAGTCAAACTGCCTTCAAGAATTACTGCCGGCCACTATATACCGGAGGTACCCGCCAACCCCCTCTAGGACGCAGCTAGAGCTACCTAGAAAGGGCTCCTCCCCAGGCTGCGTCCCCCCCGCCTAGAACACTAAATATATCGTTGTACATACCGCGGGAGTGGTGTTGGCGAACCTTCTTATACAGCCGATTATTCTTATCATACACCAAAGTATTCCACATGAGTACTAAACTAGTGTTCTTAACTTATGTACGTACGAACCACCACGTACTTCTTTTTCTTATTAGACTGGTAGCCCCTTACGTACTATGTTCCTTACCAACGCGCAAGACCAGCTACAGCCGGTGCGTAAGAGTACGCCGGCGTAACCACTTCAACACCAGATGCCTTTCGGGACCAGTCGGGACCAGAGCCAAGCACAGTGACCGCCAGCACCACAGGCCGTACCGCAGATTAATGTCGGCTGCGGGACGTATATCCACCACGCAGGGAGTTAAGCTCAGAGAGCTAGAGAGCATAACAGGAGAATGATCCATTTTATCCAGCCGGAATACCTTGCCAAGCTTTAATTAGTGACTTGCTCTACCGCGTATGGAGGGGCAGACAATGTACGCCATGTATAGGTACTCTTCTCCGCAGCAAACAAACCTCTTCAGGAATTCATTCCCATACCGCAGCATCGGTGAGGGACTCCACACTCAGACATATCTCTTCTTTTGGCGCATCATTGGAGCCATCCCAATCACTGACCTGGAACGGAGCCACACAACCTGGAATCTGGAAGTTAAAACATCGGCCAACCAAGAAGACACTATCTAAGTACTAGTTAAATACTGTGTGATAGTGGATGTACCACATGTCTGATCGAGAAAACGCTTCAGGTTGCCCCTACCAATCATATGCGCCGACAACATAAGCCGGACTCCGAATGTTGAGCACTGCCAGCTGCAGTAAAATATATCACATGCTCTATGATAATAGCAGCTAATATAGTCGCAAGCTCGAAAATGAAAAGTAGAGATATCTTGAGAGAAAATAAATATTCGATACCTTGAGATGTAGCTGTCGATTAATTCCCCTTAGACTTGATTATAGGGAGTACTGACCCAGTTGCTATTGCTAGAAGGCTAGACTTGCAATTGGTTGATGAATCAGCTAAGAAAGAGCACAACCTGGTCGTTAAGCATGCCAGAAACGCACCAATGAATTAGACCAAGAAGAGTGAAAAAAAGGAGAGCAGAAAGAGCGGGCTAGTATGCGTAGCCGAGTGACTGATCATGAAGCAAACGAGTGATCCATTGTGACTACCCCCAAGCGAGAGGTTTATATTTCATACACCCGATACCAAGGATTATGGTATCCCATAGTAGCATATTCTCGAGAATAGAATGGTATTGGCCAATCCCGAACGAATTTGCATAGGCGAATTTACCCACGACACAAGCACACGCGCCCGCGGTAGCGGCATGGGAATATTGACTCCAGTCGGACCGTAATAATGAACGCATTTTGTAAAAGATTCTCTCGATCACAGATCCTCACTCGGATAGTGAGAGTTGTACTAGGGTGTTGCAAAAGGTGATAAGACAAACACACGCATTCACCTTATCCGATCCTGATCACTTACCTACACACCCGAGTACAGCCATTTTCCAAAAGACTTGGCACCTCACCAAAGCCTAGCATCATGGCTCTTGTTGACTTTCAACTATATCTCTCCCCGCGATCAATGGTAATAGTAACCCGAGTGTGTATATTCATATTTTGGCTTTGGTTTTTCTATTATATTCGTTGCTGTTTTGTCTTCCTACAGGTCGTGAGGGGGGTTCGAGGTGCCAAGTCTTTTGGGAAACGGCTGTGCATTCATTTTTAATCTGGTTGACTATGCTCGGAATTAAGCAAGACCCGTGGTAGCAAATTCCCTACCAAGAAAAACGGTCGCCAACCCGCGCCCTAACAATTCACCGTCGGGCGGCAACGCGTCTTCACTCAAGGTAGAGAATTATTCCCACCCGATACTAGAATATAGTCAATTCAGCCTGACTCAGCCCCACTAAGCTAAAACCGGTCAGAACCATAGTTCTAATAAGTCTTGGCGATCACTTCTACTTTACTTGTTGTAACTGGTCGTCGCGTTTTACTAACCAACTATCAACCAATCAATACCTGTTCCAGTGGGGGGGGAGCTGTCTACTCTACTGTGAACACCGTTGAAGTATCATACCATGCACACGCTGATCACTTTGTGCCGATCTCTTTTTCAAACAAGTAAGCACGTGGATGTTAAGTGGGGTCTACATGTACTTGCTAAGACATTGATACATAAGGCCGGAATATATGTACAACCAGGTTCTGGGAGATGAAAGGGCTCCGATCGAGCAGGGCTGGGATTGAGAAGCAGGCAGGATCAGGCTTGGCGTTTTCGAAACATCCACTATTGCATGGGTTTCAAAAGGTCAGGCTTGTGGGGTTTTTGATCCTGCGTAGTATATTCTACTTAATAGATGATCTTCGCCTGCGGTAGTCTATGTAGCTGTCACGCAAGGGGGCGGGGGTGACATCGGCAAAGTTGGGGGTTGGGAGGGGTCAGATCGACCGCAGATCTTCTGGGTGGTTCCGTAACACGACTGCTATTGCATACACATAAAAAAGTGCCAAGTCCCTATTTGTATGGTATGCAATATTAGTCGTGTTCGGAAACGTCATGGAGGGACGAAACTGCTTGAACGACGAACGCGGACAAAGCACAGGCGCTCAGGCTGGTATATAATCGCTTGATCGACTGAAACCTGTGATTTTCGTCGTTGCCCTAGGTTCGTCGCTGCCCCCAGATTGACTTTACATGTAGTTATTAATACCTGAGCGTTCAACCTGACTTGTGTGGGTACATGAATATGAATATATGTAGGTATAGGCGTAGGGGCTGTCGGGTTACGTTATATATGTGTGGATCGAACGAGTCCGGTAGAGTATGATCCCCATTCTTCATATCAATTACTATACTATACGAAAGATTCGGGTCCTGATTACAAATCAGCAATTTATTAAGTAGGTCCACCCTCCTGCGCCCGGCTTCAACCAGAGCGTTAGAATAAGGAATGTTTACTGACATGCGTCTGGGTAGAATTTCGAGTTTGTTTCCTCCGACGCGAACACACTCTTCGCGTAAATAGTCCTTTATTACCAGCGCCTGACACGTCTCCTGCTCGTGTGGCAGGCAACAGCCAGTAATAGAGACGAATGGAAGACATCTATAGTACAAATACTACGGGCCTGTCCCTATTTCAGCTGAACAGACCCGAAAACCGAGCGTTGTTTAAGGAGTTCTATCGCAGAGACCCTACTGGCTTTTATTGGGGGCCAGAGCCCAAGTATAGAGGAAGCTGGGCAATGATCAGATCGACCATCTTTACCATTTTCATTGTTTCATGGCGCCTGGTTAATTTGGATGTGTATGCCACGGCAAAAAGTTGGCAAAGGGTCGTTTATAAAGGGATCTGGCTACTCTCCGCTATTATAAGTCCAGTCACGGTCTCACTGTACGCCCGTCGGCAACTGCTAGAGGCCCGAGACATCCAGAGGTATTGCCGCGAGAATGTGCTAGGAAATAGAGCTTTGCAACTCGAGGATGGCCCCCCGACCGGCCACCAGGATATCAGCACCGCACAGTTTACTAACGGCTACTCTCCTGCCCCCAAGCTCGGTAGCTTATCCGACCACCTTGAGATGAATGCTGCTTTCCTACTTATATCCGGCGGCTTCGTGTATGATCAGGGAGACGGCGCAATGATAATATCGCCTTCAGAGTTCAAAAGGCTCCTGGATGAGAGGCAGTTTGGGGCGCGGTTTGAGGGCCTAGCACATATTCCCGGAGCGATAACGGATAAAGAAAAGGTAGAGACCTTTGCAAAAGTAATAATTGCGGTGCAGCTGTGCTCTAAATTGCTAGATGCAGCTGTAAGACAACTTACCCCGATACCGGCCGTGCTTCTTGAACTACACGTGGGTATAGTACTCTGCGCCGGTATCTTCATATGTCTTTATTGGTGGAACAAGCCGTTCGGTATTACAACTCCCGTGAAACTGAAGGTTGTGGATTGGGATAGATGCATGCAAATCCGGGAAGAAGAAAATCGGTGGAAACCAAGGGGAGATAATGATGGTATTCTTGGAATTTTTAGGAGGCATATAGAAGTCCTGAGAGATCCCCACGACATTCACTATATAGTCAACGTGACCTCCTGGACCATTTTATGCTTCATGTCATGGGGAATCTTCTCCGACCTATTATTCTTTACGGATATTGAGCTGTGGGTGTGGAGATTCTGCTCTATAGGAGCAGCTTCACCGCTGCTGCTGGGCTTAACTCTACTTAAGCCGAGTGTTAGGAATAGTAGATTCTATAGGTTTGTATTTCCGTTCATATTTTCCTTCTACTTTTTAGGCTGCGTAGGAATGTTCATCATTGCATCAATAAGTATTCGAAACCCCCCACTCGGCGCATTTAAGGTTGTGCCATGGATTAGCTATATCCCCAGTTTGTAAATTATGTTATTAAGCTTATTTCCTATCCTATGTTATATTCTTTCCTTGGTTCGGTTTCTTCCTTTCTCCGATGTCCTTGTTTCTGCGTTTTGAAGCTCTATATAGAGGCTTACTTGTAGCTCTTTGCTCTATTTGGGAACACGAAGGAAGATTGTAGAATGCTAGGATTTATGCTGCTATTATGTAGGACCGCTTCTGTGTGGTTTGTTAGTCCATGAAGAGTACTTAAAGGCTAGTCTGACTGTACAGCTGTAGCACGAGTAGTGACCCCGTTCAGGCCGACCACAATACCGAATACGGTGAGCAGCATATTCAATGAGAGATTTCCAAATCTGGTGGTCCTGAAGATTGTAAGGACATGTCGTCGAAGCTTCCAATCTCTCTAAAGGCCGGGTTATGTTGCATTAGTAATAAAAGCCAACTCACACATTCCGTAAACTGCACGACGTCAATCATTTTAAAGACACATAAGCATAGTATGGACACTCGACCAAATGATTATCCGCCATGTTCAGACTCAACAGCTGTGTGTTCAAGCTCGGTTCACATCTTAAATTTCCCCCTTCCTCCCTCGGTTTCTTTTCTCTGTCCCCGACTTATTCACTACACCCCCGCTCAACAGTATCTCCCGACAAACCCTATATTCCCTCTCGAGCTCAAGTAACCTTCTTTTCGCTTATTCTTTAGGTCTTTTATCCCTGCTAATCGCGCTCCGCTGCTAGATTCGTACAATATCAATTGAATCGTCCCGGCCAAGACGGGGGGTAGTCGGGATAGTATGTGAGTACACTAGCTAGGGTTAATTTTTCTTTAATCCCGCTAACCGAGTACCGAATTGTATAGATGTTGGTAAAGACTTGAAGGATGGGGAGCTTCCGAGAGTTCACTCTATCTATCGGATCCGTAGAGCCTGGTCCAATGAGCCTATCCCCCAGGTTGGTGCTCAACTTCGCGAGCCTGATGGCATGCCGGTCGTGAGAAGCGGCTGGGTCCGCAAGGCACAAAATAAGACAATTCTAGCCCACATTGCAAATTACGACGAGGTACATGGGCTTGTTATTGAAACTGAACCATTCCACTGGCTTGGCGCGCCATGCTGCTGGGGAGTTATGTGCTGGTGGGTGGGGGGCAAGGACGATTCGTGGTGGCCGTGGTGATATTGACATATGTCTCATTGCGGGCATGATTATTTCAGGGGGTAGATCGGAGCTGCATCTGCGCCTGTAGATAATATAGCTTGATATAAAATATCAAACTCCGTGACAGGTATATACATGTAGTCTTCTCGCGTGATTTTCCGTCTTGCCTTGTTCATCCTAGTGTGGTGTTGCGAGGGTGCATTATTTGCGCAGGCTAACCAAGTTGGGCAAAGTTACTAGCGTAACCTGACTAAATTGTAAAATCAGGACAGTACCATGAAAAGCCGGGGGTCATTTATAATTATACTACCACGACCGGCTAAAAAAATACCACGACAACCAAACGTTCCGAACTGAGATAGTAACTCCTTGACTCGCCCATCATCTCTTTCATCTACCAATACCATTATGCTCAAGCGATGGGTGTTTCACACTTTGAATCTTCTGACTCCTAAAAGTAGCTTTACAGGACTGGTCCATCATGGGTGTTACCTACCGAACTGTTAAGAGACCACAAGAGAGCGACCCTCTGCTGTGACCCCCCCGGAGCAGGATGTACTCGGAACGTTTTTTCTATCAAACGAATTGAGTCTGCCGAAGCACGAACCACCAATGCCCGGGATCTTCGCCTCGGTGCTTTACCAACATACCCAACTACAAATTTGCAATCATGTGATGAGGGTAGTCCCTCAACTACTTAGTATTACCCCTCAACTACTCCTCAAACCGCATGCAACTACCTTATAACGGACAGATCCAGTTATCAAGCAGCTCGCCCACCAAAGAAAAGGCTTCTGCATACACAATCCATGAAGCAACAACCGGAACACTTTGAGCGCGTACCGGAGTATCTAAGAACCGTCAAAGAACACAATTCATCACTTTACCATATCTCCTAATCCTTATAATCAATGAGTGGGTGAGTAATGTTTTATACCTTAAACAAATACAACTAATAAAAAAAAATAGTATTGCCAAGATAGGGCTAGGAACTGAGATACTAAGTCGGACTGGGTCGTTTATCTCCCAATTAGGCAGGAACTCACTGGATTATTACCTGGTTAGGCAATAAATTGATGCGAAATTGGGGGACACTACACCAAAAGTACATCAGCTTCAAACCCCTTCTGCACATAAGCCGAAAGACTTACGTTAATTTCCTTTCTAGACAATAATTATCTGCCTTCTGCTCTACAATTCTATAGAGCCAAAATAATTTAAGGTGTTGTGGTCCTGAAGGAGTGGCCGTCGGAATTTGGGGCACAGAGTGCTCTGGCTATAAGTATCCCCAGCTATAGCGAGTGTCAATACCAAGCCGATAGCTAACCCTAACTACCCTTCTTGGGAGTTGCCAAAAAAGCATGTTTCCATGCGCAGGTGGAGGCGAAGACTAGGATTGAAAAAGGTCAAGTTTCGGTGCGTCATGAATTATCACCCGCTCCTCCTGCCGACAATGGCTAGGTATCATTTTTTTTCCCCCAACCCATTACATGTATGCAGCCTTCCGGCTATAACATGACACACTACCCCAGAACTACCCTCGCTAGGTATCATTATGGTAGGCTCCTACTACCAATGGGGGGGGGGGGGGTTCAGCCAATGGTTCTCTGGTGAGTATCCCTGGACGGATAAAGTCCCCAAATTGCGGCATGGACTGTTCCCCGACTGACTCAGCGACCCAGAACTGTTGATGCGGGTACGAACAAGTAGTAAAGCTCATTAACTCGGCTATGCTCAGAAGCTAGGGAGCATTGTATACGTATATACAGGCGTGTTTCTAACTGTTTGGGAGTGGTGCAAACTGTCGGGCACCGGTTCTATGGCAGAAAATGCATCATGAAATGCACCCGTCGGGCTGGTCCCTCCGGCTAGTATGTACACCGAGTAAGCCTCCCTCCGCAGCTAAACCTCCACCCCGAGATGATAATATGCGCAGCACTAGATCTAGGTACATGCAACACACCCCTCCCTTTCCGGTGATCGGGAGCACCATAAGCCAAAACCTCGCCCCACCATAAGCCAGCCAGTAACAGCGCCGCAGTATTATAACGGGGAGACCGCCACCCGCTAGTATGGTCCGTAGGTATGTGCACGCCCGCCACCGCACCCCCCGCACTATAGCCGTGCCTCAGAAACCGGTCATCACGTGACCACTCCAGCCTACACCAAAACCATACTGGCTCTCTGAACATCTCTCCTACGTAGCATACAATCTGCCAGCCATCTAGCACAGCTGTCTGCACCACTCCCGCGACAAATTCCCAATACGCAGGAAATCCAAATTACAGTGTTAGGGTTGAATTCGTGGAACACAGGCGCACCGGAACCTGCTGCAGCAGAGGAAAACAGGGTTCCGGACCCGTGGTGGAGTGTGTGCTGGATGCCTTGTGCTGGGGTGGGTCTTTGGCGGGGTGAGGGAGGCTCGGGGGGGGGGTGGATCTGGGTATATTGGATGTTTGGTATTGTAATTATATTAGATGTGGAGGTTCGCGTTCTACAGTATTATTGTGTAGTAAGCTTTCCACAAGGAGCCCTGCTCTACGGTAGCATGATTATCGCCATGCTTAGAAACATATATAAATAGGAGAACCAACGGACCCCATGTATTGTATTGAGGAAATGATGAGCGAGGAGGGGAAGGGAGAAAAAGGTCAAAATCAAAGCCAAAAAGATAAAGCAAAACAGGCGAAGTAAACACAAAAGACAAAAGTGACAAGATAAAAATAAAAGAGATAAGATGTAAGGTGTATTGAGTTGACCTAAAAAAAAAGAAAGAAAGAAAGAAAGACAACTTGAGCGCGCGGTCTCCCTGAATCCTGGGCATTGCAAATGAAAGATAATAATTTAGAAGAAGAAAAATGGGCGCTAGGGACCAAAGTGCGTGTAAGAAAGGTAAGAAATGTATGTGCATGTATTTAGGGGAAATCCTCCTCGCTTTCCTCTGATGTGTAGTTTTCCTCTATTGAGTAGACCTTGCAGGTAAGTCCTCTGGCAGGCCTGATGGAGTTCAGGTATTGGTTATAGTGGTACAAAGAGTGTCCAACACCGCGGGGATAAGCGTTAGAATTCAAGCTTACGAGAAGTTTGATGGCGTCAATATTTTGGGATTTAAGAGCACTGTTCAGGACGGTAGTCCCATCCCCCGCTACTGCATTAACATCGGCCTTGTTGTTAATCAAAAGCTTCAAAATACCAATGTGTCCAAGCTCGGCCGCCGCATGTAACGCTGTTACAGACCCTGGTCTCGAATTGACCTTTACCTTCCTATCCAATAACAGGCGAACAATGTTAAAGTTACCGCCCCACACGGCTGTCAGCAAGACCTCCTCGCCGTACGGTATCTCATCGGTGACGCAGGTGACTATTCTCTCCAAAAGAAGCTTAACAATTGCCGTATGCCCGTAAAGTGCGGCACCCTCCAGTGCTGTTCTATGGTCTCTCAGCCCCCTGTTAGGATCGATCCCGTAGGCCAATAGTAGCTTGACAATGTGAATATATCCCTCTGCAGCAGCCGCTGCCAGCGCGTCTTCGTAGGCCATCGCTAGCACCGCGTCCTGGTAATTATTTGTTGAAGCTGAACCGTATTTTTCCAAGATGTACCTGATGATGTTGATGTCACCCCTCGCAGCAGCAAGTTCCGGGGCGTCGGAACGGCGACTGGAGCTAACATCGACATCGCCGGGGTGGTTGTAGGGGTAGATGTAGGGGTCGTTGGGGGCGAAGGGGTTGGGGGCGGGGCGGGGCGTAATGGGCGGGGGGGCGGGGGCGTAGGGGGCGTCGGCGTAGGGGGCGTGGGCGTAGGGAGCGTGGGGGGCGGGGACGTAGTGGGCGTGGGGGTAGGGCCTGTGTGCGGTGGTGAAGGGGTCCCTACGGCCTACGCGGCCTGCGGAGCCCGCGGGGCCGATGGGGCCCATATGGTCTCTACGGCCCATGCGGCCCCCGCTACTAGGGGGTGCTTGATTGCCAATCCCGGCGTTAACATCAGCCCCACTCGACAGCAGAAGCCTCACAATCGCAGTATGTCCACCTCTCGCTGCGTAGTACAAAGCTGTCCGGAGAGGTTGATGTGGTAATTCAATCATGGGATCCTTTTCCAACAGCAGCAAGACGGCCTCGCCGTGGCCGCCCTTGCAAGCTGCTTCCAAGGGCGTCATCAACTTCCTATCAGTATGTATAGCTCCATACCTTTCCATGCGCTCAGTGTCCATAGTCCAATCCACATCTGCAATATGATGTAAAAGCAGCCGCACGATGCCTATGTGGCCCCGATAGGCGGCTATAATTAGAGCTGATGTTATCCGCTTCCTCCACCCGCCGGTGTAGGGGGTGGTCCTCAGGAGGAGGAGCTTAGCAATCTCGACATTACCTATTTCTGCGGCGCAGCCGAGCACGCTGACCGGGTCGACATCGAGGGTCAACAAAAGCTTGATGATTGCAGGATGCCCGCCGCGGGCGGCCAGCTTGAGGGCTCTGTTCAGAGAATTCCACTCTCCCGGATCCGGTCTTCTCGATTCGTTGTAAAGCCTCCAGAACAATCTGAAGATTTTGATGTTTCCGCCACCGGCAGCTGCTTCGAGCTCGCTCGCCCCGATATGCGTCACTTCACCCGCCCTGGTACTCAGCAACAGCCTGACAATGCTGATGTTTCCTACACGCGCTGCCTCCCGCAATGCTCTGGTGCGGACTTGTTCATTGTTGTGCGCATGTAATATGCGTTCCACTATCTCAAAACGCCCACACTTAATACAAGAGCTCACGGCATCAGAAAGCGCCTCTTCTACGCGTAGACGGTTGAGAGTAGACTCGCGTGCGAAGGGAGGGAAAGAAACAGTGTGATCCAACAAGTATTCAATAATGTTAAAATGTTCACCTCCAGATGCACCAGTCAGGGAACGGCACCACCCGAACAGCTTTTCATCTGGGTTGGTGCTGGGAGCACCGGCGCGTGTGTTTCCCAACGCGCCCGAATTAAGCAGCAACTCCACAATCTCGAGGTGCCCACCGGCAGCTGCGGCGGCCATGCCTTCCAACCAATTGTCAGTTGAGGGTATTGCTGTACTATCGATCCTTGCGCCATTGTCTAGCAATAGTTTCAGAATGGTGGCATGTCCGCCGCGGACCGCAGCCTGTAGGGCTGTTAAGGCAGCAGAACTAGAACCTTTCATACTTGCAGCGTTGATGGGCGTGCCCTTATCTAGTAGCAGCTTTACGACGTCGATGTTTCCGCTCCCAGCTGCGTCTTTGAGGAGTATCCGGTGGGGGGGTGGCACACGCCGGGGCGGTACTGGCACCGGCCCCTCCGGATAATGGAAATCCAATGACTCGGAGGAGGAGAATTCCGAGTCCGATTCTTCCGAAAGCCTGGAGGTGCTAGACGGTGGCCCAGGTGCCATCTGATATCCAGGGGGCGGGGGCGGGGGACCAGGGGGACCAGGGGGACCAGGGGGGGCTGCTGGGCTCAATGTGTAATTAACGTCTGCACCATGATATAGCAGTAGCTCCACAACCTCAATGTGTCCGTTCTCGCTTGCGGCATTCAGAGCGGCCGTTTTGTGTGGCTTGGAATATTCGTAGTTTTCTAGCAGTTCCTGGACAATGTCGGTGTATCCGCCACCGGCAGCGGCAGAAAGGGCCGTCCAACTATACCCAGCTTTTCCGCCTGCAGCTGCGTCGGCCCCTTTCTCTAACAGGAGTTGTAGGACCCCTAAATGTCCGCCCTTGGCTGCTGCTTGTAGCGCTGTTAGACCACGTTCTCCAACCGCGGCGGCATTGACGTTGGCGTTATTGTCTATCAGGAGTTTGACGATTTCGAGGTATCCATTTCCCGCAGCCAGTTGTAGAGCTGTGCCTTCTCCACCTGCCGCGTTGACATCCGAGTTGTGCCCCAAGAGCAACCTGAGAATGTTCGTGTTGCCTACCTCTGCTGCTGCCTGCAATGCTGTTCTGCCATAGCGTCCTGCCCTTGAGTCGATATCGGCGCCATGTTCTAACAAGAGCTTGACAATTTCGAGATTTCCGCCGGTACATGCCATCTGAAGAGCCCTCCCTCCGCCTTCACTTGCCCCATGGGCGTCCACATCCGCACCACTGGCTAGTAGGATTCTCACAATTCGCATATTCCCGCATCTTGCAGCTGCCTGTAATGCCGTTTTCCCGCTACTAGCCCCTGCCCTACCGTTCACATTCGCGCCACTGTCCAGTAAAAGCTTGATGACATCCATGTGCTCACGCTCGACAGCTGCTTGCAAGGCTGTCCGACCATTTGAGGCTGCCGCTGGGCTATTCACATTCGCGTTATTGCTCAATAGGAACCTGACCATCTCGGCATGACCAAGCTCAGAGGCCGCCTGTAGGGCTGTTCGGCCGCCATCCCCCCACGCTGACCGGTTGACGTCCGCTCCCTTCTCAAGCAAGTATCTTACTACCTCGACGTGGGCATACGCGGCAGCTGTCTGAAGAGGTGTCCAACCGCCTTCATTTCGAATATCGATGTTGACGTCTTCGTTTAGGAGTAATTTGATAATATCAAGATATCCTTCTTTAACTGCCTCTCGCAGGGGTGCGTGGAGAGGGTTCCCGGTGTCGAAAACATCCCTTTCGGGATCTCTCTCCAAAACTATCCGTACTATATCAACATCACCAGACTTGACCGCCAATAGAAGTGCACCCCAAAGATCACTTGTATGTTCAAGGATCAATTTGACCATCTCACTATTGTCTGCAGCTGCCTCTACTGCCCACTCTTGCACTGGTTTGTTGCCAAAGCCTGAGGAGGCCTCGAAAAACGACTCGTGTTGTAAAAGTATTTGCACCGTATCTCTCTGCCCAGCCTTTATCATCTCCTGTAATAATTCCACCCTATTTTTGCTGTCTACTAACTCCAGATAGTTCGGGGACATTAGCAGTCTACTAAGAGCCCTTTTCCGGTTCCCCTTCGCAGCTACTAACAGAAGTTCCGAGACTGAACCCCGAGCACCCTTTGGCAGAAACTGATGGATGTCTCCCTTATCCGCCTGCCGCATCAATATATTGTCTTTACCAAAGTCCAACTCCACCCCAAGCTGCAAAAACTCATTCTTCCAAAACTTAGTCCTATCACTTGTATAATCAATTCCCCTAAGCCATGGGGCTTGTAAGGTATGGGATGCCGTCGGGCGAACCATTGGGTTTGGAGCTAAAAGACTTCGGATAAAGGCCTCTTCTTCTTCACCCGCCGGGAGATCTGTTTCCCTCAGAAGTGCCGCCGGTAACTCGAGATCATGATAGCAATACTCCCAGAGAAGTTCCATATCAATTTCACGGGAGCTTCCCGTTGGCCAGACTTCTATGCCCGTAGTAGGTTCGTCTTCCTCCTTCAACTCTTGATTGAGGAATGGAGGCTCGAAGGCAATGAGTTCATATACTAAGCATCCTAACGACCATATATCCAAAGCGTGGGGAATCAAACCCCGAGTTTTGAATTTTTTGGGGTTAAATCCAAGTATCTCGGGCGCGAGATAACCTTGGGTACCAGCTCTTGTTCGGAGGCTGGTATTCTTTGCATGTTTTGAAACACCAAAATCCGCTATCTTAATCCACACTGGATCAAGAGAGGCCATGAGGATATTCTGTGGGAGATTTTAATTTGTTTTAGTATATTGCTGTTAAGATCACCGGGATCATGGACCAAACCTGCGGCTTCAGATCGCGGTGATAAATCCGTTTACTGTGGAGCACCTCAAGACCTTCTAAGATTTGCCTTGTAATCTCCTTAACCTCCATCAGTGATCTGGAACCGTTTGAACCTTCTTTCGATCGCTTAATATATTGGCTCAAGTCGCCCTCCCTAACATATTCCATTACAAGAAACATGTTATCCGAGTCTTCGTACCAGCCGTCGAAGTTTACAAAAAGATGGTCAAACTAGTGATATTAGTATCCCAGCGAGTCAATCCTCGAGTAACGCAGAAATAACAAACCTGCTTCAGTTTCACAAATGCGAGTAGCTCCTGTGATAGGCTTGCGCCTTGTGAGAGATCTCGCGGCACAGTCTTCACAGCCCTTAATTGTCTTACCCCTCCCCCAACTTTTTCGTTTTCATCATCATAGTCCTCCCTTTGCTGTAACCAAACGGTTCCAAAGTTCCCGCTCCCGATAACGGCCACTTTCTTCCATCTTGATGTTCTCCACAGCTTTGTAGAGCTTCCACTTTCCCACTTACCCACTCGCTGTAGAATGTAGTCGCCCTGGAATTCAGTTTCTAGCTTGAAATCTTCCAAACGCTGACTCAGGACCGTGGCTTTATCCTCTTTGCTTAAATATGGTTTGGGCTTGGAGTGGGATCAGCTCATGTCTTCGCCCGAGCTCCGAGGTGTACTCACTACTGGTATAGGTGCAGGTTGCTGTTTCTGTGGGCAATTTTCGGTGGGCCCGTTGGTTGTGAGGTTACCTAGGGGGTTGTGGCCTCGGTGGCCTGGGTGGTGGCCCGGTTGCGCTGCTGTGGAAGTGTGCGTTTTTGGTGCTTCCAGCGGAGGTGATGCTTTGTCCACCAGAAATGGGTATTCAGGAGCGGTCTCTTGCAGCGCTTCTAGCTCTGTTCGGCAGTCGTAATATTCGGTGCGTGGTATTTGTGTTTTGTTGTCTTCAGGAACAAACCCTGAACGCGCGAGTCGAGGTCCAGTTCCCCCGGCTTGACCGGACGAGCACGGGACACCCAGTGCGAAATCATAGGCTAGTATATGTTGGTCTCCTTCTTGATGCACCCCTCCCGGGCTAGAGGTTTGGCAGGAATAATCAGTAATGGACTCTCTCAGTGAAATGGATGCGGTGCTATCGCTGCACGATTCCTGTTCTTGTTTTGGTTGTTGGTTATTGACCATTCTGTTGGGCTCCATCTCAGTGTCTACATGATCGTGCTCGGGAACACTCGTTACAGCAGGCCCAAGAGTGTTTTGTGGCGCCGGGGGAGGTCCTTGCCCGCTAGTCCTGTCCACTGCTACATCGTAGGGGGTATTCGTTTCCCCTTCCCCCCGGGGATAAAGCCATCGAGCTTGTGGAACGCCTCCAGACATTGGTGAGTTCGCGAGTTCGCAAGTTCGACTTGCAGTTTCTGCACGTTTGTTTCCTACAGTTGGAGTCCCCCACATCGATTAGCGTTAGTGTTTGACATCAAGATAGACTGAAAGGGCTCATCATGAATACCGCTAAGCTCGTTGTTTTCTTTCCAAGCTACTTAGGTTAAGACCAGACGTTCAGTTTGCTCTAAAGAGGAGTTTCAATCCGAGGAAGAAGAAGCTAGTAGAGGGGACTTCTAGAATTCGGGGAGGCCTGTTGTAAAGGTTACGAGTCCGGTCCGTCCGTTACCCCTCATCTGTCGGAGGATTCTAGGCTGTGCAGCTGCGCTGACCAGTGACCACCCAAGAAACAGATTTCCCATACATATACACGAAGGGATCAAATGCAGCCAGCTCCATTCTCCGACAAACTACATGTAACCACTAGCCAGTCAGACAATTAGAATATAGAGCTGACTCACGCATGGTATGAGGAATACTCGCATCAGGTAGTCCTAAGAACTGATGTGCTAAGCACGGAATTCGAAAAGTGATATATGATACGAACACTTTTGATGAGGCTGTAAACAAACTTGGCCACTCGCTTATGAACCAACCGGAGGCTTTGATTCCATTATGGATCAGCCAAGGGTGTGCTGCTTCGGGAACAATCTTTCACGAGGTGGAGTGAGGCTCTGCAGCTGAGACTCTGCAGGGGCGGCAGTTCAAGCAGAGCCTCAAACCGCTGCACCTCAAAAGTCGTGTCGCTCACCATAGCACAGACTCTTGGATGCGCCGGGGGTTTCACTTTAGAGAATTAAAGCCTTTATTCAATAAATACGCACTTAAAGCCAACCATTCCTTCGTGTGTTTTCGCCTTGTGCCGAGCCTTCTTCTGATTGGCCGATGATCGAGTGTACGTGTGCACTTCCTTCATAAGAAGTCTGGTTTAATTGAGCTCCTAAATGTGTTAATTCAGATTTGGGTGGTGCCATGATTCCGATGTATCAACCCGTGAATAATTCCGGATGCTCTTTAATTACTTAGGCACTCCGGTCTAAGGAACTACATATATTTCCAGTTATCCGGAACACAAAAAATAACAAGATAGTATTCAGGCGGACATTTCGATCTCTTTCGAATTTCTGGCAGACTTTTATATATCTTTGGTTATGTAATTTGGAGCTAGTCGATGATATTCAAGTCGTAGGGGAGCATCGGGCAGCAGATTTGACTTATGCCAATTAAATGTAGTAGATATTGCCAAAAAATCTTTCTTTTTTACACCTATAAACCAGAGAGGGCTTGAATTATTTACCATTATGATATGGGGTGGTTTAGTGCCAGACTACATTTAATTACAGAGAAAGTGCGCGCGCTCATGAGATACGAACCCCTGCCAAGCTACATGTACTATAAAAGACTACATGTACATGTAGATAGAGACAGACTAGGGGCTAGCAGCCAACTCTTACTCAGTAGTAAACCTAACCCTTACGCCACGAACTTCCTTGCAGTGAGATCACCTACTGTGGCCTGTTCACCGGCTTGTAGATGTCTGCGTCATTCCGCAATGCTCATAACGACACAATTTTGGGGTTCGGGCGCTTGTGGCGCTAGTACCTAGTGCTAAGTTCTTTGGCCTGGATCCGATCAGACAAATTAAAGCTGTCTCTACAAAATATATATTCACACGTATGGAACTACATGTAATTTCCTGTCCTTTTCTGTATCTACATGTACTTACATACATGTATGTACGTACCAAAAGGGCAGACTTGTTCCCCCTGCTAGTATTGTAGTTAAACATGTCTATAATGAGTAGAAAACATGTACTTCTCTGGTAATCATCATCAATCTACATTTTCTCTACTGTAATACGCGCCTGCGTAACCCAAATCAGATATCCTCTCAACTCCTTCGATCCCCATTATCAATTCCATCTAGTTTTCCCATATTTTACCGACACCTCATCGGATCTTGAATCGATAAGTCGACGTTTACCAGACCCAATAGCACTTTTAGAGGTTAAAGAGGAAGAGGTGCGCCAACTCGAGGCTGAAGTTCAGCTGGAGCAAGGACTCCAGAGGCTTAGTAGTGGTATGTACTAGGACGATATTAAAACAACGTTAAGACATTAGTGTAGATGGTGTAAACCCGCCAAAAACGTCTACCTAGAAGGGCAGCAACACATCAAAAACCCACCGTAGACGAGTGCGCGACAAGGATCTTTATATGACAGATGAAGAGGGCAACGAGCGTGCAGAAGATAAGGACCGGCGTATAGATCCGAACAGTGGCACTAAAGAACCATCCTCTGATATGGAATCCTTGAGAACCTTCGAATATAAGTGTGTGCTTGAGCAACGCATCACGCAAGAAATCTTCTAGCTAAGTGCCTTTCGAGTCCCGGATGTATCCGGTGATAAAATCAATTACCGAAGCGGCGCCCCTGGACTGGCAATGGGATAGGTTTGTGACGAGCGGCGTTATTAGAATATTATGACGTTGGGACCGTGTGGGAACGGAAAACCGCCGGGAGAGAGAGAGACAAAAAGAAAAAGGAGGAGGGAGGGGAAGGAGGGGGCTGAACACACAATTCAACAGATAACGGCAGATCCTCACATAGATGGAGCTGAAGAGGTGAGTAAGACGGGCTCCGAACCGGAAAAAGAAACGGTAGTTCTAAATTCTATAATTATATATAATTATATAACGGAACCACCAAAATTTAAAAAGAGCCGATTACCTTTTCTCATACCTGTCCCAAAACGCCCAGTTCACCCCCCCCCCCGAATCTCTTACCCCCCTAAACCTACGGTTCAAAAAAAAATTCGAACCCCCACTTCTAATTCTACGAACCACCTCTTCAGTGCAGGACCTATCTGCACCCTGGAGCCACATCTCGGAAAATTGCAAAGGCAATAATTATAAGCTGAGGGTCTTTACTCTCAAGGAACCGATCTCCACTCACTCTACCCCTTGCTAGAGAGAGAGCCAGCTCCTGCTTATACAATTATATACAATACAAGGTCGATTCTCGATATCATCACCATCTGTAATCGGTGTTACCTATTTTCATGCATGATTTCATAATCTGTTCATCGCCAAGCCCAAATCTTGGCCCCTCATGACATCTGATCGACTCAACAAACTGTACGTACTGAACAACCATCATGCCTCTACATTGCCCGATCGCGGTACTCCAATATCTTCTACCTCATCTTCATTCATCTCTTATCTTCCTTATCCTCTCCCTTCTTCTTCTTCATCATCATCAAGGTTCCCACCCTCGGCTTCTCCTCCATTATCCCCTGCAGCTAGCCGGGACCCGTCACACGACTGGGGGAGGAGGACATGCTTTTGTCAACAAAGCCAACAGAGCTCTCCGCCTTCTCCAGATCTATCACGACCTTTCTGTACGGTGATTATCTTGACGGAAAGACGCTCACGCTCACCCAGGTCTCCCCTCCTCGGCTCGAAAAGTTTCAGCGTTAAACCACGGACTCCGCCGGTTACGGTGCGCAGCTCCTCTCCCGCTAGACCCCTCCCCCACATCATCCATAACAGCTAGCTACACCTACGACGCGGCCACCCCCACGCTCAACCTCCGCGGCATGATCACCGCCGTGCATGGCGCAATCAACCAGTAGTTGACGGGGGTCTACGCGAGGCCCAGGTGGTTGCGGATTCCCGCCAGGGCTATAACCCGTCGGACCTTGTTGGACTTCTTACGGCTACACTCTAGAATCCATGAACTCCCCCCGGATACGGACCCGTGTTGAGCGTTTCAGACTTGTCGCGGGACACCAGTGACGGCGGTGACGTTGCCGCTGTAGCGGTATGGGCAGTTAATAAGCACGGTGAAGAGGGGGTTGGCGGTGATGGGGGGATAAGCGGAAGAGGATGGAGGAAGGGGGCGAGGAGGGGGAGGATTATGTGACAGTGGACTTGCCGGAGAGGGGGGCGAGGAAGGGGAGACATCTGAGGAGTGGGGTGGGGCTGATCAAAGTGAGGGTATGCAGCGAATTGATACAAGTCAGGCGCCGTCTATCAATTTTTTACAACGCGGTCTCATAGAATTGATTGGCAATATAGCACCACCGCCGCCTGCCAAACCCGTATGGTATAGTTTATCAATAATGAAATATTCCACCTATACTGGGCTACCTATATAGAGTTTGTGGGTTGTCTGTATGGCTGGATATACCATGTCCAACTCTAAACTCTATTAAAGGAATACCTCCTACTGCCCCAGGCACCACATGGGATAAGGGTAGTTCAGGTTGACACTCGCAGGAGCCACTCATAAGCACTATAGTTAAGTACAGCGGCCCTTGATTCGATGACACGCCAGGGCTCAAAGGCGTACCCATCCGGCCGTCTGCGCCAAGCCGAGTGATAAAGCATGACCACACCGCCCTCCGCGAGTGATAAAGCGTGATGAACTCGATTGATAACTTATTTTGGGTTAATCAAATCTATGTGGTGGTTGTTGGGCGGGGGTGTTTTATTACTTTCTCAGTGTGGTGCCATGTCGCAGGGCTTGTTTGTGTGCGACTTGATCGGTAATTTCAGTCGCGTACGGCAGAAGATCTCATGGCTGACATGACGAGAGTTTGGGTTTGGGTTTGGTTTTGGCCCGTCGGTCGGGTCGGTCGGTCGGTCGGTTCAGGGATATAAAATCATTGACAGCATGCCAAAGAGAATTGTAGCAGTAGTAAAGGACTAGGGAGATCATAAAAAGTGGTGAATATAGTTTAGGGGCCATAGTATCTATTCTGTATTTTGTTGTTTAGTCATATTACTTCTTTTCAATTTTATTTTCAATTTTGCATTGGGGTTCGGACGGGTTGCACCCGCTGTTTCTTCACTTGTAAAAATTGCTTGAGCTTTGATTTGACGATGTAAACTTTAGTAACTAGGTCGGACAACGAGTTGTAACTTTGGGTCTCAGCTAAGGTTTGGGATATAGTAAATATGATGTAGTTACGTTCTCTAATTTAATCGATATATGTATATATAGGCAACCATACCTTAGGGCCCCCACTGTTCACAAGGCTACGGAAATGTACCCGGAGTTCAGTGGGTGATGCGCATTTTGGTAGACAACGCTCAAATACTTTATCACTAGCAATGGCCAGCTCGCGACTGCAAGTTGATCCAGTAATAGGGAACAGCGACAGAGTCTAGGGAACAGCTACTGTATAGGGAACAGCGGTGTATAGGGGCGGCGGGGGGGTTAACCTGCTCAGATTTGATGTGTCGTGCTTAGTCTAGGAAGTGGCGCTAACCACCTCTGTGTCTAGATATTTAGCTCTTGGCATTAATCCCTGCCAGACCAATCAAATCACGTAGATTCTGTCTCACATGTCTCACTATTATACTTTCTCTCACTAGCGCGCCTATATAGGAAGTGGCGCTAACCACCTCCGTGTCTAAATATTAAGCTCTTGGCGGTGGGTTATTAATCCCTGCCGCTTCACCAAGCCGACCAACCAAGCCACAGTCGCACTTTCAACACTTTCAATCAACACAACCGCACAGAACCCCCCTACCACACCTAACCACTAAGCACCTACCCGATGAAGGGTATCTGCACACTCATATTTACCTTAAAATACATGTAGTCTTGTGTATAGGTTAATTCCCGTGTGGCTATGAAACTACCGAATGTCCATCACCTCCCGGCACTCTGGGTACATACTAGAGAGGTTTCGCAGCGTGATAGGAGGTGCGCCTATCCCTTAGTCTGTCAGTAAAATGCTGACCCCCCAAGAAGAAGCAAATTTTGTGTGGCTTTACTAACAGATCCCGTTATCTCCCTTATCAAATAATAGATCTTCCATACAAATTTAATTCCTCTATTATAGGGGGGTCAGCATTGACAGACTAAGGGATAGGCTGTAGGACCTATATGCAAAAATAAACAAACAAGCAGTGTGTAAAAATGAGGCTCTGCGGTGACACTGTGGTGACACCACACAAGCTCGTCTCCAGCAAGAACTCACCTCCACCTCTATATTCACCTCAATATCCATATTAAGCCGCCATTATCCCCGACACCGCCCCCCACCATAAGCCCCATCAGGTAAGGTACAGAGCATCTCCCCTTCAACATACCTCACGCCTACCACCAAGAGCGTACCTCCACCCCAATCCATGTCCACCTCCACCGAGAGCCCGCCTGTGCCACGAGTAAGAGCTTGGCCCGCGAATTGCGCAGCTTGCCTCTATGCCACCACCAAGGACTTTTTCAATGCATGAACCCGCCCCCCTCGGCTATAACACCACATGAATCTCGAGTTACTTTTGTTAATCAGGCGGCTTGTCCACACCAGAAAGGCGCCTAAGGAATGGGATTCTTTCTGCGCTGCCACCGGTGGCTGAAGTTACTGCCATAGTGATGGTTCAAAGGTCTGAAAAGGATTTCTTTCGCCCTGTGGAAAAGGAGGTGTATGAGCGGCAAATTCTGCTTTGGTCAATTAGGAATACCACGGAATGGAAGGATTATGATAATCCCGTTAGTCTTGATTTAAATTCCAATTCTATGATGATAACTAGGCTGACCCTAATTCCAGATGCCGTTATCACAGGAGGAGAGACACGAGATAAAGATAATAAGGACCTTGAGCAGCAGAAGTATCTGGTAGTGAAGGAAGAGAAGAGGATTGCGTGATAGTAACGGTATCCCCGACCATATCCCCCCCGGGCTCAATATAGATAAAAAGAATCTAATATTAACTAGTTTTTCAACCAGGAAAGCCAGTCCGGATTCCGGCCAGTATGTTTATCAATTATGACAGGCCCCTTGCACTTGTGACGAGCCCTGCAGGAGGCAAAGGAAAGCAGGTAACTAAATCCACACCGCTAGAAGTTTCTGGAAAACCAATCCCCCTCAAACCAGCTCGTACCAGAGTTAATTGCACAATTCCGGAGCGCTGACGACGTCCCAACCTCAGTGCTTGCGACAGTATCTTCCTCACGGCGGGACCTACCCCCGCAAATACACGGCGACCGAGCGTGGGTTTACTCAGTTCAAAGTGTGGGGATGACTCTTCCGATATCTCTATTCATGCTGGGAGGACCGGACCTACTAAGGCAATCTGAGAGGACGTCCGGATTGAAAGATAAAATAAAAATGTTGTTGGACACTTTTTTCTCTCGCTGAGGCCAGTGTTTTCCCCCCCAATTCTGGCTGTTGACGAGGGTTTTGGGGGGGAAACAATAATAGCTCATGTTGTGATCCGAATCGAGATTGCGCACGGGTGGGGGTGGAGCGGCCGCTGAATTAACCTTGAAGGGATAGAAGTCGAGGTCGTGAGGGAGAGGGAAGGAGGAGCGCCGGTTTGTTTTCCGGGGATGCAGTTCGATAGTGTTTTATATAGAGAGGTTTTACAAGGAGCGCTGCACTAAAGCAGGGCGTTCTCTTCAAAGTGGGAAATTAGGTTCTGCATTTTACTATGAACTTTATAGCACGCTAGTGCTTTTGTCTCGTGAAAAAAATATGCGGTGAGACCTCCCATCACCATGCACCAACCATCAACCCATCAATTCATCAACCCATCAATTCATCAACCCATCAATTCATCAAGTGATCAGGTTAGCGATGGAAACTTCTGAGGTGACCCCTCATAAAGATACTTGTGAATACTTGAATGTACTAACTGATCAACAGAACCAAGCCCTACTGTTCCGCTGCCGAGCCTCGGAGTCTCAGCTCCTGAAAGCACTCCAAATCCCGAGGAACACTCAAGGCAGCGGAACCAAGTGATCTTTGATGCTCCCGCTCGGGAAAGCTCCGCAAGTTGGAGTCAAGCTGGTTATAGCTCTAAGGTTAAACACATTACTCCAGTATATAATTCAGAAATGCTAACTCAAAAACAGAGCCACTACTCAATTGTTTTGCTGCCGAGTCTTGGAATATCTGGTCCGGGAACTATCAGTACATTTCAGGGCAGATAGGACAGCGGGCGAGTTTGGCTATTGATATCGAGGGAGTTAATCGTAGTCCTACTGTTACTATACCGAGCCTCTGCGTTTCAGTTCCAGAGACCAGTTCTCTAATGCGGGAAGAATCAGTGCAGTGGAATAGACTGTTTTTGAATCAAAATATCCCCTTGGGCGAGTTTTCTACTCTCTTGACGATAGGACTCAAGATAATAAAAATACTAAAATAGGGATTGCAGTTTCGCATCGCACAACACCGGACTGACACAGTTGAGGCCGATGATAGCATTATTCGAAGTTGCTTACTATCATTTACTGAGTTTGGTGATACGGCAATGCTGAACAACTGTTTGGCTTTTCTTGATTCGCAGTCCTCTGTTACGGGACAAAAGCAAAGGGCTCGATTAAAAGAGCTAGGTATGGGGGGAAAGCTTGTTAAGCTTACGCACACCCACTTTGAGCTTTACAGCAGAGGGTAAAGGGAAGTTCTACCATGTCATCAGATGGAAGTTCTGGCCGTTACTCAAGGGAAGTATGATGTCAACGTTAAAGGGCATTTGGATGGCTAGGAGAGGTGCGGAAGGGACCAGAGCGCTCGCCGGATCCGCGGAGGGGAGTGGGAGGTGGCAATGGACTTGTGGATTGCCGTACTTGGTGGCTGTGTATTGGAGGGGAAGGATAGAACTGGCAGGGTGTGAGGTGGGAGCAAGCTTGTGGCGGAGATCTAGGAAGAGCTCTCTTCGCGAGCCCCTGAGGCCCGAGTAATTGCCTGTGACTAACTTGGCTTGGCTTGGCTTTTTGTTTAATTCAGTAACTGCGTGCAGCCTCAAGCAATTACCTTGGCTTGGTAAATTAATCATAATACATAATACTTCGATTATGCGCTACTGAAGGCTATGTCAATACATGTATCTTACAACTACATGTATGTACCCCGGGAGTCCCCAAAGCGATGCCAATTTCGCAGCCACTGGCCACCGTGCCCAAATGTTGGAGATGCGTGTGACCTGTATAGATCGAATTGCATCAGACAGAGATATATAGTACCTGCAAAACAAAAACGGAAAAGGTTAACTGAGTCTATCTTTGGTGGTGGTTGGGAAACCAGTGTTTGAGCTCGTTGCATCACCCCCGGGGTCCGGATCCATGTAGCTATCATCTGTCATCGGGCGGCGCCATAGAAGGTAACCCACATAGCAGCCCGAGATATACCCTTCTGTTAACAACGCCATCTAGCTCCGGTGAGGAAGTTAACATGCTGTCAGGAAATGCCTGTCATACCGCCCCCGCTCATCAAGCCGCGGTGGGATGAAAACTCTAACGCTGTCAGGCACTTGTGGACGTTTCACTCTAATCCTCATCGCCGAAGTGCTGGAATGGCCAGGTTAGCATATACGCCTGGGCCAGCTTGCTACCATATCAGCTGAAAGACCTGCACGCTATTACATTGGACATGTACATAGCTACACGTCACGCCATCGGGCATGAGGGGCTGCGGAGGAAATGACCCCACTTCGCCCAGCTGTAAATAAAACTGCTTTACCTGCTACATCGCGCCTATACCGCTACATATGTGCGCTGCGTATACCACTAGACCACTCGCCACGGGGCTTAGCACTAGATCTCCTCCTCCCCTCCTGTAGCGGGGAAGCGACTACCTCTAGTAAGACCAACCATATGGGGGAAGGGTCTAAAATCAATGAGGAGAAACGGAAGATTAAGTGGATGCCCGTAAAATCAAAGAGGGGAAACGGAAGCTTAAGCGGAATGCTCGCAGAGTAAAAAAAACAGAAGATGCAAGTAGTAAGTCAAGCCAGGAACCCCTGTTATAATCAGACAAGGAACTAACGCTGAAGGTGCAAACCTTAGTGTCTGGCCGAGCGGGGGCTGCTCGAGCGCATTATACGGGAGCTGGAGCGTTTTTTTTTTACTTATTGGGTGCGTTGTTATGTTGGGCCTAGTTGCCGAGACATGCTCAGAATCTGGTGCACTACAGTACCCTAAAGTCTTGACGCTTGGCGCCAAGACTATATCTCGAAGGACTTCACCTTCTCAATAGTCAGTATGGACCCAGTCATCACACTTACTCATCGTATAAATCGCTTGTGGATAGTGTCTGGTGGCAAATGAAGTCAAAATAAAATGTCCGACTTAGCCGGAATTCCTCCTAAAGCAACCCCACCAGGGAGCGCCTCCTCCTCACTCGATTGTTCAATACCTTTCATCGTAAGGGACATTCATTCCGAGCGAGACAAGATGTGATCATTGAGGCGGGTCTGGAAGAGTGGGAGGAAAGGTTTTGTCATAGCCTACGGGCTGCATACATATATGAGGTATCAACGGGAAAGGTGAAGAGAACCCTCCATTTCAGAAAAGCGTTAACAGGCCACAAAGACAAGTTACTAATCCACGCGACAACAGGAAGACTACAGTTAAGCGATGAGGTAAACGGTCTGAGAGACACCATCGCCCCTAAAAAAGAGGTGATCTCTCAGTTGGAACAACTGAAAAGACCGGGAGAGCTACAAGCCAGCCTGGCCAACAACCCACATCCGGCAGATTTACAGTCCTGTAACTTGAGAAGCCAACTAGCTGCACTTCAAGAGGCGGGTTCAAGTCTGAAAAACTAGCTGGTTGGTGCTAAGGATCTGGAAGGTCAGTTGGCACTGCTGGAAGCTCTCATCAAAAGCGGGAAGCAGAAGGAGTAGCTCTGGGAGCACGAGCCGAAGCCCTATCGCTGGCCTTCATCGCAGCTTTCAAAGCAATGGTGCACGGGGGATGTGCAAGACCGGATTGCGGCTTCTGCAAGAACCCGGGAGAGGGGGATAGTTCCGGAGGAGGCAGGCACGAGTAATGGGGGAGGACTGCGGAGGTGTTGGTACTAAGGCTACAAAAAAGTTTCGGAAAGGTTAGAAATAGCGCCCTCCACTGTAACGAACGTGCATTGTCATCCGGTACAGCAGGTTATTTAGTATTGAATAGTATAGCAGACTAAATCTTTTGCTGAAAAAAAAAAAGGTGGCCCAAGGGGTTCAGTGCAGCAAATGTTCGGTATAGTTGCATTCGTTACATCGGAGCTGGGGGCAACTGTACCTGTAATTGCAACGTTCTGGAGGGAGGAAGAACTAAATTCAAAAGGTTGAAGCTAGGGGACCTCGCCTTAAATAAATCTACTATTAGGCCACGCTAGTCGATATAAGAGCAAATTAAAGGTCATGTTTAGTGCCACGGGCGTAACAGACAACCAGAACACAATGTGGAAAGTCACATAGCTGACACCTAGTAATTAGAGGCATACTTAGTCGATATGATATGATAGTATGCTGTTGTGGTATATAGTGGCGGACATGCACGACAATGGGGTCGGTAAAAGCAGAAGAACGCCAAATCTATCTCTTCACCACAAATCAATGATTTTTGAATTTAGCCATGGTAATTCTATAGAGAATCAGTAGGAGAATCAAAGTATAGTCTGTAAATTGAATTAGGTTGTGTTGTTGGGAAAGTTTGTTACCATATAAATTTGTTAAGGCCATATTAAAATTCTCATGGGTCAGCACTCGACCTGTCCTTATTAGGCTTAACCACTTCCCTAAAAGGGACTGATCAGCGCCTGGAACTTTGTTACTTCTGCCAAGACCGGCCCTGTTGTCGTTGTGGCTGCGGACACGGATTATGTAGGTTTTGGAGGGAGATGTTTTAGTTTTAGATAGAAATCGATAACTTTGCTTGATTCACTGTTCACTATGTTTGAACTGTTGCCCAAACTGATGAACCATGAAACTGATGATAATATTAATGATGTAGCTGATTGAGAGGAAACGAAAGGAAACGAGCCAATGAGAGCTAGCTAAGAACACGAAATCAGGGTGCTAAGCGCTAAGCGCTTCGCTTACTAATCATGATCCCTATCTCGCCTAACCTCGCCTAGATTCAGGCTACCCACCGCTAGCACCACATCGTGTCCGGCACCATACCAAGAAGAGGGGTCGTGAGATCACTACGGTATTTAAACTCGGTCACAGTCTTGGGATTTAGTGAGTGAACATATTATCAGCACCCAATTTAGTTCGCTTAATACCAGGGCTTTACCAACGGATCCTGTTATGTATCTCTCTTATCAAACAATACATCTCCCATACAAATCTATTATTGGGGGGGGGGAGGGCAGCATTGCCGGATTATGGGATAGTATCCGGTGAGGTCTTTCGTCAACAGGAAGCAGCTGTAGCCTTGAACGATGGACTTGTCCGCTCAGTCACAGAACATGAAAGGAGAGATGAACAAGAAAAAGCTAACCGTATATTGATCGAATTTACCAAAACACATCAGTAATACTATCGGGTTGAGCTTGGGTTGCGTGCTGAAATGGCGGGTGAGTATCCAAAAATCATTAGAAGTCACTTGATAATCAGAGTGTTTTAGGAAAATTGATAAAGATCCACCAGTTGCAGGTCCTAGTTTGGGTGCTGCGCTTTTGCCAGCAAATGCTAATCGATGCTGCTGGTCCATCCAACATCCAACGCATGCGTACCAACGGATCACCATCACCTATTAACAGTTGAAAAGAAGCGGGTTTATCTAAATGAGCTTAATCCCATTCTCTGGCCCATAATCCATGCTGCAGCTGTTTGAAATAATTTCAAAAGCGCACGGTATAGGAAAGATGGAACCCCTGACCGCTTAATTAACCTTTACGACATTGGATTATTGGCTCGATAAATCTCCTAATAGATGTTGGCTTCCAAAACAACCTCAAGAAGTGTTGCTAGTGTTTAGTTTTGTTCCAGGTACATATTTACTGTCAATTCTTTTTAGAGTAAAAGACCTTTAGCTGAATATGCATAGCTTCCGGTCATGTATACATGTTCTCGCCATATTCTTCTCTTATTGCCGGTGTCAAAAATCCTTATTGAGAATACGATCAGCTGGGTCGCCGGTTAATACCTCTACCGCACGCAACATAAGTCTTGCATATATTACTGAGGGTTATTGGAAGCACCGCAACTGGACAACGCGCCGGAGATATCTGTTTCGGCTGTAGCAAGACCTCCGCGAAATGAACTGTAGTGCGAACAGGAACCAACGCTGCACAAAAGGTATCTCCGACCTGGAGACCGACGCTTAAGATGACGCATAACTCAGTGTACCGAATCGACGACTTCTGCAGGTAGCATAATCGCGCAGGCAATCGAGCGGGCAGGGTGTCGGGCATATATGTACACTATGCACAGACTCTCTGCCAATGCAGGGGAATGAACCTGTAAACGTGTCACTCATACCAGGTTATATTGTGATAAACGGAATACCGAAAAACCGCCCAGAGGTCCCAAGCTCTGACAAAGGTACCTTATTTGTATATAATAAACAAATAAACGATATCCTCCAACATCAATTCACTCACAATCCCTTAACAAGATCTAGTCCCGCAAATACTGATACGAACCAAACTCCCATATGTCAGCGGTAAAGGGCCTTTCCCATGATAACCAGCCCAACCGTCACCCACCCTCCATGCGCATCGCTCTCAGGGCCTTTCTCCGTTGGTGGGTCGGTATCCATGGATCCTCGAAACGGAGCTGTAGGCGGGTGTCGCGTGCCACTGGATGTACTCAGAAGGCTGGTGAGGGTATCGGTAATCTGCTCCGTCATGATCTAAGAATAGGTCAGCGTGATGACTGAACTACGCGACTTAAGGGACACGAATACCTTGCTTGACATATGGAGTATTGTCTCGACAGTGGGCGCGAAATGCTCTACCATGGTGGGTAGAGTAGTGACCGGGTCGTGGACCAGGAGCAGACATTCTAAGGGTCCCAAAGTCTAAACCTAAATACCATCAGCAAGGCACGAAGGTATGTGAGGATATGGGCTACTCACCCAATGCCGGTATATTTCCCCCAGCTAGGCCGAACCGGGAGTGGAAGTTGACTATCATATCAAGGTTCCGCCCCGTGTCAGTGAAGTTTGGCGATCGTGTAAGTCCATGTAGTGGACGAGAGGCCACCTACGCGACAGAAGGTCACTCGCACGCCCCCCCCCCCCTTCGCCCCAGGTGAATCCATCGCGTGCAAGGGCATCTGGCCTTGAACAACAGAATAATGGCCTACATAGGCCATCTGTGCTCCGTCGGAGAAGCGCGTTTCGCAGCTGGATCGGCGAGAATGTTCGCATGTTAACATCGGAGTGACCTAGGCCACCTGCCTCGATTGGGAGGTGTGTGGGGCTGGTCTGGCTTGAAAGGAAAAGGCCTCGCACCTTGTGTCCGTCAATGGTTATCCTGCTTGGCGGTGTAGTCATCCACCAAACCACCCCGTTGGCCTCGTCTTGAGTCTTGACCTATCAAGTCACTGTTGGCACTGCCACCGCCCGGGAAGTGTAAAGTGCGGGGTATTCCCTCACAACCCCAGCCGGACAGCGTTAATCTGACTTAATCACCAAACATTACTATACAATGTTTCCAAAGCGGAAAGGAAAAAAGACTTCATCGCCGGGGGTGGATGGTGTGGGTGGGAGTACCTCTACTAGCGTCAGATTGACTGGTGCTGCAAAGGCAATCGGCCGAGGAGTTCGGGGATATTTTAGTGGAGGGTAGGTACATGTATTTAATTCCTATCCATCTTCCAAGTTTTGTACCGCTAAGAAACATCCCAAACGCTAGAAGGGCGAGCTCGGATAACATTCAGGGGCAAAGGGAACCTCCCATCCAGGGCCCCGGCCCCGGCCCGCAAGAAACCCCAGTTCAAACACGCACAAGTGTAGCACACAATAGGTATGACTGAAGCCTTCCCCGGAAATATCATTTCTTCCCTACTAGACAACGTGCATGGATAACTCTATTTTGCAAATACTATCCTATTACATACCTGCTAACTCGCCGGTGCTCGCAGCTTAAGCCCATGGGAGGAGGCGGTCATTGCCGTCCCTGAAATTGCGGTTGGTTTTGCTGGGGAGACAACTGAGGGCCAAGTGCTGCACAAGGATTTTATCGATGGGCTGATAACAGAGATAAATAAATACAACACGGATATTTACAACAGGCGATGGTTCCGGATCAATGATAAAGGCGAAAAGGTCTTTTTCGTTGAGAAGGTTATTTTCCAGCTGGAAAGATACGCACGGATCGGGGATTTGGCTATCCAGCACAACCCTAATATAGTGGCATTAGTCTGGGCAGGCTTCAGATTTCTTCTACAGGTAGCTACGCCAATGTTATTACTATTGCAACCTCGAGTGGTGCTCATGATAAATCAAGATCGGATCAGCATATACGAAAGATATGCAGACAGTAACGGAGGGTATTGAACTTATTGTCCGTAGCATATGCGAATGTCATTTCTTTGAACGATTGTACCTTGGGGCAAGCCTGGGATTGGGAGATGAGTTAAGGAAGTCAATCGTCTGGTTTTATATATCAGTGTTGAGATTCTTAGTCTATGGCAAGGGCTATCTATCAAAGAGCACTGCCGGTATGGATCGAATCTCCCTATCCTCAGCCTCATATTCGTTTCTAACGGGTCTTGGTTTTAGATCGTGTACAGGCAAGCTTCTTTTCGGAACTCTCAGAGTTGACAGAAAATATGCGGACATTATTAGGGGATGTGAAAAGCAAAGTGAATGTTGTCCACATGCAATGTAATAAGGCCCCTTTACCTACTGAGAGACTTAGGAATACACCTTCTGACAAAAACATTTTAGGGGAAGAGAAGCGACACGATAGTACGTGTGTTTTACCTTTTATTCGCATGGCATCAGAGGCTGATTTCGGGGATAATTAAAGGTATATCAGAGGAATTAGCACAGATTCGACAAGGGATTTTGGCCCTTGGAACACCTCTCGACAACTCGGAGCTTAAGAATACGGTGGAAAAGCTTTATGACCATGTGGAAGGTGAGGCAATAAGATAAACAGTTCTCCCTGTCAGGGGTTCTATCTGATATATGGACCACAGGTAAAAGACGGCTTGATATATTACGATGGATATCTGATGTCCCATTTGGAGAGCACCACACATTCAACAGTCAGCGCCGTCAAAAGGATACTGGGAAATGGCTTCTGCAGAATAAGAGTTTTCTAGAGTGGCGAAACTCGAATGATTCTTCAATACTTTGGATGCGAGGCGATGGTAAGGCATAATATTTGTCAGCCTTATATTCATAGTACCAGGGCTGATCTATGCTCTCTCCTTAATAGCCGGTTCGGGAAAAACCCTTTTGGCGTAAGACAACTGTTACCTTTATCTGAAGCAGGACTAATCCAAAATTAAACATAGATCATTCATCATTGATGAGTTTCAGGCAGTAGCAAGAAGCAGCAACGAACACATAATGGCTTACTTCTACTGCGATTATAAGGAGCAAGCGCGAAGTGATCGAGAATCGATCCTTAGAGCGATTGTCAAACAACTTTGCCTCAAGGGGCCAGCCGCTGGCAGCGATCATATACCAAGCCTTGTTGCGGAAATGTATCGCAGACGCGAGGAGAATGGATTTTCATCTGGGAAGCTGAGTGTATCTGAATGTACAGAGCTCATCGTAAACTTGGCGGGGAAATATAGGGATATTACAATCGTAATGGATGGAATAGATGAATGCGATAGGAAGACGAGGCCGGAACTATTTCGCGCGATCAACGACATCAGCAAGGCTAATTCTAGGGTCAAGATTATCTTGACGGGCAGATACGATAACGATATAGAAAGGATGTTCTCTACTGCCCACAAGCACTACCTCACGGCCAAGGATAACACGGCAGATATTATAAAATACGTTGAGACGCAGATGGAAAAACGGTGTGATCCCGCCAACCAGGACACAATGCAGGTGATTTTGAACGGCGTAGTCCCTCGAGATCTAAGACAAGAGATCATCGAAACTCTTTGCGAAAAGAGCAATGGCATGTTGGTACTCTACTAGTGTAGGACAGTCCTATCAGCTTCAACTGACCTCGTCCTAGGTTTTTGTGGGTTCATCTACAGGTATTGGCCTTATGCGAAGAGAACACGCCCGGTGGGATACGGCAAGCTCTGGAGGAGTTGCCGGAGGACCTCAACGCAACGTACGATCAAATCCTTAAGAGAATCACCGAGAAAGGGCCTCGATCCGAAAGGGTGGCCAACTTTGTTCTCCGGTGGTTGATTTACGCGGAATCGGTGTGCTCCACACAGACCGTAATCCAGGCAATCGCTATACGGCCCAGTCTCAGCGAGCTAGATGATGATCTCTTGCAGTTGGAAATTGGCCACATTCTGGGCGCTTGCCAAAACCTCGTGGTGCATGACGACGTGCTTGATAATTTCCAGTTTGCTCATTTCTCGGTGAAGGAGTACCTCCAGCGACACCCTCGGTTTGTGGACGTCGAGATGTCCCAAAAGATGATTGCCGAAGTCTGTCTTACTGCATATGTGCATCATCACTCTGAGGATGGCGGGAAAAGGAGAAAGGTGCAGGCACTACTTGGCTATTCTAACAATCACTGGCCGGCGCATGTCCGCATATCAGGCGATGCGGGCTTTCATGCACTGCGGCCGCTCTGGACCGATTTCGTTGGATCCGCAGGGGCCTGGGGGCTTTGGTTGGCCTCGCTTCCCCAGGGCGCTCGGCTAGATGTCACAGGGGCACCCCCGCTGTGGGTAATGTGCTATTTCCGACTCTTACCGATCGCAAAGTATCTTCTGCAGTGTGGAGACGATCCAAATTGCGTGGGCGCCTACAGGAGAACACCGCTGTTATACGCTGCGGTACGTGACCAACATGACATGGCGAGAATGCTGCTTGATCACGAGAGTGTGGACATAAACAAGGCGGACGGCTGTGGCGTTACCCCGATCATGGAGGTTGCGTATTCCAACTCAACCGCGGTCGCAGCGATGCTCCTGGAGAGGGCAGACCTCCGGGTAAACGAAATCTCAAGGACGGGTGACTCTGCGCTCACCTACGCGGTGTCGTTCAACAGGGCGGGCGTCGTGCGGCTACTACTCGAGAGAGAGGATCTGCTGGTGAATGGGTGTGCCGGGCAGAAGATAGGGCAACATCCCTTGTGGGTGGCCGTCAGGCATCGACGTGCTGAACAACTCAAACTATTGCTGGAACGTCCGGACATTGTAATGATCAGCGACCCTGAGAACGACAACCATACACCGCTCTCCTGGGCCGAAAGTAAGGGTTATTCGGAGATCGCACTGCTCTTATCGCGCAGGTTTAGGTCGGAAACAGAACCGAAAACCCCGCCCGACCTCCAGGGCACTCTTCCGGGCGCGCCCCGAGGGGAGACCGAGGAGCAGGATAGGATAGACCGGGGTTAGTCGTTCGGTAAGGCGATAATTATAAGCATGTAGGGTTGGGGGTGGCGGCCGAGGAGTGGCGGCGTGGCGCGCGGGGTGGAACCGGGTGAGTGGGGCGTGGCCGGGGGACGCGGCACTATCCACGGCTACGGATGACTCCACGGACTGCAGGCGGTTATAGATCAGGCATCATGTATGATTCGAAATTGAAATTGACATCTTCCGATAGCCTTTCGGTGAATGTAGAAGGCGGAGATAGCACTAGGGAGTTTCAAGAAAACGAAAATATCATATCGGGTAGCCTTGTAGGAAGAGGAGGGGTTTCAGGGGGTCGCAAGAAATATGTTAGGCTGTTCAGTGGGTTACTGAAGGCACTGCGGCAAGCAACACCCCTAGAGGCAAAATTGGTAAGTAGTAGGGTTATTTAAGCTAGCCAAAAAAATACTTTATATCCACTACGGGTGTAGGGGGGGCAAATATTGTGTCTGACCATGGCGAGCTGATTATATATGCGCTCATAGTAATTGTAGGTTCGGAAGGATCTGAGTTGTGGCTGGTTGAAATAAAAGAGTTGAGCTGGTTGCCAAATGCTGCATAACAGACCTCGGGCATATGTCCATAAATGGGCCGGGCATGCAACATGTGTGACATGGCTGTGTAGTTAATTCTTTGTTGTATTTCTTTTCTTTTTATTATTCTCCGGGTTATCTTTAATTCTTTACATGAGGTTTGATGAAACTCAAGATGACAGGAGGATAATCCAAGTGAGGTAATAGTGCCCGTCGGGGGAAGTGATATATGGTGAGTTCGTTGGTCCCTGGGGAGGGGAGAGGGGGGCGGAGGAAAGGAGATGCTAATGAATCGTGTGATGTATAGGTACGCGGTCGAAGTGATAATCCACCCTGTCCTGGCATTCGCGGCGGCCACCCTCCACCCCCGGCCCCGGCATTAGTATATTTCTTAGAAAGAATACTTTAGTTAAGATGGTGTATACATATATCACGAACTCATGATAACCATATGCCTTCTATCTACAGCCTCCCTCATGCAAATTGTCTTCAGAGTTCGGCCCGCAGATTTCTGACACTACATCTCCCATCCCCGCTGCTGGTTAATTACCTACAGCCCCTACCTCCCGCACATGGGGCGTTTGATAGTTGCCACACAGAGCTGAATTCAACAGATTTCCACCCCGCAATTAACCGCGAATTGCTTTAACAGGGCTTGTATATATGGCATCTAATTAGTACTACAGTACCCTATGCCTCAGAAAACACGAAACCTCGATGTGGTTTGATTGGTGAGAGGGTAGTTGGCTAAGCACCGCCAAGAGCTTAATATTTAGACACGGAGGTGGTTAGCGCCGCTCCCTATATAGGCGCGCTAGTGGGAGAAAGTATAATAGTGAGACATATGTGAGACAGAATCTACGTGATTTGATTGGTCTGGCAGGATTAGTGCTAAGAGCTGAATATTTGGGCACAGAGGTGGTTAGCGCCACTTCCTATGCGCGCTAATGATAGATAGTACTCGCTACCAGCATAAGAACCAATTCAGGGAAAGGATAATAGCTGCATCCAACTTGCATGTCTTGGGAATAAATAATTTTTTCTTCGTTGATAGCTAAGACTCTAATATGTATGGACTGACCTACAAATCATTCCCATTTCTGTCACTTGCATTTTCTGGTTCGTATGCTGGTAGACGAGTATCTCTTTCGCTGGTGATTAAATGCTGCCAACTTTTGAGGGGCCACCTCCGCCACCGTGACAACCATGAACCAGTTCTCAGAAGTACAGAGGGCGTATTTCTGAGGTGCACGGTGCACTAGGCCTCCTTAAATGTTGGCAGCTTCACCGTGAGGTGGCAGGGATCAATGACAGGGTAGTTGTTGACTAAGCACGACACATTAAATCTGAGCAGCTAGGTAACCGAACAAGTTAATCCCCTCACTGTTCCTATCCCTTAGATGGTTAGTCCAAATTGAACTATAAAACATGTAACCGTATCTGCGCATTTGTGCTGTGTTGAACACACTGAATGTTTATTCTAGCACTTGGTAACCCAGTGTCACACGCTGGGACACTCACAGCCTCAATGCCAGGATAAACATGAGCGGCGTTCAACACAGAACAGATACCGGGTACGGTTAGTTACATATTTCAATTTGGACCGACCGTCTAAGGGATACTTTACCGCAGTTCGCTGTTCCCTATTTGCAGTCGCGAGCTGGCCTTTGCTAGTCTTTTGTACCCCCGCGATTATGCCCCTCCCTACCCGTTATGCAAGGTGTGCCAGGTGCGAGTAGAGCCGTGGGGGGGGGGGGGGTAACGGCGGGAGTCCCGTGATTGTGGGCGCCATACGTTGTGTCGGTTTCGCGGAGAGCTGCACATAGGTTTTGGTCAAGCGGAATCTGGCTGTTGCACGGGTCTGCCATATACATGTAACCGATTCTGACCTGTTTTTTGAAAAATCAGGGTAGGCGAGCGCGCAAGACCACGAGGACTCTCTGTTGTTGGCACACACAGACACCAGAGTGCGCCGCAGTTTACGGGGAGCGAGGAAATTTAGCTTGTGCTGTGGTGAAAGGGCTGTGCGCCCTCATCGGGAAAATTGGTCGGCCGGTCCTGTACTTGGTGCTTCGCCCGCACCCTGGACACGAGCTGTCACTCGGTGTTTGATGGGCCATGAGGTATCACTCGGTGTTCTGTGGGTCATGGGATATCACTCGGTGTTAATCACGAAGCAACACCGAGTGAAATATCATGACCTGTGGAACATCCAGTTCGAGTGTTTTTTTTTAGCCGTACAAGCGATGTGCTGCCATGTACAACGGGGGGAGAAGGGGTGGCAGGTATGCCACGTTGATGTTACCTGAGCTCCCATGGGTCAGGCGAAGTGGGTTGCTGTTGAGTCAACTCGTCTTTCGAACCGGATCGCCCCCTGGGTCAGACACTCCCTTCTTATCATATCATTTATTTTTTATCTTCATTTAACGTTGTTGTTTTGCATTCGCCCAGTTGCTCGGCCACACGGAGTGTATGCACTTAGCTGTTGTGCACACCGCACGCACCCACCCACCCGAACACTCCTATCCTTCACACCAACGGGCCACCTTATTCCGTATGCCCTCATTCCCTCAGTTGCACCTCCCGCCCCCTATCCAACTCAACGTACGCCTTTCGGCTGCTCCGTACTATTGTTATTACATCCTTCCCTTCCTGCGCCCACCACCTATACCAATATTTGATGGCTTTTTCGACTCCCGCCGTCTCAGCCTCCGTCCCCACCCCTTCCGCCCACCGGGGCTCTATCGCTTAGTGCTCAGCTATCAGGCGATGCAGGGAGTCTTTTTTTTTTTTTATTCATTCTGTGTATGTAGATGGCGATCACAACCCTAACCCACGCCAAGCACATTAATTGTTTCTCAAGAACGAGCATACATCTGGCGGTGAGATTGAGTATGATAGCATGGTTGCCAGCGCCATGGGGGCAGTACTTAATTCCGCTCCAAGTACCCACCCTGGGAGTATCTGGAAGGGATTGACACCGCTCCGATCGACGCGACAGTGCAACAGCAGCCCGATAGCAGCAGGGTAAATCAGTTAGGTGTCGTGTAGATACCGAAAAGAGCTTCAGACTTGAAACTCCTGATATCTGTGAGTGCCATCGGGGAATTTCTGTTCCCACCAGGTTAAGCCATCACAGAGGGGGGGTGGGGGGAGACAGGAAGGGGGGGAGGGGGGGAGACGCGGTGGCATTTGCTTGCTAGCCAGGTGCAGGAGGGATGATGGTTTCAGCGGCCTTTGCAGGGGGATTTTGTGCGGTGTCTTAAGTATGTCGAGAACATACTTGGCTAGCTTAAAAACCGCGAGCGATAGAATATGGGGCGGGAAGGGCGCTGTTTGTGCGGGGGGGAGAATCCGGAAAACCGGTTCGCTAAGGAATATAGTTCAAAGACCGCGGCTCGGACCATATATGAAGACAGCCGGAATGCTGTGTAAAGTCAGGGGATAGGCGAAATGACGTTATCAAAGAATGTCACACACAGGCAAACCGCGGGTCAAAGGGACTGGAAACCGTATTTTGAGAGAATGGAGTGAGGAGATGTGTTATGTAGGACCGTTACAGTAGATGGTGCGTTCGGGAAGCCGGAAGTATATATGAAGAAGCGGGTCAGAATAAACCTTGGCTTTAATATATATCAGAAGCTAAAAAGTCATTTCTATATGTATGTGAGTTGGGCCCGACGCCGATGCCCATAGGAAAAGATCTCACCCAAGTAGGAACGGTATATCGCCAGCCCCTCCTCCAAGGATGGAAGGATGGGCCGGGAACGGGCCAATATGCTTACGTATAGCATGGGGTGAATGTTAACGCGTTAATGCTAGCTACATGTAGTATCTTATTAAAACCTAATCTTGTACTCATCTCCTACGAGCAATCTACAACATTAACCTTCCATTAAAAGTCGGGTAATAACCCAACACTCTCCAGTCACATGTGATGGGCACTTCTATTTCAAGACTTCCCTCGCGATCTGCAGTGAATAAATAGTAGAAGAAAGTAAACATGTTTTGTCTTTTCCAGTCGTTTCATAAAGAGGTCTGCCAGAGTAGAGAGATTTTCTTCCGGTTTTTTTGGGGCGGGGGTGGGGGTGTTCGTCGATGTGTTGAGGTCTTTTATGAAAAACTTTAAACCGAGGAGGAGAGCTGCTGTCATCCCCGCGCAAAGCAAAAGAAATGTTCTGTTTCCATTTAGCCCAAGCGCTGCCACTGGAGTAGTACAATGCCGACCCTGGCTGCCGAGTTGTGACAGAGAGTGACGGTTCAGGGTCATCGCAGTTACATGGCTATCACAATGCTAATCCGAGTTGCCTAGCTGCTTGTCAACGGCGGAATCTAGACAACAGCCTCTGGCAGTTGCTAGATTCATTTGTTGTGCATACGTTGTAACTAACCCTAACCCATGATTGTCGTAATTTGATTTCCCTTTTGTTTAAATCATTAATTGTATCCGGCCCTTAGGTTATGACGATATCGCACTTCCGCCGCCCTCTCCAGACAAAAGAAACATATCCCAAAACTACCCTCTCCTATGCCGTAATTTGATTTCCATTTGTTCGGTGTACTATCTGCTGGGGATATGATCATGTCGAGGTCGTGAGTGGATCGGGTTGCAGGCGGGTCACGGCATACCGCAAAACCTCGAGATATCCGTTGCGCTGCAGCAAGGGTCGTGGGGTACATGCATGAGTGTAAAACATAAATTAGCGGACTGGACAATATCAAAAACCAAAGGTGCGTTCACAACAACAGAATGGTAGTGTAGCGGTTCTGGTACTGAATTGTGTTTACAGATTCAAGGTTCAACCCCTGGAGATTTCTTTTTCAGGATTATTCCCAAGGTCTTGAATACTCCACAACCTCGGACTCATCACTACCGTCGGGGGTCGGTGTGTTTTCCTCCTCTTGCTGGCCTAAAGGGAGCTGGCCGTTGACGAAGGGAAGCCATTGGTAACCAGGTCGACCGTGAAGATTGGTAGGAATCAACCTTTTATATCCTCCCCAAGCTTCATTTAGGTCTCTGGCATAGTAAATAGAGAGTGTTGGGTTATTATCTGACATTTGACGGAATGCTAATGCTCCAGACTCTACGATGAGCAGCAAGCTGCTCGTAGAGGGTAGGTACGAGACTAGGCTTTAAGATTATCATTGTTCAGATACTAGTGCAACAGAGCCTCATATTATATCAATATCATCAGTGATCGAGTGATAACTTGGGGCTAAGGATACTAGTTGGTGGAGGAGAACACCGGGGTGAAGATAAATGAATAGCTACTTGTAAATATGAAAGCGTTATTGGTGGAGAAGATGGACAGTTTTGTAAAAGAGAGAAGTAAAGGGGTTTAATTCTAATGAACCAATGAATACAGCCCCCATCACCTGTCACCTAGCTATTCTAGATAAATGCTCGAGCCGAAGGCCGAAACCTTCAACATCCCTGATCACAAAGTATGACATGAACTTGCAGAAAATCGTAAACCAAAAGATGTATGCATTAGATAGGGAGATGGTAGAAAGCCTCCGGAGACTTCGGCGGGTGGGTCGGCCCTCTCTTCTAAGCACCCGAGTGGATGAACGACGTCCGAATGAGTGGCTGCTTTGGATACAGCTCCTGTAACCTCTTGACCGCCTGGTGAAATGAAGTAGCAACCTTTGCATGATCTATGACCTCGCTCCCATCAGAGAGCGATCGATAGAACTCGACAGCTACCTCCTCGCAAGTAGTATCGTTTCGCTATAGATATTTCATCAACCTACATATGAGAGGCTGCAAAAGAGAATATATCCTCTGGTAAGGGTGGTGGTGTATGCCTCAAAACAAGGGTAACCTTAAGAGGGGGTACGTACTGCATATAAAATATATGTATGAATTATGAGAAAAACCACAACAAAGAACAACGCTTTAGTGAGTAAAAGAAAGAAAAAAACACTTCAAAAAAAAAAAAAAACACTGGCCAAAGCCCTCTAGCGAGTGATCTGTAATGATTCGCTGGTATCGAGTGATCTATTATGATCTCATGGCCGCGAGTGGTCTGCTATGACAAAATGATGCCGGGGTGATTTATTATGACTGGCACCTACCAGGAATAATGTCTTGGTACTTATCTATATGAGTTTACTAGTCATCTGAATAGTAGCCATAGTCACTAGCTTAGATGCCCTACATATCAAGCCCTACCCTCCCCCAGGGTGTCTCGAGGGTGCTGACTGATGGCTAATGTGGTTTGGTTTCCAGAAAAGCCCATCTAGCTTCAATTCTAGCTCGGGGACGGAGTCTCTGTCAGGAATCGAGGTAGACGAGTCTTCCTCCAGCTTGTCGGTATATGATTTTTCTTGTCGGGGGGTGGGGGTCGGAAGGACCTCCCGGGGAGACGGCTGTATTCAGACCGCTTTGTCAAAAGCTGATTCCAGGAAACAGGCTATTAAATGCCAAATATAGCCGAGGGGATGAAGAAATGACAAGAGACGTAGAGCACGAAATGACAGTGGTTTCCGTGTGAGTAGAGATAGATGGACGGTAGAATCGTCCAGAAATCTGCTGAATGCGAGTGTTTCTATCAAATGTCGTCAGTGTCGCTTACTTAGCACAGAAGGCCTGCAATTTTCAAAAACGAGGTGTTTTATTACTAAGATAGATGATCGGGAGAGGAACGAGTCCTCTGCCGATATAACATAATGCATGTCACGCACAAAAATAACGCCGTGACAGGCGGGGTAATTTTTATGTTTGCGCCACCCCCGCACTCTTGGCGCAGAGCCACAACTGCACCTACAGGCAGGCTTGGCAAAAACTTCTTGAGCCGCACGCATCCATGAATCGCCTCTTTAGCCTCGAGATAGAGGTCGAAGAGTGCATGCCATAAAACTGGGAATATAAAGGACAAACAAAGGGTCATACCCAGAAAATCGCTTTACTCTCTTGGGGCCGGAGTTAGGGATTTACTAGAGAATCACTTCAGGCTTGGTGCCACTCCCCATCGCCTCCACGTCTAGCTCGATCGCGGCCTGCCTGCCTCCTAGGATCCTCCTACCTCCCTACCTGTCTCCATGCCTCTTACCTATCTCTCTAGTTACCTCCTACCTAAGCTCTTACCTCCTTCCTACCTCTCTACCCCAAGCCCACGTACCTACTTACCTCGCCTGCCTAGATCCTTGATTACCTCCGGCCTCTAAGTCGCGTAGCTGCCTACGTACGTTCTTGATGAATAATTTTAGCACCTCTCTAGACTCCCAACTCACGCCCGGACCGTTCAGGTTGATCATCTCCGACGCCTAATTCGACAGGGATATCAGCGCCCAAATCAGCCATTTTTGACGACGACAGTTGCGGAGGCAGTTAGGGGGGTAGGTAGGCGGATTCGTAGCCAGGTTGGCGGGTGGGGCTAACGGGTGAGTGGGTGTCGGGCGCTGGAATGTACTCACGGCAGGTAAGTTGTACCCCAATGCGCAAGTCTTGAGATGCAATTCTTAGTGGATTAAAAGAGGAAAATTCACCAATTCAGTCCAGCTGCATTTTCGGGTACTTGTTGCTGTCCAAAAGTCGCGAGATAGCTCAACCGCCGGCCACTCAATCCACGACCATGAACCTCAATATAACACTCCCTCACAAACAATAATCAAGACAGCTCAGTGCTTGTAAACCTGAGTAGCCCCAATTCATCGGCTGGGAATTAATTAGCGGGAAGCAGTGTGGGGTAGCGGGGCAGTACGGTGGAAGAAGCGCTGTACGGGTAGGATGGCAGCCACACCCCCTTGTAAAATTGATACACCTTCAGTTGATCATTGGCTTGGCAGCATCCTTAAAGAGAATAATGTATATAATGTATATATGAGTTTGTTGTGATAGTTATACATTGTCCAGTCCATCCCATGTATTGATTCTACGCTGGCTTTTTTGTAGGTAACTTCAGCTTCCCACTGATCAGTTCTATTTCAAATCAAACTTCCATACAAAACTTTCTGTATATTTCTTACCTCCCGGAACTCTTTTCCTAAGTTCCACTACAGTATATTTACAGTTTTTTGGGTTTACTACTTTTTCGCACCCGGATAATGCTCAATCCAATTGGGCTCAGAAGGATATTTAGGAAAAAAATACTTAAATATCCTTTACTCTTTACTAACTCTTCAAATCTGTTATTCTGTTTTTGAAAATCGGATTTTAGAGATATTAATAACCCTGCACAGTAGCCCTAGTCTTTGTAACATGACAAACCGCTTGCGACCCGCACTTGTGTTCCACCCCTGACTTTAATAATCCACGTTACTGCAGGATTGTTTTCAAACCCTTAAGTTGGGCATGCGGCTTGTCAGGGACAAAGTTATCGACAGATTTGTATATTATAGACTGCCAAATTGAACCTTTGTATGACTATTTTATTTAAAAATATAGTGGGAAAGAATCTATTTCATTGGGATAGTTAAGAGTCTATTGTATAGAATAATATAGGATTGACTAAAATAGTTGGAGATACCATACAAGTTTTTTAACCGGCTGTGCTTGTACTTTCATGATACTTCTCGACTTGTTGTTTAGCATTATAGAAAAGGCGATTTCAACAAGTTATTTATTTCTTTAGAGTAATTATAATAGTGTCAAAAATATACCCACTAGTAGGTGGTTAGTCATTGACTTCAATGTTCATTGAGTAATGCAATTTGTTCTACGCCCTCTCTATTTGAAGCCGGGGGGTATCGAGCGGTAAATGTGTCGAAAGTAATTTTACCAACGGTGGTATAATTACTGTACTTCAGTCCTTGTTCCAGTATAAATGCTGACTTTCAGTCTTTATTCTATATTACCATTAATACCAATAGTTTCACGCCGGTGGTAAAATGAACAACCACTGAGGGCGAAATTCCCCACCGGTGGACAATGTTCATATATACTGGCATTATATAGCCCCTTTTGGCCAAAAGGTCTGTGCTCTTACCTATATAAATGCCGGCATCACCCCCACCACCGGTGGCAAAATCACTTTTTGGCACGTCTACCGCACCATAAGCCAGGTGTCTCAGTGTCCCAGAGACTTTATATTGTTAGCAATGATAGGAGCATAAATAGTATGAGTCAGTAATATTCTATAAGGTCTCGTTGATAATACAGTGTCATATATTTTCTATGGGGTTCTATGGTTACTATAGAGATTATAGTTTTTGTTATGTATATATAGATATAAGTCATGGTTGTTTCTATAGGATTCCGTTAAGCAGAGTATGTCATGTCAGACCAGAGTTTTGTAGCTATAGATATTAAGGTTGTGGTTGTGCTTTGATATTTACTTTCCTTTCTACTCTACTTGGTTTTACTATGATAGAAATAGCTTAAAAAATTCATTGAATAATATTCAATATATTATAATTTTTAATTAACAAATAATTTAACTACTCGAACAGTAGCTACTAACTTTGAATGGGCCTAAGGGGTGATCTGTGATTTTAAAACCATTATAGTATCCACAAGTAGCTTGCATGAGTTTGAGCAAAAAACAGCCACCCACACCCGCCCCTGTGGAGGCGAGAGCACAGGGAGGAATTTTGTCTCTTTGGAGGACGGATATCTCATGGAGCTCGATCACCAAGTGCTCGGCGAGCAAATATGTACCTTTTGCCATATTACGTGTCACAGTAGGACATTGACCTACTTTTTAGCTGGTAAAATATCATGGTGGCGATTAGACAATTGATGTGGTCAATGGTACCTCGCGTGGGGCAATATGCCGCGCACGTGACCGCTTTTTGTTAGTATTATCTAAATGTACCCCGAGGGTCCTTAAAGTGATGCAACGAGCTCAATATTCTGGTGTCGCGACCACCTCAAAGCTAGACTCAGTCAATTTTTTTCCATTAGTAGTTCCATTTACTATTATTAGATAGCTCCGCCTGATGCAATTCGACATATATAAATTACTTCCCAACTTTTGGGCAGGGTGACCAGTATAGTAGCTGCGAAATTAGTGGTTTTTGTCGCCGTTTTATCACTTTGAGGACCCCCAGGATGCCCGCGCACCTGCCCGCGCGCCCACCTTCCTACCTGCAGATGCCTTCCTTTTAGGCGTATCCTAGGCGTAGATTCAGGCATGTCCTAGGCGTGGATTTGGGCATGTCCTAGGTGCAGATTTGGGCATGTCCTAGGTGTAGGCTTCGGGGTGTCGTAGGTGTAGGCTCCGGCGACATCCCGGGTATGTCCTAGGTATTGGTAATTCAGTTGGTGGAAGCAAGTACCGCAAATCCGCACTGCGAACTGCTGTCTCAAAGGGTTTGTATACCACTACATTTTGGATGAAGGATAGGGGTTTTTGCTGTTGTCCGTCGATGGCGTGACCTGTTGGGGTGGAGAAAGATGAAAATAACGCTTGATTTGTTGGGAGCGAACAAGTCCCATATGTCGCTGCCCATTCAAATCGACCCTAGAATTCTCTGCACCAGTTTCCACCAAACCCATAAAGATTAACAGACCAAACCAAACCATCAACTCCTTTGCAGATGCGGCGAACCATGGTCTCGCAAACCTATGATTGGTTTTTTTTTATTCCATGGTGGCGTTCGCTTCTTGGCCATAGGTTCAGGATAGCTGTTTTTGGTTTTGCACCCTTGGATTCCGCACATACATTGGTAATTTTTGGCAACAGGCTTGAAGAAAGCAAGAGACTTTCACGACTCATATTAGGCCCTTTGCGTAGAAGACTCCAGAGTCTTTTTCTACTTGTGTGATTGGTTGATAAAAGGATAGGCACCAACCAGGTTACCGGAAAAGGGCTCTAGAGTCTTTTGCGCAAAGGGCCTATTGGATGACTTCCTGTGGGAATTTAGATTCTAGAATCTGAATCTGAACTGGGGGGGGGGGGAGGGGTCGGTTCAGATTTCTAGACCTCGGGAACCTGGGAACCAGTAATATGGTTGGTTGTTCGTAGGCCTTTACCACACTAGCTAGAGAATCTAGGTTCTAAATTTTTTACGGGAAGTCGTCCATTATCAGGAACTCGGGCTTGGTGTTGTGCGAATGGGGTAGCGAGTGGTTTAAGTCCGGGGGATTCTCTAAAGAGGAGGAATATAGACCTGTTCAACTAGCTCTTCTGTTTCCTGATTCTCCTTACCACCAGATGTGACCAGCAAGAGTCTGAATCCTACCTCCACAACCAGCCCGACACCCTCTTCTTATTGCACTGCTAATAATACTCCATCACGCTGTACTCTACTCGCAATTTCATGTTACATGCCATATAAAAGTGTAGTCTTGGCGGTTTTTTGTTATTAGTCGTGTTCAAAAACGCGAGTAGTACCGGGTGCTCGCGACAGGTGATCGACAAGAGCAAGAGCAGTACATGCACGTCTCAGACACTTTAGAAAGCAACTAAATACTCGACTAGCGAAAGGGATACCTACTCAGCCATCACCTGCAGCCGGCCAGACGACACTGGGACCTCGTCTTCGCAACCGGACTACAACATACACATTATGACCTTTATGGTGCGGCGCCTCTTAAAGGTGACATGTCGGTCGGTATTTTAGCTGGCAAAATCTTGGCTACTCCGAATGCTTCTGGACCAATTAGAGCATTGTAATCCAGCCACTTTATAGCTAGAAACAACAGCTTAGCCACAACTCTGTAATGAAGGTTCCCTTACCAGGTCTTGGCGCTTTTTACATACCAAAACAGGTAAATGGCATCGTTAATAACTTTTTAACAAGACAGGGTATCAAAAATCCATGAAGCCAAAATCTTTATCACACATATACCTACAATTTGGCTCCATATATTGTTGATATCCTGTCCGGTTGAAAAGTCATCAGCAGTGCAATTTATGTCACCTTTTAAGGAGCGCCGCGCCATACCGCAGAATCTCAGGAATAACGAATGGGACTGGCTGGGCTGAAACACCACTTACCTATTGGTCAAGACGACTAAAAGTTACGCTATGGCTTTGTCGGATTGAAGCTCAACAGGCATTTGACCAATCCGAAGTCTAATATTCCAGTCCAGTTCGATTCGTTATTCCTGAGATTCTGCGGTACTAACTGGTCGCCTTAAGATTTCTGTCAGTAAGACATAGAGTGGTGGAGGGTCGGGCGAGGCGGATAACTAAAAGATCTGCGGTAAAAACGCCAAGCCTTGCTAGACCCTCTGTCTCGCTGGACCCTCCACTGCTCTGCATGATGATATCGAGTTATGTGCGGGGTCGCCAAGTTTGTCTCATATCCAACACACAGCGCCCTGATACACTGACCCTACTTGGTGCATCTTCAGTGCATTGCCAAACGTCCCATACATGCCACGTACTCACCTACACAATCTCGTTCTCTGCGCCTCCATGGGCGGAGTTCTGCTGAGGATCCTGCTGACACAGGCATTGATTTCATCTTCGGGACTCCTTTGCAGGCGGTACACAGACTGATTCGGAGAGTCTTAGACAAAGGTCCCAGATCCTCCATCAAGGAGCACCTATGCTGCGCGCGGGGTATATATAGCCTCTCCCTTCCCCTGGAATCTGGTGGACTGACCAAGCTACTACAAATAGCCTTCCCAATTCCCCCCAAAATTCCATTGTACACCGATCAGAGCTTGTCCCTGGATCTACAAAGACCCTCTATTTCTTCCCTATCTATACTCCTCCCAGCAATGTTTCCCTTCCGGAATGACACATCCCGCCCTGGCCCTACGCCTGTTGGCCTCGGGGGTGCCATCATTGGATCCGCTGCGCATATCGGAGGTGCCGCTATGGTAACCACTATTGGTATCGGCACTGCCGCCACCGATCCGCTATCCCAGCAGCTTGCCAGACTCATTACAGTATTCGTGCCCCCCGGCGTGGGCGAATCCATCCATGAAGTTGCAAAGATCGTGTACAACGAGTTCTCGGGGGAGATCTTGCTCACCGATATCAAGATTGCCATTTCGCTGGTAACCATAATGCAGGGGCTGAGCAGCAAGCCGGTATACGAGACGCGGAAATTCACCCCCGCCGAGGACAGACCGATTGCGGCGCGCTTCTCGCGCTACATGAAGTATGCACTAGCTGCATACGGCTCATTCTTATACAACCCCCTCCAGTCGGACGCCGATTTCATCTTACACACGACTAGGCTACCGCGCGACAAGGTTTATCCATATGTAGACGAGAGGGCAGTGTCTGGAAAGGCCATGCTGGAGCATTTCGTAGCCATAGACGACCACGAGAGGTCGGTCGTCGTATCACTAAAGGGGTCCGCAACTCTAGAGGCCTTCCTGAAGGATGCAAGGCTCCTCTACGCCGAAGCTGACCTGTGGGGCCGGAGATTCCATGTTCACGAGGGGATGTGGCAGGCCGCCCAAGGGCTTGCCCAGTTCTCGCTATTAATGTCTCAGATAAAGGAGGCACTCATGTCAAACCCAGGATACAAACTTGTGGTTTTGGGCCATTCCCTCGGGGGCGGGGTTGCGATTCTTCTCGCCTGCCTTCTTGCAGACCCAGACGGCAATGGAAACTTCGTGACAAACGATAAGACGCTTCCGGGAAGGCAGATAGAATGCTACGGCATTGAACCGGCGGCGTCTGTTGATGAGGAGCTTCGACAAGTGACAAAAAACATGACCTACTCCATCGTCAACAAGAACGACATCGTGCCCTTCCTGAGCCATGGCGCCCTCCGAGACTTTGGGGCCTTGGCTAAATATCTCAGGGGAAACACACTTTATCTCGAATCAGTAGCGGGTGGCCTCTTGAAAAATCAGGCGGATCCTGAAGCTTTCATGGCCAATTTCCGGGCTCTTGCAAAGAACAAGAAGCTCGTCCCCCCCGGGAGGGTATGGCTGATTACTGCAGTGGATATCGGAAACCTTGAGATTGTGGAGATCTTGAACGTCGGCGAGAGATTTGCGGAATTGCGTTTCATTCTCGGTATGGTGCATGACCACTTGTTGCCCAATTGCTTGAGTAGTATGGATAGGTTACGAGGGTTATATGAGTAGGGCTGCGTATCAGGCACTTTTTGATCTGTAGCTAGCGTTACGCTTTGTGTTTTTTTTCCCCACGGGCTCCACATGTACCAGGCGATCTTATGCGCATGGTTACAATAGAACTTTTGTATTTCCTGTTCCTGCCACGTGACATTGGATCTCTATATCACCCTAGCCCATAGATCATGTGAGCTTGATAGGTCAATGGGGCGAGATCATTGCTTGTCCAAATGGGGGTTTCCAAGGCCGTCGTAAAGTACCGTGGAACCGCATAGCAGCATGTTATAGTAGGGAATAGCACCTCATACGCTAGTATCGAGGTTATACATATATCGAACATCATTTTGGCCATAACCAAGACCGGAATGCGTGAGAAAAGTTGTTGCGCTGCAGCATGGATCGTGATGCCCATAATTTATATCAACAAAGTTGCTTTTGATATTATGCGCGGGCGACCTTTTACGACCTCAGTGATGGGCCACACAACACAACTACAGAAATGTCTCTTCTGATAGCTGCATTGTTAACCCTTTCAAACTGAACCAACATCGTGTTACAAACCCCAGTGCCTCGGAATAAAGACAAAAGAAAGGCCCAAGTACCGGAAACCACGAAATATCACTCGATACAGACACTACCGCAATTTTTTTTTGTTTACATCATTAATTGCATCCAGCCCTAAGGCTATGGCAATATCTACCGCAATAAAACAGGGTGCAAGGATGTACAGCAACAGGTAATAAGTGACGGGACGCCCTGAGGTACAAACACCAACTGCTGGTATTGTTTTATCACAACATGCATCACTGTGTTCCATCACTTATTACCTACCACTGTACAACTTCCATCCTCCACGTTTCTGTACGCGTTCTCTGCACCTCGAAAACCCCTGATAAAAATCCTGCCATTCCTCATGGAAGTAAAGATTAAGAGCACTTCTAATCACTAACCATCACACACTATCACTCGCCCTTGCCCGGACCTGCCCATTCGAAAGACCCAACACTAAGTCAGGGGACGCACGGTATCAGTATTGCACATACGAGGTGTAAAAACTTTATATTCCGGAGGGATTTCCCTGACCTTTAGGCCTAGAGTAAACCAGCAATATTACCGCTCACTAACTATATACATGATCAGATGTTAAAAGAAAATTGTGGCCTGAACTTTACTTGCACGGGCGCGCAACTTGTTTCCAGGGAAGTAAGAAAAAATGAGATATAACGCGGGCAGCACAGGTACAATGAAGTCTGGTACAGACCTACACTCCCGCAGATACGTATACCGGATCATATGTAATTAATGAAGTAAACAAAAAAAAAAGGTATACCGAATCATAGGTGATCACTCGCACCATGGGCACTCACTCGGTGTTTGAAATAATGACTCTGGCAGCGAATATATTTCTTGTCCTGTCTACTTGTAATACAGGAGGGAATTTAATAGCCCTTTTATAACAATAATAGCCTTGGCAAACAACAGTAATGACATAATATAAGAGTGGTCTAGACCTTGCCACAATTACATTGGAGGATATATTTTCCCCGGCTCGCAATAATAATCTCAACACTCGGTGGTACTCTTTTCTCCATTTTTTTTTTACCATGCTCACTCGGAACCGGGGAGCATAAGTATTTTTTTCTCCGATACTTGAGGCTCCGTTTGGAAGCACGCTCTCGCAGTAACCACGGTCCCTGTAAAATGCGATTTGGAGCTTGCAAAATACAACCCGCTCAAATTGTGAAAACAATAAGCTAAACCCCGCCAACCACCATCACCACTTATCATCTGTCACAATCACAATCACCATCTATCATCTTTCATACTTCAGCCTAGGTGAGATACAACCCTACCTGACTTAATTAATATATCAAGCTAATAAAACTGCTAGAGTCATAGTATTGCGACCTGCGACCTCGCGACCTCACGACCCTACGATCTCGCGACCCTACGACTTCGCGACCTTGCCTCCTTGCGACCCATTCAACCTATTCAATATACTATTGGCCTGCAACCTCTGAGTGTCTGGCCCCGCTACCATCAGAGTTTGTAGCTCCGCTAATATATAAGTGTTTGGTATAACCACTCCCCTGCTATCTGGACCTGCTATACTCAGAGTGTCTGCTTCTGCTGCTCCCTACTATCGGCTACCCGCTTCCAGTCTGGCCTCGTTACTAGTACCCTTTTGAGCTATACTCTTACTCATTAGGTCAGAGTTTATACTATTCAGTATCGCAAGTAATTATACTCGCTTCTGATAGTTAGAGATAACACTCTTGAAATGAACTCAGATGATCCCGATTCTGAGCAAGACATTCTCTTGTTGTTAGGGGGAATTTACAGTACGACAATTTTGGCTCCTTGAATAAAAGAACCGTTCAATATATCAAGGATTTGGTATGTTCCGGTGAACTACAGAAAATAATTGCGCGCCTATCATCCTTCAACATTTCAATAACATATCGTAGTGCGGTAAAGTTCTATAACGCAATTGTTTTGCGTCTTTATGATGCTATTATGTTTTATACATCAGTATTTGTAAATACTTGGGGGATAATAAGATCACCTGGATATATGCATCTCAAACAATATCGGGAGCGGTCGGGATTTTTCTTTTAGAATCTTAACTAAAACCTGAATTCTCGGAAAACATTCGGTTTTTTTTCCAACTCTATTTATTATTAAGTGCGTAACTGAAATAACTTGAATATATACTTCTAAATCCACTGGTACTGCTTGCTACAAAAACACTAGTTTTCAACTGATCTCTTTCGCAGCTAGAAGCAAAAAGGGCCGCAGTTACCTGAGCTGCACCAATGCCTCTTTTTTAAAACCATTGTCTGACCGTTTGCCAGCTTTTATTTGTTTCAATAACAGCTTTAACAATAGCTTGTTTTTTCATTGTCCCAAACTGCCCCGGGATTTGGGGGCATTAGTTGTTGGGTAGCGGTTGCAGGAAGAGATCCTTGTGTTTTTGAGTGGTTGTGTACGGTGCGGAGATGGAAGACTTTTACAGAATTGAATTGGGTCGCAACAGGAAAAAAAAAAGAATTGCAGGAACCATGATTCCCTGGATCCTGAGTGTGGATCCAAGCGAGAAAAAATTCCGGAACTCACATTTCTTCCGGGATCATAATTCGACCTGTTGCAACCACAATTTGTACGGCTTCCAAAAGCAACCTTCGTTAGTCAAGTCTCCCCTATATCCCATATCCTTGTATGGGAACAGTCGTTACTCCAAAGAGCCTTTGTTTCTACCAGGAAGATGCTAACTGCCATAGCCCAGAGGGCTCTCATGCAAGGATGAATAACATGAAATACAAATAAAAATGTTCAGGGTACAAAAAACACCTACACGAATTTGGACGGCGGGTTCTAAGAGGATTTGATGAATCCAGGCTGTGGTAATCTATGTAGTTATTCACACCGAAATCAGCCTATCTTCGATAGAAGGTGAAGTGATCCCACATTGATGAATAAAAACAAAACAAAAGAAAAGTGATCCCACTTTACCTACTTTTGATCCTCGTCATGGCGTCCTGCTCCCTCTACACACCCCTGCTCAACTTAATCTCCCTTTCCCCGCACCCCACTCCTCAAAACCCTCTTCTCCCCCCGCCTCCCATCTCCCGCACCCCCCCCTCGCTCCCTCTCACATACTCCCCACCTTCCCACTCTCTCGCCCTCTTCCTCTTCTGGTGGCGGGTGGCTCGCCTATTCAGCGCCAAGTTCCTCATCGCCATCTCTATCTTCCTCCGGTACGGATCTAGCGGCAATGGGATGGCGCGTGTATCTTCTGGTGAGGTGTTGCGCAGTAAGTCCGATATGCGCAGGGGTGGTTCAGGACCGGGGGTTGCGGAAAGAAGAGTCTGTACCCTTTATGTTAGTCTATGTGGGTAAGATGACAGGGAATGGGAACATGCATATTTGGGCCCGTCGCGGACGACATCCGGGGGATTGTTGTTGCAAGGCGGAGGATCTCGATTGTTGCTGTCAGTAGGCCGACCCAGTCAGATGTGTTAGTGGAGTAGAACTCCTCGTAGAGGGAAGAGGATGAGAAGTCTGAGGCTGTGCTCTCGTCTTCCTCCTCGTCCACCTCCTCCACCTCCAGCCTCTGTTCACTCTGCACCCCCGGCGAGCGATTTCCCTGCTCGCGCGATGATCGTTCCCCACGCCCGCCGGGTTGCTCTGCACGCTCAACCGACTGTTCCCTAACCTTTTCTGGAACGGCCTCTTCTACGTCCATATCCCCCAGTAAACCATCCCGTAACTTGCAGGACTGTTGCCCACCCCCACCCCGGACCCCCGTAGGTTTCTCTGGGATCATTTCCCCCTCCACGATATCCACCACTACCACCACCTTAACACGACCCTCACTTCTCGCCAGCCACTCCCGCGCAGCCCCCATCACCTGCCGGTAGCGCTGCTTGAACGCAACCTCTATCACAACCCTCGGGAACGGATCCCTCCGCCACACACCGTCGCCACCCGCACCTTCAAATAGAAAGGCCGCGTCCGGCTGCCTAATGTTGCCCACTGGCAGCGCAACGTCAAAGCTGGACTCGAGGCTGACATGCACCAGCTCCTCGCGCGTCATGATGTATGGCAGGCCACTGTACACGCCGGTTAGGTAACTGTTGATCGCGCTGTGAACGGGCGTGAGCATGCGGGCGCGGAGCGTCAGGGTCTTGGTGGGGGCGTCGTAGGTGTATCTATCCTCTCAGAGTTAGCTTTGTTAGTTGGGGAAGCTAATGGGGTTTGAGGATGAGGTCGGGGGCGAGCTCGGGGCCAACGTTTTTAGTCTCAATGAAGGTTCTCACTTGGGAGAAGAGCTCGGAGGATGCCAGCTGGCGGGGAGATGCGCTCCCCGGCGGTTCGGGGAGCGGCGAGGGGGGGTTCGGGAGGTGGCGACGGAGGTTCCAGGTGTGTGTGGAAGGGGGTAGGCAGCGGGCAGGTGAATGATGAGGTGCTGCGGGGTCATCGTGGCTGGGGGAGATGCAAAAGTTGCGGGGGAAGGGAAGGGAAGGGAGGCTAATCACGTGACGGTGTTGCTGTTGATGAGTCAGCTGTTTCCGTAGTAACTGAACTACGGGGTTAGGGGTAAGTCTCCAGAACTGCGCCGCTCATGGTTGCAACAGGCCATAGTTCTGGAGATCACTTACCCCACCCCCGTAGAACATTACAGGACTGCAACTACATAGCATCAAAGATTTGCCGGCAGCTGTCAGGGCACACTCGATTTCAAGCTCTCGTGAGTCGTAGGCGTCATTATCGATGCCCGTCTTGGCACCCTGGAATCTATGAAAAACAGGTGTCAAATTCAATTCAGTACTTTTTATTTTTCTAGAAATTAAAGGGTTCGAGTGTCTCGTTGCATTTTGCGCTAACCGTCTATCAGCAGATAATCACTGGAGATCGTACCAATCAAGTGCTACCGACTCGGATTGAAAAGTGATCACCGTAACATCGAGCCCTCTGTAATGTGATGATAGGTCATAAAGGTGCGTAAGGTGCCCTCAATACTGCTGCACGCACTAGGTACAATCCTTCCAAGACGTTGGTAGTACCGCATTAGTTGACGTCTTGGGTGATTGGCCACTTATTCGAGGTAATGTGGTGGGTGAACATGCTCTTGCAAAGTCTCGGTTCTACACGATAACTGCAGTCTAAAAGAGAAATACAGTATAAATATAGGCTCCCTCTCATAAGTCGAGAACCCCATAATTAATTCCTTCTAACTAACAATGTCGTTGAAAATTGAACAAATACGTGCTGAAAACCGCTTCACACTTGCCTACACGGAGGCTAGGATCATTCCCAACGGTGATCATCTAATCTGGAGAAAAAGTCCCGATCCCCCGGATAGCGGGCCCCCCCGAACTGTCCCAAATATTTTCCTCTACCCGAACTCCAACCCGAACCCTTCCCATGGCCCGATCGCGGCAAATGGACCATTTAAGATAGAAATCATCGGAAAGGCAGAGTTCCCGGCGGACTGGATAGAGGCGGGCGGAACGTATACTCTTGCCATGTTCAAGGGCACTGATCTCGTCCTACAGAGCGCCAGAATCGGTATGCCAACAGCGGAGGGCGAAGTTGACATTCGTGTAACAGGAATGTATCTCATGTTTCCGAACCTCGCCCACTGTGCCATTAATATCCCATTCAAGTGGGCAGGCAAATTCACTTGGATAATGACACACGACATAAGTAGAGGTTCGTATAATATATTCACTTTGGTGACTTGAACTGACGCCTAGGTAGCCACTGTTCAGGCCGATCAAAGGACACAACTTGAGCTCTACTGGGCTCGGGCGGGGTGGCCGAGCGGGCCCCTCACGGCGGTAGCACCGAACAAAACCCGCGTTGATATGACACCAGGTTACCCGATTACACTTTGGCGCATGTTTGCACCCACGCCCACAGATTTCCGGTCGCGGCTGCCATCGCCACCGACAATCGAATCGCCGCAGCCAAAGAGCTGCGGGCTTGCCCTGTGGTACATCCGCCGGGTTGTTAAGATCGTTTGGAAACCTGAAAGGCCTTGGCCACGTTACGATATAAAAAAAGGGAGTTCAAGCTTCGTAGATGGGAACTATGGGGGGGGCTTCAAACTTGCAGCTTGGGCTAACCCCATCGAAGGTCAACCATGCAACTGCTTTGATGTAGCTGGTATCACACAACTCGGGTGCTCTTTGCTAATGAATGCCCAAGGTGATGAGATGACCGACTCACGCTGGGTATATCAGCCATCACACGGAATCATCAAGCGGGGGCGGTTTATCGGGTGGGTTGGACGGAGGTACACGTCCGAGCCGCCGGTGGGGTTTGGCAGTCATGCCTGGATAGAGATAAAGGGAAGAGAGGGGCCCCTCGTCTTGGATGCTACCCACGCACTCGAGGGGAGATCTCCACCCGATGGTTCTCAAACACGTGCAAACTATCTCAAAGACACCCTTGCTAATCCTAGGTTAGCCGGCGTGCCCGGTATGTTCCACTCTCCTTGCTTTTATATGTCCCGTGTTAACGAAATTCTTGCTTCTTAGAGCAGAATCCCGAGACCAGGGAGGAACGCATCGGCGTCTCAAATCCGTGGGGAATACCTGGAAAGATAACAATGCGCCCTCCGGATGGGCCCCCTGAGCTGCCCAATGCCCTTAACATAGCCAATAGTGGTAGATCGGGCCGTCCCCTAACGTGCAAGATCAACGACAAGCCTCTCAATACTTCATTTCTTCGTGATGTTTTGAGTCTAGATCTAGTTGAGGCCGCGTTACCCCTCATAAGCGTCTCTCCCGGTCGCACCCATCTCATCTCCCCTTTTACTTGCGCCAACACCACCATCATTGCCACTATCTCTGCCCATGATGACTATAACGCTCCATTCGACAACCTCTTAAGCTACCTCTCCTGCTTCCAAGGTCCACTCGATTCTATAGTTCACACCACGGAACCTTTTCTTGGTGACTACAGCTTTCGCACCTCTAACAGCGCGTTTTGGGTCCGCGGGAATCTGTTTATCCGTCTTGAGCAACTCTTAGTGGAGGAGTCATCGGAGGACAAGTCCTCGGAGGAGAAGTCCTCAGAGGAGACGTTTGTCTTTGCTCTCGCAGAAAAGCTGGATAGATATCTGGCCGCAGATGGCCTGGTGGACCAGGAGCCACGCAAGTTTGAACTGGTTTGGGGTACGCAATCAAAGGAGTTCAAGTGTGGGGAGACCCTTAAAGTTCGGCTTAAGAATTCTTCCGAGTGGGCGAGCAAGAACGCGCTGAGTAGCGATATGAACGTGGTAGTGTCAGCAGGAGCCCCGAATGAGGAAGATGATTTTGTGTTTTATGCGGTGGGTGAGGGGACGGCAAAGATAACAATTCTGGGTGCGGAGGAACCGTCGTTGAGGCCGGCTAGTACTACGTTTGATCTCACCGTAAAGTATGCGAAGGTAAAGGACCCGTATGCGGGTATGGAGGCAGGAGAACTATCGGAGCCGGTCAGGTGGGACGGGGAGCCTGAGTGCACAGAGCAAGAGGGCAGAGAGAACGAGGACGAAGAGTACGAAGAGTGGGAGTACTGGGGCGGAGAGTAAGGGGGCGGAGGGAACGAGGGTAGAAAGGGACAGAGGTAAAAGAGATTGGGGTGACTGGGTGGGAGTGTATGGGGTGTGCCTTGGGAAATCTCTCCTTTCTTCTATTACTTTGTATCGCTCTATTCGTCGCCGAGACAATGAGGGTTTGAGGCTATATAGCACAAAATAAAATTTTTTTGTGGGGCACCTGTAACTGGAGCACTTGCGGCGTCGATTTCTGAAGATTCATTTCCTAATCGGGCAATTATTTAATAATTTTAGGCTTAGGTGGTGAGCTAGGCTGTGTCAAGACCTGACATTCGTTCGTTTGACTCCTCTACATTTAGAAATTCAATAGCTATACCACAATGAAATTTATTTCTCGAGTGATCCACTAGGTATCTCCGTGAAGGTGGGGAATATTTCTGGACCAAAAGGAAGATGGCTCGGCGCATATGCAAACAGGCAGGTGGTGACAAGTGAGACATTAGAGCGTTTTAGTCCTCCCATATTTTGCCGAGACCTGTATGTAAACCAAAGTGGAAATGATCTGTTTTACCTGTATATCAAGTTCAGCGGGGTACCAGCTGAGCACAATCAATACCAACGGAAATGTCAAGTAATGGGCTGTTTGATCTCCTCGACCCAACTACGGTTAACACACTTCGGAATATGCGAAGACAAGAGGTGTTCCTATATTTGATGACCTCTGAGCTTTCATTTTATCGGCCTAGGAGAGGTGGGATAGGTTTTTCGATGCTTTCAGATGACGACTTTCGGCACATCACTCGCTTCATTTCAAGAGATATTATTAGGGTAGGGAAAAGCTATTTCAATGATTTAGAAACACATATTAGTATGGTTTTTATAACAGATATCTAGGCTTTTACAGTTGCCGGAATGATTTCATACTCCTACTGGAGTACCCTTTACGAGAGAGGAAGGAGTTTTCCTTTTATGTGCTCGTCTAGCATACTCTATAAGACTTAAAATATTTGGGTACCATTATACAGCAATATCAAAGTGTGTTAATTGGATGCTGAAATTTATTTTTGACGAATGGGATTTTCCCCGGGATTTTGAGTCTGGACATTTGGGAACACAATGATATGTAGGAGACTTTCAGGAGATCCAGGAGACTGTCAGGAAACAAAGGAGAATGTCAGGAGAGTTAGGAGACTCCACACACAAATGGCAAAGCTTACTGATGAGGATACGAGCAACATCAGGTTATGGAGGGTTTTGGGAACGCGCAGATAGGTTTTTCGTTCCGGGCGTCTTGGGCCGCCTTCACGGTGCGGATCACTTTCCCAGTGAGGCACGTTGGTGTCTTTATTTTTACACTTCCGTTCCCCCAGCTAAAAAGTACGACACGGGTTCGGGTTCCAGCGCGCCGCGAGCTCAGAACACGAGCCAGCAATTGCAACCCTTGCCCTGCCGTAGTCTTGGCGCGAGTGATCTACTGTGATTATGTATACGGAATTTAGGGGTGGGATCGCAAAGCAGCATAGACAGCGCCAGGAGCGAAAGAGGGCCCGGTAGTGAGAGGTAAATTCTTTAGGACCGTGCTGCGACGCTCCCAGTGCGGTGTTGGGTGGGATTTGGTCGTGCGTACGGTGCGTGCGCGCGATCTGAATACCGATAGGCGGACCAACAAAACACCCCCACCCCAAGAGAGGATTTTCCTACTGGTTGGTACCCGGAATCAATGAAGAATAAGATCAATGATCTATATAACGTGTTCCACCGGGAAAGCGATCGTTACCGGGAAACCAATCAATGGTGAGAGCTGGATGATGCAAAGTTGCGGAACAAGGTTGGTTTTATATACAATTACCGAACCAAGAAGTAGCTAGAAGTGTTGATTAGATGTCTCCCAACCATTTTTGCCATGATTTACCTCTATCTACGGAGGGTATTGCTTTAGAGAGGGCCTTGACTTGGTTTGGAGGTGTAAACTTTATCGACTTTTAGTATATATTCATTATAATATAATTCCTTGATTAGGAGAAAGACACACCAAATCCTCTTATATATATACCCGGCTCCACACCCCGTGTTTTGATGCCCACGGCATCATTTTTTGAGGTTCAGTTGCTTTCCCGATGAAACCCGTTAATCCCAAGATCTGGTAATATGCAAACCAACTATAACAAACCCCATTGAGAATCTTAGAATCCTAAAATCATTTGGATAGTGATTGTAAAGCATCTTGCCCAGAAGCCCCCGAAGAATATGCCAAGACCAAAAATTTGTATGGGGTCTTGGCAAAATCCTAGACTTCAAAGTGGTGTATATATGCACAAACCTCTTGAAATATCCAATAAAATGGGTTATAACTCGAAGTTTAAGCTAATCTATAGTATATCTTTCAGCAGTGATAACCCCATCGCCTGGCTAAAGGAGCTGGGAGCTGGGTAAGCTCCCCTCCATTGGCCAACTTTGGTATGTTTTGGTGCGGCGACGATGATTTATGTCCTAGAACCATTCCTATAGCAGGTACCCTTATAGGGGATTGGACTGTAGCAAGTCGCATAGCTATCCAATGATTTACCCCAGGCCACCCTAATCGGTTAGAGCATTTGCACACACCAAAGCTGGTCCCTCCAAGAAAATAGTGCTACGTTTTCATATTCGGTAGAGGCTAATTATAACATCTCGAGTACTCTTCTCTGCCTCTTGGGCCTCCGGCCCTTTGCCGATGACCAACGACCAAGTAAATACAATGTGAAATATGGTACAGGCAAGCTCACTATAGAACGGGGCAAGACGTGCAGACTATGATTGACTGCCCGTTACCTGGGTGACGTAGTTTTTTATTCAGACCTGGCAGTTGATATCCTTATGGCAGAATTTTCACTGGCTTGCATTATGAAAACTAAATAAATGAAAATTAATTCATAAGGGTTCATTACATTGGACCACGGAAAAGGAGACTAAACAGGAGAGTTGAAAGCATAAAGACTAAATATCCTGATAAATCCAAGCTCAACCAAAAAAACGTCTCACACCCTTGACCGAACCGCCAACAGCCCCCGTCGCACCGCCAACAGCCCCCGTCGCACCGCCAATGGCCCCAGGCGCACCGCCAATGACCCCCGCCACGGCCCCCTTTACTGCCCCCGTTACAGCTCCAATGGCCGCTGAAATCGACGGGGCGTTCTCAGCACAATCAGACTGTAGCTCCACAACCTCGATAATCTGCATCTGGAAGTTCGCAATGCAAGAATCCTTTGGGGACCCATCCTCGGCCAGCAACCCCTTGACCTTTGCATGGGTCTCCTCCTGCTTCTTCCCTTTTGGTGCCGTGTACCAAGCACAAGCGCGCTCAACATCTGCTGCAGCCACGGGCTGTGCGTTATCCTTGCGGCTCTTGAACCTTCCTCTGATTTCTTGATGTGACAGGGCATATGTGATGATAATGATGGTATCAAGCATGCATGTTAGGATAAGGTCCGCTGGGAGGGAGTTGTCCGTTAACCCGGATTTGTACTGGTCGATGGCATTCCATGGTTCCCCGATGAGAGACTGGATTAGTGCGGCGTCTCCAGTGAATCGAGCATTAAAGGTTGCAAGGACAGGCTCCATTAGCAACATTGACATCTTCATTCCTTCAGGCTTTACGTTCCGACTGAAGTTAAACTTCTTCCCACTGAACTTGAAGCAGTGCCAAATGGTGTATGCCCGAACACTTTCCTCGGTTGCCAACGCGATCTTTGGTTTAAGCTCGATACGCTGTGCCTTGATCTGTGCGATGTATACTGATTCGTTTTCCAGGTTCATTGAGGTCTCTGTGAGGAGGTTTTTTGGTGTGTCCAGAGCTAGGTTTTTTCCAACATGTCAGCACCTGGAATCGGTGGCTCATATTGTATAGATTTACTTACGACTCTGGGCACGAACAAATGTTCGCGCCGGTAATCCTTTGCACTGGTCTTTAACCTTTTCGACCGCTGCGTTGACCTCAGCTAGGATATCAATCTCTTGACTGAAATCCCGATTAAGAAGCGTTTCCCGGATCTGGTCTTGTAGTTTGTCCTCGTTCTTGAGTACCACTAGAACGGGAATTTGGCCAAAGTTCATTTCAAACAACTCCTTCTCCGATTCGGGAATGTCCTTTTGAGATGAGTCGAGGAAGTACCACATGGCGTGGATCTGCTCTTCAACATCGGCATTATTACGATGCTTCTCAATGAATGCCTCAATTTCAGCGCGGTCATCACTACCGCCTTCACCAAACCCATCAGAGTAATAGATCCGCACTTGATCGTTACCAGGAATTGAGAGAGGTGTGTTGATATCATGTTTTCCCTATTACCCTATCAGTAGTGTTCATGGGTCGGTATTGAGTAGCCCAAGTCAAGCATGGTGACTTACCGCTTCCACCTTACCAAATACCCTTCCAACTAGTTCCAGCTTCCCCACACCTGGTCTTCCGATGACCAATACATTTAAGTGCTGCACTGCAGCACTCTCCTTCAGAATGCAATTGATCGTCTGTTTCTCCCACCACGGTGGTGTATTCTTGGTTAAGGTGATGAAACGATCTCTCAAGAAGTTTCTGAAATACTTCCACTGGTACACTTGTAGTCTGAAAGAAGAACTGACGTCGAAGACCAAGTACGCCGAGGGATGTAGAAACACCCTTGGTTTCAAGAATTTGAAATACGGTGGCGTCGTTAGATATTCAAAGTAGTTTCTGGGCTGTGGCAACATGTATGAACCTGGCATATTCAGAGTCAAACCCCAAGTTCGAGTTGCCGTGTGGTGCTTGATCATGTCGAACATCTTCATTGCGATCTCATGAGGTGTTTGAACGATGTTATCCTCGCCAGTAAAGAGGATGTTGTAGGGTTCCACGTCAGGGTCGAGGGCAAGTCCGTAGTCTTTGGCAGCTTGAAGAATCCACTGTAGTGGCCACAATGCCAAACCTTGCACCTCGCCGCCACCACCTATGTCATGATGATAACCAAAGAACCAGGCCTCGAGATAGCTACTATCTGCTGAATCGGCATCAGACTTCCAGAGGTCGGGGTTGAACAGTGGACGCGCTTCGTTCAGTGCGAGAGCATGGCGGAAGTGGTCAACAATTCCGGGAGCGTCCATTTCAAAATCAATACCCGTAACACCGTGGCTGAGGTAGTTGGTGGCGGGGAGAGGTATCACAGTCTTGACCGTGTCAAAGGCACCTACCAGTCGAACACGAGGTGATGGAATGCAGAATGAACTAAGATAGTTAGACAGGATACTATGGCAGTTAATTCCCAACAAGAAGGGCATCACCTACAGTAACTTATACTGTCGATCCTTAATGGCGGTCTTTACCACCGATGTTGACGTTAGCTACTCCTTGGCTTCTAACTGCAGTAAATGGATTAACGTACCTTGGTACCAAGGTATGACTTCTGGGTAATTTTTGCGTACTGCTGCAGGAGTTCCTTGAACTTGGCCTGGAAAACCTTGTCGTTGCTCTCACCCTCGCCTAGAAACTCCGCTTTTATCAGGCCCACATATTGGAGAAAGGACGCCAATGCTCTCGAGATAACTATCCATGTATTAGACCTTCAATCATGCGCGGAGGATTTGCGGTGTTGGGTTTGATATCTTACAGGCACCCCGACTGAAGCCAAAAATGAATATTTCATTCTTAACACCGTTATGTTGTAACTGCTGACAGCATACCTTGTAGCCATTCCGGAGAATGTCCAAATAGCCTGTTACAATAAACGCGTTAGCCAACCCATTAGACCCCGGCATGATTCATCCGAAGGAAAAGGTACCATGTCCAGTTGCGCCGTCAAACAAGGCGCTTGCCCTATTGAGCAAGCCTCCAGATCCCACATCCTTGGTACCAATCCCTTCGAAATACTGCACAAACTGTTGTTACCATTTCGTCAGTAACGTAGACCCTTGAGAGCGAAGTATAGATCTCTTTCTACCTGGAACGCCTTGTTCCCATCAGAACCGCTTACAGGCCCCGACCTTGCCAAGTCAAATATGGTCCTGATTGAGTCCTTCGAGCCAGAGGTTTTGCCTTTTCTCATCAGCCACCACAAGCAAAGAACATAATTATATTGAACAATAAAAAACTAAGTAAAGAACAGCCGAAGACGGGGGGGGGGGGTGATGATGAGTGACTAACCCTCCATTGCACTGAATGACCCCTTCATCGTGTCTCCTGTACCATCAAAGCAGAGGACGAGTCGGACGGGGAGGCTGTCGACATTCTTTGCCTCTGGCTTGAAAAACCCTGTCTTCGTGCTACTCATGTTTTTTGCTGTGTGTGGGTTTACTATTACTCCGTCTACAAGTGCCTGTATATCTCGTGATGGATGTCGAGCGTTTTATATTCCTTAAGCTGTTATTTAAGTCCTAGCCACAGATGGAAAAGATGGGGCTGGTGCTCTAAATTGTTAGATCTAAATCCCCAGCTGCGATTCTCTGTGGCTTATGGCCCGTCACCATTTGAAGACATGTCATGCTGGGTTACTCCACATGATTGGTAATCCACATCAAGAGGAAGAAGGGTGGTGGGCGAGTGAGCAAGGTGGGGTTGGAGACCTTGGAGTCCAGTGCGACTGTCTCAGGTTCAGCTGAGATCTTGATAAAAATTGGACTATGCACAATGACATCCCCCAGAGCACAAGTTCAGCTGAAATTTTGTGCTATGCATGGAGATTGCCCCGCCCTTCAGCTATGATTCTCCATACCGAGATGAAACGAGGGATTTGAACTAGTAGGAACTCAACGCTACCCACATACAGTGATAGCAATGATCTATGGAAAAAGCAGTTATATGGTGCACTCCATACAATATTGACACCCCTGTTTTTCCGTTAGAGAGGTTTCGCCAAACAGAGAATAAAAATGAGGTTTTGCTTCCTCCACATCCGACAATGCGCCAAGTATGCCTCGAGTGAATTGACTACTCTGTGGGATCGAGTTATTGTAGGTGTAGCTAATACATCCGCTTATGATATATTGGTGCCTGGTATCCGACAAAGAAAAAACTAACCTACTTACGCATATGAAGCAATATGCGTGACTTTATGCACCTTTACTACAGCTATGGGTAATATTATTGTAGAAACAGGGGTCTACAAACAGAGTTTAGATCGCGGGCAGACCAATAAGACCTTTCTCATGCTTCTACGATGATCTTACCCATAGCTGTACCGGAGGGCCGGGCTGGAATACCGTACTCTCACTGGTTAGGATCATGCAAATTTCCCTTTTTCGCAGTTGTGGTTAAGGCTCAATTGATGATCAACACAATAAGAAAGCAGTATTCACTCTGCGGTCTCAGTCCAGCTCCGTTCGAGTTTTTGCGATATGCAAAAACCCCGTTATCGGGCGCTGCGAAACCTCTCCACTAATCATTCCTATCGCTGTGCACGTCTACCAGCATACGAACCAGAAAATGGAAGTGACACAAACAGGAGTGATTTGTAGGAGAGATTATCGTCAGTCCATACATTGCCCTGAGTACTCGTAGTGTTCAAAAACGTCAGGACACCACGAGTAATTGGTTCTTATGCTGGTAGACGGGTATGCCTCGTCGCGGGTGGGGCTGCATATGCTTGTGCTCAGCTCAGCCCGCTCCACCGAACCAACGAGGATCCTGCCCATGCCACCAGACCTGTAGTAGATCGGTAACCAATCGGAGATCTTCATGCGTCTAGCGAGGAAACAAGCAATGACGATCGTCCATCGCCGATATCTGGAGTGTGATGTGCCGGTGAACTCCGACATATATGACCTGATTTATCTTGATGAGGGGAAAATACCTAATGGAACGGGTCGGCCCTTCCCCACTAGTTACCAGTACTCGTCTACCAGCATACGAACCAGAAAATGCAGAAACAGGAATGATTTGTCATATTATCCTTGCCCTGGGTAATTGGTTCTTATGCTGGTAGATGAGTAGAGTACAGTGGTGGCCAAAATAGAGCAGCAATGTGTGAATTTCCCAGCATACCTAAGTTCTCCAAAGACTGGTAAATGCGGAGGACTGCTTAATACCCTCACCCAAAATCAAGATCACATGATATTTATGCATGAGAGATTCTCCAAAGTTCCGTCAGATAGGCATTTCTCGGGCCGCTGGGCGATAACTAGCACCATAGTAACCGGATGCGCAAGTGGCCCAGCTCGATTCTGCTGATCTGATTGGTAGATAATGGGAAGGACACCAATACTAGGTTACCGGGAAATGGAGTTGACTCCACTTACGCAAGTCTCTAAATATGGCTCGAGGAGCTATGTAGGGTAGGTTTAATTGTAAACTTGTGCCATACTCTGCAGGAAATTTTTTTTTTTCACAAAGCTAACTATCAATACGAGCTGAACTAATTCCCTTCCCTCGTGATTGCGGGGAAAGTGATGTGTTACTGGGTTTCTCCACCATGCACTCGACCGTACCTTCGAGAAGGTGAGCGCTCGTTTATGTCGTGCAGCTAAAACCCTCTCCCCTGTCTTCTCATGCATGAACCTGCGAACCTCACAGCACACCTGTAGTATTCTACAGACTGCTCTGCTTACCCCAACGTCTATACAGAGATTCTCCAACTATCTTAAAGGCATAATACCAGGTGAGAATGTATATGGGTGATCAACTATTTGTTAAGTGGGGAACCCTAACTAAACCTTAACTAAGCTTTGTGCTCTCTGGCCGGGACTGAGGTGCGTCCACAGGAGAATAAATGTCTTTCGCATCCGACTACGCGCATTAATTTGAATAAACGCCCGGACGTTGAAATTCCCGTATTTGGTTTTTTGTCTTGAAGACACCCCCTAATCTCCCCTCATACTAGGTTGAAAAGGCAACTTCGACGTCTTGTGTGACCGGCGGTTTATTCGAATTAATGCGGTATGCAAGTCTTGATTGGACTAAAAGCGGGAAATACTCGGAAAATTGGCTGTGCATCTGAGACCGGAACAACTACATACCAGCAGACACGATCTACACCGTTCAACCAATCGTTAAGCCGATAATCCCTAGCCGGAGGTAGCCGATTTTTCAGTACTCGTAGTGTCCTGACGTTTTTGAACGTGACTAATATTACATACCATACAAATGTACGCCAAGATCCTGATTTTGGGTGTATGCAATAGCGGCCGAGTTCAAAAATGTCAGGAAACTAGAGTACGAGTTTACCAATGCATTGTAAACGGATATCAATAAAGATATGGCTGGTGCTAAGGAGTGTGACGGAGTAACTGAGAGGCACGACAGCAGAAGACAACGATGACGCAGAAGGACTCAAAGAGCACAGCCAGCACAACGAGAACATTGATGAGGGCGAAGACAACACCAGGCGGGCATAAGCACAGGCACCGACAAGGGCAAAGGCAAGGGCAGAGGCAAAAGGGGCACAGGGCAGGGGAAGTGAGGATCAGGTGGACCTCAATGAGGACAATGAGAGGTACTATGGGTTTTCTCATTACGGAAGACCGATTACGAGGTCAAGAGAACTATAGCTGGGGATAGGAGTATATTCCTATATACCGAGATAACAGGAAGACGAGACAGAGAGAAAAGAAAAAAAAAACTAAGGAAAATATCTATGCCCGCTATTTAATACTCTTCCTCCACCAGTCCGCTATTACTCATACATCAGCCCATCAAATCTCATAGGAATCCATCGCAACCACACGCTGTATTCCTCCCTATTATCTTTCCAAAACAACAATCCTCCCTGCAACCAAACCTCATAGAATCTAATGACGACATCCTCACTCCATCTCATCCCTTTCTCGTTTAACTTTACTCTATCAGTTACAACAGCGTTTCGGCTACCAAACCCTTGGAAATGATACTAAGACGCTGGGACAGCAGTGGTTCTGTAACGTTTAAACAAGTAATATTGTAAATTGGATTCCGTTCACTTGAGTACTTGAAGGATGATGATTCCAAAAAGATGAAGGCAAATCAGGCTACTATTTATACATTTGTGGCCCGAGGCCAAAACGTATCTCCTATCCAAGATCACGTCATTATTCTTTCTATGACTTTCTATTCTCACAACACCTTCCCAATTTTGGGCATCAATGTTGCTTTCTAAAACAACCCATACTATCTGTAGTTTCCCAGCATCTTGGCATCGGTTTTGAGGGTTCGGTAATCGAAATGCTGTTGTAATTAATAGAGCAATACCAAGCAAGGAAGGGATAAAATGAGTTGAGGATATCGTCATTAGATTCTGAGAGATTCGATTGCGCGATGGATTAGTAATGTAAATAGAAAAGATAGTGGGGAGGAATACGAGGTGTGGTGGTAATGGATTTTCTATGGGATTCTATGGATTGAGGTATGAGTCATAAGGGACTGACGGAGGAGGGTGTTAAATACTGCGGGAAGACTTTTCCTTTAGTTCTTTCTTTCTTTTCTCTCTGTCTCATCTTCCTGTTATATCAACACATAGAAATATACTCCTATTTCTAGCAAAAGTTCCCTCGATCTCATGTTCTGTCTCACTAACCAGGAAATCCATAGTACGCCTCATCGTTCTCATTGAGGTCTATCCGGTCCTCACTTCCTCTGCCTTGTGCCCCTTTTGCCTTTGGCTTTGGCTTTGCCCTCGCCTGTGTCCTGGTGTCTTGGCATTGCTCCCGACAGTTCGGTGGTCGTAACGCTGTTGCGACAGCCAGAGTTATGTTAAGCAAGAATGGAGTGAGATGAGGTGAGGTTATCGTTATTTGGTTCTATGAGGTTCGGTTGCAGGAAGGATTGGTAATAGGAATTGGTGAGATGGTGGGGAGGAATATAAGGTATGGTTGCGATTGATTTCTATGGGTTTCTATCAGCTGATGTGTGAGTCATATTAGACTGGTGGAGGAGAGGTGTTAAATAGCGGGGATAGATGTTTTTCTTAGTTCTTTCTTTCTTTTCTCTCTATCTCATCTTTCTGTTATCTCGGTATATAAGAATATACTGCTCTTCTCAAAACATAGTTTCTCGTACTCAAGACCTTGTCCTCTTCAAAGGAAATCTATAGTACCTCTTATCATTCTCGTTGAGCTCCATCCGGTCCTTACTCTCCCTAACCTGTACCCTTTTGCCTTTGCCTTTGCCTTTGCCGGTGCTTGTGCTTGCGCTGCCTGATATTACTCGTGCCTTCATCGGTGTCCTCGTTGCCCTAGCGGTGCTTCTCAAGTCCTCCTGTGTCATCATTATCATCTTGTACTTTGCGTCGGGTTACTCCGTCACAGCCAGGGCCTGTGCTTGTGCCCGCCAGGTGTTGTCTTCTCTCTCGTTATTGTTCTTGTTGTACTGGCTGTGCTCCTTGAGTCCTTCTGCGTCATCATTGTCTTCCGCTACCTTGTATGACGGAGTAACCCGACACAAAGAAGAAGATGACAATGATGACGCAGATAGGCTCGAGGAGTACAGTCTACGTGACGAGGAGACTGACGAAGACAGGGACAACACCGGCCAGGCACAAGCACAGGCACCGGCGAAGGCAAAGGCTAGGGCAAAGGCACAAGGACGCAGGGCAGAGGAAGTGAGGGCCGAATGGACCTCAACGAGAACGATAATAGGTACTATGGGTTTCCTCTTTCTATTAGGACAGAGTCTTTGATACGAGAGGCTATGGCTTAGGAACAGGAGTAGATTCCTATGTACCGAGATGACAGCAAGACGAGACAGAGAGAAAAGAAAGAAAGAACTAAGGAAAACATCTAGCCCCGCTATTTAACACTTCTCCCCCACTGGTCCGATATGACCCATACATCTGTCCATAGAAACGCATAAAAGCCTGTCGCACCCACACCTCGTATTCTTCCCAACCATCTCCGCTATCTACATTACAAGTCTATCACGCCATCGAACTTCCTAGAATTGAATGACGACAACCTCCCTTAGCACACCCCCTCCTCGCTTAACCATTCCTAAACAATCGCAACAGCGCTTCGACTACCGAACCCTTGGGACCGATGCCAAGACGCCGGGACAGATCAGGTCCCCTCCTAGGGCCTAGCTCCTGATAGGCCGAGGTTTCAAAGGATATTGATCATGAAATGCTCTTCAAAGGTCAGGACTATGTTCGAGATTGCTTGAAGGTTGCCAGGAAGGTTCTTCATATCCAACATATCTAACCAAGTATTCCACTTGTCGCCCTCTCTTCCTGGAGTCCAATATTTCTGCAACTTCCCATTCGGATTCTCCTTCAATCTCTACAGGTGGAGGTGGCTCTATGATTTGTCCTAGGACGGGATCATCAACCGCCAGTGATAACAGCGATAAATGAAATACTGGATGAATCCTTATGGAGGCAGGTAGTTCCAACTCGTAGGCATAGGGGCTTACAATTCGTTTAATTAGATAGGGCCCAACTTACTTACAATTGAGTTTCTTTGAGGGTCGTTTCGTTTCGATATTCCTAGTGGAAAGCCAAACGAAGTCGCCAACCACATATCGAGGTACTAGGATACGGTGTAAATTGGCCATTTCTTCCTGTATCTTCTGAGCCCTAAACATCTCACTCTTCAAAAAATCAAAAACCTGGGACATCTCCCGTGCCAGTCCATTCGCCTGATCCTCATTCACTGTCTGCCCATGTTGTAATGGCCCGAATGTCATCCTCGGATGTCTTCCATAGTTTGCTTGGAAGGAGGTCATATTAGTGGTTTCAGAAATATGATTATTCATGGTGAACTCGGCAAGAGGTAGAAAGTCAGCCCAGTTATCCTGTTGATAGGATACATAACTGCGAAGATATTGTTCCATAATTGCATTGATCCTTTCCGTTTGCCCATCGGTTTGTGGATGAAAGGTGGTGGAATGTTGAGGTGCAATCTCCAAACGCTCACAGAGAGTTTTCCAAAAGTCAGCGGTAAACTGTGTCACCCTATCTGAAACAATAGTTTCCGGGAGTCCATGAAGTTTTCATACCTGCTACAGGTATAGACGAGACAGATCCCTGGCGTTAACATTCTCTGTGGTAGGAATCAAATGCTTCATCTTCGTTAACCAGTCCACTACCACTAGTATGGCATTAAACCCATTACTCTCCGGGAGTCCGGTCACAAAATCCATAGTAATATCCGACCAAGGTCTCTTGGGTACTGATAGTGGTCGCAGCACTCCTTGAAGAGGATTGCGGCTTACTTTGCTCCGCCGACAAGTATGACAATTCTGAACATAACGATCTGTATATTTCCTCATGGTCGGCCAATAGTAGTCCTGGCTTATAAGTTCCAGTATCTTTGATCGTCCTGGGTGTCCAGTGGAGGGTTTATCGTGATATTCCCGTAGCAGATAAAACTTGAGTTCATCATAGTCAGGGACATAGAGGGTATTCCGGTAAAGCAATAACCCTTCCTTGCTTTCCTTACATTCAGCAAGTGAAATCTCTTTCGATTGTCGGACCCCATCTCGGAGCATAGATAAAACTTTGCTTGGAAAACTATCAAACTGGTAAGCTTTATTAAATAATTCAAGTACAGGAGACGATCCTTCAGCAGGTCCATCTGATAAAGAGCCCGCTAACAAACCTATTTTCGAATCTAAATTCTCCCTCTTCAAAACTACTCGACTCTGTTGTTCCAGTCTCTCATCCCCCTCCTTTGGTAAACCCTTAGGCCTCCTGGTCAAAATATCAACTTTCCGTCCCTGTTTCCCTAATCTATACTGAATCACAAAATTAAACTGAGACAAAAACTCCGCCCAACGTGTTTGACGCGGATTTAGTAGCTTAGTCGACATAAAATATTTAAGATTACGGTAATCCGTAAGCACTTTGACTTGGAATTGAGCTGTCTCCAAGTGAGGTCTCCATTCCTTGAAACAACGAATAATAGCCAGTAACTCCTTATCATAAATTTCGTAGTTACATTCCGCAGGCGAATGTATCTTTGAAAAGAAGGCAACTGTGTGAAGTACTCCTTCGTCATCTCGTTGTGATAATATCCCTGCCGACACATAATCTGACGCATCGGTTTCCACGATAAATTCTTTCTCAGGATCAGGATGCATCAATACGGGAGCGGTAATAAAAGCAGTCTTGAGTTTCTGGAAGGCTTGTTCAACCTTCTGGGTCTATTCAAACTGTACATGTTTTTTCGTCAAGGTCGTCAACGGTCGAGCCACTCTGGAATAAGCATAAATGAAACGTCGATCAAAATTAGCAAACCCAAGAAACTCCTGAACCTCTTTTACTGTCTTTGGCGCCTCCCAATCCACAATCGTTTGTACCTTAGCAGGGTCCATCTTCATTCCTCCGGGAGTTAGGATCATGCCCAAATATTTAGTTTCTTGTACACTAAATTCACACTTTTCGGGCTTCAAGTGAACCTCATTGACCTCTAGGGCTTCTAGTACTTGTTGCACATCCTGTTGATGTTGCTACAGGGTTTCTGAATAAATAAGAATATTGTCAAGGTAAGCAGTAGCACAACGGTCCAGAAAGGGTCGGAGGATATCATTGATCCAGCGTTGAAAAGTAGCAGGAGCACTTGTCAACCCAAAAGGCATTACCAGATATTTCCAATGCCCATACCGAGTTCTAAAAGCCGTCTTCCATTCATCCCCCTCCTTAATCCTAATCTGATTATATCCCTACCGTAAATCCAGCTTGGTAAAATAATTAGTCCGAGCTAGGTTGGCCATGGTTTCTGGTGTAAGGGGAAGAGGGTATCGGTCTTTGACTATAATAGCATTTAGCTTCCAGATCTCTACGCATAAGCGAAGAGATCCGTCGGCTTTCTTTACAAATAGAACAGGAGCCCCAGCTGGAGAGTTGCTGGACCGAAGAAATCCTTTCTTCAAATTGTCGGCCAAATAATCTCTTAATGCCTTCAACTCCTCCCGTGACATGCTATACATGGGGCCAAAGGGTGGTACTGTCCCGTCCTGTAGCTTTATTTCATGATCATAGGGACGATGTGGTGGCAATCTCGATGCATTAGTCTCATCAAACAATTGTCGGAAGTGCTGATAGTCGATTGGGATCGTTCCATCAGGATTGACAGGCATTTCCAACATTATATTAACAGCATAGAGGGTGGTCGAGTAAATTTGCACAGTAGGGTCTTGGGAGAGTTTCTTAAACGATCGGGGAGTAATTGCTGAAATATTAGTAACAGGCCTTTCTGGCGGTGGAGTTGAAATTCCTCGAGTGACAATAGGTTTGCGATTGGCTATGCAATGTTCAAGACATACTGATGATTGGAAGCGAATCTCATTCCTTCCACTATCAATCAAAACTCCATGCTTCCTCAGCCAAGGTATTCCCATCACAATCAGATAATGTCCCAACTTTGTGACAAAAAAAGGACACTCCTCTACATATCCATTAATTTCCAATTGAAACGTCACCTTCCTGGTCACCTTCCCAGATTCAATAGGCCTTCCATCAATCACATCAATCTCCCTCTTAGTCCTCAGATTTTTCATCTTTAGTTCATGGCGGCGCACAAAGTCTTCATCAATAAATGCATATCCCGACGCTCCAGTATCAATCAAGGCGTAAGTGGGTACAATAGATTTTTTATTTTGTGAAATAGAACAAACTACAATTAATTGATTCCCATTCATCTCCCCTTCTGATACTGAAAATGTTGAAATAGACACTTTAGAGAAAACCTTTGGAGGTCCCTGGACTATGCCGCCTATGCCTGGGACAAATCTTTTAACTCCTCCTCATCCGACAATACCTCCTCTTCCTTTTCCTTCTTTTCCTTCCTTGCTTCCAATAACGCTCCCCTCATCCTGGGTGCTGCCCTTCCCGAGGGCGAAAGCTTACAGTCCCTGACCAAATGTCCAACCCCCCCGCAGTAATAACAGCGATTCTCGATGCGGCGTGCCTCCCTTTCTCTGGGATCCGGGCGACGATAACTATTAGACAAATCCATAGGGACAGCTCCCCCTGGAGTATAGGAAGGGTGGGCCGCTGGCGCAGCATTCTTCGGTGGTGGTTGGGGTGGTCCTCGTACGACTGGGGATGTTGCTGGTGCAACGGGGGGACGAGGAGCAAAAGAACGCGGAGTGGGAGCACTTGGGATCTGAAAACGAAATCTTCCCATCCTGGCCTGTAAGGCTCGTTGTTTGTTATCAAGACGTTGAAGGAGTAGCCCGCAGTCTTTAATCGTAGTTGGTGTTTCATTCTGAATCATAAGGGCCATCAGATCTTGGTTGAGCCTTTCCAAAAGACATTTAATCCTGGCCGTCTCGTTGAACTCAGAGTCGGCAGCATACCGCTGGAACTCTGCAAAGTACTCAGAAAAGGTGTGTTGGCGTTGCCTGATCTCCCTCAGGTTACTAGCAGCAGTGGCAGCGCGATCCGGGTCCCCGAAAGCATTATCCAAAATTTCAAAAAATTCCGACATGGAATTGAGAGCGATTCCTTCATCCGTAATATAAACTAAAAATTGATCCGCCGCCGGTCCTTCCAATCGAGAAATGGAATACGCCAATTGTTGAGCTAAAGTAGGAAAACGATCGAGGTTAACCGCAAGTCTAACTTGTAATCGTCTTTGAAAGGTCCGAAGAGTCTTGCGATCGCCCCGGTATTTCTCCAGGTCGGGGAGTTTCTCTGACTTGGAGGGCTTGGTTAAGTGATCGTGGAGCTCCTCTAAACCTCCTTTGACTCCTTCTTGCAACTTTTTGATCTTAGCCCGTAGTCCATGGATTTCTTTATGAAACTCGGCCCGGCCTTGTTCTGTTTCGGAGTGGTGGGTGGTGAGGTCGACCGCATATTGCTGAACCCCTCCGTGAGCTCTTTGGAGAAGAGCATACGCTTGCTTCACTTCCTCCCTTGCGGCGGGGTCCACTTCAGGGTGAGCGACAAAGAACCCTTCGAGATCCGTATGCAGCTTTTGATAATCAAATGCATTGAGAGAAGGGCGGCCATGGTAAACTGTGGTGCGAGGAACTCGGACTGTGCCAGTGGAGTAAGAGTGGTCTCGTCTTAGTGTGACGGAGTAACCCGATAGAAAGAAGAAGATGACAATGATGATGCAGATAGGCTCGAGGAGCACAGTCTACGTGACGAGGAGACTGACGAAGACAGGGACAACACCGGGCAGGCACAAGCACAGGCACTGGCAAAGGCAAAGGCAAGGGCAAGGGTACAAGGACGCAGGGCAGAGGAAGTGAGGGCCGAATGGACCTCAACGAGAACGATAATAGGTACTATGGGTTTCCTCTTTCTATGAGGACAGAGTTTTTGATACGAGAGGCTATGGCTTAGGAACAGGAGTAGATTTCTATGTACCGAGATGACAGCAAGACGAGACAGAGAGAAAAGATAGAAAGAACTAAGGAAAACATCTAGCCCCGCTATTTAACACTTCTCCCCCACTGGTCCGCTATGACCCATACATCTGTCCATAGAAACTCATAGAAGCCTGTCGCACCCACACCTCGTATTCTTCCCCACCATCTCCGCTATCTACATTACAAATCCATCACGCTATCGAACCTCCTAGAATTGAATGACGACAACCTCCCTTAGCACACCTCCTCCTCGCTTAACCATTCCTAAACAATCGCAACAGCGCTTCGATTACCGAACCCTCGGGACCGATGCAAAGACGCCGGGACACCTTGCCCTCCGGTTACTCCGTCACACGTGGATGTGTAACCCCATAAGAATTAAGGTGTAATACAATGAGACGTTAGAGGTGCCAAGTGCCCTACCATACTTCTATGATACTTTTTCCCGAGAGATTTTCCCACTTGCACATGCTATAGAACGTGTAAGCAAAGAAGCCCATGCTATTGTGATGCATTCCTCTTGTATGGCACAACCCCTCTGTATCTAATTGAGACCCTTGTTGGTTACCCGACCAACTCTCTTCACAACTCATCACTCTGATTCCACACCCATTGCAACACTCTTAACACAGCACCCGCGATATCCTATAACATGCATTGCAGCTGGATTTTCGGGTATTTGACTTCTGTAAGCAGATATATGCACCAGGCCGCGCTACCCGGAGGAGTTGCTTAAGAGGGTGCACTCGCTTAGGATGTCGGTAGCTTCGTATCCGACATCTCTCATTTCTGACTCCATCCCCAGGGAACTCCCAAAATATCAATAGCCCCACCATAACAAAAGATAAAATTAATCCGGCTCTGTCACATTTCAGAGAGGGGGCAGAACTATCGAAAAATAAAAAGAAAAATAAATTAGGTGTGGTTGTGGAACGTCATTAGCGGCTGAGATTGACCCCCCGAAACCACTCCGGTTCAAGTCGCGCATATAGATCCTTTTACGGCTTAGGGTGCTCTACTCACGACCAATATTACATACACACAAAAAACCGCCAAGAATACATTTTGCATGGCCTACGATATGAAGTTTCGAGCGAACCTTGTCTGAGCGGCTTCAATTCGGCAGCGCGAGTAGGGTTGCTCCCTCCTTCTACGACATAATGGGTTTTGTTCTTTGCTCACCAGATCGAGATATTTTGTGTGCATCAAGGTCTTTGTGATGATCTTCGTGGTTAAACCACAGATGTGGGGGGAGCAGGTGCATGGCCCAGAAAAACCCGCTCAGAATCTGTAAAGCTGGGACTCATTTTAATATAGGCGATAATAAATTAGCTGGGATTTCGATAGGATACGTTCCGCACCATCACGTATGAGCCTTTAATCAAACATAAAGCATCTGGCTCCCAACCACGCTTGCTCAGATTTCTACTCTTATCACCACCTCTTGTAATACTAGCAATATCAACTGCACCACATACTACCTTATCCCTTTACCATGAGTTTCATTGGAGATTTAGGCGTACTTCGTACGGACATTCACTCCTTGTTCGACAACCAGGCAAATAGGGATGAAAATGTTTACGCAAAGATTCTTGAGGATCTCCTGCAGGCTGGAGGCGATTTTGCAAAGAATTCCGCTCTTATCGTCGAGATAGTGAAGGAGAAGATATCCGGGAAACCCATGGATGACCGCACAATGATTGTTTGTATCCATTGAGAGATTTCTAGGCATGAGCTTACACAATGGTGAAATAGATGGAAAGAATGATACAGCTTGTTGCTGCACTCCCGGAGTGGTCATATGCCCGTAAGAAGGTGACCGAGGTACTCGTGGGGCAGTTATGGGACTCATTGCAACATCCGCCCCTGTCCTATGTGGGCGAGCTATATCAGAACCGTCAGCCGGATGGATCCTACAATGTACCGTTCCACTCATTCCATTCTATCCTCTCATATTCTTTTCCGTACTAATGATCGTGGTGGCGGCTGCCAACAGAATACTTTGCAACCAAATCTGGGCAAGGCCGGAATGCCATACGCACGGTCCATACGCCCATCCGTAAGCCCATCCGTAAAACCAAACGGAGCGAAGCCAGATCCAGGATTGCTCTTTGATTGTTAGTCTTAACCTCGTACACATGAGCGCCTACCCGAGTTTATTTTGATTTCTGACACGAGACAGTGCTCATGTCTCGGGGCGACACCTATGATGAGAACCCTGGCGGTATTTCCAGCATGTTGCTATACCATGCCTCGATCATCACCCATGACATCTTCCGAACGAACCGCAGAAATCAAGAGATCAATGAGACGTCAAGCTACCTTGATCTATCCCCTCTCTATGGAAGTTCCCAGGCCGAGCAGAACAAGGTTCGCAGTTTTCAGAATGGGGAGCTAAAGCCGGACACATTCAGTGATGCCAGGCTCTTGGGGTTCCCACCGGGAGTAAGCGTGATGTTGATCATGTACTCCAGATTCCACAATTATGCCGCAAGGATGTTGGCTGCCATCAACGATGGAGGGAGATTTTCACCGCCGAGACATCTGACAGGGGACGATGGCCTCAAGTGGAGAGACGAGAGATTATTCCAGGTGGCAAGATTGTAAGCACCAACCCCCAAGCTACGCTGCGGCACTATGAGTGGGAAAGGGGTTTTCTTCGTGGGTTGTATTCCGCTTACATACGTTCGTTGGTAGGGTCACAAATGGTTTATACGTTAATATTAGTTTGCACGAGTAAGTATCGCCTCTCCCATCAGTCTACCAAATCATTTCTCCCTCTTGACCTTCCCCGCACCAAGAAAGGGGTGACGAATGTGTTGGGATGGGAGAACCCGCGAGTGAGTTACTGACGTTGGGCATGCAGTTACCTGCGAGGTATTGCCAACGTAAACTCAACCGAATCCACTTGGACCCTCGACCCGCGTGTCGAGATCGACAAAGCCTTTGACAAAGAACAAGTTCCACGAGGTATCGGGAATCATGTTTCGTGTGAATTCAATCTTCTCTACCGTTTTCATTCCGCCATATCCGATAGAGATGCCAAATGGACTCTTAACTTTTACCATCAAATTTTGGGGACGAAGGAGGACCCTAAATTAACATCATTGCCGAAATTGCTCCAGGCATTGGTAAAGTACGAGGCCTCTATACCAGATGACCCGTCAACACGAGTCTTTGGAGGGTTAACAAGGAAACCGGATGGTACATTCAATGATGACGATTTGGTAAAGATTTTGAAGGAGAGTATCGAAGATCCAGCTGGTATGCTTCTCTATAACGCTCTCACCAAAAGCCCATATAACCCGGTATCAGGCACGGTTTGCTGAGTTAGCGGGTGCGCCCCTGGCGTTACAGGTCGTTTCGGGGCAAATCATGTCCCGGACATCATGAAACCCGTCGAGATCCTAGGGATCTTGCAGGCCAGATCCTGGCAGGTGGCGCCCTTGAACGAGTTTAGAGACTTTTTCAAGCTCAGGCGATACGAAACATTCGAGGAAATCAACCCCGATCCGTATGTCGCCACAACCTTGAAGAGGCTTTATGGTCATCCAGACCACGTTGAGCTGTATCCGGGGATGTTTTTGGAAGCCTCGAAGCCGAGAATGGATCCCGGAATGGGACTGTGTAAGGACTGAACCCCAATTCTGTGCGCAGACCGCTGATGGGGGAGGACTTTATCGGTTTACAGGTGCCCCATATACCGTTACGAGAGCGGTTTTCTCCGATGCCATTACCTTAGTGAGAGGGGACCGGTTCTTGACATTGGTGAGTTGATTCCCTCTACAACTTGTACAATCTAGTCATGTTGACAATTACGGCCTCAGGATTACACGCCGTCCAACCTTACCAGCTGGGGGATCACCGAGGTTGCCCAAGATTCTAAAATTCTTGGGGGTGCCAAGATGCATCATTTGATTCTCAACGCATTCCCAAATCATTTCAAATATAACAGTGTTTACGCTTTGCAGCCCTTCTACACTCCCAGTGAGAGTCGTAAATTCTTTACCAAGTTCAGAAAAATGGATCTTTACTCCTTCGACCCACCTGCCCCACAGTCGCCAATCATCCCCATTGTGAGCCATGGCGCGCTCAGAGAGGTTCTCGCAGACAAGAAGAACTTTCGTGTCCCATGGGGTGCCAAGATGACCTCTCTGGAAAGCTATATGCTCGCTTCTGACAGCGATGCCAGCGCAGAACAGAGAGAGGTTGTTGGTAAGTTGCTGTATGGTGTAGATGGAGCGATGCAAAAGTTCGCAGCCTATACGGAGGAGATAACATTGAAGTTGCTACGACGGGAATCATACGAGCTGGGCCGGAATTCTGAGTACCAAGTTGATGTTGTTAAACAGTATGCCAATCGCTGTTGTTTAGGGCAAGAAAGCAATCGATGGCTGACTCTACTATCACAGTATTGGAAACTATGCTGCCCTCCACTTTGCAGCAAAACTTTTCTATCTCCCTCTCCTTGCCCCGACAGGTACCTCCTATACGGAACCTGCTCTGCTCAAGGTCCTCTGCGATCTCACAACTTACGTGTTCTCCGATGCCGACCCAACCAAATCCTGGGCTCGCCGCCGGGAGTCACAGGAAGGGACTAAAAAGCTTTGCTCGGAGATGGAGGACATTGTCCGCCGCCTGACACCATTTACACTCCCGGCTGTCTGCCCCGTTGCTCAAACAGAGCCCACTCCAAGATCGCCCCCGAAGACATTAATTGGTGGTGCCATCCGCTTCGGTGCGGGTCGGGTTCAACAGCGTGCTGAGCAGGCGAGAGCGGTAGTGGGCGCGGTGGATACAGCTGTTACTAACGTTCTCACCGGAGGCTCTGGAGTGGACTCTGGGCCTCTGGGCGACTATGGTGTTACCTTTGCACGAAAGCTGCTCGGCGCTGGGAAACCAGTCCGAGAGGTTGCAGAAATTCTGGTTGGGACAGCGGCTGCGTTTGTGGCGAATACCGCGACCGCTGTAAGTGGATCATTGACGTTTAGCCTCGCCCCAAGATTCCCCATTAACCTCTGAATGCCATTTACTAACAACGAAAACAAACCAGTTCGCGCAACTCATAGACTTCTACCTCGAGGACGAAAATGCCACTCATTGGTCAGAGATCCAGCGCTTGAGTGCCCTGTGCACTGCCGATGCAGACAAGAAATTAACCCATTACGTTCTTGAGGGGATGCGTCTCTCGAACTCCTTGGGAATCTTCCGAGATGTGGAGCCTGTTAATGGGGTTTCAGCCACTGTGACACAAAACGGCAAGACAATCACTGCCAAGAAGGGAGACCGTATCTTTGTAAGCTTCGTGAGTGCCCCCCCTCCCATTTCTCTCTTCCTCACCGCTTCTCTCCTCCGGCCAGATCCAGCGCAGGTATTATATATACGTGATTGGTATAGTTGGCTGAGCGGGCACTACATCATTGTAATAATAGGTTGCTGCCTCCCGAGATCCCAGTGTCTTCCCCTCGCCTCTCGAGGTCCGGCTTGATCGCCCCCTCGATGCCTACATCACCTTCGGCGAGGGCCCACACCAATGCCTCGGCAAGGATCTCAACATCGTACATAGTCTTACGATGCTAAAGATGATGGCTCGATTAAGGGGGTTGCGTCGTACCCCAGGCGATGAGGGAAGATTGAAGCATATCAATAAGCCTGGTGGGATCAAGCTCTATATGACGCCAGACTGGAGCGAATTCACGCCATACCCTACTAGTAGGCCTCCTATATTCTTTCTTACCTCCCCCATAAGGACTTGGCTAACATAGCGCAGCGATGAAATTGATGTTCGATGGGCCACTTTGAGTAATGTCTGAGGGTTGAGGGTGTTATTGCAATGTAGGGCTTAGGTGCTGTCTTGCTGTCTTTTTTTATCTTATGTGTCAATTCTATGCAATTCTGTAGCTTGTGTTTCTCAAACATAACCGATCATAACTCCAACATGTGGTGCACTTGATCTGATGACTGGTCCCAAATCGAAACCTTTCCACCCAGTAGCAACAAATGCGTAGTGAATGCCTTTAACTCCTAGCTACCGGATATGTAAGAACCGCCATAAACCCATAAGACCCTATTGTATATTAAGGTTTAGAGGCTACTTGAGAGGCCATGTTTTATAATGGTATATATTACCCGAGCTAGTTACCATATAGGGCTACAAATGCTCCCCCACCACGGGTACACCTCCCCACCGCATGTTATTACGGTACTAGTACCCCACTAAACCTACGAGTTGCATGAATTTGAATAAATACCCTACCACACTTACTAATATATTCATCATGAGATATCACTCGTGCGAAGAGTCCCGTGACCAGAATGATTGATTATACTTCATGCATGCATGTAGCCCGTAGGCTAAGGCAACCACCTCTCCCAGGAAGTGATGTATTTTGCTTGTCAATAAAGATATAAGAAAGAAGATCAAAGAAATTATCCTCTGTCTCTCCTTCAAAACTGGCCAGCCTGGCGCGCTCACTGTCTCGAGCCGCATTGTTTAACAAACAAGCATCCCCATATAAAGAAAATTCACTATCCAATAATAAATTCCGCCTATACCTTTTCCCCGTCCCCAAATCCAAAATTTGCACAAGATGATTAGCAAAGTCATCAGTTCATATGTTTACATAAGGAAATCTGTCAGGGAAACGATCAGAAAGGTCACCACTATACAACCCTCTAGGGGACCAGTAAGGTAGTTAGGCAAGTTAGTTGATGTTCTAGTACAAGGTAAATTACGAGAGTGGTAAGTAAAGTCCTCCCTCGATGTGTTTCAAATGTAAACTATAAGAAATAAAGGAATTTGTGCTGGGCAATTTTCAGGATGCTTGCTAGAAAACAAATCAGGAAAATCATCATGTCTAATTACATGTACGTAGTCTAATGAATCAAACATACCTGGTTTAATTATTTATCACCTCTAGCGATTTTGAATTTAGCAAAACATTCGATTCTTATATCTACGAGATAATGAAAACCTCATCTTATATATGTTTGAGCCCGGTTGTCCTTTTACTGGGGGGGGGGGGAAGAAAAGCTATAGGAAATACCGAACCAAGATCCTGCCCATCCTGCGTGTGATCAATATCCTCGCCCGCTTTTGCACAGCTCCATTTGCATGTCGTTTCCCCACAGGTGAGCTTGAATAGTGTAATTATCATATTATCGGTATTTGCGGTGAATATAGTACGAGCAGACAAGGAACCAACCAGCAAATAAACCCAACCCTAAGCAAACATTACCCCTGCCAGTACCCGATAGACGGCCAGTCAGAATTGCAACCCGGGCCACTTAAACCCTTTATGGGTAACGTGATGAGTCTAACGCCTAGGATGTCCAAATTGTAGTCTCTGGCATGCGTGACGGTATGTGATGGGGTTTTAATTCCGTGCGCTGTTTATACCACGATTACTGGAAAGGGTTTAAGTGTCTCTTTATAATTCAGACTGACTGTCTATCGGATACCCGGCGGTAGCCTTACTGGGCGATCCTGCTACCCCTTTTTTGTCGAATCATGGATCTCCGGCACAATTTAATTACTTGATTACAGGGGGCGAGCATTGACGGCCCATGGGACAGGCCGAGAAACGTGCATGGGGGGTACAAACGCAAAGAAACAACACAGCCAATCAACGTATAAAAAGAATTCCAGGTTACCTCCCTGGTAGCATGGTTCTTTGGATCGTATGTTTGGGAATACCGTAGCCCGTCCCCACCAGATAAGCTAAAGGCACTCCTGTCTCTTTTTGGGATTGTTTTCGGGGCTGGGGATGCCGGTGTTTGGATATCACTTGGTGGAATTAGCTTTTTTTTTTTTGTTTAATTCATTAATTGCATTTCGTGTGAACTTTGAGAACGTTGACGGGCAGGGACCTGGTAGCTGTTGAGCTATTCAGACTATATGTAAGCTTAGCAAAGTGTATAGAACCGGTCTTTAAGGTTGTGAATAAGGTTTGCTAGTGAGATGATTCGAGTGATATGTCATGATGAGAAATCACGAGTGATATAAAATATAGATGGTATTGTGAATGTAATTAATCCCAAGGGGGGTATGTTATAGTGTACGTTCTTGGGCCATGTTTGAAGAGATACTGAGGGGTTTGCTCTAGGTTCTTGTCAGTTCTGTAGGTAGGTAAGAGGACTCCAAGGCTAAGTTGCGTGAATATATTCAGCTTTTGGTGGAATTAGTGAAATATGAAGATCTTTTTGAGTTTTATATTTACTAACTAGCCGTAGCGTACCTGAACTAATCGTACCTTGAGGATTTTACGCGCGCTAATCCCCGAGTGATGAGCAGTGATTGTCTGAAATAGTTCCTTCTGCTAGTAGGGGTGCAAAGCCATCGCCGGTTTTTTAAAATTACTTCATTAAAGCTATAAGAATAGCCAATCACAGATATACAGAGTGATTCCGAACCGTATATATCTGTACCGAGTGATAGGTAATAATTCCATTAGCCGAATGTGAGTCTGAAAGTTTAGGGAGGATAGGCTAATGGGGCCCTAGAACCCATCTAGCACCTCGAGATGATAATATATTAAGTGGTTGTCGAGATTACGAGGGGGGGGGGGGTGGTGTAGCAAATATAGTCTCGGTGTGTATACCGAGGTAGGGTAACTCTATTATGCACTGGTGAGTGTTACCTAACCCTAGATTTTCCCCTAAAGTCTAATCCTGCATGTAGGCTCAGGATCAATCCTGCACGTCACCCTCAGGTACGACTTTGTATATGCTGTGAGCTGCACTTCACTTTAGGAACGTCTCCATGTCGCTCCATGATCAATCGTTGCATATCACTCTCAGAGACGACTTTGTATATGCTGCGGGCTGCATGTCATCTTTAGGAATCCCTATGCATCTCGCTCAATTCCTCCACATCGCTCCGGGGTCAATCATATGGCGTTTTGGTGGGGTGGGCTTCGGATTAGAGTGAGCGAAACTGGTGCATGCGCCTACCCGAAATATCATAGTGCTTCCACTCTGAATTAATTTCCAACCAAGTAACGCAATTATAACATCAACTGGTCCTACTCCGACAATACGATTCCAAAGCTGCCTTGGTGGTATTATGGAGGTCATGGGCGAAAATGCAATGGCTAAACCAAATGCTAAGTAATTGAGGCGGGAGAGGTGACTAAAATACTAAAGATTCTCTTTGGTATAGCTTTACCAAGCGGCAAAGATATAGCTTTACCAAGCGGCAAAGATATAGCTTTACCAAGCGGTAAAGAAACCAAAACCTAATAGCATATATTTCTAGAAAGAAAAAATATCGCATGAGGAACGAAAAGAAAAGGAAGAAACTCAATTCAAAGAGACCACGAGGCCTTTATATATACTCTACAATTATCCCGATAAGTAACTCAACTACCAATCCTACAGAAACTAAGAAGACCTGTAACTCAGCCTCACTCAACCCATAACAACTAACTCCCGTAACTCATTCCTCTTCGCGCTACCATAGCTCGGGTACTGACTAATAACCACAATTGGACCTGCTTCACACAACAGTATCCCAGGTCATGTACGCCGTTGTAGCAGGCGGGATGCGCCGGGCTGAACAATGATACTTATTAGTTTTACCCAATATTGGTATTGTTGCAATGATGGAAGTTGGACATACATCCTTTTTAACAACTAGTATACGCCAGAGCGACACCCCACACTATCAATACTTTCAGTTGATAACCGAGGTTATAGCATTGGAGATTGCAATTGAGTTTATTCAAAAGAATTTGAAGCAGGATCGGGAGGAGGCCCAGGAGCTTCTAGAGGATTAAGGTACAGATATTTTTAGAGGATCTGTTAGTCGTAGCGAAGATACAGAAAGAGACCTAAGCATATAGGGCTCCAGAGCTAGCAGCTGATCATGTATCTGTAGTAAAGTGGGTCAGGATGTAGGTCAGTTGGAGTATTACTTAGGATATCTTATATATTAAGACATTATATTGTATATCTACTCTAATCTCGGTGTTGTTGCCGGCCCGTACACTGCCGGCTTACCTATGTCGTTGGTAAACGGCTTGTACTGTTTGTGATTATTTACAATTAGGAAAACCCGACTATAATCGCTGATAGATAAAGGCTGTTGACTGAGAGATCAGAGCAGTCTCTCCAAGCTACTTATTTTTAATAAATACTGAGATTCTCTGCAAAGGTGGGTGTCGTGGTGATCAGCCTGCGGCAGTCAGTATACCTGGGTGATAGAAGGACTCTACCGATACTAGATGGGGACCTAGGGTCCATTCATATCTTGTATGTATCTGAAGGGCGGGTGGTAAAGGTTTATATAGGATAGTATGGATTTCATTAAGGTACTGATTAGGTAAAATATCAGATACTAGGAGCTGGCGCGTAATTTTGTCCCACAGTTTGGTACACCAACGTTAAGTTAACCTCAATACGGGATCAAAATACATTGTAATACGCTCCCCCCCCCCTAAAAAAAAAAAAAAAAAAAAAAAGGAGGGGGAGAGGAGAAAAAGAAAAGGAAGGGGTGATTAGCTATGGTGATTCGCTGCTTTGGCCTTAAATTATACTCATCCATTTGTGATGAAAACCCACCCTCCGATTGACATCATGGAATTCTCAAAAAGGTTATAATCTTCAATCAACTCCATGGGAATGTTCAATTGAGCGTCGTTCTCTCCGCGCTCTGCGAAGAATGTAAGCGAATGATGCAAGCCCGGGTACCTCCCCCTCCGATCAGACCTTTTTCGGCACATCAGAAAGCCCAGTAAAAGCAGGTGGAGGCCAGCGCCGTGTCGGGTTCAGGTAACTCAAGTTTCTGCTGAAGCCAAACATTTGTGTGCTCGGAAAATCATTAAAGTTCAGTTTCTCCGACTACTGCCTCTGTCTCAGAAGGTCGTACACCACCGAAACCAGTTGACGGACTTTGACGTAGTAGCTCTCGAATGTGTTGTAATCCCGATTGAGTTCCGTGTACATCTATCTGGGTGGCGTGCTCCTCGCGCACTGTGGAGGATGTACGTGTATGAAGTAAACTCGAGTATCCCCCCCCCGGTCATACCTTTTCAATACGCCGAAAGGCCCAGTAAAAGCAATTGGAGACTAGCGTCGAGTCAGGTTCAGCTAACTCGAGCTTTTGCTGAAGCCAAACCTTTGTGTACTCAGGGAAGCCATGAAAATTAAGTCTCCCGAATTGCAGCCTTTTTCTGAAAAGGTCGCACATTTCCGGAACCAGTTGACGAACCTTGACGTAGTAACTCTCGAATGTGTTGAGAAGCACCCCCTCCACCCTTTGAAGACTTTTCAAACATGGAGGCAAAACAATCATGAACCTTGTTATCCGTCCTGTCTGTTCCAACCTCCCTTGGGAGTTTCTACTAAAGCCATATGTAGGCATGCTCGGGGAGGCCGTTGAATGTCGGTTTTTTATCTCGCAGCTTCTCCTTCAGAAGAGCGCACACATCCGACACCATGTTATGAAAGATTGTTTGAACAAACACATGTTGCTTAGGGCGCCTACTTGGCAGGTCATCCTGGCTGTCCTCGTTAGTCACCGCCTCCTCATCTTCCTCATCTACAAGGTTTCGCGCGCCGCGCTTCTGTTTTTGGATCCCCTCCGCCATGGCTTTGGAGCCCCCTTTTGTTCTGCGCTTGTAGGAGAGCAAGCACAAGTAACAGGAGACACTTTCGGGGGACCTACCAAGATACTTCATTTTAATCGTTGTATTCATACACAGTATGATACAAAAAGCTCTCAGATTCTGACAGTATATATATCCGGCTTAATCAGCACCTCACACAACGCCTCCCCAGTTGATATCACATGATTCTGAACCTAAGATTAGGGGGGAGACCACTATGCCCTGCAGCCAGGCAGTTATACAGCCACAGAAACATTTTTTTATTCTTTTTGTTTTTAAAGGGCGTAACGAGCTTCTCATCTCGCCCCATTTCTATTTTACGAGTTCATGTGACCCACAGTAGTCTCCATCTGTACAACTTGTTTTATTCTGGATATAAAACTGTGGGTGCGTGGGGGATTTCTTTTCTTTAGTGTCAGCTCTTAGTATCAGCAACCCTGACCCTGAACCTGCAGCCCCTACCACACATCTGCCAACGGCTAAGCCCTCTGTTACCTGCTCCCTCCCTGGTGGCCGGCGCCGTCAGGTCAACTTTAAACAGGGCTTCAACAACGAGTGAACGATAAGACAGGACGTTTACAACATGAGAAAAAATCCTTTTGCTACCATTGCCCTTTACGCAACCCAAGTGTCCTGACTGTACTTTTAGCCCATCTCCTTATCTTGCAATCTCGTCATATTATGATCGCAATACTTCCTCCTCCTTGCCCCCCCTTTTATTTTCTAATAACTTCTATTTCATCTCCAATCTCGTTTCGATAATCCTCTAAAGCTTCAGCCTTCACGCTTTCGTCTGTTGGTATTCTGCCGGTGGATCATTTTCCTCTCTCCCCTTTTATTCTATTATTCTTTTTCTTTTTGTTTCTTTCTCTATTTTTTTTTTTTGAGGGTTTCAATTTTATATGTGGGATGTCAGAGGTTATCGAGTGTAACGTCATCTCCGGCGGTCCAACCCAATGCTTATTCTCCTCATCTATCTCGCTCATTGTTTTCAGGACGTCTTGGGTGGTTGCACATATCGCTATGCAGACCTGACGGGCTTTGAGTGGTTTGAATAGGAGTTCCCCAGAGTGTAAGGTGCGACATTGATGTTTTTAACTATCACTTTCCCAAGTAATGATAAACGTGTATCACCGGGAAAGCGACCACTACCGGGAAAGGAACCAAACCTCACAAAAAGATGTTTTGGGCATCAAAACACAACATATGAAGCCAGGCACATGTAAGAGATTTCAGTGTGTCTCTTCTGAATCCTGGAGGTATATACCAAAATCTGGTGAGCTTATACTCACAAACCCACTCAACGCCTTCTCGAGAGCAATACTCTCACCGGATCCATTGAAGTAAATCATGTCCAAGGTAGTTGGAAAACACCTGTATAACACTTCTGGCTACTTGGTTCTGTAACAATTGGGTTAATTATTGCTTACTCCAAGCATCATCATCAAATGACATGAGACTTTGGGAAGTCATAATTGTATTATTTTCTCAAAGGAAGTAGGTATTTTAACGAAGGTTCCAATTGAACTCTGAATGTACAACGGGAGAAGGTATCGATTGTCATGTACCAAATGGGTTCTATATCTATGAGTTGTGATAATTCTTTTAAAGTAAACCCCTTCGGTGCTTTATGCAGTCCATCAGTCCATCAGTCGACTGACTCTTTGGATGGACTGCTGGCAGTGGCAAGCCGTTTCGCGCGGTCCGTACGCAGCCCCAATATGGGCTTCGCCATTAGTATCCCATAACTGTCGTTGCTGATATCCCTATGTGGGACCGGAAGCCATACTAACAGGTACCATAGAATTTATTAGTACTAGCCACTTGTTGGAATTTTTGGAAGAGGTGTCAGCATTGTCTCGAGGGTTTATGAGACACTTGCTAGCTTGGCAAACTGGACTGCAGTCAATTACAGTTGGACTGGACGATTGTAGGTACAACCTACCTGAGGCTGAGACTGAGGCTGAGTTGGACCGAGTCTTGGCGATCTGCTAATGCCGATCCATGCTATTAGAAAGTCGGGCACTTCGAGAAGAAGTCCTGCACATTGGTTGAACGGCTGCAAGCCTCTTCCTGAAACGGCTAGACTTTCTGTCCAACCTGGTCAAACTCGCACTCGATTCACCCTAATCCCTGGATGGTGATAGCCAAGAATATTTACGCCAAGGTGTATCTACAGCGAGGGGGAGAGTTATTGTAGTGTTTTTAGACCCCCATCGCTGTATGCCTTGGGCGGGTGAAACATGCAGATTCCCCGACTTCTCGATTGGGGTGTGGCGGGGAAAAGGCTGCTTAGCCACTGCATATAACTCCTCTCTTGGGAAGCCGGGGAATCTGCACGTTTCACCCGCCCAAGACACAAGCCAAACAGAGGCACAGTCCACATGCAGGATTCTTTAGATAATGAACCCTGCTGCAGCGCAATTTTTCCAATACCGCGCACATTCCTATTCATATGAGCCCAGTCTGGTTAAAGATTTATGAGCAGCTGACAGCGCGCGCCTCTGCACCTACGCAGGATCAAATCAAGGACGCATTATAGGCACTAGAGTAAACATAAAACTTATCGAATCGTTCTCATCCATCGCAATAGAGATCCTAGGCCAAGCATACTACTGATTTCCTCCACAGCAGAAAGATCCCCACAACTAGTAATTTTGGCCAAGGGTGGTGGTTGGCCTAAAATTTCCAATACCGCCATAACTTGAAAAAGCTATCAGTAGACCGAGATACACACCTGAACAAATCGTTAAAGAAATAGTCCCTTGCTGAGGATAGCCAGCATTCCACTTAAATCGGTGTGGGACTGTGGTCGGGTCAGATATACTCGCGGCGGTAACAAGTACCCGAAAATGCACGCCCTGATATGTAGTCCCTATCGGAGTAGAAGTGAAACAGAGCAGAGGCCTGCGTTCGGGTACTTCAGGCCTGCCGCGAGTATGTTTATGCGTCTACTACTCTGAGGCTCATGACGTTACCGAACACGACCGCTAGTGCATTTCATACAAGAAGTCAATCTTGGTAGTTTTTTTGGATGCATGCAGTATAGTCGTGTCCGGAAACGCTATGTAGTTGCGAGTATATGTACCGAATATCGGTGGTTGGGACCTTCCTGTACTACACGGCCAAAGTTAAAGGTACCCAGTGACCACCTATGTGAGGCGACCGGAATGGGTGAAATTTTATGGGGAAGTATCTGCGCCGTATGATTCGTTTTTTGATAGATCATTTGGTTACAGATTTATGTAGTAACCTGATTTTGCGTGGGGGAGGGTCTCGCGCTCGGCGCGTGAGGGGTGAGCTGTAGTTTCATGATTTTTCCACTCGTTACGTTTCCGAACAGGACTGGGTCTGCATACTATGTAGGTACAAGGGCGTGGTTGGCAGGCAGGATTTACGACCAAATGCGGACCCAGTCCACTTTGTTACGGTCAGACAATTGAGCACATAAACATTGATAACGCCATGGGAGGGGCACCAATGATTACGCGATGGTGATTCTACACTAATGCATCCCAACAGGCTGAAGGTAGGGGGGTGTGTAGGTAAATAGAGCCATGGCCGAAGCTCTTTGATCGCTTTTTCCATTTCCAGCCCCAACAGCTCCTGAAGAACAAAAATATTCCGGAACATATATTACACATGTATTCAACTACTGGTCCTGCAGAGGTTAACTCGAGTTCCCGGACACAAGATGCTTCCTCCAACTTTACTCAGCCTCTAGGGAGGAGTAGCAACGATACAATTACACCCGGGAGCGCCCTCACACCCGCTGGGCTGTGCTCTCCTGTTTGCTTTCGGATTAGAGGGATACCGACAGAATGGGACAGCACATTTCTTATGAGGTTCTTGACGAATACGGACAAGGAACTCGATGAGGACATCGCCAAGCTGTGCGGCCCTTTCCCGTCTCCTGTTAACAATGAACAGTGCGCCTTACTCAACCTGGATAACAGCACAACCTATCGAAGCACAAGGTTTTCGGATCCCAATGCCGAGGTAGACTTCTTTGGTGAACGGTTTCACATGATTATCGATAGACACTTTTTCAATTTGACCCCAATGAATAGACCTTCATTGCCCATCATTGCAGAGTACGTTCATCTGTCACATACTATTCACCTTGTCCAAGCCCTAATCTATCCGTATTATTTAGTGTGATTGCTATCACTGGGATGGGGGGCCATGCTTTTGGCTCTTGGAGAAGTCGGAGACGTACCCCTCGTCCCAGTCAACGCCCCATGTGGATACACGACTTTCTACCTGGAAGGTTTCCAAACACCCGTATAATGACCTATGGGTACAACTGCAGCCTGGTCCGCCCCAACGAGGCTCGAATGATGGACTACAGACAGAATTTTGAAGATGCCCTCCTTAACGCTCGCCGTGACTGTAAGGTATGTCTTGTGCGTGATCAAGATTGCAGCTGCGGAGATTCCCACGCGGGATGAGGTGGCTCCTCGCTGACTCGCTTCGGGTGGCGCTCTCGAGGTGGTCAAGGCGAGATGGGTGACGCTGATGTCCCCCGTAGCTGCTTGGGACAAATTTTCGTTAGATCTGACTATCGGTAGGACCGCCAGATAATATTCATTGGCCACAGCCTGGGCGCCCTCCTTATCATCCAGGTAAGATGTGATATCCTGAGATCGAGAGGCAGAAGACTAATCGAGGGGGTAGCTACTGATTGAATGGAGCAATGATCCGGCGAGACATTGCCTTCGCGACTGTATTCGAGGAATATTTTTGTTTGGAGCATTATATCAAGGAATGGAAGCATCGGACCTCTATAACCTTGTTGAAGAAGACACAGATGGTAGAAAGTGCGCTGGTATGCTGGCATAGTTGCAAGAGGGTTCTGAATTTTTGGAACAACAGCAGAGATCTTTTGCCAGGGTTTCGGAGTACTTTCACGGGCGTATCTATTCCTTCTTCGAAACATGTAAGACACAAATGGTAAAACATCCATGAATAAATACTGCAAGAGGCCACAGCTGATAGTGATACAGGTGGGCCCGAGGATTGATCCAAGAGCAGCGGGATATGTCGAAAGGGTGAGTCGACGCTCTGCGCAGCTGCACCTTCCCCGGGAAAGACGCGTCCAGGTAGATTCAAACCACACGGATATGGTGAAGCTGAGCTCAGCGGAAGATCATGTATTTCAAACCATTGTTACGGGTATTAATTGTTGTCTCGGTGTGTATCAATCCCGCCTGATGTATTCCGCCAAAGCGAATATTATGTTTTCGAAACTAATCTTAAATTAGCATCCGATAATACCGAGATTATCCTTAGCTATCTATGGCAGGCTCTGGATGGACAGATAGACGGGTATGGTCCTGTGGACCAACCTGCGTGCATTGGCGATTCGATCGAAATTGATGACTTGAAAAATTCCAAAAGATACTTTTGGCTCTTTCACAATCCAGACTACAAGGTCTGGCACGAGGGGGGTGGGGGTTACAAGCTGTTGTGTGTTGGTGGGCATCAGGAATTGAGTCCGATCACATCGTATCATGCGAGGGTTATGCGAAGCTATTACTCATCCTTGTGCTCCCAATACGGCTCCTTGCCAACGAGTAACAACGCGCACATGGTGTGGACACTACTCCGACAGGCCATTCACGCCTGCTCCCAGGAGCAACAGGGCATGATAATTAAACAATTCTTCAAGAGTCTCATATCCTCCATGATGGATAACGTCCAAGGTGAGCTAGCTGCTGGACCAGCCGTGACACCGCGGACGATCTTGGAGGCATCATCCCCTGAGAGATTGTGGCGTGCTCTAGGAGATTCTATTAGGAATGTGGTAGAATACCGGAGCAAAGCCGAGCATACACCAAGGAAAGGATTGAAGATCCTGGGCATCATTATCGACATCAATAGCATCCCCATGATGGAATATCAAGAAGCGATTGAGGGCATTCGTGGGCTTGGGCGACAAATGCAGCAGACGTTCAACGTGGTAAGGGTTCTAGTTGTAAATGTGCCTGCGAGTAAGGATGCCATCATCCCACAGAGGCCGGAGTATGTTATCCTTCACGCCGTATATATGGAAGAGAGGGAAGGTATGTCCAGATATGATCTTGTGAATTTCCAACGAGTCCTGTAGATCCTTCGCTAATCTACTATAGCGTGCCTGAGAAGCCTAGCCTTCCAAAACACTAGATATGAAAGGATTTCTCCGCACCAGGAACATACATTCGGCTGGCTAGGGCAGAATAATGAGTACCTCTCTTGGAACACCGACAGGCGGGCTGCTCCGGGCCTTCTCCTCATTGAAGGTAAACCGGGAAGTGGTAAAAGTACTTTGTTGCGATATATCAAGGAGAATATAGAGCCTGCTAGCAAAGATTCAACTGTCAGCAGCTTCTTCTATAGTGCTAGGGGCGGTAGAGAGGAAAGAAGTCATTTCAATATGTTAAAGGTTGTATTGCATCAAATTCTTGAGGCGGATGAGAATCTTTTTGTTTATTTTCAAACATTCCACCGGCGAATCAGGGGCGGCGTGCCGATGCATTGGACACTAGGTGACCTGCAGAAGATAATGGAGAATATTTTCACTGTTCATCCACTGCCGTCCACCATCTACTGCATTCTAGATGCCATGGACGAGTCTGATAACACCAATAAGAACCGTATCGAAATGCTACAGCACTTCGACAAGCTATTAAATACGTCACAGAGGAATGAAACGGGGCCTTTATTGAAAATAGTGCTAGGAAGCCGGCGGATAAACGAGCTTATAGACAACCTATCGGGAACGATATGCCGAATTTCCCTTCAGGAAAAGACAAGAATGGATATTAAAAAATACACGACCGCCCGTCTAGATGAGAGGATATTCTGGAAGTGCGATAAGGACTTGCGAGATGAATTTGAGGACTACATATTGGCCACGGCGGATGGTGTATTTCTATGGGTACGCTTGGTCATTGATGAGCTGGAGCAAAGGGTTAGAAATGGTTCAAGAGTGAAAGATCTCCTCGCACTCTTGAAGAATCTTCCCAAAGACCTCAAGGGCTTCTATGAGCATATATTCGAAGAATTGAACGGAAGTATAGATGGGCGCGACCTGACTGACGGGGGACGAATACTCGGGTTCTGCTTACTTTCTCATCGGGCGATTGAACTGGGCGAGCTATGCGACGCTCTTGCGCTCCTTGATATCAAGGAGGGAGACGAGCCAGATCCACTAGGTTGGATCCAGGGCAGATGCGTAGATATCCGGAGCTTTGTAACCCACTGTGTCGGTGGACTTGTTGACATCAAGGGTGGTAAGTGCCATGGACCGCGCAACCAACTCACACGCGCTGACCAGATCTTGCAGGGAGAAACAGTCCTGCGGTTGCGCAGCTCATGCATCAAACAGTTCGGGAATTCTTAACAAGCCCTCCGGAAAGTTTGATTGGAACACCCTTTGACATCACCCATTTCACCGAGGTTTCGCTCATGATAAGTCTCACGTGCGTCCGGTGTCTTGAGATTATGTATGAGGAGATGAAGCCAGGAGGGCGAGGTGATCCACTCTGCCTAAAGTATTTGGACGAAAGGCCACTGCTGAAATATTCTTTGGAGCACCTGATGACAAACCTGGGCTCTAGAGATGCCAAAATCGAGGCAAGATTGAAGAGTCTGGTGGAAAGGCTCGAGAACGACAAGGAATCGAACGCATATATGATATTAGGACGACTCATTGAACTCGAGCGCCCGGCAGAAATCCTAAAAGGTTTAGAGCCTTTACTCCTTGATGCTGCCAAGTATGGGCATGCTATGGCTATAGCAAACCTACTTGCAGTCGGTGCGGATAAGGATGGCTATGGGCAGGCTGGCGGGACATACGGCAGTCTCTTGCAACACGCGGCAGGTGGGGGCCACGAGTCGGCCGTGAAGGTCTTGTTAGGCGGGGGCGCGCTTCGAGATGTATATGATCCCCTCGAGGATATGCCAATGGGTTGCGCAGTAAGAGGTGATCATGTGGGTACAATCGACATACTATATAATCACGGGGTGAGTTTAGATAACAATTTCCGATCTCTACTGGAAGTGGCAGCAGCAAACGGTCACATTGCCGCTACCCGGAGACTCTTGAAGCTTGAACGGGATCAGGGACGAGTGGCATTCGATGAGCACAAAAGGAGGAATGCTCTACATTACGCGTGCTTGGGGGGATATGACGATATAGTTACCGAACTCAACCAACCAGATATGAATCTTTGGGAAAAGGGTCAGGCCGGACTCGATGCGCTCAGCTATGCTATAATTGGTGGGAACAGGGCCACTATTGGGAAAATTCTGGGGCTGGGGGGTTCTCTGGAGATGGATTATGACGGATACATTAAGCTGGCCAGCTCATATGGAAATAGTTCAGTCGCGGAACTTCTTGAGATGAGGAAAGAAGGGGCTACTGAACCGCGGGACAAAAGCGGCCGGACTGCCGAAAACCTGTATACCGAAGATAACGACAAATCTGACACCGCCAAGCTTCACATTGCCGCAGCTCACGATCACTACCCCCTTTTTTACTGGCTCCGCGAGAGAGGGATAGATCTAGATACGCGCGACCAAAACGGGTTTGCAGCCTTGCATGTGGCGGCTCAGAACAATTGCGCTGAGAGTTGCTCGCGGCTGGTGGAACTTGACAAAAACAACAAACCTCGTGATAGATCCGGTGCGGCTCCGATACACCTTGCAGTCGCGAACAATCCTCCAGATCTTAAGACCATCAGGAACCTTGTTAGCTCTACGGGCGAGATCTTTCCAGTAGACAACAATGGGGGAACCCCATTGCACTATGCTGCCAAATACGGGTTTGTAGACGTGTGTTGGTACCTTTTGAGCAAGCATGGCGCCTACGCGTACCTTGATGCAGCCGACAACAATGGGAAAACTCCGTTGCACTATGCCGCCGAGGCTGGGAGCATAGGTGTGTGCGAGCTCCTTTTGGAGAATGATAACGACCCCGTCAAAACTGTCGATCAGAATAAGTCTACTCCATTACACATCGCTGCGATGAAGGGCCACCTCGATGTGTGTAATCTACTCCTACGTAAAAAAGCCGATCGGTGCGCTGTTGACCGGAATGGTTTGACCCCCTCGGATGTGGCGGTTGATGCGGGCTTTGGGGATCTCGCCAGCGTGCTATCACCTGGTGCTGACCTCCCGTCAGTTTCTGGCTCAGGGGGGTCAGATCTGTTATGTATGGAACCCGATCATGATTTCGAGGGATCCTCTCCCTTGATACCAGAGCCTGCTTTTGAGGGGGGTCCTTTAGCTGCGTTGGATTTTACTATTACGGGAAACCGCCTACAGATCAACCGGGGGCCTTTAGGGGGGCAGTGTGAAGCCAGTATCCTGGATAGACTGTATTGTAACTCAGATCTACAGGGCGAATTGACCTCCGTTACGCCAGTTGACGATCAAGTGACCATAGTTTCACCGGCACCAAGCAAGCGCCCTGCGCTAAGGAGCGGGTCACCCGATGATATCACGGAGGAAGTGAATCCAAAGCGGGCATGGAACGATGGTTGACATATATAAGTGGGAACAGGTTTACGGTTAGGTAGTTGTATCACAATGTTAAATTGTTGGTGGGTTGAAGAGTGGAGGGCTTCTACAGGAAATTACTTTGTTAGAGTATGGAAGTGATTTCTGTGGTGTTGGTCATTTCGGTAGTTGGAACGGGATTTCAATGTAAGGATTATTATACCAGTTTTTTGTGGCGAGGTGGTGTGAGCTGATGGGGACTTTTATGACTGAAGCAAACTATAAGCTGTGGCTTGAATGTTTTTGAGATTTCCATGGACCTATCGCAACAACATTTTTAAGAGGTAACGGGTTTAACCAGTACTTATTCCCATGTTCTATTGATATGTCCTGGGCGTATGAGACATTTGGGAAATCTCTCTCATGCTGTTACAGGATTGCTTGGAAGTGCGGTACTGGTAGTACAATAGTATTGTCCTGGTATGACGGCGCGATGGAAGAGTGACGTACGCCCAGAAGCGGGGTTCGGTTATAACTCGGCAACCCCTACCACACCTTACGAGTAGACCCTTGGTTACCCCACCTCATAGGAAGTTGGAGCAGTAGTGGAGGCATTGCGGGAGATTTGCTATTGGAGGAGTTAACGGGTTTAAGGGGGTTCTTCATATATAAGTAGTTAGTAGGATTCCCGTCGTTCTAGGGAAACCATCATCCTCTCAAGCGAACGGAATCCGGTCTACAATATTACAAGTTTAAAAGCTACAGAACTATTGCTTAGTATTAGCTATATTTTAGTGACTTCTGAGATATCCCTTTACACTATATTGTACCTTATCCGGTCGCACATACCTCCTAAGCGAACCTACTACTTTCTTGAGATAACACTTTGATTACCTTGTCTAACGGGGCGGGGTCGGGTCAAGGGCAAAGCGGGGTAAATCTAGTTAGCGTTAGTGTTCAAGTTTATTTACTATCTACTCAAGCTAAGGGGAATCCCAGGAGCCCCGATCAAACTACCACATTCCTCAAGCCTCCAACACCGCCTTTCCGGATCAGTGCAGGAAGATCAGAAGGGAGGACACAAGAGACCCACAACTAGAAACCCATGCGAGGGAGGAGAGCCCCCACCCGAAACCGCAGCCCAACCCATAAACAGAGACGCAATTTTAGTTAGGGTTAGGGTTAGTGATCAAGTTATATTGATTTATGGGTACAATAGAAACCACAGCTAGGGAAAGCCTAGGCACATGACTACAACTATAACCGCAGGTACAAAAATGAAACCCCACAAGCCACTTAGGAGAGCTCAACCCAAATTCGGAAGCACAACCCCCAAAGCCGAGTCTTACAACACCCAAGAAGAAAACAGGAAAACACCAAGCACGGGTCCTATGCATGCCATCACCCTTATAGCAGCCATCCATGCGAGGGAGGAAGAGCCCCTGCCCGAACCAACAGCTCAACCCAAGTCAGAGGCACAACCCCCTAAGTCGAGTCTAACAAATCAATCCAGCAAAGACCAAAACCCAACAGCCCAATCCATACCGAGGCACAACCCCGAGACCAGGACTAACAACAGGTACATCCTCCAAAGAAAAAAGAAACAGGGAGAACCAAGCAACCTCACGGAGGAGGAAACTGAGAAACCCGAATCTCTAGCGGCCCCAGACCTCCACTCCACCCCACCGTTCCAGTCTTAAGGCAGGAACAGTCGATGGGAAAATAAATAAGAAACAACACATAGGAAAAATAATAAAATGAGTGATAGATATGAGATAATAGAAACAGCAATAAATCAATAACGAAATAGTATTTCCGTATCCTTCGAACCCAAGTAAACATATCGTATCTATCAATCTCAACCACCAAACTCATTCATTAATCGTCGTACCTCGTCTTCTTGGAATGCTGTTGCAAGGCGTTTGTTCCAATCGGTCAATATCCTGTACGCTCTATCATGCGCCTTGGTGTTAAGCAGGTAATCAATGACGGTGTACTTGGTGTCTGGTGGGTGGAAGAGTCTATCAAACTCCATCATCTCCTTCTCCTCATCATTCAACACTAGGTCCAGATCCATACATCGGACATGACCCCTATCAAACCTCTCGCCGCACAGACATTTCCTGCCCCAACAGTAGATTCCTCGTCTCCAATCCCAGAGCATTCTCTGCTTCGTCGGATCATGAATTCCTAATATCAGAGAGAGTGACCGAGTCAGCAATCAGATTCATCGATTATAGAGCTGAATGTATACTCGTCATATCAGATGAAAGTCATAGTAGAATCATGCGGTCCACCCCGACATATATATTGAGGTGGACCATCACTCCTCTCCAGTATCGAACACCGACAGAAAACAAAAAAGACAATGATTAAAAGGAATCACAAACCAAGGACCGCAATAGCATCCAACCCATCCAACCTCGCATCAGGTTCCACAATAGCACTCAAGGATAGTGTCTTCATATCCCTCTCACAGATAGTGACAGTCTTCCTCCACCCCAAGAAGGAATTCATCCTCTCCTTCAGTTCTTTGCCTTCAAATTGGTGCTGTTGCTCCATGAAAGAGGAATACATCCTATCCTCTACTAAGTGACCAACAAGGAGACCATCGCATTTCCTGCATCGTCGTTTTCGTCCTCGCCCTATCGATCCTTCAAGAGCGACCCTTCCATGACCATTATACCGGTTTCTGGTGAGGTGTCTATAGGGTTAAGGTCAGCTAAATAGCGAGGTGTTTCGCGAGGAGCCAAAAATTGTTCCAAGGTGATAGTACGGCACCATTGCTTTTGTAATTAGAAAGTAAGAGTGGTAGTACGGCGCTGTTTCCCTCAAGCTATATTACCCAGAGACCTCTGTACGGTATCTTAATATCAATATCCTCCAGAAACCGTTTCCTGGTGAAAAGTTATTGGAGTTCTAGAAAAGCTCAGGCCCACCTCATTTGATAATGCCGATCTCTTAAATATAAGCTAAAGAGCCTATTCTGGATCATTCTGCCTCTTCAGAATTTTTATTATAGGGCTTTCTGGTGGGGTGTCCTCAGGGTTAAGGTTAACAGAAAATGGCGAGGTGCTTCGCAATGAGCAAAAGTCAATCCCAAGCTGACTGTACGGCACCTTTTACTTTGTAACAAGAGGGTAAGAGAGGCCGTACAGCGCTATTTACCTCCAGTCATATTACACATAGGACACTGTACGGTACCTTACTCTCTATATCCCTAAAGCGACATGGCGCTTGTAACGGGAGCGCAGTTAGTTAGGGTTAGTTAGGGTTAGTTAGGGTTAGTTAGGGTTAGTTAGGGTTAGTTAGGGTTAGTTAGGGTTAGTTAGGGTTAGTTAGGGTTAGTTAGGGTTAGTTAGGGTTAGTTAGGGTTAGTTAGGGTTAGTTAGGGTTAGT